>CM066051.1:103158178-104358178 GCA_033557465.1 Ichthyophis bannanicus | reverse complement strand
ATGTCCCGCGGGGTCCCCTCCGCCCGCTAAGCCCCTCTGCAAGGGCTTTCAGATTCGCGAGGGAGAGCATCTCCCTCGCGTCTCGGTTAAGCCCGCAGGGGCTAATGGAAATTTCCCATCAGTCCCTCGCGTCTAAAGGGGCTGATGGGAAATTTCCCATTAGCCCCTGCGGGCTTAACAGAGACGCGAGGAAGACGCTCTCCCTCGCGAATCTGAAAGCTCTTGCAGAGGGGCTTAGCGGGCGGAGGGGGCCCCGCGGGACGCTGCATTCTGCCCTTGCCGCGTCCGCGGCAGCAGTCAGAGCCAGCTTTTTCTTTTTTTGCGGACCTTCCCGCGTGCCAGCTGCAAGGCCTTCGCGTGCCACAGCTGGCACGCGTGCCATAGGTTCGCCATCGCTGGCCTAGGGCATCAGAGGTTTTGGGCAGTGGCCTGACAGAATAGGGTCTGCTCCCTGCCTCCTGCTCCTGCCTGGGCTGCACTGTAAAGTGGCATGACAGAATAGGGTCTGCTCCCTGCCCCCTCCTCCTGCCTGGGCTGCACTGTAAAGTGGCCTGACAGAATAGGGTCTGCTCCCTGCCCCCTCCTCCTGCCTGGGCTGCACTGTAAAGTGGCCTGACAGAATAGGGTCTGCTCCCTGCCCCCTCCTCCTGCCTGGGCTGCACTGTAAAGTGGCCTGACAGAATAGGGTCTGCTCCCTGCCCCCTCCTCCTGCCTGGGCTGCACTGTAAAGTGGCCTGACAGAATAGGGTCTGCTCCCTCCTCCTCCTGCCTGGGCTGCACTGTAAAGTGGCATGACAGAATAGGGTCTGCTCCCTGCCCCCTCCTCCTGCCTGGGCTGCACTGTAAAGTGGCCTGACTGAATAGGGTCTGCTCCCTGCCCCCTCCTCCTGCCTGGGCTGCACTGTAAAGTGGCCTGACAGAATAGGGTCTGCTCCCTCCTCCTCCTGCCTGGGCTGCACTGTAAAGTGGCATGCACAGCATGGCCCCTTTGCGCACAGACACATGCTCAAGGTTGGCTGGATCCTGCCCCCTCTGGTAGGAAATTTGCATTAGAGGGGGTGGGACCCAGCAGAGCTCGCGCATGCACTGGTGCTCCAGAGTCTCAGGCTTCAGGGAAGGCCCAAGCAGAGGTGGGGTGGAAACTGTAGCAACAGAGGAGAGGAAGGGCAAGGGAAAGGAAGATGTTGAGAGATGCCGCATACCTAGGGGAAGGGAGGAGAAAGGTAGCAGATGAGGAAATGCTGGACATGGAGCAGAAGGAAGGGAAAAAGGGGGATGTTGGACCATGGGAGAAGAAAAATGGAAATGTTGGACATGAGCAGGGGAAGGAAAGGTAGATGGTGGGGTGGGTAGGGCAGCTGAATGTTCATCTAGAGCAGTGGTTCTCAACCTTTTTTGTTCCGCGACCCTTTTTACCATTGGTCAACTTGTGATGACCCCCAATGATAAAATAAAATGTGTCTCTCTTCCTTTACCGTTAACGCATTGTCACTGTAATCATTTGTTGAATTATTAATATATTATAAGCCTTTGCAATATGTTTTTATTTATAAAACTTACTTATTTTTCTACCTTTTGTTGTCTGGGCATTTTATTTTTCAATTGCAATTGCTCCAGTCACTTTCTTCTGTCTTCTGCTAATTCTCCATTGTCTGCTGTCCATTTGTCCTTTCTTCTCTCTTCTAGATTTTTAACATACTGATCTTTCCCCTTTTGCTCTTTCCCCAGTTTCTTATTTATTCCTTTATCATTCACTCAAATTTCACCCTTTCATTCTCAATCCCCACTTACTCGCCAATACCCAGCAATTTGTAGATTTTTCTTACCTCCCACACAAAATATCTTTTCCCCCCTCCATCCTCATTGCCTTATCCCCTTCTAGTCCTCCCCCAAAATGAGCTCCCTTCTAGTTCCAGCCCCACTCAGCATCCGCTCCCTTCTAATTGCATTCTCCCCCCACCCCCCCCCCCCGCATCAGCCCATTTCCAGTCCTAGCCCCCCCAATCAGCTCATTTCCAGTCCTACTCCACCCCCCATCAGCCCATTTCCAGTCCAAGCTCCCCCCATCAGCTCGTTTGCAATCCTAGGCCCCCCATCAGCCATTTCCAATACTAGCCCCCCCATAAACCAATTCCAATCCTATTCCAGTGAGCTGATGGGGGGCTTGGACTGGAAATTGGGCCGAATGTGGAGGAGCTTCAGCCCATTTCCAGTCCAAGCTCCCCCACACTCAGTCCATTTCCAGTCCGAGCCCCCCCCCCCATCAACTCATTTCCAGTCCCAGCTGCCCCTATCAGCCATTTCTAAAAGTAGCCCCCCCCCCCCCCATCGGACATTTCCAATCCTATTCCAGAGCTACATCAGTCCACTTCCAATCCTACTCCCCCAAAAGCCCATTTGCTATCCTAGTCCTCCCCATCAGCTCATTTGCACCCCCCTCCCACTCAGCCCATTTCCATTCCTAGCCCCCCCACTCAGCCCATTTCCAATTATAGCCCCCCCTCCCCCCAGAGCTGTGTAAATGTGGGGAAGGTGACAAGTGATAATTTAAAATGAATCAGAGTTTTCGAATCAACTGATAGTGTTTTAATAAATGGGAATATTGCTTTGGAGAATAAGTTTGAAAACACTCAGAACTAAAAATATACAAGTCTTACATTTACCAGGGGTCGCCTTCTTTAACGGCACCCGGCAGGCTCAGCACAGCTCGTTACAGCCGCCAAAGTGAAGAGCGTTTTTCCCTTCACTTCGGTAGCTGTATTGTAATGAAGATCGCAGGCGCGCTGAGAGCCGGGACACAGGAAGTGCCCTTTGACCTCCGGTGCACCTGCGATCTTCATTACAATTCAGCTGCCGAAGTGAAGGGAACAACGCTCTTCACATCGGCGGCTGTAACGAGCTGTGCTGAGCCTGCCGGGTGCTGTTAAAGAAGGCGACCCTTGGTAAATCCTGAGGCAACCCCCGTGGGGGTCGCGACCCACAGGTTGAGAACCGCTGATCTAGGGCATCAGATATCCTTAGGCTGCCCCTGGCCAGGCCACTTTCATTTTCATCCTACTGGAGCAGTCCAGAAGTATGGGTTATGCCCACCTGCCAGCAGATGGAAACAGAGAAAAAGATAATAGCTGAGAGCCTGCCACTATTTATTTATTATTTTTATTTATTTATTACATTCTCTTATATACCGTGCTATTCTGCATCAGTGCGGTTTACATTGAACAAACTGAAATTACATTGAACAGGGCATTATAACTTGGAGATAACTATTTTACAGGGAACATGGGCTATGGAGGGTTAAGTGGCTTGCCCAAGACCACAAGGAGCACCTGTGGGACTAGAAACCCCAGTCCTTCCGGCCCAAGGTTGCTGTCCTCTCGTGGGATTTGAACCCCCGACCTTCCGGCCTGAAGTACCTTGCCCAAACCACTAGGCCACTCCTCCACTCCTATTGTGTCTCCAGTAGATGGTGCTGACATCTGGACTGGGCAGTGTCAAAAAAGATTTACCCCTCACTCCCCTGCAGCTAAGAATCCTCTGTGCTTATCCCAGATTTTACCTCTCACTCCCCCACAGCTAAAGATTATCTGTGGGGGGGAGGGGGTACATCCCTAAACAAAGGCATGGGGAGGGGTGACCTGCATGGAGCGGCAGATACACCTACTCTTGCCTCCTTGCTGGGCAGACTAAATGGACCATACTGGTCTTTATCTGCCATCATATACTATGTTAAAGATCCTCTGTGCTTATCCCAGGCTTAACCCCTCATTCCTCCCCCCACCCCCAGCTAACGATCCTCTGTACTTATCCCAGGCTTTAGTCCGCTCCAGCTAACGATCCTCTGTGCTTATCTCGGGATTTCCTCCTCACTCCCCCCACAGCTAAAGATTCTCTGTGCTTATCCCAGGCTTTACCCCTCACTGCCCCCAGACCTAAGGAGGCAACTTGCATGAAGCAGCAGTTACAACCCATGGTAAAAGCACAGAGCAGAGGTAACCTGCCTTACAATCCAAGGTAAAAGCACCTTACTGGACAGAATGGATGGGGTCATAAGTGACATCATTTACTCTGCTACCCTCAGTAGATGGAATCCTATGTGCTTATCTCAGGCTTTCTGACACTGATGCAGTGGAGTTGGCTGGTTCCTACCTCTGTTTCTGAGAGAAGGGCTGCTGCCTCATGGCTAAGTGCTGCTGGTCCTCCATAAGGCGGAGCAGGGAGGAATTGCCCTTGATGCGCAGTCCATAATAATGGTATTTAGAATTCCCTCTGTAAGAAATTCAGAAGGTGAAATTAGACCTTACCTGCTAATTTTCTTTCCTGGAGTTCCTCCAGTCTAGACACATGGGTTATGCTCACCCACCAGCAGATAAAGACAGAAAAACAACTGAGCTGAAAGCAGCCCTATAAGAAGCCTGTGCACCCTCATTCAGCCAGTATGACTGTAACAAAGCAGATAGTCTCCATAAGCCCTTACAGCATTAAACAAAACATAACATTAAAGGTCCTCGGAGCAAATGAGAACTCTTTCATATTATATAAAATACTGATTGTGTTTATTATCATCTTTTGTTTTGTTTTCTTTACAACAAACCAAGAAGCATAGCAATGCAATACTGCAGGATTCCAGCAAGCAAAACCAGCACCCGGAACAGGATAGCCTGAAGTTGCACCAACACCTTACTCTAAGTCAACATGAACAGAACACTGCAGAATCCTGGGTGGGTTCTAGATTTGACTGGAAGGACTCCAGGAAAGAAAATTAGCAGGTAAGGTCTAATGTCACCTTCCTATTCATTCCTCCAGTCCCGTCCAGTTCAGACTAATGGGATGTATCAAAGCACTACTAACATCAGCTGGGACCAGAAACACAGTCTGCAAAACACGAGCCCCAAAAGCCATGCCCTGCTGGGCCTGCACATCCAGCCAATAGTGAGGCACAAAGGAATGGAGAAGACCAAGTCACAGCCTTACAAATATCCTGAGGCGGAACGAGGCCAAACTCCATCCAGGAAGAGGCCTGAGCTTTAGTGGAATGTGCACTCACACTAGATGGGACAGACTTCCTAAACTCCTGCATAACCCTCAAGTACTACCTGAGGGCCCTGTGCACATCCAGCAAATGCAAGACCCAAGAATCAGCAGAACCCTGCACCCTGGAAAATATCGGCAAGGTAACCACCTGATTAAAATGCAAAGTCGACACAGCCTTAGGTAGAAAGGAAGGGATTGGACAAAGCACCACTTTGTCTTTAGACATCACAAAATATGACTCCCTACAGGATAAGGCCAGGTTATCATTTTGTACCTCCACGAAATGATAAAGCGTAGTTACTCACCTGTAACAGGTGTTCTCCTAAGCACAAAAATGAGCTCCCTCAAGCTCAGTAGCACAGAAGGAAGGAATCTTCTCTGAATATGTCTCCAACCGGTAGCCCAACATCCGGGATGGAGGATAGGAGTTGCCTATACCTCAAAGAGGTTACGGAGGACTGCCTGTCCGAAAGCACTGTCCCTGCGGGACTCCCTCTCCAGGCAGTAATGGGCTGCAAAAGTCTGGCTTGAAGACCAAGTAGCGGCCCGGCAGATGTCTGCCAATGGAACAGAGCGGAGGTAAGCCACCGACGTAGCCTTCGCCCGAACACGATGAGCTGTGACTCTACCTTCCAACACGAGGCCGGCTACCTCGTAAGCCCAAGCGATAGTCAGCAATCCAGATGGACAGAGTATGCTTGGAGACAGGGAGCCCCAACTTGTTGGGGTCATAAGACACGAAGAGCTGAACAGTCCTTCGGTGCTCCCGCGTACGGTCAAGGTAGAAGGTCAACGCCCTTCTACAGTCCAGGGTATGCAGGACCATTTCAGCTCGGCTGGAGTGTGGCCTGGGAAAGTAGGTCGGAAGTACCACCTCCTGGTTGATGTGAAAAGGGGATACCACTTTGGGAAGAAACTTAGGGTGAGTCCGTAGGACTACCCGGTTCTTGTAGAACCTAGTGTAAGGAGGATCAGACACTAGGGCCTGCAACTCACTAACGCGTCTAGCAGAAGTGAGGGCTACCAAGAACAAGGTTTTCCACAAAAGAAAACGAAGTGGACAGGTAGCCATAGGCTCAAAAGGCGGACAGGTAATCCGCTGCAAAACCACATTGAGATCCCAGTCCGGGGCTGGCGGGCGCAAAGGTGGCTTAAGGAGAAGGAGGCCTCTGAGAAAACGAGCCACCAGAGGGTGGTTGGAAAGAGGTCTACCATCCACCGGCATGTGATGCGCAGAAAGAGCACTGAGGTGGACCTTGACCGAGTTGGACTTAAGTCCAAGGTTAGAGAGAGAGCAAGTACTGCAAGACCACTGATGCTGAACAGGAGAAGGGATCTTGAGACTGCTGAGTACACCAGACGGAGAACCGACGCCACTTAAGCGCGTAGGACTTCCGGGTGGTGGGTCGCCGGGAGGCCATGACGACTTCCTCCTCATCTGGAGGTAGCTGCAGAGGAGCAAGGACTACCCTTTCAGCAGCCAGGCCATCAGATGAAGGGACCGGAGGTTGGGGTGTAGGAGAGTCCCCTGATCCTGCGACAGGAGGTCGGGCTGAAATCCCAGAGGAAGAGGAGTGTCCACCGCCAGCTGCATCAGAAGCGGGAACCAAGGTTGTCTCGGCCACCGGGGAGCCACTAGGATCATCGATGCTTTGTCTTTGAGAACCTTGAAGAGCGTCCGAGACACCAGTGGCATGGGAGGAAAGGCATACAAGAGGCCGGTGGACCATGGAATCAGAAAAGCATCCGCCGCTACTCTGAGAGGATGCGGCTGTCGAGAGCAGAATCTGGGCAGCTGCCGGTTCAGAGGACTGGCAAACAGATCCATGGTGGGGAGACCCCACTTGAGAAAGATTTGCTGAACCACCATCGGATCCAGCCTCCACTCGTGTGGCTGGAGGATCCTGCTGAGCTTGTCGGCCAGGTAATTTTCTTGACCTGGGAGATAGACAGCCCTGAGGAGGATGCCGTGGCGGACTGCCCAAGAACATAGCTGTTGTGCCTCCTGACAGAGGAGGAAGGAGCCTGTTCCGCCTTGTTTGTTTACGTAGAACATGGCAACCTGGTTGTCCGTCTGTATCAGCAGCGACTGGTGGGACACCAGGTGAGAGAAGGCTCTGAGCGCTAGGCGGATGGCTCTGAGCTCCAGGAAGTTTATCTGTTGAGCAGACTCCCAAGGATTCCAGAGGCCTTGAGTACATGACCCTTGGCAATGTGCTCCCCAACCCAGGAGGGAAGCATCGGTCGTCAGGACCTGAGAATGCGGAGGGGGCTGAAAAGCCACCCCTAGCACTAGGTTTGGCAGATGAAGCCACCATCGCAGAGATGAGACCAGCTGGTCGGAGATCTGTACGGAGTCCGCTAGGCTCCCCGTGGCCTGATGCCATTGAGTGCGAAGGCACCACTGAGCAGGACGCATGTTCAGTCGGGCATTGGGGGTCACATGGACCGTGGAAGCCATATGGCCGAGCAGTCTCAGAAAGTGCCTGGCGGAGACCAGCGCATTGCTGTGAAAGTGGCTGGCGAGATCCATGAGCCGCTTGGCCCTGTCCAGAGGGAGGAAGGCCCGCGCCTGAAGTGTGTCCAACCTGGCGCCTATGAACTCAAGATTTTGAGAGGGGAGCAAAATGGACTTTGCGAAGTTTATGACAAAACCCAAGTGCTGGAGCAGAGCCACAGTGCGATGAGTGGCCTGAGCGGCCTCTGGTGAAGATGGGGCTCTGATGAGCCAGTCGTCCAGGTATGGGAACACAAAAGGACCTTGATGTCTTAGATAGGCCGCCATCACTGCTAGGCATTTGGTGAACACCCTGGGGGCGGAGGATAGGCCAAAGGGCAGTACTCTGTACTGGTAATGATTTCCTCCCACAACAAATCTGAGATATTGTCTGTGGTCTGGATGAATGAGGATATGAGTATACGCATCCTTCAGATCCAAGGAGCATAGCCAGTCTCCCTGCTGGAGGTAGGGCAGCAGTATTCCAAGGGTAAGCATCTTTAACTTTTCCTTTGCAAGGAACTTGTTGAGGTTTCGCAAGTCCAGGATGGGTCTGAGGCCTCCTGTTCTTTTTGGAATCAGGAAGTACCTGGAGTAAAACCCTTGACCCTTCAGGTGGTGGGGCACTGGTTCCACAGCTTGTTCCTGAACGAGACTTGCTAACTCCTGAAGGAGGAAGTCCCTGTGCAAAGGGAGTCTGGGAGGCTCCCCTGGAAAGTAGGAGGGAGGTACCTGGTGAAAGTGAAGAAGATAGCCCTTTTGAACTATGTGCCCAGGTATCTGTGGTGATGTTGGACCACCTGTGGGCAAAGTGGACCAGCCGGCCTCCTGTGCTGAGAGAAACCAGCTGAGGGGGAGAGGCTATGCTGATGAAGTCAAAAACCCCCACCCTGCTGAGCAGGGGCCGGTGGTGCAGGCTTGGGGGCTTGCTGCCTACGGGACCCATTACCCCGTCCCTTGGCCTGCTTTCCCTGTGGGGGAGCTGCTGAGGCCTGATACTGAGGGTAGTATTTATAGGCAGCCGCCTTCCTTGGGTAAAAGGGCTTTTTCCCCGAGCCCTTCTTCTTTTGAGAAGGGGCAGAGGTCTTCTTTGAGAGACGAGTCCTGGTGAGAGTCTCCGTCTCGATTTGTGCAGCCTTCTCATCCATGGGCTTGCCAAAGAGGTTATCACCTCGGCAGGGGACATCGACCAACTTGTCCTGCACCCAGGGCTCGAGGTCGGACGTCTGAAGCCAAGCCTGGCGGCGTCCACCGATGCCGGCCGGCCGCAGCTACTCGAGCCGATGCCTCAAAACCATCATAGGCTGCTCGAGATATAAACTTGGAGCACTCTCGAATACCAGTTGACAAGGTTTGGAACCTCTGCAAAGGTTCGTCGAAGAGACCAGCAGAGAACCCGGCTATTTCTTTAGCCAGATCCCGGAGATACATGCCCATGTAGAGCTGGGAGGTCTGGACTCGACAAGCAAGCATAGAGCCCTGGAAGCACTTCCTACCGAGGGCATCCAGGCTTCGGGCTTCCCTACCAGGGGGCACCGAGGAGTGCATTTTTTGACTCTTAAGTCTATGCATGGCCGATTCCACCACCATGGAATGGTGCGGTAGTTGTGCAATTTGGAAGCCGGGGCTCTTGCGGACTCGATAAATGGAATCGACCCGCTTGCTTAACACCGGCGACGACGCCGGGCTCTCCCACATGCGGAAGAGAAGTCGTTCCAGCATCGGAGGAACCGGTACAATAAAGGCCTCCTTCGGGGGAGAGTCATATTGGAGGGCATCGAGTTCTTCGACTCGAGGCTCCTCCTCGGGATCCGCGGGGAAGGCCAAAGCCTTGGCCATATCCCTCACGAAGTCTGAGAACCGGGTATCCTCCGGTGGGGACCGTCTCCGAGGTTAGGACTCGGGGGAGTCCGAAGGGACACACCGAGTCCGAAAGGAACCAGGTGACTCTTCGTCCTTGGATTCCCAGGCCGACTCCTCAGAGGAGGAGTCGAGCGGCTCCGGTCGGGCGGGCACCGATGCTATCCGCTCCGACGCCGAGGGAGTCGGCGTCGACGACCTCGGTTCCGAACGGGAGGCCGAAGGAGACCTCGACTGAGGATTGACTCGAGCCCTCATGGACTCGAGGATCGGCTCGGTCTCCGGGGTCGATTTGGAGGTCGACGTCCCGGCGGTCAGGGCAGAAACACCGGCGAGGCCAGCGATCAATACCTGCTACTGGTCCATGAAGGCAGTCAGACTGCTCTCCAAGGCCGTCAACCTGTCCGAGCTCAGGAGACCCAGCAGCCCCCGACTCGGGCCCCGACGGCGTCGGGCCCGACGTCGGGTCCTTTGGAGGCGAGTCAACGAGGACAACAGTACTCACGTGAGCGGGCAAGTCCACCTCGAGTCGAGGATGTTTTGACGGCCTCTCCACCTCCGAGGACCCGGGACGGGAATTGGGGCTATGCGACCTGGCCCTCGAGGGACCAGGAGCGTCCACCGATCCTGCCCTCGCGGGTTTCTTCTTCCGATGATGTTCCCGGGTAGGAGACCGCCTTTCAGAGGAACTTCGACGATGCTCAGGACCAGAGTCCCGAGACGTCGAAGCCTCTGACGAGGTCCGAGCCCGGCCGGAGTCAGAGAAGATACGCTCCCGCTGATGCTGCCGACTCCTCAACGCTTTTGAGGACATTTTGCCACATGGACCACAGATCATGGAGTCATGATCGGGTCCGAGGCAGCGGAGGCAGAAGTCATGAGTGTCTGTAAGAGACATGAGTTTCTTACAGAGGTCACACTTTTTAAAGCCGCTGGCAGCCATCGGAGGAAAAAGGGCCCCTGCGAGGTCGAAAGACCGGGCTGCCAGGGAAAAAGGAAAAAGGCGCGAAATCTGTCACGAAGGACAAAAAACCGAAAAATAAGGAACGGACTCGCAACCGGCGTCGCGAGTCCGGGCGGGAAAAGAACCGGCGTCGAACCGAAGAAAAAAGAGAAATAAAGAGAAAAAATCAACTTTTCGGCGGGGATTCACAGACAACATCTGTAGGGCTCCGCGGAAAAAAGAAGACTGAGCAAGATGGCACCCTTGGGCGGGAAGAGGACCGCGCATGCGCGCTGCAATTCCCAAAGGCTTTCTTTGAAAGCTGGGGAAAATTGCTCCGCGAGGGCTCCGTCGGCGCCGACGTCACCCATATGTGAGGACTGACTTCCTGCTTGGTCCTGGAGAATCTGGCTTACCAACAACAACATCAACACCAAGAAGACTGAGGCAATAATCATCACAAGGAACACTGTTCACCCCCACCTCAATAAAAATTGCCATTTTTCAAATTACAATAAAGGATGAAGTTTGATACCTGGGTATTATCATTGACAAGCATCTCAACCTACAAGCTCATATCAATAAGACCTCCAGGACTGCCTTCCACAAGCTTGCAATGATCAGAAGATTAAAACCTCTCCTTAGTCAAGAACAGTTCCGCACAGTATGTCAGTCCATCATAACACCATCACTGGACTACTGTAATGCCCTCTTCCAAGAGTTGCCCAAACAAACTACCCAACCCCTCCAACTAGTCAAACACCGTCGCCCAAACCATCATGGGATCATCTCAACGAGAGCGTATAACTCCTCTCCTGCACCAACTACACTGGTCGCCAATTACATCACGTGCCAAATACAAATCTGCCCTTACCATCTTTAAGATCAAAAATAACCTAACTGCCAGAAGTCTGCAGGATCTTATCTGTACCAAATGTAACAACAGACCTGAGAGAAGCAGCAGTATCAATACCATACCTACACCCAACCTGTTCACAAAAGCCAAAAAAAACCCACTGCTAAGATGACCCTCTCGCTTGCCGCTCCCTCTATCTGCAACACACTCCCAGAAAAACTAAGAACAACCACAGACTTAAAGGACTTTCGGAAACAGCTCAAGACCTACTCTTCATTGAGCACTTCAATGAACACCTTTAACTCCACAGCGTTACTCAAATTTCATGTCCCCCCTCAAGACCAATTACATATACTGTGGGGGTCCCTTGCCCAGGCAACAGCCTATGGGCTTAGGACTGCACTTGTTAGTCTTTTAATTAAAGAGTTTTTCCTCACCCAGAGCCGGGGCTGCTGGGATTTCTACTTTTGTTCAGAAAAACAAGTAGTGTGGAGACCGAGGGTTTACAAGGCAAAACACAGGAAGGAGAAATTAGGCCTTACCTGCTAATTGTCTTTCCTTGAATTCTCTCCGGGCCAGTCCAGGGTACCATCGGGTTGTCAATCCCCTTCAGCAGCTGAGGACTGAAAGCTAAAAATCTTTGCTGACAGGCTATAGCCACTCCCTCTTAAGACAGCTCTCCAGTCTATTGTAACCAAGCAGCCTAACAGAACAAACATCAACCTGCTTTATAACCGAGATAATCGACTGCAGGAACAAAACCTACCAGCTAACGACCGCTCTGGGAAGAAAAAGAACATACCCTTTCCCTTGCATTAGGTACGGGCGTACATGCCCTCTCCATATTCCAAATAACCAATCCTTTTTTTTTTTCCCTCAAAAATCCAATTACCCCGAAGGGAGCCCCAAACACCACCGCCACCAGAGTACCCAGTAGTCCCAGAGGACTGGCGGAAGCGGAACACCAAAATAACCTGCTCGCGGACTCTGCAATATGCATGGGAGGGCCCTGGACTGGCCCGAAGAGAATTCAAGGAAAGGCAATTAGCAGGTAAGGCCTAATTTCTCCTTCCTATTCATTTCTCCGGGCCAGTCCAGGGTACCATCAGGCAGTACCAGAGCAGTGCCTAAAGACGGGAGGGACCCTCGAGCCCCGCTACAATGGCAGAAGCCCCTACTCTCGCATCCCCCCTGGCCTGTACATCCAACCTATAATGCTTCGTAAATGTATGCAGAGATGACCACGTCGCCGCTCTACAAATATCAACCGGCAGAACCAAGGCAAACTCCGCCCAAGAAGCTGCCTGTCCCCGCGTAGAATGCGCTTTGAGACCTACCGGAGGCGATTTACCGCCCACTACATAAGCCGCCACTACAGCCTGCTTTACCCATCGGGCAATCGACGCCTTAGAAGCTGCCTGCCCCTTCCGAGGACCCCCAAACAGAACAAACAACCTGTCCGATTTCCTAAAGGGTTTTGTGATCTTTAGATAGCGCTTCAAGACGCGCCTTAAATCCAACTTTCGTAAGGATCGATCTGCTCGCGACCTTTGCAAATCTGCAAAAGAGGGGAGAGCCACTGACTGATTAATGTGGAAAGGAGACACCACTTTAGGAAGGAAAGACGGCACTGGACGGAGGAGCACGCCTTCCGCCAAAAACTGCAGATACGGTTCTCTACAAGAAAGAGCTTGAAGATCAGAGATTCTCCGCGCCGAACATAGGGCCACCAGAAACGCAGTTTTCCACGAAAACTCTCTCAAGCCCCCCGACAAATCTCCCTCAAAAGGAGGCCGAGTCAGAGCGTCAAGGACCAGATTCAAATCCCAAGCCAGCACCACCTGCCGTACCGGTGGCCTGAGAACCTTCACTGCTCTGAGAAAGCGCACCACATCCGAATGAGAAGATAACCTCCTACCTTGCACCGTCCCTCTATAGCACGCTAGAGCAGCCACGTGAACCTTCAAGGTGTTAAGAGCCAATCCTTTCTGCAAACCGTCCTGAAGAAAAGCCAAAATCTCGGGCAAGGCCGTCTCAAAGGGACGAACGCTACGGTTTGTACACCAAGCCTCAAACACTCGCCAAACGCGCGTATAAGCTAAAGAAGTCGACGATCTCCGAGCCTGCAACATCGTGGACACCACCGCTGCCAAGTAGCCCTTGCGTCTCAAGCGCTGCCTTTCAAAAGCCAAGCTGTAAGCAAGAAGCGATCCACCTGCGGCATTAGAATGGGACCCTGCTTCAGCAGATAGCCCCGGGTTGGCAATCTCCAAGGGGAATCCACAAGCAGCTGCCAGAGATCCGCGTACCACGGCCGACTGGGCCAATCCGGCGCAATGAGAATCACCTTCCCCCCCATGACGAGCGAAGCGCTGAATGACCCGACCGATCATCGGCCATGGAGGAAATACGTAAAGAAGCTTGTCCAACAGCCAGGGTTGAACCAGAGCATCCAGCCCCTCGTACATGTGCTCTCTGCACCTGCTGAAGAAGCGCGATGCCTTTGCATTGTTGTGAGTGGCCATGAGATCCATTGTCGGCCGCCCCCAGCGCCTCACAATGTCGAGAAAAATCTTTGCGTCCAATTCCCACTCTCCGGGATCGAGAACATTGCGACTCAGATAATCGGCCTGAACATTCTCCTTTCCGGCTACATGCGCCGCTGACAGAGCCAACAGATGAGATTCCGCCCAGAGCATCAACTCTTGACTCTCTGCCCACAACAGAGCACTGCCCGTGCCCCCCTGGCAATTGATATACGACACCGTCACTGCGCTGTCGGAAAAAACCCGCACCACTCTCCTCTCGAGGAACGGAGCGAAGGAGAGCAGAGCCAAACGAACTGCCCTGAGCTCCAGCAGATTGATGGAGAACGACGCTTCCTCCGGAGACCAGAGCCCCTGAGCCACCTGAGACCGACAATGAGCTCCCCAGCCTGATAAACTGGCGTCCCTCATTACTAACGTCCAATCTGGAAGCTCCAACGGCACTCCTGCCTGAAGATGACTCGGATCGAGCCACCAAGTGAGACTGTCCCTCACCACGGCCACGCAATCCAGCTTTCTTGACAAAGGATGAAGCTGAGGGAGACCACCGGGACAGCAAGGCCTGCTGCAAGGGCCGCATATAAGCTCTGGCCCAGGGCACCAGATCTAAGGCGGCAGCCATGGAGCCCAAGAGCTGCAAATACCTCCACGCCGAAGGAGCCTTGAGCCGAAGAAACACTTTTACCTGAGCCAAAATCTTCAGAACCCTGCCCTCCGGCAAGGAGACCAAACCACGCTCCGTGTCGAACTCTGCTCCCAGATACACAAGCCGGGACTGAGGCTGTAGCTGACTCTTTGTACGGTTGATTACCCAACTGAGCTGTTCCAGGAGCTGAACCACCCGAGCGGTAGCCTCGACCGACTTCTGCCGCGAACTGGCCCTGATCAACCAATCGTCCAGATAGGGATGAACTTGAATACCTTCCATCCGCAAGGCTGCGGCAACGACCACCATGACCTTCGTAAACGTCCGAGGGGCCGTCGCCAAGCCGAAAGGTAACGCTCGGAACTGAAAATGACCCGCGGCTTAAAAAGCGCTGATGTTCTGGTCTGATGGGGATATGCAGATAAGCTTCCGTGAGATCTATGGACGAGAGGAACTCCCCCGGTTGAACGGAACGAATCACTGACCTTAGAGTCTCCATCCGAAAATGAGGAACCCGCAAAGCCCGGTTGACGTGCTTGAGGTCCAGAATCGGATGAAAGGAGCCTTCCTTCTTGGGAGCCACAAAATAAATCGAGTATCCACCGGACCCTAACTGGTCTGGAGGAACCGGAACAACCGCCTCCAGCTGCACTAAGCGAAGTAGCGTGTCTTCTACTGCCTGTCTTTTGGTCCCGGAACCACAAGGTGACACCAAGAAGGCCTCCTGAAGCGGCCGAGCGAACTCTAGCGCATACCCATCTCGGATGATCTCCAGTACCCATTGGTCTGTCGTTATAGCGGTCCAGGCAGAGAGAAACCCCTGTAAGCGGCCCCCTACCGGTATCTCTACCTGGACCAGCTGACCTTCATTGTGTCTTTTTCGGAGCCGATTGCTGGGCAGGGAAATAGCCTCTACCAAACCCTCTGGTGCCACGAAAAGTCTGAGTCCTAGGCACGAAACGTCCTCTGGGATAGGGAGAAAAACGCGCCCCCCGAAATCTATGAAATTCCTTACCTTGCCCACGCTGCGTAGACGATTGCTTGAAAGACTTAGGGCGACCCTCCGGCAAGCACCCATCTTTGGAATCTCCCAAATCCTTTACAATCTTCTCCAAGGCCTCCCCAAACAGCAGCTTGCCCGTATACAGGAGCTTACTGAGCCGTGCCTTCGACGAGGCGTTGGCCGACCAATTCCTTAGCCAAAGGAACTGTCTAGCCCCAATCAAGGAGGCCATGGCCTTAGCTGAAATACGAATCAAGTCATAAAAGGCATCGGCCTGATAGGCCGCCGCCGATTCCAACTTCGCTCCCTCTGAAGAGGACTCCCCTGAAGAATCGGAAGGCGACCCCCCCCCTGGAGCCAACGGATCGACGCTCTAGAAACAAATGCCCCACAAATGGAAGCGTGAAGAGCCAATGCACAGGAATCAAAGGCTTGCTTAAGCAGCCCTTCTAGCTTGCGATCCTGCAGATCCTTAAGCGCCATTCCTCCCTCTACTGGGATCGTAGTCTTCCTTGTTACCGCAGAAACAAGCGCATCCACTTTAGGCATCTTCAGTAATTCCTTCTCTTCGTGTGGGATTGGATAAAGATGACCCAGCGCACGACCTCCCCTGAGCGAAGCCTCCGGGCACTCCCATTCAGACTCTATCATCTGCTTTATAACCCGGTGGAGCGGAAAACAAGGTTGCTCTGCTTTAAAACCTTGCAATAAGGGATCCTCCAGCGGTTCTTGCTGCACCGTAGGAAGAAGGATATTCAAGGCCGCCAAAGACTGCCCAATCAGGGCCCCCTAACTCCTCCTTACGAAACACTCGAAAGAGATTTGGGTCATCGCCCGGAGCCAGCTCGCCATCCTCCAGCTCAGCTGACCACGGATCAAAACTAGCCTCAGAAAAGACTTCAGTGTCATCTCTCTTCTGAGGCTCCGGCAGCTGCTGTTCTAAGCCTTCCACAACAGTAGCTAAGCCTGCCCCTGCACGGGAAGACCCCTCACCAGGATCTGATCTAATTTCCCCTGAGAGGCTCCCGTCCCCAGAACTGGAAGCCAAGGAATCTCTGCTGACCTGGGAAACCTTTAAAGTATAAGCTCTATGGAGAGCTAGAATAAATCCTGGGGAAAACAAAGCAGCCAAAGATTCCTGAGCTTCAGGAACTTTGCGCTGCTCCTTTAAATCAGACGCAGTGTCTCTCACTGACTTTGATTTCCTCTTGCCTTGCTTTTGCTTGTCCATGGGAGAAATGGCGGGCTCCTCTAAAATGGCCGCCGTTCCTGCCTGATCCACCACACTAAGAGACTTCTGAAACTCCATTTTGCTCCCCGTGTAAGAGAAGGACCAAGCCAACTGCACCCGATGACTTAAAACCGCCGGCCGAAACCGCGATCGAAACCGCACGCAAAACTAAATACCCAGGCACACACACACACACCCGAAGTACCGACTGCAAGGAAGAACTAAAAAACTGACCTGAATGCAGCTCTGAATGGCCCCGATGCTCCAGATCCCGCTGCTAGCGGGTAATTAAGAAGCGTTCCTGCAGACAATAGGAGAGAGGTACCTGGGGCTCCCAGGAACAATCCCCTTGCAAAAAACGGCACGGTTCACCTTGGGAGACAGGCTCTGCCTCTGTGAACGCTGCCGAATCGCTCCTCCACGGAGGTGCTACTCTTTTTTCTTTTTCAACCAGCTTTATTAAAACAAACCCACAAGGGAAGAGGTATAGGAGATATAAGAGAGAGGAATTTAACTCTGCTAGAGCCAATTCTCCTCAAAAGTCTGCTAATCAAAAGGCTGGCTGCAACTGGATAGAGAGCCTGTCAGCTTCCACGTCCTGTTCAGCCGCTGAGGACTGAAGACTGGAGAGCTGTCTCAAGGGGAGTGGCTATAGCCTGTCAGCAAAGATTTTTAGTTTTCAGTCCTCAGCTGCTGAAGGGGATTGACAACCCGATGGTACCCTGGACTGGCCCGGAAAGATGAATAGGAATTTTATTTCTTTTCCAAAAGAGCATTAAGGCTCAACGCAAACAAACAGGATTCTCTCTCCAAACAATAATCCATAGGCATTTATACCAAACAAAACAATGTAACTGCTTTTAGTAGCTTTTTAACATAGGTCGCTGTTTCCAAACAATTCAGCAATCAAACATGGTTTTCTCCTTTCTTCAAACCCAAAAGAAATATTGTCTCTTCAGCAAACAGGATTCTTAGCATTCCTGGCTAAACACAATTCTCCCTGTTTTCACACTGCCTTTTAGGACATTCAGGTTATAAACCTTTCTCTCTTATCCAAGAACTTTTATTCTGCCTTCTGGCATAGAGAACAGTCCATTACTGAATCTTCAGAGCTTTCATCAGATTCATAATAGTCTATCTGCATTTCCTCAGGACCTGTGTCTGGTAAATCTGGCTCTAAACCAGCATGAGAAACTTCAGGCTTAATATTCTCTAAAAGTTCCAGAACCTTTCTCCACTGAGGCTTTTCCCTATGCAAAGGGTTTCCACGAGGAACGTGGAGATTCTTCTCTTGCATCAAACAACACAATGCCTCTAACTTAACTGGCTCACAGCACTTTTGGCTACACTTTTATTCACGCACCTTTTTGGAAGTTGCAGCTCTTTAGCTGGTTCAGGAACAGTTGTCACTGCAGCCTGACCCTTGTCAGCACTTCTCTTTGACACAGCTCTCCTAGTTTTAAAACCAATTGCAGTTTCCTTGCAAACCTGGCTTTCTTTCTGACTAGGGCTTTCACCTCTGAGAATCCCCCGGAAGTCTCCACCGTTCTCCTCCACGGTGAACTCTCTGGGCCTTTCTCTGGTGCTTCTCTCACCACTGAATTCTCCAGCAT
The DNA here is from genome assembly GCA_033557465.1 of Ichthyophis bannanicus. Classification (NCBI taxonomy): domain Eukaryota; kingdom Metazoa; phylum Chordata; class Amphibia; order Gymnophiona; family Ichthyophiidae; genus Ichthyophis; species Ichthyophis bannanicus. Next base: position 104,339,952 of record CM066051.1, on the reverse strand, counting down.
GCTGCTTCCCTGTCTCTCCCTTTCCAGGGTGTCGCTTCGTGTGCTGCCTTCTCTCCTGCTGAGACTCTCTTCCCGTGGTGCTGCCCTTCTCAGGCTGAGTCTCTCTTCCCATGGTGCTGCCCTTCTCAGGCTGAGTCTCTCTTCCCATGGTGCTGCCCTTCTCAGGCTGAGTCTCTCCTCCTTCTGTTTCCCTGGGTTTATAAGAGTGTCTCTGAACTACCGTGCACTGCCCTTCCCCCAGATGTCTCTCATTAGTTTCCAAGCCTGCCCTTAGATTAGCAGAGCTTGGGTGTGTCCTGTCCTCAGTAGCTGCGTGTTTTTTTTCCTTGCCTGCACTTTGAGAGCTACTGATTCCTTGCCTGTCTCTTTCTTCAAAGGTAAATGTCTGATTTTCTCCCAATTCCATGGGCTCAGCCATACTCTCCTCATCACAATACGTCACATTGTACATAAGTTATACATTAGCACTCCCAGTTCTCCCCTTCCCTATGTTTGCTAAGAAAGTTATTCTGTAATGGGATAAAGTTTTTAATTGTTTCTCTCGCAAGTTCTCTGTAAATTGAAGTTTCATTGTAAATCGCCTTGATTTTAAGATAAGGCGGTATAGAAAAATTGTTAAATAAATAAATTCTGAAATCCAGTGTGCTGAACAAGTTGCAACCAAAAACACTACTTTCAGCATCAAATCCTTGGGAGAAGTGATCCATAAAGGCTAAACGGGGCCCCACCAAGCCCGAGAGGACCAAATTCAGATCCCACAGAGGAACCATTGAGCAGCAAGTGGGCCGGAAATGCTTGACCCCCTTGAGTAAATGCACTACATCCACATACACAGCAAGGGACTGCCCCTGCACCCGGCCGCAAAAACAGGCCAAAGCCACTACTTGCACCTTTAAGGAACTCAAGGTCAAACCCTTCTCCAGGCCCACCTGCAAAAAGGCTAAGATGTCTAGAAGAGAGGATGAAAACTGCCACACTCCATCCTCGTCACACCTAGCCTCAAAGATTCGCCATACGCGAAGGTAAGCCAGGAAGGTAAAATGCCATCACATATGCAGCAAAGTATCAGCCACCTGTGGGGAGTAGCCTCTTCAGTTCAAACATACCCTCTCAAGAGCCAAGCCGTAAGTGAGAACAGATCCACTGCTGGCATCAGGACTGGGCCCTAAGATAGGAGATCCCCATCCTCTGGGAGGGGAAATAGGTCCGCCACCAATAGCTGCATACCAAGGCCACTGAGGCCAGTTTTGGGCCACCAATACCACTAATCTGGCATGCGCCTCCACTCTCTGAAGCACTCTGCTGAACAGCAGCCAAGGCAGAAACACATAAAAGAAGGCCAGAGCCAGGCCATAGCTGAACCAGAGCGTTGATCCCTTCTGACAGGCGCTTTCTGTGCCGGCTGAAGAACTGAGAGGCCTTGGCATTGGTCACATTCGCCATAAGCATCGCAAAGAAATAGCAGATCGAAGGAAACAATTCCATACCAACCTTCTAAAGAAATCACTAAATAAACATCATGACCTATTCAACATCGTAAGAACAATGGCAAAGGAACCAACACCTCATCAAACACAAGCAATACACCCGCAAGAATATGCCGAATACCTAAAGTCAAAGATGACAAAAACATCCAACATTTGTACTTCTGGACCAACAAAGAATGATATATATTCGCAGTCAACCACATTAACCAAGTTCAATACACTATCAATCAAAGAAATTGAGAACACTATCGCATCAATAAATGCTACCACCGCTGCAAGCGATCCATGCCCGGCAGCCTGGATAAAAAATCTAAAACATGAAGTAAGCTTCTTCATACAGAATATCCTTGAACAATCCTTTGCAACTGGAACCTTTCCTCAAAGCCTCAAACAAACCTCAATTAGACCATTACTAAAAAACAGTAAATTAGACCCCCAAAAAGTAGAATCCTACAGGCCAATATCCAGTATCCCACTCCTAGCGAAAATAATTGAGAAAGTAGTCCAACGGCAAATACAACAGCACATAGACAATGAAGCTCCACTTGACCCTGCACAACACGGCTTTAGAGAGGCTCATGGAGTTGAAACCCTCCTCATCACACTATTCAACACACTAATCACAGGAATAGATAACATTCATCAAGGATTTCATACTTATATTCATGGACATCTCAGCGGCGTTCGACTCAGTAAACCACCAAATACTTATCGATCGTCTCAAGGAAAAAGGAATAGTTGGCGCTGCACTTGACTGGTGTATATCATATCTAACTAACCGTTGGCAACAAGTACGAATTGACGAAACTACTTCTGAACCATTTCTTCAAGACCAAGGGGTACCACAAGGATCTTCTCTGTCAGCGTTGATGTCTAATATATACATGCAACCCATTTGTGACCTCATTCGTTCCTTTAATGTCACCTGTTTAGCATATGCAGATGACATTCTACTATTCATGCCATTCTCCATCAATCACCCTGATTATACATCATTGATAACATGCCTCGAAGCAGTAGAAGATTGGCTCATCTCCCAAAATCTAAGAATCAACCACAGCAAGACTGATGTGATGTTTGTAACAAGAAATCAAAACTTCACACCTCCTACCTCCGTGAAGATAAAGGACAAGGAATTAACAGTAAAGCCTACACTACGCTACCTAGGTATAACCCTTGACCAGCACCTCAATATGAAAGCCCACATAAAAAACATAACAAAACTAATTTACCACAAGATACGCACATTACGCCACCTGCGACCTCTACTGGAACCCTCAGATTTCAGAACTGTCTACCAAGCCCTGATAATGCCTCACATCGACTTTGCAAATGCAATTCTATACGGACTCCCTCAAGCAACATTAAACCCTCTCCAATTAGCGATGAACACTGCTGCCAGAGTACTTGAAGGAATATCAAAGACAGATCACATAACCCCAGTTCTAAAACGACTCCACTGGCTACCAACCAACGCAAGAATCCACTACAAGATACTGATCACTACATTCAAAGCCATAAACAACCAAGCACCATCAACCATTACCAACCTTGTACACTCACAGACCCCTAATAGATCCAGAAGATCAATTGCAATGAATACATTAGTAATCCCGAAACAAACAGTCAGATACACTAAGGAAACAACCAAAAGAGCCTTCAGTATCCACGCCCCAAAAACCTGGAATGCCCTCCCACTAGAACTGAGAGTTATAACCAGCTTAACACAATTCAGAAAGAGTCTCAAACACCACCTCTTCCTAAGCTATTTCCCAATCTAACCTTCGCACATGAAAATATCACAGACACTTTTCTGACCAAGACATTTCCCCAACTGATATCCAAATTTGACTAATGTATTTCAATAATCTGTATATAGTTAACTAGCCTTATATAGTTGTACCTTGTTATTCCCAAGTTCAAAATCCCTGTTACTTGTAAAATGCATTACAGTTCTTTGTATGTATATGTTTGTTACATGTAAACCGCGCTGGTGACAATAGTGCGGTATATAAAAGATGTTAAATAAATAAATTAGATCCAATGTGGGCATTCCCCAACACTTCACGATCAACTGGAACATTGACTCTGAGACACACTACTCCCCCAGGTCCAACAGATGCCGGATCAGGTAATCTGCCTGAACATTGTTCTTTCCCACCACATGGGTTGCCAAGAGAAACATAGAAATATGATGACAGAAAAAGACCACATGGCCTATCTAGTCTGTCCTTCCATATCAACAACTACAACAGTCCCCTTTTTACCTTTAGAGATCTTCTGTGTTTGTCCCATGCTTTTTTGAATTCAGTTACTGTCCTCATCTCTACCACCTCCACTGGGAGACTATTCCACAGATTCACTACTCTTTCTGTAAAGAAATATTTCCGCATATCACTCCTGAATCTATCTCCCTTCACCCTCATCCCATGTCCCCTCATAGCAGAACTTGCTTTATTTATTTATTACAATTTCTTATATACCGCACTATTCGGCATCAGCGCGGTTTACATTATAACATAACGACCACAACAACATGCTGTTTGGTTTTACATCGAACAGGAGTACAAACTTGGATAACAGGGGTGAACTATATACATGAGATATTTACACTGAGCAAAACTAGGTATCAATCACATAATGAACGAAAGTGTCATTTCTTAAGTGGGTCATTTCTTCAGCTTTCAATTGAAAGAGGCTCTCTCCCTGAACATTTATGCCACAGACGTATTTAAACATCTCAATCATATCACCTCTATCCCGCCTTTCCTCTAAGGTGTACATATTAAGATCCTTAAGTCTGTCCTCATATGCTTTATAATGAAGACCACTAATAATTTTAGTAGCCACCCTCTGCATCCTGTTCACATCCTTTTGAAGGTGTGGTCTCCAGAATTGCACACTATACTCCAAATGAGGTCGCACCAAAGACTTATACAGAGGCATTATCACCTCCTTTTTTCTGCAAGCCATTCCTCTCCGTATGCAACCAAGCATCCTTCTAGCTTTTGCTGTCGCCTTTTCTACCTGTTTAGCTACTTTAAGATCATCAGACATAACCACGCCTAGGTCCCGCTCTTCTTTAGTGGACAAATGTACTTCACCCCCTATACTCTATTGCTCCCTTGGATTGCTGCAGCCCAAATGCATGACCTTACATTTTTTAACATTAAATCCCAGCTGCCAAATTCTAGACCATTCTTCAAGCTTAGCCTCCTCATGTTATCTACACCTTCCTGGGTGTCTACTCTATTGCAGATTTTGGTATCATCCGCAAAGAGGCAAACCTTACCTGACAGCACCAACAGATGCCATTCTGCCTACTGAAGAAGCAGAGTGCCTCTGCTGCTACTAATGAATTTCTTGTACACCCCTGTCGATTGATGTAGGTGACCATTGTGGGACAGGACTCTCACTGCCCTGCCTCGCACAAGAGGAAAAAAGACATGCAGGGCCAAGAACACCGCCCGGGTCTCCAATCAGTTGATGGACCACTGGCTTGCTGCTGGGGACCACTCTCCTTGAGCTACCTGCAACTGACAGTGGCCCCCCAGCCCATTAGACTGGCATCCATGGTCAGCACCACCCAATCCAGTGTCTCTAGAGACACTTCTGCTGAGAGCTGGGCTGGGGCCAGCCACCAATGAAGATTCGCTCTGGCTACTCCCCACAGGTTCACCCACAGTCTATGGACTGAGTCTGCAGGGACCAATGCAACAGAAGTGCTGACTATAAAGGGACACACATGCAGCCGCATCCAAGGAACAAGCTCCAAGTCACTGCCATTGACCCCAGTACATGCAGGTAATCCTACACCCTTGGATGTGCGACCCTCAGCAAGGCCCTGACTTGAGACTGCAACTTCACAATCCTGCCTTCTGGGAAGAACACCATGCCACTCCTTGTGTCGAAATGAGCCCTCAGATACTCCAGCGACTGCGAGGGCACCATCCTGCTCTTCATAAAGATGATCACCCAGCCCAGCTCCTGCAGACGCCAGACAACAAGCTCGGTAGCCTCTTGACTCTTCTGTGGGGATTTTGCACGAATCAACCAATCGTCTAGATAGGGACGGAGCAGGACCCCGTTTTCGTACAGCGGCCGCCTCTACCACCATTATTTTTGTGAACACGCATGGCGTAGTGGCCAGGCCAAAAGGGAAGGTATGGAATTAGAAGTGCCCCATCGGGATTGCAAAGCGCTGATATTTGGGCTGAATGGGAATATGAAGATAGGCCTCCATGAGATCCAGGGATGTGAGATATTCTCCTTTTTGAACAGCCACTATTACCAAATGCAAACTGTATATAGTTTATGGTACAGGTTAAGAATACCCACATTTAATGTTATCTTCTTGAATTAACAATAGAGTCAACAAAATAGTTTGTTTTGCAAGATTGTAAAAACCTTTAAGAGTTATGTCATATCGTTCTCTGTAATAACTGGGATGTAATGTAAACTGCCTTGATTCAAGGATAAAGCGGTCAATAAATCTTGAAAGACTGCTTGAGCAGGGCCTCGATACTGCGGCTCCTTCAAGGTGGCCCCACCTTCCATAGGAATGATAGTCTTCCTAGTGACTTCTACCACCAAGGCGTCCATCAGCGACAGGCGCAATTTCTTTCTCCTCAGAAACAATGGAATAATTCCTCGCCATAGTTCTGCCAATGCATAACCCCGCGTCAAGAATCTTCCATTCTGTCTCTATGAGACCCTTCACAGCACTGTGAAAGGGGAAGGCCCTGGGCAGCTTCCGGACCCCCTGCAGGATCGGATCTCATGCTATCTTGGAGGGTGCTGTCCGTGGCTCCTCCGAGATACTCAACTCCACCAAAGTATGGGAAATGAGAGGGGGTAACTTGTCCCTGTGGAAGATCCACACAACCGTCAGATCCTCAACCACCAAGAGTTCACTCTCCTCCAAGTCCTCCTGCGGGAGCTCATCCGGGAGATCAGAAGAGTCCTCCAGGGCCCCTAAGGAATCCCAGCGACTCCACAGAGACCGCATCCTCCTCCACACATCCAGTGGCTCCATGCAAGACTACTTAATCACTGAGGGGGAGGGCCTCACCCGGCTCACTGGAGAACCCCCCCCCTCAAACGAGGACCCCCCTTGGCCCTGCTTGAGACAAAAGGCCTGATGCAGAAGCACAAATTCTGGAGAAAAAAGGAGAAGCCCCTGGCACTGGAGTCCCCTCTGAAACCCTATCCCCATCTGCACAGACTGAAAAATTGGAGGTTCCCTGCATATAGCCTGGCTCGCAGCAGACGCCACATTCAATATGACATCCATTCCCACCAAAATGCTGGGGCCTTCATCACGAAACACAGTGTGATTACAGTCATCGGGAGTCCCCTTGATTGACCCCTGCACAATCTGGCTGCCAGAGAGAAGATCCGTGGCCACAGCCCTTTCCCTCAAACAGTCGTGACACAGCCCCTCTGCCAAGCTGCGCCTGATGGCTGCCGCATGTCAAATACCGGCCGTGGACCTCTGTATCGGTCATGTGTGCTATGTTTTGTGGCGCTTCACTCCCCCAAATACCCACACCTGATTGGCTCCGACCTGCTTACCAGGCAGCTTTGCCGGGAGAAAAGCTGTAGTGTCACTGTTCACGGAGCTTCCTGATCTGCCCTTCCTTTTCTTTTTTTTTTATGCAATCCACAGGCAGCAAGTGCCTCAACCCCGGAGCCCCTCCCAAAAATTGGGGAGGAAGAACGGGGGAGCTCTAAGTGCGGCTAGGGGGGAGAATGGTAGGAGGGACCCGGACCACCAGGTTCTGCACTCCTATGCCCATTGCAAGAACAAAAAACCTCGCAGGCCCAATGCCACCAATCAAGTCAGTTCAGACCACAGGCTAAGCTCATCCATCATCTACCGAGACTGAGAAAAGGTAAAATTAGGCTTCACCTGCTAACTGTCTTTCCTTTACTTCCAGTCCAGACCCGACCTCTGGTTGTCAACCCCCACCAGAAGCTTGGAGACTGAGCATTTCATCTTTTGATGACATCAGTGTACTTAGGCAGCTGGCACCACCTACCAGCCCCAGTAACCTATTGGCAAGCAGACTCATGGGAGCAACAAATCAGAAGTTAACATTTGAACTAAAGATATATGATCCGAAACAAACTAGGGCCAGGCCCCCCAATCCTACTAGGGACCCTCCCCCACAAGGAAGAAGCAGCTTACCCATCAATCCTCCGAGAGCACGCAAGGCACAAGCTCTGTCGTCACTACTGTTTCTGCAAACATGGTCCGAGGTTAGCTCACAGAAGCTAGGGAAACACGAAATATGTAAAACATTTTTTTCTTACTTTTTTTTCTAAGCAAAAGAACTGTGGCTCTCCCACAAAGGGCTCCCAACTTCCTAATGCCATTGCCTCCTTTGAGGAATCCCCTGGACCAGCCACGCAATGATGACCTTCTTCAGGCCCGGAGTTGCTAACGACACCTTAGTTTCTAAATCAGGAAGGGTTCCAAGACTGGACTGGAGGTACTCAAGAAAAGCCAATTAGCAGCTAAGGCCTAATTTCACTTTCCTTATCATCCCTCCAGTCCAGTCCCGACTCCTGGGATGTACCAGAGCAGTACTAACAATGGGAGGGACCCACAACCCCTAACTGAATCATTGCTGCACCGAATCTCGCGTCGCCCACAGCCTGCACATTCAGATGATAATGCTTCACAAAGGTGTAGAATGAGACCACGTGGCAACCCTACAAATATCTCCCAGTGGAACTAAACTAGCCTCTGCCCACGATGCGGCCTGAACTCGGGTCGAATGGGCTCGCAGCCCTGCTGGCACCATCCTTCGCTGCAATAGATAAGGCAACACAAGAGCCTCTTTAATCCAACTAGAGACGGAAGACTTAGAAGCTGCCTATGCCTTACCCACTCATCTAAATAGGAGGAACAAGCAATCCGACGTCCTAAACAGAGCTGTCCTTTCAAATAATGTGGTAACGCCCGATGCATGTCCAGGAGGCGTAGCTGTGGATCTGCACCTAGGGAAGAACAACCCAAACTATGGTTACACGATGCAAGGTTCCACATTAGGAACCACCACCCAAGAAAAAGATTTAGGCGTCCTTGTGGATACCATGTTAAAACCCTCGGCCCAGTGTGCAGCGGCGGCCAAGAGAGCAAATAGAATGCTAGGTATGATAAGGAAAGGAATGGAAAATAAAACAAAAGATATTATAATGCCTCTATATCGTTCCATGGTGAGACCGCACCTTGAATATTGTGTGCAATTCTGGTCGCCATATCTTAAAAAGGATATAGCAATTTTAGAAAAGGTTCAGAGAAGAGCCACCAAAATGGTAAAGGGGATGGAAGGCTACTCCTATGAAGAAAGGCTAAAAAGGTTGGGGCTCTTTAACCTGGAAAAGAGATGGCTGAGGGGAGATATGATAGAAGTCTATAAATTAATGAACGGAGTGGAACGGGTAAACGTAGATCGATTGTTTACCTTATCAGAATATAGAAAGACTAGGGGACATGCAATGAAGCTACAGGGTAAACTATTTAAGACTAATAAAAGAAAATATTTTTTCACTCAACGTGTAATCAAACTCTGGAATTTGTTACCGGAGGATGTAGTAAAGGCTGTTAGTGTAGCTGGGTTTTAAAAAAGGTTTGGACAAGTTCCTGGAGGAAAGGTCCATAAACCATTATTAAGAAGGGACCCAGGATATCAATGCTTGAACCAATACAAGCATTGTGGAACCTGTGTCCCTTGGGGAAACTGCTAGGTACGTATGACCTAGATTGGCCACTGTTGGAAACAGAATACTGGGCTTGATGGACCTTGGTCTGACCCAGTATGGCATATCTTATGTTCTTATGTTCTTATGAAACCTCCTACTCTTGCCGCCTTACTGGGCAGACTTGATGGACCATACTAGTCTTTATCTGCCATCATTTACTATGTTACTATGTTCATCTCAGTCACCCCCGAGAGCACTGGTAGGGTGACTGGCTGGTTTAAATGAAAAACAGAGTTCCTTAGGTAAAAACGATGGAACCAGATGCAGTACCACCTTCTCCTTTGAGAAGGAGAGAAAAGGTTCTCAACACAACACAACACATCTGTTCTCCTGGCAGAACAGATCACAACCAGGAAAACCATTTTAAGTGCCAGGTCCTTCAGTGTGCAGGACCCCAGAGGCTCAAAAGGCTCTTCCGCCATCACTGATAAAACTAAATTGAGGTCCCAAGGAGGAACCACGAACCACAGCAGCGGACAGACCTGCTTCACCGCCCTTAGAAAATGGACCACATCTGGGTGAGCCCCTAAGGACACTCATTGGATCCTGCCACGGTAAAAGGTTATCACTGCCATCCTGCACCCGCAAGGAACTGCAGGCCAGATCCTTCTCAAGGCCAGACTGCAGGAAGGCCAGCATTTCGGGCACTGATGCCGACAAAGGCTGGTACTGATACTCTGCATATCAGGCCTCAAAAATTCGCCACACTCGGAGATATGACAATGATGTGGATCACTTGCGGACCTTCAATAATGTCAAAATCACCAGCACCGAATAGCCACATCTCCTCGTAGCCCTTTCAAGAGTTATGCCGTAAGCGAGAATTGATCCATTTGAGGCATTAGGACCAGCCCCTGGGACAACAGGTCGGCTTGGAGCGCAGTTGCCACAGCTGATCCAGTGTCAGTCACACTAGGTCTGTGTACCACAACCGCCTCGGCCAATCAGGGGCAAAAAGAATGACCAGACTCTGGTGTGCTTCGATGCGCTGCACCACGTGTCTGATGAGCGCACATGGGGGAAAGACAGAGTAGCCCCTCTGTGGGCCACCGCTGTACTAGGGCATCCAGACCTTCCAACATTCTCTCCCTCCACCTGCTGAAGAATCAGTTCACCTTGGTTTACGCAAAGGTCGCCATTAGATCCATAATCAGTGTGCCCCACCATTGAACTATCTGTGAGAATACATCGCCGCTGAGCGCTCATTTCCCGGGATCCAGGAGAAAATTATTGAGATGATACCCGCGACATGCACTGCCAAGATTGCCTGCAGATGGCTCTCCTTGCAATCCAACAGCACACTGGCCTCGCTTTCCAGGTGCACACTGCCTGTGCCCCCATGCCAATTGATATAGACAACCATGGTAGCGTTATCGGAGAAGACTCAAACTGCCTTTCCCTGTAGGAAGGGGTGAAAGTCCAGCAGAGCAAGGAAGATAGCCCTCATCTTCAGCCGGTTGATGGGCCAGCCACTGTCTTCCGGGGTCCACTGAGCTTGTGCAATGCTCCCTCGCAATGAGCCCCCCAGCCAGAGAGACTGGCATCCATTGTTTGTGGGATCCAGTGTGGTGCTCCAGGAGCATCCTGGCTGATAACTTCGAGGCGAGCCACCACATGAGAGCTCTCCTAGTTGCGCACAGATAGGGCAATGGTTGAGTCAGAGGATGTTGTTGGGGCAACTATCTGCGTGGCAGCGCCTTCTGCAGCAGCCGCATGTGTGTGAGAGCCCAAAGGACCATCTCAATTGTCGCCACCATGGTTCCTAAAACCTGAAGATAACGTCAAGCCGTAGGCTTCTGCATTCTGAGTAACTGCCGAATCAGCTGCCACAGTGATTATGCCTTCTGCAATGGCAGAAACACCCTACCGCTGTGTGTGTCAAATTAGGCACCTAGGTATTCCAGGTCATGTGACGGAACCAGCCAACTCTTGATAAAGTTGATGACACAGCCGAGACTTTGCAGAAACACAACGACCCTCACTGTGGCTTACTTGCTCTCCCACCTGGATTTCACCAAAATGAGCCAATCTTCGAGGTAAGGATGAACTAGGATTCCCTCCTGGCGCAGCACTGCTGCCACTACAACCATCTCATTGGTGAATTACATGGGGTCATTGCAAGGCTGAAGGATAGCGCTCGAAATTGGTAGTGTCCCATGGGCATGCAAAGTGGAGAAATGGATGATACTCTGCCCCTTTCCATCCACAAGATCACACTCCAAGTCCCCACAAGGTCAACTTCTCTCTCCCCCCTCCCCGCTATCCTTTCTTCCTTTTCTATGATCTCTGAGGAGGAAACCACTCACCTTCTTTCCTCATCCAAACTCACTACCTGCTTCTCTGATCCTATTCCCACCCATCTCCTTAGCTCCATCTCCTCCACTGTAGTCCCTTCCATCTCATATTCTCAACATATGACTCTCCACTGCAATGTTCCCTGCAGCCTTAAGTCATGCTGTGGTCACTTCTCTCCTCAAGAACCCCTCAGTAGACCTTAACTTTCCTTCTCACTATCGACCCATCTCCCTCTTCCCCTTCACTTCTTAACTACTTGAAAGCGTAGTTACTCACCTGTAACAGGTGTTCTCCAGGGACAGCAGGAATCAGTCCTCACATATGGGTGATGTCGGCGCCGATGGAGCCCTCGTGCGGAGCAATTCCCCAGCTTTCAAAGAAAGCCTTTGAGATTGCATCGCGCATGTGCAGTCCCCTTCCCATCCAAGGGTGCCATCTTGCTCAGTCAGATGACATAGCTAAAGAGACCACAGACCAAAAGTCAAAACATGAAAAAGAACCTGTGAATTCAATCATCAAACCAATTATATTTCTGTCGGGATCCATCGACTTGAGATGGGGAGAAGGAAAAACTCCCCTCTCCGTGTCGACAGAAGCTGTTTTTAATAATTTTTTCAAAACAGTCAAAAACAGTAAGTTAATAATAGTGAGAATCACTTATCTGACACTCCAGAAAAAGGGCAGCATTTGGCATCAAAGTAACAGCGACATGCATGTTTCGAGCCCAAAAAGAGGGCCCTGTATCAAGCTGAGTCCATCATTTTCCGCACCCTTACAAAAAACGCTGAATTCACCAGGTGATTTAAAACCCCCCAAAAAGCCTCTGAATGGCTGCTGAAACAAAAACATCACCAAAAAAGAAGACGTCAATAAAAAGGAGGAGCTACATAGCTGGCATGTTAAAGAATCCCCAATGAAGGGGGTGAATCTGTCCAAAAGTTGATCAAAGCAGACTCCACCAGTCACATTCCAAATTCAACCCTGTAGGGACAACTGTGTTTAACTGGAAAATCCATCGTTGTTCACGTCGTTGGAGTAATTGCTCCCGATCCCCGCCCCGGGGATTCAAAGGAATGAAATCGATGACTCTCCAACGTAGCTCCTCAAATGTATGCTGATGTTGCAAACAATGCTCCACAATAGGAGCCGAAAGAGTCTTGGTAGTCAACCGTGAAGCATGCTCCCCCAACCGAATCCGGACAGGGTGATTTCAATTACCCCGGCATCGACTGGGTCAGTGTCACAACAGGACATGCTAGGGAGATAAAGTTCCTAGATGAAATAAATGACTGCTTCTTGGAGCAGCTGGTTCATGAACCGACCAGAGGGGAAGCAATATTGGACCTAGTCCTTAGTGGAACACCAGATGTAGTGCAAGAGATAAGGGTGTTGGGGCCACTTGGCAATAGTGATCATAGCATGATCGCCTTTGATTTAATTAGTGGAGGAGGGATAGTAAGGAAATCCACAGTACTACCCTTTAACTTTCGAAAGGGAGACTATGATAGAATGAGGAAAACAGTTAAGAAAAAACTAAAAGGAGCAGTTGCAAAGGTTAAAGACGTACATCAAGCTTGGGTGTTGTTGAAAAATACTATCTTGGAAGCCCAGACCAGCTGTATTCCACGCTTTAAGAAAAATGGAAGGAAGTCCAAAAAATTGCCAGCATGGTTTAAAGCTGAGGTCAGAGAGGCTGTTGTTGCCAAAAAAGCATCTTTCAAGAAATGGAAAAAAGAGCCAAATGATGAAACCTGGAAACAGCACAAGCACTGGCAAGTCAAATGCAAGGCATTGATAAGGCAGGCAAAGAGAGAATTTGAGAAGAAGCTTGCTGCGGAAGCAAAAACGTGAAATAAAGACCTTTTCAAGTACATTCGTAGCAAAAAACCCGTGAGAGAGTCAGTTGGTCCATTAGATGATAAAGGGGTTAAAGGAGCACTAAGAGGCGACAAGGCGATAGCGGAGAGACTGAATGAATTCTTTGCTTCGGTCTTTACTGAGGAAGATGTAGGGATGTTACCCACGACTGAAGTGGTATTTAAAGGTGTGGAAGAATTGAAGGAAATATCGATACATCGGGAAGATGTCCTACAACTATTCGATAAACTGAAGAGTAGCAAATCACCTGGGCCGGATGGTATACATCCAAGGGTGTTGAAAGAACTGAAATTTGAGATTGCAGACCTGCTATCAGTAATCTGTGAACTATCATTAAAATCATCTCTAATACCTGAGGATTGGAGGATCGCCAATGTAACACCAATTTTTAAAAAGGGTTCGAGGGGTGATCCGGGAAACTACAGACCGGTGAGCCTGACATCAGTACTGGGAAAAATGGTAGAAACCATCATAAAGAATAAAATTACTCAGCATATAGATAGTCATGACCTAATGGGAGACAGCCAACATGGCTTTAGACAAGGAAGATCTTGTCTTACTAATCTGTTATGTTTTTTTGAAGGAGTGAATAAACAGGTGGACAAAGGTGAGTCGGTTGATATTGTGTATCTGGACTTTCAGAAAGCCTTTGATAAGGTCCCTCATGAGAGACTTTTGGCAAAACTAAAGAGTCATGGGATAGGAGGCAGTGTACTACTGTGGATCAGGAACTGGTTAAAAGATAGAAAGCAGAGGGTAGGGCTAAATGGCCAATTTTCCCAATGGAGAAAGGTGAATATTGGTGTACCCCAGGGATCTGTGCTGGGTCCGCTGCTTTTTGACATATTCATAAATGACCTGGAAAGTGGAATAACGAGTGAGGTTATCAAATTTGCTGATGACACAAAACTATTTAAAGTTGTTAAAACCCAGGAGGATTGTGGAAAATTGCAAGAGGATCTTGATAAATTGGAAGACTGGGCATCAAAATGGCAGATGAAATTTAATGTGGAGAAGTGCAAGGTTATGCACCTAGGGAAGAACAACCCAAACTATGGTTACACGATGCAAGGTTCCACATTAGGAACCACCACCCAAGAAAAAGATTTAGGCGTCCTTGTGGATACCATGTTAAAACCCTCGGCCCAGTGTGCAGCGGCGGCCAAGAGAGCAAATAGAATGCTAGGTATGATAAGGAAAGGAATGGAAAATAAAACAAAAGATATTATAATGCCTCTATATCGTTCCATGGTGAGACCGCACCTTGAATATTGTGTGCAATTCTGGTCGCCATATCTTAAAAAGGATATAGCAATTTTAGAAAAGGTTCAGAGAAGAGCCACCAAAATGGTAAAGGGGATGGAAGGCTACTCCTATGAAGAAAGGCTAAAAAGGTTGGGGCTCTTTAACCTGGAAAAGAGACGGCTGAGGGGAGATATGATAGAAGTCTATAAATTAATGAACGGAGTGGAACGGGTAAACGTAGATCGATTGTTTACCTTATCAGAATATAGAAAGACTAGGGGACATGCAATGAAGCTACAGGGTAAACTATTTAAGACTAATAAAAGAAAATATTTTTTCACTCAACGTGTAATCAAACTCTGGAATTTGTTACCGGAGGATGTAGTAAAGGCTGTTAGTGTAGCTGGGTTTAAAAAAGGTTTGGACAAGTTCCTGGAGGAAAGGTCCATAAACCATTATTAAGAAGGGACCCAGGATATCAATGCTTGAACCAATACAAGCATTGTGGAACCTGTGTCCCTTGGGGAAACTGCTAGGTACGTATGACCTAGATTGGCCACTGTTGGAAACAGAATACTGGGCTTGATGGACCTTGGTCTGACCCAGTATGGCATATCTTATGTTCTTATGTTCTTATGAATAGTTCTGCCAATGTATGACAAACTGCAAGGGCAAGTGATCATATACACCACAAAAGGTGTTAAGGATCAAGCTCGTGATCTCCGTGCACGTCTTTTGGACCAGGGCTATCCTGTATCGGTGATATGCCGTGCATATCTTAGAGCCCGTTTTCTCATAGGGAATGGCTCTTGGGGGTTCTGATGTTTCTTCGGTGATCCCCGATCAGGAGGAAATGGACATAGTGACGGGTGTTCTCCCTTTCACACAATACACTTCTCAGGTTACTGCGCTGTTAAAGAAACATTGGGGCACTTTGCAAGTACATACCTGTTTTCGGAAGCCTTTACATCTGGCTTATACAAGGGGTAGGAATATCCGTGATCGTCTGGTGCATGCGGTCCTTCCACCACTGTCTCCTGTTGGTGATGTACGCCCTTTAGGCCATTGGCCTTGTCACAAGTGCAGATTTTGTGCCACCACAGAGGAGGGGGTCCAGTGGTTACATCCGTTTTCCGGCAGGTCTTTTTCTTTCAAGGGTCATTCTACCTGTTTAACACCTTTTGTGGTGTATATGATCACTTGCCCTTGCAATTTGTCATACATTAGCAGAACTATTCGCCCTGTCCGGATTCGTTTGGGGGAGCATGCTTCACGGTTGACTACCAAGACTCTTTCGGCTCCTATTGTGGAGCATTGTTTGCAACATCAGCATACATTTGAGGAGCTACGTTGGAGAGTCATCGATTTCATTCCTTTGAATCCCCGGGGCGGGGATCGGGAGCAATTACTCCAATGACGTGAACAACGATGGATTTTCCAGTTAAACACAGTTGTCCCTACAGGGTTGAATTTGGAATGTGACTGGTGGAGTCTGCTTTGATCAACTTTTGGACAGATTCACCCCCTTCATTGGGGATTCCTTAACATGCCAGCTATGTAGCTCCTCCTCTTTTTATTGACGTCTTCTTTTTTGGTGACGTTTTTGCTTCAGCAGCCATTCAGAGGCTTTTTGGGGGATTTTAAATCACCTGGTGAATTCGGCGTTTTTTGTAAGGGCGCGGAAAATGATGGACTCAGCTTGATACAGGGCCCTCTTTTTGGGCTCGAAACATGCATGTCGCTGTTACTTTGATGCCAAATGCTGCCCTTTTTCTGGAGTGTCAGATAAGTGATTCTCACTATTATTAACTTACTGTTTTTGACTGTTTTGAAAAAATTATTAAAAACGGCTTCTGTCGACACGGAGAGGGGAGTTTTTCCTTCTCCCCGTCTCAAGTCGACGGATCCCGACAGAAATATAATTGGTTTGATGATTGAATTCACAGGTTCTTTTTCATGTTTTGACTTTTGGTCTGTGGTTTGTTAGTGTGTCATCACATTTTTGGAGGTTTCTTTTTCCATAGCTAAAGAGACGGCATAAATGAGAAAAAATTAATCAAAGGACTGCAACTCCAGGGGAGGAGGGAGGGTCGTGAGGACTTATTCCTGCTGTCCCTGGAGAACATCTGTTACAGGTGAGTAACTACGCTTTCTCCAGGAACAAGCAGGAAGTCAGTCCGCACATATGGGACTCCCTAGCTATAGGCTACCGAGAACCCATAGCTGAAAATGGCTCCCTCTAGAAGAGCCACAGCAGCAGTGATAGGATCTTTCTCCAAGAACACAACCCCCACAGTAGCCTGACACCAAAGGGTCGGAGGGTAGGAGTTGCCTAAACCTCGAATAGGTTACGGAGTACCGCCTGACCAAAAACACTGTCCCGCCAGGACTCTCTCTCCAGGCAGTAGCGGTCTTCAAGCCAGACTTTTGCAGCCCAAGTTGTGGCCTGGCAGATGTCTGCCAAAGGAACAGAGCAGTGGTTAGCCACTGATGCGACCTCAGCCCTGACAGAGTGGGCTGTGATTCAGCTCTGCAGCTGGAGGTCAGCTGCCCTGTATGCCCAGGTGATGCAGTCTGCCACCCAGGTGGATAACGTGTGCTTGGAGACAGGTAGACCCAGTTTATTAGGGTCATAAGAGATGAAGAACTGGGGATCTCTCCAATGTCCCCACGTCCGCTCCAGGTAGAAAGTGAGCGCCCTCTTACAGTCCAGGGTATGCAGAACCGCTTCTGTCCTGCTGGTGTGTGGTCTGGGGAAGAAGGTTGGAAGGACCACCTCTTGGCTGAGGTGAAACGAGGAAACCACTTTTGGAAGGAACTTCGGGTCAGTACGTAGGACCACCCTGTTTTTATAAAACAGTGTATACGGCCTATCCGATACTAAAGCCTGCAGCTCGCTCACCCGTCGAGCAGATGTGAGCGCCACCAGAAAGAGTGCTTTCCAGGAAAGGAAATGTAGGTGACAGGTGGCCATTGGTTCAAAAGGTGGGCAAGTAAGCCGCTGCAAGACCACATTTAAGTCCCACTCTGTAGCCGGTGGGAGAATTGGAGGCTTCAAGAGGAGGAGGCCTCTGAGGAATCGGGATACCAAAGGGTGAGCTGAAAGAGGTTGCCTGTCCACTGGAGAGTGGTGAGCTGATAGCGCACTCAGGTGGACCCTGACAAAGTTAGACTTGAGGCCTAACTCCGAGAGGTGGAGCAAGTACTGCAATACGTGAGGTACTTGACAAGTGAATGGGTCCTCCTTATTCTGGGCACACCACCCTTCAAACCTACGCCACTTGAACGCGTAGGATTTTCTAGTGGATTGCCTCCTAGAGGCCAGCAACACCTCCTCAACCTCCTTGGGAAGGAGTATAGGAGCAAGTACTACCCTTTCAGCAGCCAGGCCATTAAGTTGAGGGATCTGAGATTGGGGTGTAGCAAGGAACCCTATTCCTGGGACAAGAGGTCGGGCTGCACCCCCAGTGGGAGTGGAGTTTTGACCGCCAGTTGAAGAAGAGGGAACCAAGGTTGTCTGGGCCACCTGGGTGCTACCAGGATGACCGAGGCCTTGTCCCGAAGAATCTTGAACAAAGTGCGTGCCACCAGGGGTGTGGATGGGAACGCATAGAGAAGGCCCTGTGCCCACGAGATCAGGAAAGGCAGTAGGATCCCAAGGGAAAGCATCTTGAACTTTTCCCTCACCAGGAACTTGTTTAGATTTCGCAAGTCCAGGATGGGGCGAAGGCCTCCTTTTCTTTTTGGTATGAGGAAATACCTGGAGTAGAAGCCTTGCCCTTGCAGGTGGTGGGGCACCAGTTCCACCGCCTGATCCTTTTTTATATAACTTTATTTATAAACCACCAATCAACAATAATAGCAATAACAGAATAATACATCTCCGGGGGGGGGTTGTACTCTGATCCCCCCCCCACAGGAGCACAACATAAGCAGACGCACAAGAGGTGGGTTTTAACATTTTTACCCTACTGCCCTCCCCCCCACCCAGCCCCCGCCCTCCACCCTCCTCCCCACCCCCCCACCCCGCTCTCTAGGTGCAGTGCTATCTCCCTTATATCCCTGTTACTCCAAGCCCCCTCCATTATGGGCGTCTTCAACTGCCGACCTGCAGAATCTCATTACGACTTCGAGCCCCCAACTGTTGGATATAGGGCTCCCAGACCGCCATAAAGGCCGTCCAGCGTTTGACACTGCCCCGCGCCCCCCATCTCTCCATCAACATCAGCTGGTGAAAGCAGTTCCGCCACTCCCCAAACGTGGGAGCCGAGGAATCTCTCCACAACCTGAGAATAGGCGCTTTCCCCACCAGACAAGCCTTGCGCATTAGCAGACGTTCCCCTGGTTTAACTGGGCAAGGAGCAGGTATATAATCCAACACCACAAGGGGACCGGACCAACGCAATCTCCACTTCAGCAAACCCCCTATAAAGGAACAAATCCTCGCCCAATAAGGCTCCAATACTTTGCAGTCCCACCACATGTGTAGCAGGGTCGCCATAGGCTCTAAGCAGCGGGGGCAGCGACCATCGGTCGTCAATCGACTGCGCAGCGCTCGCCTCGGCGAGAAGTGAGCTCTAGTGAGGCATTTAAATTGTATCTCCCTCCACCTCATCCCCTGTACTAATCTTACTATCCGTCGCAGGGCCGCTCGGATCGTACCCGGGGCCACTTCACCGTCTAGCTCGGCCGCCCAGTCCTCCTCTACCTTTCAGTAATCCGGCAAGGCCTGAGACTGTGCCAATTGGGATTTGTATACAGAAATTGACAACGGTATCTCCCCCCCCAGCCCAAAGAATTCGAGGATCTGCGCGGAGCGTTCGATCTGTAAGGCGTCTCGGGTTAGAGAAGAGACATAGTGAGTCACCTGAATATACGCGAAGCAATGTCGGGGGGGTAGATCGTATTCCCGACTTAGCGTCATAAAGGATTTACATTTCCCTGTCGCCTCCACTAAGTGTCCTATATTCCTCAATCCCCGCTCATGCCACTCCCGGAAAAGCATATAGTCAGAGCCTGGGGGAAAGGACGTATTGCCCTGTATTGGCAGCCAGCTAGAAGTGTGCCAAGGCGTGCCCCACGCCCCATTAAGAAATTGCCAGGTCCGCCTAGCCGAGCTAATGAGCACACTCCACACAAGGTAACTAGGGAGCCTGCGATTCTCCCCATGAAGAGCCCCCAGCAGTGTTAGCGGGGCCACAAATCATTCTTCCAGAGCCCTGGGTGTATAGAACTCTGTCCCACCCAGCCAATCCCCAACATGTCGTGCTTGACAGGCCAACGCATAGGCTTTTAAATCGGGGAATCCCATCCCTCCCTCTTTCCATTTCCCCAATAGCCGAATCCACGGTATGCGGGCTTTGCCGCCTTTCCAAAGAAAACTACGAAAGCAGGCCTCTAGACGACACATATCGCGACGTAATAGCCACACCGGCAGTGACTGTAACCAATATAATAATCGGGGTAGCACCACCATCTGTATTGCCGCCACTCTCCCAGACAGAGATAGCGGGAGGGAGCTCCAAGCCTTCAGCTGTATCTGAAGGCGTCGTAGAGTACGGTCAAAATTGCTCCTATACAGCAACGTAGGCTGTCGAGTCAACACAATCCCCAAGTATATAAACTCATCTGTCGCCCACTGCAACGGGAACGTCCCCTCCCATGTGGCTCGCAGCTTTCCCAGGACATCTAAAGCTTCAGATTTCTCCTGGTTAATACGCATCCCCGCAACTTTCCCAAATCTCCCGAATTCAGCCAACAGCTTCCGCAGGGATCGTCCGGGGTTAAGTAAATGGACTAGTATATCGTCCGCGAAAGCGGATACTTTAAATCCCTGTTCGCCTATGTTGACCCCCTGTATCACCCTCGAGTCCTCAACTGTCCTTATCAAGGGATCAAGCGAGAGGACGAACAGAAGTGGGGAAAGCGGGCATCCCTGTCGCGTACCACGACCCAAAGCAAAGTCATCCGAAAGGAGCCCATTGCATAACACCGTGGCTGTCGGCTGGGCATACAAGCTCATTACCATCCGACAAAAAATGGGCCCCAGTCCATATTTCGGTAGAAGGCCCCATAGATAGTGCCAATTGACCCTATCGAAGGCCTTTTCAGCATCGAAGCTCACCAGCAAGGACGGCAGTTGATGGAGGTGCACCCATTCCAAGGAGGCCACGATTTTCCGTAAATTCCGTACCGCATATCTGCCTTTTACAAAGCCGACCTGCGAGTCGTGTACCAGGTGCTCCAAGACCTCCGCCAGTCTAACTGCTAAAATTTTTGCAAGAATTTTTAAATCAAAGTTGAGGAGTGAAATGGGTCGATAGGAGGCCACCGATAGCAGGTCCTTGCCTGGTTTGGGGATCAATACAATGTGAGCGTGGTTCCGCCACCATCGAAATGTCCCGTGTTCCGTGCGACTACCAAAGACCTCTCGTAATAGTGGGCAGACAGCCTCCCCAAGAATCTTATACAGCTCCGCCCCAAAACCATCGGGACCGGGCGATTTGTAACAATTCGCCGCAGATATGACCGAGTGCACTTCCTGAATAGTCAAGGGTTGTTCCAGCAGCGCTTGCTGTTCTGCGGTCAATTGGGGGAGGTCTAGTCCCTCCAAATAGTCTCTTATTTCTCCCGACGGCCGTTCCGCCTCATAGACTGACTGAAAAAAATTCCGAAATGCCCGGGCTATCTCCCTACTTTCCCTTTGTAATTTGCCCTCGTCATCGCGGAGAGCTGCTATCCAGGAAGAGCCCCGCCGTCCCCTCAAACACCGGGCTAACAGCTTCCCCGGTTTATCCCCGTGGGAATGCAATTGATAGCGGTAATAAAGATGAGATTTCTTTGCCCGTTGATGGAGTAGTTCGTTTAGATCAACTTGGGCTTCCCACAGGCATTTTTTATTCGCGGCTAGTGGGGCGCGGGCGCATAGCCGACGAAGGCCTACAACCCGCCTTTCAAGACGGATGATACGCTCAGCGAGTATCCGGCGTTTCCGTGCCGCGAAACCAATAATGTTGCCCCGTAACACCACCTTCGCCGTTTCCCAGATCAGTTCCGGATTTTCGCTATGGCATTCATGGTCGCTCATAAACTCCTGCCAGCGTTGTCGAATAAAGATTTGAAACTGAGCGTCCTGGTATAAATCTAAGGGGAATCGCCAAAGTCGAGTCCGATCCATGGGATCGCCCCCCCCAATGTAGCTCTATCCATACCAAGGCATGGTCTGAGATTTCCAGGGGGCCAATTTGGGCCTCTCCTGTCTGGGCGAACAGTCCCCCCGAAAGATGTAGATAGTTGATACGGGCGCTAGTTCCATGTGCTCGGGATTGGTGAGTGAAGTCTCGCTCCACAGGGTGGAGCAGTCTCCAAGGGTCTACCAGGTCTAGCCTTTTTCGAAATCTTTGTAGTATCCGGGTTACAGGGACTCTGTCCCGTCCGTCTCCGCCTCTCGAAGTATCTAAATCGACATCGAGGACCCCGTTGAAGTCTCCCCCTAATACTAAAGGGTAGTCCGGTAGACATTCTATTTTAGAGGCCAGGCCGTTATAAACATTGGGGTCTAGCACATTGGGCCCATAGAAGTTGCCTATTAGTATTGGTTTCCCTTCCAAGTGGCCGGAGAGCAAAAGGTATCTTCCCTCATCATCGGCTATGACCGAGTCTGCCGCAAACCGGACCTTTTTATGGACCAGTGTGACGACCCCCCCTTTTTTTCCTTTAGCCGGGGAGCCCCATACTTGCCCCACCCAAGACTTACAAAGTTTGCTATGCTCTTCGGTTGTCTGGTGTGTTTCTTGTAACAGGGCGATATCGCACTGGTGTCTAGCTAAGGCTTGCAAAATTTTATATCGCTTGATCAGATTCCCCAGCCCACATACATTCCAGGTGATGATTTTCAGAGGCACGAGGCAGTGTCAAGGCTCCACCTATTAGCAAATTCCTCATGTCGGAGGAGGGTCCCCCCAGCCTGGGACCCCTCCCGCTTAATGATTGGGAGAACACAACCCTGCAACCAAACCTTAAAAGAAACACAGCCCCCCTCCCCCCTTCTCCCTCCTGCCCTCACCCCCCCTCCCCTCCCCTGCCTTCCCACCCCACCCACAACCCCCATTAGCCCACCCATCTGGTCGGACAGTCTTCCACTGGCACTCGGGCCTACCCCTCCCCAATCTTCATTATTTATTAACCTCTAGACCCAATCCCCCCCTGTTCTACCCACCCCTACGGTGCTCAACCCATCTCCCCCACTGCACGGCATGTTGACTAGGGAGGGGGGGGAGAAGACCGCGTGCCATGCTACCCCCCCCAGCCCCCAGGGTTCTATTGAGGTCGCATCTGTTGGTGTCCTGCAGGCTGCTATGAGTTCTCGTCTCCGTACCCACCCGCAGCCCATCAGAATCCTACCCATGGCGTTCTCGTGGTGTGCTTCCACTAGCCTCCCCCCCCCCAAGGAGGTTTCTCTAACCGGAGCAGTTGCACCCTGTATATATCTTGACACCCAGTGCGGGGGCCCCGGGTGGGTCATTTCTCAATCACACATAGGGGTCGGGGAGATCAGTCTCTCAGCTTCCCCCTTCCCCTCCGCCATCTTAGCTCATTCTCCCCATCCCCACCCCATGAGTAAAAACCGCGGACTTGGATTACACCGCTCACCAGCTACAGCGGCTGGGGAGGGGGGAAGCCGGCACGACGTCGGCAGCAAGGGCCCGTGCCAAAACAGCGAGTAGCTCGCCATGCCTCAACGGCCCCGTGCCCCGCTCGCCACAGCAGACCCAGCCTCCACCCCCCCAACCCTCTCTACCCTCATCCCCCCCCCCCAGCCAAACTGTCTTAAAGCTACCTTGGATTGCAGCTTAGCGGTCCGTGCCTCTACTCAGGCCTCAGCCACGTGTTTTATCTCCGCTCCCCCCGGCCGGCGCTCCAACTTTTAAGATGGGCTGGCTGGACCGCCAAGACAGACTCCACTCCCCCCGGGGACCCCAGCTCCCCCGCCCCACTGCTACATCCTAACTGCCTACCACATGAATTGCGGGCCCCCAGTCCAACCGCTCCCCCTTACCCGGGTCAGCAGATCCCCCTGGCCTTCAATCTCCATTCACCACACATTCAAACACATGTATTCCTCTACCCCTTCCCCCCTCCCCTCCTTATCCAAAGTCTAAGTGTTTCCTGCAAGCTCCAACCTAGAAACAGTAGCTCCAGGGCTGGAGTTTCATTAATGCGGTTTGCAACAAAATATAAATGGTAACATTTGTAACCAACCAGTCCTGCTACAGTCCTGTTACAGTCTAAAGAGGTGGCAACTTTTCACCGCTCTGGTCGATCCGCCACCTCGCTCAATGTCTCGGAGGGAGGATTAGTCAGCCATTTTAATGGAGCACGTGTAGGCCTCCAGGAGCTCGTGCCAAGAGACGCGGTCCCCCCAGTTTGTTTGGTACAGTTCTTAATCTCATCGTTCCTGCTCCACAGGTCTCCAGTCTTTCTCACCGGTTTTCAGGTAGCCTCTTCTGCTGAAATGGTCAAAGAGTCCAGAAAAGAGGTGGCCGCTGCTGGTGTTGTCAGAAGTTTTGAGCGGCCCTGATGGTCCACACGTAACCGGGCGGGGTAGAGCAGGGAGAACCGGATCCCCTTAGAGATCAGCTGGGCACAGAAAGGAGAAAAAGCTCGGCGCTGCTGGCTGACCAGTTCCGAGTAATCTTGGAATACCAAAAGCCTCTCGGTGTCCTGGTTCGTCATCTTGCGGCTCCGGGCAGCTCGAAGTACCTCCTCCTTCTGCCGATAGTCTAAGAAGCGGACTATCACTGCTCGGGGTTTTTGTGCTTGTTCTCGTCGAGGTCCCAGCCGATGAGCCCGCTCTAGCTTCACCTGGCCCTCCCCGGCGTTGCCCAGCAGCTTAGCAAGCCAGGTTTGTAGGTAGCCGAAAAGAGCACCGTCTCCCACTGTTTCTGGGATCCCCACGAATCGAAGATTCTTGCGGCGTCCTCTATTTTCAAGATCGTCCAACTTATCGCTGTGTTGTTTTACAAGGGCTTCCAGGGCTTCCACCTTGGCTGCTAAGGAGTGCTGGGTATCCTCGACGTCGGATATACGGGCCTCCGCTTGTTCCATCCTCCCCGCGAAGTCCGTAAAGGTTTGGTTGAGGTTGCGCAAGCTTTCTGCTAGATCTTGAAATCTATTCTCCAGTGCCCGGACTACCGCTGCGCTCACTTCAGCCACCAGGTCAGCGTGTCCCCCCGGCCCAGGGCTAACAGGTGCCCCCTCAGCCATCTTGGCTTCAGGTCCTCGTGGCTTCTCTCTGCGAAGTGTCTTGGAGGCCATCAGGTTTTAGACCTCTTAGGAGCCTTTCTGTGCCTTCACGAATTGCCCGGGATGCGGTTCTCACCCTTGCCGATGCAGGGAGAGCAGTAGAGAAAGAGTTCTGGGGAAATTGGAGAGGTTAATTGCAGAATTGCGGGGTAGTTACCCGGAGCTGATCAAGACACGTCTGGTCAGCTCATTGCCAGACTGGAAGAAGAAGACCACTGCCTGATCCTTTAGCAGCCCTGCCAACTCCTGCAGGAGGAGGTTCCTGTGAAGAGGGGGCCTGAGAGTCTCTCCTGGGAAAAAGGAGGTGGGCACCTGGTGGAAGTGAAGTAAGTAGCCCTGCTGGACTACTTGCAGAACCCAGGCATCGGTAGTAATGGCTGGCCACCTGTGAGCGTACAGGGCCAGCCTTCCTCCTGTGCAGGGCCAAACTACTGGTGGGGGAGGAGCTATGCACTGGGAGTCAACAACCCCCTCCCGGCTGGGTAGGAGCCGGAGCTGGAGGCTTGGGGGTCTTCGGCTTACATGGGCCATGCCCCTGTTGGGGAGCTGGGGTGGCCTGGTAAGTGGGGTAGTTTCTGTAAGCCGTACCCTTCCTCGGGGAAAAAGGGCTTTTTCCCCGAGGCCTTCTTCTTGTGAGAAGGTGCAGATGTCTTCTTAAAAAACCTTGTCCAGGTCAAGTACTTGGACTCAAGTTCTGCAGCTTTCTCAGTCATGGGTTTGCCAAAGAGGTTGTCTCCTCGGCACGGGACATTGACCAACTTGTTCTGAACTCATTGCTCTAGGTACGACGACATGAGCCAGGCCTGACGGCGTGCACCGATGCCGGCCGCGGTTACTCGGGTCGAAGCCTCAAAGCCGTCGTAAGCTGCTCGAGTCATGAACTTCAAGCACTCTCTGATCCCCATGGACAAGGCCTTGAAGTGCTGCAAGGGTTCCTCGGACAGGCCAACCGAGAACCCGGCAATCTCCTTTGTCAGGTCCTGCAAGTACATGCCCATGTACAGCTGGTAAGTTTGGACACGGCATGACAGCATCGAGCCCTTGTAGCACTTTCTGCTGAGGGCGTCCAGGTTCCAGGCCTCCCAGCCGGGAGGCACCGAGGAGTGTGTTTTTTGGCTTTTCAACTGGTGCATGGCTGATTCCACAACCATGGAGTTGTGCAGCAGCTGCGCTTTCTGGAACCCAGGACTCTTGCGGACTAGATAGATGGAATCGACCCGTTTGCCGAGTACCGGCATCGAGGCGGGGGGCTCCCACATTCGGAGCATCAGCCGTTCCAACATTGGACGCACTGGTACAGTAAGAGCCTCCTTCGGGGGAGAGTCATACTGGAGGGCATCGAGCTCTTCGGCTCGAGGCTCCTCCTCGGCATCCGCCGGGAATACCAAAGCCTTGGCCATGTCCCTGATGAAGTCTGAGAACTGAGTGTCCTCCGGAGGGGACCTAGTCCGAGGCTCCAAACCTGGTGAGTCTGATGGGATACACCGCGTCCGGAAGGTGTCTGGGGAGTCTTCCTCCTCCGTCTCCCATGCCGAGTCCTCCGAGGAGGACTCGATGGGCTCCGGCCTCGAGGGCTTCGGGCCCGACTGCCCCGAAGCCGAGGACACCGGCGTCGATGACCTCAGTCCCGAATGGGAGGTCGAGGGGGACCTTGGCCGAGGATCGACTCGAGGATCGGCTCGGCCTCCGGCGTCGACGTCCCGGTGGTCGGGGCAGATGGACTGGCGAGACCGGCCATCAGTGCCCGCTGCTGCTCCATGAAGGTAGCCATGCTGCTTTCCAGGACCGCCGACCTGAGACTGGACAACAGAAGTTACCTTGTCCGACGCCTCCGGCTTCCTGCGAGGTTGTTTAGCCGGCTGCTCCGACTCCGAGGACCCGGGAAGGCGGTCCGAGCTCCGTGGCCTGGAACCCGAGGGCCCAAGCCGATCAGAGGCTACAGCGACGCCACCCTCACAAGTTTCTTTTTCCTCCAGTGTTCCCTGGAGGGAGACCCCCGCTCAGAAGACCCATGACGGTGCTCGGGCTCCGATTCCCGAGATGTCGAGGCTTCTGATGAGGTCCGGGCCCGGCCGGAGGCAGACTCTCATGCTGCTTCTGCCTGCTCCTCAAAGACTTCAAAGACATCTTACCACACAGCCCACAGACCACCGGGTCATGGTCGGGGCCGAGGCAATGGAGGCAGCAGTCGTGTGTGTCGGTGAGAGACATCAACTTCTTACACCGATCACATTTCTTAAACCCGCTGGCAGCCATCGGGGGAAAAACATAAGAACATAACATAAGATATGCCATACTGGGTCAGACCAAGGTCCATCAAGCCCAGTATCCTGTTTCCAACAGTGGCCAATCTAGGTCATATGTACCTAGCAGTTGGGTCAAGCATTGATATCCTGGGTCCCTTCTTAATAATGGTTTATGGACCTTTCCTCCAGGAACTTGTCCAAACCTTTTTTAAACCCAGCTACACTAACAGCCTTTACTACATCCTCCGATAACAAATTCCAGAGTTTGATTACACGTTGAGTGAAAAAATATTTTCTTTTATTAGTCTTAAATAGTTTACCCTGTAGCTTCATTCCATGTCCCCTAGTCTTTCTATATTCTAATAACATAAACAATCGATCTACGTTTAGCCGTTCCACTCCGTTCATTAATTTATAGACTTCTATCATATCTCCCTCAGCCGTCTCTTTTCCAGGTTAAAGAGACCTAACCTTTTTAGCCTTTCTTCATAGGAGTATCCTTCCATCCCCTTTACCATTTTGGCGTCTCTTCTGTGAACCTTTTCTAATAACGCTATATCCTTTTTAAGATACGGTGACCAGAATTGCACACAATATTCAAGGTGCGGTCTCACCATGGAACGATATAGAGGCATTATAATATCTTTTGTTTTATTTTCCATTCCTTTCCTTATGATACCTAGCATTCTATTTACTCTCTTGGCCGCTGCTGCACACTGGGCCGAAGGTTTTAACATGTTATCCACGATGACGCCTAAATCTTTTTCCTGGGTGGTGGTTCCTAATGTGGAACCTTGCATCGTGTAACCATAGTTTGTGCTGTTCTTCCCTAGGTGCATAACTTTGCACTTGTCCACATTAAATTCCATCTGCTATTTTGATGCCCAGTCTTCCAATTTATCAAGATCCTCTTGCAATTTTCCACAATCCTCTTGAGTTTTAACAACTTTAAATAGTTTTTGTGTCATCTGCAAATTTGATAACCTCACTCGTTATTCCACTTTCCATGTCCTTTATGAATATATCAGAAAGCAGTGGACCCAGCACAGATCCCTGGGGTACACCACTAGTCACCTTTCTCCATTGGGAAAATTGGCCATTTAGCCCTACCCTCTGCTTTCTATCTTTTAACCAGTTCCTGATCCACAATAGTACACTGCCTCCTATCCCATGACTCTTTAGTTTTGCCAAAAGTCTCTGATGAGGGACCTTGTCAAAGGCTTTCTGAAAGTCCAGATACACTATATCAACCGACTCACCTTTGTCCACCTGTTTATTCACACCTTCAAAAAATATAACAGATTAGTAAAACAAGATCTTCCTTGTCTAAAGCCATGTTGGCTGTCTCCCATTAGGCCATGACTATCTACATGCTGAGTAATTTTATCCTTTATGATGGTTTCTACCATTTATCCCGGTACTGACATCAGGCTCACTGGTCTGTAGTTTCCCGGATCACCCCTCGAACCCTTTTTAAAAATTGGTGTTACATTGGCGATCCTCCAATCTTCAGGTATTAGAGATGATTTTAATGCTAGTTCACAGATTACTAATAGCAGCTCTGCAATCTCATATTTCAGTTCTTTCAACACCCTTGGATGTATACCATCCAGCCCAGGTGATTTGCTACTCTTCAGTTTATCTAATAGTTGTAATACATCTTCCCGATGTATCGATATTTCCTTCAATTCTTCCACACCTTTAAATGCCACTTCAGTCATGAGTTACTGTTAGAACTAAAATATACCCTCTATTAATACAAAACAAGCTCCAATCTCGAACCTCTTTCCTTCACAGCAACATCTGGCCACAAAAACCTCTAATTGCCCAACATGACAACTCAGAATGAACCAATGGTCTCAGTTTAAAATTATGCAACACGGGATAAAATACCCGACGCTGCTAACTCCGATCACATCAATGACCATATGTTTGGTTCATATCCTTAGTTAGCCAGACTTTTTTACTTGAAAAATAAAATAGAAGTTGGAACTTATCTGAATATTGAAAGTTTTCCTTTTCCAAATCGCAAACAATGAATGTGCTGTAGTTTCACAGTGATTTGCTATAGATCCCCGACGTCACCTGTAAGGTACCATTCAGTACACGTTTCGATTCTTCTTCAAGGGGTACTTCTTTATGAAACAAGCACTGTCTTTGTTGTGAATGTATCAAATGCTTTGTTACATCATATGAATGTATCAAACACTAGGAGCGTGTTACGGTGAAGCTTTCCGGCTTTCTGAAAAAACGCTGCGCATGAGTCATGAGTAACATCCCTACATCTTCCTCAGTAAAGATTGAAGCAAAGAATCCATTCAGTCTCTCCGCTATCGCCTTGTCGCCTCTTAGTGCCCCTTTAACTCCTCTATCATCTAATGGACCAACTGACTCTCTAACAGGTTTTTTGCTACAATTGTTGAAAAAATCTTTATTTCGCGTTTTTGCTTCCGCAGCAAGCTTCTTCTCAAATTCTCCCTTTGCCTGTTTTATCAATGCCTTGCATTTGACTTCCCAGTGCTTGTGCTGTTTCCAGGTTTTGTCGTTTGGCTCTTTTTTCCATTTCCTGAAAGATGCTTTTTTGGCAACAACAGCCTCTCTGATCTCACCTTTAAACCAGGCTGGCAGTTTTTTGGACTTCCTTCCACTTTTCTTAAAGCGTGGAATACAATTGGTCTGGGCTTCCAAGATAGTATTTTTCAACAACACCCAAGCTTAATGTAAGTCTTTAACCTTTGCAACTGCTCCTTTTAGTTTAACTATTTTCCTAATTTTATCATAGTCTCCCTTTCGAAAGTTAAAAGGTAGTACTGTGGATTTCCTTACTATCCCTCCTCCCCTAATTAAATCAAAGGCGATCATGCTATGATTACTATTGCCAAGTGGCCCCAACACCCTTATCTCTTGCACTAGATCTGGTGTTCCACTAAGGACTAGGTCTAATATGGCTTCCCCTCTGGTCGGTTCATGAACCAGCTGCTCCAAGAAGCAGTCATTTATGTCATCTAGGAACTTTATCTCCCTAGCATGTCCTGCCGTGACACTGACCCAGTCGATACCGGGGTAATTGAAATCACCCATTATTATTACTGCGCTGTAAATTTAGTTAGCTTCCTTGATTTCTTTGAGCATTTCATCATCCTTTTGTTCATTCTGGCCAGGCGGTCGATAGTACATCCCCACTGCCATCGCCTTCCCCTTTTTGACATGGAATTTCAATCCATAGAGATTCTACAGCAAATTTTGTTTCCTGCAAAACTTTAATACTTTCTGACTCAATGCCCTCTCTAACATAGAGCGCAGCTCCTCCAACAATTTGATCAGCTCTATCATTACGATATAGTTTGTACCCAGGTATCACAATGTCCCACTGGTTGTCCTCCTTCCACCATGTCTCTGATATTCCAATCATATCTAACCTCTCATTTAGTGCTATATATTCTAACTCTCCCATCTTATTTTTTTAGACTTCTAGCATTTGCATACAAGCATTTTAGAGACTGTATTTTATTCATATTAATTTGGCTATTGGTAGACATGGGTAATTTTGGGATCTTTAAGCTCTGTCTGCTCCATACTCAAGGGCATTTGGGCTACTTTACTCTTTTTTGGAACCTCTCTGCTTTTGGTAGTATCCTTCAAGGATACATTCTTCCGAACCTTCCACTCTTGGGCGACTGTCAGCTTTCCCCTATTATCTAGTTTAAAAGCTGCTCTATCTCCTTTTTAAAGGTTAATGCCAGCAGCCTGGTTCCATCCCGGTTAAGGTGAAGCCCATCCCTTCGGAAGAGCCCCTCCTTTCTCCCGAATGTTACCCAGTTCCTAACAAATCCAAAACCCTCATCTCTGCACCATTGTCTCATCCACGCATTGAGACTCCGGAGCTCTGCCTGTCTTTTGGGTCCTGCACGTGGAACGGGAAGCATTTCGGAGAACGCTACCCTGGAAGTTCTGGATTTCAACTTCCTACCTAAAAGCCTAAATTTAGCCTCCAGAACCTCCCTACCACATTTTCCTATGTCGTTGGTACTGACATGTACCAAGACAGCAGACTCCTCCCCAGCACTATCTAAGACCTTATCTAGGTGGCGCCTGAGGTCCGCTACCTTTGCACCAGGCAGGCATGTTACCAGGCGATCCTCATGTCCACCAACCACCCAGCTATCTACATGCCTAATGATCGAATCACCAACTATAATGGCTGTCCTAACCCTTCTCTCATGGGCACATGGCCCTGGAGAAACTTCCTCGGTGCGAGAGGGTTTTACATCACCTGGAGGACAGGTCCTAGTTACAGGATCACTTCCTGCTACACCAGAGTGATGCTCTCCTGTCACGTGACCTCTCTCCTCCATGGCAACAGGGATGCTGCCAGACTGGAGGTGGGACTTCAGGACTATATCCCTGTAGGTCTCATCTGTGTACCTCTCTGTCTTTCTTATGTTTTCCAAGTCTGCTACTCTAGCCTCTAGAGAACGGACTCGTTCCCTGAGAGCAAAGAGCTCCTTTCACCTAGTGCACACGTAAGACCTCTCACCAACTTGGAGAAAATCATACATGTGACACTCAATGCAAAAGACTGGAAAGCCCCCATCTCACTGCTGGACTGCTGTCTGCATCTTAGTTTTAAGTTTTTGTTTAGATCTTTAAGTTCTTTACTTACTAAGGGTTGCTGTGGATATTTATACCAATAAAACTGTACCCAATACATTTAATATACCTTGTTCACCTGAAGCTTAATTAATCTCAGGTCCTTAGTGTGTGACTGATTTGGGTAATGAGCTTCACCTGAGAGCACCTCCTGTCTTTTAAGATGTGTAAGTACCTATAAAGCTATGATTATTCCAGGGGTGAGTGGGTGTTGGGGAGGGAGGGAAATAACACTTATTAAAAGAGGGCTGCTACACAATACCCTGTCCTGTGCTGCTGAGGTAAGCTATATTCTTATTTGATTTAAATTATAGCTCTTTGCTGCTGCTAGGCTCTAACTTTGCTGATATTAGGCCCTGAGTGACTTAAATTAAAACTAGAAGCTCTCTGCTGGGTATGAAATGTAACCAGAAAGTTCTCTTCTGTGTTTTAAATTTAAACTTAAACTGCTGCTACTAGGCCCTAACTGATTTAACAAAAAATAGTGGGTTCACAGATTAAATAGCTTTAATAGAAAGAATTCCTTTCAGAAAATTCCCAAACGTATATACTCACAATTGCAGATCTCTCTCCAGAAGTAACAGTCCCCTTTTCTAGTCCTTCAAGACTGAGGATCACAGAGCTCTGGTTGAGCTATTTATGCCTGTGCTGCTGAGGTAAGCTGTGACCAACTTCCTGGATGATTAACAGTCCTTGCTTGGTTAGAATGAGTCTTTCAAAATGGCCTTTTGACCTGCCATCTGGTGTAAACACCTATTGAAAAAGTTTCCCAGGTCTCTTGCCCCCTAGGTAGAAGGCCTCTTTGTAATAGAAGACTTTATTTGCTGCTCAAAGACCCTGTTTTGCCTTTTGTGCTAATCTATATTCTTATTTGATTTAAATTATAGCTCTTTGCTGTTGCTAGGCTCTAACTTATTATGAAATTTAAACTACAAGCTCTCTGCTGGGTTCTAAATTTAACCAGAAAGCTCTCTTCTGTGTTTTAAATTTAGACTAAAAGTACTAAAAGGGCCCCTGCGAGGTCAAACAACCAGGCTGCCAGTGAAAACTAAAAAGAGCGCGAACGCTAGTCATGAAGGACAAAAACGAAAAATAGGACTGGACTCGATACCTGTGTACCGAGACGAGGGCGGGAAGGGGAATCGGTGTCGAACCGGGAAGCTGAAAAATACAAATCAACTTTTCTACTTTTTCCACGGTGGAAACAGGACCACGTCCGTTCGGCTCCGCAGAAAAAAGAAGACTGAGCAAGATGGCACCCTTGGGCGGGAAGGGGACCACGCATGCACTTTGCAATCCCAAAGGCTTTCTTTGAAAGCTGGGGAATTGCTCCGTGCGAGGGCTCCGTCGGCGCCGATGTCACCCATATGTGAGGACTGACTTCCTGCTTGTTCCTGGAGAATGTGCAGTTCATTGCCGTTGCCTCGACTTTCTCTCCTCTCAAGCCCTTCTGGATCCTCTACAATCTGGTTTTCATCTTTTACATTCTACCGAAACAGCTCTTGCCAAAGTCTCCAATGACATGTTCCAGGCAAAATCAAGGAGAAATTTCACTTACCGTTAATTTCCTTTCCTAGAATACTGCTAGACCAGTCCAGACAAATGGGTTATGCACCCCTGCTGGCAGGGGTGCATAACCCGTTTGTCTGGATTGGTCTAGCAGTATGAACTGGAAATGATAAAAACCCAACTCTTTTAGTAGCAGAGTGGCTCACTCTTAGGAACAAAAAGAGAAAGGCTAACCGATTTGGACAGACAGGCCCAGTCCTTGTGGGGAGAAAGGGTATGGGAACCCCTTGTATCCCAAAAGAAAGGACAATGCCGGAGGCGTTACAGCCTGTGAGTAGCTGAAGATCCACAATGTCTCTCCTAACTGAAGGCAGCTGGGAGAGATATTGGAACATGGAGAGCTTCAGAGGTACCTAACCTTAGGGTTATGGGAGGTGTTGACTACCCCCCCAAAAGTGGTTGTGAGTGTAGGACCCCAAAACATGCTGGATAGCATAAGTATGGGTAAAGCCCATCTGTCAGAATCATATGGCTATATGAGCTTGGACAGTCAGGTAGATAGCAGAAACATATCTACCGATAGTAAAATATCTCAACAGATACATATAGATATAGATATAGATATATATATATATAGATATATATATTGTCGCCGCCTACCCCCGCCTAGGCGGTTGCCTGACAAGGAAAGGAGGCTGCACTTTCAATATTTTATTTAATATGTACTCCTAGGGAAAAGGCCTCTGGGAGTTGTAGTTCCTTGAGCATTTGATTGTAGTTGTAATAAAGAGCTTTAGCCGAGGTTTGAAAGCAACACAGGACATTTTATTCGCCTCCCTTGTTTAACAGGAACTTCTAAGGAAGCTTGGCATAACACATGTAAAGACTTTTTCCACAAGAAAATAAAAGGTTGGTAAACTTTCCACAGATATCAATTGCCCTTGCTTGCTTCAACAAGGCAATGATTGCTTTCTTCCAAATAAAGGTTTCAGTTCACAATGCTTTTTTGCAATTAATTGTCCATTGAAGACTTTCAGACAGCAATACTCCTGTAATAAACTTTTCTTCAACTTAATCAGGGTTTTAATTAGTTGTTCTAGAGACCTTAGGCAATCCTCCTTAACAAGTCTCTTGCTTTTAAAACAGCAGCCACACTAATTAAAACTTTCTTTCCCTTTCAGAACATACATGCACATAAAACAAACTGGAATCTCTTCAAGCTTTATAACTCAGAAGATTCTCATTTTACCCTTATGGATAAATCACATTCCATTTCTTGATCAGGTTGACTTAATTCACTATCACCTTCTCCAACTTCCATTGACTCACATTCAGAGCAATCAGGTTCTGCAGCTTCGTTGAACAACCTAATCAGCTGTTCCCCTCGAGACCTCTCTCGGGACTCAGAGCTGCTATCAAAGCAAGGTAATTCCTGATCTTTTACTAAACGTTTCAACAGTTTTAAAGCATTCAAGGTTTCTCTGTTAAGAGGTTTTCTTACCAGCCCTCCTTGAGGTGAGATTCTTGAACTCAGCGTCTCCTGGTAAGCCTTTATGATTGAGTCACTCCCAGCAATCTCTCCTGGCTTAAACCTCTGGGTTTTTGAACCTACTGCAGGCTTCCTATAGCCCTGGTACCGGTCCAAACTCTGGAGCTGGCTTTGGGGATACTCTTCCCTCAAACTGGTGTCTGAGAACCTTGCTCTAGACTCCTGGCTAAAATCTTTACTTGCAGTTCCTTTTAGGATTCTCCTCAGCACTGTTTCACTGCCACTTCCTTGGCCATGCTGGTTCCTGCATAGATTAGCCCTTCTGTCTCTCTTCCTCATGTAATGCTGATGCTCATGCTCAGATTCAGGTTCCTTCCCAGACTCCGCCTCTGAATCAGACTCAGCTCTCGATTCAGCTATTCCCTCAGCTCTCGATTCAGCTATTCCCTCAGCTCTCGATTCAGCTATTCCCTCAGCTCTCTTCCTCCCTGTTCTCTGGGGCTTATATGAGTGAGTCTGGCCTGTATCTTTCCACCCCGCCCCCAGCTGTCTTAGATTACCACCCTCAGTTACCATGGAGCTGGGGCGTGGCCTTAGGACAGCAGCTTTAGACAGGCTTTTTTTCATTCTTAGCTGCACTTTTAAAGTGGCAATTCCCTGCACTTTCCTTCTGACTGGAGGAGACTGCAAGTGTTTTCCCTATTTCCATAGTTACTGGGCTAGCTTCGCCACCACAATATATATATATATATCATATAGATATAAGAGAATATATCTATAGTGAGATATGAAGGGCATAAAATACTCACACATGATAGACATAGACATCTGTAAGATGTGTGCTATAGGCATGAACATATATATATATATATACCTCTATATGGAAGTCTGCAAGAAGCAGACAGAGATATGCCTACAAAAAGTATCCACATAGGAAAATGTGGAGAGGAAAGATTCATCTAATAACAAGAAGGTGGAACCTACTTGAGAAGACATATAGAGAATCAATTCCCACTGGTTATGGCTACAGGAATGCTAGGTAGTAGAATAACCAGGATGGTTACGTGACAAGCAGAGGATGATATCAGTCTGCAGCCTGCAAGTCCCGAGTATTCTAGAATTCTAGCATGGTAAGTGAATAGAAGACGCATAGGAATGAGATACCATGCTGACCTGCTTAAGGGCAAAAAGGTATCATGCGTTCTTACCATGAGGACGAGCTGGAAGGGGAAAACATATTCCCTATTGGAAATACTATGGACCAGCAGGGAATTAGCAACTCCTTAAGCTTTCACGTAAGAGGAGGCCTATGTCCTTTATATTAAAAAGGAGAACTTTTCTAGTCATGGGAGACATGACTGAAAAAGCCTTTTTCAACCATCTAGTATGGCTGTTGGAGAAAAAGCCCCCCCCCCCATGCTCTCTAGCAAGGGTCCATAGTGGAGAGCTTCTCTGTAGAATTGCAGAGAGCATGATGCAGGAGAATGGGGAGATAGAACTGGCTGCAGAAGAGCCAGCAGCTATGTCAACTATGCTGCGCAACCCAGGGGAATGGAGATGGCAGAAAGAGAAGATAATCCAGCAAGCTTGTAGTGAAAAGTTTCCAAGACAGATGACAGCACTGACTTGGAGCAACTATTAAGACCAGACAGAATGTTAGTGGAGGACAAATCTGGTTGCTGGTGGACAAGAACCAGTGGTTGAAACATTAAGGCTCCTGCATTGGCAGCTGCTTGCCAGACAGCATAAGAATGGTACTGTTTGAAAACAGTAAGAACAGACAAAACAAGAGTAGAAAACTCTGGACGTGTCTGATGAACTGCTTCAAAGCAAGATTGAAAAAGAGGAGTCAACTCAGAGAAGAGAACTCCGCACTGGAAAAGTAAGAAAACTAGAGAGGCTGAAGAAAAGCCCTCCAGTGAAGCAATACGCTCTTACAGAGGAAGAACCCTGGTAAGAGGGTAAAGAGAATGGAGCTGAAGAAAACTTACAAAGTAGTAAGTTTATAGGAGGGAAAAAAGACATGCTGGCACAGGAAACTATCATTTGATAGTGGATAGACCTCTTTCCCTAGAAGGAAAAAGAGGAAAAATCCTGTGATCTAGAAGCATAAACATCCTATCAGCTCATAGAACATAGAAAGAATGGATGTCTTTCGGGAAGAGATCCATGTTTAGGATTTAGAATGACAGCAGTGGATTGTCTCTAATAAGAAGAAGCAACTGCAGATTGTAATCCCCAGAGTCACAAGCATCTGATGAATTGATCAGAAACCCTGTGGTTGCTGGGTTTGCTGAGCCTGGTGAGAGGTTGAACTCTGAAGACCAGGACAATGCTTCCCCTGTTTGGGAACATCTGTATGATGGGCAGATGATGCATAAAATCTTCTTCTCCTATGGGAAGAAAGTTTGGCAGGAGATTTCCTACCTACTGGGACAGAAGAAGGTACAGAACAGCTCCTAGGAACAGGTAAGTCAGTGGAGAACTGAGTAACCTGACGTAAAGACTCCTTGTTGAAAAGATTGTCTCCAGTGCAAGGAGTATGTCCCAGTCTGTGCTGTGCCCATTTGTCCAAGCCTGAAGCTTGGAGCCAGGCTCTACGTCGTGCCCCTATAGTTATAGCAGAAGTCCTGCTAACAGACTCAAAAGAGTCTAGGGAAGCACGAGTAAGAAACCAAGAGATATTCTGGAGATGCTTGAGCAGTGAAGAATAGTCTGCACTCCTGGACTCTGGAAGGGAAGGAGTCAAAAGATGGTTAAATTAGACTTACCTGCTAATTGTTGTTCCTTGCGGAACTCTAGTCCAGTCCCGGAACCATAGAGTTGTCAACCTCCTCCAGCAGCCTTGGAGACTGAAATACATCAGCGCTTTGCTGGCACCAGTATAAGTAGGCAAGGACCGCCCCCTCTCACCAGTAGCTATTGACAAAGCACACTGAGCAGAACAACAAACAAGTCTTGACGGACTGGAAAGGGGGGCTGTTACTTCTGGAGAGAAATCTGAAATTGTGAGTATATACTTCTGGGAATTTTTCTGAAAGGAATTGTTTTTCTTTTAAAGCTAATTAATCTGTGAACCCACTATTTTTTTTGTTAAATCAGTCAGGGCCTAGTAGCAACAGTTTAAGATTCAATTTAAAAACACAGAAGAGAACTTTCTGGTTACCTTTCATACCCAGTAGACAGCTGTAGTTTAAATTTCATAGTCACTCAGGGCCTAGCATCAGCAAAGTACTTTTAGTTTCAAATTAAAACACAGAAGAGAGCTTTCTGGTTAAATTTAGAATCCAGCAGAGAGCTTGTAGTTTAAATTTCATAATAGGTTAGAGCCTAGTAGCAGCAAAGAGCTATAATTTAAATCAAATCAGAATATAGTTTTCCTCAGCAGCACAGGACAAGGTACTGTGTAGCAGCCCTTTTTTAATAAGTGTTATATCCCTCCCTCCCTCCCCACACCCACCCTCCCCTGGGAATTTCACAGCTTTATAGGTACTTGCACAACTTAAAAGACAGGAGGTGCTCTCAGGTGAAGCTCATTACCCAAATCAGTCATACACCAAGGACCTGAGATTAATTAAGCTTCAGGTGAACAAGGTATATTAAACTTCTTAGGTACAGTTTTAGTGGTATAAATATCCATTGCACCCTTTAGTACATATAGAACTTAAAGATCTAAACACAAACTTAAAACTAAGATGCAGACAGCAGTCCAGCAGCGGGATGTGGGCTTTCCAGTCTTTTGCATTGAGTGTCACATGTATGATTTTCTCCCAGCTGGTGAGAGGTCTTACGTGTGCACTAGGTGCAAGGAGCTCTCTGCTCTCAGGGAACAAGTCCGTTCTCTAGAGGCTAGAGTAGCAGACTTGGAAAACATAAGACAGACAGAGAGGTACATAGACGAGACCTACAGGGATATAGTCCTGAAGTCCCACCTCCAGTCTGGCAGCATCCCTGTTGCCATGGAGGAGAGAGGTCACGTGACAGGAGAGCATCACCCTGGTGTGGCAGGAAGTGATCCTGTAACTAGGACCTGTCCTCCAGGTGATGTAAACCCCTCTCGCACCGAGGAGGTTTCTCCAGGGCCAAGTGCCCATGCGGGAAGGGTTAGGACAGCAGTTATAGTTGGTGATTCGATCATTAGGCATGTAGATAGCTGGGTGGCTGGTGGACGTGAGGATCGCCTGGTAACATGCCTGCCTGGTGCGAAGGTAGCGGACCTCACACGCCACCTAGATAAGGTCTTAGATAGTGCTGGGGAGGAGTCTGCTGTCTTGGTACATGTTGGTACCAATGACATAGGAAAATGTGGTAGGGAGGTTCTGGAAGCTAAATTTAGGCTTTTAGGTAGGAAGTTGAAATCCAGAACTTCCAGGGTAGCGTTCTCCGAAATGCTTCCCGTTCCACGCGCAGGACCCAATAGGCAGGCAGAGCTCCGGAGTCTCAATGCGTGGATGAGACAATGGTGCAGAGATGAGGGGTTCGGATTTGTTAGGAACTGGGGAACATTCTGGGGAAAGGAGGGGCTCTTCCG
This sequence comes from Ichthyophis bannanicus, assembly GCA_033557465.1. Lineage (NCBI taxonomy): Eukaryota > Metazoa > Chordata > Amphibia > Gymnophiona > Ichthyophiidae > Ichthyophis > Ichthyophis bannanicus. Next base: position 104,300,547 of record CM066051.1, on the reverse strand, counting down.
AAGGGATGGGCTTCACCTTAACCGGGATGGGACCAGGCTGCTGGCATTAACCTTTAAAAAGGAGATAGAGCAGCTTTTAAACTAGATAATAGGGGAAAGCCGACAGTCGCCCAAGAGCGCATGGTTCGGAAGAATGTATCCTTGAAGGATACTACAAAAAGCAGAGAGGTTCCAAAAAAGAGTAAAGTAGCCCAAATGCCCTCGAGTATGGAGCAGACAGAACTTAAAGATCCCAAATTACCCATGTCTACCAATAGCCAAATTAATATGAATAAAATACAGTCTCTAAAATGCTTGTATGCAAATGCTAGAAGTCTACAAAACAAGATGGGAGAGTTAGAATATATAGCACTAAACGAGAGGTTAGATATGATTGGAATATCAGAGACATGGTGGAAGGAGGACAACCAGTGGGACACTGTGATACCTGGGTACAAACTATATCGAAATGATAGAGCTGATCAAATTGGTGGAGGGGTTGCGCTCTATGTTAGAGAGGGCATTGAGTCAGAAAGGATTAAAGTTTTGCAAGAAACAAAATTTGCTGTAGAATCTCTATGGATTGAAATTCCATGTAAAAAGGGGAAGGCGATGGCAGTGGGGGTGTACTATCGTCCGCCTGGCCAGAATGAACAAATGGATGATGAAATGCTCAAAGAAATCAAGGAAGCTAGCAAAAGTTACAGTGCAGTAATAATAATGGGTGATTTCAATTACCCCGGCATCGACTGGGTCAGTGTCACAACAGGACATGCTAGGGAGATAAAGTTCCTAGATGAAATAAATGACTGCTTCTTGGAGCAGCTGGTTCATGAACCGACCAGAGGGGAAGCAATATTAGACCTAGTCCTTAGTGGAACACCAGATGTAGTGCAAGAGATAAGGGTGTTGGGGCCACTTGGCAATAGTGATCATAGCATGATCGCCTTTGATTTAATTAGTGGAGGAGGGATAGTAAGGAAATCCACAGTACTACCCTTTAACTTTCGAAAGGGAGACTATGATAGAATGAGGAAAACAGTTAAGAAAAAACTAAAAGGAGCAGTTGCAAAGGTTAAAGACGTACATCAAGCTTGGGTGTTGTTGAAAAATACTATCTTGGAAGCCCAGACCAGCTGTATTCCACGCTTTAAGAAAAGTGGAAGGAAGTCCAAAAAATTGCCAGCATGGTTTAAAGCTGAGGTCAGAGAGGCTGTTGTTGCCAAAAAAGCATCTTTCAAGAAATGGAAAAAAGAGCCAAATGATGAAACCTGGAAACAGCACAAGCACTGGCAAGTCAAATGCAAGGCATTGATAAGGCAGGCAAAGAGAGAATTTGAGAAGAAGCTTGCTGCGGAAGCAAAAACGCGAAATAAAGACCTTTTCAAGTACATTCGTAGCAAAAAACCCGTGAGAGAGTCAGTTGGTCCATTAGATGATAAAGGGGTTAAAGGAGCACTAAGAGGCGACAAGGCGATAGCGGAGAGACTGAATGAATTCTTTGCTTCGGTCTTTACTGAGGAAGATGTAGGGATGTTACCCACGACTGAAGTGGTATTTAAAGGTGTGGAAGAATTGAAGGAAATATCGATACATCGGGAAGATGTCCTACAACTATTAGATAAACTGAAGAGTAGCAAATCACCTGGGCCGGATGGTATACATCCAAGGGTGTTGAAAGAACTGAAATTTGAGATTGCAGACCTGCTATCAGTAATCTGTGAACTATCATTAAAATCATCTCTAATACCTGAGGATTGGAGGATCGCCAATGTAACACCAATTTTTAAAAAGGGTTCGAGGGGTGATCCGGGAAACTACAGACCGGTGAGCCTGACATCAGTACCGGGAAAAATGGTAGAAACCATCATAAAGAATAAAATTACTCAGCATATAGATAGTCATGACCTAATGGGAGACAGCCAACATGGCTTTAGACAAGGAAGATCTTGTCTTACTAATCTGTTATGTTTTTTTGAAGGAGTGAATAAACAGGTGGACAAAGGTGAGTCGGTTGATATTGTGTATCTGGACTTTCAGAAAGCCTTTGACAAGGTCCCTCATGAGAGACTTTTGGCAAAACTAAAGAGTCATGGGATAGGAGGCAGTGTACTACTGTGGATCAGGAACTGGTTAAAAGATAGAAAGCAGAGGGTAGGGCTAAATGGCCAATTTTCCCAATGGAGAAAGGTGAATAGTGGTGTACCCCAGGGATCTGTGCTGGGTCCGCTGCTTTTTGACATATTCATAAATGACCTGGAAAGTGGAATAACGAGTGAGGTTATCAAATTTGCTGATGACACAAAACTATTTAAAGTTGTTAAAACCCAGGAGGATTGTGGAAAATTGCAAGAGGATCTTGATAAATTGGAAGACTGGGCATCAAAATGGCAGATGAAATTTAATGTGGAGAAGTGCAAGGTTATGCACCTAGGGAAGAACAACCCAAACTATGGTTACACGATGCAAGGTTCCACATTAGGAACCACCACCCAAGAAAAAGATTTAGGCGTCCTTGTGGATACCATGTTAAAACCCTCGGCCCAGTGTGCAGCGGCGGCCAAGAGAGCAAATAGAATGCTAGGTATGATAAGGAAAGGAATGGAAAATAAAACAAAAGATATTATAATGCCTCTATATCGTTCCATGGTGAGACCGCACCTTGAATATTGTGTGCAATTCTGGTCGCCATATCTTAAAAAGGATATAGCAATTTTAGAAAAGGTTCAGAGAAGAGCCACCAAAATGGTAAAGGGGATGGAAGGCTACTCCTATGAAGAAAGGCTAAAAAGGTTGGGGCTCTTTAACCTGGAAAGAGACGGCTGAGGGGAGATATGATAGAAGTCTATAAATTAATGAACGGAGTGGAACGGGTAAACGTAGATCGATTGTTTACCTTATCAGAATATAGAAAGACTAGGGGACATGCAATGAAGCTACAGGGTAAACTATTTAAGACTAATAAAAGAAAATATTTTTTCACTCAACGTGTAATCAAACTCTGGAATTTGTTACCGGAGGATGTAGTAAAGGCTGTTAGTGTAGCTGGGTTTAAAAAAGGTTTGGACAAGTTCCTGGAGGAAAGGTCCATAAACCATTATTAAGAAGGGACCCAGGATATCAATGCTTGAACCAATACAAGCATTGTGGAACCTGTGTCCCTTGGGGAAACTGCTAGGTACGTATGACCTAGATTGGCCACTGTTGGAAACAGAATACTGGGCTTGATGGACCTTGGTCTGACCCAGTATGGCATATCTTATGTTCTTATGTTCTTAAGTAGAATTAACCAGAATACATTCAACAAGGATGGGAAGTAATCGGTAACAGCTATAGATATATACAAAGATATCGTTTTGTTTTTTTTTGTGTTTTGTTTTTTTTTGTTCGGTTTTACTGTTAGGTCGTGGCCCAAATGAACTATTTTCTTACTACACTAAAACGCCAGGCACAACCACCTCAGGAGAGGATAGGCAGCCAATAGCGCTATGCAAGAGGGTCCTCAAATGGCTTCATCCCGCGCCTCCAAGAAGTCAGGTAACGGAGAGTACCCGCGGGATCCGAAACAGTCAGGCTGGCGACCCTTCAAAGCACAGGGAGGGATCCGGGACTGGACTAGAGTTCCGCAAGGAACAACAATTAGCAGGTAAGTCTAATTTAACCTTCCGTGGCATCCCTCTAGTCCAGTCCCGGAACCATAGAGGATGTAACAGAGCAGTGAACATCAACGGGAGGGACAAGCAAGCCCAGCCTGAAGCACTGCTGAGCCAAAACGCCCATCCTCCACCGATAAAACATCTAAGCGGTAATGCTTAGCAAAGGAATGCAAGGACGACCAAGTCGCCGCCCTACAAATGTCGCCGACCGGAACCAAACTGAACTCCGCCCAAGACGTCGCCTGCGCCCGAGTGGAATGGACCCGAAGGCCCTGTGGAACCAACTTGCCCTTCAAGATGTAGGCCGACGCAATCGCTTCCTTCAACCAGCGGGAAAGAGAGGACTTCGCCGCCGCTTCCCCTTTCCGCGGTCCCCCGAACGCCACGAAAAGCCGATCCGACCGACGAAAGGACGCCGTCCGAGAGAGATACCGCTTCAGAACCCTGCGAGCGTCCAACAGATGCAATTTTCCCACAGATCCGGCCTCTTGCCGATCCGAGAACACAGGAAGAGAGACCACTTGGTTAACATGAAAGGCGGACACTACCTTGGGTAAGAACGCTGGAACGGTACGGAGAACCACCTTGTGTTTGGAAAACGAGAGATAGGGCTCCCTACAAGACAAGGCCTGCAGCTCCGAGATCCTCCTAGCCGAACAAATAGCCACCAGGAAAACAGTTTTCAACGTGAGATCCTTTAGCGAAGCTGTCGACAACGGTTCAAACGGAGGAGCAAGCAAGGCCTCCAACACCAAATTCAAGTCCCACGGGGGAACAGCAGAGTGCCTCGGTGGACGCATGAGCAACACCGCCCTCAAAAACATCCTGATATCCGCATGAGCCCCGAGAGACTGCCCCTGCACCTTTCCACGGTAACAGGAAAGGGCAGCCAATTGCACGCGCAACGAACTAGCCACCAAACCCTTGTCCACGCCATCCTGCAAGAAAGAAAGGATTTGGGACACCGAAGCCCCTAACGGACGCACGGTACGTTCCGTACACCAACCTTCAAAGATGCGCCAGACTCGAATGTACGCAAGAGACGTGGAACGCTTACGCGCCTTAAGCAAGGTCGAAACGACCGCCGCCGAATATCCCTTAGCAGTCATCCGCGCCCTTTCAAGAGCCATGCCGTAAGCGAGAACCGAGCCACCTGAGGCATGCGCAACGGACCCTGACACAAGAGATCACTCCGCTGAGGAAGCCTCCACGGCCGATCCGCTAACAGCCGCATCAAATCCGCATACCACGGCCGTCAGGGCCAATCGGGCGCCAGCAGCACCACGAGGCCCCGATGACGCTCTATGCGTTGCACCACGCGGCCTATCAGAGCCCAAGGCAGGAAGACATTGAGAAGCTCCCCTTCCGGCCAGGGCTGCGCCAGCGCGTCGAGCCCCTCCGACATTCTTTCTCGCCACCTGCTGAAAAACTGGTCCACCTGTGCCGACTCGAAGGTGGCCATGAGATCCATTAGGGGAACCCCCCAGCGCCTCACCAGAAGCGCAAAGACGGGGTGCACGACCCACTCCCCCGGGTCCACCCTCCGGCGACTCAGAAAATCTGCCGCGACATTCTCCACGCCTGCTACATGCTGCGCCGACAGACACGTCAGATTCGATTTGGCCCAAGCGAGTAATTGACCGGCCTCCAGCTCGAGCCCCATGCTGCTGGTGCCGCCCTGCTGATTTATGTAGGCGACTGTAGCCGTGTTGTCCGAGAGAACCCGCACCGCTTGCCGAGCAAGATTCCCCCGAAATGCTTGCAGAGCCAGAAACACCGCTCTCATCTCCAGCTGATTGATGGACCATTCTCTCTCCACCAACGACCACTGGCCCTGGGCAAACGCGCCCTCGCAACACGCCCCCCACCCCAGAAGACTGGCATCCGTGGTCAACAGCTTCCAGGTCGGAGGCTCCAAGGGCATGTCCGCAGCTAGATTCTCCGGCCGCAACCACCACCGAAGATCGAGACATACCTCCGGAGGACAGATCAGTCGTCAAGACAACGCATCGCGCTGATGGGACCAACACCGGAGAAGTGAGCTCTGCAGCTTTCGCATATGCGCCCTGGCACAGGGCACCACCTCGATCGTCGCTGCCATCGTGCCGAGCAACTGGAGATACTGCCACGCCGTGGGCGCTGCCCGCAAGAGAAAACGCCGCACCAGCCTTCGCAATGCCTGCGCACGCTGATCCGGCAGGAACACCTCCGCTTGCCGCGTTTCGAATCGCGCCCCCAGGTACTCCAAAGACTGCAAGGGAGTCAACCTGCTCTTCGCAAAGTTGACCACCCAGCCGAGACTCCGTAGCAACTGCATCACCCGGGCGGTGGCCTCCGCACTTTCCGCCTGAGACTTTGCCCGAATCAACCAATCGTCTAGATAAGGATGCACGAGTACCCCCTCCTTGCGAAGAGCCGCCGCCACAACTACCATGATCTTGGTGAACGTGCGGGGCGCCGTCGCCAGGCCGAAGGGCAACGCCTGAAACTGAAAATGCCCCATGGGAACCGCAAACCGCAGATAGCGCTGGTGCTCTTGCCGAACCGGGATATGTAGATAAGCCTCTGTGAGGTCCAGAGAAGTCAGAAACTCCCCCTGTCTGACAGCCGCGATGACGGATCGAATTGTCTCCATGCGAAAGTGAGTTACCCGGAGACACCGATTGAGATTCTTTAAATCGAGGATAGGACAAAAGGATCCCTCCTTCTTTGGTACCACAAAATAGATGGAGTATCGACCGGAACCGCACTGGTCCCCCGGCACGGGAACTATGGCCCGGAGCTGTAACAACCGTTGCAACGTGTCGACAATGGCTCGCCGCTTGAGCGGAGCTCGGCAAGGCGACAGAACAAAGGAATCTAACACGGGACAATGGAGTTCTAGAGCATAGCCCTCTCGAATGACTTCCAGAACCCACTGATCTGACGTAAGTTGGACCCAGGCAGGGTAAAATTCCCGCAAACGCCCCCCCACGGGAACTACGTCCACCTGAGCCCGCCTCATCTCATTGGGGCTTCTTAACGGATGAGGTTTGGAAGGCAGAGAAACCTCTGCCGGCCCCTCTGAAGCCACAAAACCCCTGGCTTCTAGCAGGAAACCTACCGCGCAGAGGCTGACCAAAGCGAGACGCCCTAAAATGGCGAAACTCCCAAGGAGCCCCCCGAGACCCCGCGGTAGACCGAACCTGCTTTGGCTTATCCTCCGGAAGGCGCCCCCCTTTAGATTCACCGAGATCCTTGACCAACTTTTCCAAATCCTCCCCAAACAACTTCTTCCCTCGAAAGGGAAGCTTGCTGAGACGAGTTTTGGAGGAACTATCGGCCGCCCAATTACGCAACAACAAATATCGCCTCGCCGCTACCACCGAGGCCATTGACTTAGCTCCACTACGGATGAGATCATAATGAATGTCCGACAAATAGGCGGCTCCAGACTCCAAATGCGCCGCATCTTCCACCTGCGTCGTCCCTACATCCCCTTGCAATCGTTGGGACCAGCGCAAACAACCTCTCGCGACCCAAGCCCCTGCCACGGCGGCCTGCATTGAGAGGGCACACACATCAAAACCTGCTTCAACAGCGTATCCAATTTCCTATCCTGCACATCTTTCAACGCTGCAGCGCCCTCAACCGGGATCGTAGTCTTTTTAGTCACTGCCGATACCGCCGCATCAACCTTGGGAGACCGAAAGAGCTCCCTATCCTGATCGGACAACGGATAAAGGCGCGACAAGGCACGGGACCCCCTCAGCGCCGATTCTGGCGAGTCCCACTCCTCCTGAATCATACCCCGAAATACTCTATGCAAGGGAAAGACCCGCTGGGACGTACGCACCGCCTGGAGCAGTGGATCCTCCAGAGCATCATCCGGCGGCGTTGCCTCCGCAGGCATATTCAGCGTTTTGAGAGTCTCGGCAATCAAGGCCGGAAGCTCTTCCCTACGAAATACCCTGACGAGCCGACTGTGCTGCTCCGTGTCAGGTAACTCCCCCTCCTCTAACTCCTCACCCGAGGTATTATCAAGGTCCACGTCCTCCGCCCCTAGGTCCTCCCCCAGACGAGACGCCGGACCCTCATCCGCTGTCCCCTTGGCAACCTTCGCAGAAGGAGCGCCATCTTCAGGCTGAATCAGGGACCCCGGACGCTTCAGCCCCTCGGAAACACGAGCCGAAGAGACCATCCCGGGTTGCAGGAGCGCAAAAGCCTGCTGCATAAGAGAGAAGAAATCTGGCGGAATCCCCGGAGCCAAGGCCACCGGATTCGGACCCTGCGAACCCGAGGACCCCTCCCCAGGGGAAGACCCCGGCCCCTGAAAATCCAGAGACGGGGGTAACACCGCCACTGCCCCTAGTGGAAGCACCTCACAGGCTACGGCCGGAGACAGAGCCGTACTTTCCATAATGCTGGACTCCAGAGTACAGGCCCCACACACACTGGACCCTGCCAATAAACCTCACTTAGCTCCACAAACACAGCGTGGCTTCGCAGGCATACTCAGAAAAAAGGCCTCAACTGCCACCCCCGCTCCGCGGAACAGCAGTAAAGCACAGAAGAAGAGCCGTCAGCCAGGCTCAGCAAACCCCCGTTTTTATTGGTTTACTTATTTTTATTTTTTACACACTAGCACCACAGACCTCCCCCAAGTCGAATCCAGATGGTCTGCAGCCAAAACGAGGGTTAGCAAGCCCAAAATAAGCAAAACTAAACCAAAAAATCAAAACGGGATTTTTATTAAAAATGGCCACCGCTGCCGATTCCCGCCTAAAGCACCACGCGGCAGACCACCCCGAAATGGAGAAAAAATCTAGTCCTAGCCCCCTGACCTGCTAAATCACAAGGAGCCCCGAAAAAGTAGAGAAAGGAGAACCTCTCACTCACCACTGTGAAGATCGGAAGGAGAGATACAGTAGCCCCGCTGGAGCTCAGCCTGACTGCGGCTTCAGCTCCAACACCGGCAACACTTTCCTCAGCTGCCCTGCAAACTCCGGGCCACTGCTGTAAGCCTGCAACCTGCTCCTCACCCTTAAAAGCGGGTTCGGGAGCAGGGAGGCACATAAACTCCTTTGTGCTGTCTGAATACCACAGTGCTCGTCTAAGCAATGGGGCTATGTAAAGGAAAAGAAGGGAGAGTGAGACAGAGAGAAGGGAAGGGGAAGGAGGGGGGCAGATGGAGCCAGAGGAAAAATCTCCTACAACAGCACAGCCCCTGCAAGCAAAACACAGAAGGGCAAAGTAACTAAAAGCAAATTAAAATATAAATTGAAATTGAAATTGAAAGATTAGAAAGGAATGTATCCCATTTAGCTCTGCCTATTTCTCTAACTGAGCCTAGAACCAGGCTCAGGATCTCCTTCAGTTGCTTGGAGACTGAAAGTACTGGTGAGAGGGGGCGGTCCTTGCCTACTTATACTGGTGCCAGCAAAGCGCTGATGTATTTCAGTCTCCAAGGCTGCTGGAGGAGGTTGACAACTCTATGGTTCCGGGACTGGACTAGAGGGACGCAAAGGAAGTAATTGCTTTGTGACCTCCTCCAGAGATAGACTCATATAGAAAATATATGAGAGAATTCTTGCAGAAAGCATAGATGTCTGGAAGGTTTGACGTCCAAAGGCATCAAGTATCTTAGACTCACGACCTGGCGGATAAGAAGAGTGCTTTTTCTTGCTCTTTACCCGCCTCATTGCTGATTCCACAACTATGGAATGATGAGGAAGTTGAGTCTTTTGAAACCCTGGAGAGGGGGGCACCTGATATAAGAGATCAGTTGCTCTGGAAGGTGGGGGTACCCTTAAAGGTGTTTCCCCCATTCCTAGAAGGAGATTCTGCAAGGAATGATGCAAAGGAAGCATTATGTTCTTATTTGCTTTGGTAGAAAGAGAGTCCTGTGCAGGATCATGTCCTGGGATAGGAATGGCAAGAGATCTTGCTATATCCAGGAGGAAACTCTGAAAAGAGGGTTCCCTAATAGTATTTTCCCTTGGACAGGGTAGATCTGAAGAAGTAGCATGAGCACCGACAGAGCTATCCAGATATATAGGAATAGAAGATCCTGCACAGTGCAATGCTTAAAGGATGGTCGCCGGTACTGACTGTCAGGAGCAGCGACCGACATTACCACATTGTCCATGCCAGGTATCGACTCCAAGCTAGGCATAGAAGGGAGCGATCCTGTTGAAAAAAGCATGGTAGAAGTTGGCCACGATGCTACTGTGGATACCGGTACCGATATCGGAGTCGAACCCGACAAAGACATCGGAGCAGTCATCGGTGACAGTTCAATCGGTACCGAGGTAACTGAAAACCTCCGGGTGCTATACTCGGTACCGAGCCACCGGTATCGATCGGTGTCGGTACCAAAATGTATTGGTACCGAGTCTTCCAAACTAGAGAGCGATTCTAAACTCGGCATCGACAAGCGAAGCATGGAAGGCACCGACCGTAAGGGTAATGGAGACATCGGTACCGATTTTGGTACCGTGTCTGATACCGGTGAATGAAGGTCAGCTAGTGGCAACTCAATCGGCCTCGGGGGAACCGAGAGTTGTGGATCCGAATCATCGGAACCGAGCCTTAGGTACCGCCGAGAACCGGTACCAAGGCGAGTCGGTACCCAGTCCTCCAAACTGGAGATCGATTCCAGACTCGGCATCGAGGAAAGCGAGGCTATCGATGCACGTCTGGAGGGTACCGACATCGGTGGCAGTATCGGTGCTGATACCGATACTGAAAAGTCAGTCTGAAGAGTATGCACCGGTCCCGAAGGCACCGAAGACGCCAGATGACTATCTCTGGTGTGGAGTGTTTCATCCAACACCAGTGCCGATGTCAGGGTATCGGTACCGCTCGAAGCGGATGCCACCACCGGACACGGCGCAGGTATGTTCTGTGAGGGGTGAACCCCAGGAACAACCTGAAACCCCTTATACGCTTTGGAGACCGAAGACTCCCGCTGGGGTTTTGAAGCCCATGGGCCCTCGAGGGCAAGGTCGTAGCCGTCTACATGCTGTGCATGAGACCTACCACTCGAGGGCTGGCTAGTCTTAACAGACTGTTTGTGGGTTACCTGATCCTGTGTAGAAGAAGGGGACGGTGCCCCGAAGCTGGAGGGAAACCGTGTATCGAGGGAACCTCGATATTGAGAACTTCTTCTCCCCAAACTGTTGTCAGGACTCAAGCATTTTAGACACCAACTTCAAGGGTCTAAAAATAAAGTTGTACCGCTACAGTTTGAACATTTCTCGGCTGGCGGTTCCATGAAGGAAAAGAGAAGGCCTAAAAGGCCTAAGACACTATGAAGAAAAAATATTTCCCTGAAGGAAGATTTTACAAGAAAAGAAAAGAAAACACTGGCGGTACCGGTGGCGTCGGGAGACAGCCGCGACCACAAGAAAACTAAGAAATAAAAACAAGAATTTTCTGCAGTGGAAAATGAAAAACTGAGGAGAGGCAGTTGGGAAAGGCGGGAAGGCAGCACGCAGGTGTGGTGGGATGCTTCCAAAAGCTCTTTGATTGGACGCTGGGAAGCGTTCCCGCGCAGACGCCGTTGGTACCGACGTACCCATATGTGAAGACTCATTCCTGCTTGTTCCTGGAGATTATACATTACACAATTCCACAAGACCATTACGAAGAGGTGGAGGTGTCTTAATTATTGCAAAGTCACACCTAAAATTCAGCACCATCTCATCAACCCAATGTAAAGGAAGCAACTCACTAACCATATCAAATAAGCATTTAGCTGTATGCCTCATATACAGAGCACCAAGTACCAATGATGATGATCTCTCAAACATTCTACAACATGTCTGCTCACATACCACCCAGAAGAAACCTTTAATCATTCTAGGTGATCCTAACCTACCATCACTCCCTGCACACAATGCCAATGCCTTCCTAGAAGCAATGGAAGACCTCCAATACAACCAATTAATAAATACTCCAACACATGGAAAGGGCGGAATTCTTGACCTTATTTTTGCACCGAACAATCAAGACTATAAAGATCTGGTACAGTAAATCCAATCCCATGGTCAGATCACCACATGATTAACTTCAACATTAACTCTTCCAAAACAATTGAAACCCCAGAACCAATTGACAAACAAAAAAGGAGATTCCGATCTTTCCACAAAGATAAATTTCTGGAAGAAATATTACCAGAACCTGAACAGGGCCTAACAAATCTTGACAATGCCATCGCAAACTGGAACGAAACTCTCTATCATGCAGCATCCGTACTAGACAAACCACTCCATAACAAAAGGAGAAAACACAATGCCCCTGGTTCTCAGAGGAAATAAATGATCTAAAGAGAAAGCTAAGGAAAATGGAAAGGCTATGGCAACAAACCAAAAACATCTAGCTGAATACAATATCATGCAATCCTATTACCACAATACGATAAATAAATACAAAAAGGAATATCATACAAACCTAATAATGAACTCCATCAACAAACCAAGAGAAATCTTCACGATAATAAAAGGTCTAACAAAAGAACCAACTGAACCAAAGGACTCAAACTCCATATCCCCACAAGATACAGCAGATTTTATAAATCTAAAATACCCACAAATAACACTTGTAAAACTATCCGAATCCAACTCACAGCACAACAGTGATGGAACTTGGGACACATTCCACACCCCAACAAGAAAACAACTCGAATCTATTATATCTAACATCAACACTACAACATCACCTATTGACCCTTGCCCAGTTAAATGGATTAAACAATCAAAAGAACACTTAACACCACACCTACAAAAGATCATCGAATCATCCCTCACTCAAGGTTACCTTCCACCACAGCTAAAAGAGGCGTCAATCAGACCAATCCTGAAAAACAACAACCTAAATAAAATGGACCCAAGCTCTTACCGTCCTATATCAAGTCTTCCATTTGTAGCCAAAATAATAGAGAAAATGGTTCAACAACAATTACAAGACCACATAGACACCTTTGCTCCATTGGACCCCCATCAATACGGATTCAGGCAGAACCACAGCATTGAAACGCTCATCACATCTCTAATGGACACTCTTATTACTGGCGTTAACAATATTCACCAAGGATTCAGTCTATGCTTCATTGACATCACAGCAGCCTTCGACTCTGTAAACCACTACTCCCTGCTATAAATACTTCAAGATATAGGAATAAATGGAACCATTCTAAACTGGTTTTTCTCATACCTATCCCACCGCCACCAACATGTTAGAATCAAGAGCCAGCAATCTAAACCCTTCACACAACACCAGGGTGTCCCCCAGGGTTCAGCCCTATCCGCATTACTCTTCAATATTTACATACAACCACTATGCAACATCATAAGACATCATAACATTCAATACAAAATATATTGTCATGATGCGGACACTAATAAAGTTGGTTTTAAGAAAAGAAATCCTGTTTCAGAAGAACTAGATGTGCAGTTACCTCCTGGCACAGCTAGAGGGAGCAGGAACAGACACACTGATCCTAAAGAACCTAATCTCACTGATGACCTGCAGCTGACAGAGAACCAGGAAGTCAGCAGCCACGGATCTCTTTATAAACCAGAGCAGAATGCTTCTGGTCAGAAACGGCAGGAGAAGAGGAGATGGCAGCAGTTAGAAAGAGAGCAATGGAGGAATAAGCAGTGGAAACAACAACAGCAGGAGCTGAGGAAGGAAGAGGAAGAAGGAACTGGAGTTAGAGGTGAAACAGCAGTAAAGCCTGGAAGCTATCAAGGACACAAACCTGATTGCTGTAGAAGAAGCCAAGCTGGAAGCTGGAACAGAAATAGACCTTACAAGGTGGGAAGCCATAAAACCCAAACTAAACCTGTTGTGCAAGGGGAGTTTGGTGGAAGTTACTCCAAGGTAAGAGGCCCTGCCACGCCTAGTTCCTATACTCTACCTGTTTGTGATATAGAGAGAAGAAAGCAAAGAACCAGAGAGGGAGGTTCTGAGAGAGGCTTATCTCTAGAAGATCACTACCCAGTTTTACCTACTCGGAGGGAGAAGCAGTTGTATAAACAACTGAAGTTTTTACCCAGGGAGCCAAGGTATGAGACAGTAAAGTTTAACTGTAATGATTGCATTGCTAGAAGCCATCCTAAAAGAAAGATTCCTCATAAAAGAAGCCAGAGTAAAGACTGGTTCACCAGTTTACTGTCAGCTTTGAGAGCCCCTGCTTATGTGGAGCAAAACTCCCAAGCTGAAGATTGCCATACTGGAATAGGCAGGGATAGTGAAAGCACATTGGATCTGTATGGGGCAGATGATTTAATGGAAGTGGATTTTCCAAGCACTATTCCCTTACCTTTACCTGAAGACATGGAGTGTAATTGGTGCACTGCCTGTGCTCAAAACTGTGCATGTTACAAAGAAGAATAAATGCAATATATTTTGATTGTTTAACTATTCTGAATATTACTTTGAAGAAGCCTGCTTTGAACTGTGAAGTAGTAACAGTTGATTAGCCAATGAACTTTGGTACCTTTTGAAACAAAGGACTGTTTCTATTATCAAACTCTCTCTTATTTTGAACCTTGCTTTTGAACGGGGAATAAAAGCCTTTATTACCCTGCACTCGGACTTTTCATTCATTCATAGCGCTACCTAGTGGCGCACAATCTTTGTGTCCACGACACCGTGTGACAATATGCAGATACAGTATTATGATATTTACCTCTATAAACACCAACAACCCAGACTACTCCCGAATTACATCATGCCTTGAATCCACGGCAAAATGGCTCAATGAACAGGACCTATACATAAACTTCAAAAAAAATCTGAATTAATGCATATAACCAGGAACACCACATTCTCCCCACCTGATTACATAAAAATACAAGATGACACCTTAACCAACAAGCAAGAAGTTGCATATCTTGGGATAACGTTTGACCAGCACCTCAGCTTTCAACCCCACATAAAAAGAATAACTAAATCAGCCTACCACAAATTCAGAACCCTACATAAGCTTAAACAACTACTTGACGACTATCACTTTAGAACAGTATGCCAAGCCATAATAACACCAATACTGGACTACTGTAACGTAATCTACTATGGCTTTCCTAATAAGACAATACTCCCCATGCAACTGGTACAAAATACAGCTGCAAGAATCATTACTGGAACAGCAAAGTACAGCCATATAACACCTACCCTTCACCAACTACATTGGCTCCCTATCAAAACACGTGTTAAATATAAGAATATAATGATAATATTCAAAATACTAAATAACCTATCTCCACCCACGCTTCAACCACTGATCAAAAAAAACTACAACAAGAAGAGGAGCAGATGACAACACTCTAGAAATTCCATCTAGCTTCAGAACCTCAAAGCATTCCACCAGCAATAGAGCCTTCTCCCCTCTACGCTCCCCATCTATGGAATGAACTGCCCAGATCTATACGTGCAACCAAAGACCTACTGGATTTTAGGAAAGTTGTAAAGACACACCTCTTCCTAGAATACTATAGCCCCACCATGGAAGAAACTGAACTATAAGAACTCCCTGGAGTAACCTAATAACCTGCTAATCACTATAATGACTTTAAATCTCACTGACCTCTCCTGCAACAAAAATTCATGAACTCAATCCATACTGCAACAATGTTGCCTCTAGATAAACACTATAAAATGTAACCACAAGACCCACTTTCATGCAAGAATGCAGATGTACATAGTTTAAGAAGTTAAATGGTATATACTCCATGTAACCCAATAAGTTATTCCTCCCTGTTCTATGTAAAGCTTGTTGCTACAATTGTTATATGTAAACCGCTTTGAATCTATGAAAAGGCGGTATATAAAACCTGTTAAAATAAATAAATCTCCCCTGGGCCCATAGCCCCCAACGGCTCCTGAGAAAGTGAAGGCCTGGAAGATGTGTGCTACCTGCTCCGACGCTCCAACACTGGTGGCACGGAGCTGGCCCTTCCTTCCATCTGGGCTGGCACTCCTGCCACTGTAGAGGGTGAACCATGACGCCCCTTTGTCTGCGAGCTGCCCTCTGACCCCCCCACCCCCAGAGGACACCGCTTGCCCAGTCTTGTCCAAACTGTCCTCCGACAGGCCTTCCTCTGCCATCCAGGCCTCTGCTTCATAGCCGCTGCAGCATATCTCCATGGCCAAGACCATGCCTCACCGAACCCTACATGCTAAACATGTAGCCCTTGAAGACATGGTAAAGCTAGAAGGGAAGACCCCAGTGCCCTTCCAAATCCCCTGCCATTGTCCTAATCTGTGCAAATGACAGTTATTTGGCTGTCCTTTATTACTCACTTTTCTTTTTTTTTACTTCTAAAAACTGCAGATGGCCAGCACAAGCAAAATTCAAAATAAAAAATCAGAGAGAAAGAGTTCCAGCGTCCGAGCAAGCCTCCCCCTATTCTAGCCCTGTGCAGTCTGCTTTTTTGAAAAGAAAATGGCGTGGCTTCCCGCACTGCTGCAAAATGGAGCTGTGAAACACGCAGTTACAGGCATCTAGCCTGAGCCACAAAAATGAAAGTAAATGCTGCCGCAGAACAGAAAACTTCCCCAGAACAATATTCCCAGTCAGTATCAACACGCGGTCCCCCTCTTGCTCCCTGCTACGGGCTCAGTCCTACTTACCAGCTTGAGCAACAGAGGCAGGAGCCCAAATCAAGTGCCACATAGTGACAGACTTTGGATTCAATAGCAGTTTCTCATCAGATGTCGAGTTTGGGAGCCGCTGCAGCTACTGTAGAGGGACAGGCAAGGCTCCTCCACTGTCAGAGAGAGCCCCTGTCCTGATCGCTGCCCCCATGTCTTTTTTGTCTTTTTTTTTTTAACCAAGTTTTATTCATCAATAACAATCTTAAAGTAGCTAAACAGGTAGAAAAGGCGACGGCAAAAGCTAGAAGGATGCTTGGGTGCATAGGGAGAGGAATTGCTAGTAGAAAATAGGAGGTGATAGTGTCTCTGTATAAGTTTTTTTGGTGCGACCTCATTTGGAGTATAGTGTGCAATTCTGGAGACCACACCATCAAAAGGATATGAACAGGATGGAGTCGGTGCAGAGGGTGGCTACTAAAATGGTTAGTGGTCTTCATTATAAAGCATATGAGGACAGACTTAAAGATCTTAATATGTACACCTTAGAGGAAAGGCGGGATAGAGGTGTTATGTTTGAGATGTTTAAATACCTCTGTCATCGTGAACACACGCAATAATAGGTCAGCTCGTAAACACTATACAATGTACTTCAAAAAATCAGGCGTTCAGTGTAACAAAAAATGGGAAATACATCCATCCAAAAACAATCGCTTATTTGAGCCCTTCAAACTTTGCGTAATAGATCAGATATTGTTATCAAAAGGGCTGATAAGGGGGGTGCAGTAGTGATTCTGAAACGGGAGGATTATTTACAGGAGGCTGCCAGACAATTAACTGATGTGAATACCTGATGTGATGTTACGGCTCCGGATTAAAGATATGACTGCTGTGGCTTTATCTGCTAAATTGATCTCTAAGAAGGAATTTGCTTACTTGAACACGAGCTCCCTGTCAGTAGCTAAATTTTACCTTTTGCCTAAAATTCATAAAAATTTGGCCCGACTTCCAGGCAGGCCTATAGTTTCGACCAGAGGGAGTGTGCTTGAGCCATTATCTACTTCCTTGGATTCATTCTTGCGACCTTTACTATCCAAGATCCCGGCTTATCTGAAAGATACAACTAGCTTCCTTTGTATGCTGCATGATCTTGATAATTGGGCAGATACGGCTGATGTATTTTTGGTAACGATGGACATAGTGTCTCTGTACACTAGTATCCCTCAAACAGCAGCTTTAGAAGTTGTTAGGGTAACGTTATCTGCTAGAGGTGATTTATCTGATGAATTACTAGTATTCCTTATGAGATTGGCAGAGCTAGCTATTTTTGAGAATTACTTCTCTTTTGAAGGTCAACTATATAAGCAAATATCAGGGGTGGCCATGGGGGCGACCTGCGCCCCCTCTATAGCCAATTTTTATATGGCGGGTTTTGAGGAGCGATGGTTGAGCGATTCCCCTTTTGCCTCTAATATTAAAACCTGGAGAAGGTTTATTGATGATGTCTTCTTACTCTGGCAAGGGTCTGAGACGTCTTTAATCGCGTTTTTTCAATGGATTAACCGATGCGATGAGAACATCAAGTTTACCAATGTATACCATCAGAATGTGATAACTTATTTAGATGTTTGTATTCGCAGGGGTAGGGGCCATTGGGAAACTTCTGTCTTTAAGAAATCCACTGATAGGAATACCCTCCTCCATTATAAGAGTGCCCATCCGAAGCCACTTAAAGAGGGGCTCCCTTTTTCGCAATTTCTGCGTTTTCGCAGAAATTGCTCTAGTGATCAGGAGTTCAAATCACAGTCACAGCAGCTTAAGTTGAGCTTTCTGGAGAGAGGATATCCGGAGCAGGTAGTTAGGAGAGCGTACCGACGAGCACTGTACAACAATAGAGCTTTATTATTGACCCCTACGTGTCGTGAGGTGGGAGGAGATATGGATACCATTAATTTAGTTACAAAATTTTCCCCTTTGAGTCGGGGGATACAGCGGAGTTTACGGAAGCATAAGAATGTGCTATCTGCTTTGCCTGGTATGGAGGGTAAGAAGTTGAGGTGCGTGTGGCAGAGGCACCGTAACCTGAAAGAATTTGTGAGTCCTACGGTTTTACCTGTGTTGACCAGTTCGGTAGTAGAAAAGGGTCACAAACAATGTGGATCATGCGATATCTGTGAAATCACTTCCGAGACAACTGTGTTCAGTTATCGTCATGTTAATTATGCTGTGTCTTCCTCTACTACGTGCAGCTCTGCAGGGGTGGTTTATGTGGTAAAATGCCCTTGCGAGCTCCTTTACATTGGTAAAACCACAAGGATATTTCGGACACGTATGAGGGAGCACCATAGCCGGTTGCGCTGCAAAGTAGTATCAGCCCCGTTTGTCCAACACTGTATTGATTGTGGGCATACAATTAACCTGTTTTTGTATTGAGCAAGTTACCCATGGTTTTGGTAATCATACTCAAGATCAGGTGCTTATCCAGCATGAACAGCGCTGGATTTATGAACTAGATACTGTCATACCAAACGGTTTGAATGGTATGATAGAATGGGTGGCATGTCTGTGACCAGGCTCCTGTTTGGAGAGTATGTTTATTTTTCGATCAATGAGTTTGATTGGCTGTTGGGAGTCTTGTGGAGGGTACGGTAGTGATTAATAAGAGTGTGGCTTGTTCAGGATTTAAGTATGCACCAGGAGTCCTTCTCTTTGTAGTTATTTTTTTGAATGGGGCTGTATGGAGCCTCTTTTTGAGTCTGTGCTATTTAATTCGATCACCTGTAGTTAGTCCGCATGCGCGGCGTCTTTTTGTTTAAGCTTTTCATGAGTTGAGAAAGATTGGAAGCTGGCAAGATTCTATGGTGTTTGACGTGGGCAGCGGTTTTCTGTAAGTAACTGCTGATATTAGTTTTACCCACGGGTTTTTAATTAATGATTTTAGAATGTTTGGTTTTGGGTTATACACGACGTTTGTTTTGTTTGTAGGTGATCCAGTAAATCCCCTGAAGAACCCTGAGGAGAAACGCTCTGAAGGCGCTGGGGAGAGGCGTCGGGATGTTTATGGAGTTTGGATCGGTTTGAAAAGTTTGTTTGAGCATGCTTTTAAGCGGTGTGAAGAGGAACGCTATATACCTGGTCCAGTGTCATCATTAGTAAAGAAGAAAGTTGTATTTAACTATATCACTGCTAGCTACCAATGGGGGTCGTTGATGTTATTTAGCTTCTGTTCCCTTGAGTTTGACCTTTGAGTCTTTGGGATAGAAGCTATGAAGTTCTGAGACCACCCGGTAGTTGTTAGATATAGTTTATTTAACTATTTTTTGCTCAAATAAGCGATTGTTTTTGGATGGATGTATTTCCCATTTTTTGTTACATTGAACGCCTGATTTTTTGAAGTACATTAAATACCTCTGTGGCATAAATGTTCAGGGGGAGAGCCTCTTTCAATTGAAAGCAAGTTCTGCTACGAGGGGACATAGGATGAGGGTGAAGGGGGATAGATTCAGGAGTGATTTGCGAAATATTTCTTTACGGAAAGAGTGGTGGATCCGTGGAATAGTCTCCCAATGGAGGTGGTAGAGATGAGGACAGTAACTGAATTCAAAAAAGCATGGGGCAAACATAGAAGATCTCTAAAGGAAAAAAGGGGACTGTTGTAGTTGTTGATATGGAAGGAAAGACTAGATAGGCCATGTGGTCTTTTTCTGTCGTCATATTTCTATGTTTCTAATCCCCCCTTCTCAGTCCATTTTCCCATTGGACTGAGGGCTACAGCTACCTGCCAAGGCAAGAGAATGCACCAACCAATAGCCACCTCAAAGAAACAGGGGAGAAAATTAAAAGGATCCTTAGTTGTCCCTTCAGTGAGTCCAGATCTCTGGGATCACCCACTCCAGCTGCTTGGAGAGTGAGCTTACTGGGGCTGGTAGCTAGTGCCAGCTACCTAAGTACTAGGATGTCATCAAAAGATGACATGATCAATCTCCAAGATGCTGGTGGGGGTTGACAACCAGAGGTTGGGACTGGACTGGAGAGACGATAAGGAATACTGGTTGAGTGAGGGTGCACAGGCTTCTTACAGGGCTGCTTTCAGCTCAACATTTTTCTCAGTCTCCATC
Organism: Ichthyophis bannanicus; assembly: GCA_033557465.1. Lineage (NCBI taxonomy): Eukaryota > Metazoa > Chordata > Amphibia > Gymnophiona > Ichthyophiidae > Ichthyophis > Ichthyophis bannanicus. Next base: position 104,280,215 of record CM066051.1, on the reverse strand, counting down.
TGCTGGTGGGTGAGCATAACCCACATGCCTGGACTGGACTGGAAGGACGAATAGGAATGCACAATATGAGTTGCGTACAGATTCCAAGCAACTATCTCTCCAGACAAACTTTCACATCAGCAAATTCTTGACAGGAGGGGAATCTGCAAATCACACAAATGCTGAGAGATGGGGACTGCAGAAACAAGCAGAGCACACACAAGATGCATTACCTGGTACCAAGTCGACGAGTGCGAAGCCCCATAAACACCGAGCGGATCAGCTTGCCAAAGGAAGCAGCATTGACTGGCTCCAGTTTCTGTTCTTGACAATGCATCAGGTAATGGCAGTATAAGGTACTTCGTGGTAGGCTGACCCCCTCTGCGGTCTCATAATTATCCAGAAGCCACTGAACCTAGGGAGAAGACCTGACATTTCCTCTCCTTTGCAAACACATGCATGAAAATCTGAAAACAGCATCATCAACCCTTTAGCTGATGGCATGCTGTCCCACCTCAAGACATCTTCCCAGTTGACATAATGCATCCCACCCAATTACACCTCAGCCCTGCTGTTATTGCAACCATCCACTGGCATTTCTTTCCTTGCTGACATCATCTCAGCCCACCAATTGACATCTTTTTTCCCCACTGACATTTCTCTACCTGCTGATATAGCACAGTTACTTACCTGTAACAGGTGATCTCTGGGAACAGCAGGAATTAGTCATCACATATGGGTACGTCGGTACCGACGGAGCCCGCGCGGGAAAGCTCCCCAGCTTTTCAGATTAAAAGCTTTTGGGGCCTCCCACTGCACATGCGCGCTGCCTTCCCGCCTTCCTGACCAGCTCTCGTCAGTTCGAGTTTAAAGCTGAGACAATAGAGAGAGAGGACAGGAAGATAGATAGATAGAGATACAACTCCTAGGGGAGGTGGGTGGGTTGTGATGACTAATTCCTGCTGTTCCCAGAGATCACCTGTTACAGGTAAGTAACTGTGCTATCTCCAGGAACAAGCAGGAATAAGTCATCACATATGGGGACTCCCTAGCTAAGATGCCTGGGAGATCCCCCTCCAAGGGTAAACCATCTTCGCATGGATCTCAGGCATCCATCCAGGGAAGGTGGGCAGGAGTTGTTTAAGTATGGAACAGGTGTTTGAGGACAGCCTGACCAAACAAGGCATCCCGGCGGGAGTCCTTGTCCAAGCAGTAATGGGCTGTGAAGGTATGAACCGAGGCCCAAGTGGCTGCTTGACAGATCTGATCTATGGACACAGAGTGAAGATGAGCCATAGAAGTGGCCATGGCTCTCACATTGTGAGCTGTGACATGGCCCTCCAGAGAAATGTTCTTACTCTGGTAAGCAAAAGAAATACACTGAGCGATCCAATTGGAAAGTGTACGCTTGGTGACTGGAAGTCCCAAATGAGAAGGATCAAAAGCCACGAAAAGTTGGGAAGACTTTCGATGTGGTTGAGTCCTGTTGAGGTAAAAGGCAAGAGCTCTTTTACAATCCAGAGTATGAAGGTTCCTCTCTGCACTGGATGCATGAGGAGCCGGGAAAAAGACAGGTAGATATACCTCTTGATTAAGATGAAAAGGCGAGACCACTTTGGGCATAAAGTGGGGATTCGTCCTAAGGACCACCTTATCATGATGAAACCTAGTATAAGGTGGATGAGCCACTAAAGCCTGCAGTTCACTGATGCGGCGAGCCGAAGTGACTGCAATAAGGAAAACAACCTTCCAGGAAAGAAATTTGAAGGAGGTAGAGTCCAAAGGCTCAAAAGGTGGCTTCATAAGCTGACCTAGAACTAGGTTCAAATCCCATGCTACCGGAGGAGGTCGGATGGGAGGTTTAGTTAGAGTCAGGCCTCTCATGAAACGTGCAACAAGAGGATGAGAGGAGACAGGTTGTCCATTTATAGGTTTTAAGGATGCTGCAATAGCACTCAAATGGACCCTTACTGACTTCGTCTTAAGGCCTGCATTTGAAAGATGCAGGAGATAGTCCAAGAGGGAATTCAAAGGAAGTGCTAGAGGGTCAAGACCCTGCTGAGCACACCAAATGGAAAAACGTTTCCATTTGAAAGCATAAGAACGCCTCGTGGAAGGTTTCCTAGAGGCATGAAGGATATCTGTCACAGGTTGAGAAAGATTAAAGTCTTGAAGACTTAGGCCTTCAGTAACCAAGCTCTGAGATGTAGGGATTTGGGGTTTGGGTGCCACAAAGTCCCCTCCTCCTGAGACAGAAGGTCTGGCGCAGCTCCCAGGTCCAGGGAGGATCCCTGGGAGAGATGCAGAAGTAGAGGGAACCACACCTGGCGTGGCCAGCGGGGAGCTATGAGGATCATAGTCCCGTGATCCCTCTGGAGCTTGAACAGAGTCTTGGATATTAGAGGAATGGGTGGAAAGGCATAGAGGAATTCCTGACCCCAATGCAGGAGGAAGGCATCGTGGGCCTGAGCTCCCTGACACTGAGTCCTGGAACAGAACCGGGGAAGTTTGGCATTCCACGGACTTGCAAAGAGGTCTATGTCCGGGGTCCCCCATTTCTGAAAGATTCTGCGTATCTGGTCCATATGTAGGGACCATTCGTGTGGAAGCAGAACTCGACTGAGTCTGTCCGCACGAGAGTTTTGAACTCCTGGAAGATACACTGCAAGAAGGTGAATTTGATGCTCTCTGGCGAAGGCCCATAATCTGAGAGCTTCGTTGCAAAGCGACAGAGAGCCTGTCCCTCCTTGTTTGTTTATATAGAACATGGCTACCTGATTGTCTGTCTGAACTAGGACAGTCAGGTTGACAAGGAGGGTATAGAAGACCTTGAGGGCAAGGTAAATTGCTCGCAGTTCCAGGAGGTTGATATGAAGGGTGGCCTCCTGTGGAGACCAAGTGCCCTGAGTGGAGAGGTTCTGAAGATGAGCTCCCCACCCTGTCTGGGAGGCATCTGTTGTGAGGGTTGCTTGGGGCAACAAAGGTTGGAAGGGGGCCCCCAACAACAGATTCTTGGTGGATGTTCACCATTGGAGGGACCAAAATAGACGGCTTGAGGTGAGTATTTGGTCGGAGAGCGCTCCAGATGCTTGAGTCCACTGGGTGGCCAAGGTCCATTGAGCTGCTCTCATATGCAGACGAGCGTAGGGCACCACATGTACCGTGGAGGCCATGTGGCCCAGAAGTCGCAGCATTTCCCGGGCTGTCAAATGACTGCTGGACTGAGCTTGGGAGGCCAAACTCAGCAGGCGTTGGGCCCTGACCTGAGGCAGGTAGGCCCTTGCAGTGATGGTGTCTAACTGGGCCCCTATGAACTCGAGAGACTGAGTAGGGATTAGTTGAGACTTGGGAAGGTTTACTACCAGTCCTAGATACTGCAGAAGACGCCTTGTGCGGTCCAGGGAAATTTGGGCCTGGGATTGAGAGGGAGCTCGGATGAGCCAGTCGTCCAGGTATGGGAATATGAAAATTCCCAGGCCTCTTAGAAAGGCAGCTACGACTGCCATGCATTTGGTGAACACTCTTGGAGCAGAGGCTAGACCGAAGGGGAGTACTCTGTACTGGAAATGTTTTCCCTGAAACAGAAATCGAAGGTATTTTCTGTGGGATGGGTGGATGAGTATGTGTGTATACGCATCCTTTAGGTCTAGAGAACAAAGCCAATCCTGACTCTGAAGGTATGGAAGGAGAATGCCCAGAGAAAGCATTTTGAATTTCTCCTTGAAAAGAAATTTGTTCAATTCTCTCAGATCCAGAATTGGTCTGAAGCCCTCTGTCTTTTTTGGTATTAGAAAATAAGGGGAGTAGAATCCCGTCCCCTGTTGAAGAAGAGGGACCTCCTCTATTGCCCCCTGGGCAAGGAGGGAGGAGACTTCCTGACCCAAGAGGGCCAGGAGAGATGGGGGAGAATTGAACTGCCTCACCATAGTATAAGGAGGAAGGTCGGAAAAATGGAGTTTGTAACCCTCTCTGATGATAGAGAGGGTCCATTGCTCTGATGTAATTTGCTCCCATCTGGGAGCAAAGTGAGCTAACCTTCCGGGTATGGTGAGGGGCTCTGGTTGTTCTAGAGCCAGAAAAGTTAAGTTCTCTAGGGGCAAGTCAAAACCCCTGAGGGGGTGGAGCCTGCTGAGGCGTAGCAGACGCCGCAGGCTTTGACCTTGCCTGTTTAGGTTGCTGCCGTTTAGCAGCAAAACGAGGCTGAGAGGATTGTTGGCCAGTATTTGTGGAAAATCTGGACTTCTTGTAATAAGGCCTCTTAAAAGACTTCTTCTTGGCAGGAGTGGAGGTAGACTTAGAAAGTCTATCTAAGGTGGCATTTTCTGCGTCCATTTGAGTGGCCTTAATTTGCCACTCCTCACCAAATAAGTTCTCACCTGTACAGGGCAGATTTCGTAAGCCATCTAGGACCCAAGGTTCTAGATCAGAAGCCTGGAGCCAAGCAAGACGTCGGGCTGCTATAGCAATGCCCGAAGCCCTACCAGCACCCTCAAAGGAATCAAAAGCTGCCCTGTTGGAGAACTTTGAAATATCCAAAAGGTGTTTCACTAAGGAAATGAACTGCTCCCTCTTATCCTCAGGGATAAAGGGGGCAAAATGCCGAACTTTTAGAGCGATTTCACTGAGAAACATGCCCATGTAAAGACTATAGGAATTAATCCTGGCTATAAGCATAGTAGCCTGGAAAATTTTCCTGCCAAAAGAGTCTAGAGTCTTACATTCTCGCCCTGGAGGAGTAGAAGAGTGCCTTTTGGTACTCTTTATCTTCTTCATTGCAGACTTCACCACAATAGAATGGTGAGGCAACTGAGTTTTTTGGAAACCAGGAGAAGGGGGGACACGGTACATGGTGTCCAACCTGTGAGAAGAAGGAGACAATGTTAGAGGAGCCTCCCATAAGTCCATCAAGTGTTCTTGAAGGATTTCATGGATAGGCAGGGTAACTGCCTCTTTAGGAGAGAGTATCCTAAAATATCCAGTTTCTTTGATCTGGGTTCCTTTTCAGAGGATGAAGCAATAGAAAGAGCTTTAGTCATTTCTATGATGAAGTCCTGAAAGGACAAATCCTCTGGTGGAGACATTCTCCTTTTAGGAGAAGAAGGCTCCTCAGGAAGATCAAGGGAGAACTCATCAGAATCATCAGAGGAGTTAAAATCCTCTGAAGAAGCAGAGTATCCTCTATGTGCTTCCAACACACGATACGCATACCGTTCGGTATCAACATCGGGCGTACCGGGTATGGGATCGGTACCGGGCAAAAGCCCGGATCCGGCATGCGGAACCGATCTGCGTTTGGAAGACGATGGCCTCGGTTCCGGTATGGAAGCCATTACCGGAACCGGACCCGGTACCGCTGGCTGCGGTACCGAGGGCGTAGCAGCATTAATAAAAGCCAGAATGGCCTGCTGCATGACTTGGACAGTATTGCCCATAGACGCCACTGTTGCCTGGATGTCGGTACCGGTATGGGCCGGTACCCCAGAGCAGTACAACAGGTGATCTGTCGAGGCCGCGCCATCGATGTCAACCTGTAACCCCATGATTGCTTTGGAGGCCGGAGCCTCCCGCCGGGGTTTTTTGGCCTGGGCAGAATCCTCGAACTCAGAATTGAGAGCCTCTCGATCTTTAGAAAGAGATTTGCTTTTAGAGGATTTGCCCACTGGAGTTTTGGTTACCTGAGATCCATCCGGAGAGGAAGACCTGGATGACTGTGATGCTTCTGAAGGAAACAGCACATGGAACTTGTTGGCCCGGTTCTGCAATCCACGTTTTGACATCTGGGAGCAGGATGGGCATTCCGGTATGGAATGGTCAGGTCCTAAACATTTAAGACACCATTCATGGGTGTCTGTAAGAGGAATGACAGCACTGCACTTGGTACACTTTTTAAAACCAGGAACTGGCTTCTCCATGAGGAGAATTTGTGTAGGCCTGCAGGCCTAACAAAGTACCAAGCTGTGCTGAAGAAAAGAAAAATATATATATATTTTTTTTTTTTTCAAAAGAAAGAAAGAGAGACCGGCAGTACCGGTTTCAGAATGGGGAAGGCAGGTACGCGGTCTAAAGAAAACAATAAAATTAACAATTTCTTCAGCGGTGACAGGAACACGACCTGCTGGCTCCGCGGAAAAAAAGAAACTGACGAGAGCTGGTCAGGAAGGCGGGAAGGCAGCGCGCATGTGCAGTGGGAGGCCCCAAAAGCTTTTAATCTGAAAAGCTGGGGAGCTTTCCCGCGCGGGCTCCGTCGGTACCGACGTACCCATATGTGATGACTTATTCCTGCTTGTTCCTGGAGATTAGGCTGTCTCACTCACATCTCATCATCCTGTTCATTGATACCATCCAATGACATTCTTCCCCAGTTGACATCATGCCTGCTGGGGAAAAGAGTAGTAACTTACGGTTGCAGGAGAGGCACGTGTGGTGTGAGAGTAAGATTGGCTTGAGCTCCCGAGCATGTATCCACCCTGAATCACATAGGTCCCTGCTCCTGCTGCTCCACCTCCTGCTCCTCCTCCACTTGCACTGGTGATAATCTGCCCTCCAGAGACATACATGGGGACAGATCCACTGCTGGCCACGGTCTGGGAGGTAGCAGGCGTGCTAACCTGGGCTGGGGTTGCCTGGGATTCATAGTAAGTGCTTCCTGCATTCTGGGTGTACAGAGGTGTCTCTGTGTATGGATAGGTGTTAGAACGGCTGAAAGACAAGGACACAAATGTCAGTTCTGAAATATTCTCTCGCCCTTTACGCCCCAAGAGAGCTCATAGCTGAGTTTTTTCCTAAACTGCCACAATAACACCTTTAGGTCCTCCCTCCCTCCCCCCAAAGAAATACAGAAAATTCTCGGAGACAGCAATACTCATAACGACCAAGAGGTGACAGTGTATCTGGCCACTGGCATTGAAAATCCAGGTCAGCTCGAGAGCGTTGAAGCTCACTGGGCAGCAGCCTGGTTAGCATCGGCCAGCCTTTAATGTGCCTAACTTTCACCGCTGAGGGATAAGCAAAGCAGCAGCTGCACAGTTATCCCCAGATGCAGCATCTCCACTCCAGCGCTAGAACTGGGGCATGCAGCAGCGGCATCTCCACCCCAGCGCTAGAACTGGGGCATGCAGCAGCGGCACAGTTATCCCCAGCTGCAGCATCTCCACTCCAGCGCTAGAACTGGGGCATGCAGCAGCGGCACAGTTATCCCCAGCTGCAGCATCTCCACTCCAGCGCTAGAACTGGGGCATGCAGCAGCGGCACCCGTGGATATTCAGCAGCACTAGCTGCATCAGTGCCGTTGAATATCCCAGTGACTGCATGAATTGCTTTGAATATCCCCCTCCCCCCTCCGAGTTTTTAAGAGAGGATCCTTAGTTGTTAAAAGTGAAGAGTACAAAAATTTGACAATGAATGTTGTAAGCGTTCTCCACAGACATTCCCACTCTGACAGAGCCAATGAGTGCAGAGCCCTGCTTCTTCTATGCCTGCGTTAGCTGCTCCTGCTCCTTCCCAGTCTTCCTCTTACTGCGGGGCCCTCCACCATGCAACATACTGAAATGGTGTGATTTCTGTGATCTCTATGGCCTGACCTGCAATGGCGTTTTACTTCCTGCAGCTCCTCGGCACTGCGATCCTGTCAAAAAAGATGCTGCCATCAGCTCTTAAAACCCCGCTGGACCCAGTACAGGCCCTGGCTTGGAATTACAGAGAAAACATGGCAACTGCTGCACTGGCTGGGCCAGTTTTCCTCCCGACATCGGCTGCTATCTCCATATAGAGGCTCCTGCTCAACGCCACCACTGGTAGTAGTGCAAGCAGACAGCTTTTCTGCCACAGATACTCTGAACAATGGCAAGCCATCCTTCAAGACAGCTGGTCACAAAACTACAGGTAAGACCAAGCCAAAAGACAGGGCAGCCTCTTCGCAGACACACCACAGCACCTCCCTCAAAACATAGACAAACAGATACTTCTCCTCAGAGATCTGACAGATAGAAAAAAACACGAACTATTTCTGGTGCTGACCCAACACCTTCCAATTCCTCTTAAAATCTGTCAGTCTCTCTCCCCTTCTCCCAGCATTCCGGTTCTGATACCAGAGTCAAAGGTTCCACAGTCAGAGAATCCTGTCTCTTCCTTTCATACAGCTCTCCTTCAACTTGTATCAAAGTACGGGACATCGCTACTGTCTTCCAAACTACCTCACCAGATATGCCTGCTTCCCCACTGTCTCTGTCACCTAGGAGGTCCTCCTTTGAAAAACTGGAGCTGACAGACCCCCGGGGTCAGACTGGTCCCCTGACAGACATTTTCCATACTGCAGATTTTCAGGAGGAGTGCTGCTGTTCCCCTAAGAGTTTAACCTATTCACAAGATTGGGAACAGCTCCAGGAGCAAAACAATCCCAAACCCCAGCATAATAAATCAACCCCTGAGACAGCAGAAGTAGAATACGCCCGGTGGTGTACCAAAGGCGGAGTGGTGGGTGTGGCCTACCCTGAGTGCCAGCCAGGAGGGGATTGCACCCCCGCCGGGCCCATCTGGCTGAGCCAGCGCAGGCAAACCTACTTAATGCTGTGGGTAGCTTGCTGTGTTGCCTCCTCTCCAGGCGCGGCAGCTGTTCTCTCCCTGCTGAAGTCTTCCCAGAAGGAACAGCTGCCAGCCCTCGAGCAGAGGCAGCACGGAAAGCCACCCACAACATTAAGGTAAGTTTGCCACGCTGGCTCCGCTGTGTAGGCCCAGTGGTGGAGGGGGTGCACCTGGTCCGGGTGCCTATGAGGCTTAGAACACCATTAAGTACTCCTATCTGAAAGTCTTATAAAAGATATCCACAGCTTTGACTGGCTAATAAAAAGATTTGCAATCCATCCTGCAATCCTGTAGTGCACCCAAAGAAATAATAGCACTGCCAATTCACCAGATTCTGCACGACCTATAATTATCCATTTGGAAAACCAAGTCCTCTGTTCAACCTGCCTCATGGAGGCTGTGGTGAAGATGGCCCTTCAGAAGAAATGGATGTTGAGGAAAATCCTGAGAGCAGAGCTAACTCACACAGGATTTCCAAAACTGACCTGAAAACAACACAGTTCTCTGCTGAGCTGAAAACACACCCCAGTCCAGGGGAGGAGTTAGGCTTCAGCTCTGATTGGGCACACCCAAGGGAATGGCAGGGAGTGCCGGGAATTGAAGCCCTTTTTAAAACCTCAGAGAGAGCTGAAAGAGTGAGGAGGAAGGAGGAGAAGGGTGAACAGGTTGTTGTTGCAGAGAGGACCACGGAGAATATCCCAGAGGATAGCGTGGGGAAGGATATCCAAGTCCAAAAGAACGTTGTGAGAGGAGTGCAGAGTACTGGAACCCTAGAAGCAAGGAGAAGAGCACTAGGACCTGGTGAGAAGACAGAACCCCGGAAGAGTCAGCCTGGGAGTCCAACGTGCCCTGCAAGAAACTCTTACTGCCAGGAAAAGCCTAGACCTAGCCAGCCTCGAGAAAGCAGCACGTGGAGAAAAGGTACTTCTAATGCCAACAAGCAGTGCTATAAAGGCTCTATAACTCCTTTCGGGATGAGGGGAGGCTACCGGATACTCTACGGACGGCGGGTGTGACCCTATTGCCGAAGGAGGGGAAGGACCCCACTTTGTGTAGCTCCTATAGACCTATCTCGTTGCTGGGATCCGATTTCAAAATATTCACCAAAGTTTTGGCTAATAGATTGCTCCCCTTCATGTCGCGCTTGGTACATGAGAACCAGGGGGGGGTTGTGCCGGGTAGACAAACTGCCGATAACATCCGGAAGGTGTTGAATACGATTTGGCAGGGGAAGAAAGCGGGAACACAATTGGTCTTATTGACCATCGATGTGGAAAAAGCCTTTGATCGCGTATCCTGGCCCTACTTGATGCAGGTGTTGGAGCTGATGGGTCTCGGGGAGGGGTATTTAAATTGGGTGAAAGCTATCTACTCTAATCCTTTAGCGCGAATTCGTGTCAACGGGGCTTACTCGTCAGCCTTTGAGTTGAAGAGGGGGACACGTCAGGGCTGCCCGCTCTCTCCTCTCCTTTTTGTGTTATCAATGGAACCTCTGGCCCAACTGGTGAGAGAATGCACTGCTGTAAAGGGGGTTAAGGGGTTGACATGGGACAGTAAAATATCATTATTTGCAGATGACCTGCTTTTTTTGGTAACGGAGCCCCTGCACTCAGTGGAAGTGCTCTATCAGATCCTGGTGGAATTTGGCAGATTCTCGGGATTTAAGATCAATGCTACAAAGTCGGAGATATTGAATATTTCCGCTGACGCCCAGACCCAGCACCTATTGCAGAAGCGACTTCCGTTCAAATGGGCCAAAACGAGGGTGAAGTATCTGGGGATTTATATCATGGCGGATGAAAGGGATTTAGGGAGGGTTAATTTTGGGTTGATGGAACACAAAATGAGGAGGGAATTGGAATTTTGGGAAGGGAAAAAATTATCTTGGATGGGGCGGATTTCAGCCGTTAAGATGGTGTTATTGCCCCAGTGGCTATATTTATTCCGGACGCTGCCGGTGGGGATGCCTAAATCTTTTATGGGGAAGATACAGCGGATTATTATGAGGTTCATTGGAGGGGGGAAAAGTAACCGAGTCGCGTGGACCTTGCTCACTCGGAGTAGGCGGAACGGGGGTATGGCCATTCCTGACCTGAACCGCTATATGGAAGCGGCACAGTTAAATGCAATAGTGGAGTGGGGTGCGGAATGTGGTAAGGAATGGGTGCGCATGTAGGCGGAAGATTTAAAAGTGGGGAACCTATCCGATTGGATTTGGTTGCCCTGGGGGACACACCTGGGGGTGCGAGACTGCAACCCCTACGTCCAGAGAACGCTACACTTTTGGCATCGCTGGAGACGGAAGTGGCTGGGTACCGGTGAGGTGTCTCGATTGCTACCGATAGTTGATAACCCAGATTTCCCACCTGCGGTGGGTCGTAGTGTGTTTCTGACATGGGCACAGAAGGGGTTAACACATATCGGACAACTCCTGGAGGGCAAGGAGATTAAGGCATTTTCGGTCCTGGCACAACAATTTGACCTAGATGCTAAAGATTGTTTTCCCTACCAGCAGATTGGTCACTACCTGAGACATAGGATCTTACCGGGGCTCCGGGGTGATCCTACGGATATTGAGATGGTATTTCTGATGGGGCACACAAAGAAACTTTTGACTAAATTTTATAATATGATGGAAGGGGAACGGAGGCATAGCCCGTCCCAACAAGCCTGGGAGCAGGACCTGGGGGTGACATGGGGGGAGGTGGAATGGGATAGCATCTTTCAGAATAGATACAAAGGGGTGCTAGCTGCCAGTTTTATAGAGAATAACTATAAGATATTGTATAGATGGCACTGGTCACCCGAGAAACTCCATGTTATGTTTCCAGGACACACTGATAGATGTTGGCGGGAATGTGGGGAAAAGGGGACCTATCTCCATGTTTGGTGGTCTTGTAAAGTTATTCGTGAGCGGTGGGGAGAAGTATTTGGCTTATTGAGTGCTATCTTGGGGAAATTAATTGAGCCAAACCCTGCTGTGGCCTTACTGGGGCTTCGGCCAGCAAACCTCAACCAGGTCGAAAGCTCCTTTGTTAATGTGGGATGTGTAACATATAAGATGTTAGTGGCACGGCGGTGGCGGCAAGTGCACCTCCCCACGTTGAAGGACTATGTGTCTTCCCTTGACTCCAATTATCTGCTAAGTCAGGCAGCTGCCAAAAAGAATAACGGTTCTAATAAATTTTTAAAAATTTGGGGAAAATATTTGAGTTGGAAAAGTACTAACTGATAACGAATTCTGAAGGTTTGTAAGCGTAACAGGATGGGGGGGGAGGGGTTGGGGGTTTCTACAAAGTTTAAATAAATAAAAAGCGTCCAAGCAGTTTATAATCATTGAAAAATAGAGGCAGAGCTGCTTTGAAAAGAAAAGGAACGCCAACAAATGTAGACAGGAAAGGAGAGATGAGAATCAGAGAAAAGAGCAGATAGTGACTGCGCTACAGCAGGGAAAGGAGAGACAGGAGTTTAACATCAGTGGGGGGCTGGGGACAAAGGGGAGGGAGAGTGGGGGGGAGGTCGAAGGTGGAGCAGAAAAGGTGGGTTTTTAGTCTGGCCTTGAAGGTGTTGAAGGAGGGTTCCAGACGCAGAGAAGAGGGGAGCGAGTTCCAGAGCCGGGGACCCAGGAAAAAGAAGGCTGAAGAGCGGGTGGATTCTAGATGGGCTTGAGATGGGGAGAGAAGAAATATACGATTGGAGTGAATGGACCTGAGTGACCGATGCGGGGTGTGGAGGTGAACCGAGTCAGCAAGATAGAGAGGGGTACCAGTGTGGATTGACTTATGGATGAAGATGAGGAATTTATATTGAATCCTAAAAGGAATTGGGAGCCAGTGCAAACATACGAGGAGGGGGGTGATGTGATCTGAATGGGAGGCGTGGGTCAGAAATATGAGCAGCAGTGTTTTGGACGATGCAGTTGAGATTGAGGAAGGCTGGCAAAGGAGACATTGCAATAGTCCAGACGAGACATTACAAGGGACAGGAGCAATAGTAAAAACCCTGACAAAAGAGCAAGCAGCAGAAAGAGAAATACAAGTGGATCCACAGATATTCGCCGACCACATCAAAGACAAATTTCACTCCACAGAGCGCTCAACACCCAGTAGAACCAACAGAACGAACGTCCACCCCAAAACCTGGGGCACATTCCACTCACCCTCAAAAGAGCAGATATCAGACATCATCTCCACAATCAACACAAGCACTGCTCCTACAGACCCTTGCCCAGTGTCATGGGTCAAAGCCACCAAAGCAAGCCTCATACCAAACATTCATAAAATGGTACACAACTCACTCACTCAAGGACTCATGCCACAGCAATTAAAGCTTGCCTCAGTAAGACCAATCACAAAGAAAACTTCTCTCGACAAAAAGGACCCAGCAGCATACCGACCAATCTCCAGCATACCCTTCCTCGCAAAAATAATCGAAAAGACGGTTCAACTACAACTTCAGGAACACATTGACGAACACGGAACTCTCGACGACAACCAACACGGATTCGTCCCAACCATGGAGTCGAAACTCTCCTGATCTACCTCTTCGACAGCATCATAAGAATAATTGACGACATCAGGAATGGAATTATAATGATCTTCATCGACATCTCCTCAGCGTTCGACACAGTTGATCACAATATACTCCTGGAGAGACTGAAGAACACTGGTATACACGGTACCACTCTAAAATGGTTCCACTCGTACCTAACAGAAAGACAGCTACAGGTCAAGGTGGGACAGGACACCTCCCGGCCCATAAACGTCCAACAAGGAGTACCACAAGGATCCGCACTCTCAGCACTCCTTTTTAACATCTACATCCAACCAATATGCAACATTATGAAAGAGAACAACATACAATACACAATATACGCAGACGATATAATGGTATACTCCCCGATATCAATCGAAAACCCGGACTTCTCTAAGATAGCAGACTGCCTTACCCAAATGGCGAAGTGGTGCCAAAACAACAATCTAGCTATAAACTACAACAAGACTGAAGCTTTAATCATCACTCGAAACCAAAGCTTCACACACCCACCAAACATAAAGATACAAAGCACCACGATACCGATAAGATCGGAGGTGAGATACCTCGGGGTTACTCTGGACAGTAAACTCAACCTCAAACCACACATAGACAAAACAATCCAAAAAGCATATTACAGGATGCGAATCATCAGGAGACTGAAACCACTCCTCGCTCCAGAACACTTCCGTACAGTCTGTCAAGCACTGATAACCCCAATACTGGACTTCTGCAATCCGATATACCTCGGACTACCAAAACAAGCTCTCAAACCACTACAGCTGGCACAAAACACTGCAGCTCGAATCATATCCGGAGCCGCAAGGCAGAAGCACATCACACCTACACTAAAGGACTTACACTGGCTCCCAATCATTGCTCGCATCAGATACAAGACTATCATAAACCTATTTAAGATAAAAGAACACACATCAGCCAACAGCCTCCACCTGCTCATACAACCGGAAACCAGCGCACGTCCCAGAAGAAGTCAAACACGCAACCGAGTCAGCACCCCAAATGAGTACAAGCACACACGCAAGGACACAACAGACAGAGCTCTCTCCATGGCTGCTCCAACAATATGGAACAATCTACCGGACGATCTAAGGGCAACTCCAGACCTCAAAGACTTCAGAAAACAACTGAAAACCATGCTGTTCATAGAGCACTATGGTCACATCACATAACCTAAGAGAATGGATAACAGCACTCCAATCCTCCCAAACAACTGAATATATATAAAATATGATTCTAGCACCACTGTAAATAGCCCACCCTGTATATAGCTCAAACAAATCAAGCACCCAACACATCCCTCACACAACTAAGTTTTATCCTCACTGCATGTACAACACACACACTTTACCTGATTGCTTGCTGTGATACCACCTTGATTATTAAGAAAAGGCGGTTTAGAAATACTGTTAAATAAATAAAATAAATAAATAAACGTGGTCAGGGAAGGGACAAAAAGAAAAGGACGAACTGCGCAAAGTTGTCTCAGAGTGTGGAAAGAGCGCTGGACTACTGAAGAGATGTGGTCTTTGAAGGAGAAGGACGAATCATGAGTTACACCCAGGTAACGTAAGGAAGTGATATTCATATTCATATTCATTTATTTGATTGATTGCCCTTCATGGATAGGCAGAGCGGTTTTACAATAAAAAGTATAAACAGAGTGGCACAAGCCAGAAAAATTGGAAAGGAAGTTACAATTAAAATAGAGAAAGAGATAGAGACATGAGTAAGTAGGGCAGAGGGAGGGACGGCGGGACAGGGTTAGGGAGGGGGGAGGTCGAAAGCAAGGGAGAACAGATAAGTTTTAAGTGAGCGTTTGAAGGTAGGGTAGTGGGGTTCGAGCCGAAGGGGGGGGGAAGAGAGTTCCATAGTGCAGGGGCTACAAAGAAGAAGGCTGAGGAGCGTGTGGTCTGAAGGTGTGCATGGGAGGGGGAAGGCAGAGCTAGTCGGTTGAGGTGGAAAGAGCGAGGGGTATGACGAGGCGTGTGGAAATGGAGCAGATCAGCCAGATATTGAGGGGTAGAAGTGTGTAGCGCCTTGTGAGCTAACGTGAGGAGGTTGAATCGAATGCGAAAGGAGACAGGGAGCCAGTGAAGTCGGAAAAGAAGAGGGGTGACGTGGTCTCTGACAGAAGAGTGGGTGACAAGACGGGCGGCAGTGTTTTGGATGCATTGTAACCGGGAGAGCTGTAGTTTGGAGATACCAGAGAGAATGGAGTTAGAAAAATCAACACGAGAGATAACAAGGGTGAGTAGCAGAGTGGTTAAAGCTGAGGAAGAGAGGAAGGGGCGAATAGCACGAATCTGACATAAGTGAAAGAAGGAGAGTTTAGAAACGTGGGAGACATGTGCTGAGAAGGAGAGATCTGAGTCGAAAAGGACCCCAAGATAGCGAAAAGTAGTAACCAATGGGACAGGTGCATTAGAGAAAGATGGGGCCAGAGAGGGGGGCTGGTGACCGGGAGAGAACCAGATGGCAATGGTTTTTGAGAGGTTAAGATGCAAACAGTTTTGAATTAACCAGTCAGAGACAGCAGCTAAGCAGGCATTCAGGGGAGCTAGGTCAGGGGAGACAGGGGAGGTGTGGTGGAGGAGAAGGATGTCATCGGCGTAGTAAAAGGCTGTAATCCCAAACTGTTGGATAAGCAACGTGAGAGGAGTGAGAAAGATGTTGAAGAGAAGGGGAGCTAACACAGAACCTTGAGGAACCCCACAGACTAGGGAGAAGGAGTCGGAAGGGGAGTGGGATGAGGATGAGGGGAGAACAGCAGCAGAGCGAGAACAGAGGAAAGAATGAAACCAACGCAAGACAGTGCTACGAAGGCCGATACATGCAAGCGAGAGAGGAGGAGTGAGTGGTCAACTAGGTCAAAGGCAGCGGAAAGATCGAGTGCTACCGCCACCGAGATGTCACCCCGGTCGTGAGCAGTATGCAGGGAGTTGGTGAAAGCTAGAAGAATAGTCTCGAAGCTGTGCCCGGAGCGGAAACCAGATTGACGAGGGTGAAGAAGATTGGTGGAGTCAAGATGGTGAGTGAGTTGTGCAAAGACAAGTTTCTCAAGTAATTTAGAAAGGAAAGGAAGATTGGAGACAGGACGGTAATTATTGGGTGACAACGGGAATAGGGGAGGAGAAGAGAAGGGGGAAAGCGTAGTTACTCACCTGTAACAGGTGTTCTCCAGGAGCAGCAGGAATCAGTCCTCACTTATGGGTGACGTCGGCGCCGACGGAGCCCTCGCGGAGCAATTTTCCCCAGCTTTCAAAGAAAGCCTTTGGGAATTGCAGCGCGCATGCGCGGTCGTCTTCCCGCCCGAGGGTGCCATCTTAGCCAGTCAGATGACATAGCTAAAAAAGACAGCATAAAAATTTGCAAAAAAGAACATAAGCAGACGATTGCAACTCCAAGGGGAGGAGGGAGGGTAGTGAGGACTGATTCCTGCTGCTCCTGGAGAACACCTGTTACAGGTGAGTAACTACGCTTTCTCCAGGACCAAGCAGGAAGTCAGTCCTCACTTATGGGACTCCCAAGCTCAAGGCTACCGGAGACCCTAAGCACAAAAATGAGCTCCCTCTAGCTCAGCAGCACAGAAGGATAGAATCTTCGCTGAATTATC
This sequence comes from Ichthyophis bannanicus, assembly GCA_033557465.1. Classification (NCBI taxonomy): domain Eukaryota; kingdom Metazoa; phylum Chordata; class Amphibia; order Gymnophiona; family Ichthyophiidae; genus Ichthyophis; species Ichthyophis bannanicus. The sequence continues at coordinate 104,263,489 of CM066051.1, read as the reverse complement.
ACCCACCGGTAGCCCACATCCGGGATGGAGGGTAGGAGTTGCTCAGACCTCAAAGAGATTACGGAGGACTGCCTGTCCGAAAGCACTGTCCCTACGGGACTCCCTCTCGAGACAGTAATGGACCGCAAAAGTCTGGCTCGAAGACCAAGTAGCGGCCCGGCAGATGTCTGCCAGCGGAACAGAGCGGAGGTAAGCCACTGACGTGGCCTTTGCCCGAACGCAATGAGCCGTGACTCGACTTTCTAAGGAGAGTCCGGCTGCCCCATAAGCCCAAGAGATACAGTCCGCAACCCAGATGGACAGAGTACGCTTGGAGACCGGGAGCCCCAATTTATTGGGGTCAAAAGACACAAAAAGCTGAGCAGCTTTACGGTGCTCCCGCGTACGGTCAAGGTAGAAGTTCAATGCCCTTCTACAGTCCAGGGTATGGAGGACCGTTTCAGCTCGGCTGGAGTGTGGTCTGGGAAAGAAGGTTGGAAGTACCACCTCCTGATTGATGTGAAAAGGGGAGACCACTTTAGGCAGAAATTTTGGGTGAGTCCGTAGGACTACCCTATTCTTGTAGAACCGAGTGTAAGGGGGATCAGACACGAGGGCCTGCAATTCACTTACGCGTCTAGCGGAAGTGAGGGCTATCAAGAACAGTGTTTTCCAAGACAGAAAACGGAGAGAACAGGTAGCCATAGGTTCAAAAGGCGGACAGGTGATCCGCTGCAAAACCACATTCAGGTCCCAGTCAGGCGCTGGCGGGCGCAGAGGTGGTTTAAGTAGAAGGAGACCTCGGAGAAACCTCGCTACGAGAGGGTCATTGGAGAGAGGTCTGCCGTCCACTGGCACATGATGTGCTGAAAGAGCACTGAGGTGAACTTTGACGGAGTTGGACTTAAGTCCCAGATTAGAGAGGTGCAGCAAGTACTGCAAGATCACCGACACCGGGCAGGAGAAGGGATCCTGAGACTGTTGGGTACACCAGACTGCAAAGCGACGCCATTTAAGGGCGTAGCATTTGCGGGTAGAAGGCCGACGCGAAGCTAAGACGACCTCCTCCACCTCCGCCGGCAGGAGAAGGGGAGCAAGGACTACCCTCTCAGCAGCCAGGCCATGAGGTTGAGAGACCTGAGGTTGGGGTGCAGAAGGGACCCCTGATCCTGAGTGAGGAGATCCGGTTGTACCCCCAGAGGGATTGGATCCTCCACCGCCAGTTGCAGCAGGAGCGGAAACCACGGCTGCCTGGGCCAGCGAGGGGCCACCAGGATCATGAAGGTTTTGTCTCGGAGAACCTTGAAAAGAGTCCGAGAGACCAGCGGGATGGGAGGGAAAGCGTACAGAAGGCTCCCCGACCACGAGATCAGAAAGGCGTCCGCCGCAACCCGAAGGGGGTGTGGCTGACGAGAGCAGAAGCGAGGAAGCTGCCGGTTGTGAGGACTGGCAAAGAGATCCACCGTGGGGAGACCCCACTTGAGGAAGAGCTTCTGAACTACCAAGGGATCCAGACGCCACTCGTGCGGCTGGAGGACCCTGCTGAGTTTGTCTGCAAGGCAATTTTCTTGGCCCGGGAGATAAACTGCCTTGAGGAGAATGCCGTGACTGACGGCCCAAGAGCAGAGCTTCTGTGCCTCCCGGCAGAGGAGGAAGGAGCCCGTGCCCCCCTGCTTGTTCACGTAGAACATGGCAACTTGATTGTCCGTCTGGACAAGGACGGACTGTTGGGAAGTCAGGTGGGAGAAGGCCTTGAGAGCTAGGCGGATCGCCCTGAGCTCCAGGAAGTTGATCTGCTGAGCAGACTCCCACGTGGTCCAGAGGCCCTGAGTACGTGCCTCTTGGCAATGTGCTCCCCAGCCCAGGAGGGATGCATCGGTGGTCAGCACCCGGGTCGGCTGAGGTGACTGGAAAGGCATTCCGAATATCAGGTTCGGCTGCCGGAGCCACCACCGGAGAGACGAGAGCAGCGGCTCGGAGACGCGCACTAGGTCTGCCAGGCCGCCTGTGGCTTGTCGCCACTGCTGGCGGAGACACCATTGAGCAGACCGCATATTCAGGTGGGCATTGGGGGTCACATGGACGGTGGAAGCCATATGGCCGAGCAGTCTCAGGAAGCGCCTGGCGGAGACCAGGGGCTGGCTGCGAAAGCGGTCGGCTAGGTCCATGAGCCGTTGAGCCCTGTCGAGCGGTAGGTACGCTCGTGCCCGAGGAGTGTGCAGCCTTGCGCCGATGAACTCGAGATCCTGTGAGGGGAGCAAAGTGGACTTTGCGAAGTTTATGACAAAGCCCAAGTGCTGCAGCAGAGTCACTGTGCGGCACGTGGCGTTGGTGACCTCCTGAGCGGACGCTGCTCTGATGAGCCAGTCGTCGAGGTACGGAAAGACATAGAGGCCGTGAAGCCGGAGATGGGCCGCCACGACCGCGAGACATTTTGTGAAGACTCGCGGTGCGGAGGATAGGCCAAAGGGCAGTACTCTGTACTGGTAATGATTTCCTGCCACCACAAACCTCAGGTATTGGCGGTGGCTTGGGTGGATGAGGATGTGCGTGTAGGCATCCTTTAGATCCAAGGAGCATAGCCAATCTCCCTGCTGGAGGTAGGGCAGAAGGATTCCAAGGGTAAGCATTTTGAACTTCTCCCGCACAAGGAACTTGTTGAGGTTGCGCAAGTCCAGGATGGGTCTGAGGCCCCCTGTTCTCTTTGGTATCAGAAAGTACCTTGAATAAAAGCCTTGACCTCTCAGGTGGTGGGGCACCGGTTCCACCGCCTGTTCCTGCAGAAGACCTGCTAACTCTTGAAGGAGCAACTCCCTGTGCAGAGGGGGGCGCGAAGGTTCTCCCGGAAAATAGGAGGGAGGGACCTGATGGAAGTGGAGAAGGTAGCCTTCTCGCACGACCTGAAGTACCCAGGCATCTGCGGTGACGCTGGACCACCTGTGGGCGAAGTGAACCAGCCGGCCTCCGGTGCTGGGAGGAACCAGCGGGGGGGGAGAGGCTATGCTGAGCGAGTCAAAAACCCCCACCCTGCTGAGCAGGGGCTGGTGGTGCAGGCTTGGGGGCTTGCTGCCTACGGGACCCGTTACCCCGTCCCTTGGCCTGCTGGCCCTGTTGGGGAGCTGCAGGGGCCTGATAATGGGGGTACTGTTTGTAGGCAGCCGCCTTCCTCGGGTAAAAGGACTTTTTTCCCGAGCCCTTCTTTTTCTGGGAAGGGGCGGAGGTCTTCCTAGAAAGCCTGGTCCTGGTGAGAGTCTCAGTCTCAATTTGTGCAGCCTTTTCCGCCATGGGCTTGCCAAAGAGGTTTTCGCCTCGGCAGGGGACATCGACCAACTTGTCCTGTACCCAGGGCTCAAGGTCCGACGACTGAAGCCAAGCCTGTCGGCGGGCACCGATGCCGGCTGCGGCCACTCTAGCCGAGGCCTCAAAGCCATCATAGGCTGCTCGGGACATGAACTTTGAGCATTCCCGAATGCCCGTGGACAAGGCTAGGAACCTCCGCAAGGGCTCCTCGGAGAGACCAGCGGAGAATCCGGCTAGCTCTTTAGCCAGATCCCGGAGATACATGCCCATGTAGAGCTGGTAAGTCTGGACACGACATGCGAGCATAGAGCCCTGGAAGCACTTCTTGCCAAGGCCATCCAGGTTACGGGCCTCCCTTCCAGGAGGCACCGAGGAGTGCATCTTCTGGCTCTTAAGACGATGCATGGCCGATTCCACTACCATGGAATGGTGTGGCAGCTGTGCCTTCTGAAAGCCAGGGCTCTTGCGGACCCGATAGATAGAATCGACCCGCTTGCTCAGGACCGGCGAGGAGGCCGGACTCTCCCACATGCGGAAGAGTAGTCGTTCCAGCATAGGAGGAACCGGCACAGTAAAGTGCTCCCTCGCGGGAGAGTCATACTGGAGGGCGTCGAGCTCTTCGGCTCGAGGCTCCTCCTCGGGATCCGCAGGGAAGGCCAAAGCCTTGGCCATATCCCTAACGAAGTCCGAGAACCGGGCATCCTCCGGGGGGGACTGCTTCCGAGGCTCGGACCCCGGTGAGTTCGATGGGACACACCGAGTCCGGAAAGAATCAGGTGACTCTTCCTCCTCAGACTCCCAGACCGACTCCGACGAGGACTCGGTGGGGTCGGCCCGGGCAGGGTGCGGCGCCAGCCGTCCCGACATCGAGGGAGTCGGCGTCGGCGACCTCGGTCCCGAACGGGAGGCCGAGGGTGACCTCGACCGAGGATCGACTCGAGTTCTCATTGACTCGAGGATCGGCTCGGTCTCCGGGGTCGACTTGGACGTCGACGTCCCGGCGGTCGGGGCAGCGGCGCCAGCGAGGCCAGCGAGCAGTGCCCGCTGCTGGTCCATGAAGGCAGACAGTCTGCTCTCCAAGGCCGTCAACCTGAGTCCGAGCTCAGGTGACCCAGCAGCCCCCGACTCGGGCCCCGACGGCGTCGGGCCCGACGTCGGCTGTCGCGGAGGCGAGTCCAGAAGGACCACAGGACTTACCCGGGCAGGCATCTCCGACTCCAGGCGAGGTCGCTTCGGGATGTGTTCCTTCTCCAAGGACCCGGGGCGGCTGTCGGGGCTATGCGACCTGGCCCTCGCGGAACCAGGAGCGTCCACCGACGCCGCCCTCGCGGGTTTTTCCTTCCGACGATGGTCCCCGGAGGGAGAACCCCGGTCGGAGGAGCTCCGGCGACGGTCCGAGCTGGAGCCTTTCGACGCGGAGGCCTCCGACGAGGTCCGGGTACGGCTGGGGTCAGCGAAGATTCTCTCACGCTGATGCCGCCGACTCCTCAACGCCTTTGAGGACAGTTTGCTGCAGGGCCCACAGATCAGTTCCTCATGATCCGGGCCCAGGCAGCGGAGGCAAAAGTCGTGTGTGTCGGTTAGTGACATATTTCGGTCACACCGACCACACCGCTTAAACCCACTGGCAGCCATCGGGGGAAAAAGGGCCCCTGCGAGGTCAAAGGACCGGGCTGCCAGGGAAACCGAAAACGAAAGCTGACTAAGTCAGAAAAACCGAAAAAAGTAAGCGGACTCGAGACCGGCGTCGCGAGTCCGGGCGGGAAAGCGATCGGCGTCGAACCGAAAGGAAAAAGAATAAAATAATGAAGAAAATCGACTTTTTCGCGGGGACAAGACGGGGACGTCTGTAGGGCTCCGCGGAAAAAAGAAGACTGGCTAAGATGGCACCCTCGGGCGGGAAGACGACCGCGCATGCGCGCTGCAATTCCCAAAGGCTTTCTTTGAAAGCTGGGGAAAATTGCTCCGCGAGGGCTCCGTCGGCGCCGACGTCACCCATAAGTGAGGACTGACTTCCTGCTTGGTCCTGGAGAAAGAGGCAATGCTTGTATTGGGTCAAGCAGTGATATCTTGCGTCGGTTATGTCATGGGATTTGCTCTTGAACTCTGTCATGTCAGTGCATTGCCTACAGAGTCTTAAAAACTGTGAGACAGGTAAATTCCTCTTCCTCTAAAAGCTGTCAAATCTAAGAAGCTTATTACGATCAGTGGGCTTATGGAAAATAGTGGTACTGAACCCAGATGGAGATTTTTTAATGAGAATGTCAAGAAAGGATATCTCAGTAGGACTTTTTTGCATTTTAAACTTAAGGTTAACATCCAAGGTGTTAAGCCAGTTGTAAAAATGTGTGAGCTCGCTGTTAGTGCCTTTCCATAATACAAAAATATCATCAATGTATCTCTTCGAAGACAAAACAGAGGATAGGTGGGGGACCGCCTGACTGAAGACCGAACACAATTTAGGATAGCTATCCAGAGGGTCGCCATGAGTCGACTCCGACTCGACGGCACTTAACAACAACAACAAGGTGGGGGAATGCTTTTAAATGGATCTCTTCAAATTCTGCCACGTATAAATTAGCTATATCGGGTGCCATGGTGGCACCCATAGCTGTTCCCTTAATTTGTTGATAAAAGGTGCCATCAAAAAAGAAGTAATTTTGAGTCAAGGCAATGCGAGCCAGTTCTACTAGAAATTGAGTAGGTGTACGAGGGGGCATTGTACTTGAATTCAAATATTTAGTTATAACAGTAAGGATTCGCTCCTGAGGAATATTTGTGTAGAGGGATTCTATATCAAATGTAACCAAGATAACATCAGAAAGGTCTCCTGTAAAGCTGTCAAGAAAGGAAATGACTTCGGCTGAGTTTCTGACAAAAGATGGAATACAAGGGATGAAGGGACGAAGAAAGTAATCAATGAATTGAGAAAGGGGTCCAAGGATGGAACCTGTGCCAGAAACAATGGGCCTGCCAGGTGGAGACATCAGTGATTTGTGAATTTTTGGAATGGTGTAAATAGTAGGAATAACAGTGTGAGACACCTGTAAGTATGAAAATTCACGATTTGTCAAAAAAACTGCATTTCAGACCTATTGAAAGGAGAGAGTCTATTTCGTGTTTGATGGTGGATGTGGGATCACAAGACAAAATTTGTTAAAACTCATTGTCGTTAAGTTGGCTCAAAAGCTCTTGTACATAATAGGAACGATCTAAAATGACAATGCCTCCGCCTTTATCAGCTGGTTTGATAATGATGTCTGACTGTTGTCTAAGAGAGTGTAGTGCAGATCTTTCATCACGTGAGAGGTTATTATATCTGCATCTAGACTTGGTCTCAAGTAGTTGTACATCTCGGAGAACACAATCCATAAAGAAGTGAATAGCAGGGTCGATAGGGCCAGGTAGATTCCATCTGGACTTGTTACAAACGACGGAGGGGTCAGTAGTGCTGTTGGGTTTTTCTTTTTGTACCCTTTGGTTATGTAATTTATTTATTATTTTTATCTGTTCTCTTTTTATATTTCATTTGTTGTATTATGATTATCTATATTTTAACTTTGTTTATGTGATGAAGGCCTAGGGCCGAAACTTGTAAAGTTGGGTCTACAATAAAGTTCCTCTGTTTTTATCCTAAGTGTTTTGGCCGTGGTATTTGCCCTCCGCTGCTTTTCCTCCTTTTGCTATGAATGTACTTGAAAAAGTTTTTATTACCTGCTTTTGCTTTCACAGCAAGCTTTTTTTCTAATTCTCTCTTTGCCTGCCTTATCAATGCCTTGCATCTAACTTGTCAGTGCTTATATTGTTTCCAGTTTTCATCATTTGGCTCCTTTTTCCATTTCCTGAAAGATGCCTTTTTGGCAACAGCCTCTCTGATCTCACCTTTAAACCATGCTGGCAGTTTTTTGGACTTTTCTTAAAGCGTGGAATATAGCTCGTCTGTGCTTCCAAGATAGCATAGTTACTCACCTGTAACAGGTGATCTCCGGGAACAGCAGGAATTTAGTCTTCACATATGGGTATCGTCAGCACCGACGGAGCCTGCACGGGAACGCTCCCCAGTGTCCAATTAGGAAGCTTTTGGGAGCGCCCTACAGCGCCTGCGTGCTGCCTTCCTGCCTTTCCCAACTCTCTCTCCCCAGTTGAGTTTAAAGCTAAGACAGAGAGAGAGAGGGAAAGAGAAAAAGAGAGATAGAGAGATACAACAACAATATGTACTGGGTCAAGCATAGAAGTGACCGAAGATATCAATGCTTGACCCAGTACAAGCATTGTGGAACTTGTGTCTCTTGGGGAAACTGCTAGGTACATATGACCTAGTTTGGCCACTGTTGGAAACAGAATACTGGGCTTGATGGACCTAGGTCTGACCCAGTATGGCATATCTTATGTTATGTTCTTATGTAGGGGAGGTGGGTGGGTTGTGAAGACTAAATTCCTGCTGTTTATTTATTTATTTATTTATTTATTTACATTCTCTTATATACCGCGCTATTCTGCATCAGTGCGGTTTACATTGAACAAACTGAAATTACATTGAACAGGGCATTATAACTTGGAGATAACTATTTTACAGGGAACATGGGCTATGGAGGGTTAAGTGGCTTGCCCAAGACCACAAGGAGTACCTGTGGGACTAGAAACCCCAGTCCTTCCAGCCCAAGGTTGCTGTCCTCTAGTGGGATTTGAACCCCCGACCTTCCGGCCTGAAGTACCTTGCCCCAACCACTAGGCCACTCCTCCACTCCTCCACTCCTCCACTGTTCCCGGAGATCACCTGTTACAGGTGAGTAACTATGCTATCTCCAGGAACAAGCAGGAATGTAGTCTTCACATATGGGGACTCCATAGCTACAGATGCCAGGGAGAAACCCCAGAAGTTGTGTGCCCTTTTGAAAGGGCTCCACTTCCCCCCATGGATCTCTGGCATCCTACCAGGGATGGTGGGTAGGAGTTGATTTAAGTATGGAACAGGTGTTGAACAGCCTGACCAAACAAGGCATCCCAATGGGAGTCCTTGTCCAAGCAGTAATGGGCTGTGAAGGTATGAACCGACGCCCAAGTGGCTGCTCGACAGATTTCGTCGATAGACACAGAGTGAAGATGAGCCAAAGATATACATTGTGCAATCCAGTTGGACAGTGTCCTTTTGGAGACTGGAAGCCCTAAATGACTAGGATCAAAAGCAACAAAGAGTTGGGAGGACTTTCTGTGTTGCTGCGTCCTTTGCAATTAAAAGGCCAAAGCTCTTTTACAGTCCAAAGTATGAAGATTCCTTTCTGCATTAGAGGCATGAGGCCTTGGGAAAAAAACAGGAAGATAAACTGCTTGGTTTAAAAATGAAAAGGTGAAACCACCTTTGGCATAAAGTGAGGATGAGTCCTAAGGACTACCTTATCATGATGGAACCTTGTATAAGGAGGATCAGCCATCAATGCTTGCAATTCACTAATGCGACGTGCTGATGTGATTGCAATAAGAAAAATAACCTTCCAGGAAAGGAATTTTAAAGAGGTAGTAGCTAATGGTTCAAAAGACGGCTTCATGAGCTGGCCTAGAACCAGATTTAAATCCCATGCCACCGGTGGTGGCTTAATGGGAGGCTTAGTTAGAAGAAGGCCTCTCATAAATCTCACTATGATAGGATGAGAGGAAATAGGTTGCCCATTTAAAGGTTTGAGAGAAGCTGCAGTAGCACTCAAATGAACTCTCACTGAATTGGTCTTAAGCCCTGCATTAGACAAATGAAGGAGATACTCCAGTATTGATTCCAGAGGTATTGCAAGAGGATTAAGACCCTTCTGCGAACACCATATGGTAAACCTTTTCCACTTGAAAGTGGATATCCTTTACTTGCTGAGAAAGGCTAAGACCATGAAGTTCTAGGCTTTCAGCAACCAGGCCCTGAGATGTAGAGACTGGGGATTGGGATGCTACAGCATCTTGTCCTCCTGGGATAGGAGATCTGGAGCAGATCCTAGATCCAGAGATGGAGCTTGAGAGAGATGTAAGAGCAGAGGGTACCACACTTGTCGTAGCCAATGTGGGGCTATGAGAATCATACGGCCTCTGTCTCTCTGAAGCTTGAATAGGGTTCTGGGAATTAGGGGAATGGGTGGGAAGGCATACAGAAAGTCCCGACCCCAATGAAGGAGGAAGGCATCCCTGGCCTGACAACCCTGAGCCGGAATTCTGGAACAGAACCGGGGAAGTTTGGCATTCAGCGGACTGGCAAAGAGGTCTATGTCCGGGGTTCCCCAAAATTGGAAACTTTTGGCCACCTGGTCTGTATGGAGAGACCATTCGTGTGGAAGCAGAACTCGACTGAGTCTGTCTGCCCAAGAGTTTTGAATGCCTGGAAGATACACTGCAAGAAGATGAATCTGATGCTCTCTGGCGAGGGCCCAAAGTCACAAAGCTTAGTTGCAGAGCGACAGAGAGCCTGTTCCGCCCTGCTTGTTCACATAGAACATGGCTACCTGGTTGTCCGTTTGAATTAGGACAGTTTTGTAGCTGAGCTGGGTGTGAAACACTCGAAGAGCAAGAAAGATTGCTCTGAGCTCTAGGAGACTGATGTGGAGATCGGTACCCTGGGTACAGAGGCCTTGCAAATGGGCTCCCCAACCCACCTGTGAGGCATCTGTTAAGAGTTACTTGAGGTGAGGGTTGCTGAAAAGGGGACCCCACCAACAGATTCTGTGGTGACTGCCACCATGGGAGAGACAAAATAAGACAATCTGAGGTTGCTATTTTGTCTGATAGGCAACCTGACGCCTGAGTCCACTGCGTGGATAGAGTCCACTGGGCTGCCCTCATATGGAGGTGGGCATAAGGGACCACATGCACGGTGGATGCCATGTGGCCTAGCAATTGTAACATTTCCCGAGCAGTGAGGTGAGGCTTTAGCATTGCTTGGGAAGCTAACTGCACAATGTGAAGGCAGCGGGACTGTGGAAGATAGGCCCTTGTCTGTCTGGTCTCCAGCAGGGCTCCTATGAACTCTAGAGACTGAGTGGGAGCTAGGTTGGCTTTTGGGAAGTTTATGACAAGTCTCAAATATTGAAGGATACGCATTGTGTGAGATAGAGAAATCCTGGCCTCTGGCTCTGATGGGGCCCAAATGAGCCAATCGTCCAAGTAAGGGAAGACGAATATTTTTAGGGTGCGGAGAAATGCTGCCACCACAGCCATGCATTCTGTGAACACCCTTGGTGCCGAGGCCAGGCCAAAAGGAAGAACTCTGTTTTGGTAGTGCTTCCCTTGGAATAGAAAGCAAAGAAACCTTTGGTGAGTTGGATGGATGAGAACATGGGTGTACGCATCCTTGAGATCTAGAGAACAAAGCCAGTCCTGACTCTGAAGGTATGGCAGTAGAGTTCCCAGAGAAATATTTTTGAATCTCTCTTTGAACAGGAATTTGTTCAATTCTCTTGAGGTCCAAAATGGGTCTGTGCCCTCCTGTTTTCTTTTGAATAAGGAAAAAGGGGGAATAGAACCCTGCACCCTGTTGATGAATAGGTACTTCTTCTATTGCCCTTTGGGCAAGAAGCAGACTAACCTCGTGATCTAACTGGGAGTTGAGAGAGGTCTGAGAATTGAACTGTCTTACCATTGTAGGAGGGGACATGCTGAGGAAGTGAATCTTGTATCCCTCTCTTACAATGGACAGAGTCCAACTCTCTGCTGTTATCTGCCCCCATCTGGGGGCAAAATAACATAACCTTCCTGGAATGGTGGAAGGCTCTGGCCCGTTCAGGGCCAGAAAGACAAAGTTCTCTAGATGGGAGTCAAAGCCCCTGTGGAGACTGAGTCTGCTGAGCCGGTAGAGGCTTAGCAGCCTTCGTTTTTCTTTGTTTAGGTTGCTGCTGAGTGCTGACCCTTTTGGGCAGACTGACCTGAACGATGCCCTTGCTGGGTATAGGAGGGGTAGAACTTCTTTCTAGTGAAGAATGTTTTTTTGTAGGACTTTTTCCTTGCAGGATCAGCTGTAGACTTTGATAATCTCACCTTGGATAGATTATCAGCATCTAGCTCATTAGCTTTCTCTTGCCAATTTTTGCCAAAGAGATTCTCTCCTGTGCAAGGAATATTCCCCAGTTTGTCCTGTACCCAAAGTTCCAAGTCAGTTGCCTGGAGCCAGGCAATCCTACGAGCGCCTATGGCAATAGCAGACGTTCTGCTTGTGCACTCAAAACAATCAAAAGCTGCACGATTTACCAATTTAGAAACATCCTGAGTATGTTTGATAAGTGCAAGATAATCTTGTCTCTTATCATCAGGAAGGAGAGGGCTCATAATTTCTAGATCTCCTGTAAGTTCCTTAAGGGACATTCCCATATATAAAATGTAGGAACTAATCCTGGCAGAAAGCATAGAGGCCTGGAAGGTTCGATGCCCAAAGGTATCAAGAGTTCTACATTCATGTCCTGGAGGATTAGATGCATGTCTTTTTGCACTCTTGATCCTTCTCATAGCTGATTCCATCATCATGGAATGGTGGGGCAGCTGAGTTTTTTGAAATCCAGGACAAGGAGTAACTCGATACATGAGGAGAAGTGGTGAGAGGTGTTTCCCACATCCTTAGCATGAGATCATGCAAGATCTCATGAATAGGCAAAGTAGCTGCCTCTTTGGGAGCTTTAGAATACTGTAAAATCTCCAATTCCTTCGCCCTAGGCTCTGTTTCAGGAGCCACTGTGATGGAAAGACGTCGAGCCACATCCCGGATAAAATCCTGGAAGGATATATCCTCTGGAGGAGACATCCTACGTTTAGGAGAGGAAGAATCCTCAGGAAGAAATACTCTGGTATCGACAGAGCTGTCAGAGTCTTCAGACTCATTGGAGGATTCAAAGTATCTCCTGTCTGGGTAATCGTGCAGCGCACGATACCGGTACCGATCGAAGTTGGTATCGACAGGATCCGATACCGACTTGTCAGCACCGGAGAGCACAGCATGCGTCGGTACAGGTAGTCCACCTGCCGACGTCGATGCAATTGGCCCCGGTACCGGTTGAATTGTCTGAAGTGGTTTCGGGGACATCGATGCCGAGAGAAGAGCCGCCAGACTGCGTTCAATAGCCAAGAATCTTTGGTCTATCGACGCTGCCGATGCCTGGGTATCGGTACCGGACAAAGCGGCCGGTACCCCAGAGCATGGCACCAGTAGTTCTGCCGAGGATGGGGCCTCGAGAACATCCTGGAGCCCCAATGATGCTTTGGAAGCTGAAGCCTCCCGCCGGGGCAATTTTGCCGGTGTGAGTCCCTCAAGGGCAACACCAGAGGCATCTCGATACTTAGAAGGAGATCTACCCTTTGAGGACCGGCTAGACTTATGTTTAGTTACCTGAGATCCATGGGAGGAAGACGAAGCCCTGGAAGATGTTGATGCTGCATCGGAGGGAAAAAGGGTGCTAAGTTTAGCAGCTCGGTTTTACCGACCCCTCTTCGACATCATCCCACAGGCAACACACTCGGAGATAGAGTGGTCAGAACCTAAACATTTGAGGCACCACTCATGGGTGTCGGTGAGGGAGATGGTACCGCCACACTTGGAACACTTTTTAAAACCCAAAGCGGGTTTTTCCCATTTTAGAGGAAAATTGGGCCTAGTGCCCAAAATGAAGCATGGCACCAGAGGAGAAAAAAGCTGGAAGACTCCAGGAAAATAGATTTTAGGTTTTTTTTAAGGAAAAGAAAGAACCGGCGGTACCGGTGTAGCGTCGAAGGAAGGCAGGCGCGACCAGAAAAAAGAAGAATAAATGGGATATTTTCTGTGGTGACAGGAAGTGCGACCTGCCGGCTCAGCGGAAAACGAAAAACTGGGGAGAGACAGTTGGGAAAGGCGGGAAGGCAGCATACAGGCGCTGTGGGGTGCTCCCAAAAGCTTCCTAATTGGACGCTGGGGCGCGCTCCTGCGCAGGTCCGTCGGTGCCTACGATACCCATATGTGAAGACTACATTCCTGCTTGTTCCTGGAGATAGTATTTTTAAAGACCCATGCTTGACATAAATCTTTAATCTTTGCAACTGCTCCTTTTAATTTATTCTTAACTATTTTCTTCATTTTATCATAGTCTCCCTTTTGAAAGTTAAAAGGTAGTACTGTGGATTTCCTTGCCATCCTTCCTCCATTTATTAAATCAAACGCGATGATGCTATGATCATTATTGCCAAGTGGCCCCAACACCTTTATCTACTGCACCAGATCTTGTGTTCCTTTAAGGACTAAGTCCAAAATGGCTTCCCCTCTGGTCAGTTCATGAACCAGCTGCTCTAAGAAGCAGTCATTTATTTCATCTAGAAACTTTATCTCCTTAGCATGTCCTGCAGTGACACTGACCCAGTCAATACCGGGATAATTGAAATCACCCATTATTACTATTCTGTAACTTTTGTTAGCTTCCCTGATTTCTTTGAGCATTTCATTATCCATTTGTTCATTCTGGCAGGCAGTCGATAGTACGACCCCACTGCCATCGCCTTCCCCTTTTTACATGGAATTTCAATACATAGAGATTCTATAGTAAATTTTGTTTCCTGCAAAACTTGAATCCTGTGTGACTCAATGCCCTTTCTAACAGAGCGCAATCCCTCCACCAATTTGATCAGCTCTATCATTACGATATAGTTTGTAACCAGGTATCACAGTGTCCCACTGGTTGTCGTCCTTCCACCATGTCTCTGAGATACCAATCATATCTAACTTCTCATTTAGTGCTATATATTCTAACTCTCCCATCTTTTTTTTTTTAGACTTCTAGCATTTGCATATAAGCATTTTAGAGACTGTATTTTATTCATATTTATCTGGTTATCGGTAGGCAGGGGTAATTTGGAATCTTTAAGCTCTGTCTGCTCTGTACTCAAGGGCATATTGGCTACCCTTGTCTTTATTGGAATCTCTGTTGATGTGCCCTAACTTCATTTTTGCCAGGTTTCGAAGGAACATGCCCATGTACAGCTGGTAGGTCTGGACACGGCAAGCAAGCATAGAGCCCTGGAAGCACTTCTTACCGAGGGCATCCAGGTTCCGAGCCTCCCAGTCGGGAGGCACCGATGAGTGTATCTTCTGACTCTTCAGATGATGCATGGCCGATTCCACAACCATGGAGTGATGCGGTAATTGTGCCTTTTGGAACCCGGGGCTCTTGCGGACCCGATAGATGGAATCAACCCGCTTGCTCAAAACCGGCGTCGAGGCCGGCGCCTCCCACATGCGGAAGAGCAACCATTCCAGCATCGGAGGAACCGGAACAGTAAAGGCCTCCTTCGGAGGAGAGTCATACTGTAGGGCCTCGAGCTGCTCGGCTCGAGGCTCCTCCTCGGGATCCACAGGGAATGCCAAAGCCTTGGCCATGTCCCGCACGAAATCCGAGAACTGGGTATCCTCCGGGGGGGACCTTCTCCGAGGCTCGGACTCGGGCGAGTCCGAGGGAACGCACCGAGTCCAAAAGGTGTCTGGCAACTCCTCATCCTCCGTCTCCCAGCCGGACTCCTTGAAGGAGGAATCGAGCGGCTCCGGTCGGGCAGGCATCGATGCCATCCGCCCCGACGCCGAGGGTACCGGCGTCGATGACCTCTGTCCCGAACGGGAGGCCGAGGGGGACCTTGGCCGAGGATCGACTCGAGCTCGCATGGACTCGAGGATCGGCTCGGCCTCCAGGGTCGATCAGTGCCCGCTGCTGTTCCTTGAAGGCAGCCAAGCTGCTCTCCAAGGTCGTCAACCTGAGTCCGAGCTCAGGAGACTCAGCAGCCCCCGACTCGGGCCCCGGCGGCAGCTCCCCTGGAGGTGAGTCCACGAGGACTACAGTACTCATGTGACCCGGGGACTCCATCTCCACACGAGGTTGTTTTGCAGGTCTCTCTGACTCCGAAGACCTGGGACGGCGCTCGGGGCTATGCGACTTGGCCATCGAGGAGCCAAGTGCGTCCACCGACACCGCCCTCTCGGGTTTTTCTTCTTACGATGCTCCCATGAGGGAGACCCCCTTTCAGAGGAGCCTCGACGGTGCTCAGGGCCGGAGTCCTGAGATGTCAAGGCCTCTGATGAAGTCTGGGCCCTACCGGACGCAGAGTCAGAGAAGATTCTTTCCTTTTGGTGCTGCCGACTCCTTAACGCCTTAGAGGACATTTTCCCACACGGACCACAGATCATCGGGTCATGATCGAGTCCGAGGCACCGGAGGCAGCAGTCATGTGTGTCGGTGAGAGACATACGTTTCTTACACCGATCACATTTTTTAAACCTGCTGGCAGCCATCGGGGGAAGAAGGGCCCCTGCAAGGTCAAAAGACAGGGCTGCCAGTGAAAAAAGAAAAAATGGCGCGAACACTAGTCACTAAGGACAAAAACGGAAAAAGAGATCCGGGCTCGATACCGACGTATCGGGCTCAGGCGGGAAAGGGAAACCAGCGTCGAACCGAAGAAAAATAGGTTAACGCAGGGAAAATCAACTTCTTCCTCGGGTGAAACGAATATACATCCGTCGGGCTCTGCGGAAAAAAGAAGACTGAGCAAGATGGCACCCTTGGGCGGGAAGGGGACCGCGCATGCATGCTGCATTCCCAAAGGCTTTCTATGAAAGCTGGGGAAATGCTCCGCACGGGGGCTCCGTCGGCGCCAACGTCACCCATATGTGAGGACTGACTTCCTGCTTGGTCCTGGAGAAACAGCAGTTAGGGTGTCCGTAAGTGACATGTTCTTGGGGCATTTATCGCATTTTTTGAATCCGGTGGCCAAAGGGGCAAAAATGGCCCAAGAGAGGTTGAAGACCCATGCGGTTGGGAATAAAAAGGGCGCAAAGCCCATTAACAGCAATATGCTAGGAAAAATGTCCCCTAAATGCTCAAAAAGGATAGAGCAGGGGAAGGACAGGTAGAGGACCGGTGCAACCGGAAAAGTAATAAGCCTGAGCCCGAAAAACGAAACGCTTTTTCCGAGGGACAAGGATGTGCGTCCGAAGGGCTCCGCGGAAAAAGGAAGACTGAGCAAGATGGTACCCTTGGTCGGGAAGAGGACCACACATGCGTGGCAGCAATACCAAAGGCTTTCTTTGAAAGCTGGGGAATTGCTCCGCACGGATTCTGTCGGTGCTGACGTCACCCATAAGTGAGGACTGACTTCCTGCTTGTTCCTGGAGAACCTATTTGTCTGGACTGGTCTAGCAGGAGGATCTGGAATGGAGTTGGCTGTGAAGAGATATGACTGGATATTTTTATGAATGGGTATGACGTGGAGTGCAGTGATTGGGTTTCAGTTAAGTCTTTTTTTGTAAGTGGGATTGTTTTTGAGATCGGGAGTCCCAGTTGATGTGAGTGCATTGACAGTAGGTCTTTTTGATTGGTGGAGGTATTTCAACAGTAGCTACTGGTTGGTAGGAGACGTAAGTGCTGATTGTACATTCCTACAGACTGTGGTTTCTGACAGAGCACCTCACTCTCTCTCTGGCATGCCTCAGAGGTCGGGGCTTCTATTCCCGGTACTTCCTCATCCTGAAAAAGACGGGGGGTCTGTGGCCCATCCTTGACATCTGAAAACCGAGCAAGTTCTTGGTGCAGAAGTTCAAGATGTTATCCCTTGGCGTTCTGCTGCCCTTCCTCCGGCAGGTTGACTGGCTTGCTCCTTGGATCTAAAAAATGCTTATGCCCACATTTTGATCCACCCCCAGCAAAGGCAGTACCTGCAATTCAGGGTACAAGGGGAGCACTTCCAATACAGGGTGTGCCCCTTCGGCCTCGCGTCTGCCCTGCGGGTCTTCACAAAGTGCCTCTCTGTGGTCGCCGCCTCCCTCAGGCAACAGGGCATACCAGTCTTCCCTTACCTCGACAAGTGGCTCGTCACGGGATCATTGGTCAAGGAATCCCACCTGGCTGCATCGCGCACAATCCTCCTGTTCGAGCGCCTCATCTTCCTGGTCAACTATCCCAAGTCCCACCTCGAACCGGTGCAGGCCTTAGAACATTATAGATAAGAGAAGAAGCAGTGAGTGTGCGCTCCTCTGGGATAGTAGCTGTTTTTTGGAACTAACCCCCTGTCTCCCTGTGAATTTTGAAAACCATGTGGAAGGTATGAAGTTCAATTTTTGTTACCGCTCACTGCAGTGTTAAGTTTTGTGATAGTAGGGCTGTTCCTCTGCACTAGAGTTTTGCCATGATTATGTATGCATTTTAGCTCATCCTTCTTTGTATGTTTCTTTTGCTCCTTTGTTATGTTTATCGAAAGTTGCGTCCTGATGCAGCACAAGATGCAAAATTATGCCAGCATCGATGCGCTTTGTAATTTACGGAGGTGAAGTCACATTAACAAGGTAAGAGATCGTTCTTCTTGAATATGTACTGTGAACATTTTGATGATGTGCGGGTGTAGAGACAAGTGATCTTCATGAGGGGCCTGCACAGCAATTAACTGCAAGATTGCCAAGCCACAAGATACCTCTGTAAAATCTGCATACTGATGCCCTACACCTGCATTTGTTGTTGTTTTTGAAAATTATTGATTAGCCCGATGTTTTTTTTGGGGTAGCAGTTTTTTCTGATTGGAGCCAAGCTAGGGGCAGGTACACACCACTGTATGGCTTTGCTCTTAGCCTGAGCAGCTCTTCAAATTTCTTTTGTTTTGTCTTTTGTAAGCCGTCCAGTGGAGTTCAGACTGCACTGGGGATTAGCCACTTCCATCTGTTGGAGACTGAGAAAATACTGGTCTGAGGGGGCTGTATAGGATCATTATAGAGTGACATCATCAAACTAGTGAATTCTCAGTCTCCATCTGCTGGTAGGAAGGCATAAACCTACGCAACTGGACTGGAGGTGGACTGGATGATAAGGAATGGAAGGTTAAGTGACTTACCCAAGACGCCTCAGTGGGATTTGAACCCTAGTCTTTTTGGCCATAGGCCAGTGCTCTAACCACTAGGCTACTCCTGTACTCTGTAGAGGGGGATTGGTCATAGACTTGAAGTTGTTGAGCTGAACCAACTGATGGAATAAGAAGTGGTGCTAGACTGGAACAATGAAGGATGGCTGCTGTATCATCTACAAATCTATTTAGCAAGTTAAAAAGTGTCGTGGGCTATTTGGAAGGATTCCAGAAGGCTTGCAGTAGGGGGAACTAGCGATAGCTGTGGCATAGTAAGATGAGGGGCAGCCATCCTGGCAGCTTGGCTGGGGTCCCTCCTTCCTGAGCCTCTGTCATGGCCTTATGCATTGTTTTTGTTGCTTCAGGTGTTTTCCCTCATCTTTCTGCAATAGCAGCATACCACAAACAGGTGGAAGAGAAAACCCTTTCTACACACCCTCTAGTATCCAGGTTTATGTGAGGCCTCGTGAATATGACACCACCAGCAAAGCTGCCACCTCCTGCCTAGAACCTCAACATAGTCCTGGCCAGATTAATGGAGCAATCTTTCAAAGCACTGTCTCTTGTGCCTCTCAAACACCAAAGGTGGAAGACTATCTTCCTGATAACTAATCATTTCAACACAAAGAAGCACTGAGCTTTATGTACACTATCCCTCATACACTCAATTCTACCAGAACAGGTTTGTCCCATGAACCCAGCCAAAGTTTCTACCAAAAACCATATCAGAACTTCACAAGGAAGATCTTGTCTTACTAATCTGTTATGTTTTTTTGAAGGTGTGAATAAACGGGTAGACAAAGGTGAGTCGGTTGATATAGTGTATCTGGACTTTCAGAAAGCCTTTGACAAGGTCCCTCATCAGAGACTTTAGGCAAAACTAAAGAGTCAAGGGATAGGAGGCAGTGTACTATTGTGGATCAGGAACTGGTTAAAAGATAGAAAGCAGAGGGTAGGGCCAATTTTCCCAATGGAGAAAGGTGAATAGTGGAGTACCCCAGGGATTTGTGCTGGGTCCGCTGCTTTTTGACATATTCATAAATGACCTGGAAAAGGGAATAACGAGTGAGGTTATCAAATTTGCAGATGACACAAAACTATTTAAAGTTGTTAAAACCCAAGAGGATTGTGTAAAATTGCAAGAGGATCTTGATAAACTGGAAGACTGGGCATCAAAATGGCAGATGAAATTTAATGTGGACGCGTGCAAAGTTATGCACCTAGGGAAGAACAACTCAAACTATGGTTACACAATGCAAGGTTCCACATTAGGAACCACCACCCAGGAAAAAGATTTAGGTGTCATTGTGGATAACATGTTAAAACCTTCCGCCCAGTGTGCAGCGGCAGCCAAGAGAGCAAACAGAATTCTAGGTATCGTAAGGAAAGGAATGGAAAATAAAACAAAGGATATTATAATGCCTCTGTACCGCACCATGAATATTGTGTGCAATTCTGGTTGCCGTATCTTAAAAAGGATATAGCGTTATTAGAAAAGGTTCAAAGAAGAGCCACCAAAATGGTAAAGGGGATGGAAGGACACTCCTATGAAGGCTAAAAAGGTTAGGGCTCTTTAACCTGGAAAAGAGACGGCTGAGGGGAGATATGATAGAAGTCTATAAATTAATGAAAGGAGTGGAACGGGTAAACGTAGATCGATTGTTTACGTTATCAGACTATAGAAAGACTTGGGGACATGCAATGAAGCTACAAGGTAAACTATTTAAGACTAATAAAAGAAAATATTTTTTCGCTCAACGTGTAATCAAACTCTGGAATTTGTTACCGGAGGATGTAGTAAAGGCTGTTAGTGTAGCTGGGTTTAAAAAAGGTTTGGACAAGTTCCTGGAGGAAAGGTCCATAAACCATTATTAAGAAGGTACCCAGGATATCAATGCTTGACCCAGTACAAGCATTATGGAACCTGTGTCTTTTGGGGAAACTGTTGGCACGTATGACCTAGATTGGCCACTGTTGGAAACAGGATACTGGGCTTGATGGACCTTAGCATATCTTATGTTCTTATGTTATGTTCTTACATGAGGCAGTCCTTTGTGACCAACTTTCTTTACAGCAACATCCTCTAATTAACTGGAACGAGCACTCCCTTACTTAGACTGCAGAAGAGTTATCCTGTACTAGATCCAGAGGGCTAAAGACATAAGGGAAACATTGCGGGCCTGGTATTTAAAGGGATTAACACAGTTGGCATAGCTGCTATTTCCCCTATTTGGGATCTGGCCACTGTTAGAGAGAACATACTAGATTTAATGTAGTAGTCTCGCCCAGCATTGCATGTCTAATTTTATTTGTGGTTAGACATGGGAATGGTGAGGTGCTGGAGGGAATGAAGTGGGGTCTTGTATGCTTTTCTGTCCAAAATGGCGGAGTACAGGGACTGAAGACAAAAACCATCAGTCCTGGATAAAGAGTAGTTACTCACCTGTAACAGGTGTTCTCCAGGAGCAGCAGGAATCAGTCCTCACTTATGGGTGACATCGACGCCGACGGAGCCCCTGTGCGGAGAATTTCCCCAGCTTTCTATGAAAGCCTTTGGGAATACTGCACGCATGCGCGGTCCCATTCCCGCCTAAAGGTGCCATCTTGCTCAGTCAAATGACATAGCTAAAAAACAGCACACAAAAATGAAAAAATTAACTATGTACAACTGCAACTCCCAGGGGAGGAGGGAGGGGTGTGAGGACTGATTCCTGCTGCTCCTGGAGAACACTTGTTACAGGTGAGTAACTATTCTTTCTCCAGGACCAAGCAGGAAGTCAGTCCTCACTTATGGGACTCCCCAGCTTCAGGCTACCGGGGACCCAGAGCTGAAAAATGATCTCCCTCTAGCCTCAGCATCAGAGAAAGGATTTCACTGAAAATAGACCTCCACCGGTGGCCCAACCAGAGGGCTGGAGGGTAGGAGTTGCCTAAACCTCAAAGAGATTCCGGAGCACTGCCTGACCGAAAGCACTGTCCCTGCGGGACTCCCTCTCCAGGCAGTAATGGGCCGCAAAGGTCTGGCTTGAGGACCAAGTTGCAGCTCTGCAGATGTCTGCCAACGGTACAGAGCGGAGATGAGCTACTGAGGCAGCCATTGCCCTGACACAGTGGGCCATGACCCGACCCTGCAAAGGAAGGTCAGCTGCCCTGTAAGCCCAGGTAATACAGTCAGCCACCCAGATGGACAAGGTACGCTTGGACACAGGTACCCCCAAGTTATTGGGGTCAAAGATACGAAGAGCTGAGTAGCCCTTCTATGCCCCTGCGTACGCTCAAGGTAGAAGGATAAGGCCCTCCTACAGTCCAGGGTATGCAGGATTGTCTCAGCCCAGCTGGCATGGGGCCTAGGGAAGAATGTTGGAAGAACCACCTCCTGGTTGAGATGGAAAGAGGAGACAACCTTGGGGAGGAACTTAGGATGAGTCCTAAGGACTACCCTGTTCCTACAGAAGCGAGTGTATGGCCTGTCACAGACCAGGGCTTGAAGTTCACTCACTCGCCTGGCCAAGGTCAAGGCCACTAGGAATAGAGTCTTCCAGGATAGGAAGCGTAAAGGACATGTAGCCATTGGTTCAAAAGATGGGCGAGTAAGTTGCTGCAAGACCACATTCAACTCCCACTCAGAGGCTGGTGGACGGAGAGGAGGCTTAAGCAATAGTAAGCCTCTGAGAAATCTGGACACCAAGGAGTGAACTGACAAAGAGTGTCCCTCCACCAGAGAGTGATGAGCTGCTAGAGCAGAGAGGTGGACCCGAACAGAAAGCACAGTTACTTACCTGTAACAGGTGATCTCTGGGAACAGCAGGAATAAGTCTTCACATATGGGTATCGTCGGTACCGACGGAGCCTGCACGGGAACGCTCCCCAGCGTCCAAAAGGAAAGCTTTTGGGAGCATCCCACAGCGCCTGCGCGCTGCCTTCCCGCCTTTCCTAACCGCCTCTCTCCAGTTTGAGTTTTAAAGCTGAGACAAAGAGAGAGTGAGGAAAAGGAAAGAAAGATAGAGAGATACAACTCCTAGGGGAGGTGGGTGGGTTGTGAAGACTTATTCCTGCTGTTCCCAGAGATCACCTGTTACAGGTAAGTAACTGTGCTATCTCCAGGAACAAGCAGGAATGAGTCTTCACATATGGGGACTCCCCAGCTAGAGATGCCTGGGAGATCACCCAGGTTGTGAGTCCCTGGGAAGGGCTCTACCTCCACCCATGAATCTCAGGCATCCAGCCAGGGATGGAGGGTAGGAGTTGATTAGGTATGGAACAAGTGTTTGAGAACAGCCTGACCAAACAAGGCATCCCGGCGGGAGTCCTTGTCCAAGCAGTAATGGACTGTGAAGGTGTGAACCGCCCAGGTGGCCGCTCGACAGATCTGGTCGATGGACACAGAATTTAGATGAGCCATAGAGGCTGCCATGGCCCTCACATTGTGAGCTGTGACATGGCCCTCCAGAGAAAGGTTCTTACTCTGGTAGGCGAAAGAAATACACTGAGCAATCCAATTGGACAGAGTTCTCTTAG
This sequence comes from Ichthyophis bannanicus, assembly GCA_033557465.1. NCBI lineage: Eukaryota > Metazoa > Chordata > Amphibia > Gymnophiona > Ichthyophiidae > Ichthyophis > Ichthyophis bannanicus. The sequence continues at coordinate 104,240,836 of CM066051.1, read as the reverse complement.
AGACTGGAAGTCCTAAATGAGAGGGATCAAAAGCAACAAAGAGTTGAGAGGACTTTCTATGTTGCTGTGTCCTTTGTAAGTTAAAAGCAAGAGCTCTTTTACAATCCAGGGTATGAAGATTCCTCTCCGCACTGGATGCATGAGGTCCTGGAAAAAAGACAGGTAAATAAACCTCCTGGTTCAGATGAAAAGGTGAGACCACTTTAGGCATAAAGTGTGGATTAGTCCTGAGGACTACCTTGTCATGATGGAACCTTGTATAAGGAGGATTAGCCACCAAGGCTTGCAGCTCACTGATGCGGCGAGCTGAAGTGACTGCAATGAGAAAAATAACTTTCCAGGAAAGGAATTTCAAGGAGGTAGTGGCTAAGGGTTCAAAGGGTGGCTGCATAAGCTGGCCAAGAAGCAGATTCAAGTCCCATGCCACTGGAGTTGGTCTAATGGGAGGTTTAGTTAAAAGAAGGCCTCTCATAAATCTTGCTATAAGAGGATGAGAGGAAATAGGCTGTCCATTGAGAGGTTTAAGGGATGCTGCAATAGCACTCAAATGGACTCTTACTGAATTCGTTTTAAGGCCCGCATGGGATAAATGCAGCAAATACTCTAGTAAAGAATTCAGAGGTATTGCAAGAGGGTTAAGATCCTTCTCTGCATACCAAATGGTAAATCTTTTCCATTTAAAAGCATAGGAACATCTAGTGGAAGGCTTTCTGGAAGCATGAAGGATATCCTTCACTTGCTGAGAAAGATGCAAATCTTGAAGGTCTAGGCCTTCAGCAACCAGGCTCTGAGGTGAAGAGACTGGGGATTTGGGTGCCACAACGTTCCTTCCTCCTGGGACAGGAGGTCTGGAGCAGATCCCAAGTCCAGGGAGGGAGCTTGAGAGAGATGCAGAAGTAGAGGGTAACACACTTGGCGTGGCCAATGTGGTGCTATGAGGATCATAGACCCCTTGTCTCTCTGAAGTTTGAACAGTGTCTTGGGAATTAGGGGAATGGGTGGAAAGGCATAGAGGAAGTCTTGCCCCCAATGGAGGAGGAAGGCATCCCTGGCCTGAACTCCCTGACACGGAATTCTGGAACAGAACCGGAGAAGTTTGGCATTCCACGGACTTGCAAACAAGTCTATGTCCGGGGTTCCCCAAATTCGAAAGATCCTGGCTATCTGGTCCCCATGGAGGGACCATTCGTGTGGAAGCAGAACGCGACTGAGTCTGTCTGCCCAAGAGTTTTGAACCCCTGGAAGATATACTGCCATGAAATGGATTTGATGCTCTCTGGCGAAGGCCCACAATCTCAGAGCTTCATTGCAAAGCGACAGAGAGCCAGTCCCCCCCTGCTTGTTCACGTAGAACATGGCTACTTGGTTGTCCATGTGGATGAGGACTGTCTTGTAGCTGAGCAGGGTGTGGAAGACTCTGAGAGCCAGAAAGATTGATCTGAGCTCTAAGAGGTTGATATGTAGAGATGTCTCCTGTGGAGACCAGATGCCTTGGGTGGAGAGATCTTGTAGATGAGCTCCCCAACCCTTTGGAGAGGCATCTGTTGTAAGGGTTGCTTGGGGTAACACCTGTTGAAAGGGGGACCCCAGCAACAGATTTTGAGTGGACTTCCACCACTGGAGAGAGCAAAAGAGGCAACTGGAGGTTGCTATTTTGTCTGACAGGCACCCTGATGCCTGGGTCCATTGGGTGGATAGAGTCCATTGAGCTGCTCTCATGTGAAGGCGAGCATAAGGAACCACATGCACAGTGGATGCCATGTGGCCTAACAGTTGTAAAATCTCTCGAGCAGTTAAATGGGATTTTAACTGAATCTGTGAGGCTAACTGCACCAAGCGTAGGCAACGGGCCTGGGGAAGATAGGCCCTTGCAGTTGTGGTATCCAGCAAGGCCCCTATGAACTCTATAGATTGAGTAGGGATGAGATGGGATTTTGGAATGTTTATTACAAGTCCCAGATACTGAAGAACACGCCTTGTGCAGGCTAGGGAAGTCTGGGCCTCTGACTGGGATGGAGCTCGGATGAGCCAGTCATCCAGATATGGGAATACGAATATCCCTAGAGTGCGTAGAAATGCAGCTACTACTGCCATGCATTTTGTGAACACTCTTGGTGCAGAGGCCAGACCGAAAGGAAGCACTTTGTATTGGTAGTGCTTTCCTCGGTAAAGGAACCGAAGGAACCTTCTGTGTGTTGGATGGATGAGGACATGGGTGTACGCATCCTTGAGGTCTAGAGAACAAAGCCAATCCTGACTCTGAAGGTATGGAAGGAGAGCACCGAGAGAAATCATCTTGAACTTCTCCTTGTATAGAAACTTGTTCAATTCTCTGAGATCTAGTATGGGTCTGTAGCCCCCTGTTTTCTTTGGGATAAGAAAGTAGGGGGAGTAGAACCCTGAGCCCTGCTGAAGAAGGGGTACTTCTTCTATTGCCCCTTGGGCAAGAAGGGTAGTAATCTCCTGACCCAGAAGGTCGAGGAGAGATGTTGGAGAATTGAACTGTCTCACCATGGTGTGAGGAGGAAGGTTTAAGAAATGAAGCTTGTACCCCTCTCTTATGATGGAGAGGGTCCATTGCTCTGCTGTGATTTGTTCCCACCTGGGAGCAAAGTGAGCTAACCTTCCTGGAATGGTGAGAGGCTACTGTTCTTTTAGAGCCAGAAAGGCTAAGTTCTCTAGTTGAAAGTCAAAGGCCCTGAGGAGGCTGAGGCTGTTGGGCCGTAGCAGTCCTAGCAGCCTTAGGCTTGGCCTGTTTTGGTTGTTGCTGTCTCTTTGTAGCAAAACGACCTGTAGAAGATGCCTGCTGACCATAGGCAGAATAGTATCTCCCTTTTTTGGGAAAAAAACCCTTTTTGAACAACCTTTTCTTAAAAGGAGCAGAGGTAGACTTTGAGAGTCTATCTAAAGCAGAATTTTCAGCATCCATTTGGGTGGCCTTTGCTTGCCAATCTTTGCCAAAAAGGTTTTCACCTGTACAAGGAAGGTTTCCTAGTCCATCCTGAACCCAGGGTTCCAAATCAGAAGCTTGTCACCAAGCAACTCTGCGTGCACCTATGGCAATAGCCGAGGCTCTGCTGGCACACTCAAAAGAGTCAAAGGCTGCACGGTTGGAAAATTTGGAAACATCCTGGGCATGTTTAAGCCAGGTGAGAAACTCTTCCCTTTTATCTTCTGAAATAAAAGGAGATAAAGTTTGCAGATGATCTGTAACTTCTTTTAGAAACATCCCCATATAGAGAGTATAGGAGTTGATTCTGGCAACAAGCATATTGGCTTGGAAAATTCTCCTGCCAAAGGCATCTAAGGTTCTGCATTCTCTTCCTGGAGGATTAGAAGACTGCCTTTTTGTACTCTTTATCTTCTTCATAGCAGACTCCACCACAATGGAGTGGTGAGGAAGCTGAGTCTTATGAAGAAAGGCTAAAAAGGTTAGGGCTCTTTAACCTGGAAAAGAGACGGCTGAGGGGAGATATGATAGAAGTCTATAAATTAATGAATGGAGTGGAACGGGTAAACGTAGATCGATTGTTTACCTTATCAGAATATAGAAAGACTAGGGGACATGCAACGAAGCTACAGGGTAAACTATTTAAGACTAATAAAAGAAAATATTTTTTCACTCAACATGTTATCAAACTCTGGAATTTGTTACCGGAGGATGTAGTAAAGGCTGTTAGTGTAGCTGGGTTTAAAAAAGGTTTGGACAAGTTCCTGGAGGAAAGGTCCATAAACCATTATTAAGAAGGGACCCAGGATATAAATGCTTGAACCAATACAAGCATTGTGGAACCTGTGTCCCTTGGGGAAACTGCTAGGTACGTATGACCTAGATTGGCCACTGTTGGAAACAGAATACTGGGCTTGATGGACCTTGGTCTGACCCATTATGGCATATCTTATGTTCTTATGTTCTTTGAATTCTCTATTGGAATATCTCCTGCATCTTTCCAATGCAGGCCTTAAGACAAATTCAGTAAGGGTCCATTTGAGTGCTATTGCAGCATCCCATAAGCCCATCAATGGACACCCAATTTCCTCTCATCCTCTTATTGCAAGATTCATGAGAGGCCTAACTTTAACTAAACCTCCCATTAGACCTCCTCCGGTGGCATGGGACTTAAATCTGCTTCTTGGTCAGCTTATGAAGCCACCTTTTGAACCCTTAGCCACTACCTCCCTGAAATTTCTTTCCTGGAAGGTTATTTTCCTCATTGCAGTCACCTCAGCTCGGCGCATCAGTGAACTGCAGGCCTTATTGGCTAATCCACCTTATACAAGATTCCATCATGATAAGGTAGTCCTTAGGACCAATCCACACTTTATGCCTAAAGTGGTCTCACCTTTTCATCTTAATCAAGGGGTATATTTATCTGTCTTTTTTCCAGCTCATGCATCAAGTGCAGAGAGGAATCTTCATACTCTGGATTGTAAGAGAGCTCTTGCTTTTACTTACAAAGGACACAGCAACATAGAAAGTCTTCTCAACTCTTTGTTGCTTTTGATCCCTCTCATTTGGGACTTCCAGTCTCTAAGAGAACACTGTCCAATTGGATTGCTCAGTGTATTTCTTTCACCTACCAGAGTAAGAACCTTTCTCTGGAGGGCCATGTCACAGCTCATAATGTGAGGGCCATGGCCACCTCTATGGCTCATCTAAATTCTGTGTCCATCGACCAAATCTGTCGAGCGGCCACCTGGGCCTCGGTTCATACCTTCACAGCCCATTACTGCTTGGACAAGGACTCCCGTCGGGATGCCTTGTTTGGTCAGGCTGTTCTCAAACATCTGTTCCATTCTTAACTCCTGCCCTCCTTCCCAGAATGGATGCCTGAGGTCCATAGGAGGAGGTAGAGCCCTTCCCAGGGTCTCATAACCTCAGGGATCTCCCAGGCATCTCTAGCTAGGGAGTCCCCATATGTGAAGACTCATTCCTGCGTGTTCCTGGAGATAGCACAGTTACTTACCTGTAACAGGTGATCTCTGGGAACAGCAGGAATAAGTCTTCACAACCGACCCACCTCCCCTAGGAGTTGTATCTCTCTATCTTTCTTTCCTTTCCTCACTCTCTCTTTGTCTCAGCTTTAAAACTCAAATTGGAGAGAGGCGGTTAGGAAAGGCGGGAAGGCAGCGCGCAGGCACTGTGGGATGCTCCCAAAAGCTTTCCTTTTGGACGCTGGGGAGCGTTCCCGCGCAGGCTCCGTCGGTACCGACGATACCCATATGTGAAGACTCATTCCTGTTTGTTCCTGGAGATTTGGACTTAAGGCCCTGATTGGACAAGTGCAGTAGGTACTGGAGCACTACTGGCACAGTGCAGGTGAAAGGATCTTCCTTGCGTTGCTGACACCACAAGGAGAACCTCCGCCACTTTAGGGCATATGTTTTCCTGGTGGATTGCTTCCTAGAAGCCAAGACCACCTCTTCCACTTCCTGAAGTAGGCCCCAGGGAGCCAAGACTACCCTTGCAGCCTCCATGCCATCAGATGGAGAGATTTGAACTTGGGATGCAGAAGGGAACCCCGATCCTGAGATAGAAGGTTGGGCTGGAATCCCAGAGGCATGGGTGTCTCCACTGCCAGTTGAAGTAGCAGGGGGAACCAGGGCTGCCTCGGCCACCTGGGTGCAACCAGAAGTACTGAGGCCTTGTCCCTGAGAATCTTGAACAAGGTTCGGGCCACCAGAGGTGTGGGAGGAAACGCATAGGGCAGGTCCTGGGACCAAGAAATCAGGAAGGCATCCACGGCCACCCTTAGGGGATGCGGTTGCCTGGAACAAAACCGGGCAGTTGGTGATTCAGGGGACTGGCAAAGAGATCCATGGATGCAAGTCCCCATTTTAGGAAAATTTGTTGAACCACCAAAGGGTGCAGTTTCCACTCGTGGGGCTGCAGAATACTGCTTAAGCGGTCTGCCAGAAAGTTCTCCTGGCCAGGAAGATACAAAGCCCTCAGCAACATCTGGTGCCTGAGGGCAAAAGAGCAAAGGGCCTGTGCTTCCAGGCATAGAGGCCAGGACCCAGTGCCGCCCTGTTTGTTCACATAGAACATGGCCACTTGGTTGTCTGTCTGAACTAGAACAGACTGGTGGGCCAAGGAGTGAGAAAAAGCCTTGAGGGCTAAGCGAATAGCCCGCAGTTCCAGTAGGTTGATCTGTTGCAGGGCTTCCCATGGGGACCAGAGGCCTTGGGTGCAGCTCCCTTGACAGTGTGCACCCCAGCCCTGCAAGGAGGCATCGTTGTCAACACCACTGTGGGGGCAGCTACCTGAAAAGGCACCCCCTGCAGCAAGTTGGGGGGGTGTAGCCACCACTGAAGAGAATCCAGGAAAGGTTTGGATACCCTTACTTTGTCCGCTAGGCTCCCTGTGGCCTGCTTCCACTGAGTTCTGAGGCACCACTGTGCAGGCCTCATGTGGAGGCGGGCATTGGGGGTCACATGCACAGTCGATGCCATGTGTCCCAGGAGCTGTAGACAGAGCCTGGCAGGAACCCTCGGCAGACTGAGAAACCAGGATGCCAACTCCATGAGCCTTTGAGCTCTGTCCTCTGGCAAGTAAGCCCTTTCTTGCAGAGTCCAGCCGTGCTCCTATGAACTCGAGGTTCTGGGAGGGGAGCAAAGTGGACTTTGCGAAGTTTATGACAAAGCCTAGGTCTTGAAGGAGTGTGACAGTCCTGAAGGTGGCCTGCCTGGCCTCCTGGTAGGTCTGACCCCGGATGAGCCAGTTGTCCAGATAGGGGAAGACAAATATCCCTTGAGTCCTCAAGTAGGCCGCCACCACAGCTAGGCACTTTGTAAAGACCCATAGGGCGGAAGTTAGGCCAAAAGGCAGCACCCTGTACTGGTAATGGTTTCCTCCCACCACAAACCTGAGGTACTTTCTGTGGTCTGGATGAATGAGGATGTGAGTGTACGCATCCTTTAGATCTAAGGAGCATAGCCAATCTCCCTGCTGGAGGTAGGGCAGAAGTGTTCCAAGAGTAAGCATCATGAACTTCTCTTTCTCCAAGAACTTGTTGAGGTTTCTGAGGTCTAGGATAGGCCTTAGGCCTCCTGTTCTCTTTGGCACCAGAAAATATCTGGAGTAGAACCCGTGCCCTTGTAGGCGGGGAGGTACTGGCTCCAACGCCTTGTCCAGAAGCAGACCCTGAAGTTCTTGGAGGAGGAGGGTGGTGTGCAGGAGAGGCCTCAGAGGTTCTCCTGGAAAATAAGACAGGAGGTAGCTGTTGGAAATGAAGGCTATAGCCTTGGTGAATGATGCTTAAGACCCAAGCATCCCCTGTAATGGGTGGCCACCGGTGGGCAAACAGGACCAATCGACCTCCTGTGCAGGGATGGGACAGCAGGGACGGAGAGGCTATGCCTTGGGAGTCAAAAACCCCCTCCCTGCTGGGTAGGAGCAGGAGCCGGAGGCTTGGGGGTCTTCTGCCTATGGGGCCCATATCCCTGCCCCTTGGCCTGCTGTCCCTGAGGGGGAGCTGGGGAGGCCTGGTATTGAGGGAAAGGTTTGTAGGCAGACACCTTTCTCGGGTAGAAGGACTTTTTACCCGAGCCCTTCTTTTTGTGAGAAGGGGCAGAAGTCTTTCTGGATAGCTTAGTCCTGGTCAGGTGCTCGGTCTTGAGCTCAGCAGCCTTCTCGGCCATGGGTTTGCCAAAAAGGTTCTCACCTCGGCAAGGGACATCGACCAACTTGTCCTGAACCCAAGGCTCGAGGTCCGATGAATGCAGCCATGCCTGGCGTTGGGCTGCGTTGCCAGCGGCCGCCACACGAGCCGAAGCCTCGAAGCCATCGTAGGCCACTCGGGAGATGAATTTGGAACCTGAAGACAAAGACTGGAACTTCTGCAAAGGTTCCCCGGAGAGACCAGCAGAGAACCCAGCAAGCTCCTTTGCCAGGTCTCGGAGAAACATGCCCATGTACAGCTGGTATGACTGGACACGGCAAGCAAGCATCGAGCCCTGGAAGCACTTTCTGCCGAAAGCATCCAGGTTGCGGGCCTCCCTACCGGGGGGCACCGCAGCGTGCATCTTCTGGCTCTTCAGTCGATGCATGGCCGATTCCACCACCATGGAATGGTGCGGCAGCTGCGCCTTTTGGAAGCCAGTGCTCCTTCAGAGTCGATAAATGGAATCGACCCGCTTGCTCAAGACCGGCGCCGAGGCCGGTGCCTCCCACATCCGGAAGAGGAGCCGTTCCAGCATCGGAGGAACCGGCACAGTAAAGGCCTCCTTCGGAGGAGAGTCATACTGGAGGGCCTCGAGCTCCTCAGCTCGAGGCTCCTCCTAGGGGTCGGCGGGAATCGCCAAGGCCTTGGCCATGTCCCGCACGAACTCCGAGAACTGGGTGTCCTCCGGAGGGGACCTACTCCGGGGCTCGGACTGCGGTGAGTCCGACGGGACGCACTGAGTCCGGAAGGTATCGGGGGACTCCTCATCCTCCGTCTCCCAAGCTGACTCATCGGAAGAGGAGTTGAGGGGCTCCGACCGCGCAGGTTGAGGTGGCACCCGCCCTGACGCCGAAGGCACCAGCGTCGACGCCCTCGGTTCCGAGCGGGAGATCGAGGGAGACCTTGACCGAGGACGACCTCGAGCCTTCATGGCCTCGAGTATCAGCTAGGTCTCCGGGGTCGACTTCGATGTCGATGTCCTGGTGGTCGAGGCAGATGCACCAGCAAGGCTGGCCATCAGTAACCGCTGCTGCTCCATGAAGGCAGACAATCTGCACTCCAAGGCTGTCAGCCTGAGTCCAAGCTCAGGAGACTCAGCAGCTACCGACTCGGGCCCTGGTGGCACCGGGCCCGACGTCGGCTCCCTCGGAGGAGAGTCCATGAGGACTACAGGACTTACGTGTCCAATGGTCTCCGGCTCTACACGAGGTACTTTGGATGGCTTCTCCTGCTCCAAAGGCCCGGGACGGCGGTCGGGGGTCTTAGACCTGGCCCTCGAGGAACCAGGGACCTCCTCCGACGCCGCCCTCGCGAGCCATTTCTTCCTCTTGCGTTTCCGGTCGGGGGACCCCCTGTCCGAGGAACCCCAGTGATGCTCGGGATCACTCCCGAGACGTTGAGGTCTCAGACGAGGTCCGGGCCCAGCCGGAGACAGAGTCCGAAAAAATCCTTTCCTTCTGGGGCTGACAGCTTCGAAGTGCCTTGGTGGACATTTTACCACACGGGCCACAGATCATGGGGTCATGATCTGGGCCGAGACACCGAAGGCAGCAGTCGTGGGTGTCAGTGAGAGACATTAGTTTCTTTCACTGATCACACTTCTTGAAACCACTGGAAGCCATCAGGGAAAAAAGGGCCCCCACGAGGTCAAAAGACCGGCCTTCCAGGGAAAAACAGAAAAAAGGGCGCGAACGCCAGCCACTAAGGGCAAAACCGAAAAATAGAGAACAGGCTCGATACCGGTGTAACGAACCCGGTGGGAAGGGGAACCGGCGTCGAACTCGAAGAAAAAGCGAAGAAATCTTCAAGAAAAAAATCAACTTTCCCGGGTGACTAGGACGAACGTCCGAAGGGCTCCATGGAAAAAGAGAGACTGAGCAAGATGGCACCTTTAGGCGGGAAGGGGACCGCGCATGCGTGTAGTATTCCCAAAGGCTTTCATAGAAAGCTGGGGAAATGCTCCGCACGGGGGCTCCATCGGCGCCGATGTCACCCATAAGTGAGGACTGACTTCCTGCTTGGTCCTGGAGAACAAGAAATCCTGCAGGTGCTGGCAGCTGGGACGTGTCAGAAAGAGTAGTTACTCACCTGTAACAGGTGTTCTCCAGGAGCAGCAGGAATCAGTCCTCACTTATGGGTGACGTCGGCACCGACGGAGCCCTCGCGGAGCAATTTTCCCCAGCTTTCGAAGAAAGCCTTTGGGAATTGCAGCGCGCATGCGCGGTCCCCTTCCCGCCCAAGGATGCCATCTTGCTCAGTCTGATGACATAGCGAAGAGACAGCAAAAAAGTTAGCAAAAACATATAATAAGAATGACTGCAACTCCAAGGGGAGGAGGGAGGGTAGTGAGGACTGATTCCTGCTGCTCCTGGAGAACACCTGTTACAGGTGAGTAACTACTCTTTCTCCAGGACCAAGCAGGAAGTCAGTCCTCACTTATGGGACTCCCGAGCTCAAGGCTACCGGAGACCTCAACCGAAAAAATGAGCTCCCTCAAGCTCAACAGTACAGAAGGAAGGAATCTTCTCTGAATACGAATCCGGCCGGTAGCCCAACACCAGTGCCGGAGGGTAGGAGTTGCTTAGACCTCAAAGAGATTGTGGAGGACTGCCTGTCCGAAAGCACTGTCCCTGCGGGACTCCCTCTCCAGGCAGTAATGAGCCGCAAAGGTCTGGCTTGAAGACCAAGTAGCGGCCCGGCAGATGTCAGCCAACGGAACAGAGCGGAGGTGAGCCACTGACGCAGCCTCGCCCTGACACGGTTAGCCGTGACTCGACTCTCTCAGGAGAGGCCGGCTGCCCCATAAGCCCAGGCGATACAGTCAGCTACCCAGATGGACAAAGTACGCTTAGAGACGGATACCCCCAACCGATTGGGGTCAAAAGATACGAAAAGCTGGACAGCTTTTCGATGCTCTCGCGTACGGTCAAGGTAGAAGGACAAGGCTCTTCTACAGTCCAGGGTATGCAGGACAGTTTCAGCTCGACTGGTATGCGGCCTGGGAAAGAAGGTCGGAAGAACCACCTCTTGATTGATGTGAAAAGAGGAGACCACCTTTGGAAGAAACTTAGGGTGAGTCCGTAAGACCACCCTATTCTTGTAGAACCTAGTGTATGGGGGCTCCGACACTAGGGCCTGCAGTTCACTAATGCGCCTAGCGGAGGTAAGGGCTACCAAGAAGAGGGTTTTCCAGGAGAGGAAACGCAGAGGGCAGGTAGCCATGGGTTCAAAAGGCGGACAGGTAAGCCTTTGCAAGACCACATTGAGATCCCAGTCAGGAGCTGGAGGGCGCAGCGGGGGCTTAAGCAGAAGAAGGCCCTTGAGAAAACGCGCCACCAAGGGGTGCGCGGAAAGAGGCTGGCCCTCCACTGGCGAATGATGTGCAGAGAGAGCACTGAGGTGGACCCTGACAGAGTTGGATTTAAGGCCTAGATCGGAGAGGTGAAGCAAATATTGCAGTACCACCGATACTAAGCAGGCAAAGGGGTCCTCAGAGCGCTGAGAACACCAGACCGAGAAGCAACGCCATTTAAGGGCGTAAGATTTCCGGGTGGAAGGTCGCCGAGACGCCAGGACGACAGCCTCCACCTCCGGAGGAAGTAAGAGCGGAGCTAGGACTACCCTTTCAGCAGCCAGGCCATCAGATGAAGGGCCCGGAGGTTGGGGTGGAGGAGAGTACCCTGATCCTGGGTCAGTAGATCGGGCTGAAACCCCAGAGGAAGAGGGGTGTCCACCGCTAGTTGTAGGAGTAGAGGGAACCAGGGTTGTCTCGGCCACCTGGGCGCTACCAGGATCATGGAGGCCCTGTCCTGGACAACTTTGAACAGCGCCCGGGACACAAGTGGCGTGGGAGGAAAGGCATACAGTAGGCCCGTGAACCACGAGATGAGGAAAGCATCCGGCGCTACTCTGAGAGGATGCGGGTGCCGGGAGCAGAACCTGGGAAGTTGCCGGTTTAGAGGACTGGCAAAGAGATCCACGGTGGGGAGGCCCCACCGGCGGAAGATCCGCTGGACAACTACGGGGTTCAACCTCCATTCGTGCGGCTGCAGAATCCGGCTCAGTTTGTCGGCTAGGCAATTTTCCTGCCCGGGCAGGTAAACAGCCTTGAGGAGGATGTCGTGGTCGACTGCCCAAGAGCACAGTCTCCGAGCCTCCCGACATAGAAGGAGGGAGACCGTGCCCCCTGTTTGTTCACGTAGAACATGACGACCTGATTGTCCGTCTGCACCAGAACAGACCGACGAGAAGTGAGGTGAGAGAAGGTCCGCAGAGCTAGGCGAATCGCCCGCAGTTCCAGGAAGTTTATCTGCTGAGCAGTCTCCCAAGGCGTCCAAAGGCCTTGAGTGCATGTTCCTTGGCAATGCGCTCCCCATCCCAGGAGAGAGACATCTGTCGTGAGCACTTGAGAAGGTGGAGGAGACTGAAAAGTCATGCCAAGTACCAGATTGGGCAGGTGAAGCCACCACTGCAGAGAGGAGACCAGACGGTCGGAGATCTGTATTAAGTCCGTCAGTCTCCCTGTGGCCTGATGCCATTGAGTGCGAAGGCTCCACTGAGCAGGTCGTATGTGCAGACGGGCATTCGGAGTGACATGGACTGTGGAGGCCATGTGACCGAGCAGTTGCAGGAATTGTCTGGCAGAGGCCGGTGACGCGCTGTGGAACCTGCCGGCCAGAGCCATGAGCCTGTTGGCCCGTTCCAGAGGCAAGAAGGCCCGAGCCTGCAGAGTGTCCAGCCGTGCTCCTATGAATTCGAGATCCTGAGAGGGGAGCAAAGTGGACTTTTCGAAGTTTATGATGAAGCCCAAGTGCTGAAGCAGAGCCACTGTGCGTTGAGTGGCCTGAGTGACGTCTAGGGAAGACTGTGCCCGGATGAGCCAGTCGTCCAGGTAGGGGAAGACGAATAGGCCTTGAAGCCTCAGGAAGGCTGCCACCACTGCCAGGCATTTCGTGAACACCCTGGGAGCGGAGGAGAGGCCAAAGGGCAGTACGCGGTACTGATAATGATTCCCTGCCACCACAAATCTCAGATACTGCCGGTGGTCCGGATGAATAAGGATGTGAGTATAAGCATCCTTTAGATCCAAGGAGCATAGCCAATCTCTCTGCCGGAGGTAGGGCAGTAGGATTCCAAGGGTAAGCATCTTGAACTTTTCCCGCTGCAGGAACTTGTTGAGGTTGCACAAGTCCAGAATGGGTCTGAGGCCTCCTGTCCTTTTCGGTACCAGGAAGTACCTCGAATAAAACCCGTGACCCCACAAGTGCTGGGGTACTGGCTCCACAGCCTGTTCCCGGAGCAGACTTTGCAGCTCCTGAAGGAGTAAGTCCCTGTGTAGAGGGGGTCTTGTAGGCTCCCCTGGAAAGTAGGGAGGAGGTACCTGGTGAAAATGTAGGAGGTAGCCCTTTTGAACCACCTGCAGCACCCAGGAATCGGATGTTATGGCTGACCACCTGTGGGCGAAGTGGGTCAGCCGGCCCCCCGTGCTGAGCGAAAGTCGCGGAGGGGGAGAGGCTATGCCGGCATAGTCAAAAGCCCCCACCCGGCTGAGCAGGGGCCTGTGTAGTGGGCTTGGGGGCCTTCTGCCTACGGGACCCGTTGCCCTGCCCCTTAGCCTGCTGGCCCTGATGGGGAGCTGCTGAGGCTTGATATTGTGGGTGGTGCTGTTTATAGGCAGACACCTTCCTCGGGTAAAAGGGCTTTTTCCCCGAGCCCTTCCTCTTCTGTGAAGGGGGCAGAGGTCTTTCTGGATAGACGAGTTCTGGTGAGAGTCTCGGACTCTAGTTCTGCCACCTTATCAGCCATGGGTTTGCCAAAGAGGTTTTCACCTCTGCAGGGGACATCGACCAACTTGTCCTGCACCCATGGCTCGAGGTCGGATGACTGAAGCCAAGCCTGACGGCGAGCACCGATGCCGGCTCCGGCTACTCGAGCCGATGCTTCGAAGCCATCGTAGGGTGCTCGAGAAATAAATTTCGAGCACTCTCGAATACCAGTGGACAAGGCCTGGAACCTCTGCAAAGGTTCCTCGGAGAGACCAGCAGAGAACCCGGCAATTTCCTTCGCCAGGTCTCGAAGATACATGCCCATATATAGCTGGTATGTCTGGACTCGGCAAGCAAGCATAGAGCCCTGGAAGCACTTCCTACCAAGGGCATCCAGGTTCCGGGCCTCCTTACCCGGAGGCACCGAGGAGTGCATCTTCTGAATCTTAAGTCGATGCATGGCCGATTCCACCACCATGGAATGGTGCGGCAGTTGTGGCTTCTGGAACCCGGGGCTCTTGCGGACTCGATACATGGAATCGACCCGCTTGCTTAACACCGGCGTCGAGGCCGGGCTCTCCCACATGCGGAAGAGCAGGCGCTCCAGCATCGGAGGAACCGGCACAGTAAAGGCCTCCTTCGGGGGAGAGTCATACTGGAGGGCCTCGAGCTCTTCGGCTCGGGGCTCCTCCTCCGGATCCGCGGGGAAGGCCAAAGCCTTGGCCATATCCCTCACGAAGTCGGAGAACCGGGTATCCTCCGGGGGGGACCGTCTCCGAGGCTCCGACTCGGGTGAGTCGGAGGGGACGCACCGAGTCTGAAAAGAACCGGGTGACTCGTCCTCCTCCGTGTCCCAGCCCGACTCCTCCGTGGAGGAATCGAGCGGCTCCGTGCGGGCGAGGGCCGAGGACCTCCGCCCCGACCGGCGTCGACGACCTCGGTCCCGAACGGGAAGCCGAGGGAGACCTTGGCCGAGGATCGACTCGAGCTCGTATGGACTCGAGGATCGGCTCGGCCTCCGGGGTCGACTTGGATGTCGACGTCCCGGTGGTCGGGGCAGATGCACTGGCGATGCCGGCCATCAATGCCCGCTGCTGGTCCATGAAGGCAGCGATACTGCACTCCAAGGCCGTCAATCTGAGACCAAACTCAGAAGACCCAGCAGTCCCCGACTCGGGCCCCGACGGCGTCGGGCCCAACGTCGGTTCCCTGAGAGGTGAGTCCATGAGGACTACAGTACTCACGTGTCCAGGAGACTCCACTTTGAGACGAGGATGCTTCGATGACCTCTCCGCCTCCGAGGACCCGGGGCGGCTGGTGGGGCTATGCGACCTGGCCCTCGAGGGACCAGGAGCGTCCTCCGACGCCACCCTCGCGGGTTTCCTCTTCCGACGATGTTCCCGGCCGGGAGACCCCCGCTCAGAGGAACTCCGACGATGCTCGGGGCCGGAGTCACGAGACGTCGAAGCCTCTGACGAGGTCCGGGCCCGACCGGACGCGGAGTCAGAGAAGATACGTTCCTTTTGTGACTGCCGACTCCTCAATGCCTTCGAGGACATTTTGTTGCAAGGACCACAACCCACCGAGTCATGATTGGGTCTGAGGCAACGGAGGCAGCAGTCATGTGTGTCGGTAAGAGACATAAGTCTGGTAGAGCGATCACACTTTTTAAAACCGCTGGCAGCCATCATGGGAAAAAGGGCCCCTGCGAGGTCGAAAGACCGTGCTGCCAGGGAAAAAGAAAAAAAGTGGCGGGAACGCCCGTTACAAGGGACAGAAAAAAAAAAAAACTGAAAAAATGTGAACGGACTCGATATTGGAGTATCGAGGCCGGGCGGGAAAGAGACACGGCGTCGAACCGAGAAAAAACAAACTAAAGAAATCAACTTTTTCAGCGGCGATCACAAACAACGTCTGTAGGGCTCTGCGGAAAAAAGAAGACTGAGCAAGATGGCATCCTTGGGCAGGAAGGGGACCGCGCATGCGCGCTGCAATTCCCAAAGGCTTTCTTCGAAAGCTGGGGAAAATTGCTCCGCGAGGGCTCCGTCGGCGCCGACGTCACCCATAAGTGAGGACTGACTTCCTGCTTGGTCCTGGAGAATGACTGCCATTTTCGGCTGTCGTGTAGTATGCTGCTCTGTTCACTGTCATAGTATGAATCCTGCCCTGGCTCTACTTACATGGTGCTTGCCGTGTAACTGGCATCTCCACCTTCTACATATTGCACTTGGTTGGGATATACGTGTTGGACTGGCACCTGCTGTAGCTGCTGAACCTGAAAGGAAATGAAACAGAATGGAAATAGCTCAGCCACTCTCACTGCCACTTCATTCCTCTGACTTTGCTGTCTCTCCCAATCCCTTTCCACCCAAATGTGTTTGTATGGGTATAAATGTATATGCTATGTTCAGCAGCATGGATCTCTGCTGTAATATGACCTTGTTGTGACCTACTTTCAGAGCTGTGGCTGCTGTTCCGAACACTAGCACCTGAGGGACTCTTTGCACCTTCACTCTCTCTTCGGGGCTCTGAGGGTGGGATGGAATAAATGGCTGCTGGTCGGTCACAACCTTCTGCTGCGGTGGTGGTGGCAACAGGAGCTGCTGAGGGAGAACTCGCACCAGCTCCACCCAGTGCTCAGAGCTGACCCCTGAAGGCAGTGACTGCATGTACTGCAGCCCTGCTCCGGCGCTTTCAAACCTCTCTGCTTCCATCCTGTCTTCTAACTTGAGAGGATGGTCAGTCTCTGACTGTCTCTGCTGCTCTTGTTCCTGTTCCTCCTGAGTCTGCGGCTGTTGCTGACATTTCCTAGCAGGAACGGACAACTGACTGTCTGGGCTCTAAACGATAAACACAAGTACTGAAGATACTGGGCATCAATGTGCAATTCTGCTGCCTGCTCTGAAAATTGGCAGGACAATTCTACATTTATTTAAATGTTTCTATTCTGCACTTGGGTGGATTACAAGTAAAAGAAACAAACCATTTAGATTTTATTGGTATAAAAGCAAACTATCCCATTAAGCAAAAGAAGTACGCAAGCGCTATTCTAGCAGCCATGCACACATTGTCATCCAGACAGTTCTTTTCAGTTACATAACTTTACTAATTTACATTAACAAGTGCAAATGAGAATCTTAAACAGAAAACAAGAAACAGGCACATTTATGAGCTCTAATATACCATAAAGCAAAGGCACATAAACTGATGATATCACGATGACAATCATGTACCTGCACATACTCAATTAACCCCCAATGCAGGTAAGTAACTTCGCTGTCTCCATGTACAGCAGAGAAAGCAGGCTACACTTTCTGGTGAACAGTTATGATACTGACTGTAGCATCAGGGCTGGCCGCTGCCTGTACAGGATCACTGGTGTGTGTTGGAGGGAAGCCAAATTTAAAGAGTAACAATGGAGCTTTAATAGATCATGTCCTGATGCGGGCCATCAACTCATTATCTTCACAGGGTCGCCCATCCACTAGGTGTACTAGGCAGCTGCCTAGGGCAGCAGACCCTGGCGGGCAGCATCGCTAACTCAACCCCTGGGAAGAGACAGCTGAACTGCTGCTTCAGCGCCATAGCGGGCTTTAAAATGCCCATGCATGCAGTTCCGGCCTGTCGCTCCTGCTCACCCTCCAAGAAAGTTGCATTGGAGGGGGAGGGGGGGGACCAGGAGCAGCAGGCTGTGAGCACACATGCGCGTGGGCACTTTAAGGTCCGATGCAGCGCTGAAGTGACAGTTCAGTCGCCGCCGTTTCAGTGCAAAATGATGGTGGCGTGGCATGGTGGGCTGGACAGAGGCGCAGTCTTTTAGGGAGGGGGACAGCAGCACGGAGGGTCTGCCTAGGGTGGCAGAAATCCTTGTGCTGCCTCTGTGCCTTCATTCCCAGCTGTATCCAAAGAAAAGAGTGGGAGAGTAGCATGGAATGTCGACAGTCTACGAACAGCAATCAAGTTAAAGGAAAAGCTGCTTGTAATTCTCCATTCAGCTGTTAATCTTTTCATGCTCAGCTCCTCCAGTTTAGGGTGAAATTTTGCAAAATGCAATGTGTGCCTTCGAGTCAGTCCTGACTCCTGGCGACCCAGAAGCTCCTGGGTTTTCTTGGCAGTGTCACCGGAAGTAGATTGCCAGGCCTTTCTTCCGAGGTAATGGAGGGTTAAGTGACTTGCCCAAGGCCACAAGGAGTGCTAGTGGGAATTGAACCCTGGTTGCTTGGTTACCAAGCCAGTGTTCTAACCACTAGGCTACTCCGAAATTTTACTTACCTGATAATTTGCTTTCCTGGAATCCTGCTAGACCAGTCCAAACAAGTGAGTTTATCCCCCTTCCCAGGAGAAGATTGAGACAGAGAAAAAAACAGAAAGTTAATGCCTGTGATGATGTCAGTAGAAGACTGCTGCAGCTAGCGGAACCCTCCAGTATTTAAAATGGCCAGCCCCTTAATAGCCAACATAGAGATGGAATCAACCCTCAAGGAAAGGAACTGCTCTGGGAGGACAAAAGATCCAACTCGGTCAACCAGAACGAGTGAAGAACAAGTTTATTTCAGAAAGAACATATATAAACACACCAGGGTTTGAGGGATAAGGCAGTTACTCACCTGTAGCAGGTGTTCTCTGGGGACAGCAGGAATAAGTCTTCATGTATGGGTGACATCACTGACAAAGCCCTGCAGGGGAATGCTCCCCAGTTTCTATAGGAAGCTTTTGGGAGGCTCCACCATGCCTGTGCCTGTCTTCCCGCGTGCCACGGCCCCTTCTTCTCCAGTATGTAACAAAGCTGTAGCAGAAGACAACTCCTCGGGGAGATGGGAGGGTTGTGAGGACTTATTCTTGTTGTCCACGGAGAACACCTGCTACAGCTGAGTAACTATCTTTTTTCTTCACTGGCAAGCAGGAATTTAAGTCCTCACATATGGGATGCCAAAGCTACAGGCTATCAAAAACCAAGGAGGTCAAAGAGCCCAAAATGGGGAACAAAACAGAACTGGAGAATCAATTATGTACAGCAATGGTCGCCCCAAGAGGAACTCATCTGATTCAGTATCTTCATCACAAGTGTCACTCATCACTCATGCTCTTAGTAATTTTAAAACATTTTTTGTAGCCTAGACAGACAGTAGGGCCTTGGTGAGATGGAGTTGGAGTCTAATCCCCAAAGAGATGCCAGAGAACAGATTGGCCGAAATTGCTGTCACATCAGGAATCCCCATCCAGACTGTAGTGAGATGTGAATGTGTGGACAGAAGACCACGTTGCAGCCCTGCAGATCTCTTCCATGGAGACTGAGTGCAAGCAGGCCACCGACGCAGCCATGGCTCTGACGTTATGAACCATGACATAACCATCAAGGTTCAGGTCAGCCTGGGCATAAGCAAAAGAAATGCAGTCTGCCAGCCAAACAAAGAGTGCATTTGGAAACGGCAGCCCCTAGCTTGTTGGGGTCAAAAAAAGCAGATACCACTTTTGGAAGGAATCGTGGATGAGTGCATAGGACCACTTTGTTATGAGGAAACTTGGTATTCGGCGGGTGAGCCACCAGAGCCTGGAGCTCACTAACATGGCATGCAGAGGTAACCGCCGCCAGAAACAAGACCTTCCAGGTCAAGAACTTGAAACGGGAAGAAGCGAGTGGCTCAAAGGGAGCTAACATGAGCTGTGCCAAAACCACATTGAGGTTCCAAGCCACCGTTGGAGGCTTCAAGGGAGTTTTAGTGAGGAGTAAGCCCCGCATGAAGTGAACCACCAAAGGCTGAGCATATATGGGCTTCCCCTCTAAACCAAGATGGTAGGCCCCAATGACACTAAGGTAGACTAACAGCTAGACTTGAGATCCGACTCTGAGAGAGGTACTCAAGCAACCTGTCAGAGCAATGAAAGGGGTCCAATGCCGAATCAGCGCACCAGAAGCGCATCTCCTCCACTTGAAAACATAAGACCTTCTTGTCGAGACCTTCCTATAGGTCAACAGAACCCCCGTCACACTGTCATAAGAACATTAGAAATGCCTTACTGGGTCTGATCAAGGTCCATCAAGCCCAGTATCCTGTTTCCAACAGTGGCTGATCCAGGCCACAAGTACCTGGCAGGTTCCCAAAAAGGCACACAGGTTCCACAATGCTTGTCCCAGGGCAAGCAGTGGATTTCCTGGGTCCTCTTTAATTATGGTTTATGGACATTTCCTCCAGAAACCTGTCCAAACCTTTTTTAAACCCAGCTACACTAATAGCTTTTACTACATCCTCTGGTAACGAATTCCAGAGTTTTAACCGTCGGGCAGGTTAAGCTCCAACAGGACTAGCTGCTCAATATCCATGTAGTGAGGGACAGAGACCGGATGTTTGGATGAAGCAGGCTCCTTTGCTCCAGTAAGATGAGGTCTGGAGCAGAGCCTAACTGTAGAGGCACCCAACAGGAGAGCTAAAGCAGAAGAGGGAACCATGGCTGCCTGGGCCAATACGGCACAATGAGAATCATCATACCCCTGTCGGCCTGGAGTTTCAGCAGGGTCTTCGCTATGAGAGGATATGCATATAGCAGGCCTTTCCCCCCAGTGCAGGAGGAGTTGCAAACAGATCAATGAGGTACCCCACTTCCGAAAGATCTTGGCCATGACATCCCTGCTCATGCAGCTGAAGGACCTGGCACAGCTGTCTGCCAGGGAATTCTGCTCCCTTGGCAGATAGGTGGCTCTTAACTCCTACAGCCGGACTGCCTCCCCACACAAGATATACAAACCTGTGCCCCCCTGCTTGTTGACATAGTACATCGCCACCTGATTGTCAGTCTGAATCAGAACTGTCTGGTTGGCTAGATGAGCCTGGAAGGCCCAAAGGGCCTTCACAACGGCTCGCAATTCCAATAAACTGATCTGATGGAGACTCTCCTGTTCAGACCAAACTCCTTGCATGCAAAGGCCATCCAAATGCGCCCCCCCCCCCAACTCAGCTTGGATGCGTCTGTCAGTGTCCTCTGGAGAGACGCCATCTGAAAGGGGTGACCCTTGAGCAGGTTTTGAGGATACAACCACCAGTGCAGAGACTGGACCAGAGACACGGTGACTGCCACCTGATCCTGGAGGCGGCCAATGGTTTGCTTCCACTGAGTGCTCTGAGTTCATTGAGTTTGTCCCATTTACAGATGAGCCAGAGGAGTGATGTGCAACATAAAGGCCATATGACTGAGACCAGTCAGCACCCCCTGGGCTGTTATCCAATGCTTCTGCACGGTATCGTGGATCAAAGCCGTCAACTGTTGAAGATGGTCCAGTGGAAGGCAGGCCTGTGGCTTGAGTCATGTCGAGGAGAGTCCCAATGAACTCCAGATGCTGGAAGGGCTGAAGGTGGGACTTTGGTTAATTGACCACAAACCTCAACAGCTTGAGCAACTGTGTTGACCTCTGGATTCTATCTGGAGTCATTCTTTTTATGAGCCAGTTGTCCAGATAAGGGAAGACAAAGACTCCTAGTGTCTGGAAGTGCTATCTCTCGAGGACGAATTGGAGATATTTCCTGTGGGTGGGATGGATCGGTATATGCATATACATGTCTTTGAGATCCAAGCAGCATAGCCAATCATCCCCTTGATGATAACGGAGCAAGGTCCTCAGAGAGACCATCTTGAATTTTTCTCACACAAGGAGGTTGTTGAGGTTTCTGAGGTCTAGAATGAGCTGAAACACCCTCTCTCCCCTGTCTTCTTGTGGACCAGGAAGTACCTGGAGTAAAACCCCTGCCCAACCTGTTCCAGAGTCACAGTCTCTATGGCGAGATCAGCCAGAAGGGTGGAGATTTCTCCTTGCAAGAGGTTGAGATGCTGACGGTCGAGGGGGAATGAGGTGGCAGTTCGGTGAAGTGTAACATGTAGCCACTCTGGACTATCTGCAGTACCCACAAGTCTGAAGTTATGAGTGGCCACTGTGGGCAAAAAGAGTGAGCCGCCCCCCCACCAGAGGGTCCCCTCCAAGGACACTGGCAAATTGGCTATGCTCTGAAGGAACCAGTCAAAGCCCCGCCCCCAGCTTGGGCTGCAGAGCGGGCTAAGCCTTTTGAGGTTTCTCCCGGCGCTGCGGGAGAAGGCCCTGTACCTACTGCTGAGAGTTTTGAGGCATAGGGAAGTACCTGCGCTTATGATGATGGTAGGCTTTTTCTGACCCCCCCCTGATACTTCTTGTGAGAGGGATCGGGTATTTTCCTCGAGCGCCTGGTGAGGGTAATGTACTGTTTCTCTATATTGCAGCTTTCGCGTCCACCTGCTCTCCGAAGAGGTTCTTTCCCCAGTATGGCACATCTGCCAGCTTATGGTGTACCAACTTACATACATAAGAACATAAGATATGCCATACTGGGTCAGACCAAGGTCCATCAAGCCCAGTATTCTGTTTCCAACAGTGGCCAATCTAGGTCACATGTACCTAGCAGTTTCCCCAAGAGACACAAGTTCCACAATGCTTGTACTGGGTCAAGCATTGATATCTTCGGTCACTTCTTAATAATGGTTTATGGACCTTTCCTCCAGGAACTTGTCCAAACCTTTTTTAAACCCAGCTACACTAACAGCCTTTACTACATCCTCCGGTAACAAATTCCAGAGTTTGATTACACGTTGAGTGAAAAAATATTTTCTTTTATTAGTCTCAAATAGTTTACCCTGTAGCTTCATTGCATGTCCCCTAGTCTTTCTATATTCTGATAACGTAAACAATCGATTTACGTTTACCCGTTCCACTCCGTTCATTCATTTATAGACTTCTATCATATCTCCCCTCAGCCGTCTCTTTTCCAGGTTAAAGAGCCCTAACCTTTTTAGCCTTTCTTCATAGGAGTATCCTTCCATCCCCTTTACCATTTTGGTGGCTCTTCTCTGAACCTTTTCTAAAATCGCTATATCCTTTTTAAGATACGGCGACCAGAATTGCACACAATATTCAAGGTGCGGTCTCACCATGGAACGATATAGAGGCATTATAATATCTTTTGTTTTATTTTCCATTCCTTTCCTTATCATACCTACATTCTATTTGCTCTCTTGGCCGCCGCTGCACACTGGGCCGAGGGTTTTAACATGGTATCCACAATGACGCCTAAATCTTTTTCCTGGGTGGTGGTTCCTAATGTGGAACCTTGCATCGTGTAACCATATTTTGGGTTGTTCTTCCCTAGGTGCATAACCTTGCACTTGTCCACATTAAATTTCATCTGCCATTTTGATGCCAGTCTTCCAATTTATCAAGATCCTCTTGCAATTTTTCACAATCCTCTTGGGTTTTAACAACTTTAAATAGTTTTGTGTCATCTGCAAATTTGATAACCTCACTCGTTATTCCACTTTCCAGGTCATTTATGAATATGTCAAAAAGCAGCGGACCCAGCACAGATCCCTGGGGTACACCACTATTCACCTTTCTCCATTGGGAAAATTGGCCATTTAGCCCTACCCTCTGCTTTCTATCTTTTAACCAGTTCCTGATCCACAACAGTACACTGCCTCCTATCCCATGACGCTCTAGTTTTGCCAAAAGTCTCTGATGAGGGACCTTGTCAAAGGCTTTCTGAAAGTCCAGATACACAATATCAACCGACTCACCTTTGTCCACCTGTTTATTCACTCCTTCAAAAAAACAACAGATTAGTAAGACAAGATCTTCCTTGTCTAAAGCCATGTTGGCTGTCTCCCATTAGGTTGTGACTATCTACATGCTGAGTAATTTTATTCTTTATGATGGTTTCTACCATTTTTCCTGGTACTGACGTCCAGCTCGGAAGATTGGGGCCTACCAACTCGCCTGGCTCCAATGTCCACCACTGCTGCCCTACAGGCAGACTCAAAGGTGTCATAGGTTGCCTGGACCGTGAACTTAGTTCTTGCCATGGCCTACCAGGGCAAGATAGAAGTCCATTTTCTCAGAGGGGAGAAATAGGTCAATTTCAGTGAGATCAAGCATAATGTCCTTCCAAGAATATGCTCATGTAGAGCTGGTAGGAGAGCACCCCAGCTACTAGCATGGAGCTCTGAAAGCACCTCCTTCTGAAAGAGTCCAGTGTCTGAGCTTCCCTGCCCGGGGATGTCGATGAATGAGTCTTAGTGCTCTTAATCCTCTTTAGGGCAGACTCCACTACCAAGCAGTGGTGCAGGAGCTGAGGCTTTTCAAACCTTGGGGGCCTTCTGAACCCAATACATCAAGTCTAGCTTCCTGCTGGCAGAGGGCATTGTGAGGGGCTTCTCCCACATCCTCATTTGCAGCATCTGTAGGATCCATTGCACCAGCACCATTACTGCCTCCTTAGGGGCCGAGGGGTACTGGAGGATCTCCAGCTCCTCTGCCCTGGGCTTATTCTCTGCCTCCAGAGAAAATGGGATGGCCTTGGCCATATCTCTGAAGTCCTGGAAAGACATGTCCTCTAGAGGAGACTTCTGCTGTTCATGCAGAGGGGAGGGGTCCATTGGAAGCTCAGGAGACCTGCACTCTGACAGGATCTCTGATTTCACATCGGTCATGCAGCCATAATCTGACTCAGAGGAAAATCAAAGTATCTCAGACTCTGCCTGGATCTCTCTATGACTTCAAGGAGAGTCGGCGCATCGACAGGATTAATGAGATGAGTGCTTCTGAGGTTTCAATGGGACATCAGACCCCAACACACTTGAGAAAGAGATGTCCCCACTAGGGACTGGCTTCGGATCTTTGACACCCCAATGTCAATGCCTCCGCAGTCAATGCATGTGTCTCAAGGATCAATTGCACCACGTGTGAAGACAATGCCATGGGCATCAAAGAATCAGTCTGCCACTTTTCCAGCATCGCTGCCATACAGGCCTCGAGGGCCTGAGGCTTTCCTCCATGGCTGCCGATTCCAAAGGTCTAGGAGCCTGAGCCACTTTGACCACTGTCTCCAGCATCCCTGTAGGGGTATTGGCATGGCCTTGGTCACTGGGAGATGGTCGATGCCCCTCACCTCACTGGGGCACCTTTGTGGGACGTTCCTGCCAACGCTCTTGACATCTGTGATAAGGAAGCTTATCATAGCTCAGGTAGGAGCTATAGAAAAGATGATGTGACTCTGAACAAGCAACCTGTCAGTTCTGGTAGAAGCAAGAAAATAGAGTTTTCACATAAAAGACTACCAGTCCCAGAATGCACCAGTTTTCCAGCAGCCATGAGAGGGGCTGAAGTGAGAAAATGTGTGTGCAATCAAGAGAGCTATGAGGTAATCCCTAAGCACTCATCTCAAAGGGCAGGGCCTGATTCAAGACAGCTGCGCTGTGTTAGGGAGCAGCACACATTAGGACAGAATAAGAATAGAGCTTATTCTTCAGATAACAGTTACTACAAGCTCCAGCCCAGCTTCAGGGAGAGCTACAAGAACAGCTTCAGAAAGAGATACAGAGACAGCAACGGCTACAAGCTCAAGCACCAGTATCACCTGGAGAAACAGAAGCCAAGCCAAGCGGATAGAGAAAGAAGGAAACTCTCTGGAAGGAAGAGAAGAAAGCCCATTGGAAGGTCTGGGAGATTCCAAGGCAGTACCCATACTGGGAGGTATTCCAAATGCCAGCAGAGTCCATTGGACTGGATTCAGCCAGAGGAATGGATTGGCAGAGATAGGAATCACCAGTGGCTACCTGGAAGAGAGAAGACTGCATGTGGAAGGGACTTTCAGACCAAGGCCAGAAGGTATGTGAGAGAAGATCCAGTGTCCAGGGATCAAGATTGGAAGGCTGGACATCAGAATTGGATTACATATTGGCCAGGCTATACAGAGAGGAATAATGATAGCAGGAGAGGCTCAGGTATGAACACTGATC
Organism: Ichthyophis bannanicus; assembly: GCA_033557465.1. NCBI lineage: Eukaryota > Metazoa > Chordata > Amphibia > Gymnophiona > Ichthyophiidae > Ichthyophis > Ichthyophis bannanicus. The sequence goes on along the minus strand of CM066051.1, from coordinate 104,215,596 downwards.
CAGACCCTATCTATAATAGAGAATGGCAGCAAGGGAATGAGCATTCTCATGATAGTGCCTTAATGAAAGACTCGTCTGTGCCAATGTATGATAATGACCCTATGCTGATTGATACAGCAGATGAAAGTACAGTTTATATGGACTGTTCTCTATCTAAATGCTATTGCTAGCTTTCTCTGAGCAAACACATCAGCCATCACAAAGAAACCTAACTTTGTTCTTTATTTCCACTGCAAACAGCTCTTAAAGCAGGATTTGGGCTCACACAGTTGCAGCCAGCCAGCTAAAGGCTTTCAGCTGGTCCATTGATAGTAATTAGGGCTGCACCTGATTGTGTGTGTGAGCAAGGGTGAATCACTGCTGAGATCGGCGTGGAAAATAAGCAGAAGTTAACCTAACCAGCAAAGTTTATTCTTTACTTTGTGCCTTTGTATTTGGTAATTATTTGCTAAGAAAACATTAGCTAATTGCCTGACAAGCTGAAGGTTGTTTTCTGGTTTACTTTGTGACTTTTTGTTATCCATTTTAAACACTGCAAGCAAGTAACCTCATTTATAGTGCTATCAAGCATACATGTGCTGGGTGAATTAAACCCCATCAATAAAAGAAGTATTTTATTGATCTTACCACTTGGTTTCACAACTCAAATTATTGTCATCAGCTGTGTTTGGGAGTGAATGAACTACAATACCCACAATACCTTGCAAGAATCATATGAATATATGCATCGTCAAGATTGTGTAAGTTCTCACCCTAGGCAGCCGTCTGACACATCGCATTGGAAAGGGCTCCGATGCTGATGCACAAGAGGCTTAGCCATGTGCTTGAAAGGGTCCCTTCGACATCTGTGGGATTTTTTGCCTGATGAAGGGTCTCTGGAAGTTGGAATAGACGCAGTGCTGTGTCATGAAGAACCCCATTTTGCATTTTTATAGTTTATGAAGGTCGTCTAGCTCATCAAGTTGCAGATAAGTGTCTGCTTCATTTTTTGTTTGGTGAAAAGCTTTGTTGCTTGTTGTTTTACTGCAAAAATTATGAATGGATGTAGCCTGGTGTAGGGGTTAAGTCCTCACACAGACATTGTCCAACAAAGAACTTTTGTGGCAGGAACTTGCTTCATATGGATTTAGCCTTTTTTGATAGTTTGATCATTTCTGGGCTTAGGCCATTCCCATTCCGCCCACTGGAAGCTTTTGTTATGGTGGTGAAGTCTTTGGCTTTCCCTATTTTTGACTGGCATGGCAATTAATCCAGCTGTAATCCAGTTGATACCTTTACCTATTTTGATGAACAGCAAAGCCATGTTATTCAACATGCTTCTTTGTTTGACGATGTTCCACACAGGCAACTTATAAACAAACTGAGCACTCTAAGGATGGACCCTAAAGTTATTGCTTGAGTTAGAAATCGGTTGAGTGGGAGGCGACAAAGGGTACAGGTAAACAGAGTTCACTCTGAAGAGAGGGAGGTTACCAGTGGTGTACCCCAGGGATCTGTCCTTGGTCTGATTCTTTGTAACATCTTTGTTAGTGATATTCCAGAAGGGCTGTCGGGTAAAGTTTGCCTCTTTGCGGATGATACCAAAATCTGCAATAGAGTGGACACCTAGGAAAGTGTAAACATGAGGAGGGATCTAGCTAAGCTTGAAAAATGGTCTAGAATTTGGCAGCTGAGATTTAATGTTAAAAAATGCAAGGTCATGCATTCGGGTTGCAGCAATCCAAGGGAGCGATATAGTATAGGGTGTGAAGTACTTCTGTCCACAATAGAACGGGACCTAGGCGTGATTGTGTCTGTTGATCTTAAAGTATCTAAACAGGTAGAAAAGGCGATGGCAAAAGCTAGAAGGATGCTTGGGTGCATAGGAAGAGGAATAGCCAGCAGAAGAAAGGAGGTGATAGTGCCTCTGCATAGGTCTTTGGTGCAACCTCATTTGGAGTATTGTGTGAAATTCTGGAGGTTGGAGTCTTTGCAGAGGGTGGCTACTTAAATGGTTAGCGGTCTTCGTTATAAAGCATATGAGGACAGACTTAAGTATCTTAATATGTATACTTTAGAGAAAAGGCAGGATAGAGGGGATATGAATGAGACGTTTAAATACCTCCATGGCATAAATGCACAGGAGGAGAGCCTCTTTCAATTGAAAGCAAGCTCTGTTACAAGGGGACATAGGATGAGGGTGAAAGGTGATAACTCAGGAGTGATTTGCAGAAATATTTCTTTATGGAAAGAGTGGTGGATCCGTGGAATAGTCTCCCAGTGGAGGTCGTAGAGACGAGAACAATATCTGAATTCAAAAAAAGCATGGGACAAACACAGAAGATCTCTAAAGGGAAAAAGGGGACTATTGTAGTGGCTGATATGGAAGGGCAAACTAGATAGGCCATGTGGTCTTTTTCTGTCATCATGTTTCTATGTTTCTAGAACAGAAGGACACAGTTTTTTCTTTCAATGAACTCCAATGCATTAACAAATGCTTGGTTAGGGCGCAATTACATGGGGCTTATCTTACGCAATATTTAAAGACAGGTACCATACTTAAGGGGCTAAGGGTCCGAAAGCCTCCTAAATTATTTTCTGATGAGCCTGATTTTTTTGATAAAGTGGAATGGCATTTTAAACAAGTGTGTTTTTGATTTAATCACACTTTTGGTGGAACGCACCACTACAGAAGAAGAGGTTATTTCCACACAATTATACGAGCTTCAGGAAAAGCTAACATCACAATTTGATTCTCAGCTGTTCCAGACTAAATTCCAAGAAACGCTGATACAAATTACTAATTTTCTGGACAATCTACAATCTTTTAAAAGGTGAAATTAGGCTTACCTGCTAATTGTAGTTCCTGGAGTGGACACAGTCTAGTCCCGAAACCTCTGGGTTCCCCATCTCATACAGCAGCTTGGAGACTGAGAAACTCCTCTTTTTGTGACATCACTGGTATATCCATCCTGGAACTGCCTTCTGTCACCAGTTACCTATTGACAAAGCAGACTCACCGGAGCCACAAGTAAGAACAAATGAACCAGAAGTATAACTATCTAAAACTGTAACCCCATCGGCCAACCGAACATGTACCTTTAAAACTGACCAGACCACTCTTGCATCCTAAGAGAGAAAAGGAAAGATAGTTCAAGATAGAAAAACACAGAGGAAACTGATGCATTTATAGGAGCTGCAACCACCCCTTGACCTGAACACGAAGTTCTGCAAACCCCCTTCTGGTCTTACCTGTGATCCGCCTCTGAACGCTTCAGACTCTGAAGATACCGCAAGACCTAGGGAGGGATACGGGACTAGACTGTGTCCACTCCAGGAACTACAATTAGCAGGTAAGCCTAATTTCACCTTCCTGATCGTGTCCCCAGTCTAGTCCCGAAACCTCTGGGTCAGTACCAGAGCAGTGAAAACATTAAACACGGGAGGGACCCTGAAGCGCAGCCTAAAGCACAGCCGTTCCGAAACAGGTGTCCTCCTCTCGCAGCACATCCAACCGATAGTGCTTTACAAAGGTATTCAAAGACGACCAGGTCGCCGCCTTACAGATTTCTTCCGGTGCAACCGATCATCGCTCCGCCCAAGAGGCAGCCTGCGCCCTGGTGGAATGCGCCCGCAGTCCATCCGGCACCGACTTACCTTTCAAGATATACGCCGCAGCAATGGCTTGGATGCCTTCGACGCTGCTTCCCCCTTTCTCTGCCCGGCGAAGAGCACAAAAAGCCTGTCAGACCTCCGAAAAGGCTCCGTCTGCTTGAGATACTGCCGCAACGCTCTTCCAACGTCCAACCGATGCAACTTCCTTGTACGCTCCCTCTGAACAGTCCGAGGAAACACCGGTAAGGATACGTCCTGACTGACATGAAACGGAGAGACCACCTTTGGTAGAAAAGTGGGCACAGTCCTCAACACTACCTTGGACGCAAAGAAGGAAAGGTAGGGCTCCTTACAGGACAACGCTTGCAGTTCGGAGACTCTACGGGCTGAACAGATCGCCACCAGATAAATCACCTTCAACGTAAGATCCTTGAGGGTTGCTCGCGACAGGGGTTCAAAAGGCTCTCGCTCTAGAGCATCTAACACGAATGGGAGATGCCACCTGGGAAAGATCTGCCTGCATGGAGGCCGCAGAAGGGATACTGCCTTTAAGAAACGTTTGACGTCCCGCTGAGTCCCAATCTCTTGACCGCCTACTCTGCCCCTGTAACACGCCACCGCTGCCACCTGAACTCGCAGAGATGCCAAACCCCTTGTCGAAACCATCCTGTAAAAAATCCAATATCTGAGGGATGGAGGCCTTCAAAGCCGTGCAACTCCTGTCCGCGCACCACGCCTCGAAGATCCTCCATATACGAACATAAGCCAATGACGTAGACTTTCTTCTGGCCCTCAACAGGGTAGAAATCACTGCCCCCGAGTACCCCCGGGACCGCAGTCGCGCCCTCTCAAGAGTCAGGCTGTAAGCGAGAACCGATCCACATGAGGCATGAAGAGGGGCCTCTGAGACAACAGATTGGGCCGGACCGGTAGCCTCCACGGTTTTGCCACTAACAGCCTTACTAAGTCCCTGTACCAGGGTCGATGCGGCCAATTTGGGGCGATGAGAATTACCTGCCCACTGAACTTTTCTATCCGCTGAAGTACTCTGCCGATCAGAACCCACGGGGGAAACACATACAGCAGCTGTCCCACGGGCCATTCCTGAATGAGGGCATCTAATCCCTCCAACATTCTTTCTCTTCTTCTGCTGAAAAATTGACTTGCCTTCGCCGAGTCGAAGGTCGCCATGAGGTCCATGACCGGCGTGCCCCACCTGCGGACGAGCATCTGGAACACCTCGGGATGCAAGACCCATTCTCCCGGGTCCACCCGCACCCGACTGAGGAAATCGGCCTGCACATTGTCTACCCCGGCCACGTGCGCTGCCGACAGATCCAGGAGATTTGCTTCCGCCCAGCTGCATAAGACTCCTGCCTCCTCCTCTAGAGCTACACTGGAGGTTCCCCGCTGCTTGTTGACGTAGGCCACCATGGTCACGTTGTCTGAGAATACGCAGACTGCCTTTCCACCGAGGACCGAGCGGAACTCCTGCAACACGAGCGTCACCGCTCTCAACTCTAGCCTGTTGATCGACCACAACTGTTCCTGAGCATCCCAGCGCCCTTGGGTAAACTGGCCCTGACAGTGAGCTCCCCAACCGCTCAGACAAGCATCCGTCATCAGGGCCACCCAGGAGGGAGACTCCAGCGACTTCCCCCGCTGCAGCGAGTTGGGAACTAGCCACCACCGCAGGGCTTGCCGGATGTCCCCTGAGTAGGGTAGCCTCCTGGACAGTGGATCCTGCTGGTGCGACCATCGGCGAAGCAGCGCTCCCTGCAAGAGTCTCATGTGCGCCCTTGCCCACTGCACCATCTCTATCGTCGCCGCCATGGTCCCTAGCAACTGCAGGTAACGCCACACCGAAGGCGCTTTGCACGCTAGAAAGCCTCGGACGAGTCGTCGCAGGCTCTGCGCCCGCTGATCCGTCAGGAAAATCTTTCCTACACGCGTCTCGAAGCGTGCTCCTAGGTATTCCAGATCTTGCGAAGGCACCAACTGACTCTTGGACACATTGACTATCCACCCGAGACCCTCTAGAAAGGACACCACCCGGGCTGTAGCCGTCACGCTCTCCGCATGGGATTTTGCCCTGATCAACCAATCGTCTAGATAGGGGTGGACGAGGATCCCCTCCTTTCTCAAGGCCGCTGCCACCACTACCATGACCTTTGTGAAGACTCGCGGGGCGGTCGCCAGCCCGAAAGACAACGCTCGGAACTGAAAATGACCGAAGGGAACAGTGAAGCAGAGGAATTTGTGATGATCTGGATGTATGGGGATGTGTAGGTACGCTTCCGATAAATCTAAGGAAGTGAGAAACTCCCCTTTCTGCACCGCTACGGCCACCGAGCGCAGGGTTTCCATGTGAAAATGAGTCACCCGAAGACAGCGATTCACACCCTTGAGATCGAGGATCGGACGGAACCCTCCGTCCTTCTTGGGAACGATGAAGTAGATGGAGTATCGACCGCTGCCGCACTGATCTGGAGGAACCGGCACAATCGCCCCGAGAGCTAACAGCCTTTGTACCGTCCCCCGCAGGGCCTCGCGTTTGGTGACCGACCTTCCGGGTGACTGCACGAAGGAGTCTCTCACCGGTCTTTGGAACTCCAGCACGTAGCCCTCCCGAATAACTTCCAGAACCCATTGATCTGAAGTGATTTGGGCCCAGGCAGAATAAAACTCCTGCAAGCGCCCCCCTACGGGAACTAAGGGCGCCTGGGCCCCCCTCATCTCATTGTGCCTTCTTGGAGGAGAAAGAGGATGCGGAGGAAGCTCCGAAGCCCCTTCCTGCTCCCCGAAACCCACGGAAACCTTGACCCCTACTGGGAAAGCAACCACGTTGAAAGGGATTGAATCTTTGGGACCGGAACCGACGAAATTCCCGCTGTTGCCCCTTGCCCGGCGGGTTCGTACGCCCTGACTTAGGCTTGTCCTCTGGCAGCCTGCCTCCCTTAGATTCACCGAGATCCTTGACCAGCTTCTCCAAATCCTCTCCAAAGAGCAGACGTCCTTTAAAGGGGAGCTTGCTCAACCGAGCTATGGAGGAGGCATCTGCCGCCCAATTGCAGAGCCACAAGTAACGCCGAGCCACAACAGCCGAAGCCATACTTTTAGACAATCCTCGCATCAGATCATACTGGATATCCGCCAAATAGGCCGCCCCCGATTCCAACCAGGACGCCTCCTCTGCCCCTTCACTATCTGGCCCCGCACACATCCGCTGGGACCAGCGTAGGCAGGCTCTGGCCACCCAGGCTCCACAGATAGCCGCCTGAAGCGACAGGGCATTAACGTCAAACACTTGTCATAAAAGCACATCCAACTTTTTGTCCTGAGAGTCCTTAAGGGCCGCACTACCTTCTTACCGGGATTGTAGTCTTTTTAGTGACCGCCGAGACGGCGGCGTCCACCTTGGGGGGCTTAAACACCTCCTTGTCTTTGTCTGACAATGGATATAATCGACCCATAACACGTGCACCCCTTAGCGGAGCTTCAGGTGTGTTTCACTCCTCCTGTATCATTTCGTGGAACACCCTATGGACCGGAAAAACTTTCTGACTTTTTCGGAATACCTGCAGCAAAGGATCCTCCAGTGATTCCTCCTCCACTGCTCCAGGGGCCGGCATATTCAGTACCTTGAGCGTCTCCGCGATGAGGGCCGGCAACTCTTCCCTTCTAAACACTCGCACTACTCTGGCTTGGTCCCCTTCCTCGGGGATCTCGCCTTCCTCGAGTTCCTCTTCCCCCAAACTGAGGCCTTCTTCATCCGATAGCGGACCCTCTGAGGCCAAGGATGGCTCTCTGAAGTCCCCTTCCCCCCGAGCCCTCTTGACTCCGCGAGAGGGGACCTCCCCCTGACTTTGGGAAGCGGGCCTCTTGATAGGACCTCCGCCAGTTGTACCCCCCAACTGCGGGGTACTGCCCAGCACTGATTGCTGCAGCAACAGGAGAAAATCCTGCGAGAAGATGGAAGCCATCTGAGGTGGCCACGCCACCTGGGAAGGGGGAATGTCCGCGGCAGAGGAGGGCCCTGCCACCGGCTCCTCCTGCACCCCACCAGACGCTGGCAAAACTGAGGGCTCTGAGTCTGACACAGAAGCTCCCTCTCTCACCTGCTCTGAACCAGCGGCGTCTCTCATGCAGGCCTTACAGACTCCTGCGTCTGTGACCTTCTTGGCCCCACACACAATACACTGGGGCTTGGAGGGCATCGTAGCACCCTTGGGAGGAGTCAAATACCACCCCCGAAGGAACGATAATGAAGCGTGGCCCAGCACTGCTAAGAAATTGCAGCCCACACAAGCCCTTGGATGTTGTTGTCTTCCCTTTATATATTCTTTTTGTATTTTTTTTTTTTTTTTTACTCGCACCAGTCTATAAAAAAGCTATAAAAATAAATATTGTGCAGTGGCCTGCAGGCAGAACCGCACCGGAGGAAAGCTGAGTTCCCCGAAGGACTCGCTGACTGCCTCCTCGGGGCCCTGAGGCCTGACTGAACTCGGCGCCTGCGTGCTGGCCTAGAGACGCGTTCGCGCCAAAACCGCGCTACCCATGTAGCTGAGCTGCTTCATGCGCACTCACCTCCAACAGCGGGAACCAGAAATCCCTGCTCAATTTAAGCAGTTCCCAGCAGGCTAAGGAGCCCGACGCCGTCCCCCGCAATGCCGCAGGACCGAAGGAAATTACCCGCACTGCAACAGGGGAAACAGTCTCCGGCCCGGCGCAATCGTTGCGAGCCGACCGGACGCGCTGGCAGGCAAGCCTTCTGCACGGCGCCGGCCCGACTCGGGGAAACTGTGTCGTCTTCTGCCCACCGGCTCCTCCTGCTAGAGTCCTGACAGAAGAGAAGGATAGGAGTGGGAATAAAAGCCGGGAGAGAGTCAAGGTCTGAAAATCTTAAAGACACAGACCCCCCCCCCCCCCCCCCCGACAGCAAAACTTCCCATATGCTTTTTTTTTTTTTTTTAAGCCAAATTAATAGACTCCTTAGCTAAGGCTGCTATTCCTAATTGTTTCTCCAGTGAGCCCGGAGCCCACCATCTATCCAGCTGCTTGGAGAATGAGGTAACTGGTGACAGGAGGCGGTTCCAGGATGGATATACCAGTGATGTCACAAAAAGAGGAGTTTCTCAGTCTCCAAGCTGCTGTATGAGATGGGGAACCCAGAGATTTCGGGACTAGACTGGGGACACAATCAGGAATAGACATTTAAGCGTGATCAATTTGATTACCAACATGATCAGATATATTCTTGGATGAAAAAGGCTGAAGTGGTTCGGCAGAAACATGTGGCGTTTGAAGAAACATCTGGCCTCAACCGATACGGATGATGGTGATAAAAGATCTAAACCACGCCAGAAGAACATAGCTCGTAGGGGTCAAGTGAAGGGCCCAACTATGGATTCTCACTTTGATCATGATCACCATCAGGATTTTCAGGAAGGCCATTATCGGGGTTATCCAACCCGCACCCGCTATCAAACCGGCCCATGGTGGGGATTGACAACCAGATTGAGATCAAAACATCAGTTGTCAACCTCAGCAGCAGACCATTAACACAAGTACAGCTGGAGCTTTTGAGTTTGAGGCTGTCCTTTGTTCCTATTACACACTATAACTCTTTTGCTATGAGGATGGCTTTACAAAATGTTTTTTTCACCAATTGTAGATCAAACATTTCTTTGCCAATTCTTCTGGGACTTTGGATGATTCAGTGATATTTAAACCTTCCAAACAGATTCCACTAGATCAAGCTGATCCAGTTATTTCAACCTTTCAGTGACTGGTGCTGTCAGAATTGGAGAAAATGGAAAGTCAACCTACATTTGGGCATTCCAATCTTACATGCCCCAATGGCGAGCTCTTCAGGAGTTATTCTAAAGACTGATTTAATAATCCTCAATGCTGATAAAGGGGGTGCTACTGTATTGCAATCACAATCTTTCTATCACCAGTAGGTGTTGGACTATTTGAGTGATCATAAGTACTATAGACCACTTTTAGTTGATCCAACTCCTGAATTAAAATTACAGATTCAACAGCTTTGTGCTTAAGCTTTTGGGGAGGAATGGATGACAACTAGGGAACATTCCTTTTTGATATCTGAATTCCAGTTATGTATACTGTACCCAAGATTCACACATCTTTTGTTAATCCTCTGGGTCGCCCCATAGTTTGTCATGGGTTGGTCCTTTAGCCATTATCAAAAGTTTTTGACCGTTTTTTTACAATCTGCAGCGGCAGGGATTTTGCCTTTTGTTAAGGATACCACACATTTTTTGATGTCACTACAATCTCTTGTCTTACCAGAATTGGAAGTGCTTTTGGTGATTCTCACTGTGGTATCTTTATATACCAACATCCCCCAGATGGAATCTTTGAGGGTGGTGTCTACCACTCCATTGGTATTTCCATCTGGACTGCCCAAACATTTTGTTTTGTCTTTATTGTAATTCATTTTGTTTAAGCACGTTTTCCTTTATGACAATATATTTTGTTTTTGCAAATTTGGGGAATTGCAATAGGTGCAATGGTGGCCCCTTCAATAGCTACTTTATTTATGGCATACATAGAAGAAAAACATTTATTCTTCTTATTGGTTTCAAAAAATGTTATTGTAGCACCATTTCCTTGACGACATTTTCTTTGTTTGGATTGGACCAGTGCCTGAACTTTTTCAATTTGTGGACTGGTTGAATACACGGGAAGAAACTATCAAATTTACGGCCAAACATCATCCCACTTTTACTGAATATCTCGATGTTACTATTTTTCATCAAGGGGTGAATTTATCTTCCACACTTTATAGGAGGCCCGTACAATGAAACACATTATTATGTTATCAGAGTTTTCATCCGCATGTTTTGAAACAGGGCTTACTCTACGTCAATTCCTGCGCATTAGAAGAATCTGTTCCACGGTTTATGATTTTAAAAAACATGCTAGAGAATTAAGTCAGCGGGGCTTTATGAATGAGGTTATCCTCGCTCTATAGTTAGGGAACTAAATAACCATAGAGAGTGGTATTTATCCCCCTATTTTCAATCAACTAAAACTTCTACAGCAGAGAAAATTGTGGGTATTTTGTCTTTCAGTGATCATTCCACTCAGGTTACACAGATCTTGTGCAAGTTCTGGCAGGTCCACAGTGTACATAAATGCTTTAAAAAACCTCTACTAAACGGAATGGGAAATGGAAAGAATGACATGTACATGAAAGATAGGGGTACGGATGTTATGAGATTTTAATATGGAAGGTTACTGGTCATGTACTGGTGTTGAACAATGTACTGTTGTAGGGTAAGGGAGTTAGGATGACTAAACAGACAGTTATATCAAACTGAAGGGATGGGGAGGAATAATAGGAATAAATATGGGGAAAAGATTATAAGACAAGAAATAGGGAAGTTCTGATATTGTGCAGTTAAGGAATGAAGGTTACAAAAGAGTTATAAAGGCTATAACTGGATTAAAAGGGTGGGGTGATAAGTGGGGTGCAATTAAACATAAATAGGTAAAGGTTAGGAATGTATACATTATGTTGATAATGGATGTATAATTATTCTATACACATTCTTTTGTATAAGGGAAGTTTGCAATAATATGTTAAAAGTTATATAAAAAATTTTTAATGAGTAAACTCACTGCACTTAAATGGGGCAGACCACAAAGGTTTATGCAAGTGTTGGGGAAATATCTGCAGTGGCTGGTCACTAGGTAATACTCTTAATCTTTGGACATGTCTAGATTTCTCCAGTGTTTAAGTAATGTTCGGGAATTAGAAGTGAAGTGTGACTGTAATTAAGTGTAGGGGGATCCTCGAGGGGGGGAGGGGGAGGGATGGGGAAAGGGGAAATTAAAAGCAGGAACATAAGTAAAAAAAATATATATATATAAAAATTTCAATTATAAACCCCCCCCCCCCTCTACTAGAGGTAGGAATCTTAGGGATTATTTGATGCACGCGATTCTGAGTCCTAAGTTATCTCTTGAGCAGACGGGCCATTTCTCTTGTGGGAGATGTTCATTCTGCTCTGGGACTGTGGAAGGTGAATCGTGGGTGGACGCCACATCCCAAAAAGAATGGCATGTTCAGCATTATATAACCTGTGAAACAGACTTTGTAGTGTATCTTATTCTATGCCCCTGTGGTCTCAAATATGTGGGTCGCACTATGTGCCCCTTTAAGAAACGCTTATTGGAACAAGAGTCTCGACTCCGTACAAAACTTTAACTGCTTCTGTGGTCCACCACAGTATTCAATTGGTCATTCTTTTTCTCATTTTGTGTGGCGGATATTGGACTGGATTCCTCCACCCATTAGAAGAGGCGATTGTGAAGCGCTTCTTTAATTACAAGAACAGAAGTGGATTTTTACTCTTCATTCTGTTTCCCCACACGGTTTAAATTTAGAACTTGATTGGCATAGTCTTTTGTGAATTTAATTGATTGGTATGGCGACTGCATGGTTGCTTTTTGCCTTCCAATCATTCTTTACGGTAATCAACATGGCTGGCTGACATCAGACTCCAGTTTCTTTAAAATGTATGCTCCTTCCAATGTGTTTATTCATGAGCGATCTTCTTTCTGTGATCAAAGGGGATTTTTTGCCTGACACAGGGTCTTTGGAAGTTGGAATAGACCTGAAATGCAGTGCTGTGCCATGGAGAGCCCTGTTTTGCATTTTTATAGTTTAGGAAAGTCGTCTAGCTCATCAAGTTGCAGATAAATGTCTGTTTTATTTTTTGTTGCTTGTTGCTCTACTGCAAAAATTATGATTAAAATGGAAGTAGCCTAATGTAAGGGTTAAGTCCTCACACAGACAATGTCAGACAAAGATTTTATGGCAGGAACTTGCTTCACAGGGATTTGGCCATTTTTGATAGTCTGATCATTTCTGGGCTTAGGCCATTCCTATTTATCCCATTGGATTTTTTTGTTCTGGTGGTGACTCTTTAGGAAAATGGCATCACCCATCCATTTTGGTCTGTGTGAGGGCATAACACCAGCCCATACCTTTTCCTCTGTAGCAGTCCATCTGGAGATGCCCACTCCGCAAGCACAATTGTGCTTAACTCCCTGAGGGAGAAAAAAGGCCCTGGAAGGGCACATTTTTTTTTTTTTTTTAGTGCCATCAAGTCAGTGTTGACTCATAGCAACACAGCTACCTCTGGGTTTTCTTGGCAATGTATCACCGGAAGTAGATTGCCAGCCTTTTCTTCAGAGGCAATGGAGGGTAAAGTGACTTGCCCAAAGTCACAAGGAGTGCCAGTGGAAATCGAACCCTTGATCTTCTGGGTACTGGGCAGTTGCTCTAACCACTAGGCTACTCCTCCACTCCTTTTAAAAGGGCAATATACTCCTTTTAAAATGGGATCCCTCTTCCACTTTCTCCTCCACTGGTGCCTCTGCCATGTGGAGAGCCAAGAAAACCACCTCCATCACCACTTCGCCTACCTCAAGGGAGGGAGATCCATTGAGCATGACCAGAACATCAGGGTTTCCGTTGTTCATCCCTAGGGAAAAGCTTCTGTGGTGGCTCAGGAATAGAAGTGGAAACCATAGGTGCTGGCTGCCCCAGGGCATAATGCTGCCAGAGGAAAAAGGACTGTTCCATTTATTTTTTACATACTATTCTATCTTGGAGTCAGAGCGGTTTACATAAAACTATATAAAGTTGCAAGGTTTTTTGTTTTGTTTGTTTTTTTTGTTTTTTTAAGTGCCTTCAAGTCAATGCTGACTCCTGGTGACCCAGCAGCCCCTGGGTTTTCTTCGCAAGGTATGACTGGAAGTAGATTGCCAGGCCTTTTCTTCCAAAACAATGGAGGGTAAAGAGTAGTTACTCATCTGTAACAGGTGTTCTCCAGGAGCAGCAGGAATCAGTCCTCACATATGGGTGACGTCGGCGCCGACGGAGCCCCCGTGCGGAGCATTTCCCCAGCTTTCAAAGAAAGCCTTTGGGAATTGCAGCGCGCATGCGTGGTCCTCTTCCCGCCCAAGGGTGCCATCTTGCTCAGTTTGATGACATAGCTAAAAGACAGCAAAAGAATTAGCAAAAATAAATCATATGACTGCAACTCCAAGGGGAGGAGGGAGGGTTGTGAGGACTGATTCCTGCTGCTCCTGGAGAACACCTGTTACAGGTGAGTAACTACTCTTTCTCCAGGACCAAGCAGGAAGTCAGTCCTCACATATGGGACTCCCCAGCTTAAGGCTACCGGAGACCTCAAGCCGAAAAAATGAGCTCCCTCTAGCTCGTCAGTACGTAAGGAAGGAATCTTCTCTGAGAACGCCCCCAACCGGTAGCCCAACACCAGGGCCGGAAGGTAGGAGTTGCCTAAACCCCAAAGAGATTATGGAGTACTGCCTGTCCGAAAGCACTGTCCCTGCGGGACTCCCTCTCAAGGCAGTAATGGGCCGCAAAAGTCTGGCTTGAAGACCAAGTAGCGGCCCGGCAGATGTCTGCCAACGGAACAGAGCGGAGATGAGCCACTGACGCAGCCTTCGCCCTGACACGATGAGCCGTGACTCGACCCTCCAACGAGAGGCCGGCTGCCCCATAAGCCCAGGCGATACAGTCAGCGACCCATATGGACAAAGTACGCTTGGAGACAGGTAGCCCCAACCTATTGGGGTCAAAAGAAACGAAGAGCTGAACAGCCCTTCGATGCTCCCGCATACGGTCAAGGTAGAAGGACAACGCCCTCCTACAGTCCAGGGTATGCAGGACCATCTCAGCCCGGCTGGCATGCGGCCTGGGAAAGAAGGTCAGAAGAACCACCTCCTGATTGAGGTGAAAAGGGGAGACATCCTTAGGGAGAAACTTCGGGTGAGTCCGTAAGACTACCCTATTCCTGTAGAACCTAGTGTAAGGGGGATCAGACACTAGTGCCTGAAGTTCACTCACTTGCCTAGCAGAGGTAAGAGCTACCAGAAACAAGGTTTTCCAGGAGAGAAAACGGAGAGGGCAGGTAGCCATAGGTTCAAATGGCAGACAACTAATCCACTGTAAGACCACATTCAGATCCCACTCAGGGGCTGGTGGACGCAAAGGAGTCTTAAGCAGGAGGAGGCCTCTGAGAAAACGAGCCACCAAAGGGTGGTTGGAAAGAGGACTGCCGTCCACCGGCGAGTAGTGCGCTGAGAGAGCACTGAGGTGAACCCTGACAGAGTTGGACTTAAGGCCTAGATTTGAGAGGTAAAGCAAATATTGCAATACTACCGCTACCAAGCACGAGAAGGGATTCTCGCTGTGCTGAGCACACCAAGCGGAGAACCTACGCCACTTAAGAGCGTAGGATTTCCTGGTGGATTGCCGCCTAGAGGCTAAGACCACGTCTTCCACCTCTCTAGGCAGGAGTAGGGGAGCCATGACTACCCTTTCAGCAGCCAGGCCATCAGATGAAGGGACTGGAGGTTGGGGTGCAAGAGAGACAGGAGATCGTGTTGAATTCCCAGAGGCAGAGGAGTGTCCACCGCCAGTTGCAACAGGAGTGGGAACCACGGCTGCCTCAGCCACCTGGGGGCTATCAGAATCATCGATGCCCTGTCCTTGAGGACCTTGAGCAGTGTTCGAGACACTAGTGGCGTGGGAGGAAACGCATACAGTAGGCCTTGGGACCACGGAATCAGAAAGGCATCCGCTGCTACTCTGAGAGGATGCGGTTGTCTGGAACAGAATCTCGGGAGTTGCCGGTTCAGAGGGCTGGCGAAGAGATCCATGGTGGGGAGGCCCCATCTGAGAAAGATCTGCTGAATCACCAATGGATTCAATCTCCATTCGTGTGGTTGCAGGATCCTGCTCAGTCTGTCCGCCAGTTAATTTTCTTGACCGGGGAGGTAGACAGCCTTGAGGAGGATTCCGTGATTGACGGCCCAAGAGCACAGCCGTTGTGCCTCCTGACAGAGAAGGAAGGAGCCTGTGCCTCCCTGTTTGTTCACGTAGAACATGGCAACTTGATTGTCCGTCTGAACCAGTACAGACTGGTGAGACGTGAGGTGGGAGAAGGCTCTCAGAGCTAGGCGTATTGCCCGTAGCTTCAGGAAGTTTATCTGCTGAGCAGCTTCCCAAGGAGTCCAGAGACCCTGAGTACATGCCCCTTGGCAATGTGCTCCCCAACCTAGAAGAGAAGCATCTGTCGTCAGCACTCGAGAATGCGGAGGGGATTGAAAATCCACTCCGAATACCAGATTCGGAAGATGAAGCCACCACTGTAGAGAGGAGACGAGCAGGGCGGATACTCTCACCGAGTCTGCAAGGCTCCCTGTGGCCTGATGCCACTGAGTTCGAAGGCTCCACTGAGCAGGCCGCATATGCAGGCGGGCATTGGGGGTGACATGAACCGTGGAAGCCATATGGCCAAGAAGTCTCAGGAATTGCCTGGCGGAGACCAGGGAATTGCTGTGAAACTGCCTGGCTAGATCCATCAACCTGTGGGCTCTGTCCATTGGCAGAAAAGCCTTCGCCTGAAGAGTGTCCAGCCTTGCTCCTATGAATTCCAAGTTCTGGGACGGGAGCAAAGTGGACTTTGCGAAGTTTATGACAAACCCCAAGTGCTGAAGCAGAGCCACAGTGCAAAGGGTGGCTTGACTGGCCTCCTGGGAAGACTGGCCTCTTATGAGCCAGTCGTCCAGGTATGGAAACACAAAAAGACCTTGAAGCCTCAGGTAGGCCGCCACCACCGCCAGGCACTTGGTGAACACCCTGGGAGCGGAAGTTAGGCCAAAGGGAAGTACTCGGTACTGGTAGTGGTTTCCCCCGCAACAAATCTGAGATACTGTCTGTGGTCTGGATGAATAAGGATGTGAGTATAAGCATCCTTTAGATCTAAGGAGCACAGCCAATCTCCCTGCTGGAGGTAGGGCAGCAGGATTCCAAGGGTAAGCATCTTGAACTTTTCCCTCTCCAGGAACTTGTTGAGGTTGCGCAAGTCTAGGATGGGTCTGAGGCCTCCTGTTCTTTTTGGTACCAGAAAGTACCTGGAATAAAAGCCGTGACCTCTCAGGTGGTGGGGCACCGGTTCCACAGCCTGTTCCTTTAGCAGACCTGCTAACTCCTGAAGGAGTAGGTTCCTGTGCAGAGGGAGTCTTGGAGGCTCCCCTGGAAAATAGGAGGGAGGTACCTGGTGAAAATGGAGAAGATAGCCCTTTTGGACTATATGAAGCACCCAGGTATCTGATGTGACGGCTGACCACCTGTGGGCAAAGTGGGCCAGCCGGCCTCCTGTGCTGATGTGAGCCAGCTGAGGAAAAGAGGCTATGCTTGCTGAGTCAAAAAACCCCACCCTGCTGAGCAGGGGCCGGTGTTGGTGGCTTGGGGGCCTTCTGCCTACGGAGCCCATGACCCTGCCCCTTGGCCTGCTGACCCTGTTGGGGAGCTGCAGAGGCCTGATAATGAGGGTATGGTTTATAGGCAGATGACTTCCTCGGGTAAAAGGTCTTTTTTCCCGAGCCCTTCTTCTTCTGAGAAGGGGCAGAGGTTTTTCTGGACAGCCTAGTCCTGGTTAGAGTCTCGGTCTCGAGTTCTGCAGCCTTTTCAGCCATGGGTTTGCCAAAGAGGTTTTCACCTCGGCAGGGGACATCGACCAACTTGTCCTGCACCCATGGCTCGAGGTCGGATGACTGTAGCCAAGCCTGTCGGCGGGCACTGATGCCGGCCCCAGCTACTCGGGCCGAAGCCTCGAAGCCATCGTAGGCTGCTCGAGAGATAAACTTCGAGCACTCTCGAATACCAGTGGACAAGGCTTGGAACCGCTGCAAAGGTTCCTCGGAGAGACCAGCAGAGAACCCGGCAATCTCCTTTGCCAGGTCTCGGAGATACATGCCCATGTAGAGCTGGTAAGTCTGGACACGGCAAGCAAGCATAGAGCCCTGGAAGCACTTCTTACTGAGGGCATCCAGGTTCCGGGCCTCCCAGCCGGGAGCCACCAAGGAGTGCATCTTCTGACTTTTCAGTCGATGCATGGCCGATTCCACAACCATGGAGTGGTGCGGTAATTGTGCCTTTTGGAACCCGGGGCTCTTGCGGACTCGATAGATGGAATCGACCCGCTTGCATAACACCGGCATCGAGGCCGGGTCTCCCACATGCGGAAGAGCAGCCGCTCCAGCATCGGAGGAACCGGTACAGTAAAGGCCTCCTTTGGGGGAGAGTCATACTGGAGGGCCTCGAGCTTCTCGGCTCGAGGCTCCTCCTTGGGATCCGCGGGGAAGGCCAAGGCCAAGGCCTTGGCCATATCCTGCACGAAGTCCGAGAACCGGGTATCCTCCGGTGGGGATCGTCTCCGAGGCTCGGACTCTGGCGAGTCCGATAAGTGTCGGGTGACTCTTCGTCCTCCGTCTCCCAGCCCGACTCCTCGGAGGAGGAATCGAGCGGCTCCAGTCGGGAGGGCACCGATGCCATCCGCCCCGACGCCGAGGGTACCGGCGTCGACGACCTCGGTCCCGAACGGGAGGCCGAGGGAGACCGTGGCCGAGGATCGACTTGAGCCCGCATGGACGTCGAGGTTCCGGTGGTTGGGGCAGATGCACCGGTGAGACCGGCGATCAATGCCCGCTGCTGTTCCATGAAGGCATCGAGGCTACTCTCCAAGGCCGTCAACCTGAGTCCGAGCTCAGGAGACCCAGCAGCCCCCGACTCGGGCCCCGATGATGTCAGGCCCGACGTCGGCTCCCCTGGAGGAGAGTCCACGAGGACTACAACAGTCACGTGTCCAGGAGACTCCATCTCGATACGAGGATGCTTGGCAGGCCTCTCCGACTCCGAAGACCCGGGACGGCTATCGGGGCTATGCGACCTGGCCCTCGAGGAACCAGGAGCGTCCATCGACGACGCCCTCGCAGGTTTCTTCTTCCTGCGATGTTCCCGTGAAGGAGACCCCCGCTCAGAAGGACCCTGACGCTGCTCGGGGCCGGAGTCCCGAGACGTCGAGGCCTCTGATGAGGTCCAGGCCCGTCCGGACGCGGAGTCAGAGAAGATCCTATCCTTCTGGTGCTGCCGACTCCTCAGCGCCTTCGAGGACATTTTGCCACACGGACCACAGATCATCGGGTCATGATCGGGTCCGAGGCAGCGGAGGCAGCAGTCATGTGTGTCGGTAAGAGACATAAGTTTCTTACACTGATCACACTTTTTAAACCCGCTGGTAGCCATCGGGGGAAAAAGGGCCCCTGCAAGGTCAAAAAAACCGGGTTGCCAGTGAAAAAAGAAAAATGGCGCGAATGCTAGTCACAAAGGACAAAAACGAAAAAGAGAGAGTGGACTCGATAACAGCGTATTGGGCCAAGGCGGGAAAAGGATCCGGCGTCGAACCGAAGAAGAAAGAGAAAAAATAGAGAAATCAACTTTTTCCTCGGGGAAAAACGAACAACGTCCGTCGGGCTCCGCGGAAAAAAGAAGACTGAGCAAGATGGCACCCTTGGGCGGGAAGAGGACCGCGCATGCACGCTGCAATTCCCAAAGGCTTTCTTTGAAAGCTGGGGAAATGATCCGCACGGGGGCTCCGTCGGCGCTGACGCCACTCATATGTGAGGACTGACTTCCTGCTTGGTCCTGGAGAAAGTGACTTGCCCAAGGTCACAAGGAGTCCCAATGAGAATCAAACCCAGATCTCATTGCTCTAACCACTAGGCTACTCCTCCACTCAGCAAGGTTACCATTTTAAAACAGTGATATTGTGTATAACATTAACAGTTTAACAGTTACAAGAATATATTGTAAAAAAAAAAAGTGTTTACATGAGTTAACAGGGTAATAATAATAGTAGTGTAATGTTAGGGGAGTGAACCAAACCTGATTGTACTAGGAATAGGAAGGGACAGTATTAGTGGTTGTATTGCATCAAGAGGATGTGTTGGTTGCTGTATCGCAAGTCAGTTCTCTTGACCTGTTTGAAAAGGTCTATGTTAAATTTCCAAAGTGTTTTTGAAATAGGTGAGTCTTTAACTCCGTGCAAAAGCTAATGAGATTGGCGCAGGCACATATTCTATTTGGGAGCGCATACCAGAGGCTTGGTGCATATAGTGAGAATGCTCTGGAACAGGCTGTTTGGTTGCTTCTAGCTCTTGTGGCTGAGATAGTGTGTGTTCTGTATACTGTACCTCCTTTATTCTTTTCTTGGGTTTCTTGTGTATGATGGTCTGGAAGTAGCTCGAGGAAAGATTGTGTGAAATTCTAAATATCGTTTTTAGGATTATGTATTTAATATGTCTGGCCATAGGTAACCACTGAAGTTGCTTTAGTATGGATGTTATATACTCTAACCTTGTGGCAGTGTTCTCTGTCATCTGTAGGGAATGTAGAAATTGCTTTGGTAAGCTCTGGTAAATGATACTGCAGTAGTCAAGGTGTGGGAGTACCATGGCCCAGAAAAGGTGAAATTAGACTTACCTGCTAATTGTTGTTCCTTGAGGAACTCCAGTCCAATCCCGGAATCTCTGGGGATATAGGTTCCTCCAGCAGCTTGGAGACTGAACAATGACATTCTTTGATGTCACCTGTACAAGTACCCGAGGGACCGCCTCCTTGCTCCAGTTTACCTATTGACAAAGCAGACTCACCAGAGCAACAATTAAGTACCGGGAAAAATGGTAGAAACCATCATAAAGAATAAAATTACTCAGCATGTAGATAGTCACAACCTAATGGGAGACAGCCAACATGGCTTTAGACAAGGTAGATCTTGTCTTACTAATCTGTTATGTTTTTTTGAAGGAGTGAATAAACAGGTGGACAAAGGTGAGTCGGTTGATATTGTGTATCTGGACTTTCAGAAAGCCTTTGACAAGGTCCCTCATCAGAGACTTTTGGCAAAACTAAAGAGTCATGGGATAGGAGGCAGTGTACTATTGTGGATCAGGAACTGGTTAAAAGATAGAAAGCAGAGGGTAGGGCTAAATGGCCAATTTTCCCAATGGAGAAAGGTGAATAGTGGTGTACCTCAGGGATCTGTGCTGGGTCCACTGCTTTTTGACATATTCATAAATGACCTGGAAAGTGGAATAACGAGTGAGGTTATCAAATTTGCAGATGACACAAAACTATTTAAAGTTGTTAAAACCCAAGAGGATTGTGAAAAATTGCAAGAGGATCTTGATAAATTGGAAGACTGGGCATCAAAATGGCAGATGAAATTTAATGTGGACAAGTGCAAGGTTATGCACCTAGGAAAGAACAACCCAAACTATGGTTACACGATGCAAGGTTCCACATTAGGAACCACCACCCAGGAAAAAGATTTAGGCGTCATTGTGGATACCATGTTAAAACCCTCAGCCCAGTGTGCAGCGGCGGCTAAGAGAGCAAATAGAATGCTAGGTATGATAAGGAAAGGAATGGAAAATAAAACAAAAGATATTATAATGCCTCTATATCGTTCCATGGTGAGACCGCACCTTGAATATTGTGTGCAATTCTGGTCGCCGTATCTTAAAAAGGATATAGCGATTTTAGAAAAGGTACAGAGAAGAGCCACCAAAATGGTAAAGTGGATGGAAGGATACTCCAATGAAGAAAGGCTAAAAAGGTTAGGGCTCTTTAACCTGGAAAAGAGACGGCTGAGGGGAGATATGATAGAAGTCTATAAATTAATGAACGGAGTGGAACGGGTAAACGTAGATCGATTGTTTACCTTATCAGAATATAGAAAGACTAGGGGACATGCAATGAAGCTACAGGGTAAACTATTTAAGACTAATAAAAGAAAATATTTTTTCACTCAACGTGTAATCAAACTCTGGAATTTGTTACCGGAGGATGTAGTAAAGGCTGTTAGTGTAGCTGGGTTTAAAAAAGGTTTGGACAAGTTCCTGGAGGAAAGGTCCATAAACCATTATTAAGAAGTGACCGAAGATATCAATGCTTGACCCAGTACAAGCATTGTGGAACTTGTGTCTCTTGGGGAAACTGCTAGGTACATATGACCTAGATTGGCCACTGTTGGAAACAGAATACTGGGCTTGATGGACCTTGGTCTGACCCAGTATGGCATATCTTATGTTCTTATGTTCTTATAAAAAGATATTAAACTTTAACAAACCATAATAACATGAACAAATTTTAATTATAAATTAAGACACAAAATGTGCCCTTAAAGAAACAGTATAACATCTCTATTATAGACTGCCCCCTTCTCGACAGAAAAATAATAGTTTACAAAGATCTCCAAAAAGTATCTCCCCCCCAATATGGGTCCTTAAACATATCATGACCATACTATACCTCTTAGCTTCAGGACTGTAATCCAGGGAGGGATGCGGGACTGGACTGGAGTTCCTCAAGGAACAACCATTAGCAGGTAAGTCTAATTTCACCTTCCTTATCGTCTCTCCAGTCCAGTCCCGGAATCTCTGGGGATGTAACAGAGCAGTAAAAATTCTAATGGGTGGGACCAGCCAAACCAGTCTGAAGCACTGCCGATCCAAAACAGGTATTCTCTTTTTGCATGTATATCTAATCGATAATGTTTCACAAAGGAATTCAACGAAAACCAAGTAGCCGCTTTACAGATATCTACAGGCGGCACTAAACTATACTCAGCCAAAGATGCAGCTTGCGCCCTTGTTGAATACGCTTTGAGCCCATCAGATATCATCCTACCCTTCAACAAATATGCTGAAGCTATAGTTTCCTTGATCCACCTGGCAATAGACGCTTTGGAAGCTGCGTAACCCTTTCTTGCACCTCCAAAAAGAACAAACAGTCTATCAGTCTTACGGAATTCCTGCGTACGCTTTAAATACGTCTTTAAAGCTCTACGAACATCTAAAAGATGCAACCTTTTGAACTGAATCTCCTTGTCAGTATTTTGAAATACTGATAAAGAAACTTCCTGATTGATATGAAAGGCCGACACCACTTTGGGTAGAAACGAAGGCACTGGTCTCAAAGCCACTTTCCTCTTGTAGAATAACAGAAAAGGTTTCCTACAAGACAATGCCTGCAATTCAGAAATTCTTCACGCCGATGAAATAGCTAAAAGAAAAACTACTTTGAGTGAAAGATCTTTTAACGATGCTCGTGATAAAGGTTCAAACGGTTCCTGCACTAAAGCCTCCAACACCAAATGGAGATCCCAAGACGGAACGCATTGTCTACAGGGTGGCCTCAATAGTGAAACTGCTCTAAAAAAATGCTTCACATCCGGATGTACCCCTAGCACTTCACCATTTATCTTTCCTCTATAACAAGAGAGACCTGCCAGCTGCACCTTTAATGAAGCAGCCGCTAAGCCTTTCTCAAACCCATCTTGCAAAAAAGATAGAATTTGAGAAATAGAAGCTTTTAATGCCTCCAAACCTTTATCTTCACACCATGCTTCAAATACTCTCCAAATTTGAATATATGCCAAAGAGGTAGATCTCTTCCTTGCTTTCAACAAAGTGGAAATCACCGCCGAAGAGTAACCCCTGGCCTTTAACCTTGCCCTTTCAAGAGCCAAGCCGTAAGCGAGAATCAAGCCACCTGTGGTATGCATAGTGGACCCTGACGCAACAGATCTTCTCTCATCGGTAATAGCCATTGTCGGTCTACCTTATGAGATCCGTGTACCATAGTCTTGGCCAATCCGGCGCTATCAATATTACTAGTCCTTTGTGCTGTTCTATTCTTTGAAGAACACGCCCTATCAAAACCTACAGAGGGAAGACGTAAAGTAGTTGACCCTCTGGCCACCTTTGAATGAGAGCGTCTAGACCCTCTGACATTCTCTCCTGTCTCCGACTGAAAAACCGATTGACTTTTGCCGACTCGAAGGTTGCCATGAGATCCATTATTGGAACTCCCCAACGATTTATTATCAGTTGGAATACCTGCGGATGCAGAACCCACTCTCCTGGATCCACTCTTACCTGACTTAAAAAAAAAATCGGCCACCACATTGTCCACTCCTGCTACATGAGCTGCAGACAAAGCTTTCAAATTCCTCTCGGCCCAAACGAACAGCTGCTCGTCTTTGGCCTCCAGAGAGACACTGCTTGTGCACCCATGACGGTTGATGTAAGCAACTGCAGTCGCGTTGTCTGATAGAACACGAACTGCCTTCCCCTGAAGATAACAATGAAACGCTTGTAGAGCTTATGTTATTGCCCTCAATTCCAATCTGTTGATTGACCAAACTTTCTCCTGATTGGTCCATTGACCTTGAACGAACTTTCCTTCGAAGTGAGCTCCCCAGCCCACAAGACTAGCATCCTTTGTGACGGGAATCCAAACAGGCGATTCTAGCTGCATTCCCACCTCTAGAATCCCCGGTTGTATCCACCATTGTAGAGCTCGACAGGTCTCCAGAAGGCAGGGTAACCTCCTTGAGAGAGGATCTTTCTGATGTGAACACGTCCTTAGTAATGCTCTCTGTAACTGTCTCATTTGAGTTCTTGCACATGGGACTAAGTCTAACGTTGCTGCCATGGTTTCGAGCAACTGCAAATAATGCCATGCAGTGGGATTTTTTCTGTTCAAGAAACTCCACACCAGATTTCTCAATGCTAGCGCTCGCGACTGAGGAAGAAATACACTTCCTATTCTCGTGTCGAAACGAGCTCCCAGGTGTTCCAGATTCTGTGACGGAACCAACTTGCTCTTTGTCATATTGACAACCCAACCAAGACTCTGTAAAAATTCCACTACTCTGACTGTTGCCAATTTGCTTTCTTCTTCGGACTTTGCCCGAATCAACCAATCGTCCAAATATGGGTGAACTAGAATCCCTTCTTTTCTCAATGCTGCCGCAACGACCACCATTACTTTGGTAAATGTTTGCGGAGCTGTTGCTAAACTGAACGGCAATGCTTGAAACTGGAAATGACCCATTGGAGCTGCAAATCTCAAAAAGTTTTGATGCTCCAGACGAATGGGAATGTGAAGATACGCCTCTGTCAAATCCAGAGATGTAAGAAACTACCCTTTCCTTACTGCCATTATTACAGACCTCAGTGTTTCCATGCGAAAATGAGTTACCCGAAGGCAGCGATTTACCCTTTGAAAATCCAAAATTGGACGAAAGGACCCTTCTCTCTTTGGAACCACAAAATAAATGGAGTATCGACCAGAACCGCGTTGACCCAGCGGCACCGGAACAACAGCTTTGAGATTCAACAGCCTTTGCAAGGTTTCGTGAACTGCCGTACACTTGACGCGTGCCTTGCAAAGAGATTGAAAGAACAAATCGACCACCGGGCGCTGTAGCTCCACAGCATATCCTTCCCGAATGATCTCCAACACCCAGCGATTGGATGTGATCTAAATCCAGGCTGGATAAAACTCCCATAGCTGACCTCCCACGGGAATAAAATCCGCCTGGATCCTCCTTACATCATTGTGATTTTCTAGGGTTTGAAGAAGAAGAGGAAGTTGCAAATCCCCTATTTGCTCCTCGAAAACCCCGAAAACCCTGACTTCTAAAATATTGACATCCTCTCTGAAATTGTCCAAAACGTGTGGAACGAAAATGACGAAAGTCTTTGAATTGACCTCTAGAGCCCTGAATTGGACGTCCTAGCTTCTGTCTGTCCTCTGGCAGCCTGCCACCTTTAGACTCCCCTAAGTCTTTTACCAATTTATCTAAGTCCTCGCCAAAAAGTAGCTTACCCCTGAAAGGAAGCTTAGTGAGCCTTGCTTTAGAAGAAGCATCTGCCGCCCAGTTACGCAACCATAAATATCTTCTAGCTGCAACAACTGAAACCATACTCTCAGACAAACCCCTATTAAGGTCATAATGAATATCAGCTAAATAAGCTGCCCCAGTCTCCAACCGGGACTCTTCCGTCGCAGAGTCTTCTCCATTATCTCCGTATACACGCTGAGATCAACGAAGACAAGCTCTGGCTACCCAAGCTCCACAAATTGAAGCCTGAATAGATAAAGCATTGAGATCAAACACCTGTTTTAACAATGTATCCAACTTTCTATCATGGCTATCCTTAAGAGCGGCACCACCTTCCACCGGAATTGTAGTCTTTTTGGTAACAGCCAATACCGCTGCATCTACTTTGGGAGACTTAAACAACTCCCGATCCTTATCCAATAAAGGATATAAACGAGCCATGACCCTGGACCCCTTTAGTCCAGCCTCAGGTATATCCCATTCCTGTTGAATCATCTCCCTTACAACTCTGTGTAACGGAAAAGCCCTTTGTGTTTTTCTAAAAGCTTGTAACAAAGGATCCTCCAAAGTAGAGTCTTCATCTGGCCCAGCAACCGGCATATTAAGTGCTTTAAGAGTTTCCATAATCAATGCAGGCAACTCAGCTCTCCGGAAAACACGAACCACTCTCGCCTGGTCCTCCTGATCCGTGAGCTCTCTTAATTCCTCATCAACTTCCAAATCTTGATCCATAAGATCCGAGCGAATCTCTTCAGAGGCTATGGAAGGCTCCTGTGAGTCCTTCCCTGCCTTAACCTTCTTAACAGGGACAGCTCCCTCAGCAACCTCCAGAGGAGTACCCGGTCGTTTTTTTCCGAGATCCCCTCCTGCAGAGGGTAGAGGACCTTTTCCAAAAGTCTGCTGCAGCAGAGATACAAAATCTTTTGAAAACAACGCCGTCAAACCTGAAGAAAATATTGATGGTACTTGCGGCACATCAGGAAGGGTAGAAGGCCCTGCCATAGGCTCTGGCAAGAGCTGCGGAGGCGAATTAATATCCAATAAAGATAAGGAAGCAAGTTTAGAACCCTCTGCAGTGGATTCCAAAATGTGTTCCATATCAGGAGCCTCCTGAACGCAGGATTTACAAACCCCCAAATCAGATAAAGGTCCTTTCCTAGAGCCACAAACCAAACATTGCGGCTTAGAAGGCATTATATCACCAAATCTCTAAAAAGACACTCCCAATTCAATTTTACAATAACAATAAAAATAATGTTTTTTGTTTTTTTTTTACCTGAACAATCTCAGCTAACAGCAGAAAAAAAGGAGAGAATAAATAAAAATAAAGCTATAACCTTTAAAAAGAAACATCAAAAAATGAGATTTCTTTTTTGAAAGAAAGTTTAAATTAGACTTACCTGCTAATTGTAGTTCCTGAAGGAACTCCAGTCTAGTCCCGGGAACTCTAGGGTTGTCAACCTCTTCCAGCAGCTTGGAGACTGATAGGTGTCATTCTTTGATGACACTGGTATAAGGACACAGGCACCGGCTCCTCCTACTCCAGTAACCTATTGACAAAGCAGACTCACCAGAGCAACAATTAAGTTAGAACACTTCCTAACACCCAGTGCCCACTAAATGCACAATTACTAAAGAGTAATGTAACCCTAATATAATAACATTAACAGAACATAATTCCTCAACGATATTTAAGTTGATTCGGAAGGGTCTGGCTTCCGTCCCAGGAAGAATAACAGAGCTCGGAGCTTCGCAAAACTTTTAAGACCCCGAAGAATCCGCCCCGAGCCCAAAGCACCCCAGCGCTGCGTATACTCTCATCGGTAAAGCTGTGCTTCAGGCTCCACCACCTAGCAAAAACTCGGGATGGGATCCGGGACTAGACTGGAGTTCCTTCAGGAACTACAATTAGCAGGTAAGTCTAATTTAAACTTCCTTATCATCCCTCCAGTCTAGTCACGGGAACTCTAGGGACGTAACAGAGCAGTAAAAAGAAGTCAACGGGCGGGACCTGCTAGCCCAGCCTGAAGCACCGCTGACCCAAAACAGGTATCCCTACCCGCCTGAATATCCAGACGATAATGCTTCACAAAAGAATTCAAAGAAGACCATGTCGCCGCCTTACAAATCTCGGCCACTGGCACAAAACCAGACTCCGCCCAGGACGCCGCTTGCGCCCTAGTAGAGTGCGCTCTCAGGCCATCAGGTACCGGCCTGCCTTTTAGAAGATAAGCTGACTCAATTGCTCCCTTAATCCACCTAGCAACTGACGCTTTGGATGCAGCTTCCCCCTTGCGAGGGCCGCCGAACAACACAAATATCTATCCGACTTCCTGAACGCCGCAGTCCTCCTGAGATAGCGTTTCAAGGCCCGACGGATATCCAAAAGATGCAATTGAGGCGCTGCAAGACCCTCCAAGGACTTACGGAACACTGGCAGAGACACTACCTGATTTACGTGAAACAGAGATAGGACCTTCGGTAAAAAAGATGGCACGGGACGTAACACTACCTTGGACTCATGAAAAGTTAGAAACAGTGTTCTGCAAGATAACGCCTGTAGTTCTGAAATCCGCCTCGCTGAAGCAATGGCCACTAAAAACACTACCTTCAGGGTAAGATCCTTTAGAGATGCCTTAGCCAAAGGCTCAAACGGAGGCAAACTCAACGCTGTCAACACCAACTGCAGATCCCAGGTCGGCACTAAGAGCCGGCCCGGAGGCCTCAAAACACCCACCGCTTATGGGTGCAGAGCCCTTGACCCCTGACCTTCCCCCTATAACAGGAAAGCACTGCCAACTGCACCTTTAAGGAGGCTGCCGCCAACCCTCTTTGGAAACCATCCTGTAAGAACGCTAAAACCTGTGGAATAGAAGCCCATAAAGCCTCACACCCACGCTCCATACACCAAGCCTCAAAAATGCACCACACGCGAACATACGCTAAGGAAGTAGATCTGCGCGCCCTCAACAACGTCGTAATCACATCTGACGAATAACCTCTAGCTCTCAACCTCGCCCTTTCAAGAGCCATGCCGTAAGCGAGAACCGAGCTACCTGTGGCATCCACAGCGGACCCTGCTGTAAGAGATATGGTCTGGGCGGTAGCCGCCATGGCTTCCCCACGATCAACCGCTTGAGATCCGCGTACCACGGCCTTCTTGGCCATTCCGGCTCGATCAGAATCACGCATCCTCTGTGGCGCTTGATGCGCCGCACCGCTCGGCCTATTAACACCCACGGAGGAAAGACATACAGGAGCCGACCTGAGGGCCACTCCTGGACTAACGCATCCAGGCCCTCGGACATCCGCTCCCTGCGCCTGCTGAAAAAGCGTTCTACTTTTGCCAAATTGAATGTCGCCATGAGGTCCATGACGGGCGTCCCCCAGCGACAAACAATCGCGTCAAACACCTCCGGATGAAGTGTCCACTCTCCCGGATCTACTCTCACCCGACTCAAAAAATCGGCCACTACATTGTCTACCCTGGCGACATGAGCCGCTGACAGAGCCTGAAGGTTTTGCTCGACCCAGTGAAATAACTGATCCGCCTCGGCCTCTAACGGAACACTGCTGGTGCCGCCCTGCCGGTTGATATAGGCTACGGCGGTCGCATTGTCCGAAAACACTCTGATCGCTGCACCCTGCAGAAACCGCTGAAACTCCTGCAACGCCAAGACCACCGCACGAAGTTCCAACCTGTTGATTGACCACGTCTTTTCCTGAAGCTTCCAAATCCCTTGCGCAAACTGTCCCTGACAATGTGCTCCCCAACCTAGGAGACTTGCATCCGTAGTCAGTGGAATCCAGGCCGGCATGTCCAAGGGTATGCCTCTCCCCAGAGACTCCGGAAGCAACCACCACTGCAATGCCTCCCGAACCGAGTCTGGACAGAGAAGTCTCTTGGAAAGCGGATCGTTTTGATGAGACCACCGTCTGAGTAACGCTCTCTGTAAAGGCCGCATGTGCGCTCTCGCCCAGGGCACCAAGTCGATCGTTGCCGCCATCATTCCGAGAACTTGCAAGTAATGCCACGCTGTTGGTCTCGGCCGTTGGAGAAACCGGCGAACCAACCTTTGCAAGGCCAGCACTCGACGCGGGGGCAGAAAAACCATGCCTACCGCGGTATCGAAACGTGCCCCGAGATACTCGATCTCTTGAGAAGGAACCAGACTGCTTTTGGCCACATTTACCACCCAACCGAGCTTCTGCAGACAAGTGACCACCTTGGCAGTAGCCTCCTCGCTTTCCACTCTGGATTTTGCTCGAATCAACCAGTCGTCCAGATAGGGGTGCACGAGAACACCGTTCTTCCTCAATTCCGCTACCACGACTACCATCACCTTGGTAAAGGTCCTTGGCGCCGTAGCTAGCCCGAAGGGTAGCGCCCGAAACTAAAAATGTCCCATGGGAACCGCAAATCTGAGGAATTTCTGATGTTCTGGGCGAATCGGAATGTGGAGATATGCCTCGGATAAATCCAGGGAGGTCAAAAACTCCCCTCTTCGAACCGCCATGATGACGGACTGTAGCGTCTCCATATGAAAATGAGAAACTCTGAGACACCTGTTGACCTTTTTGAGATCCAAAATTGGCCGATAAGCCCCCTCTTTCTTTGGGACCACAAAATAAATGGAGTATCGACCTGAACCGCATTGATCCGGAGGCACCTGTTCGACCGCCTTGAGATCCAGTAACCTTTGTAAGGTCTGTTTGACTGCCACTCGCTTGTGCAGCGACTTGCAAGGGGACTGAACGAAGGCTTCGGTCACCGGTCTTTGAAATTCTAAAGCATATCCCTCTCGAATCACCTCCAGCACCCACTGGTCTGAGGTAATCCCGACCCAGGCAGCGTAAAAATCCTGAAGATGACCGCCCACTGCTACGGCCACCTGGGTCCCCCTGACTTCATTGTGGCTTCTTGGCCCCCGAGGTGGCAGCCGCAAAACCTCTGTTGGCACCACGGAATCCCCGAAAACTCTGGTTTCTAAAGGCAAAACGCCCTCTCTGGCCCTGTGGGAACCTAGGGAAGCGAAAACGCCGAAAATCCCTCATTGGAAATCTCTGCATCGGAGAAAATTTCCCTGGCTTCTGTTTGTCTTCCGGCAGCCGTCCACCCTTGGACTCTCCCAGATCTTTAACTATCTTCTCCAAATCCTCTCCAAACAGTAGCCGTCCCTTAAAGGGAAGCTTACTTAAGCGGGCTTTGGAAGAAGCATCCGCTGCCCAATTGCGTAGCCAGAGATACCGCCTGGCGGCCACTGCCGAAGCCATACTGTTCGATAGCCCCCTAATGAGATCATAATGAACGTCCGCTAGATAGGCCGCTCCGGACTCGATACGAGCTGCCTCACCAACAGAGTCTCCAGCCTGCTCACCCTGAAGCCTCTGAGCCCAGCGGAGACAGGCCCTGGCCACCCAAGCCCCACAGATGGAAGCTTGAATGGAAAGAGCATTAACCTCAAAAACCTGCCTCAACAAGGCCTCCAGCTTCCTGTCCTGAGTGTCCTTAAGAGCCGCAGCACCTTCGACCGGAATGGTCGTCTTCTTAGTCACTGCCGAGACCGCGGCATCCACTTTAGGAGATTTGAACAGCTCCTTATCTAGCTCTACCAACGGATAAAGGCGAGACATTACCCGAGAACCTCTAAGAGCGGACTCCGGCATATCCCACTCACTTTGTATCATCTCTTTAATGACTCTATGTATGGGGAAGGCCTTTTGCGTCTTCCTAAAAGCTTGCAAGAGTGGATCTTCCAAAGTAGCCTCTTCAACCGGCTCAGCCACCGGCACATTTAGTGCTTTCAACGTCTCTGAAATTAGAGCGGGTAACTCTTCCCGTCTAAAAATACGCACCACTCTAGCCTGATCCTCCTGTTCAATGATTTCTCCCTCTTCCAGCTCCTCGTCCATCTCAGGATCATGCTCCTCCTCCTCGGTACGCAAATCCTCCGAAAACTCTGACTGACTCCGCTTATCCGGCTCCACCCGGGCTCTCTTTGGCCCGAGGACCGACGGAGACATGGAGAGAGGAGAGCCAGGTCGTTTGTGCCCTAAGTCTGCTGGCACAGGCGCCAAGGACGAGGCGGAAAGATCTTTAGGAGCCCTAACAAATGCTCTTTGAATAAGAGCTACGAAATCGGGGGAAAAAATGGAAGCTAAATCAGTAGCAAAGGGGGCCTGAGGACGAGGCACATCCGGAGCCGAGGAAGGGCCAGGTACAGGTTCCACGGGATCAAGCAGAGGAGACAGTGGCCTCTGCACTACTACCTCCTGGTCTTCTGATGCATCGGACCGCTGCTGCTCCATTGCTGCAGCTTTTACAGATGCCCGCTTCAGACACAGTAGACCTTTTAATCCCACAGATCAAACATAAGGTTTTGGCCGGCATTCTAGCACCCTGCGCTGCTATGGGGAGAACAAGCGCGAATTGCCTTTAACCACCTGCTCAAGAGACTTTCTGTAGCCAGAGACAAAATTGACAGGGATTCCTAGCTGACCTGCATTGCCGACTCCGGGCCGTTTTTTTTTTGTTTTTGTTTTTTACAGATGAAAAAAGAAAGCAGGAGGTCACCCGACCTGAATAGTGAAGGAAATTTTGCTAAACGAAGCTTCCTGAGTCAGGAACTTAAAATTGTTTCCCCCAGCCGCGCTACTGCTTTTCCCGCCGAAAACAGCCAGCGGCGGGAAAATGGTTCTCACACGGGCCTCTCAGCTAAAATCACCCCCGGTCGCTGCACCCTTCAGACATGCCAGAGAGAGGGAAATCAAACGCTTACCTCAGTGAAAGGAGTGCAAAAAACAGCCTCAAGAGCCCCGAAGCTGCCCAACTTATTGTGGCCGAACTCAGATTCCAGGCACTGATCCTGTAAGAGCTCAAGACCAATCTCACAGCCGTGCTCGTCTGCCGACTCCCCCAAAATGCCTGCAGGCAAAACCTCTGCGTCGCGCTGGAGGAGACAGGTACTAAGAATCTGAGCCTACCCGGACTTACTCCGGCTCTGAAATCTTCCTGCCCCTGTCACACCGCTAAGAGGGAGGAAGAAGGGAAGAGAGGACCCTCCGTCGTCAAAATTTAAAGCGGTATAGCCCCATAAGCTATGCTCAAGAAAAGAAAGAAAAAGAATTTGGAAATAAAAGAAATAATGCCAATTTGAGATTTCAAACCCCAATTAACTAACACTAAAGTCCTTAATTGCTCCTCCAGTGAGCCAGAAAACTCTGGCTCACATCCTCCAGCTGCTTGGAGACTGATAGAACTGGAGTAGGAGGAGCCGGTGCCTGTGTCCTTATACCAGTGTCATCAAAGAATGACACCTATCAGTCTCCAAGCTGCTGGAAGAGGTTGACAACCCTAGAGTTCCCGGGACTAGACTGGAGGGATGATAAGGAAACTCAGTTTACCATTTTATCCTGCACGCGCTGAACAGCGCAGCCTGCACCGAAACCAACTGCCATCTCCTAACAACTGCGCAGCAAAGAATTACAACCTTAGTGCTGCAGTGAGGAGAAAAAGCCCCGAATCACATCAGGACCACCGGTTCACCCCACGCTAAGTAGCTTCAGTGTCGGGGGAGAAACCGGAAGCAGTGGATAGCACAGCAGTCAAAGGAAAATTACATCCGCGCCTGTAGCAGGATGAGCTATGCGGCTCTCCGAAACAACACTCAGCTATGGGGAGAAATCGGAAGCGTCGGAGCGTACAGAAGTTGAAGAGAAAATTACATCCGCTCTGGCAGCACGATCAGCTGTGCGGCTCTCCGAAACAGCACTCAGCTGTGACGATCCTGCCTTCCTTTTTGCTCCTCACCTAAGTAGGTAGGTTTGGGAGATGAAATTCTTTGACAAGTGAACTGAGCCATCAAAATAAACAAATAAACGCGGCTTTGAGCAGGCAGAAAGAATATAAAAAAGGAGAGAGGGAGGGCACAGCTCTGAAATTCTAAGCCCCTGCTAGTCAATTGAAAAAAAGAAAATACTGCTTAATTGTCCCTCCAGTGAGCCCAGAATCTCTAGGATCATCAACCTCCAGCTGCTTGGAGACTGAACAAAACTGGAGCAAGGAGGCGGTCCCTCGGGTACTTGTACAGGTGACATCAAAGAATGTCATTGTTCAGTCTCCAAGCTGCTGGAGGAACCTATATCCCCAGAGATTCCGGGACTGGACTGGAGAGACGATAAGGAACTGTGCAATAATTCTGAGTGTCAAGAAGTGGGCAATGTCTGGAGAATACTTACCTTTTGATATACCAGTTTGGTGGTTTTATTATGTAGTTGCATGGATAGTCGCCAGCCAAGGGTGATTCCAAGATATTGGAGCTCCGATTTTACTTCCAAGACTATGCTCCCTGCTTTAATATTTCTTGGTGAAGTGAAAGTTGCCTCTCTTGTTATAAAGAGGACTTCTATTTTCTTGTAGTTAATTGCTAAGTTGTTTTCCATGAGCCAGTGTGATACCTCATTGAAACAATCTACTAATGCGGTGTAGATATACTTTGTTGTGGAGAAGGTTAAGTAGAGCATGGTGTCATCTGCAGAGATATGGTAATAGACATTATGAGCTTGTATGAGCGAACATATTGGTTGTATATATAAATTGAATAGTAGCAAAGATAGTGATGAGCCTTGTGGGAGTCCTTGTTGCTGCTCAAATGGGGTGGATTTGTGTGGTCCTTTTTTACCTGCTGTTGGCGTCCTGTTAGGTATGATTTGACTAATCCAATATTGTGTTTTATATTCCCACTGTCTGGAGGCATGATTGGAGGGAATATTGACAGACTGAATCAAATGCAGCTATTATGCCCAGAAATATTAAAATGAAGCCTTGCTTTGGCTTATCAGTGCTTTTAATATGTCTGACTAGGAGTGCAGATAGAAGAGTCTCGACTCCATGGTGCTGTCTGAAGCTGTGTTGCTGAGGGTCCAGTAGTGTATGCGAGTCAATACTTAGTTCAACGTATGTACCTTTATTAGCTATATTTCTAGATCCTTTTGTTTTGCAAAATGTTCATAGTATTTATCCAGTTCCATGTAAACTGTTTGACTTGTAGAAAAACGGTATATCAAAAATTGTTAAATAAATGAATGTGGTGCTGGAAATGGTGCTGGACTGCCTATTATCTTTGCTAGAAATGGTAGGCTGGATATGAGTCTGCAGGAACAAGGGGCTCATGGTGTCCAACTGAGCTTTTAAGGACAGGGAGCAGAGAGGCACTTTTGAGGGAGGTGGGCATGAGGCCTTGTGTTAAGGAAAGATGTGTAATTTTGGTTATGAATGAACCTAGTTCAAATGGAACTACTTTGATCCAGCTTATGGGACATGGATCAAGCAGGGATATAAATGCCTTGGAATAACCCCCCCCCTTTAGTTCTTTAGAGTACCAGATGGCAGTGTCTTGCCTCCTTGTGGTTCCTAGAGCTTGTGGGTGGCCTGTGCAGTTTTGTTTATAACTGTGTTCCAGTTATTTATAAGTGAGTCGACGTGAGTTGTTTCTGTAAATAGTTCCAGTAGGATTTTGTTTAGGAATGCTTGCTTGTTGAAGTATCTGAATTGATAGTCTGTTAGGTGTATTTGAGTGTCTTCAATTGGACTTTGCTTGTACGGTAGGTTGAGTGTGATGCATAAATCACCAAAACTCCTGTAGAGAAACAGGGCTCTCTGAAGGGCTTCCTCCAGTACTTGCTGCCTCCAGTAGAAAACTTAGAGGGTCTCCCATCCTGCTTCCAAGGCAGTGGGAGTCTGCAAATGGATTAGCTGGATGCCAAAATGGCAACTGTTCTGCGAAATTGGCCAACCAGGCACTGCCTGGAGATGCACTCCCCGAAAGTCCTCACATGCCGGTGGGCTGGAGGGTCCCACACATGCTCCTTGAAGGAGGGGCCCCCCCAGGATCTGACTCATGTTTGGAGCACAGCTCCAAGGCTCATGCTGCAGGCAAATGCATGGTGCAGAACAAGCAGTACCGGCTGCGGTCTGACCTACTTGAGGCCATGAGCTGCAGAGGCCCATAGCGCCAAACCCCTACCTCTCTCCCTATGCCTTGCGGTAAACTCTGGGCTCACGGTAGGCCACACAGAGCCTCTGGTCAGATTTACTGTCTCCCTGTGGTCAAAAACAGCCTCGGGGCATTGGCAAAGACCTTTCCAGGAGAGCCATGATAGGCCCTGGAGCCGCAGGCTTGATTTCCACGCAACCCGCAGCTGAACTGTGGCTTTTGAGTACCAGTAGTGGTCTACGAGGGGAACTGTGGGCTCAATTTTGGGATCCCTCACAGTTGAGCCATGGCCTCCAGGTACTTGTGGCTGCCCTGCCAGTAGGCCCAGAGCCATGGGCTCAATTTTGAGAGGCCCGGGGCACCCACAGCTGTCACACTGGTGACTTTGCGAAGGACTCTTGACTTCGGGGGTGGGGGGGAGAGGGGGGCTCAACCTGTCCAAACACAGATGGGGATAGCGCAGATCCCCCTGTATCTCAGGCAGTTCCACCAAAGGTAACCCACAGCCACACTCGGAGCCCAAGTTCAACTAAGCAAGTGCCCTGAATGACAGTAGCCCAGAAGCCATAGAGATAGCGTAGTTACTCACCTGTAACAGGTGATCTCCGGGAACAGCAGGAATAAGTCCTCACATATGGGTATCGTCGGTACCAATGGAGCCCGTGCGGGAACGCTCCCCAGCGTCCAATAGGAACACTTTTGGGAGCGTGCATCCACGCTGCCTTCCCGCCTATCTACCTCCCTCTCTTCAGTTGAGTTTAAAGCTGAGACCGAAGGAGAGATGTAGATAAAAATAGAGAAAGAGAGAGAGAAAGACAACTCCTAGGGGAGGCGGGTGGGTTGTGAAGACTTATTCCTGCTGTTCCCAGAGATCACCTGTTACAGGTGAGTAACTACGCTATCTCCAGGAACAAGCAGGAATGAGTCTTCACATATGGGGACTCCTGAGCTGAAAGATGCCTAGGGAAGACCCAGCATGTATCAAATCTATGTAGATGGGCCATGCTTCCCCCAGGAACCTCAGGCATCCAAATGGATGGAGGGCAGGAGTTGAACTATGAGTGGAAAAGGTGTTGTAGAACAGCTTGACCAAACAAGGCATCCCGGCGGGAGTCCTTGTCTAGACAATAATGGGTAGTGAAAGTATGTACTGAGGCCCAAGTTGCTGCTTTGCAGATTTCATCAATAGCCACAGAACGAAGGTTAGCTGTTGAGGCTGCCATGGCTCTGACATTATGAGCTGTGACATGGCCTTCAAGAGGTATTCCTTTACTTTGATATGTATAGGAAATACAATCTGCAATCCATTTAGAGAGGGTTCTTTTAGTGACAGGAAGTCCTAAATGGCTAGAGTCAAAAGCCACAAAAAGCTGAGAAGACTTTCTCTGAGGCTGGGTCCTCTGGAGATAAAAAGCTAGAGCTCTTTTACAGTCCAAAGTATGAAGTTTCCTTTCCGCAGAGGAGGAATGAGGCCTAGGAAAGAAAACGGGAAGATAAACTGACTGGTTTAGATGAAAAGGTGAAACCACCTTTGGAAGAAAATGAGGATGGGTCCGAAGAACCACCTTATCATGATGAAACCTTGTATAAGGCGGATCAGCCATTAAAGCCTGAAGTTCACTAATGCGTCTAGCAGAAGTGATGGCAATCAGGAAAACAACTTTCCATGAAAGAAACTTTAGATCCGAAGTAGCCAAAGGCTCAAAAGGTGGCTCCATGAGCACACCTAGAACAAGGTTAAGATCCCATGCCACCAGAGGTGGCTTAATGGGAGGTTTTGTTAGAAGAAGTCCTCTCATAAATCTAGAAATAAGTGGATGAGAGGAAATTGGTTGTCCATCTAAGAGCTTATGAGATGCAGCAATAGCACTAAGATGGACTCTAACAGAATTGGTCTGAAGACCAGAAGCCGACAAATGAAGGAGATACTCTAGAAGAGAGTCTACTGGTACCAAAGAGGGATTAAGTCCTCTCTGATTACACCAGGAAGAAAACCTTTTCCACTTAAAAGCGTAAGAACGTCTTGTGGAAGGTTTCCTGGAGGCCAGAAGAATGTCCTTCACTTGTTGAGACAGGTCTAGATCTTGAAAGTCTAGGCCTTGAGTAACCAGGCCTTGAGATGTAGGGACTGGGGACTGGGGTGCAGTAGAGATCCGTTGTCCTGGGACAGAAGATCTGGAGCACTTCCTAACTCCAGAGGGGTGGCTTGAGAGAGTTGCAAGAGAAGAGGATACCATGTTTGCCTCGGCCAGGTTGGCGCTATGAGTATCATGCGTCCCTTGTCCTTCTGGAGTTTGAATAAGGTTTTGGCGATTAGAGGGATTGGTGAAAATGCATATAGGTAATCCTGACCCCAATGAAGCAGGAATGCATCCCTGGCTTGACATTTCTGTGCTGGAAGTCTGGAACAAAACCGGGGAAGTTTGGCATTCTGTGGACTTGCAAAGAGGTCTATGTCTGGTGTTCCCCAGACACGAAAAACTCGAGCAAGATGATAAGAGTGGAGTGACCACTCGTGTGGCAGGAGTACTCGACTGAGTCTGTCTGCCCAAACGTTTTGAACGCCTGGAAGATAGACTGCCCGCAGATGAATCCGATGCTCTCTGGCAAAGGCCCAGAGTTGCAGAGCTTCGTTGCATAGATGCAGAGAGCCTCTTCCGCCTTGTTTGTTGAGGTAAAACATGGCTACTTGATTGTCTGTTTGCACCAGAACCGTTTTGTTTACGAGCTGGGTGCAAAAGACTCGAATAGCATTGGAGATGGCTCTGAGTTCTAGGAGGTTTATATGAAGAAGAGCCTCCTGTGAAGACCAAAGGCCCTGCGTTGATAGACTGTCCAAGTGGGCTTCCCAACCCATCTTGGAGGCATCTGTTGTGAGGATAGCCTGAGGTTGTGGCTGCTGGAAAGGAGCGCCTATTAAAAGGTTTTCCAGAGATTGCCACCAACAGAGAGACAGAATCAGGCGTGTGGTAACCCTGATCTTGTCTGAAAGGCTTCCTGAGGCCTGGGACCACTGGGAAGCCAAGGTCCACTGGGCCGCTCTCATGTGAAGAAGAGCATAAGGTATTACATGGACGGTCGATGCCATGTGACCTAGTAGGCGAAGCATCTGTCGAGCAGTGAGGAAGGTCTGCAGCGCTGCTTGAAATGCTAGCTCGATGATTCGCAGACAGCGCGGTTGGGGCAAGCAAGCACCTATAAACTCAAGGGTCTGAGATGGGGCAAGCTGAGACTTTGGAAGATTTATGACCAATCCCAAATACTGGAGTATTTGTTTTGCTCGTAACAGGGCCTGATGAGCTTCTTGAGATGACTGTGCTCGGATGAGCCAATCATCCAAGTAAGGGAAGACAAAAATCCCCAGGGTCCTCATGAATGCTGCTATTACTGACATGCATTTTGTGAAGACCCTTGGAGCCGAGGCCAGCCCAAAGGGAAGGACTGTACTGGAAATGTCTTCCCTGGATCAGGAACCGAAGGAATTTCCTGTGATCTACATGAATAAGGATATGCATGTAGGCGTCTTTTAAATCTAGAGAACATAGCCAATCTTGCCTGTGAAGGTATGGCAGAAGAGAGCCGAGGGAAAGCATTTTGAACTTCTCTTGGACTAGAAATTTGTTCAGCTCTCTGAGATCTAGGATTGGTCTTAAACCCCCTGTTCTTTTTTTTTGAATGAAAGAAAGAAAAAGCACCGGTGGTACCGGTGGGCGTCGAACGAAGACAGGCACGACCACAAAAAATAAGAAAAAAAAGTAGAATTTTCTGTGGTGACAGGGTTCAGGTCCTGTCGGCTCCGCGGAAAACGAAGAACTGAAGAGGGAGGTAGATAGGCGGGAAGGTAGCGTGCATGCGTGGATGCACGCTCCCAAAAGCGTTCCTATTGGATGTTGGGGAGCGTTCCCGCACGGGCTCCGTCGGTACCGACGATACCCATATGTGAAGACTCATTCCTGCTTGTTCCTGGAGATATCATCCTAGTAGTCCACTAGGAACACAGCCTTCAGGCTGGGGTCCCAGGAGTAAAGGTCCAAGAACATACCAGCTGCACCAATCCAGCAACTTACCATATGTTGGAGGCATAGAAATACCAATGTCAGCCACTAACGGCACTGGTTTTAATACCAGTGATGATGTCAATGAAACTTTCTAGTTTTTCTGTCCCCATTATCTGCTGGAAGTGGGGATGGGGCATAAACTACTGGTCTGGACTGGTCTAGCAGGATAATCTGGAAATGCCGTTTTCCCACTTAGAAGGGAAATTCCTAAGTCCTAAGGAATATGCAAACCCAAAATGCTCAGTCTTTCCAGAATGGTACACTAAAAATGAGCACCTAATCCATCCATACAACATTCTCTCCAATGGCATTAGCGTGCCAAATCCACTGCTATGAATTAAGATTTAGTGTACAATGAAACCCATGAGATTTTCTGCACAAGAGTTCCAGACTTGGTCCTTCCTATGAAAATAATTCAGGGCATCCCTAGGTAAAGAAGGGAAAGAGACTTCTCTATTAGTCAGGGCACTGCCTTTCAGGGAGTGGAATACACCAGTGCAACACAAAAGTCTTCAGCTCAACTGATTTCTGGCTTATACTTCACCCACAGCTGACTGCAAATTGTTTTTCATTAATCTGAGCAATGTTCCAGCAATACCTGTTCTGTACACAAAACATAAATCCCTGTATACTTTAGCCCCTATGGGATAGACTCAGAAGGTGAAATTAGGCCTTACCTGCTAATTGGCTTTCCTTGAGGAACTCCAGTCCAGTCCCGCCCCACACCTCAGGGTTGTGCACCTTTTCCAGCAGCTTGGAGACTGAGCGTGTCACAACTTTGATGACATCAGGATACTTAGGTAGCTGGCACCACCCACCAGCCCCCAATAACCTATTGACAAAAGCAGACTCACAGGAGCAACAAATAAGAAATCAATATCCAAAAACAACAATCCTTGGGAAAGACCCCTCCTCCCCAGGAAGCCCCCTCCCTGGCCCCCACCCTGAAACATGGGTGCCTTCCACCAAAAGGAGCTTATCTGTCCATACACCACATTCCCACCCCTCCTGGAAAAAACAAGCACAGGAATCTGCGTGCCTTCTTCCTCAATAATGTGGTATGGCTTTGCCTACCCCTGGCTTTTCCATTAAGCTGAGATTCTTTAGGCCCGGGGTCACCTGCAGCACACAAGACTACAGAAGGGTGGGTCCCGGGTCTGGACTGGAATTCCTCAAGGAAAGTCCATTAACAGGTAAGGCCTAATTTCACTTTCCTTATTGTCCCTCCAGTCCAGTCCTGCACCTCAGGGATGTAACAGAGCCACCTAACCACGGAAGGGACCTGCGAGCCCGGTCTGGATAACCGCTGAACCAAACTTTGCATCCTCCCTCACTTGCACATCTAACCTGTAATGTTTTACAAACTTATGTAAAGACGATATGGTGGCTACCTGACAGATTTCCCCTGGCGGATCCAAACTCCACACCACCCAGGAGGCAGCCTGCACCCTGGTGGAATGAGCCCGCAGACCCTGCAGGACCTCTTTGCCCCGCAACAGATAGGCTGACGCAATTGCTTCTTTAATCCATCTTGAAATGGAGAACTTTGCCGCAGCTTCCCCCTTGCGCGGCCCTCCAAACAGAATGAATAACCATCCAGCTTCCGATACCATCTCAAGGTCCACCTGACGTCGACAGCTGCAGATCCTGTAATTCCTTCTCCAGTCCTGACAATACCGGAAGGGCAATCGGCTGATTCAGATGAAACATTGACACTACCTTCAGCAAGAAAGAGGGTACTGTTCGCAGAATCACCTTCTCCCTGGAGAAAGGCAGAAAAGGTCCTCTACCCGACAGCACCTGGAGCTCGGAGATTCTCCTGGCTGAACAGATCGCCACCAAAAACACAGTCTTCAAAGTCAGGTCCTTCAGGGGTACACAGTGCTAGTGGCTCAAAGGGCTCTCGTGACAGTGCCAAAAGCACCAGATTGAGGTCCCAAGCTGGTACCAGCGCCCTCCTTGGCGGGCGGAGCTGCGTAACGGCCCTCAGGAAATGAACGACATCCGGATGCGTTTCCAAGGAGCCGCTGGATTCTACCGCGATAACATGCCAATGTGGCCACTTGCATCCTTGGAGAGACACAGGTGAGCCCTTTATTGAGCCCTGCCTGCAAGAACTCCAATATTTCCAGAACAGATGCTAACAGTGGCCTGCAACCATTTTCGGCACACCAGTCCTCAAAAATTCTCCACACTGTAATGTATGACAAGGATGTGGACCTCTTCCAGGCTCTAAGAAGCGTGGAGATTACCTGAGTGGAATAACCTCACTTCCTTAACCTAGCCCTTTCAAAAGCCATGCCGTAAACGAGAACCGATCTACCTGGGGCATTAGTAGTGGACCCTGTGCCAGCAGGTCTGGCCTGCTGGGAAGTCTCCATGGCTCGGCCACTCTCAGATGAACCAGGTTGGTATACCATGGCCACTGCAACCAAACCGGGGTAATCAGAACGACTAGCCGACAGTGCATCTCCACTTTCTGAACCACTTGACCTATGAGCGCCCACGGAGGAAAGATGTAGAGAAGCCCCTGGCTGTGCCAGCGCTGCACAAATGCATCCAGGCCTTCGAACATTCTCTCCCTCTGTCGACTATAGAATTGGCTGGCTTTGGCCAATGCAAACGTTGTCATTAGATCCATGCTTGACTCCCCCCACTGGTGTACGATCTGCTCGAAGACAATCTGGTTCAGTTGCCATTCCCCTGGGTCCAATTGCACACGACTGAGGTAGTCAACTGTGACGTTCTCTGTGCTGGCCAGGTGCGCCGCTGAAATCGCATGTAGATGGGCCTCTGCCCAAACCAACATCTCCGCCTCCCTCTCCAGCCTGGCACTGCCTGTGCACCCTTGCAGACTGATGTATGCTACTGTGGTGGCATTGTCGGAGAAGACCCATACCACCCTTACATGCACCATCGGGTGAAACTCCTGTAAGGCGAATCGAACGGCTCTCATCTCCAGCCAATTGATGGACCATGTCCGCTCCTCCACAGTTCACCATCCTTGAGCAACGCACCCCTCACAGTGGGCTCCCCATCCTTTAAGGTTGGCATCCATCGTTAGGGGAATCCAGTGCTGCAACTCCAACGGAACTCCGGCCGCCAGATTTTCCTTGCTTACTCACTACCTGAGGGCCAGCCGGACCTCTTGCAGACAGGCCAATGTGCGTGACAGGGGATGAAGCTGATGTGATCACTGGTGCAGCAGGGCTCTCTGCAACGATCTCATGTGGGCACGCGCCCATGGGACCAGATTGATCGTCGTTGCCATAGTCCCCAAGAGTTGAAGATAATGCTATGCAGACGGCTTCGCCATGCGCAGAAACTGCCGAGCCAGCAAATGCAGAGCCTCCACCCCCCCTTTGTAGTAGAAACACCCGACCCCTGCAGGTGTCGAATCGAGCCCCGAGGTACTCGAGGTCCTGTGAGGGGATCAAGTGACTTGTCGACATTGATGATCCAGCCTAACTCGCGCAAGAATTCAACCACACGGGCCGTGGCCTGAGTGCTTTCATCTCGGATTTTGCTCGAATGAGCCAATCGTCCAGATATGGATGCACTAGTATGCCCTGGTGACACAAAGCCACCGCCACCATGACCATCACCTTGGTGAAAGTCCGGGGGGCCATTGCGAGACCAAACGGCAATACCTGAAACTGAAAATGTCCCATGGGCACTGCAAAGCATAGAAACTGGTGATGATCTGGATGTATGGGAACATGCAGGTATGCTTGCATAAGGTCTAGAGAGGTCAAGAACGCCCCTCCCAAACGGCCATCATCAACGATCGGAGGGTCTCCATCTGCAAATGCGGAACCCGGAGACACCTGTTTACCTATATGAGGTCAAGAATAGGGCGAAAAGCTCCTTCCTTCTTTGGGACTATGAAATAAATGGAGTATCAACCTGCTCTGCACTGATCCGTGGGAACTGGTACCACCACCTGCAAAAGTAGAAGTCGCTCGAGTGTCTGCTGCATGCCCAGCGCCTTTGCGTGTGCCTTGCAGGGGGAGCGAACGAAGGCTGGCGCTAGCGGTCTGGCGAACTCCAGCGCATAGCCCTCCTGGACCACCTGTAGAACCCACTGGTTCGAAGTAACCCAGACCCAGGCAGGGCAGAAGTCCCGCAACCAACCTTCCATGGGCCTGCACCCCTGTTCGGGCCCCCCTCGCTTCATTGCTGTTTCTTTTGGGCCAAGGAGGAGGCAGAAGCTACATAATATCCTCAGCTAGCCCCCTGAAGCCCCCTGAAATGGTGGAACCCTGGCAGTGAACCTTCCTCTTTGGTAAGGGGAGAATCTCACTGTCCGAAACCACCTGTGACTCCCAAATATACAAATGGGAATGAAGTAGATACCACACCATTCACTGAAGATGATGTGTTAGAACAACTTGCAAAACTGAAAGTGAACAAGGCCATGGGACCAGATGGGATACATCCCAGGATACTGAAAGAGCTCAGAGAGGTTCTTGCAGGG
Source organism: Ichthyophis bannanicus (assembly GCA_033557465.1). Taxonomy (NCBI): domain Eukaryota; kingdom Metazoa; phylum Chordata; class Amphibia; order Gymnophiona; family Ichthyophiidae; genus Ichthyophis; species Ichthyophis bannanicus. Next base: position 104,171,867 of record CM066051.1, on the reverse strand, counting down.
CCATTAAAGGATGTTTTCAACAGATCCTTGGAAACAGGAGTAGTTCCTCAGGACTGGAGAAGAGCGGATGTGGTACCTCTTCACAAAAGTGGTGACAGGGAAGAAGTGACAAACTACAGGCCCGTGAGCCTTACCTCGGTGGTGGGAAAAGTAATGGAGGCGCTCCTGAAAGAGTGAATAGTGGACTTTCTCAAAACCCACAGGTTGCATGATCTGAGGCAACATGGCTTTACCAAAGGACGATCTTGCCAAAAAAATCTGATTGAGTTCTTTGACTGGGTGACCAGAGAACTAGATCAGGGGCATGCGATGGATGTCATCTACCTGGATTTCAGCAAAGCCTTTGATACTGTTCCTCATAGGAGGCTTATCAATAAACTCAGTAGTTTGGGGATGGGTCCCAAGGTGGTGAACTGGATCAGAAATTGGTTGACTGACAGACAACAGAAAATGATGGTAAATGGAGCTCACTCGGATGAAAGGAGGGTGATTAGCGGGGTGCCCCAGGGTTTGGTCCTGGGCCCGGCCCTGTTCAATGTATTTGTGAGTGATGTTGCTGAAGGACTGCATGGAAAGTCTGTCTTTTTGCAGATAACACGAAAATTTGCAACAGAGTGGATTCCCCTGAGGGAGTGAATAACATGAGGAAAGATCTACAAAAGTTGGAAGAATGGTCTAATGCTTGGCAGTTAAGATTTAATACGAAGAAGTGCAGTGTCATGCACTTGGGAAGCAGAAATCCAGGGGAAATGTACGCGACAGGGGGCGAGAGACTGGTGTGCATGGACCAGGAGAAGGACCTTGGTGTGATTATTTCTGAGGATCTCAAGGTGGCAAAACAGTGCGACAAGGCGGTGGCAAAAGCCAGGAGGATGTTGGGTTGCATACAAAGAGAAATTACCAGCAGAAAGGAAGATGCCACTGTATAAGTCACTGGTGAGGCTTCACTTGGAATACTGTGTTCAGTTTTGGAGACCATATCTTGCAAAGGATATAAAAAGACTGTAAACTGTTCAGAGGAAGGCAACCAAAATGATTTGGAGCCTGCGTCAGAAGCCTTATTAGAAGAGACTTGAAGACCTAAATATGTACACTCTGGAGGAGAGGAGGAACAGGGGAGATATGATTCAGACCTTTAATTACTTAGAGAAATAAAGAACGAACAAACAAACCTCTTCCAAAGATGGGGAAGCTGTAAAACTAGAGGGCATAACATGAAGCTGCAAGGGGGTAAATTGAAAGGCAATGTCAGGAAATACTTTTTCACTGAAAGGGTGGTGGATGCTTGGAATGCCCTCCCAATGGAAGTGTTGGGGGCAAATACAGTGACAGAATTCAAAATGGCATGGGACAGACACAATGGATCCCTTTACAGCAACAGGATAAAATCAAAATAAATGTAACTAATTTCTCAACATACAGGGGTGTCCTACACGGAGCAGTGGGTTCACCCCTAAAACAAAGACATAGGGAAGGGTGGCCTGCACGGAGCGGCAGATGCACCTACTCTTGCCATCTTACTGGGCAGACTAGATGGACCATACTGGTCTTTATCTGCCATCATTTACTATGTTACTATGTTATCTAAACAACCAGGCCTGCCCCCTGCTTGCGCCCGAAGCCCGACCCTGCTTCAGCTTATCTTCGGGAAGGTGACCACCTTTTGACTCCCCCAAGTCCTTTACCAATTTTTCCAGCTCTTCTCCGAACAACTGTTTCCCTTTGAAAAGCAGCTTACTCAACTAGCCCTTCGAGGAAACATCTACCGAACAATTGCGGAGCCAGAGGTAGCGGCGAGCCGCCACCATCGAGGCTATACTGTTCGAAAGAACCCTCACCAGGTCATAGAAGGCATCCGTCAGGTAGGCCACCCCCGACTCTAGTCTCATTGTGGCCCCCTGTTCCTGGGGTTCCTCTGCCGACTCAGGGTTGCTTTACGCCCAACGTAAGCATGTGCGTGCCACCAGCGCCCCGCAAGCCAAGGTTTGCAGAGACAGAGCGCTTACATCCAAGGCCTGTTTCAGCAGGGTATCTAGCTTCCTATCCTGGACGTCCTTGAGTGCCACACTACCCTCGACAGGCATCGTAGTCTTCTTCATTACGGCCGACACTGCGGCTTTGACCTTCGGGATACAAAACATCTCATTCTCTGCCTCCGTCAATGGATACAGCCGGGACATGATGTGAGACACTCTGAGCCTGGCCTCCGGGAGCTCCCATTCCTCCAGGATCACCTGCTCTATGTAGCAGGAACACCCTCTGAGGCCTACATATGGCCTGCAGAATCGGATATTCTAGGGTCATCTCCTCGGCTGCCCCCATCGGGGGCATGTTAAGTGTCTTTCGCAACTCAGCAATGAGTACCGCCAGCTCCTCCTTCTGGAAGACCCTAACAATATGGAACTTGTCCTCCTGCGGGATCTCGCCCTCTTTGAGCTCTTCTGGTTCCAAACCGGGTTCCAGCAACCCTTCTGAGGAAACAGACCCAGCCTCATCTGCTGCCTCCACCCCGAGGCGTCTCTTGGCAAGGGGCTGTACTGGGTCTGGCTCAGCACCCAGCGTGTTTTCTGGAACCCCCCTCTTCTTGGCGTTGCGCCCTTTGCCCTCAGCCTGTTACTTGAGGCAGAACGCTTTATGAAGCAACAACACAAACTCGGGGGAGAAATCCCTCAGAAACCCCCCCCCCCCCTTTCTGCACCTGAGAGGAAGAAGGGCCGGGAGAGTCCTGCTGACAATGTTGTAGCACTGGCAGAGACAATCCGAGCCCCTCCTCCCTCTGCGGTGAGGGACCCGGAATCTGTGACACAGGCGCCTTGGGAGCACCTACTTCCTCCAGCATGGTCTGCTTGGCTGTGCGCGTCTCTGCAGCGCACCCCCTGCAAATCCCTTCTGCAGAAAGCATTCTCCTATGTGCTCCACACACCCCAAACTGTGGTCTCAAAGGCATGGCTCCCCAGGAGCCCGAGAATAACGCCTCCTCCTTACTATAGCTCTTGCTGAATCTTTGCTCTGTTAATCTGTCCTTCTCTATCTTTATCTTTCTTTTTTTTTTGTGAGTCACCTACTGCCAAGCAAATCTCTTCTCTTTTTCTTTTAATACAAGCAAAGAGCAAGGAACAGAAACTAAAGGTAAAGGAAGCAAAATGAAAAAAACAATTAAGGGAACTGCAGGAAAAAAAAAACAACGCCACTACGATCTTTCCCACTCAAACAAAAATGGCGCTTCTAACCGAATCTGCCTTGCATGGGCCGCTGCCACGTGGTTTGCTGGTGCCACGACTCAACTCGCGCCTATCAAAGGAGGCCTCCCAGCAGCCCTCACACTCCCCTCCAGCTCTCCTTACTGCTAGTGTCCTGCGCTGAGAAGACTGCTGACACTCCCTTCATGCTCAGCCAATCCGTGGCTTTGGCGCCGAGATGGGGAGAGAAGAGAACTTGCCTGCACTTGCCTTTCCTGGTTTCTGCTGTCCCCCCTCTGGTAACACCGCTCCTCACCCGCATTAGGGGTTTGGGAGCAGTGCTTGGCTCAATGCTCACTGTCCGGCAGCTCCCTCAGCCCTCTGAGCAATGTGCGGTACTCCCAAGGAGCAGGGAGGAGGAGGAGGAGGCTTAACCACCACAGAGCAACGCCTAAAGAAAAAAATTAAAGTAAAAATCTTCCTAGTTGTCCCTTCAGTGAGTCCTAACTCAGGGACCACCCGCTCTAGCTGCTTAGAGACTGAGCTTAGTGGGGGCTGGTGGGTGGTGTCAGCTGCCTAAGTATCCTGTCATCATCAAAGTTGTGACATGCTCAGTCTCCAAGCTGCTTGAAGGGGTGTACTACCCTGAGGTGCGGGACTGGACTAGAGGGACGATAAGGAAGTAACATTAGAAAATATTCCTACATAGAAAGGGAAAGTGCATACAGGGAGCAGCCTCCCTATGAAAATGTGGAAGACAAAATAAAGAGTCAAAGAATTCAAGAAAGCTTGCGATAGACACAGAGGATCCTTAGCTATGAGGGGACTGAGCGGTAAAGTTTGGGATAAGCACAGAGGATCCTTAGCTGTGGGGGAGTGAGGGGTAAAGCCTGGGATAAGCACAGAGGATCCTTAGCTGTGGGGGGAGTGAGGGGTAAAGCCTGGGATAAGCACAAAAGACCCTTAGCTGTGGGGGCAGTGAGCAGTAAAGCCTGGGATAAGCACAGAGGATCCTTAGCTGTGGGGGGAGTGAGGGATAAAGCCTGGGATAAGCACAGAGGATCCTTAGCCATGGGAGTGAGTGAGGGGTAAAGCCTGGGATAAGCACAGCTGTAGGGGGAGTGAGGGGTAAAGCCTGGGATAAGAACAGAGGATCCTTAGGCATGGGAGGGAGGGAGGGATAAAGCTTGGAACAAGCATAGAAGATACTTAGCTATGTGGGGAGTGAGAGGTAAAGCCTGGAATAAACAGAGGATCCTTAGCTGTTGGAGAGTGAGCAGTAAAGCCTGGGATAAGCACTGAGGATTCTTAGCTTTGGAGGGAAGAGGGCGGTAAAGCCTTGGATAAGAACAGAAGATCCTAGTTGTGGGGGAGGGAGGAGACAAAGCATAGTTACTCACCTGTAACAGGTGATCTCCAGGAGCAGCAAGAATTTAGTCTTCACATATGGAGTGGCGTCAGTACCGACGGAGCCCACGCAGGAACGCTCCTCAGTGTCCAATAGGAAAGCCTTTGGGAGCATCCCACTGTGAATGCATTGCTGCCTTCCCGCCTTTGTGACTCTCCTTCCTTAGTTGAGTTTGTAGCTGAGAAAAAAGGAGAGAAAAGAGAAACGTTAAGGGAGGAGGGCGGATTGTGAAGACTAAACTCCTGCTGTTCTCGGAGATCACCTGTTACAGGTGAGTAACTATGCTATCTCCAGGAATAAGCAGGAATGTAGTCTTCACATATGAGACTCACTAGCCCCACATGCCAGAGAAATGACCCCAGAATTGGTAGATTTGCCTCAGGGCAAGCCTCAAGAGGTCATGGATCCTTCATGGATGTCTGGCATCGAAAAGTGCCGGGACGGAGGATAGGAGTTGCCCAAAGACTGAAAGAGGTGCTGGAGTACAACTTGACCAAACATGGCATCCCGGCAGGAGTCCTTGTTAAGACAGTAATGAGCAGCAAAGGTATGCACCAAAGACCAGGTCGCTGCTTTGCAGATTTCATCAATGGCCAAAGAACGTAGGTTTGCCGTGGAGGCAGCCATTAATTTGTAGTCTGTTACTCTTTAAACGGTTAACTCCAAGTAAAAACAAACACGCTCCGTTTAATGACTCACTCTGCAACTCGAGAGCTTGCTTAGTTCACTCAAGCATTTGACTATTGGCAATTGGTCTCAGAAAAACCAGCAGCATGTAAACCAAGAGCTAATCGCTCATTGAAAGTGCCAGTTTTACATCAATAACCGTCTGCCTTACTTGACTTCTTTTTATGTGTATTATATCTTAAAGTTGCCAATAAAAATATCATTCTTTCTCCTCATAGATATTATTAACGTTCCTCATATTATCGGTAATAAATGTTTCTTCTTGCAAAGTAATAAACTTAAATGAGGAAACCGTTGATACTATACATCACTTAGCTTTTGTTTGAAGACGAACAGGGCAATTCCAACGCTCACAGCTAGGTACTCCAAGCGTTTCACAACTGTTGTTTCTTCAGGGAATCGTCCCTTTAAAACTGCTTATATGATGCTGCCGGCGTTACTTCCACTAAATGTTCATTTTCATCTTGCTCATTGAAACCTTCGATGTGAAACTCTTGATGTGTAAGACGCCGCGCGGCGTCTTACACATCAAGAGTTTCACATGAGCAAGATGAAAATGAGCAAGGTTTCAATGAGCAAGATGAAAATGAACATTTAGTGGAAGTAACGCCGGCAGCATCATATAAGCAGTTTTAAAGGGACGATTCCCTGAAGAAACAACAGTTGTGAAACGCTTGGGGGGTACCTAGCTGTGAGCGTTGGAATTGCCCTGTTCGTCTTCAAACAAAAGCTAAGTGATGTATAGTATCAACGGTTTCCTCATTTAAGTTTATTAAGATTAGGAGCCTGTGGCTTCTTTTGTTTGGAAGGCTGTTGCCTCTTCTGGGTACCCTGAGACTGGTACTGAGAAGCCGGGGCGTAAGAAGGATACATTTTTTTCTTCTTACCAAAGAAAGCTTTCTTTGCAGCTGCTTTCTTTTTGGCAGGGTTGGCGGTGGTTTTGGAAAGCCTGTTGAGGGTGGTATTTTCAGATTCTGAGAAGCCTTATCTTGCCAGTCTTTCCCAAACAGGTTCTCTCCTGTACAGGGAATCCTACCCAGCTTGTCTTGAACCCAAGATCTGATGCCTGAAGTCATGCAATTCTACGTTGCACCGATGCAGATAGATGTTGCTCTGCTAATGCACTCAAAACAGTCAAAGATTGCCCTGTTGAGAAACTCTGAGACATTTTGGGCATGTTTGACCAATCTAAGATAGTCTGACCTCTTATCTTTCGGGAGAAGAGGAGCCATTGATTCCAGATCTCTAGTTACCTCCCTAAGGAACGTACCCATGTAGAGTATGTATGAACATCCGGGCTGCAAGCACAGAGGACTGAAAATGACGACGCCCAAAGGCATCAAGAGTTCTTGATTTCCTGCCCAGGGGATTGGAGGAGTGCATCTTAGAACTTTTAACTTGACACGTAGCCAATTCCACTACCATAGAGTGGTGTGGAAGCTGCGTTTTCTGGAATCCAGGGTTTTCCGGTACTTAATACACAGTATTGAGTCATCGAGTATGGGGAGAAATGGTGAGGGGCGTTTCTCACATCCCGCATAAGATCCTGGAGTATATGGTGAATAGGCAGAGTAGTGGCCTCTTTAGGAGCTGTGGGGTATTGGAGAATGTCCAACTCCTGTGTTCTGGGTTCCTTCTCCGATGTAGATCCCTTGCCATATCCTTTATAAACTCTTGAAAAGACATTTTTGGGAGGGGACATGCGCCGTTGTGGCAAAGGTGAGGGTTCCTCCGGAAGACTTTGCATCTCTCGGTACCAATCGATTCATCATCTGAAGAATCGGTAGAATCAAAGTATCGATGGGAACGATGCTCGTTTTCTTGCAAGGTCCAGTACCGATCGAGATCGATATCGGCTCGAGAGACTTCCCGTACCGGTACCTCGGAACCGGGAATGGACTCGAGGGTTGGTATGGGTGGGAGTGTGCCGAATGGCATGAAGCCCGATGCAGACTGCATGGGCATCGTTAACGGTACCAGTACCAACGATACTGCCGGTAATGTCCTGACTGGTACAGACACCACTAACAGAGCTGCTAGACTCCGCTCAATGGCCAGCAAGAGTAGTTACTCACCTGTAACAGGTGTTCTCCAGGAGCAGCAGGAATCAGTCCTCACATATGGATGTCATCGGCGCCGATGAAGCCCATGCGGAGCATTTCCCCAGCTTTCTATGAAAGCCTTTGGGAATGCAGGCACGCATGCGCGGTTCCCTTCCCGCCTAAAGGTGCCATCTTACCTCAGTCAAATGACATAGCTAAGAACAGCACACAAAAATGAAAAAATAAACTATGTACAACTGCAACTCCATGGGGAGGAGGGAGGGTTGTGAGGACTGATTCCTGCTGCTCCTGGAGAACACCTGTTACAGGTGAGTAACTACTCTTTCTCCAGGACCAAGCAGGAAGTCAGTCCTCACATATGGGTGACTCCCCAGCTCTGGGCTACCGAGGAACCCAGGCTGAACAAGAGAACTCCCTCTAGTCTCAGCAGCAAAGAAAGGCTTTTCAAGGACACAACCTCCACCGGTAGCCCCATAGAGGGCAGGAGTTGCCTAAACCTCAAAGAGATTCAGGAGTACTGCCTGGCCAAAAGCACTGTCTCTACGGGACTCCCTCTCCAGGCAGTAATGGGCTGCAAAAGTCTGGCTTGAAGACCAAGTTGCAGCCTTGCAGATGTCTACCAAGGGCACAGAGCGGAGATGAGCCACTGAGGCAGCCATTGCCCTGACACGATGGGCCGTGACCCTACCCTGCAAAGGAAGGTCAGCCGCCTTATAAACCCAGGTGATACAGTCAGCCACCCAGATGGACAAGGTACGCTTGGACACAGCCAACCCCAACTTATTGAGGTCAAAAGATACGAAGAGCTGAGTAGCCCTTCTATGCCCCTGCGTACGGTCAAGGTAGAAGGATAAGGCCCTCCTACAGTCCAGGGTATGCAGGACCGCTTCAGCCTGGCTAGCATGAGGCCTAGGGAAGAATGTTGGAAGAACCACCTCCTGATTGAGGTGGAAAGAGGAGACAACCTTAGGGAGGAACTTTGGATGAGTCCTGAGGACTACCCTGTTCCTGTAAATCCTGGTGTAAGGCCTGTCACAGACCAGGGCCTGAAGCTCACTTACTCGCCTAGCTGAGGTAAGGGCTATCAGGAAGAGCGTCTTCCAGGAGAGGAAGCGTAGTGGACAAGTAGAACACTATGGACACATCACATAACCTAAGTGACTGTATAGCAGCACACGTTACCGCCTAACACTGTATGTATATAAAATGTTTTTAGCACCACTGTATATAGCCCACTTTGTACATAGCTCAAACCAATCTAGCACACAAGACAACACGCACCCAACTAAATTTTCACCCTCACTGCATGTATAACACACTCACACTAACAGATTGTTTGCTGTGATACCACCTTGATTATTATGATAAGGCGGTTTAGAAATACTGTTAAATAAATAAATAAGTAGCCATCGGCTCAAAAGGTGGGCGAGTCAGTTGCTGCAAGACCACATTCAGCTCCCACTCAGGGGCAGGAGGACGGATGGGAGACTTGAGCAAAAGCAAGCCCCTGAGAAAGCGGGACACTAAGGGGTGACCAGATAGAGATTGTCCCTTTACCAATGAGTGGTGAGCTGCTAGAGCTGAGAGGTGGACCCGAACAGAATTGGACTTAAGTCCCTGATTGAATAAGTGCAGTAAGTACTGAAGAACTACTGGCACAGTACAGGAGAAAGGATCCTCTGTACGTAGGTGACACCACAAAGAAAACCTTTTCCACTTGAGCGCATAGGTCTTCCTAGTGGATTGTTTCCTGGAGGCTAGGACAACCACTTCAACTTCCTGAGGTAGGCCCCAGGGAGCCAAAACTACCCTTGCAGCCTCCAGGCCATCAAATTGAGAGACTTGAGATTGGGGTGCAGAAGGGAACCCTGGTCCTGTGTGAGAAGGTCGGGTTGCAACCCCAGAGGCAGTGGAGGATCCACCGCCAGTTGAAGCAGAAGAGGAAACCAAGGCTGCCTCGGCCACCTGGGAGCTACCAGCAGGACCGAGGCCTTGTCCAGGAGAATCTTGAATAGGGTTCGGGCCACCAAGGGCGTGGGAGGAAATGCATAGAGGAGGCCCTGAGACCATGATATCAGAAAAGCATCCGCTGCTGTCCGCAGAGGATGTGGTTGCCTGGAGCAGAACTGTGGCAGTTGCTTGTTGATGGGGCTGGCAAAGAGATCCATCAAAGGGAGACCCCATCTCAGGAAGATCTTCTGAACTACTGAAGGATGAAGCTGCCACTCGTGGGGCTGCAGTATCCTGCTCAATCTGTCTGCCAGGTAGTTGTCCTGGCCAGGAAGGTACACAGCCCTGAGGAGCATGTTGTGCTTGAGGGCCAAAGTATAAAGGTCCTGAGCTTCCCGACAAAGGATCCTGGACCCAGTTCCGCCCTGTTTGTTCACATAAAACATGGCAACTTGGTTGTCTGTCTGAATCAGGACAGACTGTTGAGCCAGGGTAGGAGTGAAAGCTTTGAGTGCTAATCGAATAGCTCTGCGTTCGAGGAGATTGATCTGCTGTGCAGCTTCCCAGGGAGACCAGAGGCCCTGGGTGCACTTGCCCAGACAATGCACTCCCCAGCCTTGCAGGGAGGCATCTGTTAGCATCACTGTGTAATCTGGAATCTGAAAGGGCACCCCTTGCAGCAGATTGGGTGAGTGTAGCCACCAGTTGAGGGAGTGAAGAAATTGTCTGGACACCCTTATCCTGTCTCTGAGGCTGCCTGTGGCCTGTGACCACTGAGACCGAAGGCACCACTGTGCAGGCCTCATATGGAGCCATGCATTGGGGGTCACATCGAGGGAGGAGTGGTCTAGTGGTTAGGACAAGGTACTTCAGGCCGGAGGGCCGGGGGTTCAAGTCCCACCTGGGGACAGCAATCTCAGGCCGGAGGGACTGGGATTTCTAGTCCTATAGGCACTCCTTGTGGTCTTGGGCAAGCCACTTAACCCTCCATTGCCCATGTTCCCTGTAAGTATTAGCGTATGTGTCTCATATCCCCTCGTGTTAAATGTATCCCCCAATTGACCGCTTTGACCCAGTGAAAAGCGGGATATAAATAGAGCTAAATAAATAAATAAATAAATAAACATGTACTGTCAAAGCCATGTGGCCTAGAAGCCGCAGGCAGAGTCTGGCGGAGACCAGGGACCTGCTGAGAAACTGACTGGCCAAGGCCATTAACCTTCGGGCTCTGTTTTCTGGCAAGAATGCCTTTGCCAGGAGAGAGTCCAACCTTGCCCCTATGAACTCCAAGTTCTGGGAAGGGAGCAAAGTGGACTTTGCGAAGTTTATGACAAACCCCAGGCGTTGTAGAAGAGCAATAGTCCTGAGGGTGGCTTGATTGGCCTCCTGACATGTCTGACCCCTGATGAGCCAGTCGTCCAGATAGGGGAAGACAAAGATGCCCTGATTTCTTAGGTAGGCCGCCACCACTGCTAAGCACTTTGTAAAGACTCTGGGGGCGGAGGTGAGGCCGAAAGGCAGCACTCTGTACTGATAATGGTTTCCTCCCATGATAAACCTTAGGTACTTTCTGTGGTCTGGATGAATGAGGATGTGAGTGTACGCATCCTTTAGATCTAAGGAGCATAGCCAATCTCCCTGCTGGAGGTAGGGCAGAAGGGTTCCAAGAGTAAGCATCTTGAACTTTTCTTTCACTAGGAACTTGTTGAGGTTCCTGAGGTCCAGAATGGGACGAAGGCCACCAGTCCTTTTGGGCACCAGGAAATACCTGGAGTAGAATCCGTGACCTTGCAAGTGGGGAGGCACAGGCTCCACCGCCCTATCCACCAACAGACCCTGAAGCTCCTGACAGAGAAGGTCTGTGTGCAGAGGAGGCCTTGGAGGCTCCCCTGGAAAATATGGGGGTGGCAGTTGGTGGAAATGGAGGGCATATCCCTTGTGGATTATCTCCAGCACCCAACTGTCCCCGGTGATAAGGGGCCACTGGTGGGCAAAGAGGGCGAGACGACCTCCTGTGCAGGGTTGGGAGAGCAGTGGAGGAGAGGCTATGCTCAAGGAGTCAAAAAACCCCACCCTGCTGAGTGGTAGCAGGGGCCTGAGGCTTTGGGGGTCCTCTGCCTACGGGGGCCCATTACCCTGGCCCTTGGCTTGCTGGCCCTGGGGGGCAGCTTGGTCAGCCTGATATTGTGGGTACTGTTTGTAGGCAGTGCCCTTCCTCGGGTAAAAGGGCTTTTTACCCGAGCCCTTCTTTTTATGAGAAGGGGCAGAGGTGTTCCTCGACAGCCTTGTCCGGGTGAGGTGCTCCGTCTCGAGCTGAGCAGCCTTCTCGGTCATGGGCTTTTGCCAAAATGGTTTTCACCTCGGCAAGGGACATCGACCAACTTGTCCTGAACCCATAGCTCGAGGTCCGATGACTGTAACCATGCCTGGCGTCGAGCCACGATGCCGGCTGCCGCAACTCGGGCCGAAGCCTCGAAGCCATCGTAGGCAGCGCAGGACATGAACTTCGAGCAGTCCCGAATCCCCGAGGACAAGGACTTAAATCTCTGCAAGGGTTCCCCAGAGAGACCAGCAGAGAACGCGGCCAACTCCTTGGCCAGATCCCGCAAGTACATGCCCATGTACAGCTGGTAAGACTGGACACGGCAAGCAAGCATCGAGCCCTGAAAACACTTTCTACAGACGCCATCTAGGTTTCGGGCCTCCCTGCCAGGAGGCACCGCAGAGTGCATCTTCTGACTCTTCAGACGATGCATGGCCGATTCCACAACCATGGAATGGTGTGGTAGCTGTGCCTTTTGAAACCCAGGGCTCTGCCGGAGTCGATAGATGGAAGCGACCCGCTTGCTAAGAACCGGTGCCGAGGCATCGGAGGAACTCGGACAGTAAAGGCCTCCTTCGGAGGAGAGTCATACTGTAGGGCCTCGAGCTCCTCGGCTCGAGGCTCCTCCTCGGGGTCCGCAGGGATAGCCAAGGCAGTGGCCATATCCCGGACAAACTCTGAGAACCGGGTATCCTCCAGGGGGGATCTACTCCAGGGCTCAGACTGCGGTGAGTCCGAAGGGGCGCACCGAGTCTTAAAGGTATCGGGAGACTCCTCGTCCTCCGTCTCCCAAGCTGACTCGTCCGAGGAAGAGTCGGGGTCCGACCCCGCGGGGCCCTGGAGCACCTGCCCCGACGCCGGAAGCACCGGCGTCAACACCCTCGGTCAATGTTCCCTCTAATTTTCTGTATGCTGTGTGCTCATAAAATATCAGCTGTGCAGCTTTTGAAGGAAGGTTAAATTTTTGTGCGCCACATAATGACACTCGGAGTTATATACTTTAAAATTTGACTACATGTCAGAATATAGTATGTACACCACATTGATTGCACTAGAAAATATTGTAGAACTTGTGAAACACAACAACTTTTCAATTTTAAGAACGTCTGTGTTGTTTTCTATCAGAATCAGAACCGTAATTTTTGTGCGCTCTGTTGTAAAGTATGTGCACTCACTCGGCGAGGTGTGTGCGCGCACACACGCGCACAGCTTAGAGGGAACAGTGCCCTCGGTCCCGAACGGGAGGTCAAGGGAGACCGCGACCGAGGTCGACTCCGAGCCACGAGGGACTCGAGTATCGATTCGGCCTCCGGGGTCAACTTTGACGTCGATGTCCCGGTGGTCGGGGCAGATGCGCCAGACAGGCTGGCCATCAGTGCCCGCTGATGCTCCATGAAGGCAGACATTCTGCTCTCCAAGGCTGTCATCCTGAGACTCAGCTCGAGAGACGCAGCAGCCACCAACTCGGGCCCCGGCAGCGGCTCCCTGGGAGGAGAGTCCACAAGGACTACGGGGCTTACGTGTCCAGCAGACTCCGGCTCCACACGAGGAACTTTGGCAGGCTTCTTCGGTTCCACAGGCACGGGGCGACGGTCGGGGGTCTTAGACTTGGCCCTCGAGGAGCCAGGGACCTCTTCCGATGACGCCCTCGCGAGCCGCTTCTTCCTCTTGCGTTCCCGGTCGGGGGAGCCCCTGTCCGAGGAGCTTCGACGGCGCTCGGGATCGGAATCCCGAGATGTCGAGGCCTCAGACGAGGTCCGGGCCCAGCCGGAGGCTGAGTCTGAGAAAAGCCTTTCCTTTTGCTGCTGTCGACTTCATAGTGCCTTGGAAGACGTTTTTCCACAGGCCCCGCACGACTTAGGATCGTGGTCGGGGCCGAGGCACCAAAGGCAGCAGTCGTGTGTGTCGGTGAGAGACATTAGTTTCTTACACCGATCACACTTCTTAAAGCCACTGGAAGCCATCGGGGAAAAAAGAGTCCCCGCGAGGTCAAAGGACCGGCCTTCCATGGAAAAAGAGAAAAAAGGGCGCGAATGCCAGCCACGAAGGGCAAAAAACTAAAAAGAAGAATCGGGCTCAATACCGGTGTACCGAACCCGGCGGGAGAGGAACCGGCGTCGAACCGGTAGAAAAAAAGAGCAAAAATTGCTAAAAATCTGATTTTAACCGGGAAAACGGGACATACATCCGACGGGCTTCACTGAAAAAAAGAGACTGAGGTAAGATGGCACCTTTAGGCGGGAAGGGAACCGCGCATGCGTGCCTGCATTCCCAAAGGCTTTCATAGAAAGCTGGGGAAATGCTCCGCTGGAGCTTCATCGGCGCCGATGACACCCATATGTGAGGACTGACTTCCTGCTTGGTCCTGGAGAATACGCTGATCCATAGAACTCGCTGATGCCTGGGTATCGGTACCAGAAGCATGTGCTACTGTTCCAGAGTATGGCACCAGCGGCTCTCCTGAGGTGGAGGCCATGGGAGCATCTTGGACCCCTTCTATGGATCTATGTTTCTGCGGCTCTGGTGGGGAGATCCTCCCGCCAGGGTAGTTTGGCCAGTCGATCCAACTCCAGGGCAATGCTTGAGGCATCTCTGTTTAGATAGAGATCTGTCTTTGGGAGGACGGCCTGTCTTGTGTTTCGATACCTGAGATCCATGTGAGGAAGACGATGCCCTCAATGACACTGAAGCGAGTGAAAGCACATCTGAGGCAAAAACAGAGCTGAGTTTTGTGGCCCAATTCTGTAGGCCTCTCTTTGTCATCTTCTTGCATAGGGGACATTCAGATGGCTGGTGATCTGGGCCGAGGCATTTAAGACACCAGTCATGGGTATCGGTAGCTACCACACTTGGAACATTTCTGAAAACCACTGGTTGGTTTTTCCATTGTGTCAGTAGACTAGATGAAAGGCCTAGGCCAGGGGTGGGCAACTCTGGTCCTGGAGGGCCGCAGACCAGTCAGGTTTTCATGATGTCCCTAATGAATATTCATGGACCTATTTCCATACAATGGAAGGCAAGTGGATGCAAATAGATCTCATGAATATTCATTAGAGACCTCATGAAAACCTGACTGGTCTGCGGCCCTCCAGGACCGGAATTGCCCACCCCTGGCCTAGGCCTAAGATGGCATCGATGTGCCTGAAAGAACTAAAGTTCTTTCTTTTTTTTTTTAGAAGGAAAGAAATATAATTGAAGAGATCGGTTCTGGCATCAACAGGAAGACAGACGCAACCACAAAAAAATAACAAACAAGAAGAAATTTTCTGAGGTGACAGGATTTGCTTCCTGCTGGCTCCGCGGAAAACAAAGAACTGAGGAGGAAGAGTCACAAAGGTAGGAAGGCAGCAGCACAGAGGCTTTCCTATTGGACGCTGGAGAGCAGTCCTGCGCGGGCTCCGTCGGTACCGACGTCACCCCATATGTGAAGACTACATTCCTGCTTGTTCCTGGAGATAGCCTATGATAGGTACAGAGAATCCTTAGTTTTGGGAGAGTGAGGGGTAAAGCCTGGGAAAAGCACAGAGGATACTTAGCTATGGGGGAAGTGCATGGTAAAGCCTGGGATAAGCACAGAGGATCCTTAGCTTTGGGGGTGTGAGGGGTAAAGCCTGGGATAAGCACAGAGGATCCTTAGCTGTGGGGGAGTGAGGGATAAAGCCTGGGATAAGCACAGAGGATCCTTAGCTGTGGGGGAGTGAGGGATAAAGCCTGGAATACGCACAGAGGATCCTTAGCTGTGGGGGAGTGAGGGATAAAGCCTGGGATAAGCACAGAGGATCCTTAGCTGTGGGGGAGTGAAGGATAAAGCCTGGGATAAGCACAGAGGATCCTTAGCTGTAGGGGTGTGAAGGGTAAAGCCCAGGATAAGCACAGACGATCCTTAGTTATGGGTAGGGAATGAGCAGTAAAGGCTGGGATAAGCACAGAAGATCCTTAGCTATTGGGGAGGGAGAGGTAAAGCTTGTGATAGGTACAGAGAATCCTTTGTTTTGGGAGAATGAGGAGTACAAAGTTACAGCTGTGGGCCTTCCTGTGGTACTTGCCAGTTATGCTTATTGAGTACCAAACAGCTTCCTTCAGCCAAGTAGACTCTATAGCTACAGACAGACAGTATCAGGTTTTCCTCAGCTTTTTTTTTCACATTTTTTCTCAGATGTCTAGTGATTGATGGGACCACAGTAAAACCCCAGAATCCTTCCCCATCAAACAGTAGCAGAAAACTGAAAAAGAGCTGCGTGCTATAGGACACACTACTGGTTTATTACTCTCACCCAAAGGCAGTACTCACTGGTGGTTTGCTGGAAGCGACAAGGGGAAGGAAACTGTAAGTAGGTCATGCCTTTTTCAGAAATTGAGTTACATTCAGGTGTGGTAGTTATTTCCCTGCTCCCCAGAGATAAGCACGGAGGTACAATCTGAGTTTGTACCTGAGGCAATGGAAGGTTAAATGACTAGTCCAAGATGACATGGAGTAGCAGTGGGACTTGAAGCCAGCTTTGCTGGTTCTCAGCCCGCTGCTCTAGCCATTAGGCTACTACCATATGAGGCTAATAGAGGCTGAGAGGGCTCCAGGGGCAAGGGAGCATTGCAACCTACCTCTTGTGTCACATGCACCTGCTGCAAGCCTTGCACCGTCAGCTGTTGCACTGGGCTGGTTTTAGGAGCCTGGGCGGTGGACTGCACAACAGATCTCTGGGGAGACAATGTCAGCCAGTGATAAAACATACACCACGCTTAACAGATTTGAGTAATTAATCTGACAAAGTGCTGGAACTCCCTTTCTTCTATGCCTGCAGCCCAGGCCCCCATGTCTGCCACTACCTTCTCAAGAAAAGCAGCCTGCGCACCTCTTGAGAAACAGACACCTGCTGTACTCCGTGCACCTGCACTTGCTGAACTTGTCCTGCTTTTGGGGCTGTGCTGTTGGTTTGAACAGGAGATCTCTGAAACAAAAAGAGGGTCCTTCAGTATCTAGGTAAGCAGAAGGGAAGGAAGTCAGTTAAGTAGCAGATTTCTGCTCCATCCGCCATATTGCTTCTTTGTAAATGTGGAGAATGTGCTGCAGCAGAGCGGGAGTGACCCACCTCAGGAGGAGACTGAACTTGCTGTGGCAGGGCGTGCACTGTCAGAGCCAGCTGTGTGCCCTTCCCAGCTTGTGATGTGCTCTGCACAACCAGACGCTGCAAAGGGACAGAAGACACTACAGTCAGCTTATCATTAATGAAGAACATCACAGATCCGGTTAGTGGCCCCAGACATCTAGTCTCACTCACACACAGAGATCAACAAAATGTACATTTACTGGATGTTTTCACAGAAATTGTAAGATGAAAGCAATGTAAAGTCTTTCTTTTAAGAGTATAACACCTCCTTGCAGAGGTTCTTTATATTGTACACTGCCTAGATGTTTTTGACTGTGAGCAATATATTAAATATATTCCCACTGAAATGGAATCAGAATAAGATGTAGATATGTTATACAATGTACATAGTTCCCCCCAGTTACTGCCAAGTTGATCTCCTGTTTATTGTAAATACAACTCAGGGTTCCTGTGTTGTATGGTTGATGCTGAATGTAAACCGCTCTGATCTAAAATAGAGCGGTATAGAAGAACTGTTAAATAAATAAAATAAATAAATAAATGGAATAAAGAAAGACAGAAGCTGGGTAAACTGGCATCGTCAGGACACCATGGAGGGAGAGCTCTGGCAAATTAGAGGACTTCTCCACTCCTAAAGTAAAACATGGGCACAGCCTCACACATGCCGCCCCATGTAACATGACAAGCTTTCTAGAATCTACTGCCTTTACTTTTAAAGCTCGTAATCTCATTTTGTAAGAATAAAAATGAATCCTCTTAGAAACTTGCTTCCGATACCAGGTAATTTTGTTGATCCCTCTGTTCAATGGTGCTTCCACACACAGACTCCCTCAGCTCTGCTTGCAAGCTGGCCAGTAACAGGATCTTGTGTCCTTCACGGCTAGAACACCAAAGGCACAGCAGATCCTCATGCTGATGAAACTATATGGATGAGGGAAAGGGCCCCCTGCTCTGGTATACTGTAATGAATACAACATTAAACATACATGCAACAGGCATGCAGAACAGGTTCAAAGAGTGACCTAATGAGAAGAAAAGCAGGTGGGTGGGATACAGTAGACACACACATACTTGGTGAGGTACTTGCACTCCCGGGAGTTGCAGAGGGGACACTACAGTTCCTTTAGGCTGGACACTGGCCTGGACCAACAGCCTCTGTGCACCGAAATATCAAAAGCTGGGGTTACAGGAGCAGAAGCACCAGCTGCCATACATGAGTGTAACGGTGAAAAGGTAAACTCCTGGCAGAGCTAACCTCCACAGGGCTGTGGCACCATAAGCCTTCCTTTAATCCTCCCCCACCTCTCTCTAGTCCCGAGATAGTCTGTCTGCCTCCTTCCAGAACCTGGTTTGCATGCATGCCAAGTTTGGCTCAAAGCTTGTCCTCTCATGCCAAGAACCTCCACATCCATCTTCCTCCCTGGCTGACGCAGAGAGCAGAACTGAACTCTGGTCTCTAGCATGGCAAGGGGCCACCAGGTTGTCCCTCTGGGATTTTACTTCTATTCTTTAGAAATGTTCTCAGTAAGGTCTATTTTTAGGTGGCCTTGTCCAATTATCTTTATCCAGATACTCTGATCCAATGCATTTGAGTTGAATATCCAATATGTTTATGTTTGCCTGTATTTGATAAACCGCATTTATGTATAAAGTTAACTGGACAGAGTTGTATGATTCACTTCAGGCTTCCCAAGTGAAACCAGGCCCCAGGCGTGTCCCCAGCACCACTTTTCTTGGCTGAACAAATCTTCTCTGGGCAACAATTTGCCCACACAGAATTTAATTGGGGTTTGTCCAACTGATAACGCAAGTTGACCAAACAAACTCTTTGAATAGGAACCTCAGTATCTCCATCACTGGAGTAGAATAGCTGCAGGCAAAGAACAAACAAGGAATATTTTTCAGCTTCTAATTAATAAAAGAAAAGTGGGTGAGGTCTAGTGCAGGTACTGGGGAACCTTCTTCCTCCATTTTTCCAGTACCAAGAATCTCATACACACACACAGAGCTCTGTCAATGCACTCACTACCGCCCTGCAGCACCCTCGCTCAGACACACAGCTCTGCCAATGCACCTCACTCCTGCCCTACAACATCCTCTGCTATACCAGCACTGAAACACATACACACAGCTCTGCCAATGCACCTCACTCTTGCCCTGCAGCACCCTATGCTAGTCTAGCACTGAGACCCTCACCCACACACAGCTCTGCCAATGCACCACACTCCTGCCCCACAAAAGCCCCTGCTAGTCCAGTACCCTTCTCCAGCGGCCACATGGTACAGAGAGCAAAGAATGGTACCTGTTGTGTGGCCTGGACTTGCTGTACAACCTGTGTTGGCACGCCCACCTGCGCAGCCGTCGAGCCTGGGCTGGCCTCGGAGACTGATTCACTGGCTCTCAAGGGACCGTCTGGACAGAGGATGAGAAGGAGAAACAAAGCAGGGGTTTCAGCACCTCACTAGCAGTTCATCTATTCATATTTCACTGGAATACATGTGAGTACTGTTTTCGTTTAATTCCTTATTAGATCTTTTGTCCTTGAGCACAGCAAGAAGGTGGAAAGACTTATCCAAAGGCATTAAACAGGGAGCCCCTAACCCTAATTTAATGGCCAGGGGCACACCACATATATCTAGAAAATGCCTGAAACTTGCTTTTGCTGCCTCACTATGGCCTTGCGTCAACTAATGCACATTAACGGTAATATTTAGTGAATGATCCCCAAAGTGATGTACATTGGGAAAAATAATGCTAAGTATAGGTTCATAAATAGAAATTACACTTACCTGGTAATTGTAGTTCCTGGAGGGTCCAGTTTCGTCCTCCACATCAGGGTAGTGTACCTCCTCCTGCAGCACGGAGACTGGACCAATCAGAATCTTGCTCTCATGATGTATGCTGCTGGAGCTCCCATCAGCCCCCCAGTGAACTATTAACAAAGCAGACTTAAAGAAGCAACACATGAAACAAGTATAAATGTTTAACCTTATCATAACTAATGCCCCTTACAGTTAATCTGACCCCCTCCCCAAACGAGGAAGCCAAAAAACTCTGCACATTGCCTCTGCTGCATATCTGAAACAACTGGCAGCCACAGGCACAAAAAGAAAGAACTGATCTTCCACAGAAAGAAGAGAGAAAGCCTAGGAACCCCTACCACAAGGGTCCCCCTAAAATTGCTTAAATGACTCTCCCTCTCCCCTCATGAAGCGCGCCGAACCGAAAAAAATCGTCTGTTGGGAGGGAAGGAGGACTAAACTAGACCCTCCAGGAACTACAATTACCAGGTAAGTGTAATTTCTATTTCCTGAGCGGTCCTCCAGTTTAGTCCTCCACATCCGGGATGTAACAGAGCAGTTATGAACGGGCGGGACCTTGCCAACCGGCACGCAATACCGCTGAACCAAAACAAGAATCCCGAGCGGCCAACACGTTTAACCGGTAGTGCCTGCTGAAAGCATGGAGAGAAGACCAAGTAGCCGCTCTGCAAATTTCTACTGGCGGAACCAGACTATGCTCCGCCCATGACGTCGCTTGCGCTCTAGTAGAGTGGGCCCGTAACCCCAACGGGGACCGCCCGTCCTTGCACAATATACGCCGAAGCAATCGCCTCCTTAATCCACCTAGAAATAGACGACTTTGCCGCTGCTTCACCTTTCCGCACTCCGCCAAAGAGCACAAACAATTAATCGATCCGTCTTGCGGAACGCCTCTGAAACCTTTAAGTATAGACGCAGCACCCGTCGCACATCCAAGCAATGCAATCCGCCATCCGAGTCACCTGCCGCGTCAGAATGAAACACGGGTAGGAAAACGGACTGATTCAAATGAAAAGGAGAAACCACCTTGGGAAGAAAGGAAGGGACTGTGGTCTCAAGACCACTCTATCTCTAGAAAAAGATAAGAATGGTTCCCTACACGAAAGCGCCTGCAACTTTGAAATGCGCCTTGCCGAACAGATGGCCACCAGAAAAACTGTCTTCAGAGTCAGATCTTTCACGGACGCTCGTCGAAGAGGTTCAAAGGGCTGACGAGCCAAGGCTTGCAACACCAAATTCAAATCCCATGGAGGAATAGCAACTCTGCGCGACGATCGCAGCCTGAATACCGCCTTGAGAAAACGCCGTATGTCCACATGCGCCCCCAGAGGAACCCCTAGCACCTTGCCCCTGTAGCACACGAGAGCCGCCAACTACACTTTTAGGGAACTGGCGGCTAGTCCTTTGTCAAAGCCGTCCTGCAAGAAACTGAGAATCATGGAAACAGGCACCGCTGCTGCGCGAACCCTACGTCGCGAACACCAGTCTTCAAAAATTCTCCACACCCGCACGTACGCGAGCGAGGTGGACGATTTGCGAGCCCGCAGCAGAGTGGCAATGACCGCTGACAAATAACCCTTTTTCCTCAACCGAGCCCTCTCAATGGCCAAACCGTAAGCGAGAATCGAGCCACCTGAGGCAGCCGCAGAGGTCCCTGAATCAGCAGGTCCGGCAAGGCAGGAAGCCTCCACGGTACCCCGTCGATCAACCGCACCAGATCCGCATACCAGGGACGCCTGGGCCAATCCGGAGCCACTAGTAGAACTTGCCCATGATGCGCCTCGATGCGCTGTGATGACCCAGCCGATTAATGCCCATGGTGGGAATACATAGAGAAGACTGCCCTCCGGCCACGGCTGAATCAGGGCGTCGATACCTTCGGACATGTGTTCCCTCTTTCTGCTGAAGAATCGATCTGTCTTTGCCGACTGAAAGGTCGCCATGAGGTCCATAATTGGAGGGCCCCACCGGCGAGCTATCTGCGCGTATATCTGCGGATGCAGCTCCCACTCCCCGGGATCCACCTGTACTCTGCTGAGAAAATCCACCATCACATTGTCTTTTCCCGCGATATGCACTGCCGAAACAGCTGGCAGACGGAGCTCCACCCACTGGAACAACGCCTCTGCCTCGTCCTCCAAGGCTACGCTTCCTGTGCCGCCCTGTCGGTTGATGTACGCTACTGTTGCCGAATTGTCCGATAGAACTTGGACCGCTCGCCCCTTCAGCGCCGACTCGAAGGCCTCCAGCGCCCTTCGCACCACTCGAAGCTCGAGCCGGTTGATCGACCAGGAGGCTTCCTGGGCTGACCACGTCCCCTGCGTGTAACAACCCTCGCAGTGGGCTCCCCAACCCATCAGACTTGCATCCGTTATCAACGGCACCCAAACTGGCTGCTCCAAAGGCAGACCCGCTCGCAACGTCCGTGAGCACATCCACCACTGCAGAGCCCGACAAATGCGGCTCAGACAAGGCAACCGCTTGTTCAACGAATCCGACTGGTTCGACCAACGACGCAACAGGGCCCTCTGAAGCGGACGCATGTGAAACCTGGCCCATGGAACCACATCCAGAGTTGCCGCCATTGTTCCCAACAACCGCAGGTACCACCAAGCGGATGGAGAGAGCATCCCGAGGAACGTGCGCACCAGACCTCGCAAGGCCTGAATACGCTGAACCGGTAAGCACACCAAACCTCTCGCCGTGTCGAACCTCCGAGGTACTCGAGGGACTGTGTCGGCACTAACTGACTTTTCTTGGTATTGATCACCCAGCCGAGAGACTGCAGCAGCGCAACTACTCTTCCCGTGGCCTGAAAGCTCTCCTCCTCAGACTTCGCCCGAATCAACCAATCGTCTAGATAAGGGTGAACCAACACGCCTTCCTTTCGCAATGCTGCCGCTACCACCACCATGATCTTGGTGAAGGTACGCGGCGCCGTCGCTAACCCGAAGGGTAAAGCTTGAAATTTGAAGTGCCCCCACGGGAACGCGAACCGTAGAAAACGTTGATGCACTGACCTGATCGGAATGTGCAAATATGCCTCGGAGAGATCCAGAGAAGTTAGGAATTCCCCTTGACGCACCGCCACGATGACGGACCTCAAGGTTTCCATACGGAAATGTGGCACCCAGAGACAACGATTGATGCCCTTGAGATCTAGAATAGGACGGAGCGATCCGTCTTTCTTTGACACCACAAAATAAATGGAGTAACGACCCAGGCCGCACTCAGAAGACGGAACGGGGACTACCGCCCCTAAGGCTATGAGTCAATCTAACGTTAACCGAATCGCTAATTCCCTGTGCTGTCCTTTGCTGGGAGAAAGAATGAAGGAATCCCGTAGGGGACAGGTAAACTCCAGTGCATACCCCTCTCGGATGACCTCTAGCACCCACTGATCTGAGGTTACTTGGACCCAGGAAGGAAGGAAGCTCTGAAGGCGACCCCCGATAACCTGACTTCCCTCCGGGGCCCACCTCGCTTCATTGTGGCTTGCGAGTAAAGGACGATGAAGAAGAGGAGGCAGCAGGTGCAAACCCCCCCTGCCTGCTCCTCGAAACCCTTGAGGTCGAGACCCAAACCTGCCACGCTGGGAACCCCACAGGCGGGAAGACTGAAACCTCCGAAACGGACCTCGCGTGGCCGACAAGTTTCTGCCTAGCTTAGGCTTATCTTCCGGTAGTCTACCACCTTTAGAGTCTCCTAACTCTTTCACCAACTTATCCAGATCTTCCCCAAACAACAATCTTCCCTTAAAGGGAAGTTTACTGAGGCGCGACTTAGAGGACCCGTCAGCTGCCCAATTTCTCAACCAAATAGACCTCCTTGCCACCACCAAGGAAGCCATACTATTAGCCAATGTTCTAATCAAATCATAATGGACATCGGCCAAGTAAGCTGACCCAGACTCCAACCGAGTTGCTTCTAACAATTTATGCTGGTCCAAGTTGGCGTCTTGCCCCAACCGTTGAGCCCATCTTAAACACGCTCTAGCCACCCAGGTCCCACAAATAGAGGCCTGCAGAGATAAGGCATTGGTTTCAAAGGCCTGTTTTAATAAACCGTCTACCTTCCTGCCCTTCGTGTCCTTCAAAGCCGCACTCCCCTCGACTGGAATTGTGGTCTTCTTGGTTACTGCCGAGACTACTGCGTTAACTCGTGGCGACTTAAACTTGTCCTTGTCCGCTAGCGGATATAACCGGTTCATTGTTCGAATACCCTTCAGACCTGATTCTGGTTGATCCCATTCAGTTTGAATCATCTGATCCACCTCTCTGTGTACTGGAAAAACCACCTGAGAATCCCGTACCGCCTGAATGAGGGGATCTTCCAACCCCTCCTCCTCAACCGGTGGCGCTGACGCAAGATTGAGCGTTTGAAGAGACTCCGTAATTAATGGAACCAGCTCCTCCCTACGAAAGACTCGAATGATCCGGGCCTGATCCTCGGGCTCCGGGATCTCCCCTTCCTCCAGCTCTTCACCGACGTCCTTGGACTCCACCGCCAGCTCAGGCTCCTGCCAGTCTATGTCCTCGTGTTCCATTGAGTACCGACACCGCTTAGCTGGCTCCGGGGCATTCCGCCGGCCCTCTTCCCCTAAACGGGAGGGAAGGGACGACGGAGAAGACCCGGCCTCTGGAAGCTTTCCCAAACGGCCCAAGCGAAATGCTTGATGCATAAGAAGAACAAAATCTGGGGAGAAGTCCATCGAGGAAGGGTCTGACACATCCCTGGGCAGCGGGACCCCCTGCCCCTTAGGTGCCACACGAGAAGCGGGAGCGTGAGGACCTGGACAGGACTCCCTCTCAGTCTGCCTGGTAGGACTGACGGGGTCTAAGAGAGCCTTGCCTTCCATTTGCTGTTCTATGTCAGAGGAAACAGAAGCGCAGCCCCTGCAAATCCCTGACTCAGACACAGCCCCTCTGCGAGAACCGCAAACCAAGCACTGTGGTCTTGCAGACATTGAAAAATATAGTAACCAGTCCCTCACAGGACTAAGGAGCCACCAATGAACAATTGAACAAAAACCCTACTTTTCTCTTTTTTTTTTATTTTACAATTCACCAGTATCCAAGGACCGCGAGGCTGATAAAAGCCACCCCGGGACTGCCCTAAATGCCGAGAATCGCAGCAGCAAGCGAATTGAAATAGCGCGGGAAAAAACGGTGCTTTAAAATGGCCACCGCCGCTGGCGGCTGAAGGTAAAAAACGGCGGGAAAACATAAAACGCACCGCGGCAAACGCCCTGCTTTAATAAATAAATAAAGATGCGCTGACACTGTACCGGCTATAACCAACTCACCCCACTGACCCTGGAGAGTTGTAAGCCGAACCGCCGCTGGACTCGAGAGTGATGCCTGTGCTACAGCCCCGACCTGCGAAACACAACTCCTCAAAGAAATCAGCATGCTAGAGCCGTGATCAGAGCACAGCCGGCGGTTCAAGCAAGGAACGGGACTGACAATGAAAGATCTCTCCCCCGTGCTGTCTAGGAGGAGAGATCTAATACTGCAAACTGCCTTCAGCACCTCTGCCAGCGGCTGGGTCAGAAGGTCCATGCAGGCTCGGCTCCTCAAGCGGCTTTTTTTTTTTTTTTTTTTAAGGAATAGCTACCTAAATAAAGGAAAAGAAAGATTCAAGTGAATCTAAGAAAAGAAACCCCAAAAATTCTAACTAGTGTTGCCTCCAATGTCCCTAAGTGAGCCCAGTGCCAGGCTCACACGTCCTCCTGCTGCACGGAGACTGGACACACTGGGGGGCTGATGGGAGCTCTAGCAGCATACATCATGAGAGCAAGATTCTGATTGGTACAGTCTCTGTGCTGCAGGAGGAGGTACACTACCCGGATGTGGAGGACTAAACTGGAGGACCGCTCAGGAATGCTGGTTTCCTATAAGAAGTCAAACCACAAAAAGGCTCTTGGAGCCACTGTGGACGTGTTGAAATCCTCAGCTCAGTGTGAAGCAGTGCTAAAAAGTAACTAGAATATTGTGATGACGAAGGCTGTTCAGGGGAGATGGAGTGGCAAGAAAGTGAATCCTGTCCCTTTAAAAATAGTAGCAAACAGGGTTTCCCTAGCAACCACAAACCTCTGAGTCAGAGTGCAGCCAGTATCAAGCCCCGCCCACTTCAGCACGTCAGAGCTAGGTTGAGTCCTAACAGCTCCCACGTGGGCTGGGAGAAGGGTGTGGTCCCTAAGAAGGATCAGTTTAAAACTGCAGTGTTTGAGCAGTTAGATAGAGGAGCAGGAACAACGAGGAGAGCAGCTGGAACAAGGAGCAGAGACGAGCAGTTGGATCTGAGAGGAACAGATCAGAGGCAGACACAGCTGAATGGGAAACTGCCAGGAGAGAGGCAGTTGAATGAAAGGAGAAAGCAGCATGGCACAGAGCAGGAAGGATTGGAACAGCTGAGAAGCCCAGAGTCAAGGCAAGTGCGTGTTTCAAAGTCCCTGCGTGAAAGAAAGCTGGAAGAGTCAGTTCCCAGTGGGGGAAGCAATTCAGCTAGCCAGCAAAGCTACAAAGGTAGAGAAAATAGCTTTTCTGTGTTCCCTAGCCAAAGTCCCTTGGAAGAGATAGTTAGAGAACTGAAGAGAAGTTCTAATAGCTGTCAAGTCAAAATGCCTCAAAGCAAGCTTCTGTGAGGGATAGAAAGTTTGCTAACAGCTGCCGTGACTCAGAAGTAGAGAAGTTTATTAGAGAGAAAGAAAATAGAAATTACACATACCTGGTAATTGTAGTTCCTGGAGGGTCCAGTTTAGTCCTCCACATTCGGGTAGTGCACCTCCTCCTGCAGCCTGGAGACTGGACCAATCAAAAACTTTCTGTATGATGTATGCAGACGGAGCTCCCATAAGCCCCCAGTGAACTAGTAACAAAGCAGACTTAAAGAAGCAACACATGAGACTGTTAGAAAAAACATATTCAGAACAAAAGGCCAAAACTATGCCCCTCATGAAAATATCGACCCCCTCCCCAAACGAGGAAGCCAGAACGCTGCACAGCGCCGCTACCGACGCACCGTCAGAGAACAGCCAGAAAAACCCAGACGCTCAAGGCTATAGGCTGAAAAGTAGACAAAAAAGGCAACCGACAGAAAACGCGGTCAAAAAGAGAAAAGAGAAGAGTAGGCCGCACCCAGTCCGATCCGTCCGGAAAGGCGCGCCGCAATAGAAAAACTGATACTCGGGCGGGAAGGAGGACTAAACTGGACCCTCCAGGAACTACAATTACCAGGTATGTGTAATTTCTATTTCCTGAGCGGTCCTCCAGTTTAGTCCTCCACATTCGGGATGTAGCAGAGCAGTCAACACCGTGCGGGACCTTGCAAGCCGGCGCGCAGTACAGCCGAACCAAAACAAGAATCCCGAGCGGCCAACACATCCAAGCGGTAGTGCTTACTGAAGGCATGCAGTGACGACCAAGTAGCCGCTTTACAAATCTCTACTGGTGGAACCAAACAATGCTCCGCCCAGGACGTCGCCTGTGCCCTAGTGGAGTGGGCTCGCAGACCTTCCGGAACAGGCCGATGCTGCAACAGATACGCCGACGCTATCGCTTCCTTGATCCACCGAGCAATGGAGGCCTTAGCCGCCGCCTCACCTTTCCGAACACCGCCAAACAGCACGAACAAGCGGTCGGACTTACGGAATTCCGCGGACACCTTCAAGTAACGCCGAAGAACGCGACGTACATCCAGACAGTGAAGTCCTTCGTCCGTCGGGTTCTCGGGCACGTCACGCAGAACCGGAAGGAAAACCGCCTGATTTAAATGAAAAGACGAGACCACTTTGGGCAAAAAGGAAGGAACTGGCCGAAGGACCACCCGATCCGGAGTAAAGGACAAAAACGGTTCCCTGCACGAGAGCGCCTGGAGTTCGGAAATGCGCCGTGCAGAGCAGATGGCAACGAGAAAAACCGTCTTCAGGGTCAGATCCTTAAGAGACGCACGTCGGAGGGGCTCAAAGGGCTCGCGAACCAAGGCACGCAACACGAGGTTCAAATCCCACGAAGGAACGGCCACCCTACGCGAAGGCCGTAAACGGAAAATCGCCTTGAGAAAACGCTGAACGTCCGGATGAGATCCCAGGGGAAGACCCAGCACTTTGCCTCTGTAACAGGAGAGCACCGCCAGCTGCACCTTCAGAGAGCTAGCCGCTAAACCTTTGTCAAAGCCATCCTGTAGAAAACTCAAAACGACTGGCACGGATACTGTCGCCGCCCGAACACTACGCCGTGAACACCAATCCTCAAAGATTCTCCATACCCGCACATACGTGAGGGAGGTGGAGGTCTTCCGCGCTCTAAGGAGGGTGGCAATCACCGCAGGGGAATAACCCCTCTTTCTTAACCGAGCCCTTTCAATGGCCATACCGTAAGCGAGAATCGACCCACTTGGGGCATCCGCAACGGACCCTGAAGTAGCAGATCCGGTAACGAGGGCAGAGGCCAAGGAACGCCGTCGCGCAACCGTACCAGGTCGGCATACCACGGTCGTCTGGGTCAATCCGGAGCCACCAGCAACACCCGTCCCCAGTGGCCCTCGATGCGCTGAACGACTCGACCGATTAGCGCCCACGGAGGAAAGATATAAAGAAGTTGGGACTCCGGCCAAGGCTGAATGAGGGCG
This sequence comes from Ichthyophis bannanicus, assembly GCA_033557465.1. Lineage (NCBI taxonomy): Eukaryota > Metazoa > Chordata > Amphibia > Gymnophiona > Ichthyophiidae > Ichthyophis > Ichthyophis bannanicus. The sequence goes on along the minus strand of CM066051.1, from coordinate 104,143,699 downwards.
TCGAGTCCCTCGGACATGCGTTCCCTCCGTCTGCTGAAGAAGCGCCCCGTTTTCGCTGACTGAAAGGTCGCCATGAGATCCATGACGGGCGGTCCCCATCGACGAACTATTTGCGCGTAAATTTGCGGGTTCAGCTCCCACTCCCCGGGGTCTACCCGCACTCTGCTGAGAAAGTCTGCCGTGACATTGTCCGTGCCCACGATATGCGCAGCCGAGATTGCCAGCAGACGGGTCTGCACCCAAGTGAACAAAGCTGTCGCCTCCGATTCCAGGGCCACACTTCTGGTGCCCCCATGTCGATTGATGTATGCTACCGTCGTCGCATTGTCCGAGAGAACGCGAACCGGCCGCCCTCGCACAAACACTTCGAGGGCCAACAGGGCTAACCGCACCGCTCGCAGTTCGAGCTGGTTGATCGACCAAGAGGCTTCCAGGGGAGACCACGTTCCCTGTGTGAAACGGTCCTCGCAGTGAGCCCCCCAGCCCGAAAGGCTGGCGTCCGTCGTGAGCGGTACCCAAAGGGGCGGTTCCAAGGGAAGACGCATCCTCAGGTTCTCCGAACACAGCCACCAGTGGAGCGACCGACGAACCGGTTTCGGGCAAGGCAAGCGCATGTTCAACGAGTCAAACTGGTTCGACCAGCGACGTAATAGGGCACTCTGGAGCGGACGCATATGGAACCTCGCCCAAGGCACCACCTCCAGAGTCGCTGCCATCGTGCCGAGGAGCCGGAGGTACCACCACGCGGACGGCGCTGGCATCTCCAGGAAAAGACGGACGAGGCCCCTCAAGGCTAGAACACGGCGCTCCGGCAAACATACCAATCCCCTCGCCGTGTCGAATTGCACCCCCAGGTATTCGAGGTTTTGAGTGGGAAACAGACGGCTCTTCCGTTCGTTGACCACCCAGCCTAGGGAGCGCAATAGAGAAACCACTCTGCTCGTGACTTGCACACACTCGTCGTTGGACTTTGCCCGAATCAACCAATCGTCGAGATAAGAGTGAACGAGAATACCCTCCTTCCGCAAGGCCGCCGCGACCACCACCATGACTTTCGTGAAGGTGCGAGGCGCCGTGGCGAGGCCAAACGGCATGGCCCGAAATTGAAAATGGCCCCATGGAAACGCGAACCGGAGGAACTTTTGGTGAGACGCCCGGATGGGAATGTGCAAATAAGCCTCCGATAGGTCGAGAGAGGAGAGAAACTCTCCTTGACGCACCGCCACGATAACCGACCTTAAGGTTTCCATCCGGAAGTGCGGAACCTTGAGGGCACGGTTTACGCCCTTGAGATCCAGGATTGGGCGGAGAGAACCGTCTTTCTTTGGAACGACAAAATAGATGGAGTAGTGCCCGGCGCCGCGCTCAGAAGGAGGGACAGGGATTACTGCACCCAGAGATGAGAGCCGGTGCAACTTCAAGCGGATGGCCTGAGTCTTCTGGTCGCCCTTGCTGGGAGACAGAACAAAGGAATCTCGGAGCGGACCAGCAAACTCCAGCGCATAACCCTTTTCGATAATCTCTAGCACCCACTGATCTGAAGTAATTTGGGCCCAAGAAGGAAAAAAATCGCGTAAGTGACCCCCGATGACCAGACTTCCCCCTGGGGCCCGCCTCGCTTCATTGCGGCTTGCGATTAAAGGAAGAGGGCGAGGAAGAGGAGGATCCAGAGAAGCCTCGTCCTGCTCCACGAAACCCTTGTGAACGGGATCCGAAGCGACCACGCTGAGCACTCCACAGGCGGGAAGAGCGAAATCTGCGAAAATCCCGAATTTGGCCGCGAGAAGGAGGCAAGGTTCTATTTAGCTTAGGCTTATCTTCCGGAAGTCTACCGCCCTTAGATTCTCCAAGGTCCTTAACCAACTTATCCAGAGCATCACCAAATAATAATTTGCCCTTGAAGGGCAGCTTACTGAGTCGAGACTTAGAAGAACTATCGGCCGCCCAGTTTCGCAACCAGATGGACCGGCGCGCCGACACCAAGGAAGCCATACTATTAGCCAAGGATCTAATTAAGTCATAATGAACATCCGCCAAATACGCCGACCCCGACTCCATGCGGGTCACCTCTAATAGTCCCTGCTTATCCAATCCGGAAGCGGAGCGCAGGTGCTGAGCCCAACGTAAACAGGCCCGAGCTACCCAAGCGCCACAAATAGAGGCTTGCAGAGACAAGGCATTGGTGTCGAAGGCCTGTTTCAACAAATTATCTACTTTCTTGTCTTGCGCATCCTTCAAGGCAGCCCCGCCTTCAACGGGTATCGTGGTCTTCTTAGTCACAGCCGACACCGCAGCATCCACCCGCGGTGACTTGAACATCTCCTTGTCTTTATCGGCCAAGGGATACAGACGGTTCATAGTTCTAATCCCCTTCAAACCTGAATCCGGTTGATCCCACTCAGTTTGGATCATTTGCTCTACCACACGGTGCACAGGAAAGACCACCTGAGACTCCCGTACCGCCTGTATGAGAGGATCCTCCAAGCCGTCCTCCTCCCTAGGGCATTATGGCCAGATTAAGGGTCTGAAGAGATTCTGTAATCAACGGCACCAGCTCTTCCCTACGAAACACACGAATAATCCGAGCCTGGTCCTCCGGCTCTGGAATCTCACCGTCTTCCAATTCCTCAGCCTCAGCCTCAGCATCAGGATCTCCCTCCGCCTCCAAATCTGGGTAACTCAGGGCGTCCTGCTCCGTGTCCACTGACCTGAAACGTTTGGCGGCAGGCTGAGAAACACGCCGGGTCTCCTCCGATGCAAAGGAGGGGAGGGGCGCTGGCCAGGCCTCCGGTAACTGGCCGGAACGGCTCAAGCGAAAGGCCTGGTGCATCAGAAGTACAAAGTCTAGGGAAAAGTCCATAGGGGATTCAACAGCCGTACCAGGCAACGCACTAGCATGCCCATTAGAATGGGACGCGGCAACAGACGGGCGAGAGCCAGGCGAGAGTTCTCCCTCCGCCAGAACAGGGGGGCCCTCAGGGCCAGGCAGCTCCTTCAGTTCTATTTGATGTTCCAAGTCTGAAGAAACCGAGGCACAGCCCCGGCAGATGCCAGACTCCGCAACCGCTCCCCTGCGTGAACCACAGATTACGCACTGCGGTTTGGTAGTCATGCCAGCGTAGAATCCGCTCCAGGCAGAAACCCAGAGCTGATCCCCACAGAGAAGGAAAAGAAACGCTGGTGCAGTTAGCCTCGTTGGAGCGCTTTAATTTTTTTTTTTTTTTTTTTAGAAAATAAAGTAACTCATGCACCCGCGCTGAAAAAACGGCGCGAAAATCCAAAATAAAGAAATAAAACTAATGGAGCAAAAGAAAGTAAAATGAGGAACCCCTCAGACAGGGCACTTACCGCAGGGACAAAATGCCGACGGCAGCCGACCCACCGCGGGAATCTGAAGCGGGAGCGCGCTGCAAATGCTGAGAGAGAGGAGGGAGACAATTACCTCCGAAATGCACCCGCAGGCACAGAAAGCAGCCCAAGCAAAAGAGCTGTCCGGGAAAGGCAGAACTCTTCCCCGTGCAGTCTAGGGGAAAGTTCTAACCTGACTGGCTGTTAAATGTCATCGGTAAGGAAGGCAGGAGCCCAATGCAGGACTGGCTTCTCAAAACCGGTAAGCCCCTCCGGATGCCACCTGACTGTTTTTTGTTTTTTTTTTTAATTTAAAGAAACAGCTACCTAATTAAATGAAATGAAAAGAAATGATATGGCAAAAGAAACCTCCAAAACAATAACTATCTAGTGTTGCTCCTCCAATAGCCACACACCAGACCAGGCACACACGTCCTCAAGCTGCAAGGAGACTGGACTCACTGGGGGCTTATGGGAGCTCCGTCTGCATACATCATACAGAAAGTTTTTGATTGGTCCAGTCTCCAGGCTGCAGGAGGAGGTGCACTACCCGAATGTGGAGGACTAAACTGGAGGACCGCTCAGGAACTTCATGTTTAAACTCTGCTGAGATAGAGCAAAAGAAACTCTTGCTATCAAAGCTGAATGAGTTGTTGCAGAAGCAGAATAGTAAGCTCTATGACCCTGTTCCACCTGAAAACAGTTGCAATGAATCCATTGAAGAGATGGAGATAGAAAGCTGCATTGAACCGTATGAAAGTGAGTCTGAGGAGATGCAGTGCTCATATTGCAAAGCTAATGAGTTTGAGATGTGCTGAGCCTAAGCACATGTGAGAGAATGAGTGTTTAAAGTAGTGCCAAGCTTATTGGTACAAAGCTGAAAGACACAGCAAGAAAAACTCACCAGAAGTTTTAAACCAATGTGTTTGTTCCCACACTGCTCTGAAGAGAAGTAAAACTTGCTGGGTGTTTTAGAAGCTGTGAGCCTCCTTATATAAGAAGATGTGAGAGAAACAATCTTCATATGAAAGTTAAGTTACTTTGAAAAAGTTAACAGCCTGAGCTTTGTAAGCCAGTTCCTAGTACCAAAGTTAACTGCTGTTAAAAGTGACCAACTCTGTGAATACAACCTGTTGGACTTTATTCTTTGTTTTGGAGACGTATCCAATTTATGTTCAGTGCTATTGAATTTGATGCAAGGGGGAAATCCCGAAAATAAAAATATTCTCTGTTTTTGCCTAATACCGTGTGGTCACACTATTGCTCTAAGGAATAAGTAAAGCGTAGTTACTCACATGTAACAGGTGTTCTCCAGGAGCAGCAGGAATCAGTCCTCACATATGGGTGACGTCGGCGCCGACGGAGCCCTCGCGGAGCAATTTTCCCCAGCTTTCAAAGAAAGCCTTTGGGAATTGCAGCGCGCATGCGCGGTCGCCTTCCCGCCCAAGGGTGCCATCTTAGCCAGTCAGATGACATAGCTAAAAAAGACAGCATAAAAATTTGCAAAAAACTAAAGCAGATGATTGCAACTCCAAGGGGAGGAGGGAGGGTTGTGAGGACTGATTCCTGCTGCTCCTGGAGAACACCTGTTACAGGTGAGTAACTACGCTTTCTCCAGGACCAAGCAGGAAGTCAGTCCTCACTTATGGGACTCCCAAGCTTAAGGCTACCGGAGACCCTAAGCACAAAAATGAGCTCCCTCTAGCTCAGCAGCACAGAAGGAAGGAATCTTCGCTGAATTATTACCCACCGGTAGCCCACATCCGGGATGGAGGGTAGGAGTTGCTCAAACCTCAAAGAGATTACGGAGGACTGCCTGTCCGAAAGCACTGTCCCTGCGGGACTCCCTCTCGAGACAGTAATGGACCGCAAAAGTCTGGCTCGAAGACCAAGTAGCGGCCCGGCAAATGTCTGCCAGCGGAACAGAGCGGAGGTAAGCCACTGACGTAGCCTTTGCCCGAACACAATGAGCCGTGACTCGACCATCCAAGGAGAGCCCGGCTGCCCCATAAGTCCAAGTGATACAGTCCGCAACCCAGATGGACAGAGTACGCTTGGAGACCGGGAGCCCCAATTTATTGGGATCAAAAGACACAAAAAGCTGAGCAGCTTTACGGTGCTCCCGTGTACGGTCAAGGTAGAAGTTCAATGCCCTTCTACAGTCCAGGGTATGGAGGACCATTTCAGCTCGGCTGGAGTGTGGTCTGGGAAAGAAGGTTGGAAGTACCACCTCCTGAATGATGTGAAAAGGGGAGACCACTTTTGGAAGAAATTTTGGGTGAGTCCGTAGGACTACCCTATTTTTGTAGAACCGAGTGTAAGGGGGATCAGACACGAGGGCCTGCAATTCACTTACGCGTCTAGCGGAAGTGAGGGCTATCAAGAACAATGTTTTCCAAGAAAGAAAACAGAGAGAACAGGTAGCCATAGGTTCAAAAGGCGGACAGGTGATCCGCTGTAAAACCACATTCAGATCCCAGTCAGGCGCTGGCGGGCGCAGAGGTGGTTTAAGTAGAAGGAGACCTCGGAGAAACCTCGCTACGAGAGGGTCGCTGGAAAGAGGTCTGCCGTCCACCGGTACATGATGTGCTGAAAGAGCACTGAGGTGAACTTTGACGGAGTTGGACTTAAGTCCCAGATTAGAGAGGTAGAGCAAGTACTGCAAGATCACCGACACCGAGCAGGAGAAGGGACCCTGAGACTGCTGGGTACACCAAACGGAAAAGCGACGCCATTTAAGGGCGTAGCATTTGCGGGTAGAAGGTCGCCGAGAAGCTAGGACGACCTCTTCCACCTCTGCCGGCAGGAGAAGGGGAGCAAGGACTACCCTCTCAGCAGCCAGGCCATTAGATTGAGAGATCTGAGGTTGGGGTGTAGCAGAGACCCCTGATCCTGAGTGAGGAGATCCGGCTGAAACCCCAGAGGGAATGGATCCTCTACCGCTAATTGCAGCAGGAGTGGAAACCACGGCTGTCTGGGCCAGCGAGGGGCCACCAGGATCATGGAAGCTTTGTCTCGGAGAACCTTGAAAAGAGTTCGAGAGACTAGCGGAATGGGAGGAAAAGCATACAGAAGGCTCTCCGACCATGAGAGTAGAAAAGCGTCTGCCGCAACTCGAAGGGGATGTGGCTGACGAGAGCAGAAGCGAGGGAGTTGCCGGTTGTGAGGACTGGCAAAGAGATCCATCGTGGGGAGGCCCCACTTTAGAAAGAGCTTCTGAACTACCAAGGGATCCAGGCGCCACTCGTGCGGCTGGAGGATCCTGCTGAGTTTGTCCGCCAGGCAATTTTCTTGGCCTGGGAGATAAACTGCCTTGAGAAGAACGCCGTGACTGACGGCCCAAGAGCAGAGCTTCTGTGCTTCCCGACAGAGAAGGAAGGAGCCCGTGCCCCCCTGCTTGTTTACGTAGTACATGGCAACTTGATTGTCCGTCTGGACAAGGACGGACTGGTGAGAGGTCAGGTGGGAGAAGGCCTTGAGAGCCAGGCGGATCGCTCTGAGCTCCAGGAAGTTGATCTGCTGAGCAGACTCCCACGTGGTCCAGAGGCCCTGAGTACGTGCCCCTTGGCAATGTGCTCCCCAGCCCAGGAGGGATGCATCTGTCGTCAGCACCTGGGCCGGCTGAGGTGACTGAAAAGGCATGCCGAGTACCAGGTTCGGCCGATGAAGCCACCACTGGAGAGACGAGGCCAGCGGCTCGGAGACGCGCACTAGGTCTGCTAGGCCGCCCGTGGCTTGTTGCCACTGCTTGCGAAGACACCACTGAGCAGGCCCCATATTCAGGCGGGCATTGGGGGTCACATGGACGGTGGAAGCCATATGGCCGAGTAGTCTCAGGAAGCGCCTGGCGGAGACCAGGGGCTGGCTGCGAAAACGGTCGGCTAGGTCCATGAGCCGTTGAGCCCTGTCGAGCGGTAGGAACGCTCGTGCCTGAGGAGTGTGCAGCCTTGCGCCGATGAACTCGAGATCCTGTGAGGGGAGCAAAGTGGACTTTGCGAAGTTTATAACAAAGCCCAAGTACTGCAGAAGAGTCACCGTGCGGCGTGTGGCGTTGGTGACCTCCGGGGCGGACGCTGCTCTGATGAGCCAGTCGTCGAGGTACGGAAAGACATAGAGGCCGTGAAGCCGGAGATGGGCCGCCACCACCGCGAGACATTTCGTGAAGACTCGCGGGGCGGAGGACAGGCCAAAGGGCAGTACTCTGTACTGGTAATGATTTCCTGCCACCACAAACCTTAGGTATTGGCGGTGGCTTGGGTGGATGAGGATGTGCGTGTAGGCATCCTTTAGATTCAAGGAGCATAGCCAATCTCCCTGCTGGAGGTAGGGCAGAAGGATTCCAAGGGTAAGCATTTTGAACTTTTCCCGCACGAGGAACCTGTTGAGGTTGCGCAAGTCCAGGATGGGTCTGAGGCCTCCTGTCCTTTTTGGTACTAGAAAGTACCTGGAATAAAAGCCTTGACCTCTCAGGTGGTGGGGCACCGGTTCCACCGCCTGTTCCTGTAGAAGACCTGCTAACTCCTGAAGGAGTAAGTCCCTGTGCAGAGGGAGTCGTGGAGGTTCTCCCGGAAATAGGGGGGAGGGACCTGGTGGAAGTGGAGAAGATAGCCTTCTCTTACGACTTGAAGCACCCAGGCATCTGAAGTGATGCTGGACCACCTGTGGGCGAAGTGAACCAGCCGGCCTCCGGTGCTGGGAGGAGCCAGCGGAGGGGGAGAGGCTATGCTTAAGGAGTCAAAAACCCCCACCCTGCTGAGCAGGGGCTGGTGGTGCAGGCTTGGGGGCTTGCTGCCTACGGGACCCGTTACCCCGTCCCTTGGCCTGCTGGCCCTGTTGGGGAGCTGCAGGGGCCTGATATTGGGGGTAGTGTTTGTAGGCAGCCGCCTTTCTCGGGTAAAAGGACTTCTTTCCCGAGCCCTTCTTTTTCTGGGAAGGGGCGGAGGTCTTCCTAGAAAGCCTAGTCCTGGTGAGAGTCTCCGTCTCGATTTGTGCAGCCTTTTCAGCCATGGGCTTGCCAAAGAGGTTTTCACCTCGGCAGGGGACATCGACCAACTTGTCCTGCACCCAGGGCTCAAGGTCAGACGACTGAAGCCAAGCCTGTCGGCGGGCACCGATGCCGGCTGCGGCCACTCGAGCCGATGCTTCAAAGCCATCATAGGCTGCTCGGGATATGAATTTTGAGCATTCCCGAATGCCAGTGGACAAGGCTAGGAACCTCCGCAAAGGTTCCTCGGACAACCCAGCGGAGAATCCGGCTAGCTCTTTAGCCAGGTCTCGGAGATACATGCCCATGTATAGCTGGTAGGTCTGGACACGACACGCAAGCATAGAGCCCTGGAAACACTTCTTACCAAGGCCATCCAGGTTACGGGCCTCCCTGCCAGGAGGCACCGAGGAGTGCATCTTCTGGCTCTTAAGACGATGCATGGCCGATTCCACTACCATGGAATGGTGTGGTAGCTGTGCTTTTTGGAAGCCAGGGCTCTTGCGGACTCGATAGATAGAATCGACCCGCTTGCTCAGGACCGGCGAGGAGGCCGGACTCTCCCACATGCGGAAGAGTAGTCGTTCCAGCATGGGAGGAACCGGTACAGTAAAGTGTTCCCTGGCGGGAGAGTCATACTGGAGGGCGTCGAGCTCTTCGGCTCGAGGCTCCTCCTCGGGATCCGCAGGGAAGGCCAAAGCCTTGGCCATATCCCTGACGAAGTCCGAGAACCGGGCATCCTCCGGGGGGGACTGCTTCCGAGGTTCGGACTCAGGTGAGTCCGAGGGGACACACCTAGTCCGAAAAGAATCAGGTGACTCTTCCTCTTCAGACTCCCAGACCGACTCCGACGAGGAATCGGTGGGGTCGGCCCGGGCAGGCCGCGGCGCCTGCCGCCCCGACGCCGAGGGAGTCGGCGTCGGCGACCTCGGTCCCGAACGGGAGGCCGAGGGTGACCTCGACCGAGGATCGACTCGAGTTCGCATGGACTCGAGGATCGGCTCGGTCTCCGGGGTCGACTTAGACGTCGACGTCCCGGCGGTCGGGGCAGCGGCGCCAGCGAGGCTAGCGAGCAGTGCCCGCTGCTGGTCCATGAAGGCAGACAGTCTGCTCTCCAAGGCCGTCAACCTGAGTCCGACCTCAGGTGACCCAGCAGCCCCTGACTCGGGCCCCGACGGCGTCGGGCCCGACGTCGGCGGTCTCGGAGGCGAGTCCAGGAGGACCACAGGACTTACCCGAGCAGGCAGCTCCGACTCCAGGCGAGGTCGCTTCGAGAGGTGCTTCTTCTCCAAGGACCCGGGACGGCTATCGGGGCTATGCGACCTGGCCCTCGCGGAGCCAGGAGCGTCCACCGACGCCGCCCTCGCGGGTTTCACCTTCCGTCGATGGTCCCCGGAGGGAGAACCCCTGTCGGAGGAACTCCGGCGACGGTCCGAGCTGGAACCTCTGGACGCGGAGGCCTCCGACGAGGTCCGGGTACGGCTGGGGTCAGCGAAGATCCTATCCCGCTGATGCCGCCGACTTCTCAACGCTTTGGAGGACATTTTGCCGCAGGCCCCACAGATCATTTCTTCATGATCCGGGCCCAGGCAGCGGAGGCAATTGTCGTGTGTGTCAGTTAGTGACATATTTCGGTCACACTGACCACACCGCTTGAAACCACTGGCAGCCATCGGGGGAAAAAGGGCCCCTGCGAGGTCAAAGGACCGGGCTGCCAGGGAAAAACCGAAAACGAAACTGACTAAGTCAGAAAAAAACGAAAAAGAAGAAGAGGACTCGTGACGGCGTCGCGAGTCCGGGCGGGAAAAAGACCGGTGTCGAACCGAAGGAAAAAAGAGAAAATTATGAGTAAAATCAACTTTTTCGCGGGGACACGACGGGTACGTCTGTAGGGCTCCGCGGAAAAAAGAAGACTGGCTAAGAGGCACCCTTGGGCGGGAAGGCGACCGCGCATGCGCGCTGCAATTCCCAAAGGCTTTCTTTGAAAGCTGGGGAAAATTGCTCCGCGAGGGCTCCGTCGGCGCCGACGTCACCCATATGTGAGGACTGACTTCCTGCTTGGTCCTGGAGAAACTACATTTCCCAGCAGTCCTAGCTGGCAGCCATATTTATGGACACTATTCAGAGAGGGCAATAAGGCGACGCCCTCCTGCTTACTGGCTATCGGCCCGGGCGGGAGGCGCGGCGACAATATTGCAACATCTTGTAAGCATATTTTATATGTATCCCTGATATAATGTAATGTAATGTAACCCTGATCTGTTGTAATGGTAAGGTACGTATTTATTTATATTGTGTGTGTAGTAAATGCACAGTAGTACTATTAGTAGTATTCGGAGACAGCCAATCTGGCTTTGCCCTAACTAGATTATTACTCTGTGTGTTTCTGATGAGCAGGGACTGTCACTCTCTATATATTACTATCTGTACAGCGCTGCGTGAGTGGCGCTATATAAGTGTTAAATATTAGTAGTAGTAGTAATCTTTGGAAAGCAGAGAATAAAATGGAGAATATCATAATGTCTCTGGCTCAGTCCATGGTGTAACCATAACTTGAGTTCTGGTTGCCCCGCATTTTATTTGATTTCATTTATTGCATTTTTATAAGTCAATCACTTCCACTTCTTAGCGGTTACAAAGCAACATACATAATGGCAAAAAGAAAGTCAGAAAAAAGGAGACAGAACCTTAAGAGGCTAGGACTCTTCAGGGGAAAAATGTGGCAGTGAGTGGAGTGGGACAGGTAAGCAGGGAACAGGTATTTATCCTTTCAAAGACTAATGGGTAACAGCAGAACAACATAAAGCTGCGGAATTTGTTGCCAGAGGATGTGATGAAGGCATTTAGCATAGTAGGGCTTAAAATAGATTTGGAGAAGTTTCCTAGTGGGAAGGTCCCTAAATAATCCTTAGTCTTGGGAAAGCTACTCTTTACCCCTGGGAATGAGCAAGAGGAATGTATCTAGTCCTTGAGACCTGAAGTAGCCACTAACAGAGATAATGCTTTGGCCTGAACCAGCATGGTACCTTTTATTTATCCTTATGCAAAACAGGCACGAGGAAAGAGAAACAATCCAGTGGCAGACTGTGTTCTTGTCACAGGTGGAATTTACCTTGTGGCCTCCTTTTCCACTTGTATAGCTAACTTTAACTATGTGGAACTGATGAGAGGGACTGTGTGTTGAATCATCCTGCTGTCCACAGAGAAAGAGTAGTTACTCACCTGTAACAGGTGTTCTCCAGGAGCAGCAGGAATCAGTCCTCACTTATGGGGTGACATCGGTGCCGATGGAGCCCCCGTGCGGAGCATTTCCCCAGCTTTCTAAGAAAGCCTTTGGGAATACTGCACGCATGCGCGGTCCCCTTCCCGCCTAAAGGTGCCATCTTGCTCAGTCAAATGACATAGCTAAAAAACAGCACACAAAAATGTAAAAATAAACTATGTACAACTGCAACTCCCAGGGGAGGAGGGAGGGTTGTGAGGACTGATTCCTGCTGCTCCTGGAGAACACTTGTTACAGGTGAGTAACTATTCTTTCTCCAGGACCAAGCAGGAAGTCAGTCCTCACTTATGGGACTCCCCAGCTTCAGGCTACCGAGGACCCAGAGCTGAAAAATGAGCTCCCTCTAGCCTCAGCATCAGAGAAAGGATTTCACTGAAAACATACCTCCACCAATAGCCCAACCAGAGGGCAGGAAGGTAGGAGTTGCCTAAACCTCAAAGAGATTCCGGAGCACTGCCTGACCGAAAGCACTGTCCCTACGGGACTCCCTCTCCAGGCAGTAATGGGCCACAAAAGTCTGGCTTGAGGACCAAGTTGCAGCCCTGCAGATGTCTGCTAATGGTACAGAGCGGAGATGAGCTACTGAGGCAGCCATTGCCCTGACACGGTGAGCCGTGACCCGACTCTGCAAAGGAAGGTCAGCTGCCCTGTAAGCCCAGGTGATACAGTCAGCCACCCAGATGGACAAGGCATACTTTGGACACAGGTATCCCCAAGTTATTGGGGTCAAAAGATACGAAGAGCTGAGTAGCCCTCCTATGCCCCTGCGTACGCTCAAGGTAGAAGGATAAGGCCCTTTTACAGTCCAGGGTATGCAGGACTGTCTCAGCCCAGCTGGTATGGGGTCTAGGGAAGAATGTTGGAAGAACCACCTCCTGGTTGAGATGGAAAGAGGAGACAACCTTGGGGAGGAATTTAGGATGAGTCCTAAGGACTACCCTGTGCCTATAGAAGTGAGTGTAGGGTCTGTCACAGACCAGGGCTTGAAGTTCACTCACTCGCCTGGCTGAGGTCAAGGCCACTAGGAATAGTCTTCCAGGATAGGAAGCGTAGAGGACATGTAGCCATTGGTTCAAAAGGTGGGCGAGTAAGTTGCTGCAAGACCACTTTCAATTCCCACTCAGGGGCTGGTGGACGGAGAGGAGGCTTGAACAATAGTAAGCCTCTGAGAAACCTGGACACCAAAGGGTGAACCGACAAAGAGTGTCCCTCCACCATTGAGTGGTGAGCTGCCAGAGTAGAGGGTGGACCCAAACAGAATTAGACTTAAGGCCCTGATTGGACAAGTGCAGAAGGTACTGGAGCACTACTGGCACAGTACAATCGAAAGAATCTTCCTTGCGTTGCTGACACCACAAGGAGAACCTCTTCCACTTCAGGGCATATGTTTTCCTGGTGGATTTATTTATTTATTTATTTATTTTTAGTTTTTCTATACCGCACTATTCGGCATCAGCGCGGTTTACAATGAACAGGTTTGTACAATGTGGAACAATCAGACATTGAACTTACATATAACAGGGAATTCCAACTTGGATAACAGGTGAACTTTATACACTATGTACATAAAGAGGGTTGCATTGTAGATGGATTTGTAATACCAGCCATGTAAGGGATGGTTCTATGTAATTGAAAGTTAAATTGGAGATTGGTTCGGCGGCTTTGGGTTGAGAGACTGTTGTGTCATGTAATGCTGTCTAGGTAATGTTGTCAGAGTTACAGAAGTGCTGTTGAAATAGGTGGTGTTTGAGGGCCTTTCTGAATTGGGGGAGGTTGTTTATGGTCCGTATTTCTGCTGGGAGAGAATTCCAGCTGGAGGGGCAAACAGGGCAAAGGCACATTTACTTGTTGATTTGTTGCATTTAGTGATAGCTTTTGGGAGAAGAATGGTATTGTAGGACGTGGTCCTTCTTAATCTGTTGTCTGGGGTGGGTTGTATCAGGTCTGACAAGGTGGTTGAGGTGATTCTATTAACTGCTTTAAATGTCATGGTTAAGATCTTAAATGTGATCCGGTATTGTACGGGGAGCCAGTGTAGGCTCTTCAGAATAGGGGTAATGTGGTCTCTCTTCGAGCTGCTCCATAGAGGGTTCTTGCTGCGGTGTTCATAGCTAGCTGCAAAGGATTTATCGAGTTCTTTGGGAGGCCAAGTAGGATAGAGTTGGCGTAATCGAAGTGGGGCATTATGATGGCCTGGAAGACTGTTCGGAAGTCATTTGGTTCTAGGGTGTCCTTCATGAGGAGTAGCGTTCGTATTTTATGGTAGATTGTCCTGATGGTATTATCTATGTGGGCATGCATGTCCAGGCGCTGGTCCAATGTTACTCCAAGATATCTGATCGTTGTCTTGGAGATGATTTCTGCGTTGCCCACCTTGATTGATGGAGGGGGGGTGAATGAATGGTCTCTTCCGATGAATAGGACGTCTGTCTATTTTAGATTTATTCGGAGCATTTGAGTGTGTAACCATTCCGAGACGGCGTTAAAGCAGGAGGAGAGCTGGTCGAGATTTGGATGGTCAGTATCTATTGGGGTGAACATTAGTACATCGTCAGCATATACTAGGCAGTTTATGTTAAATGACCGGATGAGGCTGCAGATGGGCTGCATGTAGATATTGAATAAGAGGGCTGAGAGGGATGACCCTTGTGGGACGCCTTTTTCTTGCTGGAAAGGGTCCGATAGAGAGAGGCCGGAGCGGACATGTTGCCATCTGTTACTCAGGTATGAGGCGCACCATGCTAGAGCATTGCCCCGGACGCCCTTCTCAGCAAGGCGAGATAGGAGTATCATGTGGTCAACCGAGTCAAAGGCGGCTGCGATGTCCAGGAAGATGAGGGCGAAACCCTTTCTGATGTTATCGAGTCCGGTGGTAAGGGTGTTGAAGAGCGTAGTAAGTAGGGTATCCACTCCATGAGACGCTCTGAATCCGTGCTGAGAGTAATCGAGGGGAGCATTGTTTTCGATGTGATGGGTCAGTTGCTGTTGGACTGTTTTTTCCATAATTTTTAGCTGGGAGCGGAATGCTCGATATTGGCCTGTATGAATCCATTTTTGTAGGGTCAAGCTTTTTGTTCTTCAGTAGCGGCTTTATAGAGGTTTGCTTCAGGTCCTGTGGAAATGTCCCAGACGTGAAAGATTTTTCTATTAGTTTGGAGAGGAATGGGCTGAGATCTGATTTTAGCGCTTTTACCCAGTGTGCGGGGCATGGGTCACTTGGTGCCGTAGTGGTGTTTATGCCTGTGATGGTATTTTGGATCTCCCTTGCTGTTGGAGGGGAGAAGGAGGTGAGAATGCCATGGTCATCTGCTGTCTCATTTAGAGGGGAGGAGTAGAATGATAACAGTGTTGGTTCTTCTGGGTGGTGATTGTTTTCAGGGGTAACGGGTTGGCTCGACTTTGAGCGTAGATAGTCTGCGTATTCTTGAGGGTCGGGTAGGTTTGTTTGGTTTGGGGAAGGATCATGAGCTACATTTTTGACTAGACTGAAAAGCTCTCGCGGTTTATTTATGGCTCTCATTAATACTTCTGAGTGGTGGTGTTTCATTCTTGTGGAAACTGCTGTTCTATGTTCATCGAGGTGGGCGTTGTATGCCTCCAGGCTCTCAGTTGTTCTTGATCTGCGCCATCGTTTTTCAAGTTGACGCAACCGTCGAAGAGACGCTGTAAGTTCAGGTGAATACCAGGGTGCTTTCTTTCTACCGCTGTAATTCTTTTTGGTAGGTGGGGCGTCATTTTTTGCATTGAGGCACTTGTTCCATAATGTTATCATGTCGTCGAGGCTGAGTTCGGGTGGTTCAAGGAGGGGGTGTGCTCTCTCAATGATCTCCTGCTCATTGAATGGGCGGTAGCGTATATGAGTAGGGATGGTTTCATTGGTTGGGGTAGTGGGATAGTTCGTTCCATGAAGGGAAGGCAGTAAGAATCTGATCAGTCTGTGGTCAGACCATGGTACTGAGCTCAGGGAAAGATTGAACTTGTGGGAGGGGTAGTTGGCTATTTGAGGAGCAAATATCAAGTCTAGTGTGTTTCCCTTGATATGTGTGGGGGAGTTAACTAGTTGGGTGTATCCCAGAGCTTTGAGGGCATCAAGGAAGGCCTTGGCTTGGGTGTCTTGCAGGGCAGGGAGGTTGAAGTCCCCTAACAACCAGTTTGCTGTACGAGTTTTGCATGGGTTGCATGCAAGGTCAACAATTGCTGATAGGTCATCTGGTATTGGGGAAGGTGCTCTATATACCAGGTTGATAGTGTGGTACTTGTTAGCTATGGATAGATAATCGAGATGGGGGGGTACTGTTGGAATTGATTGGTTGGAATTGTAAGCTCTCCTTAGTGAGGATGATTGCTCCACCTCCAGTTCGGTCAGTCCTGTGACATGAGTGTATGGCAAAATTAGGGGGGACGTGTTGATGGAGGAGGATAGAGTCTGATGTAGACATCCATGTCTCTGTGATGCATAGGATGTCAAGATTATGTTCGGCTAGTACATCGGTAATTGCAGGCCATTTCTTGCGGATGGATCGGGCGTTGATGAGTGCGCACTTCAGGTTGTGGGGGGGGGCGTGAGTCACTGGTTTCGGAGGTTGAGTCTGTTGGATGGCGAAATAGATTAGATGGGTGTGTAAGGCTTGGCCCTGTCTTTCAGGTTGTGGGCGGGGAGGCAAGTAATGTCTCCTACCTGAGGCATATAGGACAGGGATTGGGTTATAGGTAAGGGCTTGGGAAAGGTGAGTGAGGGCAAGTAGCAAGGAACATGCTACAAGGGTATGTAGTGAGGGTGAGAACATGGTGCCTGTCTGGAAGTGTTGCTCTGTTTCTGTATAGCAGCGTATCAAGGGTAGTCTTAACAGTATTCAAGTTGAAAGTGATACAGTATAGCAGATTAGCAATGATACTTGTAACAGTATGCAGTTAGAAGTGGTAAAGTGTCAATTCTTTACAGCAATTCGGGTAAAAGGAGCACGCAGCAGTTAGCAGCAATATGGTCATGTTTTACAGCAACTTGATAAAAAGAAAGCATTCAGCAAAAGGCAGCAATGTGTTCAGGTACCTGTGAGAAATGCGTGCACATTGTGCTAGGTCTTAAGGTTCCGGGCTGTAGCTGTAGGTTTGAGACTGTGCGGCGGCGGCGGCACTCTGTATCCGATGGTGATTCGACAGTGTCTGAGATCAGTGGTGGGGTGTGGTGATCGCTGTCCTGCGGCGCGGATCAGACTGTTGCTTCACTGGTGGGGCCTTCGCCTAAGGGCCACGCCAAAGGGCCCTCTGGCGAGGCCCTCAGGCGCGGGCCCGCCTGACGGCGGCTTCTTTTAGGTGCGATTCGTTGCTTTCTAGAGGCCAAGACCACCTCTTCTACTTCCTGAGGTAGGTCCCAGGGAGCCAAGACTATCCTTGCAGCCTCCATGCCATCAGATGGAGAGATTTGAGATTGGGATGCAGAAGGGAACCCTGATCCTGAGAGAGAAGGTCGGGTTGGAATCCCAGAGGCATGGGTGTCTCCACTGCCAGTTGAAGTAGCAGGGGGAACCAGGGCTGCCTCGGCCACCGGGGAGCAACCAGAAGTACTGAGGCCTTGTCCTGGAGAATCTTGAACAAGGTTCGGGCCACCAGAGGCGTGGGAGGAAATGCATAGAACAGGCCCTGAGACCAAGAAATCAGGAAGGCATCTGCCGCCACCCTTAGGGGATGCAGCTGCCTGGAACAAAACCTGGGCAGTTGGTGATTCAGGGGACTGGCAAAGAGATCCATGGATGGAAGTCCCCATTTTAGGAAAATCCGTTGAACCACCAAAAGGTGCAGCTGCCATTCGTGGGGCTGCAGAATTCTGCTTAAGCGGTCTGCCAGAAAGTTCTCCTGGCCAGGAAGATAAACAGCCCTCAGCAACATCTGGTGCCTGAGGGCAAAAGAGCAAAGGGTCTGTGCTTCCAGGCATAGAGGCCTGGATCCAGTGCCGCCCTGCTTGTTCACATAGAACATGGCTACTTGGTTGTCCGTCTGAACTAGAACAGACTGGTGGGCCAAGGCGTGAGAAAAAGCCTTGAGGGCTAAGCGAATAGCCCGCAGCTCCAGTAGGTTGATCTGTTGCATGGCTTCCCATGGGGACCAGAGGCCTTGGGTGCAGCTCTCTTGACAGTGTGCACCCCAGCCCTGTAAGGAGGCATCGGTTGTCAACACCACTGTGGGGGCAGGCACCTGAAAAGGCACCCCCTGAAGCAAGTTGGGGGGGGTGTAGCCACCACTGAAGAGAATTCAGGAAGGGTTTTGACACCCTGACTTTGTCGGCTAGGCTCCCTGTGGCCTGCTTCCACTGAGTTTGGAGGCACCACTGTGCAGGCCTCATGTGGAGGCGGGCATTGGGAGTCACATGCACAGCCGACTGCATGTGTCCTAGGAGCTGCAAACAGAGCCTGGCAGGAACCCTTGGCAGACTGAGAAACCGGGATGCCAACTCCATGAGCCTTTGAGCTCTGTCCTCTGGCAAGTAAGCCCTTGCTTGCAGAGAGACCAGCCGTGCTCCTATGAACTCGAGGTTCTGGGAGGGGAGCAAAGTGGACTTTGCGAAGTTTATGACAAAGCCTAGGTCTTGAAGGAGTGTGACAGTCCTGAAGGTGGCCTGCCTGGCCTCCTGGTAGGTCTGACCTCGGATGAGCCAGTCGTCCAGATAGGGGAAGACAAAAAAACCCTGAGTCCTCAAGTAGGCCGCCGCCACAGCTAGGCACTTGATAAAGACCCGTGGGGCGGAAGTTAGGCCAAAAGGCAGCACCCTGTACTGGTAATGGTTTCCTCCCACCACGAACATGAGGTACTTTCTGTGGTCTGGATGAATGAGGATGTGAGTGTACGCATCCTTTAGATCTAAGGAGCATAGCCAGTCTCCCTGCTGGAGGTAGGGCAGAAGTGTTCCAAGAGTAAGCATCTTGAACTTCTCTTTCTCCAAGAACTTGTTGAGGTTCCTGAGGTCTAGGATAGGCCTTAGGACTCCTGTTCTCTTTGGCACCAGAAAATACCTGGAGTAGAACCTGTGCCCCTGTAGGCGAGGAGGTACAGGCTCCACCACCTTGTCCAGAAGCAGACCCTGAAGTTCTTGGAGGAGGAGGTTGGTGTGCAGGAGAGGCCTTAGAGGCTCTCCTGGAAAGTAGACAGGAGGTAGCTGCTGGAAATGAAGCATATAACCCTGGCGAATGATGCTTAAGACCCAAGCATCCCCTGTAATGGGTGGCCTCCTGTGGGCAAACAGGGCTAAGCGACCTCCTGTGCAGGGATGGGGCAGCAGGGGCGGAGAGGCTATGCTTTGGAAGTCAAAAACCCCCTCCCTGCTGGGTAGGAGCAGGAGCCGGAGGCTTGGGGGTTTTCTGCCTACGGGGCCCATGTCCCTGCCCCTTGGCCTGCTGCCCCTGTTGGGAGCTGGGGAGGCCTGGTATTGAGGGAAAGGTTTGTAGGCAGACACTTTTCTTGAGTAGAAGGACTTTTTACCCGAGCCCTTCTTTTTGTGAGAAGGGGCAGAAGTCTTTCTGGACAGCCTTGTCCTGGTCAGGTGCTCGGTTTTGAGCTCAGCCGCCTTCTCGGCCATGGGTTTGCCAAAAAGGTTTTGACCTCGGCAAGGGACGTCGACCAACTTGTCCTGTACCCAAGGCTCGAGGTCCGATGATTGCAGCCATGCCTGGCGTCGGGCCCCGATGCCGGCTGCCGCTACACGAGCCGAAGCCTCGAAGCCATCGTAGGCCACTCGGGACATGAACTTGGAACAGTCCCGGATTCCTGAAGACAAAGACTGGAACCTCTGCAAAGGTTCCCCGGAGAGGCCAGCAAAGAACCCGGCAAGCTCCTTTGCCAAGTCTCATAGGTACATGCCCATGTACAGCTGGTATGACTGGACACGGCCAGCAAGCATCGAACCCTGGAAGCACTTTCTGCCAAAAGCATCCAGGTTCCGGGCCTCCCTGCCAGGGGGCATTGCGGAGTGCATCTTCTGGCTCTTCAGACGATGCATGGCCGATTCCAACACCATGGAATGGTGCGGCAGCTGCGCCTTTTGGAAGCCAGGGCTCTTACGGAGTCGATAAATGGAATAGACTCGCTTGCTCAAGACCGACGCCGAGGCCGGTGCCTCCCACATCCGGAAGAGGAGCTGCTCCAGCATCGGAGGAACCAGCACAGTAAAGGCCTCCTTCGGAGGAGAGTCATACTGGAGGGTCTCGAGCTCCTCGGCTCGAGGCTCCTCCTCGGGGTCGGCAGGAATCGCCAAGGCCTTGGCCATGTCCCGCACGAACTCCGAGAATCGGGTGTCCTCCGGAGGGGACCTACTCCGAGGCTCGGACTGCAGCGAGTCCGAAGGGACGCACCGAGTCCGGAAGGTGTCGGGGGACTCCTTGTCCTCCATCTCCCAATCTGACTCATCCGAAGAGGAGTCGAGGGGCTCCGACCGCATGGGTCAAGGTGGCACCCGCCCCGATGCCGAAGGTACCGGCGTCGACGCCCTCGGTTCCGAGCGGGAGGTTGAGGGAGACCTTGACCGAGGACGACATTGAGCCTTCATGGTATCGAGTATCGGCTCGGTCTCCGGGGTCGACTTTGACGTTGATATCCCGGTGGTCGGGGCAGATGCACCAGCGAGGCTGGCCATCAGTACCCGCTGCTGCTCCATGAAAGCAGACAATCTGCACTCCAAGGCTGTCAGCCTGAGTCCAAGCTCCGGAGACTCAGCAGCCAATGACTCGGGCGCCGGGCCTGACGTCGGCTCCCTCGGAGGAGAGTCCACGAGGACTACAGGACTTATGTGTCCGACGGTCTCCAGCTCTACACGAGGTACTTTGGACGGCTTCTCCTGCTCCAAAGGCCCGGGACGGCGGTCGGGGGTCTTAGACCTGGCCCTCGAGGAACCAGGGACCTCTTCCGATGCCGCCCTCACGAGCCGTTTCTTCCTCTTGCGTTCCCGGTCGGGGGACCCCCTGTCCGAGGAACCCCGGCGATGCTCGGGATCAGACTCCCGAGACGTCGAGGCCTCAGGCGAGGTCCGGGCCCGGCTGGAGGCAGAATCTGAAAAAATCCTTTCCTTCTGGTGCTGACGGCTTCGAAGTGCCTTGGTGGACATTTTGCCACACGGGCCACAGATCATGGGATCATGATCTGGGCCAAGGCACCGAAGACAGCAGTCTTGTGTGTAGGTGAGAGACATTAGTTTCTTGCACCGATCACACTTCTTGAAACCACTGGAAGCCATCGGGGAAAAAAGGGCCCCCGCGAGGTCAAAAGACCGGCCTTCCAGGGAAACACAGAAAAAAAGGCACGAACGCCAGCCACGAAGGGCAAAAAACGAAAAATAGAAAACAGGCTCGATACCAGTGTACCGAACCCGGCGGGAAGGGGAACCGGCATCGAACTCTGAGAAAAAGGCGAAGAAATCTTCGAAAAAACGTCAACTTTTCCGGATGACTCGGACAGACATCTGATGGGCTCCATCGAAAAAGAGAGACTGAGCAAGATGGCACCTTTAGGCGGGAAGGGGACCGCACATGCGTGCAGTATTCTCAAAGGCTTTCTTAGAAAGCTGGGGAAATGCTCCGCACGGGGGCTCCATCGGCGCCGATGTCACCCCATAAGTGAGGACTGACTTCCTGCTTGGTCCTGGAGAACCCCTGTTACAGGTATGCAACAATACTTTCTCCATAGACAAATGGTGACTCCTAAGCTGAGGGTTACAACGAATACCTCAATTATTTATTTAAAGGCACATTTTAGAAAGGTCATTTATGTGGCTGTAGTGAGTGTGAAAACATTCGAAAATCTATGTCTTCCAGGAAGAACTATTGTGTCCTGTGGATGGTAGGGTTGCCAACTGGCCGGTATTCAGCTGGCCTGGCCAGTTTTTATTTGGCCAGGATTGCTGCTGGCAGAGAGCTAAAACTAGCCAGTGAAAAGCCATTTTTTTGCTTTGGCTGTGGGATCGGGAGCAGTCAGAGCGGAAAACCGGCATTTCATCTCTCTCCGGCCACCCGATCCAGCTGCGGCCCCTGCATCTTGCAGAGCCGCGGCTGCGATAGTGCTAATAATTTAAAATAAAAGCAAAACCGGTGCAGAGCCTTCCAGCCCCTGTTATGGAACCCCTACTGCTGCATCCTGTCCTCAAAAGGATGTTACGCTAGAGGGAGTGGGACACAGCAGCAGGGGTTTCATAACAGAGGCTGAAGGGCTCCGCACCGGTTTTGCTTTTATTTTAAATTATTAAAGCTATCCAGCCGCGGCTCTGTAAGACACAGGAGCCACGGCTTCCAGGGGAAGGAGGTGGCAGGAAAAGAGGTGATATGGAGGGGGGAAGGTGGGAGCTGGAAGGAAGCTGACATGGGGGGAGGAAAGGAGGGAGCTGACATGGGGGGGGGGGGAAAGGAGGGGGCAAGAAGGGAGTTGACATGGGGGGAAAGAAGGGAACTGAAATGGGGGAGGGAAGGAGGTGGCAGGAAGGGAGCTGACATGGGAGGGAGCTGGAAGGGAGTTGACACGGGGGAAGGTGGAGGCTGGAAGGGAGATGACATAGGGGAGGAGGTGGCAAGAAGGGAGCTGACGGGGGAGGGGGGTAAGCAGGTGGCAGGAAGGGAGCCGACATGGGGGACGGTGAGGACTGGAAGGGAACTGACATGGGGGGGGGGAAGGGGGGCTGGAAGGGAGCTGACACAGGAAGGAAGGAGGTGGCAGGAAGGGAGTTGACAGAGGGGGGAAGGAGGTGGCTGTAAAGCGTAGTTACTCACCTGTAAGAGGTGTTCTCCAGGAACAGCAGGAATTAATCCTCACATATGGGTGATTTTAACACCGACGGAACCCTCGTGGAAGCATCCCCCAGCTTTCAAAGAAAGCCTTTGGGAGATGCCACCATGCATGCGTGGTCCTCTTCCTGCCCAAGGGTGCCATCTTGCTCAGTCAGATGATGTAGCTAAAAGATGGCAAAATAAAATAAAAGATAGTAAAGGAGTGACTCCAAGGGGAGGAGGGAGGGTTGTGAGGACTGATTCCTGCTGCCCCCAGAGAACACCTGTTACAGGTGAGTAACTACGCTTTCTCTGGGAACAAGCAAGAAGTCAGTCTTCACATATGGGACTCCCCAACTACAGGCTACGGAAAGCCATATTAACATAGTAAATGACGGCAGATAAAGACCAGTATGGTCCATCTAGTCTACCCAGTAAGATGGCAAGAGTAGGTGCACCTGCCGCTCTGTGCAGGTCACCCCTCCCCATGTCTTTGTTTAGGAGTGAACCCATCGCTCCGTGTACGACACCCTTGTTAGCTGAGAAATTAGATAGTTCAGTTTATTTTGATTTTATCCTGTTGCTGTAAAGGGATTCACTGTGTCTTTCCCATGCCATTTTGAATTCTGTCACTGTATTTGCCCCCACCATTCCAAGCCCATAGCGAAAAACACGGTCACCCTCAAGGGGAGTCGTGAGCAGTAGTAATTGAGTCTGTAACTATAGACTACAGTAAGACCCCTGTGTCCGATGGAAACCAGCACTCCAGTAGCCTGAACACAGAAGGGTCAGAGGGTAGGAGATGCCTAAACCCCAAAAAACATTACGGAGCACAGCCTGGCCAAAGGCACTGTCCCGTCAGGACTCTCTTTCCAGGCAGTAATGGGCTGCGAAGGTATGGACTGAAGACCAGGTGGCAGCCCAGAAGATTTCCACCAACAGGACGGAGCGCAGGTTTACCACCAAGGCTGCCATGGCCCTGACAAGGTGCACCGTGACTCAGCCTTCCAGTGGGAGCCCCGCTTGCTCACAGGCGAAAGCAATACATTCCGCTATCCAGATAGACTGTGTACATTTGGTCACTGCCTCCCCCCAGTCTACTGGGGTCGTATGAGACGAAAAGCTGAGCATTTTTGCAGTGTCCCTGAGTACGCTGGATATAGAAGGACAAGGTCCTCTTATACTCCAGGTTGTGGAGGACCGTCTCCCCCCTACTGGAGTGAGGTTTTGGGAAGAAGGTGGGAAGTACCACCTTGTGATTGAGGTGGAAGGAATACCACCTTTGGAAGGAATTTAGGGTGTGTGCAGAGCAGCACTCTGTTCTTGTAGAACCTGGTATATGGCACCTCTGCCATAAGGCCTGAAGCTCGCTAACCCTGCGAGCAGAGATGAGCGCAACCAGGAACGCCACCTTCCACGAGAGGTATCGCAGGTGGCAGGTAGCCAGAGGCTGAAAGGGTGAGTGAGTGAGCTGCCCCAATACCACATTGAGGTCCCACTCAGTCACCGGAGGACGAACCGTGAGCTTCAATAACAGCAGACCCCTTAGGAAGCAGGTCACCAGCGGCTGAATCGAGAGGGGTTTGCCATCCACCGGGTGGTGGTGCGCTGCCAGGGCACTGAGGTGCACCCCGACGGAGTTCGATTTAAGCCCGGATTGTGAGAGATGGAGAAGGTACTGTAGCACCAGCTCCACCAGGTAGGAGAATGGGTTGGTCCCGTGCTATGCACACCAAGTTGAAAACCTGCTACATTTGAGGGCATATGCTTTCCTAGTGGAAGCCTTATGAGAGGCCAGCAGGATCTTCTCTATCTCACCCGAGAGGTTGAAAGGGGCTAGTCACCCTTTCAGCTGCCACGCTGTCAGCGACAGGGACCCCAAGTTGGGGTGCAGAAGAGAGTCCCCCTCCTGGAACAGGAGCCCTGGAGAGTTCCCCAACGGGATGGGAGTCTCCACCAATAGCCGGAGGAGTAGTGGGAAACATGGTTGCCTGGGCCATTGAGGGGCTATCAGGATGAGCAATGCGTTGTCGCGGAGGGTCCTGAACAATGTCTTGGCAATTAGTGGTGTGGGTGGGAAGGTGTACATGAGGCCTTCCAATCATGAGACGAGCAATCTGTCCGCCGCCACCCTGGAGGGGTGGGCCTGCCGGGAGCAGAAGTGGGGCAACTGGTAGTTGTCCGGACTGGCGAACATGTCTAACTCGGGTGCTCCCCAGAGCTGAAAGAGCCAGTCAGCCACACTGGAGTCCAGCTGCCACTCGTGCAGCTAGAAGACCCTGCTCAGTCTGTTGGCCAGTGAGTTGTCGTGGCCTGGCAGGTATACTGCCCGCAGGAGTATACGATGCTGGACTGCGTAGGAACAGAGGATCACTGCCTCTCAGCAGAGGGCACGAGACTCTGTGCCCCACTGTTTGTTCACATAGAACACTGCCAACTAGTTGTCCATCTGGACCAACACCGGCTGGTGCTGTAGGCAGTGACAAAAGGCTCGGAGGACTAAGTATATGGCCCATAGCTCCAGGAGGTTGATCTGCTGGTTGCTCTCATCCTGCAACCAGCTGCCCTGGGTGCGAAGTTCCTCACAGTGGGCTCCCCAGCCGAGCAAGGAGGCATCCATGGTGAGGACCCTTAAGGGGCTTGGGGCTTGGAAGGACATCCCTGCCTTGAGATTTTGGGGAGTCTGCCACCAGGTCAGGGAGTCTGCCAACTGGCAGGTCACTGAGACTTTGTCCTGGAAGCGTCCTTTGGTCTGTGTCCACTGGTCCTGAAGGCACCACTGCAGGGCTAGGGCCCTGAGACGATCGGCTCGGTCTCCGGGCAGGAAGGCCTTTGCCTGGAGGGTGTCCAGTCTTGCCCCTATGAACTCCAGACACTGTGTCGGGAGGAGGTGGGACTTGGGATTGGTTTATCACAAACTCCAAGTGTTGCAGGACCTGAATGGTGCATGCAGTTGCCTGCGGCACCTTTGAGGCCATGTCTCCTTTTATGAGCCAGTCATCCAGGTAGGGGAAGACAAAGACCCCCCTGGAGGCAGAGGAAGGTGGTTACAACTGCCAGACACTTTGGGAAGACCTTGCAGTGGAGGCCAAGCCTAAAAGGGAGCATCCTATATTGGTAGTGGCCCCCCCCACCCACCATGAACTGCAGGTACTCTCAGTGGTTTGGGTGAATGAGGACGTGGGTATAAGCATCCTTCAGATCCAAGAAGCACAGCCAATCTCCCTACTGGAGGTAAGGCAGCAATGTTCCAAGGGAGAGCATCTTGAACTTCTCCCTCATCAGAAACTTGTTCAGGTTGCACAAGTTGAGGATGGGCCTTAGGCCTCCTGTCCTTTTTGGCATGAGGAAGTACCTGGAGTAGAAGCCTTTGAGATGGTGGGGTACTGGTTCCACCGCCTTGTCCTCGAGAAGACCTGTGAACTCCTTCAGTAGAAGGTCCCAGGTGAAGGGGAGACCTGAGGGGCTCTCCCAGAAAGTAAGGGGGAAGTGTCCGAGTCAGATGGAGGAGGTAGCCCTCCCTGACCACCCGAAGTGCCCAGGAATCGGTGATAATAGTTAGCCACCTTTGGGCATAGTGAATCAGACGTCCCCCTGTGGGCTGCTAACCTCCTTGTGGTGGAGATGCTATGCTCAAGGAGTCAAAAACTCCTCCCTGGCTGGGTTGGGGCTGACGCCTGGGGCTTGGGAGCCTTATGCTTATGAGGGCCATGCCCATGTCCCTTGGCCTGCTGACCCTGCTAGGGAGCCGGGAAGGCCTGAAAAGGTGGGTAGTTTCTGTAAGCAGCCCCTTTTCTTGGGTAGGAGGGCTTTTTACCTGAGCCCTTCCATCGGGGAGGGGCAGCAGTGTTTTTAGAGAGCCTGGTCCTCGTTAGGAACTTAATCTCCAGCTCGGCAGCCTTGTCGGTCATGGGTTTGCCAAAGAGGTTTTCTTCTTGGCATGGGACATCGACCAATTTGTCTTGAACCCACTGCTCAAGATCGGACGACTATAGCCAAGCCTGGCGTCAGGCGCCCGCTGCTGCTACTACTCGAGCCACCGACACAAAACAGTCATAGGCTGCCTACGACAAACTTGGAGCACTCATGGACGGTCTTCGCCAGGTTCTTGAACCACTGTAGCAGTTCCTCGGACAGACCAGCTGAGAACCCGACAATTTTCTTCACCAGGTCTCTCAGGTACATGCCCATGTACAGCTGGTAGGCCTGGATGCGGCCAATGAGCATCGAGCCCTGGTAACACACTCTGCCATGGGTGTCCAAGGTGCGTGCTTCCCTGCCAGGAGGCACTGAGGTGTGCGCCTTCTGACTCTTCAGTCGATGCATGGCCAACTCCACCATCATGGAGTTATGCTGCAGCTGTGATTTCTGGAAGCCTGGGCCCGGCAGACTCGATGCATCAAGTCGAACCACCTGCTCACCAATGGCACCGATGCTGGTGTCTCCCACATACAGAGCATTAGCCATTCCAGGATGGGAGGGATGGACACTGTAAGCGATTTTCTTGGAAAGGTCTCGTACTGGAGGATTTCTAGCTCCTCCGCTCAAGGGTCTTCCAATTCCGTCGGAAATGCTAGGACCTTAGACATGTCCCTGACAAAGTCAAGGAATGCCCTATCCTCCAGCGGAGACCGCCGCCGGGGCTCTGAAGTGGGAGAGTCCGAGCGGATGTCGCGATGGTGACGGATGATGGGTGTCGGGCGACTCCTCGTCCTCCATCTCCCACTCTGAGTAGTCTGTAGAGGACTCGATGGAAGGATGGTCCACGGGTCCCGGGGCTGACCCTGGCCCACGGCCCTCAGAGGCCCCGCAGCTGGCACCGAGCGCATTGGCTGGGGACAATCGTAGCGCAATCGAGTGGGAACCGGATCGAGATTTCAGCCAAGGATCGAGGCCAAAGGGTTTCAAGGATCGGCTCGGCCTCCGGGGACATTTTTGACATCGAGGGCCCTGTGGTCGGGGTGGAGGAACTGGTTGTACTGGACAATAGCGCCTGCTTACTGGTCCATGAAGGCAGACAAACTGCGCTCCAGGGCCGCCATTCTGGACTCCAGGCCAGAACGCTCTGCAGCCATCGGCGCAGGCACTGAAAGAATCGGACCCAATGCCGTTCCCCCAAAGAGGAATCCTCGACAAGGATGGTGTCCGGCGACTGAGGCTGGTCTGAGGTCGAGTCCTTTTGGGGGGCCTTTGCAGGCCGCTCCCTCTCTGATCCCTTGGACAAGTATCTTGGACTGTGGGACCTGGCTCGGGACACACCTGCCTGTCGGATCCATCCAGGGATGCCACCTTTGAGGTCTTCTTCTTCTTCTTGGGTTCCCTCGAGGGAGACCCCACTCTCCAAAGACCCATGGCGCCGCTTGGGTTCTGCAGAGCCACCCCGAGATGCCATGGCTTTAGATGAGGCCCTGGCCTTAAACGGAAGCAGCCATGGTGATCACAGCTCTCCCCAATGCATGCATGACCCCATATGCTGCCTGAGCCCAGCCCTGCGGCTTCATTTTTCTTTTTAAATTCTGCCACCACTGCCTAGGGCTGACTCAGACCCACCATGGCTGCTGACAGCCCCAATTACAGTCTGAAGCAGTCCTGCTGCCCTGCCTCATCATTCACGAAAAATCACAGCTGCATTTTCTTTAAAAAATAAAAACCCTTCTCTGCTGTGGCTCTTCAGCACAGTCAAGATGCTGTCTGTTCTCTCTCTTCTGCTGATGCCACAGGACCCTGATAAATACTTGTTTAATTTTTTTTTTTACACCTTGTGTTACAGTAGCAGTGGAATAGGACTGGAAATGGGTTGTTGCTGGAGGATGGGGGGACTGGAAGGAAGATGATACCGGAGGAGGACTGATGCTGAAGGGGGGCAGGGGATGGGCAATGGTGGGGCAGGGGCAGGCATGGGCGGGGCATGGCTAGCCACAGGTGGTAGGTTTTTCTCCTTCTAAAAGTTAGCAACCCTAGTGGGTGGCTGCCTCTAGCTAGTCTACACTTAACGTAGCAGAAATACAAGAAATAGTTAATTCCTGTTTCCTGATTGTCACACTTTCAGCCAGTCTTGAGCTACATGGAAAATTCTTTCTGGATTTTTTTGACTCGTGAATCTATTGACTCCTGTTCAAGAGACTTACTCATATACTTTTTTTTGTGCCTGAAATTCTGCGTTAGTGTAATTGGGAATTTCACACAAGCAGCCCTGCCAAGTTACCCAGGGCCCGATTTTCAAAGGCAGTTACATGGGTAACAACCCATGTTGCCCATATAAATGCCTTAACCCCCGAGTAGCGCCTTTGGAAAATCCCGGTTAAGTCCCTAACATGCCCAGATGCTATCCGCTTAGCATTGGAGCGTGTTTGGGGTGTTCCGGGGCGGAGCGAAGGCGGTGAATAGCACTAAGTGGGTAGCAGCGATTTTCAATGCTGCCCGCTTAGTGCTTTGCACCTTAAAGGTAGGCGAGGAAAACCCTTGCCTATCTTTAAGGCGCTGGGGCTAAACGGGCAACATCGAAAATCGCTGCTACCTGCTTAGCCTTGGTGGCTGCAGGTCTGTGCGACGTGACCCGGATTTTCATTTCCGTCGCTGCGGAAATGAAAATCCAGGTTAAGGGGGGTCAGGGGGCAGGCTATGCGCCGACGCAGTGCATCGCCTGCTTAAATGAAAATCGGGCCCCCAGTTCCAAGAGGGAGATTTTAGGCCATTGCTGGATTTCTGACAGTTCCATAATGCACCAGGATGAGATTGTCATAAATCCAGGAATGGTCTAAAATCTCTCTCTTGGAAATGGGTAACTTGGCGGGGCTGCTTGCGTGAAATTCCCAGTTGCTTTTATACTATTAAAGACATTTACTAGTCTACTCAGATCCTGGAGAAATTCTGTGAAACTGTGTCAAAAATCAAATTGAAATTAATCATAGAATTCAACTAAAATTGTCAGCACTTAGCTTAATGTGGCTCAGAATAGCAGCTATCCCCAACAGATAATGGACAATCCGTTGGGAATAGCTGCTATTCTGAGCCAAATTAAGCTAAGTACTGACAACTTTAGTTGAATTCTATGATCAATTTCAATTGGATTTTTGTATCTCTACAACATAAGGTTGGTGAGTATGCTCTGAGGGGTGAAATAAAGCAAAAGAAAAATAAGAGTAAAAAATAAATACATCGAAAGGAGTTTTTCTGGATCATTGATATATGGAAGATAAGTCACGGCCTGAGTATTATTTACAGAGTGCCTATGACTGACCTCTAGATGTTCTGAGATCCTTTTCTCTTTCTTTTTAAATAAATGAGTTTGAGCTTGAGGAATTTTTTGGAGGGATAAATATTCAGACATGGACAGACCACGCCCTTGTGTGTTTCCATCTGTGCCTGTGGGGTGAGAACACAAGTAAACCGTTCTGGAAGATGTTGCAGTTCACAGACAGATTTGGATAGCCATTCAGGAATATTTGGAGATTAGTGAGAAGGCGATGGGGAAGTGTGGGTTGCTTAAAAACAGTCATAAATGGATGGCTGACTGCAATCAAGACTGGCCCATCCACTAGGCCTATGGCACCAGATCTCTGTGGCAAGCAGGCCATGTGCTTCAGCACACATGGCCTGCTGCCCCCCCCCCCCCCCGTGCCAAGCCGCTCTGCCCACCCCCCCCCATGCTGAGCCTTGATGCGCTGCCTCCCCCTGCTGCCATTGATTCCGGCAGGGGGGCTAGGCTAGGTGGCAGGCTATGTTTCGGCACACATGGCTTGCCACTTCTGAACACTCAAAGTTATGTTGGGGGGGGGTCAGAAGTGGCAGGTCATGTGTTCCAAAGCACATGGCCTGCTGCCGAGCAGAGCTGTGTCCCCCCTTGACCCCACCCCCAGAATAGGCAGTAGCATGGCTCAGCATGAGGGAAGGGGCACAGCTCGGGGGGGGGGGGGGCAGCATAGTTGGGGCTTCTGTCTAGAATGGCAGAAACTCTTGGGCTGGTCCTGACTGCAATAGTATCCAATCGTAAAAAGGAAAAGTTGCAGCAGGTTATTTCTAAATTAGAAAAAGAGCACATGTGAAGAATGAGATCTGAGACTATCTTGCAGCAATTGCAGACATGAGGAAAAGAAACTTTGCCAAGATGGGACAATACCTCAAAGAGTCATAAGTTGGATGAAAAGAGCTGGGGGATATAGAAAAGCACTGGACGAAACTGAAAGGGAATATTTCATGAGCAACAAACCTTATTGTTAGGAAAAGAAGGCTACTATGGTTCTCAATAGAAGTAGCTAAAAAAGTAAGGAAAAAGAGGGTGGCCGTCGTAAAAAGCATAGTTACTCACCTGTAACAGGTGTTCTCTGGGGACAGCAGGAATCAGTCTTCATGTATGGGCGACATCAGCACCGACGGAACCCGTGCGTATTCACTCCCCAGCTTTCAAAGAAAGCCTTTGGGAGTTAGACCGCTCATGTGCCGTCACCTTCCCACCCAAGGATACCACCTTACCTCATATGATGACATAGCTCATTCATGCATAAAAACAAAACAACTCCACGGGGAGGAGGGTGGGTTGCGAGTAACTATGCTTTCTCCAGGAACAAGTAGGCATCAATCTTCACATATGTGACTCCCCAGCTACAGGCTACCAAAAAAACCTGTAGGAGGCACTGATGACTCCAAAAAGTGAAGCGAGTGGGGCAGTAAGGAGCACTATTGGCTCGGAAGGCCAAGGATACAGCTGCAGCACTGAGCATGGAATCACCTTATCAGTAGCCGGGAACAACGGGCTGGAGGGAAGGAGTTGCACTATTCCCCAAAGAGGTGATGAAGGACTGCCTGGCCAAAAGCACTGTCATGCCATGAGCTTTCTTCCAAGTAGTAATGCGCAGTGAAAGTATGAACAGAAGACCAGGTGGTAGCCTGGCAGATATCTAGCAGAAGAACCGAGTGCAGGATGGCCACCGAGGCTGCCATGGTGCTCACATTGTGCGCAGTAAAGTGATGGTCCAGGGAGGGTCCAGCCTGCTCGTAGGTGAAGGAGATGCGGTCTGCCACCCAGGTAGACAGGATTCGCATGGAGACCATGACTCTGAGCCTGTTAACGTCATAAGAGACAAACAGCTGTGATGAGATGCAATGGGGCTATGTCCTCTCCAGGTAGAAGGACAGTGCCCTTTTGCAATCCAGGGTGTGTAAAGCATAGTTACTCACCTGTAACAGGTGATCTCCGGGAACAGCAGGACTTCAGTCTTCACATATGGGTATCGTTGGTACTGACGAAGCCTGCGCGGGAACGCTCACCAGCGTCCAATTAGAAAGCTTTTGGGAGCATCCCACAGCACCTGCGTGCTGCCTTCCTGCCTTTCCCAACTGCCTCTCTCCAGTTGAGTTTTAAAGCTGAGACAAAGAGAGAGAGAGGGAAAGAAAAGAAAAGAGATACAACTCCTAGGGGAGGTGGGTGGGTTGTGAAGACTAAATTCCTGCTGTTCCCGGAGATCACCTGTTACAGGTGAGTAACTATGCTATCTCCAGGAACAAGCAGGAATGTAGTCTTCACATATGGGGACTCCCTAGCTACAGATGCCAGGGAGAGACCCCAGAAGTTGTGTGCCCCTGTGAAAGGGCTCCTCTTCCCCCCATGGATCTCTGGCATCCTACCGGGAATGGTGGGTAGGAGTTGATTAAGTATGGAACAGGTGTTGTAGAACAGCCTGACCAAACAAGGCATCCCGGCAGGAATCCTTGTCTAAGCAGTAATGGGCTGTGAAGGTATGAACCGAGGTCCAAGTAGCTGCTTGACAGATGTCGTTGATAGACAGAGTGTAAATGAGCCATTGAGGCTGCCATGGCTCTCACATTGTGAGCTGTGACATAGCCTTGCAGAGAAAGGTTCTTACTCTGATAGGTAAAAGAAATACACTGTGCAATCCAATTGGACAATGTTCTCTTGGAGACTGGAAGTCCCAAATGAGAAGGATCAAAAGCAACAAAGAGTTGAGAGGACTTTCTATGTTGCTGTGTCCTTTGTAAGTAAAAAGCAAGTGCTCTTTTACAGTCCAAAGTATGAAGATTCCTTTCTGAATTTGAAGCATGACGCCTTGGAAAAAATACAGGCAGGTAAACTGCTTGGTTTAAATGAAGAGGTGAGACCACCTTTGGCATAAAGTGTGGATGAGTCCTAAGGACTACTTTATCATGATGGAACCTCGTATAAGGAGGATCAGCCATTAATGCTTGCATCTCACTAATGCGACGTGCTGATGAACATAAGATATGCCATACTGGGTCAGACCAAGGTCCATCAAGCCCAGTATCCTGTTTCCAACAGTGGCCAATCTAGGTCATACGTACCTAGCAGTTTCCCCAAAAGACACAGGTTCTGCAATGCTTGTACTAGGTCAAGCATTGAAATCCTGGGTCCCTTCTTAACAATGGTTTATGGACCTTTCCTTCAGGAACTTGTCCAAACCTTTTTTAAACCCAGCTACACTAACAGCCTTTACTACATCCTCCGGTAACAAATTCCAGAGTTTGATTACACGTTGAGTGAAAAAAATATTTTCTTTTATTACTCTTAATTGTTTACCCTGTAGCTTCATTGCATGTCCCCTACTCTTTCTATATTCTGATAACGTAAACAGTCGATCTACGTTTACCCGTTCCACTCTGTTCATTAATTTATAGACTTCTATCATATCTCCCCTCAGCCGTCTCTTTTCCAGGTTAAAGAGCCCTAACCTTTTTAGCCTTTCTTCATAGGAGTATCCTTCCATCCCCTTTACCATTTTGATGGCTCTTCTCTGAACCTTTTCTAATAACGCTATATCCTTTTTAAGATATGGCGACCAGAATTGCACACAATATTCAAAGTGCGGTCTCACCATGGAACGGTATAGAGGCATTATAATATCTTTTGTTTTATTTTCCATTCCTTTCCTTATGATACCTAGCATTCTATTTGCTCTCTTGGCTGCTGCTGCACACTGGGCCGAGGGTTTAAACATGTTATCCACAATGACACCTAAATCTTTTTCCTGGGTGGTGGTTCCTAATGTGGAACCTTGCATCGTGTAACCATAGTTTGGGTTGTTCATCCCTAGGTGCATAACACATTAAATTTCATCTGCCATTTTGATGCCCAGTCTTCCAATTTATCAAGATCCTCTTGCAATTTTCCACAATCCTCTTGGGTTTTAATAACTTTAAATAGTTTTGTGTCATCTGCAAATTTGATAACCTCACTCGTTATTCCACTTTCCAGGTCATTTATGAATATGTCAAAAAGCAGCGGACCCAGCACAGATCCCTGGGGTACACCACTATTCACCTTTCTCCATTGGGAAAATTGGCCATTTAGCCTAACCCTCTGCTTTCTATCTCTTAACCAGTTCCTGATCCACAGTAGTACACTGCCTCCTATCCCATGACTCTTTAGTTTTGCCAAAAGTCTCTGATGAGGACCTTGTCAAAGGCTTTCTGAAAGTCCAGATACACTATATCAACCGACTCACCTTTGTCCACCTGTTTATTCACATTTTCAAAAAAGCATAAAAGATTAGTAAGACAAGATCTTCCTTGTCTAAAGCCATGTTGGCTGTCTCCCATTAGGCCATGACTATTGTGGTGGCAAAGCAGGGTTAAACCCTGGAGAAAGCAGGAGAAACCAGTCTTTTTTCCCCTGAAGCAAAGAGCAGTTCAGGAAGGGAAAGGGTTAAACCTCCAACAAATGAAAAAAAACTCTATGCACCAAAAGCTAGAGAGGGAGCCACACCTCAGCTCCATGGTGACCAAGGGAGCTGACGTGGGAAGCAGGGGGGCGGAGTCAAAGCCCATAGGACAGCCCCAAACACTTAAGCAGGAAGAAACAGTGAGAGAGAGGGGGAGAGAGACAGAAAAAACCACGGGAGGAGCAGCAAAGAGAAGTGGGAGAGAAGAAGAAATAATCCTCGGGAGGAAAGTCTGGAAAGCTTGTCCAGAAGTCAGAGGAGTTCTTCTCATGAGTCTTCTGTAGAAGCTGTCCTGGAAGGTGGGAGAATAGGCAGAAGCAAAGGCCCTCTTGGAAAGCTGCATAAGGATTCTTATTGCAGGCAGCGTGTCTTTAGCTCCAGTTCCGAGAGAAGCCCAGCTGATAGAAAGCAATTAGCTGACCAGAAGCTTGGGAGACAGTAGTCCGAGCCAGACCCTGCTGGGAAGCATGGCACAAGAGTCCAGGTGAAGCAGTCTGGGGACAACTGGTTGCCTTTAGCACTACCAGAGAAGTTAAGGAGTGCTAGGAAAAAGGTGAGCCCTTTTGAAACCTTTAAATCTGTGTTAAAGGAGAGTGGTCTCCTTGGTTCTTCCCCTGTACCTCAGTTTAATGAAAAGTCTCGCTGGAGACAGCTTAAAAACCTGTTAGAGCAATGGAAGCCTACTGTTGAGAACCCTCAGAATAGGCAGGTTGTATCAGACTCGGAGGAAGAGGCTATGCAAATTGAAGAAGCCCCTTTAGAGAGTGAATGTTCTGATATGGAGACAGACTGTGCTTATTGCCAAAGGGAGTAAAGCTGCTAATGTTTTATGCTGATGTTATAAGTGCTGGAAGAAGCCTGAAACTTGGCTTGAGGGATTAACACTGGGAAAGGCAGTAAGATGCTGGAAGTGTGAAGCCTAGCCAGTTTGGCAACTTTGAATGAAGAGAATGCTATTGTTTTACTGATTGTTATACAAATGCAACAGTTGGTCTAATGAAGAGAAAGAGCCGTTGATGATTTTGATTGGATGCCTCAACTAACCCAAGGATAAGTAAAGTGAATTTGCAACTGGAAGAAGGTTTTGGGAAAGTTGTTTGAAGCAATTGTGCGTGGATGTATAACACATACTTTGCTGTATCAGTTGACTTTACTTCTGTATGGAGAAGAATCCTTTATTCTTTATGTTCAGTAGGGGTAGTAGAAAAATACCTGTGCAACAATAAAACTTATTGTTACCCTTAAATCCTTGGCTGTTCTCGTCTTGACCACAACTACATGGAACATAAGACCCGCAGCACTTATAGGGATACACAAATGTGGTCTGTCCTCTTCTACTAGGCATCCGCCTATACAAAGGAGAGGACGTGACACTATCTACATGCTGAGTAATTTTATTCTTTATGATGGTTTCTACCATTTTTCCCGGTACTGACGTGAGGCTCACCGGTCTGTAGTTTCCCGGATCACTCCTCGAACCCTTTTTAAAAATTGGTGTTACATTGGCGATCCGCCAATCTTCAGGTATTAGAGATGATTTTAATGATAGTTCACAGATTACTAATAGCAGGTCTGCAATCTCATATTTCAGTTCTTTCAACACCCTTGGATGTATACCATCCGGCCTAGGTGATTTGCTACTCTTCAGTTTATCTAATAGTTGTAATACATCTTCCCGATGTATCGATATTTCCTTCAATTCTTCGCACCTTTAAATACCACTTCAGTCATGGGTAACATCCCTACATCTTCCTCAGTAAAGATCGAAGCAAAGAATTCATTGCAATGAGAAAGATAACCTTCCAGGAAAGGAATTTCAAGGAGGTAGTAGCTAGAGGTTCAAAAGGCGGCTTCATGAGCTGTCCAAGAACCAGATTTAGGTCCCATGCCACCGGTGGTGGCCTAATGGGAGGCTTAGTTAGAAGAAGGCCCCTCATAAATCTCGCTATGAGAGGATGAGAGGAAATAGGTTTTCCATTCAAAGGCTTGAAAGAAGCTGAAATAGCACTTAAATGGACTCTTACTGAGTTGGTCTTAAGCCCTGCATTAGATAAATGAAGGAGATACTCTAATAATGATTCCAGAGGTATCGCCAGGGGGTCAAGACCCTTCTGCGAACACCATATGGAAAACCTTTTCCACTTGAAAGCATGAGTGTCTTGTGGAAGGCTTCCTAGAAGCATAAAGGATATTTTATTTATTTATTTAACAGTCGCTTATATACCGCTACCTTCCAATGATCAGGTGCGGTTTACATATAACAGGTAAGGAAACAGTATAATATATCTGTTTTTACATTAAACATTGCTTGAGTTATGTACATCTTAACTTTAACAATTAAACTTTGGAGAGCTATGTACAATCAACTATATACAGTCAACTGATGTTGGGTTCAACGAGAAAGGTAGCTATTTACAAGCATCATAAACTGTGTTAATGGTCATATTTTCATGGGACATTATGGTGTTAAGCTTTATGTGTTATATATTATCCCTTTTCATTTTGGTATTGGGAATTCACAAGTGGACCGTAGTGGGAGCTAAATAGGTGAGTTTTTAATGTTTTGCGTAGTTCTTTAAGATCAGTTAAGGCTCTTATTTCATCAGGTAGGGAGTTCCAGAGTATAGGGGCTGCATGAGAAAACGCTTTTTTATTTGTTGTTTTTTTAGTCTTTGTGAACTCTTTTGGAATCCTTATTTTATTGGTGTTGCATCTTCTGTGAGCAGATTGGGGTGTGTCTTTAGTGAGTAGTTTGTTTAGAGTAGCTGGGGCAGTATTATTTAAAGCTTTGAAGGTGGTTATTATTAATTTATAGTTTATTCTGCATTGAATTGGGAGCCAGTGTAGTTTAGCTAGATAGGGTGATATGTGCTCAAATGGGTGTACCTTCATTATGTTCTAGCTGCAGCATTTTGGGCCAGTTGGAGCTTTTTGATGTTTTGGTTAGTTGTGCCTAGTAGAGTGAGGTTGGCAAAGTCGAAGTGCGGTGTAATAATGGCTTGAATTATGCTCAGGAAGTCATGCATGTGGACCAGTGGGCGTAATTGTTTTAGTACTTTGAGCTTAAAGTATATTTTTTTTGTGGTATTTCTTATGTGGGTGTTTATACTGAGGTGTGTGTCTAAGATCACCCCTAGGTATTTTATCTCATTTTTTATGTAAATGTCATGTTTCTGAAGTGTAATGTGGGTAGGGGGGGGTGTACGGTTTGTTTTTTGTTACAATCAATATGTCTTACTTAACCTGTCTCAATATCTTTTACTTGTTGAGACAGGTTAAGACCATGAAGGTCTAGGCTCTCAGCAACCAGGCCCTGAGATGCAGAGAGTGGGGATCGGGATGCCACAACATCCCGTCTTCTTGAGACAGGAGATCTGGAGCAGATCCTAACTTCAGAGATGGAGCTTGAGAGAGATGTAGGAGCAGAGGGTACCACACCTGCCGTGGCCAATGTGGAGCTATGAGAATCATATGGCCTCTGTCTCTCTGAAGCTTGAATAGGGTTTTGGGAATTAGGGGAATGGGTGGTAAGGCATATAGGAAGTCCTGACCCCATTGGAGGGGGAAAGCATCCCTGGCCTGAGAACCCTGAGCCAGAATTCTGGAACAGAACCGAGGAAGTTTGGCATTCAGCGGACTTGCAAAGCGGTCTATGTCCGGAGTTCCCCAAATTTGAAAAATTTTTGCTACCTGGTTTGCACGAAGAGACCACTCGTATGGAAGCAGAACTCGACTGAGTCTGTCTGCCCAGGAGTTTTGAATGCCTGGCAGATACACCGAAAGGAGATGAATCTGATGCTCTCTGGCAAGGGCCCATAGTCGCAAAGCTTCGTTGCAAAGCGACAGAGAGCCTGTTCCTCCCTGCTTGTTCAGATAGAACATAGCTACTTGATTGTCCGTCTGAATTAGGACTGTCTTGTAGCTCAGCTGGGTGTGGAACACTCGAAGAGCAAGGAAGATTGCTCTGAGTTCCAAGAGACTGATGTGTAGATGGGTCTCCTATGGAGTCCAGGTGCCTTGGGTAGAGAGATCTTGCAGGTGAGCTCCCCAACCCACCTGCGAGGCGTCTGTTGTTAGAGTGACCTGGGGTGGGGGTTGTTGGAAAGGGGACGCCACCAACAGGTTTTGGGTTGACTGCTACCACTGTAGGGACAAAATAAGGCGACTTGAGTTTGCAATTTTGTCTGATAGGCAGCCTGATGTCTGAGTCCACTGAGTGGATAGAGTCCATTGGACTGCTCTCATATGGAGGCGAGCATAGGGAACCACATGCACAGTAGATGCCATGTGGCCTAGCAATTGTAACATTTCCCGAGCAGTGAGATGAGTTTTTAACACTGCTTGGGAAGCTAACTGCACAATGCGAAGGCAGCGGGGCTGTGGAAGATAGGCCCTTGCTTTCCTGGTATTCAGCATAGCTCCTATAAACTCTAGAGATTGAGTGGGAGTTAGGTTCGATTTTGGGATGTTTATGACCAGGCCCAAATACTGAAGGATATGCATTGTGCAAGACAGGGAAATTCTGGCCTCTGACTCATGGGGCTCGAATGAGCCAGTCGTCTAAGTAGGGGAAGACGAATATTCCTAGAGTGCAAAGAAATGCTGCCACTACAGCCATGCATTTCGTAAACACCCTTGGTGCTGAGGCCAGGCCAAAAGGAAGAACCCTGTACTGGTAGTGCTTTCCCTGAAATAGAAACCAAAGGAATCTTCGGTGAGTTGAATGGATGAGAACATGGGTGTACACATCCTTGAGATCTAGAGAACAAAGCCAATCCTGACTCTGAAGGTATGGCAGAAGAGTTCCTAGAGAAATCATCTTGAACTTCTCCTTGAACAGGAATTTGTTCAATTCTCTGAGGTCTAAAATGGGTCTGTGTCCCCCTGTTTTCTTTGGAATAAGGAAATAGGGGGAGTAAAACCCTGTACCCTGTTGGGAAATGGGTACGTCTTCTATTGCCCCGTGGGCAAGAAGTAAACTGACCTCTTGACTCAACTGATTTTCGAGTGAAGTCTGAGAATTGAACCGTCTTACAACTGTAGGAGGGGGCATGTTGAGGAAATGAAGCTTGTACCCCTCTTTTACAATGGAGAGAGTCCATTCTTCTGCTGTTATTTGCTCCCATCTGGGGGCAAAATGACACAACCTTCCTGGAATGGTGGAGGGCTCTGGCCCGTTGAGGGCCAGGAAGGCCAAGTTTTCTAAATGGAAGTCAAAGCCCCTGTGGAGGTTGAGTCTGTTGGGCCGGTTGAGGCTTAGCAGACTTTGTTTTCCTTTGTTTTGGTGGCTGCTGTCCCTTTCGGACAGACTGACCTGCAGAATGCCCCTGCTGGGTATAGGAGGGGTAAAACCTCTTCTTTTTAGAGAAGAATGGTTTCTTGTAGGATTTTCTCCTTGCAGGATCAGCTGTAGCCTTGGATAGTCTATTCAAAGTGGTGTTATCAGCATCCAGCTCATTAGCTTTCTCTTGCCAATTTTTGCCAAAGAGATTTTTCCCTGTGCAAGAGATATTCCCGAGTTTGTCCTGTGCCCAGAGTTCTAAGTCAGATGCCTGGAGCCAGGCAATCCTACGAGCACCTATAGCAATGGCAGAGGTTCTGCTTATTTTTAGTTTTTCTATACCGCACTATTCGGCATCAGCGCGGTTTACAATGAACAGGTTTGTACAATGTGGAACATTCAGACATTGAACTTACATATAACAGGGAATTCTAACTTGGATAACAAGTGAACTTTATACACTATGTACATAAAGAAGGTTGCATCGTAGATGGATTTGTAATACCAGCCCTGTAAGGGATGGTTATATGTAATTGAAAGTTATCATTGGAGATTGGTTCGGCGGCTCTGGGTTGAGAGACTGTTGTGTCGTGTAAATGCTGTCTAGGTGATGTTGTCAGAGTTATAGAAGTGCTGTTGAAATAGGTGGTGTTTGAGGGCCTTTCTGAATTGGGGGAGGTTGTTTATGGTCTGGATTTCTGCTGGGAGAGAATTCCAGCTGGAGGGGGCAAACAGGGCAAAGGCACGATTAACAAAGTTGGAAACATCTTGGGCAGGTTTGACAAGTGTAACATAATCTTGCCTCTTATCAACAGGAAGGAGAGGGCTCATAAGCTCTATATCTCCTGTAACCTCCTTAAGGAACATTCCCATGTATAAAGCGTAGTTACTCACCTGTAACAGGTGTTCTCCAGGAGCAGCAGGAATCAGTCCTCACATATGGGTGACGTCGGCGCCGACGGAGCCCTCGCGGAGCAATTTTCCCCAGCTTTCAAAGAAAGCCTTTGGGAATTGCAGCGCACATGCGCGGTCCCCTTCCCGCCCAAAGGTGCCATCTTGGCCAGTCTGATGACATAGCAAAAAGACAGCAAAAAAATTGCAAAAACTAAATCATATGATTGCAACTCCAAGGGGAGGAGGGAGGGTTGTGAGGACTGATTCCTGCTGCTCCTGGAGAACACCTGTTACAGGTGAGTAACTACGCTTTCTCCAGGACCAAGCAGGAAGTCAGTCCTCACATATGGGACTCCCCAGCTTAAGGCTACCGGAGACCCTAAGCACAAAAATGAGCTCCCTCTAGCTCAGCAGCACAGAAGGAAGGAATCTTCTCTGATTAATCTCCAACCGGTAGCCCAACATCTGGGATGGAGGGTAGGAGTTGCCTAAACCTCGAAGAGATTACGGAGGACTGCCTGTCCGAAAGCACTGTCCCTGCGGGACTCCCTCTCGAGGCAGTAGTGGGCCGCAAAAGTCTGGCTCGAAGACCAAGTAGCGGCCCGGCAGATGTCTGCCAATGGAACAGAGCGGAGGTAAGCCACTGACGCAGCCTTCGCCCGAACCCGATGAGCGGTGACTCGACTCTCCAACGAGAGGCCTGCCGCCGCATAAGTCCAAGCGATACAGTCAGCTACCCAGATGGACAGAGTGCACTTGGAGGCGGGGAGCACTAATTTATTAGGGTCGTAAGACAGGAAGAGCTGAGCCGTCTTACGGTGCTCCCGCGTACGATCGAGGTAGAAGTTCAGCGCCCTCCTACAGTCCAGGGTATGCAGGACCATTTCAGCTCGGCTGGAGTGCGGCCTGGGAAAGAAGGTCGGAAGCACCACCTCCTGACTGATGTGAAAAGGGGAGACCACCTTCGGAAGAAACTTAGGGTGAGTCCGCAGGACTACCCTATTCTTGTAGAACCGAGTGTAGGGAGGATCAGACACCAGGGCCTGCAGCTCACTAACGCGTCTAGCGGAAGTGAGGGCTACCAGGAATAAGGTTTTCCAAGAGAGAAAACCAAGAGGACAGGTAGCCATGGGTTCAAAAGGCGGGCAGGTGATCCGCTGTAAAACCACGTTCAGGTCCCAGTCAGGGGCCGGGGGGCGCAACGGTGGTTTGAGGAGAAGAAGGCCCCGGGAGAA
Organism: Ichthyophis bannanicus; assembly: GCA_033557465.1. Classification (NCBI taxonomy): domain Eukaryota; kingdom Metazoa; phylum Chordata; class Amphibia; order Gymnophiona; family Ichthyophiidae; genus Ichthyophis; species Ichthyophis bannanicus. The sequence continues at coordinate 104,102,242 of CM066051.1, read as the reverse complement.
CCGAGCCACGAGGGGGTGACCGGAAAGAGGCCTGCCTTCCACTGGCACATGATGTGCCGAAATAGCACTGAGGTGAACCTTGACCGAGTTGGACTTGAGCCCAAGATTAGAGAGGGAAAGCAAGTACTGCAAGACCACCGACACCGAGCAGGAGAAGGGATCTTGAGACTGTTGAGTACACCAGTTGGAAAAGAGACGCCATTTAAGGGCGTAGGATTTCTGGGTAGAGGGTCGCCTGGAAGCCAGTACGACTTCCTCCACCTCCGGAGGCAACAGGAGGGGAGCAAGGACTACCCTTTCAGCAGCCAGGCCATCAGATGAAGAGATCTGAGGTTGGGGTGTAGAAGAGACCCCTGATCCTGGGTCAGGAGATCGGGTTGAAACCCCAGAGGCAACGGGGTATCCACCGCCAGCTGCATCAGAAGCGGGAACCACGGTTGCCGGGGCCACCGGGGAGCGATCAGGATCACGGAGGCCTTGTCCTGGAGAACCTTGAAAAGAGTTCGAGACACCAGCGGCATGGGAGGAAAGGCATACAGAAGGCCCGTGGACCATGAGAGCAGAAAAGCATCCGCCGCTACTCGGAGGGGGTGCGGTTCCCGAGAGCAGAATCGAGGAAGTTGCCTGTTCAGAGGACTGGCGAAGAGATCCAGCGTGGGGAGGCCCCACCGTAGGAAGATCCGTTGGACCACCAACGGGTCCAATCTCCACTCGTGCGGTTGGAGGATTCTGCTCAGTTTGTCTGCCAGGTGATTTTCTTGACCTGGGAGATAGACAGCTTTGAGGAGGATTCCCGGCTGACGGCCCAAGCGCAGAGCTTTTGTGCTTCCCGGCAGAGAAGGAAGGAGCCCGTGCCCCCCTGCTTGTTCACGTAGAACATAGCAACTTGATTGTCCGTCTGGACCAGCACAGACTGGTGAGACGTGAGGTGGGAGAAGGCTTTCAGAGCCAGGCGAATGGCCCTGAGCTCCAGGAAGTTGATCTGCTGGGCAGATTCCCACGGGGTCCAGAGACCCTGAGTACATGACCCCTGGCAATGTGCTCCCCAACCCAGGAGAGAAGCATCGGTCGTCAGAACCTGAACTGCAAAGGAGACTGGAAAAGCATTCCGAGCACTAGGTTGGGCAGGTGAAGCCACCATCGTAGAGAAGAGACGAGCGGGCTGGAGATGCGTACCGAGTCCGCCAGTCTCCCCGAGGCCTGACGCCATTGAGAGCGAAGGCACCACTGAGCTGGCCGCATGTTCAGGCGGGCATTGGGGGTCACATGGACCGTGGACGCCATATGGCCGAGCAGTTTCAGGAAGAGCCGGGCCGAGACCCGGGGATGCCTGCGAAAACGGCTGGCGAGAGCCATGAGCCGGTGAGCCCTGTCGAGCGGCAGAAACGCCCGCGCCTGAAGCGTGTCCAGTCTGGCGCCGATGAACTCGAGGTCCTGAGAGGGGAGCAAAGTGGACTTTTCGAAGTTTATGACAAAGCCCAAGTACTGCAGCAGAGTTACAGTACGTTTTGTGGCGTGAGTGGCCTCCGTGGCGGACGGAGCCCTGATAAGCCAGTCGTCCAGGTAAGGAAAGACGAAGAGGCCTTGAAGCCGGAGATAAGCCGCAACCACTGCGAGACATTTTGTGAAGACTCGCGGTGCGGAGGATAGGCCAAAGGGCAGCACTCTGTATTGGTAATGACTGCCCGCCACCACAAACCTTAGGTATTGTCGGTGGCTTGGGTGGATGAGGATGTGAGTGTAGGCATCCTTTAGATCCAAGGAGCATAGCCAATCTCCCTGCCGGAGGTAGGGCAGCAGGATTCCAAGGGTAAGCATCTTGAACTTTTCCCTCTCCAGGAACTTGTTGAGGTTCCGCAAGTCTAGGATGGGTCTGAGGCCTCCAGTCTGCTTTGGTACCAGGAAGTACCGGGAATAAAAGCCATGACCCTGCAGGTGGTGGGGCACCGGCTCCACTGCCTGTTCCCGAATAAGACTTGCCAACTCCTGAAGGAGTAAGTCCCGGTGAAGAGGGGGTCGCAGAGGCTCCCCTGGAAAGTAGGGGGGAGGTACCTGGTGGAAGTGCAGAAGATAGCCCTCTCGGACTATGTGGAGCACCCAGGCGTCTGACGTGATGTTGGTCCACCTGTGGGCAAAGTGGACCAGCCGGCCTCCCGTGCTGAGAGAAACCAGCGGAGGGGGAAAGGCTATGCTGAACGAGTCAAAAACCCCCACCCTGCGGAGCAGGGGCTGGTGGCGCAGGCTTGGGGGCTTGCTGCCTACGGGATCCGTTACCCCGTCCCTTGGCCTGCTGACCCTGATGGGGAGCTGCGGAGGCCTGATAATGGGGGTAGTGTTTATAGGCAGCCGCCTTCCTCGGGTAAAAGGGCTTCTTCCCCGAGCCCTTCTTCTTTTGGGAAGGGGCAGAGGTTTTCCTGGAGAGCCGAGTCCTGGTGAGAGTCTCTGTCTCGAGCTGAGCAGCCTTCTCGTCCATAGGTTTACCAAAGAGGTTTTCACCTCTGCAGGGGACATCGACCAACTTGTCCTGCACCCAGGGCTCGAGGTGGAATGACTGGAGCCAAGCCTGGCGGCGGGCTCCGATGCCGGCTGCGGCCACTCGAGCCGATGCCTCGAAGCCATCATAGGCTGCTCGAGAAATGAACTTGGAGCACTCACGAATACCAGTGGACAAGGCCAGGAACCTCCGCAAAGGTTCCTCGGAGAGACCAGCAGAGAATCCGGCTAGTTCTTTAGCCAGGTCCCGGAGATACATGCCCATGTAGAGCTGGTAAGTCTGGACCCGACAAGCAAGCATAGAGCCCTGAAAACACTTCTTACCGATGCCATCCAGGCTGCGGGCTTCCCTGCCGGGAGGCACCGAGGAGTGCATCTTCTGGCTCTTGAGCCGATGCATGGCCGATTCCACCACCATGGAATGGTGCGGCAGCTGTGCTTTCTGGAAGCCAGGGCTCTTGCGGACTCGATATATGGCATGGCTTGCTTAAGACCGGCGACGACGCCGGACTCTCCCACATGCAGAAGAGAAGTCGTTCCAGCATCGGAGGAACCGGTACAGTAAAGTGCTCCTTCGCAGGAGAGTCATACTGGAGGGCATCGAGCTCTTCGGCTCGAGGCTCCTCCTCGGGATCCGCAGGGAAGGCCAAGGCCTTGGCCATATCCCTTACGAAGTCCGAGAACCGGGCATCCTCCGGGGGGGACTGTCTCCGAGGCTCGGACTCGGGGGAGTCAGAAGGGACACACCGAGTCCGAAAAGAACCAGGTGACTCATCCACCTCGGATTCCCAGGCCGACTCCTCGGAGGAGGAGTCGAGCGGCTCCGGTCGGGCGGGCACAGACACCGTCCGCCCCGACGCCGAGGGAGTCGGCGTCGACGACCTCGGCCCCGAACGGGAGGCCGAAGGCGACCTCGACCGAGGATCGACTCGAGGATCGGCTCGGTCTCCGGGGTCGACTTAGACGTCGACGTCCCGGCGGTCAGGGCAGACGCGCCAGCGAGGCCAGCGATCAATGCCCGCTGCTGGTCCATGAAGGCAGGCAAGCTGCGCTCCAAGGCCGTCAACCTGAGTCCGAACTCAGGAGACCCAGCAGCCCCCGACTCGGGCCCCGACAGCGTCGGGCCCGACGTTGGACCACTCGGAGGCGAGTCTACGAAGACAACAGCACTTACGTGAGCAGAGGAGTCCATCTCCAGACGAGGCTGTTTGGACGGCCGCTCCAGCTCCAAAGACCCGGGACGGCTGTCGGGGCTATGCGACCTGGCCCTCGAGGAGCCAGGAGCGTCCACCGACGCCGCCCTCACGGGTTTCTTCTTCCGCTGATGTTCCCGGTTAGGGGACCCCCTCTCAGAAGAGCTCCGGCGGTGTTCAGAGCCAGATTCTTTGGACACCGAAGCTTCTGACGAGGTCCGGGTACGGCTGGGGTCAGAGAAGATTCTCTCCCGCTGATGCTGCCGACTCCGCAAAGACTTCGCGGACATCTTGCTACAGGGCCCACAGATCATTTCTTCATGATCGGGGCCCAGGCAACGGAGGCAGCAATCACGTGTGTCGGTAAGAGACATAAGTTTCTTACACTTAACACACTTTTTAAAGCCACTGGCGGCCATCGGGGGAAAAAGGGCCCCTGCGAGGTCGAACGAACGGGCCGCCAGGGAAAAATGAAAAAAGGCACGAAGTAGTCGCGAAGGACAGAAAAAAACGAAAAAGAAGGGGAGGCCTCGCAACCGGCGTCGCAAGGCCGGGCGGAAAAAGGACCGGCGTCGAACCGAAGAAATACTGAAAATAATAAGGTGACTATTAGACAACGTCTGTAGGGCTCCGCGGAAAAAAGAAGACTGGCCAAGATGGCACCTTTGGGCGGGAAGGGGACCGCGCATGCGCGCTGCAATTCCCAAAGGCTGGGGAAAATTGCTCCGCGAGGGCTCCGTCGGCGCCGACGTCACCCATATGTGAGGACTGACTTCCTGCTTGGTCCTGGAGAAAATGTAGGAACTAATCCTGGCAGAAAGCATAGAGGCCTGGAAGGTTCGACGCCCAAAGGCATCAAGAGTCCTACATTCACATCCTGGGGAATAAGATGCATGTCTTTTTGCACTCTTGATCCTTCTCATAGCTGATTCCACTACCATGGAGTGGTGTGGTAACTGAGTTTTTGGAAATCCAGGACAAGGAGGTACTCGATACATGGTATCAAGCCTACGAGAATGAGGAGAGGTGGTAAGAGGTGTTTCCCACATTCTTAGCATGAGATCATGCAAGATCTCATGAATAGGCAAAGTAGCTGCCTCCTTGGGAGCTTTAGGATATTGTAAAATCTCCAATTCCTTTGCTCTGGGCTCTGTTTCAGGAGCCACTGTGATGGAAAGACCTCTAGCCACCTCCCGGATGAAATCCTGAAAGGATATATCCCCTGGAGGAGACATCCTACGTTTAGGAGAGGAAGGCTCCTCAGAGAGAGATTCTCCGGTACCGACAGAGCTGTCAGAATCCTCAGACTCATCGGAGGATTCAAAATATCTCCTGTCTGGGTGCTCTTGCAAAGCACGATACCAGTACCGATCGAAGTCGGTACCGGAGGGGTCTGGTACCAGCCTGTTGATACCAGAGGAAATAGCATGACTCGGTATCGCTAATACAGTCGCCGATGCTGTCGGTACCGGTATCGGTGCCGATACCAGCTGAACTGTCTGAAGCGGTCCCGAAGGCACCGAAGCTGCAAGTTGAGCCGCCAGACTGTGTTCAATAGCCAAGAATCTCTGGTCTATTGACGCTGCCGATGCCTGGGTATAGGTACCGGACGAAGTGGCCGGTACCCCAGAGCATGGCACCAGTAGTTCTGCCGAGGTTGAGGCCTCGAACATCCTGGAGCCCCGATAGTGCTTTGGAAGCCGAAGCCTCCGGCCAGGGCAATTTTGCCAGTACAAGTCCCTCAAGGGCAACGCCAGAGGAATCTCGATGCTTGGAAGATCTACCCTTTGAGGACCGGCCAGATTTATGTTTAGTTACCTGAGATCCATGGGAGGAAGACAAAGCCCTGGAAGATGTCGATGCCACGGATGCTGCATCGGAGGGAAAAAGGGTGCTAAGCTTAGCAGCTCAGTTTTGCCGACCCCTCTTCGACATCATCCCACAGGCAACACACTCCGAGATGGAGTGGTCCGGACCTAAACATTTGAGGCACCACTCGTGAGTGTCGGTGATGGAGATGGTACCGCCACACTTGGAGCACCTTTTAAAACCCAAAGCGGGTTTTTCCATTCTGAAGGAAAAGTTGGGCCTAGTGCCCAAAATGGCGCATGGCACCCGAAAGAAAAAAGGCTGGAAAGTCCCGAAAAAAAGATTACTTTTTTTTTTTGAAAAGAAAGAACCGGCAGTACCGGTATAGCGTCGAGGAAGGCAGATGCTGCCACAAAAAAGAATTTAAAAGACAGGATAATTTCTGCGGTGACAGGAAAAATGACCTGCTGGCTCCACAGAAAACGAAGAACTGGAGAGAGGCAGTTGGGAAAGGCGGGAAGGCAGCACACAGGCGCTGTGGGATGCTCCAAAAAGCTTTCTAATTGGACATTGGGAAGCGTTCCCGCGCAGGCTCCGTCAGTACCGACGATACCCATATGTGAAGACTACATTCTTGCTTGTTCCTGGAGATTGAGGCCTCCGCTTGGGACGCATGAGGCCTGGGGAAAAAGGTGGGAAGAACCCCTCCTGATTCACATGAAAGGTGGACACCACCTTCGGTAGGAATTTAGGGCGTTTCCATAGAACGATCCTGTTTCTGTGGAACCTGATGTAGCAGGCATAAGCCACCAGCACCTGCAGCTCACTAACTTGCCTGGTGGAAATGAGCGCTACCAGGAACACTATTTTCCATGATAAGTACTTTAGATGGCACATAACCAGAGGTTTAAAAAGGGGAGCTTCCCCAGAACAATGTTCAGGTCCCATGCCACCGGCGGTGGGTGGACGGGGGGCCGCAAGAGGCGGAGCCCTCCCATGAAGCGGCCCATTATTTATTTATTTATTTATTTAACAGTATTTCTAAACCGCCTTATCATAATAATCAAGGTGGTATCACAGCAAACAATCTGGTAGTGTGAGTGTGTTATACATGCAGTGAGGGTGAAAATTTAGTTGGGTGCGTGTTGTGTTGTGTGCTAGATTAGTTTGAGTTATGTACAATGTGGGCTATATACAGTGGTGCTAAAAACATCTTATATACATACAGTGTTAGGCGGTGACGTGTGCTGATATACAGCTATTTAGACTATGTGATGTGTCCATAGTGTTCTATGAACAGCATGGTTTTCAGCTGTTTCCTAAAGTCCTTGAGGTCTGTAGTTGCCCTCAAATCGTCCGGTAGTTTGTTCCATATTGTTGGAGCAGCCATGGAGAGTGCTCGGTCTGTTGTGTCCTTGCGTGTGTGTTTGTATTCACTTGGGGTGCTGACTCGGTTGTGAGTTTGTTTTCTTCTTGGACGTGTACTGGTGTCTGGTTGTATGAGGGTGTGCAGGCTGTTGGCTGATGTGTGCTGTTTTATCTTGTATAGGTTTATGATAGTTTTGTATCTGATGCGTGCACTGATTGGAAGCCAGTGTAAGTCCTTTAAGGTGGGTGTGATGTGCTCCTGTCTTGCAGTTCCGGATATGATTCGTGCTGCGGTGTTTTGTGCCAGTTGGAGTGGTTTGATGGCTTGTTTCTGTAGACCAAGGTATATCGGATTGCAGAAGTCCAGTAGTGGGGTTATCAGAGCTTGACATACAGTACGGAAGTGTTCTGGGGCGAGGAGTGGTTTCAGTCTCCTGATGATTCGCATCTTGTAGTAGGCTTTTTGTATTGTTTTGCCTATGTGTGGCTTGAGATTGAGTTTATTGTCCAGCGTAACCCCGAGGTATCTCACTTCTGACCTTATTGGTATAGTAGTGTTTTGTATCTTTATATTCGGTGGGTGTATGAAGCTTTGGTTCCGAGTGATGATTAAAGCTTCAGTCTTGTTGTAGTTTATTGCGAGGTTGTTGTCCTGACACCAATTGGTCATTTGTGTAAGGCAGTCTGTTATCTTAGAGAAGTCCGGGTTGTCGATTGATATCGGGGTGTATATCATGATGTCGTCCGCATAGATTGTGTATTGAATGTTGTTCTCTTTCATGATGTTGCATATTGGTTGGATGTAGATGTTAAATAGGAGTGCTGAGAGCGCAGATCCTTGAGGTACTCCTTGATGGATTTTGATGGGTCGGGAGGTGATGTGTCCCACCTTGACCTGTAGCTGTCTTTCGGTTAGGTACGAGTGGAACCATTTCAGTGTGATGCCGTGTATACCAGTGTTTTTTAGTCTTTCCAGGAGCATGTTGTGGTCCACTGTGTCGAATGCTGAGGAGATGTCGATGAAGATCATTATGATTCCATTCCTGGTATTGTCAATTATTCTTAGGATGCTGTCGAAGAGGTAGATCAGTAGCGTTTCGACACCGTGGTTGGGACGAAATCCGTGTTGGTTGTTGTCGAGTGTTTCATGTTTGTCGATGTGATCCTGAAGTTGTAGTTGAACCACTTTTTCAATGATTTTTGCGAGGAAGGGTATGCTGGAGATTGGTCGGTACGCTGCTGGATCTTTTTTGTCGAGAGTTGTTTTCTTTGTGATTGGTCTTACTGATGCAAGTTTTAGTTGCTTTGGCATGATTCCTTGAGTGAGTGAGTCGTGTACTATTTTATGTATGGTGGGGATGAGGCTTGATTTGGTGGCTTTGACCCATGACACTGGGCATGGGTCTGTAGGAGCGGTGCTAGTGTTGATTGTAGAGATGATGTGGGATATCTGTTCTGTTGAGGGTGAGGAGAATGTGCCCCAGGTTTTGGGGTATACGTCCGTTCTTGTGGTTCTACTAGGCGTTGTTTGTTCTGTGGAGTGAAATTTCTCTTTGATGTGGTCGGCGAATTCCTGTGGATCAATTTGTGCTTCCCCTTCAGTTGTTTGCTCTTTTGTGAGGATCTTTACTATTTCAAAAAGCTCTCTGGGTTTGTTGATGGAGGTATTTATCATGTTTGTGTGGAATTCCCTCTTTGATTGGTTGATGTGTTCATTGTATTGCTTTTGCTTCATTAGATAAAGATGCTGGTCGGTAGTTGTTTTGTTTTTTCTCCATCTCCGTTCAATCTTCCTGAGTTCCCTCTTTTCCTGTCGTATTTTTGTTGAGTACCATGGTTTGTTTTGTCTCCTGTTGTGGTATTATTTCTCGGTCCCACCCTTGGATGGTGTGGCAGCGTTGGCTAAAATGCTGTTCCAGCTGGAGACTTGTTCCTCCAGGTCATCTGTAGAAGTGTTCAGGTGTTGTATTGTGTCCTGTATTGTGTCCTGTAGTGGGTGCACAGAGATGGGCTGGCCGTTGACAAGGTGATGATGTGCCTCTATGACACAGAGGTGAACCCATATGGAGTTGGGGTGCAGGAGGTATTGCAGGATGTCCTGCACTGAGCAGGAGAAGGGGTTGAGATTCTTGTCGGAGCACCAGACAGAGAATCAGCACCACTTGAAGGAATATGCATGGCACATAAGAGTCCTTGCGGGAAGCCAGTAGAACGTCTTCCACATCCCTGGAGAGGTGGAGGCGCATTATGGCTAGCCTCTCAGCAGCCACGCCATCAGGGCAAGGGATCGGAGATTAGGATGGAGACGGGTCCACGGCTGTCAGGACCACCTGGGGGCGATGAGGATTACTGAGGCCCCGTCTAACTAGACCTTGAGCAAGGTCTTAAGGACCAGGGGAGTCGGCAAGTAGGCATACAGAAGGCTCCTAGACCAGTGCAGGAGAAAAGCATCCGCTGCCACTGTGCCTGTGGCCAGCTTCTGTGAACAGAAGTCCAACATCAGGGTCCCTCTATGTTGGAAGATGGAGTTGGCTACCCCTGGGTGGAGTCTCCACTCATGGGGTTGAAGCAGCCTGCTGAGCCAGTTTGCAAGCAGATTGTTCTTGCCCAGCAATCAGAGGGTCATGCCATTCTCCGTGGTGAAATTCCATAGGTGGACTGCCTCCAGGCAGAGGAGCCCTTGCCTCCCTGCTTGTTGATGTAGAACATAGCTATTTGGTTGTCTGTCTGGACGAGCACCACTTAACCCAATAGGTGGGTGCGGAACACCCTGAGAGCATTTGTCATAGCCCGGAGCTCCAGGAGATTGGACAGCACTCTCTTCCCAAGTCCAGGCACTCGTGACTGCAGACCATCGCCTGGAAGAGTAGGTTGGCCATGAGGTTCGGCTGGCTCTGCCTCCAGTTCAGAGAGACTGTCAGTGGCCAGGTGATTCTGACCCAGTCCTCCAGATGGCCCGTGGCCTGAGTTAACTGAGAGCTCAGAGTCCACTGGGCCTGTCGCATCTGGAGATGGGCGTGAGGGGTTACGTGTACCGTTGAAGCCTGTGCCCCAAGAGAGTATCTTGAACTTTTCCCTGACCAGAACGCAGTTGAGGTCCCACAGGTCCAGAATGGGCTGATAGCTACCTGTCCTTTTTGAGATGAGGAAGTATCTGGAGTAGAACCCCCTGCCCCAGAGAGGTAGAGGTACTGTCTCCATGGCCCGGTCCTTGAGTAGGGACTAGAGTTCACTCTGCAGGAGCTCTCTGTGCAGAGAGGTCATGGGAAGCTCCACTGGGAAGTAGGGAGGCGGCAGCGTCTGGTGGAAGTGGAGGAGGTAGCCCTCCTGAACCACCTGCAGCACCCAGGCATTGGAGGTGATGCCCAGCCAGAGATGGACGAAATAGACCAGACATCCTCCCATGTGCTTTGGGCCCTCGGATGGAAGAAAGGCTATGCCCAAGGAGTCAAAACACTCCCCCCCAGGCTGCAGCTGGAGTACTGTTTGGGGCTTGGGGGCCTTTGGCTTATGGGGGCCATGCCCCCGGCTCTTGGCCTGTTGATTCTGTGGGGGGGCTTGGTAGGCTGGAAACTGGGGGGTATTTCCTATAGGCCTTTTTCCCCTTTGGGTGGGAGGTCTTTTTACCTAAAGTCTTCTGCCATGAATGGTCAGCAGTCTTCCTGGACAGCCTAGTCCTGGTCAGGAATTCTATCTCCAGCTCTGCTGCCTTGTCCATCATGAGTTTGCTGAAGAGGTTTTCTCCCCGGCATGGGACATCGGCCAGCTTGTCTTGTACCCACTGTTCCAAGTACGAGAATTGTTGCCAGGCCAGGCAGCAGGCACTAATGCCCACTGCAGCCACATGGGCCACGGACTCAAAAGCCATCAAAAGCTGCCTGAGTCTGAAACTTGCAGCATTCCTTGTGGAGACAAGGGTCCAGAAGCACTTGAGGGGTTCTCCTACCAGACCAGCTGAGAACCCGGCAAGCTCCTTTGCCAGGTCCTGGAAATACATGCCCATGTACAGCTGGTATGCCTGGATCCAGGCAGTGAGCATAGAGCCCTGGAAGCACCTCCTGCCAAAACCATCCATGGTGCAGGCCTCCCTGTCAGGGGACACTGAGGAGCGTGTCTTTTGGCTCTTGATTTGACACATCGCCGACTCCACCACCATGGAGTTGTGAAGCAGCTGTGCTTTCTGGAATCCTGGGCTCTTGCTGATTCGATACTGGGAATCGAGTTGGCAGCTCACCTCAAGCACTATCACCGGGCTCTCCCACATCCTGAACAATGAGTGTTCGCGGATGGGGGGAGGGGGGGAAATCGGCACCATTAGTGCTTCCTTCGGAGGGGTCTTGTACTGGAGGATCTTCAGGTCCTCAGCACAAGACTCGCTCTCCGACTCCACCATGAAGACCAGGGCCTGCGCCCATGAAATCAAGGAACCCCAAGTCCTTGGGTGGGGACCGCCAGTGCTCCTGCAGGAGAGACTGCTCCGAGGGCACATCTCTGTGAAGTACAGTGTCAGGGGACTCCTCATTGGTCTCTCATCCTGACTGAGTCGGAGGAGACCTCGAGTCCTGAGTGGTCATTGAGCCGATGAGCCAGCGGTGTCGAGGAACATGGTGCTCAATGCACCAACTCCGATGCACTCGGGGGCGCATTGCACCTTGGGGGTGAAGCAGATGGCCTTGACTCTGAGCCAGAGAACCGATCCAAAACAGGCTGGACTTCCTCCAGAGAAGTTCAAACCATGGAGAAGCCCGAGGTCTGTGCCGGTGACCTGGAGATACCGGGTGCTGGGCCATGCTGTGCTGCACTGCGCCTCAAAGAAGGCAGCCAGGCTGTGCTCCAGGGCTGCCATCCTGACCTCGAGGCCAGGCGGCTCCAGAGCCACCAGCTCGAGTCTCAAGGTCATCGAGACTGGAGCCAAGTCTCTCAGAGGGGAAAGCGTAGTTACTCACCTGTAACAGGTGTTCTCCAGGAGCAGCAGGAATCAGTCCTCACTTATGGGTGACGTCGGCGCCGACGGAGCCCCCGCGGAGCAATTTTCCCCAGCTTTCAAAGAAAGCCTTTGGGAATAGCAGCGCGCATGCGCGGTCCTCTTCCCGCCCAAGGGTGCCATCTTAGCCAGTCAGATGACATAGCTAAAAAAGACAGCATAAAAATATTTGCAAAAAAACATAAGCAGACGATTGCAACTCCAAGGGGAGGAGGGAGGGTAGTGAGGACTGATTCCTGCTGCTCCTGGAGAACACCTGTTACAGGTGAGTAACTACGCTTTCTCCAGGACCAAGCAGGAAGTCAGTCCTCACTTATGGGACTCCCAAGCTCAAGGCTACCGGAGACCCTAAGCACAAAAATGAGCTCCCTCTAGCTCAGCAGCACAGAAGGAAAGAATCTTCGCTGAATTGTCACCCACCGGTAGCCCACATCCGGGATGGAGGGTAGGAGTTGCTCAGACCTCAAAGAGATTACGGAGGACTGCCTGTCCGAAAGCACTGTCCCTGCGGGACTCCCTCTCGAGACAGTAATGGACCGCAAAAGTCTGGCTCGAAGACCAAGTAGCGGCCCGGCAGATGTCTGCCAGCGGAACAGAGCGGAGGTAAGCCACTGACGTAGCCTTTGCCCGAACGCAATGAGCCGTGACTCGACTTTCTAAAGAGAGTCCGGCTGCCCCATAAGCCCAAGAGATACAGTCCGCAACCCAGATGGACAGAGTACGCTTGGAGACCGGGAGCCCCAATTTATTGGGGTCAAAAGACACAAAAAGCTGAGCAGCTTTACGGTGCTCCCGCGTACGGTCAAGGTAGAAGTTCAAAGCCCTTCTACAGTCCAGGGTATGGAGGACCGTTTCAGCTCGGCTGGAGTGTGGTCTGGGAAAGAAGGTTGGAAGTACCACCTCCTGATTGATGTGAAAAGGGGAGACCACTTTAGGAAGAAATTTTGGGTGAGTCCGTAGGACTACCCTATTTTTGTAGAACCGAGTGTAAGGGGGATCAGACACGAGGGCCTGCAATTCACTTACGCGTCTAGCGGAAGTGAGGGCTATCAAAAACAGTGTTTTCCAAGACAAAAAACGGAGAGAACAGGTAGCCATAGGTTCAAAAGGCGGACAGGTGATCCGCTGCAAAACCACATTCAGGTCCCAGTCAGGCGCTGGCGGGCGCAGAGGTGGTTTAAGTAGAAGGAGACCTCGGAGAAACCTCGCTACGAGAGGGTCGCTGGAGAGAGGTCTACCGTCCACCGGCACATGATGTGCCGAAAGAGCACTGAGGTGAACTTTGACGGAGTTGGACTTAAGTCCCAGATTAGAGAGGTGTAGCAAGTACTGCAAGATCACCGACACCGGGCAGGAGAAGGGATCCTGAGACTGTTGGGTACACCAGACTGCAAAGCGACGCCATTTAAGGGCGTAGCATTTGCGGGTAGAAGGCCGTCGCGAAGCCAAGACGACCTCCTCCACCTCCGCCGGCAGGAGAAGGGGAGCAAGGACTACCCTCTCAGCAGCCAGGCCATGAGGTTGAGAGACCTGAGGTTGGGGTGTAGTAGAGACCCCTGATCCTGAGTGAGGAGATCTGGTTGTACCCCCAGAGGGAATGGATCCTCCACCGCTAATTGCAGTAGGAGCGGAAACCACGGCTGTCTGGGCCAGCGAGGGGCCACCAGGATCATGAAGGCTTTGTCTCGGAGAACCTTGAAAAGAGTCCGAGAGACTAGCGGGATGGGAGGGAAAGCGTACAGAAGGCTCCCCGACCATGAGATTAGAAAAGCGTCCGCCGCAACCCGAAGGGGGTGTGGCTGACGAGAGCAGAAGCGAGGAAGCTGCCGGTTGTGAGGACTGGCAAAGAGATCCACCGTGGGGAGGCCCCACTTTAGGAAGAGCTTCTGAACTACCAAGGGATCCAGACGCCACTCGTGCGGCTGGAGGACCCTGCTGAGTTTGTCCGCCAGGCAATTTTCTTGGCCCGGGAGATAAACTGCCTTGAGGAGGATGCCGTGACTGACGGCCCAAGAGCAGAGCCTCTGTGCCTCCCGGCAGAGGAGGAAGGAGCCCGTGCCCCCCTGCTTGTTCACGTAGAACATGGCAACTTGATTGTCCGTCTGGACAAGGACGGACTGGTGGGAAGTCAGGTGGGAGAAGGCCTTGAGAGCTAGGCGGATCGCCCTGAGCTCCAGGAGGTTGATCTGCTGAGCAGACTCCCACGTGGTCCAGAGGCCCTGAGTACGTGCCCCTTGGCAATGTGCTCCCCAGCCCAGGAGGGATGCATCGGTGGTCAGCACCCGGGTCGGCTGAGGTGACTGGAAAGGCATTCCGAATATCAGGTTCGGCTGCCGAAGCCACCACCGGAGAGACGAGATCAGCGGCTCGGAGACGCGCACTAGGTCTGCTAGGCCGCCTGTGGCTTGTCGCCACTGCTGGCGGAGACACCATTGAGCAGGCCGCATATTCAGGCGGGCATTGGGGGTCACATGGACGGTGGAAGCCATATGGCCGAGTAGTCTCAGGAAGCGCCTGGCGGAGACCAGGGGCTGGCTGCGAAAACGGTCGGCTAGGTCCATGAGCCGTTGAGCCCTGTCGAGCGGTAGGTATGCTCGCGCCTGAGGAGTGTGCAGCCTTGCGCCGATGAACTCGAGATCCTGTGAGGGGAGCAAAGTGGACTTTGCGAAGTTTATAACAAAGCCCAAGTGCTGCAGAAGAGTCACCGTGCGGCGTGTGGCGTTGGTGACCTCCGGGGCGGACGCTGCTCTGATGAGCCAGTCGTCGAGGTACGGAAAGACATAGAGGCCGTGAAGCCGGAGATGGGCCGCCACCACCGCGAGACATTTTGTGAAGACTCGCGGTGCGGAGGACAGGCCAAAGGGCAGTACTCTGTACTGGTAATGATTTCCTGCCACCACAAACCTTAGGTATTGGCGGTGGCTTGGGTGGATGAGGATGTGCGTGTAGGCATCCTTTAGATCCAAGGAGCATAGCCAATCTCCCTGCTGGAGGTAGGGCAGAAGGATTCCAAGGGTAAGCATTTTGAACTTCTCCCGCACAAGGAACTTGTTGAGGTTGCGCAAGTCCAGGATGGGTCTGAGGCCCCCTGTTCTCTTTGGTATTAGAAAATACCTGGAATAAAAGCCTTGACCTCTCAGGTGGTGTGGCACCGGTTCCACCGCCTGTTCCTGCAGAAGACCTGCTAACTCCTGAAGGAGTAATTCCCTGTGCAGAGGGGGTCGTGGAGGTTCTCCCGGAAAATAGAAGGGAGGGACCTGGTGGAAGTGGAGAAGATAGCCTTCTCGCACGACTTGAAGCACCCAGGCATCTGCGGTGATGCTGGACCACCTGTGGGCGAAGTGAACCAGCCGGCCTCCGGTGCTGGGAGGAACCAGCGGGGGGGGAGAGGCTATGCTTAGTGAGTCAAAAACCCCCACCCTGCTGAGCAGGGGCTGGTGGTGCAGGCTTGGGGGCTTGCTGCCTACGGGACCCGTTACCCCGTCCCTTGGCCTGCTGGCCCTGTTGGGGAGCTGCAGGGGCCTGATAATGGGGGTATTGTTTGTAGGCAGCCGCCTTCCTCGGGTAAAAGGACTTTTTCCCCGAGCCCTTCTTTTTCTGGGAAGGGGCGGAGGTCTTCCTAGAAAGCCTAGTCCTGGTGAGAGTCTCAGACTCAATTTGTGCAGCCTTTTCCGCCATGGGCTTGCCAAAGAGGTTTTCGCCTCGGCAGGGGACATCGACCAACTTGTCCTGCACCCAGGGCTCAAGGTCTGACGACTGAAGCCAAGCCTGTCGGCGGGCACCGATGCCGGCTGCGGCCACTCGAGCCGATGCTTCAAAGCCATCATAGGCTGCTCGGGACATGAACTTTGAGCATTCCCGAATGCCAGTGGACAAGGCCAGGAACCTCCGCAAGGGTTCCTCGGACAAACCAGCGGAGAATCCGGCTAGCTCTTTAGCCAGATCTCGGAGATACATGCCCATGTATAGCTGGTAAGTCTGGACACGACATGCGAGCATAGAGCCCTGGAAACACTTCTTACCAAGGCCATCCAGGTTACGGGCCTCCCTGCCAGGAGGCACCGAGGAGTGCATCTTCTGGCTCTTAAGACGATGCATGGCCGATTCCACTACCATGGAATGGTGTGGTAGCTGTGCCTTTTGAAAGCCAGGGCTCTTGCGGACTCGATAGATAGAATCGACCCGCTTGCTCAGGACCGGCGAGGAGGCCGGACTCTCCCACATGCGGAAGAGTAGTCGTTCCAGCATAGGAGGAAACCGGTACAGTAAAGTGTTCCCTGGCGGGAGAGTCATACTGGAGGGCGTCGAGCTCTTCGGCTCGAGGTTCCTCCTCGGGGTCCGCAGGGAAGGCCAAAGCCTTGGCCATATCCCTAACGAAGTCCGAGAACCGGGCATCCTCCGGGGGGGACTGCTTCCGAGGCTCGGACTCCGGTGAGTCCGAGGGGACACACCGAGTCCGGAAAGAATCAGGCGACTCTTCCTCTTCAGACTCTCAGACCGACTCCGACGAGGACTCGGTGTGGTCGGCTCGGGCAGGGCGCGGCGCCTGCCGCCCCGACGCCGAGGGAGTCGGCGTCGGCGACCTCGGTCCCGAACGGGAGGCCGAGGGTGACCTCGACCGAGGATCGACTCGAGTTCGCATCGACTCGAGGATCGGCTCGGTCTCCGGGGTCGACTTGGACGTCGACGTCCCGGCGGTCGGGGCAGCGGCGCCAGCGAGGCCAGCGAGCAGTGCCCGCTGCTGGTCCATGAAGGCAGACAGTCTGCTCTCCAAGGCCGTCAACCTGAGTCCGAGCTCAGGTGACCCAGCAGCCCCCGACTCGGGCCCCGACGGCGGCTGTCGCGGAGGCGAGTCCAGAAGGACCACAGGACTTACCCGAGCAGGCGTCTCCGACTCCAGGCGAGGTCGCTTCGTGAGGTGTTCCTTCTCCAAGGACCCGGGGCGGCTGTCGGGGCTATGCGACCTGGCCTTCGCGGAACCAGGAGCGTCCACCGACGCCGCCCTCGCGGGTTTCACCTTCCGACGATGGTCCCCGGAGGGAGAACCCCGGTCGGAGGAACTCCGGCGACGGTCCGAGCTGGAGCCTTTGGACGCGGAGGCCTCCGACGAGGTCCGGGTACGGCTGGGGTCAGCGAAGATTCTATCACGCTGATGCCGCCGACTTCTCAACGCTTTTGAGGACATTTTGCCGCAGGGCCCACAGATCAGTTCCTCATGATCCGGGCCCAGGCAGCGGAGGCAAAAATCGTGTGTGTCAGTTAGTGACATATTTCGGTCACACTGACCACACTGCTTAAACCCACTGGCAGCCATCGGGGGAAAAAGGGCCCCTGCGAGGTCAAAGGACCGGGCTGCCAGGGAAAAATCGAAAACGAAAGCTGACTAAGTTAGAAAAACCGAAAAAAAGGAAGAGGACTCGTGACCGGCGTCGCGAGTCCGGGCGGGAAAAAGACCAGCATCGAACCGAAGGAAAAAGAATAAAATAATGAAGAAATATCGACTTTTTCGCGGGGACAAGACGGGGACGTCTGTAGGGCTCCGCGGAAAAAAGAAGACTGGCTAAGATGGCACCCTTGTGCGGGAAGAGGACCGCGCATGCGCGCTGCAATTCCCAAAGGCTTTCTTTGAAAGCTGGGGAAAATTGCTCCGCGGGGGCTCCGTCGGCGCCGACGTCACCCATAAGTGAGGACTGACTTCCTGCTTGGTCCTGGAGAATCACATATAGAGATCGCACCGGGGAACCGAGCCCAGTCCCCTGACGCGGTGAAAGTCTCCTCCTGCCAGGGCAGTTTTGAGGGCCGATCCTGGCTATCACCCTCAGTGTCAGGTTGAGGGCTCCAAGCCCGGGTACCCGAGGACCTATTTCTGGCGCTGGGGTCAGACTGCGTCTTCGCCCACAGTTGGGATGACGACAACTTAAGTCCATGGGGGAGGTCCTCGGAGGGTGATCCCCAGTCTGAAGCTCCATGACCTCGGGGCTTGGATCAAGATTGCCTGTGAGACACCGGAGCCATCAGGCGCGAACCTAGAGGGCAGCGGCTCTGCGCTAGAGGACTACCCCGCAGCCGAGGTCTTCGAAGCAAACATGTTCTTATGTTCTTTTCTTATGTCCTTATGTTGCTGATCCTGCTTCTTCCGGCTCTTGGCTGACATCTGCAGGCAGAGCGGGCAGGAGTCATCGTCGTAGTCAGGCCCCAAGCAGCGGAGGCAATAACTGTGGCAGTCAGTGATAGACATAGTGCGGAGCATTTTCCACAATGCTTGAATCCACTGATTGTAGACATAGCGGGGAACACAGTGCCCACAAGGTCAAACTCACACGTCTCAGTCAGGGAGGGCATGAGGGAACTCCCACACCCACAAAAGAAAAGAAAAAAGTACCCGAAAAATGCGACACCGAGGCGAGGGTGCAATCAGAAGATGGGAAAGTGATCCAGGAACCAAACCGGCAAAAAGTATGAGGAAGCTAGAGAAAAAAAATCAACTTCTGCCAGGGAAACAGACGGGATATCCGCAAGGCTCCGTGGAAAAAAGAAGACTGAAGTAAGATGGCATCCTTGTGCAGGAAGGTGATTGCGCGTGCAGGAAGGTGATTGCACATGCACGGTCTAACTCCCAAAGGCTTTCTTTGAAAGCTGGGGAGTGAATCTGTGCAGGCTCCGTTGGTGCCAATGTCACCCATATGTGAGGGCTGACTTCCTGTTTGTTCCCGGAGAATACAAGAGATAACAGAAAGAGGACAACAAACATTGATATTTGGAAAAGCTGAGAAAAACTAGGAAAGTAGGTCAGGAAAGCAAATACAAATGGAATCAAAAATAGCCAATGCAGTAAAATAAGGAGACAAAACATTTTTCAGATATGTTAGTGGGAGGAGGAAGTGCAAAGGATTCAAGGATGAAGGGGAGGAATATGTAGAAGGCTGATGAGGATAGACAAGAATTGTTTATCAAATATTTCTGTTCTGTGTTCACAGATGAAAGGCCAGGAGCAGGACCTCAGAAAACACCCAGAAAAAGGAACAGAAGTGAGGCAGATCTTGAACGGTTTTCAGAAGACTGCTTTTCAGAATGTCAGTTATGATTCTGATGTTGTAGAACCACTTGCCTGAGGTGCTGCGATCCAAGGGGTCAATACCGTCATTTTGATGAAAGCTGAAAACCTATTTGTTTGCAAGTTGTCAGTTTTGAAGGGCTGATTAGTTTTTTGTACAGTACATTTCTGAGGAGGTAAACAGTCATGTTTACCAATTTTATGTTTGGTTTTTTATTTTTGGTGTTTCTTTTAACTTGTTGTTAAGTGCCGTCAAGTCGGTGTCAATTCATGGCAACCCTCTGGAAGTTGACTTAAACTGTGTTCGGTCTTCAGGCAGGCAGCTCATTGTTCTTTTAACTTAATGATTATTTTATGTTTGCTCTTATTTTTAATATGTTTTTAACAATGTAAAAATGCAATGTGGGCCTTTGAGTCAGTGCTGACTCCTGGCAACCCAGCAGCTCCTGGGTTTTCTTGGCAACATGGCTGGAAGTAGATTGCCAGGCCTTTCTTCTGAAGCAATGAAGGGTTAAGTGATTTGCCCAAGGCCACAAGGAGTGCCAGTGGAAATCAAACCCTGGTCTCTTGGTTCCCAAGCCAGTGCTCTAACCACTAGACTACTCCTCCACTCAACTATGTATATTTTTCTTTTTGTGAACCGCTTTGAATGGTTTTCCAGGAAGGTGGTATATAAACATTTATAAATAAAGAAATAAAACGATTGGGTTGAAGCAATATGTTGCCCCCAATGACATACCTCAAAGTTAATGGAGGATACAGACTTTTTTCATTTAGAAAAAGGGATGAGGCAAGGATGTCTGCTTCCATCTTTCCTGTTTGCCTGGTTAAGGAACTATTAGCACAGAGAGTTTGGGGCAATGAAAGGATAGAGGGCCTGCAGATGGAAGCCCAATATTATACGTCTTCATTATTTGCTGATGGCATTCTTTTTAAGCTGATGAATCCATTCTATTCACTGCAACATCTGATGTTGGAGTTAGAAGCCTACAGGAGAATATCTGGATTAAAAATTAATGCCTCCAAATTGGAAATTTTAAACATATCATTACCACCTAATATGATAGGAACGATCCAGCAAGCCTATCAATTTCACTCTGCTACATCATGCATTAAATACTTGAGATAAAATTTAGCAGCAGACTTTATGATTTACATTATGGGCTTCCTTTCAAGAGCTAAAGCCCGCTGGGTGCCACTGTATATTTCCTACATATATAATGAGGTAAAGATGATGCTACCCTCCTCTCCCCTTCCTTTTTTTCTCAGTCTCTGTGGATAACTCATTACTTCTCCCTGTTTCCTCAGCTCGCAACTTTGGGTTGTCTTTGACTCCTCTCTCTCATTCTCCACACACATTCAACTGATAGCTAAAACCTGAAATTTCTCTCTCTACAACATCAACAAAATTTGCCCATTCCTTTCTGAACACACTACTAAGACACTTATCCACTCCTTAGTCACTTCCCATCTAAACTATTGTAAGCTGCTCCTTGCTGGTCTCTCTCTGAGTCATCTCTCCCCCCTTCAATCTGTTCAACACTCTGCTGCATGGCTAATCTTCTGCCAGTCTCATCATGCTCATATTACCTGTCTTCTCAAGTCACTTCACTGGCTCCCTATCCATTTCCGCATCCAGTTCAAACTTCTCCTGCTGACCTATAAGTGTATTCACTCTGCAGTTCCTCACTACCTTTCCTCTCTTAGCTCTCCCCTCCTCGAGAACTCCGCTCTTCTGGTAAATTGCTTCCATCTGTGCCCTTCTCTTCTGTTGCTAACTCCAGACTTCGCTCCTTTCACCTTGCTGCTCCTTATGCCTGGAACAAATTACCTGAGTCTGTACATCAGGCGCCTTCTCTGACCCTATTCAAATCCAGGCTGAAAACTCACCTCTTTGCTGCCGCTTTCAGATCTTGACTCACCTGATATCCTTTGTGTTTCCTTACCATTCCCCCTAGATGTATCCTATGTCTACAGCTACTGTGTGGTCTGTCTTGACTAGATTGTAAGCTATAATGAGCAGGGACCGTCTTTCACATGTGTCTGTGCAGCGCTGCGTACGTCTTGTAGCGCTATACAAATGTTCAGTAGTAGTAATATATATGTTCTCCACTTTTCCAATAGCGGTGCCAGTGGGCAGGCGCGGATGATTACATTACAAAGTGTTCTCTTTCATTTGGAATAAGCAGCCTCCCCAGATGGCTAGAACTATATTGTTTAAAACACAAACTAAAGGAGGAATGGGTATATCCAATTTGAATTTTTTTTTCTGGCAGCCCAATTGTGGTCAATCTTAGAATGAAGTACTGTATTATGAAAATTAAATAGAAAGCAGAGATGGAGCAATTTTTGGTAGATAAAATCCCCTTGTGGGACCTAATTTATGTTCCAGGGGAATAAGCAGGGTTGAAAGCATTAGGGCAATTTTTGACTGTAGAGCAAATGGTGGTATTTGAAGATTTGTATATGATTGGCAAATATACAAATGGTAAAGGAATAGATACCTCACCATTCACAGAAGATGATGTTTTTGAACAGCCTGCAAAACTGAAAAGTGGACAAGGCCATGGGACTGGGTGGGATACATCCTAGGATACTGAAAGAGCTCAGAGAGATTCTGGCAGAGTCTTTAAAGGATGTTTTTTAATAGATCCTTGGAGACACGAGAGGTTCCGCAGGATTGGGAGGAGGATTAATGTGGTACCTCTTCACAAAATAGATAATTAAGGAAGAGGTGACAAATAGGCCAGTAAGCCTTACCTCAGTGGCAGGAAAAGTAATCGAGGTGCTTCTGAAAAAAAAGAATATGGACTTTCTAGAAACCAATGGGTTACATGATCAGAGGCATCATGATTTCACCAAAAGACAATCTTGCCAACCAAATTTGCTTGAGTTCTTTGAATGAGTGACCAGAGAACTAAATCAAGGGCATGCGATGGATGTGATCTATCTCGATTTCAGCAAAGCCTTTGATACTGTTCCTTATAGAAGGCTTATCAATTAATTGAGCAGCCTGCGAATGGGTCCCAAGGTGGTGAACTGGATCAGAAATTGCTTGACTGAAAGACAACAGAAGATGGTGGTAAATGGAATTCATTTAGAAGAAAAGAAGGCGAGTAATGGCATGCCTTAGGGATTGGTCCTGGGGCCAGTATTGTTCAATGTATTTGTGAATGATATTGCCGAAGGATTGAAGGGAAAAGTCTGCCTTTTTGCAGATGACATGTAAATTGTAACAGAGTGGACACTCCTCTGAAGGAGTGAACAAAATTAGGAAATATCTACAAAAACTGGTCTAATGCTTGGCGGTAAAGATTTAATGCGAAGAAGTGTAGAGTTATGCACTTGGGATACAGAAATACAAAGGAATTGTATGAGATAGGGAACAAGAGGTTGGTGTACACAGACCAGGTGAAAAAAACCTTGGTGTATGAGGATCTCAAGGTGGCAAAACAATGTGAAAGGCGGCAGCCAAAGCCAGAAGGATACTGGGTTGCATACAGAGAGGAAAACCAGCAGACAGGAGGAGGTATTAATGCCCCTGTACAAGTTGTTGGTGAGACCTCATTTGGAGTATTGTATTCAGTTTTGGAGCCGTATTGGAGACAAAAGGACATAAAAAGACTTGAAATGGTTAATAGGAAGGTAACAAAAATTATTTGGAGCCTGTGAAAGAAGACGTATGAGAAAAGATTTGAAGGCCTAAATATGTATACCCTAGAAGAGAGGAGGGATAGGGGAGATATGATACAGACGTTTAAATACTTAAGGGAATTAATGAATAAATCTTTTTCAAAGAAGGGGGCGCTGTAAAACTAGAGGGCATAAAATGAAGCTGCAAGGAAGTAAACTTAAAAGCAACGTCAGGAAAGCGTAGTTACTCACCTGTAATAGGTGTTCTCCAGGGACAGCAGGAATCAGTCTTCACATATGGGTGACGTCGGAGCCGACAGAGCCCTCATGCGAAGCAATCCCCAGCTTTCAGAGAAAGCTTTTGGGATTGCATCACGCATGCACGGTCCCCTTCCCGCCCAAGGGTGCCATCTTGCTCAGTCAAATGACATAGCTAAAAAGACGGCAAAATGAACAAAATATAATAATAGGACTGCAACTCCAGGGGAGGAGGGAGGGTTGTGAGGACTGATTCCCGCTGTCCCTGGAGAACACTTGTTACAGGTGAGTAACTACGCTTTCTCCAGGAACAAGCAGGAAGTCAGTCCTCACATATGGGACTCCCTAGCTATAGACTACCAAGAACCCATAACTGAAAAATAGGCTCCCTCTAGAAGAGCCGCAGCAGCCATGATAGGAGTAAAACTGAGAATGTAACACTCCAGTAGCCTGACACCAAAGGGTCGGAGGGTAGGAGTTGCCTAAACCTCAAACAGGTTACGGAGTACAGCTTGGCCGAATGCACTGTCCCGTTGGGACTCCCTATCCAGGCAGTAATGGGCCACAAAAGTCTGGCTTGAAGACCAGGTGGCAGCCCGGCAGATGTCTGCCAGCGGAACAGAGCGGAAGTGAGTCACTGATGCCGCCTTAGCCCTGACCCGGTGGTCCATGACTCGACCCTGCAACAGGAGATCGGCCGCCCTGTATGCCCAGGCGATACAATCCGCCACCCAAGTGGACAAGGTATGCTTGGAGACAGGCATCCCCAGCTTACTGGGGTCATAAGAGACGAAGAGCTGAGAAGCCCTTCTATGTCCCTGCGTACGTTCCATGTAGAAAGCCAAAGCCCTCTTACAGTCCAGGGTGTGCAAGACTGCTTCTGCCCGACTGGCATGCGGCCTGGGAAAGAAGGTCGGAAGTACCACCTCCTGGTTGAGGTGGAACGAGGAGACTACTTTCAGAAGGAACTTGGGGTGAGTACGAAGCACCACCCTGTTCCTATAGAACCGTGTGTACGGTCTATCGGAAACCAGAGCCTGCAGCTCACTCACTCGTCTGGCCGACTGTGAGAGCCACCAAGAAAAGCACTTTCCAAGAGAGGAAATGGAGAGTGCAGGTAGCCATCGGCTCAAAAGGTGGGCGAGTAAGCTGCTCTAAGACCACACTCAAATCCCATTCGGTCGCCGGAGGGTGAACCGGAGGTTTCAGCAGAAGTAAACCTCTCAGGAACCTGGACACCAAAGGGTGCTCAGATAGAGGTTGTCCTTCCACTGGAGAGTGGTGTGCTGATAAGGCACTAAGGTGGACTTGGACAGAGTTTGACTTAAGGCCTAACTCTGAGAGGTGAAGCAGATACTGCAATACCACCAACACTTGACAGGAGAAAGGGTTTTCTGCCCGTTTATTACCTGCCTGTTTATTACACCACACCTCAAACCTATGCCACTTGAACGCATAGGTTTTCCTAGTCGATTGCTTTCTTGAGGCAAGCTGTACATCCTGTACATTCTTAGGGAGGAGAAGTGGTGCGAGAACTACCCTTTCAGCAGCCATGCCATCAGGTTGAGAGACCCGAGGTTGGTATGCAGGAGAGTGCCCCCCTCCTTCGATAGGAGGTTGGGGTGCAATCCTAGAGGAATCGGGGCCTCCGCCGCCAGTTGAAGCAGCAGAGGAAACCATGGCTGTCTCGGCCACCTGGGAGCTACTAGGGTGACCGAGGCCTTGTCCTGAAGGACCTTGAATAGAGTCCGAGCCACCAGGGGCGTGAGAGGAAACGTATGCAGGAGGCCCACCGCCCATGATATTAGGAAAGCATCCGCAGCCACCCTGCTTGGGTGTGGCTGTCTGGAGCAGAAGCGGGGCAACTGGTGATTCTGTGGGCTCGCAAACAGATCTATGGATGGACGCCCCCAGCACTACAGCAGCTGCTGGACTATACTGGGATCCAGTTGCCACTAGTACGGCTACAGGATTCTGCTGAGCTTGTCGGCTAAGAAGTTTTCTTGACTTGCATACCTTGGCTGTCTGCAAACGAGCATAGGTCCAGGGTCTCTTGGTAGAGGATGCAAGACCCTGTGCCCCCCTGCTTGTTCACATAGAACATTGCAACTTGGTTGTCCGTCTGAATTAGGACAGGCTGATGAGCCAGGGTTTGACAGAAGGTCTGTAGAGCTAGGCGGATAGCTCAAAGCTCTAGTAGATTGATCTGTTGTGTGCTCTCCTGCGGAGACCACACACCCTGAGTGCACAATTCCTGGCAATGGGCTCCCTAGCCCAGCAGGGATGTATCTGTGTTCAGCACTCTTGTGTGTGGGGGAGGCTGGAAAGGCACTCCCCCCAGTAGGTTGCTGGTTGAAGCCACCATGTCAACAACTGCACCAGCCGTTTGGACACCTTTATGCTGTCTCTGAGTTGGCCTGTGGCCTGTGTCCACTGGTCCCTGAGGAACCACTGAGCTGTTCTCAAGTGGAGATGGGCATTGGGTGTCACATGTACCATGGAGGCCATGTGATCAAGAAGGCGCAGAAAGTGTTTTGCTGAGATCTGGGATCTGCGACTCACTTGCTGCACTAGGGCCACAAGTCTCTGTGCCCTGTCTTTCGGTAGATGAGCCCTTGCTTGAAGGGTGTCCAACCTCGCTCCTATGAAATCCAGTCCCTGAGAGGGAACCAAAGTGGGCTTTGTGTAATTTATCACAAACCCTAGGTGCTGTAGCAACTGGATAGTGCGAGACGTGGCCTGTTGGGCCTCCAGGGCTGACTCGTCTCTGATGAGCCAGTCGTCCAAGTAGGGGAAGACAAATACCCCCTGATTTCTTAGGAAGGCCGCCACCACCTCTAGGCACTTTGTGAACACCCTGGTGCAGAGGCTAGGCCAAATGGAAGCACCTTGTACTGGAAATGGTTTCCTCCCACCACAAATCGTAGATATTCTCTGTGGTCTGGATGAATGAGGATGTTTGTATAAGCATCCTTTAGGTCTAATGAGCATAGCCAGTCTCCCTGGCCGGAGGTAAGGCAGCAATATTCCAAGGGAAAGCATCTTGAACTTTTCCCTCACCAGGAACTTGTTTAAGTTGCACAGGTCAAGGATGGGTCTTAGGCCTCCAGTTCTCTTTGGTATCAGGAAATACCTGGAGTCAAAGCCCTTTCCCTGCAGGTGGTGGGGCATCGGTTCTACCGCCTGATCCTCAAGAAGATCTGCTAACTCCTTTAAGAGGAGGTCCCTGTGAAGAGGGAGTCTGAAAGGCTCCCCTGAAAAGTAAGAGGGAGGTGCCTGGGTGAGATATAGCCGATAGCCCACCTGGACTATCTGGAGAATCCAGGCATCTGTTGTGATGGCTGGCCACCTGTGGGCATACAGGGTCAGCCTTCCTCCTGTGCAAGGCCTTGCTTCCCTGGAGAGAGAGAGACTATGCTCTGGGGGAGTCAAAAACCCCCTCCAGGCTGGGCTGGAGCCGGTGCCTGGGGCTTGGGGGCTTTTTGCTTAAGCGGGCCATGCCCCTGTCCCTTGGCCTGCTGCTCAGGGTGTGGACTCGGGGAAAAATCCTATCATGTTGCTGCTGTCTGCTTCTCAAGGCCTTGGAAGACATTTTCTTACACAGGCCACAGACCTTCAGGTCGTGGTTGGGCCTGAGGCAACGGACGCAGCATGTGTGTCGGTGAGACACATTAACCTCGTGCACCAATCACACTTTTTAAACCCGCTGGCAGCCATTGGGGGAAAAAGGGCCCCTGCGAGGTCAAAGGACTGGACTGCCAGCTAAAAGGAAAAACAAACATGAATGCTAGTCTCTAAGAACAAAAAACGAAAATTTGGACCGGACTCGATACTGGTGTACTGAGCCGAGGACGGGAAGGGGAACCGGCGTCGAACCGGCTAGGCAGAAAAGTCATTTTCTGGCTTTTTTAAACACTTTTTTTTTGTGAGGGAACTTGGACGATGTCTGTTGGACTCGGCAGAAAAAAGGAGACTGAGCAAGATGGCACCCTTGAGCGGGAAGGGGACCAGGCATGCGTGATGCAATCCCAAAGGCTTTCTCTGAAAGCTGGGGATTGCTCCGCATGGCGGCTCCGTCGGCACTGACATCACCCATATGTAAGGGCTGACTTCCTGCTTTTTCCTGGAGAAATACTTTTTCATTGAAAGAGTGGTGGATGCTTGGAATGCCTTCCTGATGGAGGTAGCGGGGCACATACAGTGATGGAATTCAAAACTTAAATATCTTTTATACTTCAACAAAGAGAGAAGGAGGGGTGACCTGCATGGAGCAGCGGGTACACCTACTGTAACCATCTTACTGGGCAGACTAGATGGATCATACTGGTTTTTATCGGTCATCATATACTATGTATTTTGACTTGAACTAGATTGTTCTGATTCAGACCAACAATCAGGTCGCGATGAATTACATAAACAAGCAAGAGCGGACAGGTGTGTATCTCCTTTGCTGGGAAACAGTCTGGTTATGGAGGTTTGCCATCACCTATGGGATTGAGACCCGAGGGAATTCCAAGAAATTGATCTGGTGCAGGCTCTCCTGTTCGGACCAGACGCCTTGAGTGTGAAAGCCATCCAGATGCACTCCCCCACCTAACTTGGATGTGTCTATTTTCAATGTTTTCTGAGGTGATGCCTTCTGAAAGGGGAGCCCCTGAACAGGTTATGATGATTCAACCACCAGTGCAAGGACTAGATGAGAGGGCCAGTTACAGCCACCCGATCCTGAAGGCAGCCAGTAATCTGCTGCCATTGAGTCCTCAGTGTTCATTGAGCCTGTCTCATCGAAAGATGAGCCATGGATGTGACATGTACAGCAGAGGCCATGTGGCTGAGGAGGTCAGCATCCCACAAGCTGTTGTCTGACGACTCCACTGGGAATCTCGGACCAAGGCCATCAATCTCTGGAATCGGTCTAGCGGAAGCAAGGCCTTTGAGTCATGTCGAGGAAAGCCCCTATGAACTCCAGTTGTTGGGCAAGCTGAATGTGGGATTTTGGGCAAATGACTACAAACCCTAACAGCTCTAGAACCTGAATGGTCAAACATGTAGATTGCTGGATGCCATCTGGAGTAGTGCTTTTTATGAGCCAGTCGTCCAGATAAGGGAAGACAAAGACCCCTAGTGTCCCGAGATAGGCCGTTACCACCGCGAGGCACTTTGTGAAGACCCAGGGTGCTGAGGTCAGCCCGAAAGGTAATAACCCATACTGAAAGTGCTTTTCTGCCAGGACGAATCGGAGATGCCTCCTGTGAGTGGGTATACGCGTCTTTAGAGCCAGGGAACATAGCCAATCGTCTTTCTGAAAAGGGAGCAGGATACCTAGAGATATCATCTTGAACTTTTCACACACCAGAAAAGTGTTGAGGTTTCTGAGGTCCAGGATAGGCCGGAACACCCCGTCTTTTTGGGGACCAGGAAGTACCTGAAATAAAATCCCTATCTGAACTGTTCCTGCGGCACGGGCTCAATGGCGAGATCTATCAGCAGGGAAGAGATTTCTCCCTGAAGTAGGTCTAGATGCAGAGAGTTGAGAAAATACATTCTCGGGGGGCAATGTGTCGGTAGCTCAGTGAAGCGCAACATGTAGCTGCTTTGGACTATCTATATCATCCACTAATCCAAAGTTATAAAGAGCCACCTGTGGGCAAAAAGAGTGAGCCTTCCCCCCACCAGAGGGCTCCCCTCTGTAGACTCTGGGACACTGGCTATGTTCTGGAGGAATTAGTCAAAACCCCGCACCTGGCTTTGACTGCCAGTCAGGCTGGGGCTTTTGAGGCTTTTCTCAACACTGAAGGTGAGGAGCCTGCGTTTTTGGTTGGGAGGTTTGAGGAGCAGGGAAGTACCTGCATCGACATGGGTAACAAATCGTCTTCTGGCCTCCACTTTCATACCTCCTGTGATAGGCAGCTGGTTTGGACGTGCATCTCGAAGGTCTGGTGAAGGTGACATGCTGCTTCTCTATGATACCCACCTTTTCCTCCACTTGCTCTCCAAAGAGGTTCTCTTCCCGGTAGAGCACGTCCACAAGCTTATTTTGCACCGATTGTATCAGGTCGGATGACTGAAGCCAGGCAAAGCTGAAGGTTCCAATGCCCTCTGCAGCCATTCTTGACACAGTCTCAAAGGCATCATAGGTTGTATCTGAAGCAATGGAGGGTTAAATGTCTTGCCCAAAGTCACAAAAAGCAGCCACAGGATTTGAACCCTGGCTTCCCTGATTGTCAGTCCCCTGCTGTAAGCACTAGGTTACTCCTCCACTCCTCTAGAATATTTATTCAGAAAAATTACGTCATTTTTCCTCTAATTTTCTCTTCATTTTTGTTCTTGTGATAAACATTGAAATTCTCAGGAAAAATAAAATCAAACCCACTACAGACTGTGTAATGCCAGGCACAGCTGAGCCTGCAGTGAGCCATTACAAAGAATTAGCTGTGGATAAATTCTTAGACTGAGCCCTGCTTTGAAGAAAACAGGAGATAATAAGGAGGTTAGAAAAGGAACTATCTAAATCAATACCAAAGCTAGATCTGCCCTGGCTCACTAGAAGTTGGCCACAATATATTCATCATTGGCTCGCTGTGGAGTTGGTGGTACCTTAGGAAAATGATTTTGAAGAGTCGCTTCTCAGAAAAATCCTTGGCAGCATATTCGTCCTGTTTGTGGAAGCCAACCCATAACAATCAGGTTTCTGTACACCCTGAATATAAAGTGGATGACTTTCAGACAGTCTCCAAGCATCTATGATTAGGTGAGTTTTTCTCTTTTTTCTTTATCCATGGTGGTAGAAGGTTTTAGGAGAGCTGTGTGGCAGGGCAGAAGAACAAGAACTGAGCCAGGAAGGGGCAGGCCTGGAGGTTTGGGCAACCGAGGCATGCTCAGAAAGGCTTTCCTTTCTCAAATCTGGGAGAGCACTTTCGTATCCATGGCACTGTCAGATGACATCACCAGGTGTGGCTGATTTATCCTCCTGTCCACGGAGAACTTCTGTTACAGGTAAGTAACCCCGCATTTTCAGCCACAAAAGACTGCAGCTGAAAATACCCTAAATTAGGTGGCTAAAATTAGGATGATCACACATATAGGACTACAATTTGGCCCTCAAGGTTAAATACAATCAGTGCTAGGCAGCTACATTTCCACCATCTCTGGGACTGCCTCTGTCAGCTGAACAGTTCTCCTCCAGATCCCATTGAAAATAGATCCCAGAATGATCAAAAGCCAAGTCACTAAAGAGTCCGTTTCCAAAGACCACAGCCAACCAATGCCTGCCTTACTTGTAAATTGTACATATTTGTACCATTACCCCCTTACCACTCTACTTACCTACTTAGAATGTACCCAACCATACTCTGTAAACCAAGGAAAAGATGGTATATAAAACTGGATAAATTAATAAATAGAGAACTGCTTAGTTCTAGGTGAATTTTCATCAGAACCAAACACATTACACTTTCAGATGAAAATTTGTATAAATCTAGCAGGTGAAAATTTGGTTAGCTTGATTTAGGACCGACGAGTTTAACTGCCTAACCTTATCTATTGATATTTCTAATAGTGGGCTTGACTCTGACAGCGGGGAAGAACCAAGGTAATTGGAATTTCACAATGAGCTGAAAATGTGGCTATTTCCAACATGCAGTAATTAAGTGATAGCTGATGGTCTGTTGCTCTATATGTTGTGTCTCCTTTCACCACAGCTAATGGGACAGAGGGGTTGTGTGTGCGGTGGGGGGAGGGGGGGCAGGGGGATTTTATTGTTTGGGATACTGCTGTTAGCACTTGAAAGGGGTATATAAGTCAATAAACTGTTATAATTCTAAAATGCCTATTTCCGGTTTATAGTTGGAAAAAGTAATCTTGTTGCTGTGTTAGTCTACTTGAAAATACAGAAATAAAGGTTAATAAATTTTAAAAAATTAAAAAGGAACTTTCAATGAGATGATACTATTTTATTGGACTAATGTAATACATTTTTTGACTAACATTTAGGACCTAAATCCCCTTCCTCAGATCAGGACCGAATGAGCAAAATATGGGGAGGGGAAAGAAGAGAATGAAGAAACAGATAGGTGATGAGAAAGTGAGAGGCAGTAGAATTTTAAGGTTTATAATGTGATAGGAAACTCAGATCTTTGGAGGGAGGGAGAGACGGATGGGTGATCAGAAGGTGAGAGGCAGTAGATTTTGTGAAGTCCTTTCTTTATAAGTTAAAATGATCAGATACATTGAAATTAATAAGTCTTACATTCCTGTGCTTACTATATCCCAGCTTGGGCACATTTCCTTGGGTGCTACTTATTTATCTCAAAAAGTGGTTCAATAATTTTTGTATATTAAACTTTAATATATAGATAGATGTTTCTCTTTCTTATATATTTTTTTATTGTCCTGGCTTCTGTCTAGCAGAATAAAGCCTAATATTTCCCAAGAAATATGATGTCTTTTTTCCCCACTAACTAAATAAATTAACGTTAACTGGCTAAATCAGAAACCCACCCCAAGAATGCCCCCTTTTGTCTCTCTACATATCTTTACCATGTGAATTTAGAAAGTTCAATTTAGATGGTTGGGGGAGAGAGAATCTTTGAAAGCAGAAATTAAACTGGCCCAAAGTTAGCTTGTTAAGCTTTTTTCAAAGTCCATCGCAAAACTTCTCTCATTTTCTGTTAATGGGCAAAAACCCTTAGTGAGTCCATCTTTATGTCTTCTGTCATTGCTATTTGACAGCCAGTTAAGTACATAGCGCTGATAAGAAACCTGGGTGCTCACAGAGTGCAGGACATAAATAGCAAAGACCTTTGGTAAAGAGGCAACAAACGCTAGAAGTCAGAGTCACTCGCTAAGATTCAAGGGTGGAAACCATCCTCCCACATCTACAAAACAGGATAAATGATATAGGTAAACAGCAAAGTTCTAATTGAAGACAGGAGATTATAACTGTTTACAATGGAAGAGACTCTTTCTATGACAGTAACAATACAAAACCCTAGACAATTACATTTTAAAAAAAAAGAAAATCTACATCTGCAGCCGAAAGCAAGAAAATGTGCGTTTATGAACAAAATAAACACACTTTTTGGAGCAAATTGGTTACTAAGACACATTTTAAAGATAAAAAAACAAAAGTACTTACGATGATAGGAAGCAGTATAAAGACAATCATAAAACATGATGCTGAAGGTAAGGTTAGCACTGTCACTGAATTGCTAACAGAGCCTCATCTTTTATATCTGGGACCTTGGAGAGCTAATCCCCCAGCACTTGCACAGAGTGTGCCGAGCAGAGGAAGAGCAGTGAGATTATCTACAGTATATATACATACAGCAGTATTAGGACTAGCTTACATATACCACCAGTACCACCAGTAGCTATACATAGACCGCTACTAGTCACCGTGGTACCAGCACCATATATACAGTTGCGATCAACGTAATTGGCACCCTTGCATTTTAGGCATGTTTTGTGTACAGTATCTTGAGAAATAATGGGAAATATTCCAACTGTATGTCATCATAATATCTGAATAGTATTTTCAAAGGTATACAACAAAAAAAGTTGTCTGTGCAACCTAAATGCAGTAATTTCTGAGAAAAATGCAAAATATGACCTGGACAGGATTAATGGCACCCTTCAATAATATTTGGTTGAACAATACTTGGCAGTAATGACAGCCTCCAATAATGACATCTATAAGTTTTGTACATCTATCTGCTGGTAGTTTCTACCACTCTTCAACTGCAATTTGTTCCAGCTCATAAATATTTCCAGGATTCCTTTTACCAGTGGCAGATTTCAGCTCTTTCCAAAGGTTCTCGATTGGATTGAGATCAGGATTTATTGCTGGCCAGATTAAGAATACATGTTTTCCTTTTTAACCATTCTTTTGCACTTTTCGATATATGTTTTGGGTCATTGTCCTGCAGGGAAGACCCATGACTTACGACCCAGACCTAGCTTTCTGGCACTAGGTAGTACATTTCACTCCAAAATACCTTCCTTATCGTTCCTACAGTTCAGTCCTCCACCTCTGGGTTGTGCACCTCCTCCTGCAGCCTGGAGACTGGACTTGCCAAAGCGTTGACGTCACTGGATAAGATCTGGTGCACACTCCCTTCCTCTCCAGTGTGTCCAGTCTCCATGCAGCAGGAGGATCTAGTGAGCCTAGGTGCTGGGCTCACTTGAGGAACTCATAAGGAGCCTTAGTGTAGTTAGTTAGGGGTAGTTTAGTTGGAATTTTGGATTTTCTTTCCCACTACCTTTCTTTTCTTTTTGGGGAGTTACTGTTCCTTTAAAAAAAAAACACAAAACGTGGGACCCGTGAACAAGCACTGCCTCAGCTGCCGGTTCCTGCCTGCCTCTGATCTCCGGGGCTGTGGGCTCATATTCAGGTCTCTCTCCCTGGACTGCATGGGGGAGAGCCCTTGAGCAGGACCGGAACGGCGTCCTTGTCGAGGTCAGGGAGTCGGTCTGCATTTGCAGGCAGCAGCGTTTACGCAGGAGGCTCGCTGGCGGGAGACTGCTCAGCTGTACAGCAGTCCCGCTAGCTGGAGCCCCGTGGAAGCCACGTAAGTTTCTGTGAAGGGCATACCCCCTTTCAGTGGGGTTTGGGGGGGATCGTTGCCCTGGCCCGCGGCAGAGCGGGACGCCTTGTTTGCTCCCTCTGCTCACACGGCAAATTTTGGCACCCTTTTCTGCCGCGCTCAGCTGCCGGCGGCCATTTTAGCTTCGGGCGCGTTTTTTCCACCGCGGCTCCAGTCAGCTCTGCGCTTCGACTTGTTTCAGATTTTTTTTTTCTTCAATTTGACCCGGTCTGCGTCGAGAGGACTTCCTTTTTTTTTTTTTGCTGTCCTTGTCCCCGGGGTGTGTTTTTCTTTTGTTTTAGAACACAGCAAAAAAAACAAAACAAAAACAGAAAATAGAAACAGAGGTTAAAGGAAGCAGGCTTGCATTTGTGAGGAGCTACAGAGCCCAAGATTCCCTTTCAAGAGTGGGGTCTCTGGGATGGCGTCCCGACCCCAGTGCGTCCTCTGTGGTTCACGCAGAGGTACGGTGGCAGAATCCGGGGTTTGCAGGGCTTGTGCCTCGGGGTCTGCCAGCATGGAACAGCAGATAGAGGCCAAGCCGTGCCAGGATCTCCAGCCGGCAGCGGTGGTCCCCGAGGATGACTTGGCGTTGGCTTCCTCGTCGGGGGCTCCCCAGGAGGCTGCGGCTGGGCTTCCGGCCTCTTTTCCAGCCCTGGAGTCCCCTTCTCCGTTTGGAGGTTTCTCCCCTGACTTTGTCTTGCTCATGCACCAAGCGTTCTGCAGACAACGCCAGGGGCTCTTGCCGGAGACGGGGGATAGGTCTTCGGCCGCCCCTCAGGCCACCATAGCTGGTGGCCACTAAGCGTCCCCCAGGCCATCTAAGAGATCTCGGACACGTGAACTCTCCCCTTCCTTCAGGGAGGCGATCGATTCGGATGCGGAGGACCGCGATTTGGAGGCGCATATCGAAGATCTAGAAGAGGGGGAGATTCCAGAGCCGGAGGATCAGGCCAGAATTGTCCGGATTTTCCGCAGGGAGGAACTCACTGCTCTTATCACCGAGTCCCTCCAGATGTTGAACTTGGCGGCTGTTTCTCTGACAGAGGAGGTGGGGGTGGAGGACCCCATCATCCAGGTGGAGAGGCAGACCCAGGTGGTTTTTCCGGTCCACAGGGTGGTGGAGAAGATGATACAGGATGAGTGGGATCAGCCCGAGGCTGCGCTCCGCGGTATCAGGACAATGAACAGGCTCTATCCTCTGGCTGAGAAGGACAAAGACCGTTTTAAATCCCCCCAAATTGATGCGGCGGTCTCGGCGGTTACCAAGAAGACCACTATCCCTGTGGAGGGCAGTGCCGCCTTAAAAGATGCACAGGATAGGAAGGTGGATGGACTTTTGAGACAGTCCTTTGAGGCCGACGCCTTGTCATTGCAGGCTTCTATTTGTGGAACTTGAGTGGCCAGAGCGTGCCTCCGATGGTCTCAGCGGCTGTGACAGTCCTCTGGATTGGACCAGGAGGGGACGGCGGAGCTGGATCGCTTGGAATCCGGTGCCGCGTATCTGACAGATGTTCATTATGATTTGATTAGGGCCCTCGCTAACAGCATAGCTTTCTTAGTGGCGGCGCGCCGCTCCCTGTGGTTGCGGAGCTGGGCAGCAGAAGGCTCTTCTAAATCCCGTCTGAGTAAACTGCCCTTTAAGGGCAGGTTACTCTTTGGAGAGAATCTGGATAAGCTGGTAAAAGATTTGGGTGAGTTCAAGGGTGGCAGGCTCCCGGAGGACAAACCCAAGCCAAGTAGGGCTGCGCCGTCCTTTTGGGGCCAGTCCGGGAATTTTTGACGGTTTCGGACGTCTCGACTGGGCGGCGCCCAGAGAGGTAGATTTCCATACAAGGGCCAGAGTTTTCGGGGCTTTAGGGGGGCAAGTAGAGGATTCGCAGGAGCCTCCTCCTCCTCGACTGGCAGAAAGCCCCAATGAAGGTTTGCGGGTCCCGGTGGAAAGCGCTCCGGTGGGGGGAAGGCTGCGGGAGTTTCTTTCTGCTTGGACCCAGATCACCACGGACCAGTGGGTGTTAGAAATCATCCGCGACGGGTATGCTCTGGAGTTCGCCTATCCGGCCCGAGATTCCTTTGTGATGTCTCCCTGCAGAAATCAGAGCCAAGGCCCTGGCGATTCGTCAGACCCTCGATCGCCTGTTGCGCTTGCGGGCCGTCCAGCCCATTCCGTTGGAAGATTACGGGTTGGGTCGGTACTCAATCTATTTCGTGGTGCCCAAAAAGGATGGGTCCCTACGTCCCATTCTGGATTTGAAGGGCGTAAATCGCTGTCTGCGGGTGCCACACTTCAGGATGGAAACTTTGCATTCCGTTATTGTGGCGGTGCGAAAAGGGGGGAGTTCTTGACCTCCCTAGACCTCACGGAAGCGTATCTTCATATTCCGATCAGAGAGGGTCACCAAAGGTTTCTCCGGTTCGCTCTCCCCTGGGGGCATTTTCAATTTCAAGCATTACCCTTCGGTCTAGCTACGGCTCCGCGTACCTTCACCAAGATTATGGTGGTGGTGGCGGCGGTGGCGGCGTTGCGAAAAGAAGGCATTTCGGTTCACCCCTATCTCGACGACTGGTTGATTCGGGCGAAGTCCGAGGCAGAGAGTGTGCGATTGACAAACAGAGTGGTGCAGTTTTTGCAGCATCTCGGATGGGTAGTCAACCCAGCCAAGAGTCATCTTGCTCCGACCCAGGAGCTCGAGTATCTGGGGGTGCGGTTCGACACCCGGTCTGGGACAGTATTTCTGCCTCATCACCGGGTCCTGGGCCTGCGGAGTCTTGTCAGCAGATTCCGCGCAGCCAAGGCGCCCTCGGCATGGGAGTACCTGCTCGTGCTCGGGACAATGGCGGCGACCCTGGAGGTGGTGCCCTGGGCTTGGGGTCACATGCGGCCCTTGCAGCAGGCGCTTCTCCACCGCTGGTCCCACCAGTCAGACTCATTGAGCAAGCATCTTCCCTGTCCTCCGCGGGTCCGGCAGGCATTGCGGTGGTGGCTCGTGCCCGTGACACTTCGGGCGGGCATGCCCTTGGAACAGCCTGTCTGGGTTCTGCTGATGACGGATGCGAGTCTAGCGGGCTGGGGAGCTCACTGCTGCGATCAGTATGCGCAGGGCCTGTGGTCCACCCAGCAGGGCGGTTGGTCCATCAACCGACTGGAGCTGAGGGCGGTTTTGCTGGCGCTCCAGGCCTTCGAGTCAATGGTGGTCGGTTGGGCGGTCAGGGTGCTGTCTGACAACTCCGCGACGGTAGCCTACATCAACTGTCAGGGAGGGACCGGCAGCGTAGCCATGGAAGAGGCGGCGGAGTTGCTGTTCTCTTGGGTGGAGCAGCGTCTTCCAGCGCTGTCCGCGGCGCACATTGCGGGAGAGGACAATGTGACGGCGGATTTTCTCAGCCGGGTCCAGGTGGACGCGGGGGAATGGGAGCTCAATCCCCAGGTGTTCGCTCAGATAGTCCGTCGATGGGGACCCACGATTATGGATCTCATGGCAACCTTCCAGTCCGCAAAGGCGAGCCGATTCTTCAGCAGGCGGCGGGAAAGGATGTCGGAAGGGATCGACGCCTTGATGCAGCGGTGGCTGAGACACGGCCTCCTCTACGTTTTTCCGCCTTGGGCCTTGATAGGTCACGTGGTGCAACGCATCGAGGCTCATCCCGGAAGGGTGTTGCTGGTGGCTCCGGACTGGCCACGGCGGCCGTGGTATGCGGACCTGGTCCGTCTGCTAGACGGCGAGCCGTGGAGGATGCCTGATTCGGAAGATCTCTTACTCCAAGGTCCGCTTCGGATGACTCAAATGAATCAATTCTCGCTTACGGTTTGACCATTGAAAGGGCGAAGTTGAGGAAAAAAGGCTACTCAGGCTCGGTGTTGGCGACGCTGCTGCGCGCCAGGACGAGGTCAACGTCCTTGGCTTATGTTCGGGTATGGCGCATTTTTGAGGATTGGTGTTCGAGGCGGCAGATTCGCGCGGCTACGGCCTCCGTGCCAGTGGTCTTGAACTTCCTACAGGACGGTTTCGACAAGGGATTGGCGGCGAGTTCCTTGAGGGTACAATTAGCGGCCTTGGCCTGCTATAGGGGCAAGGTGCAGGATGTCTCGTTGGGAGTGCACCCGGATGTGTTGCGTTTTCTAAAGGCGGTATCGAAGCTGCGGCCCTGTCGTCGGGTTCTGGTGCCTCCATGGGACCTCAATCTGGTCTTGGGGGCGTTGGTTAAGGAACCCTTTGAGCCTTTGAGTTCGGCGACGGTGAAGGATCTAACCTTGAAGACGGTGTTCTTGGTGGCCATCTGTTCCGCGCGGCGCATTTCGGAGTTACAAGCGCTTTCTTGTAGAGAGCCATTTCTGTTTTTTTCAAAAGAGAAGGTGGTCCTGCGTCCGGTGCCCTCCTTTTTGCCTAAGATCATCTCTCCGTTTCACCCTAATCAGTCGGTCTCCCTCCCGGTGCTTTCCTCTGAGCGGGACTCTTCTTCGGCGGAACCGTTACGTCGGTTGGATCTTAAGAGGGTGTTGCGGCGTTATTTGCAGGTCTCCGCGTCCTTTCGTAAATCGGATCGTCTATTCGTGCTGTTCGGCAGACCTCGCAAAGGTGAGGCGGCAGCTAAAGCTTCCATTTCTAGATGGATTAGGGAAACCATTGCGTCTGCGTATCTCCTTCAGGGATGCACAGTACTGTCGGGCTTGCGGGCGCACTCTACTAGAGCGCAGGCGGCCTCTTGGGCGGAGCTCGGCTTGGTTCCCCCGGTGGACATTTGCAAAGCAGCGACGTGGTCTTCTCTTCACACGTTCAGTAAGCACTATCGTCTGGACATGCTGGCGGCAGGGGACGCCTCCTTCGGTTCCACGGTTTTGCGTGCCGCGATGGAAGTCCCCTCCCGTTGAACACTGCTCTGTTACATCCCAGAGGTGGAGGACTGAACTGTAGGAACGATAAGGAAATGATAATTACACTTACCTGGTAATTGTAGTTCCTTGAGTGAGGACAGTTCAGTCCTCCTTCCCACCCGGACTACTAGGGGAGATGTGTTTTCTCTTGGATCGCCTGATTCAGTCACAGGTAGGTCCTACTCCTTACTGTCGTGTTTCTGTCTGTCTCCGTTCTTTCTATGAGGGGGTTTGCAGGGACCGGTACTGAGCAATGTTTGTTCCATGTTGGTTTTTAGATAGTTATAGTTGCTTAGGTTGATATTATTCCTTATTGGCTACTTATTGGTTGCTCCTTTGAGTGTGCTTTGTCAATAGTTCACTGGAGAGGAAGGGAGTGTGCACCAGATCTTATCCAGTGACATCAACGCTTTGGCAAGTCCAGTCTCCAGGCTGCAGGAGGAGGTGCACAACCCAGAGGTGGAGGACTGAACTGTCCTCACTCAAGGAACTACAATTACCAGGTAAGTGTAATTATCATTTAGTAGTCCTCTGACTTCATGATTCCTTTAATACGTTCCAGGCCTCCAGTTCCAGAGGCAGTAAAACAGTGTCACATCATTACGGTACCTCCACCATATTTAAGTAGGAAGGGTGTTTTTTCCCTTATAAACTTAATTTGTTCACCTGTAAACGTATTGTTGGTCTGCATTGCCAAAGAACTTGTTTGGTTTCATCTGTCTACAGAACATTTTCCCAAGATTGTGGTTTCTCAAAGTGGGTTTGGGCAAAGATCAGGCGTAACTTTTTATGTCTGTTTTTGGCAGTGGAGTCCTCCTTGGCCTTTGCCCATGAAGTCCTCCTTTGTTTAGTGCATGGAGTATGGTGCGGATTGAAACCACCACTCCAGATTGCTCCAGGTCAGCCTTAAGCTCTTTGGATATTGTATGTAGTTTTTCCAACAGTTTGCACTAACCTTCAATGACTTCTTGGATTAATTTTTCTCTTCCCACCTCATCCTGGGAGGTTCTTGACAGTTTCATGAGCAGAAAACCTCTTAACATTGCGAACTGTAGATACAGGAATCCCAAGGCCTTTGGAGATAGCCTTGTACCTCTTTGAAGTTTGATGTTTGGTGATAATGGCTTTTCTGACAGTCTCAGGAAGCTCTCTTGTCTTCACCATTGTGAATATGGAACAGGAAGTGAATGTGGCCATTTTAAACATTAGAGATCATTCATTGGTTGATTCAAGTCACGTGGATAATTCAATTTACTGTAGTGGGGATGTGTTTCTTCTGTTCAAACTGATTTGAATTGTTTATAAGGGTGCCAATAATCATGTCTTTTATAGACATTAGGTCACAAAAAATAGTACAAAATAAAAGAATGAAAAAGATGTATCATCAAAATAAAGAAAAAACTCACTCTAAAACACACACAGGGCTCCAAATTATACCCCACACAGACTTTTCTTTCGCTGAGAAGAAAAGATCTCAGACCATCTCCAGCCGGCCAATATGTATACTGTATATACCATCTTGATTTTTGCAACTCTACCCTTGCTGGTATTTCTCACACCCAACTTCACAGACTCCAGCTTATTCAGAACACAGCAGCCTGTATCATTACTCATTCTACCCACAGGGAGCACGTAACTCCTCTTCTCTCCCAACTTCACTGGCTTCCCTTGGAATACCGTATCTGTTTCAAAAACTCTTACTATGGTTCATCAAGTCATCTACACCCATAATCAGCAATACCTAGAAGATCTTCTTCATATCTACACTCCCAGTTAGAAACATAGCAATATGAAGACAGAAGAAGACCACATGGCCTATCTAGTCTGTCCTTCCATTTCAACAACTACAACAGTCCTCTTTTTTCCTTTAGAGATCCTTTGTGTTTGTCCCATGCTTGCAGCCTTCACTCAGCGTACATCAAGCATCTTCACCTCCCCTCACCATCCTGTGTTCTTTTGCAATCCACTCGCTGCTCTGCCTTTTTCTTCCTTGGTCCCACTTTATGGAATTTCCTCCCCACCCCGCTCAGACTGGAACAAAACTATGTCACATTTAAATCCCTCCTGAAAACCCATTTGTTTCTTCTGCCTTTGACCTCCCCACCTCTATTGTATGACCTTGTTTTTCTGTTTTGTCTATTTCTCCCGTGTCGTCTACTTGACTGTGCCCTATTTCTTTCCTATGATATATTGTAGTTCCTTTCTTTTCCGGCTTTTAGCCACCTTTTCATTTTATGTTTGTACACCGCCTTGATGTTACAAAGGGCGGTATATCAAATGTAATAAACATAAACACTAAGGCACTATATGTTGGGATTATAGCATCAATAAGAACATAAGATATGCCATACTGGGTCAGACCAAGGTCCATCAAGCCCAGTATCCTGTTTCCAACAGTGGCCAATCTAGGTCATACGTACCTAGCAGTTTCCCCAAAAGACACAGGTTCTGCAATGCTTGTACTAGGTCAAGCATTGATATCCTGGGTCCCTTCTTAATAATGGTTTATGGACCTTTCCTCCAGGAACTTGTCCAAACCTTTTTTAAACCCAGCTACACTAACAGCCTTTACTACATCCTCCGGTAACAAATTCCAGAGTTTGATTACACGTTGAGTGAAAAAATATTTTCTTTTATTAGTCTTAAAAAGTTTACCCTGTAGCTTCATTGCATGTCCCCTAGTCTTTCTATATTCCGATAATGTAAACAGTCGATCTACGTTTACCCGTTTCCACTCCGAGGAAAGGGCTATCAGGAAGAGTGTCTTCCAGGAGAGGAAGCGTAGTGGACAAGTAGCCATCGGCTCAAAAGGTGGGCGAGTCAGCTGCTGCAAGACCACATTCAGCTCCCACTCAGGGGCAGGAGGACGGATGGGAGGCTTGAGTAAAAGCAAGCCCCTGAGAAAGCGGGACACCAAGGGGTGACCAGATAGAGAACGCCCCTCTACCAATGAGTGGTGAGCTGCTAGAGCTGAGAGGTGGACCCGAACAGAATTGGATTTAAGTCCCTGATTGGATAAGTGCAGTAAGTACTGAAGAACTACTGGCACAGTACAGGAGAAAGGATCCTCCATACGTAGGTGACACCACACAGAAAACCTCCTCCACTTGAGAGCATAGGTTTTCCTAGTAGACTGTTTCCTAGAGGCTAGGACAACCTCCTCAACTTCCTGAGGTAGGCCCCAGGGAGCCAAAACTACCCTTGCAGCCTCCAGGCCATCAAATTGAGAGATTTGAGATTGGGGTGCAGAAGGGAACCCTGGTCCTATGTGAGAAGGTCGGGTCGCAACCCCAGAGGCAGTGGAGGATCTACCGCCAGTTGAAGCAGAAGAGGAAACCAAGGCTGTCTCGGCCACCTGGGAGCTATCAGCAGGACCGAGGCCTTGTCCTGGAGAATCTTGAAAAGGGTTCGGGCCACCAAGGGCGTGGGAGGAAACGCATAGAGGAGGCCCTGAGACCAAGATATCAGAAAAGCATCTGCTGCTATCCGCAGAGGATGTGGTTGTCTGGAGCAGAACTTGGGCAGTTGCTTGTTCATGGGGCTGGCAAAGAGATCCATCAAAGGGAGACCCCATTTCAGGAAGATCTTCTGAACCACTGAAGGATGCAGCTGCCACTCGTGGGGCTGCAGTATCCTGCTTAACCTGTCTGCCAGGTAGTTGTCCTGGCCTGGAAGGTAGACAGCCCTGAGGAGCATGTTGTGCTTGAGGGCAAAAGAACAAAGGTCCTGAGCTTCCCGACAAAGGATCCTGGACCCAGTTCCGCCCTGTTTGTTCACATAAAACATGGCAACCTGGTTGTCTGTCTGAATCAGGACAGACTGTTGAGCCAGGGTAGGAGTGAAAACTGAGTGCTAATCGAATAGCTCTGAGTTCAAGGAGACTGATCTGCTGTGCAGCTTCCCAGGGAGACCAGAGGCCCTTGGTGCACTTGCCCAGACAATGCGCTCCCCAGCCTTGCAGGGAGGCATCTGTGGTTAGTATCACTGTGTAACCTGGAATCTGAAAGGGCACCCCTTTCAGCAGATTGGGTGGGTGTAGCCACCAGTTGAGGAAGTGCATAAATGGTCTGGACACCCTTATCCTGTCTGAGGCTGCCTGTGGCCTGTGACCACTGAGTCCGAAGGCACCACTGTGCAGGCCTCATATGGAGCCTGGCATTGGGGGTCACATGTACTGTCGAAGCCATGTGGCCTAGAAGCCGCAGGCAGAGTCTGGCAGAGATCAGGGACCTGCTGAGAAACTGACTTGCCAAGGCCATCAACCTTCGGGCTCTGTTTTCTGGCAAGAATGCCTTTGCCAGGAGAGAGTCCAACCTTGCCCCTATGAACTCCAAGTTCTGGGAAGGGAGCAAAGTGGACTTTGCGAAGTTTATGACAAACCCCAGGCGTTGTAGAAGAGCAATGGTCCTGAGGGTGGCTTGATTGGCCTCCTGACCTGTCTGACCCCTGATGAGCTAGTCGTCCAGATAGGGGAAGACAAAGATGCCCTGGTTTCTCAGGTAGGCCGCCACCACAGCCAGGCATTTGGTAAAGACCCTGGGAGCGGAGGTGAGGCCGAAAGGCAGCACTCTGTACTGATTATGGTTTCCTCTCACAATGAACCTGAGGTACTTTCTGTGGTCTGGATGAATGAGGATGTGAGTGTACGCATCCTTTAGATCTAAGGAGCATAGCCAATCTCCTTGCTGGAGGTAGGGCAGAAGGGTTCCAAGAGTAAGCATCTTGAACTTTTCCTTCACTAGGAACTTGTTGAGGTTCCTGAGGTCCAGAATGGGACGAAGGCCACCGGTTCTTTTGGGCACCAGGAAATACCTGGAGTAGAATCCGTGACCTTGCAAGTGGGGAGGCACAGGCTCCACTGCCCTGTCCACCAACAGACCCTGAAGCTCCTGACGGAGAAGGTCTGTGTGCAGAGGAGGCCTTGGAGGCTCCCCTGGAAAATATGGGGGTGGCAGTTGGTGGAAATGGAGGGCATATCCCCTGTGGATGATGTCCAGCACCCAACTGTCCCCGGTGATAAGGGGCCACTGGTGGGCAAAGAGGGCGAGATGACCTCCTGTGCAGGGTTGGGAGAGCAGTGGAGGAGAGGCTATGCTCAAGGAGTCAAAAAACCACACCCTGCTGAGTGGTAGCAGGGGCCTGAGACTTGGGGGTCCTCTGCCTACAGGGCCCATTACCCTGGCCCTTGGCT
Source organism: Ichthyophis bannanicus (assembly GCA_033557465.1). NCBI lineage: Eukaryota > Metazoa > Chordata > Amphibia > Gymnophiona > Ichthyophiidae > Ichthyophis > Ichthyophis bannanicus. The sequence continues at coordinate 104,058,803 of CM066051.1, read as the reverse complement.
TGCTGACCCTGGCCCTTGGCTTGGGCAGCCTGATATTGTGGGTACTGTTTGTAGGCAGTGCCCTTACTTGGGTAAAAGGGCTTTTACCCGAGCCCTTCTTTTTATGAGAAGGGGCAGAGGTCTTCCTCGACAGCCTTGTCCGGGTGAGGTGCTCGGTCTCGAGCTGAGCGGCCTTCTCGGTCATGGGCTTGCCAAACAGGTTTTCACCTTGGCAAGGGACATCGACCAACTTGTCCTGAACCCATGGCTTGAGGTCCGGTGACTGCAGCCATGCCTGGCGTCGAGCCGCGATGCTGGCTGCCGCAACTCGGGCCGAAGCCTCGAAGCCATCGTAGGCGGCGCGGGATATGAACTTCGAGCAGTCCCGAATCCTTGAGGACAAGGACTTAAATCTCTGCAAGGGTTTCCCGGAGAGATCAGCAGAGAATCCGGCCAACTCCTTGGCCAGATCCCGCAAGTACATGCCCATGTATAGCTGGTAAAACTGGACACGGCAAGCAAGCATCGAGCCCTGAAAACACTTTATACCGACGCCATCGAGGTTTCAGGCCTCCCTGCCAAGAGGCACCGCGGAGTGCATCTTCTGACTCTTCAGATGATGCATGGCCGATTCCACAACCATGGAATGGTGTGGTAGCTGTGCTTTCTGAAAGCCAGGGCTCTTCCTGAGTCGATAGATCGAATCGACCCGCTTGCTAAGAACCGGCGCCGAGGCCGGTGCCTCCCACATACGGAAGAGGAGCCGTTCCAGCATCGGAGAAACCGGGACAGTAAAGGCCTCCTTCGGAGGAGAGTCATACTGTAGCGCCTCAAGCTCTTCAGCTCGAAGCTCTTCCTCGGGATCCGCCGGAATAGCCAAGGCAGTGGCCATATCCCGGACGAACTCCGAGAACCGGGTGTCCTCCGGGGGGGACCTACTCCGGGGCTCAGACTGCGGTGAGTCCGAAGGGACGCACCGAGTCTTAAAGGTGTCAGGAGACTCCTCATCCTCCGTCTCCCAAGCCGACTCATCCGAGGAAGAGTCGGGGTCCGACCCCGCGGGGCCCTGGAGCACCCGTCCCGACGCCGGAAGCACCGGCATCTACGCCCTCGGTCCCGAGCGGGAGGTCGAGGGGGACCGCGACCGAGGTCGACTCAGAGCCACGATGGACTCGAGTATCGGCTCGGTCTCCGGGGTCGACTTTGACGTCGATGTCCCGGTGGTCAGGGCAGATGCGCCAGACAGGCTGGCCATCAGTGCCCGCTGCTGCTCCATGAAGGCAGACATTCTGCTCTCCAAGGCTGTCATCCTGAGACTCAGCTCGAGAGACGCAGCAGCCACCGACTCAGGCCCCGGCGGCGCCGGGCCCGATGTCGGCTCCCTGGGAGGAGAGTCCACGAGGACTACGGGGCTTACGTGTCCAGCAGACTCCGGCTCCACACGAGGAACTTTGGCAGGCTTCTCTGGTTCCACAGGCCCGGGGCGACGGTCAAGGGTCTTAGACCTGGCCCTCGAGGAGCCAGGGACCTCTTCCGACGACGCCCTCGCGAGCCGTTTCTTCCTCTTGTGTTCCCGGTCGGGGGACCCCCTGTCCGAGGAGCTTAGACAGCGCTCGGGATTGGAATCCCGAGATGTCGAGGCCTCAGACAAGGTCTGGGCCCGGCCGGAGGCTGAGTCCGAGAAAAGCCTTTCCTTTTGCTGCTGTCAACTTCATAGTGCCTTGGAAGACATTTTTCCACAGGCCCCGCACGACTTAGGATCGTGGTCGGGGCCGAGGCACCGAAGGCAGCAGTCGTGTGTGTCGGTGAGAGACATTAGTTTCTTACACCGATCACACTTCTTAAAACCACTAGAAGCCATCGGGGAAAAAAGAGTCCCCGTGAGGTCAAAAGACCGGCCTTCCAGGGAAAAGAGAAAAAAGGGCACGAACGCCAGCCACGAAGAGCAAAAACCGAAAAAGAGGAATCGGGCTTGATACCGGTGTACCGAACCCGGTGGGAGGGAAACCAGCATCGAACCGGAAGAAAAAGAGCAAAAAATTGCTGAAAAATATAATTTTAACCGGGAAAACTGGACACACGTCCGGTGGGCTTCACGGAAAAAAAGAGACTGAGGTAAGATGGCACCTTTAGGCGGGAAGGGAACCGCGCTTGCATGCCTGCATTCCCAAAGGCTTTCATAGAAAGCTGGGGAAATGCTCCGCTGGGGCTTCATCGGCGCCGATGACACCCATATGTGAGGACTGACTTCCTGCTTGGTCCTGGAGAAGCAGGGGATACCACGCTTGGTGTGGCCATCGTGGCACTATGAGAATCATGCGACCCCTGTCTCTCTGAAGCTTGAAGAGTGTTTTGGGGATGAGGGGAATGGGTGGGAAGGCATAAAGGAAGTCCTGACCCCAGTGAAGGAGGATGGCATCCCTTGCCTGACAATTGTGAGCCGGAATCCTGGAACAGAACCGGGGAAGTTTGGCATTCAGTGGACTTGCAAAGAAGTCTACGTCTGAAGTGCCCCAGAGATGAAAAATCTTTGCCATCTGGTCTAGGTGGAGAGACCACTCGTGAGGCAGCAGTACTTGACTGAGTTTGTCTGCCCAAAGGTTTTGAATACCTGGAAGATATACCACTAGAAGGTGAATTTGATGCTCTCTGGCGAAGGCCTACAGTCGTAAAGCTTCGTTGCATAACGACAGAGAGCCTGTTCCGCCCTGCTTGTTCACATAGAACATGGCTACTTGATTGTCCGTCTGGACTAGGACTGTCTTGTAGCTGAGCTGGGCGTGGAATACTCGAAGAGCTAAATAGATTGCTCTTAATTCCAGGTGGTTTATGTGTAGACCAGCCTCCTGTGGAGTCCAGGTGCCTTGGGTAGAGAAATGATTCAGGTGTGCTCCCCAACACACCTGTGATGCATCTGTTGTTAGGGTGGCTTGAAAAAGGGGTTGATGGAAAGGAGACCCCACTGTCAGATTTTCTAGTTATCGCCACCATTGGAGGGACAAAATTAGTCGTTGAGAGTTTAGTATTTTGTCTGATAAATGTCCTGTGGCCTGTGTCCACTGTGTGCATAGAGTCCACTGAGCTGCTCGCATGTGGAGGCGAGCATATGGGACTACATGAACTGTGGATGCCATACGTCCCAGCAACTGTAGTAGCTCCCGAGCAGTTAGGGAGGATTTCCCTGCTGCTTGAGAAGCTAGTTGCATTATGCGAAGACACTGGGCCTGTGGAAGGAAAGCCCCTTGCCTGTCTGGTATCTAGACAGGCCCCTATGAATTCCAGGCATTGGGAAGGAACAAGTTGGGATTTTGAGAAGTTTATTAACAACCCCAAGTATTGGAGGATTCGCATTGTGAGAGACAGTGCAGTGCTGGCCTCTGCAACTGTAGGGGCTCGAATGAGCCAGTCGTCTAAGTAAGGGAAGACGAATATCCCCAAGGTTCGCAGAAATGCAGCTACTACTGCCATGCATTTCGTGAATATTCTTGGTGCTGAAGCCAGACCAAAGGGAAGAACCCTGTACTGGAAATGTTTTCCCCTGAAAAGGAATCATAAGAATTTCCTGTGATCTGGATGGATCAGAATGTGAGTGTATGCATCCTTTAAGTCTAGAGAGCAAAGCCAATCCTGGCTTTGAAGGTATGGCAGAAGAGATCCTAGAGAAATCATTTTGAACTTCTCTCGGAACAGGTATTTGTTCAATTCTCTGAGGTCTAGAATGGGTCTGTGTCCTCCTATTTTCTTTGGAATAAGAAAATAGGGGGAGTAGAACCCTGCACCCCGTTGAAGAATGGGTACCTCCTCTATTGCCCTTTGGGCAAGAAGTGTTGAGACCTCGTGATCTAGCAGATTGTCTGCGGAGGTTTGAGAATTGAATTGCCTTAGAATTGTAGGAGGGGGCATGCTGTGAAAATGGAGCTTATACCCCTCTCCTACAATGGACAGAGTCCAATCTTCTGCTGTTATCTGATGCCATCTGTTGGCAAAGTGGCATAACCTGCCTGGGATATTGGGGGGTTGGGGACCTCTCAGAGGCAGGAAGGCTAAGCTCTCTAGGAAGGAGTCAAAGCCCTTGAGGGGGCTGAACCTGCAAAGCTGGTTGAGCTCTCGGGCCTTTTGGCTTCTTTTGCTGTCTAGTTTGTCCCTTTTGGGCAACCTGATCCTGAGTTTGACTCTGCTGGGTATAGGAAGGATAAAATTTCCTCTTTTTGCTGAAAGAGGGTTTTTTATAAGGCTTCTTTTTGGCTGGAGTGGCTGTAGATTTTGACAATCTATCTAGAGTGGTATTGTCAGCATCTAACTCGTTAGCCTTTTCCTGCCAGTTCTTGCCAAAGAGATTCTCTCCTGTGCAAGGAATGTTGCCTAACTTGTCCTTTACCCAAGTCTTCAAGTCTGATGCCTGAAGCCAGGCAATCCGTCGTGCCCCAATGGCAATAGCAGAGGTTCTGCTGATGCATTCAAAGCAGTCAAAGGGTGCACAATTCACAAACTTGGAGACATCTTGAGCATGCTTAACTAGAGCAAGAAAGTCTTGTCTCTCTTCATCTGGGAGAAGTGGGCTCATAAGCTCAAAGTCTCCTGTAACGTATTTGAGGAACATGACCATATATAGTATATATGAACTGATCCTAGCTGAAAGCATGGAAACCTGAAAAGTTCGGCACCCAAAAGCGTCCAGAGTCCTGCATTCACGACCTGGGGGATTGGATGCATGCCTCTTTGCACTTTTCATCCTACGCATGGCTGACTCCATCACCATTGAATGGTGTGGCAGCTGAGTCTCTTGAAATCCGGGACATGGCGGAACGCGATAGATAGTATCAAGCCTCCTAGAATGAGGAGATGTAGTCAGAGGTGTCTCCCACATTCTGAGCATCAAGTTATGCAGAATTTCATGGATGGGCAGAGTGACTGCCTCCTTTGGAGCTTTAGGATATTGGAGAATTTCCAATTCCTTTGCTCTGGGTTCCTGTTCAGGAGCTACCGTCATTGAAAGGCCTTTGGCCACACCACAAATAAAATCCTGAAAAGACATGTCCTCTGGAGGTGACATTCTGCATTGGGGAGAAGAGGGATCTTCCATGAGAAACCCTCTGGTACCAGCAGAATTGTCAGAGTCTTCGGAATCGGAGGATTCGAAGTATTCCTGACCACGATGCTCATGCAAAGCACGGTCCCGGTATCGATAGAAGTTGGTACCGAATAGATCCGGTACCGAGTTGATCCGATACCAATCTGTCGATTCCAGCCAAAGATGGCATGGGAAGAACTCCCTCCGGGGCTGGTACCATTGGTACCGGTACCGCTGTTTGTACCGGTGTAGGTATCGGCATCGGTATTGATGTCGGTACCGGTGCCCGTTGAACCATAGGTGTCAACGGTACCGCAGCTGTGAGAAGAGCTGCAATGCTGTGTTCGATAGCGAGGAACCTCTGGTCTATCGACGCTGCCGATGCCTTGGTGTTGGTACCAGTGAAAACGGCCAGGACCCCTGAGCATGGCACCAGTAGTTCTTACAAGGTCGAGGCCTCGAGAACATCCTGGAGCCCCATTGATACTTTGGAAGCCGAAGCCTCCTGCTGGGGCTGTTTTGCCGGTGTGGTTCCCTCAAGGGCAATGCCAATGGCCTCTCGATGCTTAGCAGGAGAGCTACCCTTTGAGGACTGGCTTTTTTGTTTAGTTACCTGAGATCCATAGGAGGAAGAGGAGGCTCTTGAAGATGTCGATGCAATGGATCTGGCATCCGAAGAAAAGAGAGTACCGAGCTTTGCAGCCCGGTTCTGTCTTCCTCTCTTAGTCATCCCCATACAGGAGAGACATTCAGATGGAGAATGTTCAGGCCCTAAACACTGAAGACACCACTCATGGGTGTCAGTGACGGAAATGGTACTGCCACTCTTAGTACATTTTTTTAAAACCACTAGTTGTTTTTTCCATGTTACAGGAATATGAGGCCTAAGCCCAAAATGGCGCCTAGCACCAAAAAAGAAAAGTTTCTGAAGAGAAATAGTTCAAAGTATAACATTTTTGAGAAAAGAAAAGAACCGGCGGTACCGGTAGGCGTCGTGCAGAAGCAAATGCGACCACAAGAAAACAATTTTAAAGACGGAATTTTCTGCGGTGACAGGTTATGGGTCCTGTCGGCTCTGCGGAAAATGAAGAACTGAAGAGGGACAGTTGGAAAGGCGGGAAGGCAGCGCGCATGTGCTGAGGGATGCTCCCAAAAGCGTTCCTATTGGACGCTGGGTAGCATTCCCGCACAGGCTTCGTCAGTACCGACAATACCCCATATGTGAAGACTACATTCCTGCTTGTTCCTGGAGATTACGTGTCTACCAGCCCAGGCTCTTCTCCCGAACTAACCTACAACTCAGGCTCCTATGATAGATCCAAATCACCTGAGGCCTCCCATTGATGAAGATGCTCTCTTGGTATAGTCAAGACCTGGACACTGCTGCTCCACTCCGAGGAACATTAGCCCTACTCTGATTTCCATTGCTTTGCCAGAAGGACTAGGCTTGCTGAAAGGAGGAGAAACAGTCTGGGGTTAAGGACCTTAGCTGCTCTCCCAGCAGAAGAGGTGGGATGACCATCCAGGGCTGCGCAATGACATGGTTATGGTTTCCGCAATAGCTTTCCCCCACTCCAAATCCAGAGTTTGAGGAGTGCAAGTATCTGCAGGATACACCTCTAATTGTTCGCCTCTATCCTTTGTGCATTATTTGCAAAGTGGATCCCTAGGTCTGGCTCGGCATTGACCACAAACCAGACAGTGCTTCTTATGTGCTGATATGCGGTGCTTCTCCACTTTCAACATGGCAGTTCTGACTGGACTTGCATGTGTAAGTTACACATGCATGCGGCAGAACAACTCCTAAACATATGGGACCGCAGAAAAGCATGTGCAGCAGGAAAAGGGAAATTTAGTATTTAAAAACACTAAAAAATGCTGAACCCAATGACAAACTGCACAAACGGAAAGTCAGGCCACTCTCACAGTTGTAGCTGACAAATACAGGCACAAATAACTCATAGACTGCACGTACCCCAATGGAGCTCAGGACCGAAGACAGTGCTGGGCTCAGGCTGTTCCCAGGTGCTCTGCTTTCTCCTCACATCTCTTCTTCTGAGAGAAGGCTGCTCTGGGGAGCCAGTGTCTTGATCTGGCAAAATCTCAGGCTCTCAACTGATTGGGAGTACTGACGGGAAGGATGGCCCTTTCCCCCTCCACATGGGAAAATCCAGCAGGCTACCCCTTAGAAATGCTCTGAAAACATTCACTATCAAGCTCTACTGGGTCCATGGCACACCTTAGAAAGGCTGCCAAGGAACTATTCCACTTCCAAAACTGAGCTGCACTAGTCCTGCAGCCATCTGCTGGAGACAGAGAAATACTGAAGTATGCCTGTAGCTGCATGAGCTCAAGTAGCAATGATGTTGTCAATGGAAGGTTCAACTTTTTTTCTCTGTCTCCATCATCTGCTGACAGGAGGGCACAGGACTGGCCCAAGAGTTTCTGCTGCAACTCCCCTCCCCCACCATGCCAAGCCACCCCCCCACCACCACCTGCTGCCGCCAATTCCGTCTTGGGGGGGGGTAGGCGGGTGGCAGCAGCATTTTACACAGCTGCCACTTTGTTCTCTATGGCAGGCCATGTGCTTCAGAACAAATGGCCTACCGCTTCTGACCCTCCTCCGACTATGGCATCAGAGGGAGATCAGAAGTGGCATGCCATGTGTGCCGAAGCACATGGCCTGCTGCGGGGAACAAAGTGGAGGTTTTGTAAAATATTGCCATTGCATCCGCCCACCTCCCCCCAAGATAGAATCGGCCAGTGGGTGGGGGGTGAGCAGCACGAAGCCGCCCACCTGAGTCGGTCTCCCTAGATGGCCACGCAGGGGAAGGGGCATAACCTACTTGTCTGGCGTGGTCTAGTAGGATGAACTGGAATGTAAGTTGCCAATATCAAGCTACACCTGCTGAACACTGTCTTGGGTGAATCTCTTCATAAAGGAGGTTAATAAATGAATAAAATATCCCATTCCTAATCTGATACCCAGCAATCTCCTCTCCTCTCAATGAGGTAATAAGTTGAACAGGAAAAGGGGGCGGAGGAGATGGAGCTTGAGGAAGGAGAGATTCCTGAAGTGGACAAGTCACAGATAGTGCGCGTCTTTCAGAGAGACGAGCTTGCGGTGTTGATTACTCACTCCTTGAAAGCCCTCAATATGGACACAGAGACTCCACTAGAGGATGAGCCTCTGGAAAATCCTCTTTTCCAGACCATCAGGAAAACGCAAATGGGGTTTCCTATGCACCGCATGATCAGACAGATGATCCAGGATGAATGGGATGTACCAGAAGCCGCGTTAAGGGGAACACGAACTATGGTATGTCTGTACCCGCTTCTGAAAAAGGACAGAACTCCTGCAGTCCCTGAAGGTGGACGCAGCAGTTTCGGCAGTGACTAAGAAAACTACCATTCTGGTGGAAGATAATTTGGCACTTAAGAATGTACAAGATAGGAACAGGGGCGGCTCAAGGCAATCTGCTGCCTGAGCCAAAGTATGAAATGCCCCCCCCCCCACCACCTTAGAGGGGGACGGGGCTTTTCCAGAAATCCAATCAGAGACTGAACCAAACCAAAAAGCCGATTAGATTATCTGGAGGAAATGCAAGATGTTTGCACACAGGGCCGTATCGAGCTGCAATTACACCCTGTGCGACTTGAAGCTCGGGTGCACGCCCCCCCTCTCCCCCCATACCTCTGTCCAGCGCTGCCTGTTCTTTCCCTACTGCTGTCGCCCTCTGTTTTTTTCACGGCGGCGCCAGCAGCAGGGAAAGAGCAGGCATCACTGGACGGAGGTATGGGGGGGAGGAGGAAGGGGCATGCACCCAATTTGAAAGGCACCTTAAGCAGATCTGTCCCTCCCTACTCTGACATCGCGTCGGAGGAGGGAGGGACTAGACCTGCTTAAAGTGCTGCGAAAAGGCTTGGGGAGTGCATTTTGGCTGCCTGCTATTGTCCTGCCAGCGGCAGCAGGGCAACAGCAGACAGCCGAAATGCGCCTTCCAAGCCTTTCCGCCCTGTGCAGCTGCACCACTTGCACAGGTCTAGGTACGGTCCCGTTTGCACACCAAGGAACTAAAAGACAGCAAGAACCAACAGCACAGTTTATAAAACTAAATTATAACTCATTTTTATTTTGTTATAAACTGTGTTATGGTTCTTGCTTTTTCTTTTTCAACATATATTTTGCATTCACAGTAGGTGCAGAGCAGAACCAGGACATTCACCCACAGAACTCAATATAAAAAAAATCTGATTCTGATCATCTCTCTAACAGCAACAACCACTATTCTCCAGTACCAGGCAGATTGTGAACTAATAAAAAACCTTACAACAAAAAGCAAACCTACCATATCATACCATACCATACCATACCATATCAGCACAAACTTCCAAAAGTCACATAAGGAGCCCATCCAAAAAAACCATCCAAAAAAACCGGCTCCAGAAGATCGGCGGCAAGAAAAGAGCAAGCCAGCTACAAAAGACCTTGCTGCACACAAAAGAGCTCTTCGGGGGAAGCTGCTTTTTGGCTCCACCCCTCCAGCAGCGTGTCTCAGAGCATCTCTACCCAATCGGGGCACAGCTCTCCATTTAAAAGGAGAAGCCACAGGCACAGGATCCTCTCTTGCTCTGCTTAGCTCCAGGAGGAGCTGAGCCATCTACCCGAGTCGAAGCCTCATCGAAGGGAGCCTGCCCTGCTCCAGAAGATCGGCGGCAAGAAAAGAGCAAGCCAGCTACAAAAGACCTTGCTACACACAAAAGAGCTCTTCGGGGGAAGCTGCTTTTTGGCTCCACCCCTCCAGCAGCGTGTCTCAGAGCATCTCTACCCAATCGGGGCACAGCTCTCCATTTAAAAGGAGAACGCCACAGGCGCACCCGCGCCTTGCGGGCCCGCGCCTGAGGGCCGCGCAAGAGGGCCCTTTGGCACGGCCCTTAGGCAAAGGCACCCCCAAGATCGTCACAGAAACATAACAGAAAAAACGACGCTGAGACTACACCTCCCTCTTGGTACAGCTGAGCTCCCTCTTGGTACAGCTGAGCTCCCTCGGGGTCGAGCTCGCGTACAATCAAGGAACTGACAATCCACCAACTCACAGTGGAAACGCAGAATACCAACTCCGAAGACGCCGAACTGCCTAAAGAGCTGAAACTCTGGGGCACGTAAGTCACACTCATTTGAGTGATTTTTAAACTATCAACACTGCTTCATTACTTATATGAATTAACTGCACTCCTAACAATAATTGAATGTATAGTTCTGTTTAAATCATCTGATTGCAGCAGCACCACTCTCTACAGCTAGGATTATCCTCCTGCCTCTCATAAAAATACTAATTTAAAGGGTAGAAATTCATGTTTGGGACTAGAATCCAAGATCAGTGTTGGGCACTCTAGTGACTAGTTCCCTCTGGATACTGTTGTTAGCTTCCAGCGTTTACAGGCCATATTAGGTATTACCATGTTTGTCCAGATCGATACTGTAAACCCAGGGATATGCCAGTGTTGTTAACTACCATCGTTTATAGGCCATATTTGGTATTACCATGTTTGTCCAGATTGATACCTTAAACCCAGAGATATGCCAGTGCTGATGCTATGTTAGAGCAATGTCATCTTTAGCTAGATAAGAACATAGGGACTTGGGATGTACCATAGTGGGTCAGACCAAGAGTTCATCAACAGATCCAGCTGCACACACACGAAACAGGCTCCCTCCACGGGACAGGCTCCCGCACCGCGACAAACCCAGCTCCACATCCACGGGACAGACCCCCGCAACAGGGCGACCACCACAGATCCGGCTCCACCTCCACGGGACAGGCTCCCTCCACGGGACAGGCTCCCGCACCGCGACAGATCCAGCGTCACATCCACGGGACAGGCCCCCGCACCAAGACGACCGCCACAGATCCAGCTCCACATCCACGGGACAGGCTCCCTCCACGGGACAGGCTCCCGCACCGCGACAGACCCAGCTCCACATCCACGGGACAGGCCCCCGCACCAAGGCGACCAACACAGATCCAGCTCCACACACACGGGACAGGCTCCCTCCACGGGACAGGCTCCCGCACCAAGGCGTCCACCACAGATCCAGCTCCACATCCACGGGACAGGCTCCCTCCACGGGACAGGCTCCCGCACCGCATCAGATCCAGCTCCACATCCAAGGGACAGGCTCCCTCCACGGGACAGGCTCCCGCACCGCAACAGATACAGCTTCACATCCAAGGGACAGGCTCCCTCCACGGGACAGGCTCCCGCACCGCAACAGACACAACTTCACATCCCCAGGACAAGCCCCTGCAACAAGTACAGCTCTCCTCAAAAAAGCAAACAACAGACGAAAACCTAAGGACACAGGCGTCGCCCTATCAGAACATCACAAGCTATCAACATGCACACCACATACTTCCTCCCACTATACCTACTAGTCACACAACTCCTCCCACCAACTACACACCCCCACTACACCCAAACAAACACACCATGGTACCCACCAACTGCATTGCCATATCTCGGTCCACAACACACACACAAAGAGACACTCGCAACCTCCCAAACAAAGAGACAAAACAGACACAAATCAAACCCCAACACCGGCCCTAAGGAAGCACACGTCGCAACAACCTCTTCCACAAAGAAAACATCAATTGAGCTCATAAACGCCAGATCCATCTGCAACAAGATACACACTCTGGTAGACCACATTGAAGAGCGACAGCCAGACATAATATGCATCACAGAGACATGGCTCAACCCTACCGACAGTGTACTACTCAACCAACTAGTACCGAACAACTACTCAGCATACAACTGCCCACGCATCCACAAGCGTGGAGGAGGAGTCCTAATAATAGCAAAAACAGAACTCAAGTTCAAGACACTGAATCTCACAGATACAAAGCAGTGTAACACAATTAGCATCAAGAACAAGAATATTGCAATCTGCCTAACCTACAGAGCACCCCGTGCTCCACCCGACGAACTAGCCTTCATACTCGAAGAAGCCTGTGCCATAACGTCAAACAACAAACCAGCACTACTAATCGGAGACTTCAACCTCAAGTCCGCCAATACAAAAGATGCAGAGGCCTTCCTTCAGGCAATGTCATCACTTCAATTCACACAGATAGTCAATGCACCAACACACAGACTAGGATCATCCCCAGACCTCATCTTCGCATCAAACTACCTAACTTCAAGAGACCTAATCTCTACACCCACCATCACCCCAGTACCATGGTCTGACCATTACTTAATCGAGACAAATCTGCAATCACAAGAAGACTGGACAAGCGAAAGAGCGAACTTCCCACACACACAAAGACGATTCAAGTCCTTTGACAAGGACGAATTCATCCAGGACACAATACAACACTTGAACATTGACTCAGAGGACCTGGAGGAACAAGTTTCCAACTGGAACAATGTCCTAGCTAACGCCGCCAAACCATCCGTTGACAGGACCAAGAAACAACACCACAACAAGAGACAAAACAAACCATGGTACTCAGCAAAAATACGACAGGAAAAGAGGGAGCTCAGGAAAATTGAACGGAGATGGAGAAAAAACAAAACTACTTCCGACCAACATCTTTACCTAACAAAGCAAAAACAATACAATGAACACATCAACCAATCAAAGAGAGAATTCCACACAAACCTGATAAATTCTTCCATCAACAAACCCAGAGAACTTTTCGAAATAGTAAAAACCTTGACAAAAGAGCAAGCAGCAGAAAGAGAAATACAAGTGGATCCACAGATATTCGCCGACCACATCAAAGACAAATTTCACTCCACAGAGCGCTCAACACCCAGTAGAACCAACAGAACGAACGTCCACCCCAAAACCTGGGGCACATTCCACTCACCCTCAAAAGAGCAGATATCAGACATCATCTCCACAATCAACACAAGCACTGCTCCTACAGACCCTTGCCCAGTGTCATGGGTCAAAGCCACCAAAGCAAGCCTCATACCAAACATTCATAAAATGGTACACAACTCACTCACTCAAGGACTCATGCCACAGCAATTAAAGCTTGCCTCAGTAAGACCAATCACAAAGAAAACTTCTCTCGACAAAAAGGACCCAGCAGCATACCGACCAATCTCCAGCATACCCTTCCTCGCAAAAATAATCGAAAAGACGGTTCAACTACAACTTCAGGAACACATTGACGAACACGGAACTCTCGACGACAACCAACACGGATTTCGTCCCAACCATGGAGTCGAAACTCTCCTGATCTACCTCTTCGACAGCATCATAAGAATAATTGACGACATCAGGAATGGAATTATAATGATCTTCATCGACATCTCCTCAGCGTTCGACACAGTTGATCACAATATACTCCTGGAGAGACTGAAGAACACTGGTATACACGGTACCACTCTAAAATGGTTCCACTCGTACCTAACAGAAAGACAGCTACAGGTCAAGGTGGGACAGGACACCTCCCGGCCCATAAACGTCCAACAAGGAGTACCACAAGGATCCGCACTCTCAGCACTCCTTTTTAACATCTACATCCAACCAATATGCAACATTATGAAAGAGAACAACATCCAATACACAATATACGCAGACGATATAATGGTATACTCCCCGATATCAATCGAAAACCCGGACTTCTCTAAGATAGCAGACTGCCTTACCCAAATGGCGAAGTGGTGCCAAAACAACAATCTAGCTATAAACTACAACAAGACTGAAGCTTTAATCATCACTCGAAACCAAAGCTTCACACACCCACCAAACATAAAGATACAAAGCACCACGATACCGATAAGATCGGAGGTGAGATACCTTGGGGTTACTCTGGACAGTAAACTCAACCTCAAACCACACATAGACAAAACAATCCAAAAAGCATATTACAGGATGCGAATCATCAGGAGACTGAAACCACTCCTCGCTCCAGAACACTTCCGTACAGTCTGTCAAGCACTGATAACCCCAATACTGGACTTCTGCAATCCGATATACCTCGGACTACCAAAACAAGCTCTCAAACCACTACAGCTGGCACAAAACACTGCAGCTCGAATCATATCCGGAGCCGCAAGGCAGGAGCACATCACACCTACACTAAAGGACTTACACTGGCTCCCAATCATTGCTCGCATCAGATACAAGACTATCATAAACCTATTTAAGATAAAAGAACACACATCAGCCAACAGCCTCCACCTGCTCATACAACCGGAGACCAGCGCACGTCCCAGAAGAAGTCAAACACGCAACCGAGTCAGCACCCCAAATGAGTACAAGCACACACGCAAGGACACAACAGACAGAGCTCTCTCCATGGCTGCTCCAACAATATGGAACAATCTACCGGACGATCTAAGGGCAACTCCAGACCTCAAAGACTTCAGAAAACAACTGAAAACCATCCTGTTCATAGAGCACTATGGTCACATCACATAACCTAAGAGAATGGATAACAGCACTCCAATCCTCCCAAACAACTGAATATATATAAATATGATTCTAGCACCACTGTAAATAGCCCACCCTGTATATAGCTCAAACAAATCAAGCACCCAACACATCCCTCACACAACTAAGTTTTATCCTCACTGCATGTACAACACACACACTTTACCTGATTGCTTGCTGTGATACCACCTTGATTATTAAGATAAGGCGGTTTAGAAATACTGTTAAATAAATAAAATAAATAAATAAAAATCACTGTAAATACTACAGTGGGCCCTGGAACATCCATACACCTATTTGAAAACCTGAACAAGTCAAATTACTACAGTACAGTATAGATCTTTATGTACAAACTCCATGTTAACAGAACACCTGACCTCAGTCACACACTCACAACATCAACCCTCACCAAGTACAGAATAAGTAACCACAATCTAAAGTAAAAATAAAAATATGTAGACAAAATTTAAACTGAAACCCCAAGAAGCCAGACTCCGCATGCAGTGCAACATCAGATAAATAAGAGATGCAGTTCTCCCATACTGTGTAAAATATAAAGATAGAACAAAGTCCAATCACTAAAATTAAATACAATTATTTTTCTACCTTTGTTGTCTGACCATTTTATTCTCTGATCATGCTGGTCCTGATCTGAGGCTTCTGCTTTCCTGTCTTCTCTTAGCTCTCTTTCTGTGGTCTATGGTCCATGGTCCATCTGCCATTTCTTATCTCTTCTTTTGTTTTCTTCACTTCCTTCCATCAGCCCATTTCCAGTTCCAGTAACCCTCCCCAGTATCAGCCCCCTTTCCATTCCTTCCCTCCCAGTACCTTCCAATGTCAAGTGCCTTGCATTCCCATGACTGCCACTGGTGTCCATTCCCTTCCAGTACCCCTCCTTCCCCACTGTCCAGCCCCTTCTAGTCCAAATACCATCCCAGATACCAGCTCACGTCCACGCTCAGTGCCACCCCCCCAGTCAGCTCCCTTCCAGTCGCCCTACCCTCTGTCCATCCCCCTTCCAGTGCCATTTGCATGTCAGCTCCCTTCCAGCCTTCTCCCCATTACCCAACCACCTACCACTCCCACCCCAAGTGTCAGCTCCCTTCCAGTCCCCCCTTCAGTACATCAAGTGTCAGCTCCCTTCCTGCCCCCTCCTTCCCCTGGCAGACCCTCTCATTATCCGCTCCCTTCCAGTTCTATTCTACCATCCTCCCGCATCAGCCCATTTGTAGCCCTAGCCTCTAATTTTCTTCCAGGACCAGCAGCACTCTCCTCTCCTCCTCCATTAGCCCATTTCCAGTCCCTGCCCATTTTCAGACCTATCCCCCTTATCAGCCCACTCTAGTCCTAGCCATCCAATCAGCCCATTACCAGTCCTAGCTCATTTCCAGTGCTAGCCCTCCATCTGCCCATTAACAGTCCTAACACCCCTCCCCAATAAGTCCATTTCCAGTCCTAGCCCCCCAATCAGCCCATTTCCTGTCCTAGCCCCCCTAATCAGCCCATTTCTAGGCCTAACCCTACCAATCAGCCCATTACCAGTCCTAGCCCCCCTCCCGATCAACCCATTTCCAGTTTTAATCCCTCCATCAGCCCATTTCCAGTCCTAGCCACCCCCGATAGCCCATTTCCAGTCCTAACCCCCCCATCAGCCCATTTGTAGTCCTAGCCCCCCCCCCCCACCCCAGGGAAATTGAAAAAGAAAACCTGGCTGCTGAAGCCACTGCTGCCGCAGCAGCAGCAGAATGAAGTGCCCCGCAGCCACGGCCTCCTTGGCAGAGCCCTCCTATCTCCCTCAGCGCCGGCTTTTCAGAGCCTTCAAGGGAGAGTTTCCCTTTCTCACGGCTCTGTTAAGCCCATTGGCGCTGACAGGAACAGACATTTTCTGTTTCCCAACAGTGCCAGCACGCTTAACAAAGCCGCGAAAAAGGGAAACTCTCCCTTCGCGGCTCTGAAAAGCCATCGCTGAGGGAGATAGGAGGGATCTGCTGGGGAGGCCGCGTCTGCGGGGCACTTCATTCTGCTGCTGCAATGGCAGCGGCTCCTCTCATCGGGTTTTGTTTTTTGTTTTTTTGAAGGCTGAGTGAGGCGGGCTTTTTGGGGGCAATTTTTGCCACCTCCAAAAAGTTGCTGCCTGAGGCCACCGCCTCACTCGGCCTCATTATAGAGCCGCCCCTGGATAGGAAGGTGGAAACACTGCTAAAACAAGTATTTGATATCAGTGCCCTATCTTTGTAAGCATTGGTCTGTGGCGCTTTTGTAGCACGGGTGTGCTTACGATGGACATACGGAATTATTGAGATCATGGGAAGGTCACCTCTGCTACCAGCAGAGGCGGCCAAATTAGAGTCAGGCACATCTTATTTGGCAGATTCCTTTTATGATTTGATAAGACGATTGTCCAAGAGTATGGTGGCGGAGGTTGCAGTACGTTGCTACCTCTACCTCAGAAATTGGTCAGGTGATGTTTCTCTCATCCAAGTCACGTTTGAGCAAGTTACTCTTCCGGGGGAAGCTCTTATTCGGAGAGGACCTTGCTAAATTAGTGAAGGACTTGGGAGAATCAAAAGAGGGTCAGCTTCTGGAGAACAGACAGAAGACAACTCAGTCCATCACTATGCAGCAGGGACAATTGACAAACTATCGGTGGTTTAGAGTGGTATGCTTTGCACCGTATTAAAAGGGGCAGGTTCCCTTCTAAGGGACAGTCCTTTCGGGGGTTCAGAGGAACAGACAGAAGATTCTTCTCTTCCACTCCCGTGTCTCCTAAGAAGTGAGGAGCGCTCACACAGGAGTGGTACCCGTAAGAAATCGGCTGCAGGACTTTTATCCGGCGTAGGCACAGATTACATCCGATCAATGCCTATTAGAGGTTGTCAGGGAGGGCTATGTGTTGGAGTTAAAGAGCTCTCTCGCAGATACCTTTATTATCTCTCCATGCAAGGCTCCTCAGAAGCAAGAAGCCATTCGGGACACGTTAAAAAGGCCACTGGACCTTTATGCAGTCCAACGGGTGCCAGATGACCAGTGCGGTTACAATCAATACTCAATTTATTTTGTCGTGCCCAAAAAAGAAGGCTCCTTCCGGCCTATTCTAGATCTCAAGCACATCAATCGGTGTCTAAGGGTTCCTTGATTCCACATGGAGACACTCCGGTCAGTTATTGTGGCAGTCAGGAAGGGAGAATTCTTGACTTCCCTCGATCTGATGGAAGCCTACTTGCACATATCGATTCAGGCAGAGCATCATAATTTCCTAAGGTTTGTGGTGCCCATGGGCCACTTTCAATTTCAGGTACTCCCGTTCGGATTGGCGACTGCACCACGTACGTTCACAAAGGTAATGGGGGTGGTTGCGGCCAGATTGTGGCCTGAGGGGATTCTCATGCATCCTTACCTGGACAATTGGCTCATTTGGGCAAAATCAAAGGCAGAAAACGAATTGGCATGGCCAGAGTGATCAATCAAGTACTTTCAGAGTCTCGGATGGGTGATAAATTTCGCAGAGTCAGCTCTGGTCTTCGCAGGACTTGGTGTATCTGGGGGCCAGGTTTCAAACCAATGCAGGGTGCGTGTCCTTGCCGGATGTCAGAGTATGAACGCTGCAGGGACAGATCCAAAGATTTCACAGCATGAAGGCACCAATGGTATGGTGCCATGGCAGCGACCATCAAGTTTGTGCTGTAGGCATGGGCTCACGTGCGCCCGTTACAGAGGAGCTTTTTGCGAAGATAGTCCATGCAGCGTCATCTGCTGTCACTACCCCTACCACTTGGGTGGGCATGCCTCTGGAGGGTCCCAACTGGATTCCCCTAATGACAGATGCCAATCTTACACGCTGGGGAGCTCATTGCGAGGGACACATCAGCACAGGAGTCAACTTGGTCATTCCACTGTCTCAAGTTGAGAATAGTGTTAGAATCATAGAAATATGACGACAGCCCATTGCTTGTTCCTTGGCATTGCAATAGTTCTGCTCTCAACCTCTAGGCAAGGCAGTGCAAGTGTTCTCGGACAATGCCACAATGGTGGCATATGTCAATCGACAGGGAGGAACAAGCAGTGTGAATTTAGAGGAGGAAGCAGCCTGTGCAGAGGAGAATCTTCAGGCCCTCTTGGCAGTGCATGTGGCAGGAAAGGACAATGTTGTGGCCGATTATCTCAGCCAGGTACACATAGACCCGGGAGAATGGATGCTCAACAATGTGGTATTTGTTCACCTAGTCAGATGGTGGGGTCAACCAATTATGGACTTCATGGTGACGTATGAATCCGCAAAAGCAGCACGCTTTTTCAGCAGAAGAAGAGAACAAATGTCGGAGGGACTTGACGCGCAAGTCTAGAGGTGGCCGATGGAAGGACTGTTCTATGTATTTCCTCCTTGGGAACTGATAAGGCGAGTGGTACAGAGGATAGAGGCGCATTAGGGCCTCTTACTGATGATAGCTCCTGATTGGCCTTGTCACCGTGATATGCCGACTTGGTGCGCCTGAAGGTGGACCATCCGTGGAAGTTGTTGGCTTGGCGAGATCTGTTGACGCAGGGACCCATTCTGACTTGTTGTTTATTTATTTATTTATGCACAAACTTGTTATACCGCTATGGCCGTAGCATAAAAGCGGTTTACAATACCATGACTGCTAGGAAAAGGAAAAAGACAGGACAGAAAGGAAAGAATAGGAGGATAGAAGAGGGAAAAGACTCCTCAAATGAGACAAACAAAGTGAAGGGTTGTTACATAGTAAGCCAGTCAAGGAGGAGGAGGATGAAGATTAAACGCCAACTGAAAAGATGTGTTTTGAGGGTAGCTTTGAAACATGGAAAAGACAATTCGGAACTGAGCGCGAGGGAAGTGAGTTCCAGAGGGCAGGACCTAGAAAGAAAAGTCAGCCCCACTTTATGTTCAGAGTGCGTCATGGAAGCTTAGGGAAGGGCCAGACTGTGGGTATGAACAGAGTGGAGCAGACGATGTGAATGGTGAAAGTGGAGAAGGTCGGCCAGGTAAGGAGGGCGGGGGGGGGGGGTGTGGCAGTATGAATCATCTTATGGACAAAAATGAGAATCTTATACTGTATACGGTAACGGACAGGTAACCAATGGAGATGAGCCAGAAGAGAACGTGATTGAAACAAGAGGCGTGGGTGAGTATATGAGTGGCCCTGTTCTGGAGTAACTGTAACCTGTGGAGTTGACACTGTGGAAGACCTGCTAAGACAACATTATAATAATCAGTTCTGGAGGTGATGCTTGATAATAAGAGTATTACTCATAAACAAAAATAGAGCAAAAATCCTAAAATCCTGAGCTGAAGTGTGTGTATGTGAATGTATTAATGTTGGAAGGTGAGCCGTGAGGAAACCAACTACCTCTCGTGGCTATACTTCCGTTTTACTCAATATTAATGAGCCCCAATTGGAGCTTAAAACATAGGTAAACACACCATGAAAACAGTGTACCCTACACCAAACGTGTTGAAAATTATATTGCTTCCAACTTCACATCTACACAATTAATGGGACCAAAAAGAGTCACCGACGTTTAAAGCTGTGATTGGCTCAAAACAGCATTTAACTGAGGATTCCACATTGTGGCACTAGATCAAAAATGAGCATACGACCGAAACACAGTACTGTGTACTTGGTCAAAAGCTGCCGACACTTGCGAAGTTTTAACCGAGTCTTGAAAATCACCATGACTCAGTTTCATTTGGACAACAGATAAGTAAATTTTTTGACTCTATTTGGTCCCATTAATTGTGTATATATGTGAAGTTGGAAGCAATATAATTTTCAACACATTTGGTGTAGGGTACACTATTTTCATGGTGTTTTTACCAACGTTTTAAGCTCCGATTGGGGCTCATTAATATTGAGTAAAACGGAAGTATAGCCACGAGAGGTAGTTTGTTGCCTCACGGCTCACTTTCCAACATTAATACATTCACGTATACACACTTCAGCTCATGATTTTAGGATTTTTGCTCTATTTTTGTTTATAAGTAATTTCATATAGAGTGATAGTTATTTTGTAATATTGATAATAAGAGTAGACAGGGCTACTGGTGAGAGGAAAGGGCGAATAGCGCGGATTTGACGAAGGTGAAAGAAAGAACAATGAGAGACAGCAGAGATATAGTCTTTAAAGGAAAGAGAAGAGTCCAGAATAACCCCAAAATACCTAAACGAGGACACCAGAGGAATAGAGGAAGATGCAAGTGTAGGAGCCAGGGATGGAGGGGAAGCCCCAAAGGTGATCCAGGTAGCAGATAATTTGGCTGGATTCAGATGAAGAAAATTAGTGCTTAGCCAGGTGTGGACAAGAGTGAGACAGGAGTTAAGCGGGGAGATATCAGGGGCAGAGGAGCTGGTACGGTGAAGAAGTACGATATCATCCACATAGTAATAAGTGGAGACACCGGATTGTTGAATGAGGAGGCAAAGAGGAGCCAAGAAGATGTTAAATAAGAGGGGTGACAGGACTGACCCTTGTGGAACCCCGCAAGGCAGAGGGGTGGTTGAAGAGGAGGATACCTTGGAGCAAACGGAAAAGGAATGAACTGTGAGATAGGAGTGGAACCATCTTAAGGGGACACCAGAGACAGTGAAATCAGAGAGATGGGTGAGAAGGGGTACGGTGATCCACAAGATCAAATACTGAAGAAAGATCAAGTGAGACAACAATAGAGAAATTGCCCTGATCATGTGCAGTATGTAACTCATTTAGTAAAGAAAGAAGGATGGACTCTATACTATGGCCTGCATGGAAACCTGACTGACGGGAATGGAGAGTATTGGTAGACAGAAGATGGGTGGACGATTGAACAAAGACAAACCATTCCAGAAGTTTGGAAAGGAAACAGAGGTTAGAGACTGGGCGCCAATGGGTAAGGACAGAGGGATCTAGAGAAGGTTTCTTAAGAATAGTGTGGACTATGGCGTGTTTCCAGGAACTAGGGAAAGATCCTGTGGTGAGACTGGCATTGAACATTCTGAGAAGGGGTGGGAGAAGGGTGAGTGATGGGTCAAGGAGTCATGTAGAGGGGATGGGATCCAAGGAACATGTGGTTTTACGAGAAGCAGAAACAGTTGAGGTAAGCTCAGCAAGGGAGATCATGTGAAAAGAGGACCAGGTATGGGAAAGGGAAGCTGAGGGCATGAGGGGGGGATTGTGCAGGAATGGCAGGAGAAAGAGGAGGGGGGGGGGGCAAGAGGGAAACATCACACAGAGAGAAAGGACCTTGGTAGAGAAAAAGTCAGCCAGCTCAGACATATCTGGCACCATAGAGGAGGCTGAAGACAAAGGAGGGAAGAGATGAAAGAGCTCCAAAAACGGAGTATAGTTTTCGGGAAGAGTTTGAGGAAGAGGAGATCATACGTGAGTAATAGTCCCATTTTGCTGAGTTTATTGAACAACAATAATCCTGATGACGCTGCTGGAAGACATGGAGGGGGAAGGATGAGCGCGCCAAATACTCTCAGCATGACGCAGGTGAGACTGGAGAAGGCGAAGTCCAGGACAGTACCAGAGGTGATGGGTAAGCTGGGCAAAATAGGGACAAGGAGGTGCCAAAAGATCAAGGGTGGTGGAGAGTAGGGAATTCCAGGTATGGGTCTGGGAATCTGGAGATAGAGTTGAGAAATCTGGGGGAAGAAGCTGATCCACTGGAGGGAACAGTTGCAAGGTGAGAGGGGAAATACAACTGCAAGAGGTAAGCAAAGGAGGAGACGGTGGATTTTGAGCAGGAGAAATTGAAGGCCGCAAAGAGAAACAGACACAGAGATGGTCTGTTTGCCACAGGTGGATCGATTCTTGCTTACGGCTTGGCTATTGAGCGGGCAACATTGCGAAGACGGAGCTATTCGGCACTGGTGATTTCAGTGTTCAAGGCTAGGCGGTGCTCTGCATTGTTAACTTATGTTAGAGCGTGGAGAGTTTTTGAGGACTGGTGTTCGAGCAGCCACTGTCATCCGCTTCAGTGCCAGAGGTGCTTGCCTTCTTGCAGGCAGGTTTCGAAAAAGGTTTAGTATGTAGCACTCTGTGGGTGCAAGTAGTAACTATCTCTTGCTACCGGGGAAGAGTCCAAGGAGTTTCTCAAGTGGTACACCCGGATGTGGTCAGGTTTCTCAGAGTGGTGAAGCAGGAGTGTCCACCGCTGAGGATGGGGTGTTACCTCTTTGGGATCTCAATTTGGTGTTTTTACTAATGGAGCCTCCCTTTGAACTGTTAGGGTCTTGTACTTTGAAAGATCTTATGATGACGATGGTGTTTCTGGTAGCTCTTTGTTTGGCTAGATGGATGTCGGAGCTGTGGTGCTATCGTGCAGGGAGCCTTGTCTGGTCTTGGCAAAGGAGAAGGTGGTTCTCAGACCGGTTCTTTCCTTTCTGCCTAAGGTTCTGTCTGTATTTCACATGAATCAATCGGTGACACTCCTGGTGTTTTCAGGAGTCTGAGGCAAGGAAAAGGATCCCCTTCTACACTGTTTGGATGTCCATAGGGTGTAAAGGTGCTACCTGAAGAGAACCGAGGAGTTTTTGAGGTCGGATCGATTGTTCATTTTGTATGGCGGAGCATGCAAAGGAGAAGCAGCTTCAAAGGCGTCCATTTCCTGATGGGTAAAGGAGGCGATATCTTCGGCATACTTGCTGCATCGCAAACAGTTACCTATAGGCTTGAAGACACACTAGACTGGTGCAGGTCATGTCCTGGGCAGAGTTGAGCGCTTTTTGGATCATCATTTCTTCAGGCCGGTCTTGCAGGTCCCTCTCAAGTTTAGTACTGCTATGATACATTCCATAGGTGTGGAACTGGACTGGAGGAACAATAAAGAAGACAAAATTAGGCCTTACCTGCTAATTGACGTTCCTTAAGTGACTCCAGTTTAGTCCCGATCCCACCCTAGAGGTTTGTTTTCTTTTGTGCAATAGATATCTCCGGTCCTGAAGAAGGTCAACACAGAGATTTGGGCCGGGGGTGAGTTTGTGGCAATTAAGTCTGAATGTCTGTCACAACAAGAACTTTTGGTGCACGACTTGACAGAGTCAACTTGACTGTTCAGACAATTTTAGAAGCAGAAGCGGAAACATATGATAAGCGATCTCTTTCTCAGGCGGGGGGTTGTTTTCTGCTTGAGGGGATTGCATTGTAGATAGATGAATTTTGTTTTTTAATTGTTGCTTTCATGAGTGTCTGCTTTGTCAATAGGATATTGGCTCTGGTGGGAGTTGCCATCGTTATGTATACCCTGATGTTATCAATCATAACATGCTTAGTCTCCAAGCTGCTGGTGAGATGACACTACCCATAGGTGCGGGACTGGACTGGAATCACTCAAGGAACATCAAATTGGCAGGTAAAGCCTAATTTCACCTTTTTGCACTAACTTGCTTACTCACCATGCAGTGTCTGGTTATTGGAGTGTGACCGGGGTTTGCTGGCGTCAGGAGGTTCATAGGTTTCTTACTGACACTGCCTTTAGTCTGGTGGTAATTGCTGCAGGTTGACTTATGGGTTCATTTTCATATTTGTTTTCAGTCTACTTATGTTTTTCCATCGACAAGCAGGATGAATCAGCCATATAAGTGGGATGTTCTTCGACATTTGCCAAAATTGATTCAGTCTTAGAGCTCAGAAAAATCTAGAAGGATTTTTGAGTATATGGGGACATTCCCCCTTAGTCACTACCTCACACATTCCCTCATATTTTTTTGTTGTTGTGCAGGCTACAGCATAGATACAGTTCTGCTCTTGCAGTATTCTTTCCAATTATAATCACTGATGAGGGGATGTTATCATTCATTTTGTCAGTTTGTTTATCCTCACTTTCCTTCAAGTCCTTTCATTCTCCTGCTCTTAAAAAAGGAAGAACATATTTTTTTTAATCCAAAAACTTTAATTCAGCTTGGCTGACAAGTTTTTCACTATGATGGACACAGTCAGTGGCTTCCAGAGATGCATAGGGCCTGGAGAATGTCCATCAGAGAGACACATGCCATGTGCTATTCATGTCCCAAATTGTTCCCAAAGTTTGGCGCTTCAGGGTCTACAAGATGGACGTCCTGCAGTCATCATCATCTCCATCTGGGAGGAAGCATAAGAAAGAAGAAATGCAGTTCCAGTGACCCACAGCCCTGTGTCCTTTCTGCTGCCAGGGAGAGTAGGGTGCCACATCTCTTTTAGGAGCGAATCTTCCTCGGAGGAGGCCCTGTAGAAATGACCTGGTAGTCTCATCTTCCAGCACCATAGCACAATTTGTTTTGTTGTAACTATCCATTGGGTTTTCATGGCAAGATACAGAAGTAGATTGCCGGGCCTTTCTTCCGCGCAGTTTAAGTTTGGTGTTGTTGCCGTTGTCACAAAAATGTGATCCTCCGCCGTCAACACTGTCCCATTCTTGTGACAACGGCAACATGTATCTTGCCATGAAAACCCAATGGATAGTTACAACAAAACAAATTGTGCTATGGTGCTGGAAGATGAGACTCCCAGGTCAGAAGGCACTCAATTAGCTACTGGGGAAGAGCTGAAAACTTTTCAGAGTAAAGCCAGCATTTATGATGTGGTTGGATCAAAGCCCTCGGGAAGTCTGACTGCTGATGTAGCTGCGCATGAAATGAGTCAGAAGCTGTAAAGATGTCTTACACATTGGAACATGGAACTTACGAAGCATGAACCAAGGGAAGTTGGAGGTGGTCAAGAATGAAATGGAACGTGTACAACTTGATATGTTGGGTGTCAGCAAACTGAAATGGACTGGCATGGGGCACTTTGCATCAGATGATCACATGGTCTACTATGCTGGAAATGAAAGACAAAGAAGAAATGGTGTTGCATTTATAATAAAGAAGAAACTTGCAAGAACTGTAACGAAATACAATGCAGTCAGCGAACGCTTAATCTCTATTCGTCTACGAGGATTGCCTATCAACACAACTATAATTCAAGTATATGCCCCAACAACAGCTGCAGAAGAGAATGAAATTGAAGAGTTCTATGAACAAGTACAAGCTGAAATTGACAGAACATGCAAACAGGATATCCTGATAGTCATGGGTGACGGGAACGCAAAAGTTGGCAACAAAGAAGAAGGCAAAGTAGTTGGAAAATATGGACTTGGCAACAGAAATGAAGCTGGAGAAAGACTGATAGAATTCTGCAAGACCAATGATCTATTCATCTCAAACACCTTCTTCCAGCAACACAAGCGGCGACTGTACACATGGACTTCACCGAATGGATTATATAAAAATCAAATTGACTACATATGTGGAAGTCAACGATGGAAAAGCTCTGTAACATCAACAAAGACAAAACCTGGAGCTGACTGTGGTACAGATCATCAACTACTAGTATGCAAACTCAAGCTAAAGTTGAAAAAGAGCAAACCACTCATGAATGCAGCAAAATATGACCTTGAGAATATACCACTGGAATTTAAAGACTGCCTGCAAAATCGATTTGCTGCTTTAGATACAAATGACAGAGCTCCGGAAGAGTTATGGAATGACATCAAGAAGGTTGTGTAGTTAGAAGAAAGCGAGAAGTCTCTACAAAAGGTGAAAAAGCAAAAACGGCCAAAATGGATGACGGAAGAAACTCTGAAAATTGCCCAGAAACGCAGAGAAGCTAAAGCCAGAGGAGAAAGAAAGACAATCGCAGAACTCAACAGAGATTTCCAACGTGCAGCAAGACAGGACAAGGAAAAGTACTACAATGACACTTGCAAGGAAATAGAAGCAGAAACTATTAGAGGAAGAACAAGATCGGCTTTCCTAAAGCTACGAGAGTTAAAGAAAAAGTTCCAGCCTCGAATTGGAATGTTACAAGATGCTCAAGGTTCTATGTTGAATGATGCTGAGAAGATCAAGAAAAGGTGGAAGGAATATACAGAGTTTTTATATGATAAAGATCAAGTGGACCAACAGCCGTTTCAACCTGTACCTTATGATCGGGAACCATTGGTGATGAAAGAAGAAGTTGAAGCAGCATTGAAAGCCTTATCAAAGAACAAAGCACCAGGCATTGATAGCATTCCCATAGAAGTATTGCAGCAATCTGATGCAGCTGTTACTGTACTCACAAGGCTCTGCCAAGAAATATGGAAGACAACATCATGGCCAACTGACTGGAAAAGATCTGTGTTTATACCAATACTAAAGAAAGGTGATCCAACTGACTGTGGAAATTATCGCACAATCGCTCTGATCCCACATGCCAGCAAGATTCTACTGAAGATGATTCAAAAGAGACTACAACCATACCTGGAACAAGAACTACCTGAAGTGCAAGCAGGGTTCAGGAAAGGGCGAGGAACGAGAGACATCATTGCGGAAGTGAGATGGATCCTTGAAAAGACTAAAGAAGGATATCTATTTGTGCTTTATCGACTATAGCAAGGCTTTTGACTGTGTAAACCATGAGAAACTCTGGGCAACATTAAGAAGCATGGGTATACCAGAACACCTGATCGTTCTCTTGCGCAATCTGTACATTGATCAAGAAGCAACAGTTCGAACGGAACAAGGAGAAACAGAATGGTTTAAAATAAGCAAAGGTGTAAGACAAGGCTGCATACTTTCCCCCTACCTGTTTAATTTATATGCAGAACAAATCATCAGAGAAACAGGATTGTATGAAGACAACAGAGGTGTGAAGATTGGTGGAAGACTAATCACCAACCTTCGCTATGCTGATGATACCACATTACTGGCTGAAAGTGAAGATGATCTGAAACATTTGCTTCTCACAATCAAAGAACATAGTCTCAAAATGGGCCTGCACCTTAATGTAAAGAAGACAAAGATCATGACAACTGGCATAATCAACAGGTTCATCGTTGAAGGAGAAGAAATTGAAATTGTGAACAACTTTAACCTACTTGGATCCAGGGCCGGCCCGTCCATTGAGCAAGAATGTTTTTTGCACAGGGTCCCGCGTTTCGGGGGGACCCGCGCAAAGAACATTCTGCTTTTTCTTAATTGAATTTAAAAAAAAGAAAAGCTGGCCGCTGGCGCCGCGGCGGCATGGAGTGTCCCGCGGGGCTCCCTCTGCCCGGCGGAACTCTCCCGGCGCGGCTGATCCCCTCTCTGCCGGCTTGCAGATACGCGAAGGGAGAGAGTCTTCCTCGCGTCTCTGTTAAGCCCGCAGGGGCTAATGGGAAGCAGGGGCTGATGGGAAATTTCCCATCTGCCCCTGCGGGTTTAACAGAGAGACGCGAGGGAGACTCTCTCCCTTCGCGTATCTGCAAGCCCGCAGAGAGGGGCTCAGCCGCACCGGGAGAGTTCCGCCGGGCAGAGGGAGCCCCGCGGGACACTCCATGCCGCCGCGGCGCCAGCGGCCAGCTTTTTTTTTTTTTTAATTGCCATGAGCCGAGGGGGGGCGGGTAGGACTGTCAATGGGCTAGGGAGGGAGGGGGGTTAAGACTGGCAATGGGCTAGGGGGGGTTATGTGGCAGTGGGCTAGGGAGGGAGGGAGGGGGTTAAGACTGGCAATGGGCTAGGGAGGGGGGGTAAGACTGGCAATGGGCTAGGGAGGGAGGGAGGGAGGGGGTTAAGACTGGCAATGGGCTAGGGGGGGTTAAGACTGGCAATGGGCTAGGGAGGGAGGGAGGGGGGTTAAGACTGGCAATGGGCTAGGGGGGGGTTAAGACTGGCAATGGGCTAGGGAGGGAGGAAGGGGGGTTAAGACTGGCAATGGGCTAGGGGGGTTAAGTGGCAGTGGGCTAGGGAGGGAGGGAAGGGGGTTAAGACTGGCAATGAGCTAGGGAGGGAGGGAGGGAGGGGGGTTAAGACTGGCAATGAGCGAGGGAGGGAGGGGGGTTAAGACTGGCAATGAGCAAGGGAGGGAGGGAGGGGGGTTAAGACTGGCAATGAGCTAGGGAGGGAGGGGGGTTAAGACTGGCAATGAGCTAGGGAGGGAGGGGGGTTAAGACTGGCAATGAGCTAGGGAGGGAGGGGGTTAAGACTGGCAATGGGCTAGGGAGGGAGGGAGGGGGTTAAGACTGGTAATGGGCTAGGGAGGGGGGGGTAAGACTGGCAATGGGCTAGGGAGGGAGGGGGTTAAGACTGGCAATGGGCTAGGGAGGGGGGGTAAGACTGGCAATGGGCTAGGGAGGGGGGGGTTAAGACTGGCAATGGGCTAGGGAGGGGGGGTTAAGGCTGGCAATGGGCTGATGGGGGGGGTTAGGACTGGTAATGGGTTATAGGGGGGGCTTAAACTGAAAATGGGGTGATGGGGGTTAGGACTGGTAATGGGTTGGGGGTTGCTAGGACTGGAAATGGGCTGAGTGGAAGGGGAGGCTTGAACTGCAAATAGCTGATGGGGAGGGGGCTTGGAATGGAAATGGGCTGTGAGGGAAGGGAGCTAGGACTGAAAATGGGCTGATGGAACAGCTAGGATAGGACTGGAAATGGGCTGTTGGGGGGAGCTAAGATTGGAAATGGGCTGTGGTGGGGGCTTGAATTGAAATGGACTCATGGAGGGGCTAGAACTGGAAGTAGGCTCATGGGGGGGCTTGGACTGGAATTGGGCTGAGTGGAGGGGAGCTATGATTTGACATGGGCTGATGGTGGGGCTAGGAAATGACTAGAAATGGGCTGATCGGGGGGCTAGGATTGGAAATGAGCTGATGAAGGGACTTGGACTGGAAATGGATGGGGGAGCTAGGAGTGGAAATGGGCTGATGGGGGGCTAGGACTGGAAATGGGCTGATGCAGGGACTAGAAGGGAATGGATGCTGGGTGAGACTGGAACTAGAAGGGAGCTGATGTTGGGGGAGGATTAGAATGGGATGGGGCTGGGAGAGTAAAATGGAGAGGGGAAAAATATTTTGTGTAGGAGGGATGAAAAATCTACAATTGGCCAGGTATTGGGAGAGTAATTGGGGATTGAGGATGGAGGGGTAAAATTTGTGTGGATGAAATAGGAATGAGGAAAGAGCAAAAGGAGAAAGATTAGTATGTTAAAGCAGATATAGAGAGAGAGAATGGAAAAAAAACTAGAAGAGAGAAGAAAGGACAAATGGACAGCAGACGATGGAGAGTTAGCAGAAAACATGAAGAAACCAGAAGAAAGTGGCTGGACCAATTGCAACTGAAAAAAAATGCACAAAAAGGTAGAAAGATATCTCTTTATTTTGAATTTATTAACTGGAATATGTCAGCTCTGGGAAATGTGCATCATTAACATCTGCGCTTTGTTTGGTACAAGAGGAAATTAATTTATAGTTTTATTTCTACAGTGTTGTTGTACATTCCAAGTTTGGCTTTTGGGGTTCCAAGTTTAATTATTGCCTTCCTGTTTCTAAATTGTGATTCCTTGTTTGGTGATGGTCTATGTTCTGCATGTGTAACTGAGCTGAGGTATTCTGTTTATGTAATTCCTATTTGACGTTGCCACTTGTTCTCTTTCCCCAGTATTCTCTGAAATGTATTGGTTTAATATTTGCAGTGTTGCCTTTTGATAGGTAGGGTATGGTGCTTTGTGAGTCCTGGTAATGCTGTCAGGATACGGCGGGTTTGCTATGGGTTCTAAATGGGCAGCGTTTGTAGTAGTTCCTAATGTGCCTGGCGGTTGGCACTGGATTATAGTAATGTAGAAATCTTTTAGTCTTTCTTTATCCATACACTCATTAAGAGACATGTTTACTAAAAGTTATTGTATGGTAACATTATGCAAATATTTATGCAAATAAGACCACTTACGCAAATGAGGCCCCGCACCGAGTCTCCGCACATGGCCCCGCACCCCCCTTGGGCCGCCCCTGCTTGGATCAACTATCAATAAAGAAGCAACAAGCAGTCAAGAAATCAGACGACGCATTGCTCTTGGCAGAATGGCTATGAAAGACCTAGATAAGATTCTCAAGAGCAGAGATGTCTCTCTCCATACAAAGATTCGACTTGTTAAAGCCATGGTATTTTCAATAACATCATATGGATGTGAAAGCTGGACAGTGAAAAAGATAGACAGGAAGAAAATTGATGCCTTTGAATTATGGTGCTGGCGGCGAATACTGTGTATACCATGGACTGCCCGAAGAACAAACCAGTCGGTACTAGAGGAGATCAAACCTAAGCTTTCTTTAGAAGCTCAGATGACAAGACTTCGACTTTCATACTTTGGACACATCATGCGAAGAGAGAGATCATTAGAGAAAGACATTATGCTTGGCAAGATAGAAGGTCAATGCAAAAGAGGAAGGCCAGCAATGAGATGGATCAATACAATAACAGCAGCTACGGGTACCAGTCTGTGAACAATGAGCCGCCTGACTGAAGACCGAACACAATTTAGGATAGCTATCCAGAGAGTCGCCATGAGTCGACTCCGACTCGACGGCACTTAACAACAACAACAGAGAAGAGATCTGGCAGAATACCTTATCGTAGCAAACACCGCTAGTTCCATGGCATTTCATTGTGGTTCTAGCTCTGTTCATGGAATCAGCAAAACTGAAATACGTGACCTGGAACTTCAGCCTGAAGAGTAGCTTACCTATAAAGAAAGTTCCTTCTCATCTCGCTAGACTTGTTCAAATGAGTGGCTTATGTTCCCAATCAGCAGAGGCAGCACATGACAAGCTTCGGTGATGTCATCACCTGGAGAGGTGATGCTGCAGTTCTGGAACTTGCCAGACAAAGCGAGGATCACCAGAAGGAAACAGTTAAAAAAAACACAAACAATATGAACAATACTTTACTTTCCTACAGAGCAACTTTCTGCAAACTTGACGTAGCTAATTTGAGAGGCAGAAAGAAGTTCCAGCATGCAGGCTCAGTCTTCTGTGAGTAGGTCCTGGTCTAGCAGAATTTAAGGAAAAGAAATTAACAGATAAGGAAAATTTCACCTTCTTTCTCATCTTGCTAGACCAGTCTAAATGAGTGTGATGTACACAAGCAGTTAGGACCTAGGGTGGGAGGAAGACAACAGCCTTGAAGACTGCATTCCCAAAGTCACACCCTTCAATAGTGCCTATTTCCAGTCTGTAGTGTTTCACAAAAGTATGCAGGGCCAGACCAGTAGGCGAACTAGGTGGTCGCCTAGAGTGCCAACATTCCCAGGGTAGCCAATTGCCACCACTCCCAACCTTCTCTGGGACCTGCAGTGGTGGCAATTCCATTTAAATTGCAATACAGTGCTTACCCAACTCTCCAGTGCTATGTTGCTGATCTCCAGGAACAAGCAGGAATGTAGTCTTCACATATGGGTGATGTCGGTACCAACGGAGCCTGCGCGGGAACGCTCCCCAGTGTCCAATAGGAAAGCTTTTGGGAGCATCCCACTGCACCTCTGTCGCTGCCTTCCTGCCTTCCCAACTCTCCCTCCTCAGTTCTTCATTTTCCACAGAGCCAGCAGGAAGCAAATCCTGTCACCGCAGAAAATTCGTTAATTTTATTTCTTTGTTTTTTGTGGTCGCGTCTGCCTTCCCGATTACTGTCTTTTTTTTTTTTTCTTCTAAAAAACAAAAGTAGAAATTTCTTGGGCGCATCTACGCCATTTTAGGCCTTAAGCTTAACATTTGTCTTCTGGCATAATGGAAAAATCAGCTAGTGGTTTTAAGACATGTTCTAACTGTGGTGGTACAATCTCGGCAAGTGTCTTGGGCCCGACCACCAGCTTTCAGAGTCTCCTTTGTGTAGGAAGATGACAAAGAGAGGCCTGCAGAATCAAGCTGTAAAGTTAGGCACATTCTTTGCCTCAGATGCAGTGTCTTTAGCATCAGTGTCATCAAGGGCATCGTCTTCCTCGCATAGATCTCAGGTATCAAAACATAAGTCTTCTTTGAAAACACACCGTTCCCCTAAGGGTAGATCTCTTTCCAAGAATCAAGATGCCTTGAGCGTTGCCCTAGAGGTGGATCGACCAGCCAAACTACCCTGGTGGGAGGATCTCTCCTCCAAAGCCATCGAGGGGTTCCAGAATGCTCCCGAAGCCTCCACCTCTGGAGAGCTCCTGATGCCATGCTCTGGGACGGTAGCCTGCATGTCCGGTACCAAAACCCAAGCATCGGCAGGCTCTATGGATCAACATATCCTCACTATCAAGCACAGTTTAGTGGCTCTACTAGCGGTGGCAGTTCTGATCAAGCCCATACCGGCAGTACCGCAGACACCAGCACTGTCCATGGTACCAATGCAGACTGCTTTGGGGTTTGTACTGATCGAACTGCTACCACCCATGCCTGCCCTCAAATCCATCCCTGGTACTGGTGACTCCTACAAACAACGTCTCGGTCCGATACCGATTTTGATCGGTACCGAGTCTTAGCGGAGTGTGGACATCGCTCTCATTGATACTTTGAATCTTCCGATTCATCAGAAGATTGTAATGTAGTGAAGTAATGTATATCTCCAAAGAACAGAACTTTGACCCACCCTCAACAATAACATTATGCAACAACATTTACCAAACAAAGAATGAAATAAAGTATCTAGGAGTCACATTTGACTGTGACCTAAAAATGGAGAAACACCTCCGAAAGACCAACAGAGCAGTTTTCCACAAACTGAGAGTTCTCCAACCCATTTGGAGCATCATTGATCCCCAAGATTTCAGAACCGTGGCTCAAGCACTCATCATGCCACATTTTGACTACTGCAACGCCATCCTTCAAGGTCTACCTAAGAAAACTCTGAACATACTACAAATGGCACAAAATGTAACTGCCAGGGTCATTATGAAGAAAAATCTAAGCGACCACATCACACCAGTACTAATTCAATTACACTGGCTACCCATAACAGCTCGTATTAAATACAAAATTTTGACAACTACATTCAAACTCATCCACAACATAGCACCATCCTTCCTCAACACACTAGTCAGATTACAACCTCCTACCAGAAACAGAAGAACCATCAACTCCAACATCCTCCACACTCCAACAGATATAAGATCCACCAAAGTCAACACCAGCAACAGGGCTTTTTCATATGTAGCACCGACACTATGGAACCAACTCCCACCAGAACTACGAGCCAGCAATGATCTTCTAGACTTTAGAAAAAAACTCAAAACGCACATATTTCAAAATCACTTCAACCTGAACTAACCTCACATATGGGGCAAACCCCCGTCCCCAGCGACCAAGAGAACCTGTAATGTATAAATGTATATATGTAAACGAACTCCCCCATATCTAAGAAGTGTTAACTCTGTGTGACGTGCTTACCCTACCAATCTGTATATAAACTAAAATTTGTACCTGCCTTGATTCGGCAGTTTCTCGATGTAATCTTACCCGCTTCTGATCGCTGGAAGGAGCGGGATACAAATGCTTGCTAAATAAAATAAATAAATAAAGATGAATCGATCGATACCTGAGGACTTCAAAGTATACCCGAGGTTCCATCTCCTTCTCTGGAATGCGCATGTCCCCCCTCCTGAGAACATGTCTTTTTAGGAATTCATTCTGGACCTGGCCAAGGGCCTGTCCATTACAGTAACATCTGAAAAGGAGCCTACAGCTGAGGAAATGGAAATCCTCCAATACCCTATTTCTCTGAAAGAGGCTGCCACCTTTCTGGTTCACCGCATGCTCTGGATGTGGGAGATGCCCCATACCCGATGACTCAATACTATGTATCACGTACCGGAGTCTCCCGATTCCAAAAGACTCAATTGCCTCATCACTCAATGGTAATGGAATCGGCAATGCATTGAATTAACAGTTCAAAGACACATTCTTCGAACCCTCCTGGTAGAGAAGCGAGGACTCTCGATGCTTTCAGGCCTCCATGCTTTCAGCCAGAATAAGTTCATACATACTCTATATGGGTATGTTCTTCAAGGAGGTTACTAGAGATCTCGAGTCAATGGCTCCTCTTCTCCCTGATAAGAGAGCAGACTATCTCACCTTGGTCAAACATGGCCAAAATGTATCAAAGTTTGTAAATAAGGCAACTTTTGACTTCTTTTGAGTGTACCAGGTGGGCCGCCTCAGTCTGCATTGGAGCACACAGGATTGCTTGGCTTCAAGCATCCGATCTTGAACAATGGGTTCAGTAGAAACTTGATAATAATTCCTTGCACAAGTGAAAACCTTTTTGTCAAGGATTGGCAAGATAAGGCTTCTCAGTTGGAATCAGAGCACTACCCTAAATAGCTTTCTAGAACAACTGCCAATCCCGCTAAGAAAAGCAGCTGCAAAGAAAACTTTCTTCAATAAGAAAAATGTTTATCCTTCTTACAACCCTGTTTCGGAGTACCAACCTCAGAGTGCTCGAAAGAGGCAACAGCCTTCCAAGCAGCAAAAGAAGCCACAAGCTCCTAAGACTCAACCAGCTTCACAGGCTCAATCTGCTCCTGGTTTTTTACTTTTTCCTAGAGAACATAGCCACTCTGTCTCCAGAGACCTCCCAACATTGCCGTCAGACTGTCACTACGCACACAGATGGCATCTAATCACTTCAGAACACTGGACCCTGACCATAGTGACAGAAGGGTATGGACTTCACCTATAAGCTCTGCCCCCCTCCACACTGGTAGGGGAATATCCCTCTCAGCCTCCTCTCATTGCCCTTCTGCTATAGGAGGTAAGCTCTTTTCTATCAGGAGGTGGCATAGAGGAGGTCCCAAATTCTCAGCAGGGAATGGGTTTCTACTCTCCATACTTTCTCATAACAAAGAAAACAGGAGAATACAGGCCCATTCTGGATCTCAGAAACCTGAACAAGTTTCTTGTCTGCAAGAAGTTCAAGATGGTCTTTTTAGGGACCCTCCTTCCCTATCTCCAGAGTCAGGACTGGCTCTGTTCTCTAGATCTAAAGGAAGCATACACATGCATCCTCATTTATCCAGCACACAGGAAATATCTACATGTTTCAAGGAAGACATTATCAATAAAAGATCCTGCGATTTGGACTCACCTCTGCCCCAAGAGTCTTCACAAAGTGCATGGCAGTTGTGGCCGCATTTCTAAGATCTTTAGGGATATTTGTCTTCCCTTACTTAGTCGACTGGCTCATAAAGGCAAGAACCTCCCAAGAGGTTCAACTGTCTCTCATACCATGCAGGTACTTCAACACTTGGAATTTGTGATAAATCTGCCAATTGCTTTAAATACGCTAATGGTTCCCCGTGAGCTTACTAGAAGCACCTCATCAACAGCAAACAGGGCTTTCAGTCTCCGTGCCCCTAAACTCTGGAATGCACTGCCGCCAGATATTAGAGCAATCACCAACCTATTTCAATTTAGAAAGGCCCTCAAGCATTACTTATTCCTTAAATACTTCCCGGTGAGTGCAGAAGCACGTCCCCTTTCCGTGAGTTATAGGCATTCCGAATCACCTAGTGAACCAGAATTCCCCACTTAGTAAGGTTCCACTGACCTTTAAGTATAAGGTTCCACTGACCTTTAATTACGTCTCATCTGTCCTATAATTTAAGATGTCAATAGTTTACCTTACCATCCCGTCATTCGTAATTACATTGTTATCCAAGTTTTATGATCCTCATTACTGAAATTACCTTGTTATCAAAGTTTTATGACCCTGTTTACTGTAACTCAGACGCTTGTTTTGGTGCTGAATTTTATGTTCGATGTAAACCGCGCTGATGTCAAATAGTGCGGTATATAAGAAATGTAAATAAATAAATAAATAAATAAATAAATAAAATAAAGTCCCATCTCGCTCCTACCCAGACACTAAAGTTCATAGGAACTCTTAAATACTCAATAGTCAAGGGCATTTCTACCTCAGACCCGCTGTTCTCGTCTCATTCAGTTAGCATCTCAAGCCCGTGTCTGAGATCACCTAATTGCCCAAGAGATGCTACAGCTTCTAGGTCATATGGCCTCAACAGTACACGTAGTACCATATGCACATAACCAATGGGCTTTGACCTCCCAGTGGACACAGGCCTCAGGCCATCTCACAGACAAAAAATCTGTGTCTGCCCCTCTGGCTACATCTCTTCTTTGGAAGTGTTCCCCAGAGAATCTCCTTGTCGGGTCACCTTTTCAGATGCATCCACATCAATGTACCCTGACAACAGATGTCTCCAAACTGGGTGGGAGGCCCATTTTGGGTTCCCCTCCACCCAGAACCTCTGGACAGAGGAGGACTCCAAGCTCCAGACATCTAATTTCCCAGAAGGTCCTGGTCCAGACGGACAATCAAGTAGCTATGTTCTATGTGAACAAATAAGGGGGAACAGGATCTTGGTCCCTCTGCAGGGAGGTTCTCCATCTCTGGTCCTTTGCCATTACTTATCAGATACACCTCCAAGCGGTGTATCTCCCAAGGGACAGAATGAGTTGGATCCTCCTTTCCCACGAATGGTCTCTCCACATGGAGACAGCATCCTTAATTTTTCAGACCTGGGGGACTCCAGGGATAGACTTGTTTGCCACTCCACAGAATGCCAAACTTCCTCGCTTCTGCACCAGGACTACAATGTCGGGTAACCAGGAGATGGATGCTCTTCACCTCCACTGGGGTCGAGAGTTCCTGTATGCCTTTCCTCCCATTCCCCTGATTCCCAAGATGCTTTTCAAGTTCCAGGCGGACAGGGGCTTCATGATACTCATAGCCCCATGGTGGCCACGTCCCAACCATGGTTTCCTTTCTTACTATGTCTGTCTCAGACTCAACCCCTAGATCTTGGATCTGCTCCAGATCTTCTCTCAAGAGGAGGGAACGTTGCTCCATCCCAATCCGCAGTCTCTCCACCTCACAGCATGGCTGCTGAAAGCATAATATTACAGAATCTTAACCTTACTCAAGAAATAACCTTACTAGAGGACAATGGTTCCCTTTTGTAGCTTTTTCAGGTGTTGATAGGCTGTTCGACTGACATCAGTTGTAATGTAGAGGCATGTCTAGTGTGAGGGAAACCCCCAAATTGAAGAAGGAAAGCTGAGCAGGAAGGATCAACAGAAAATACCAGAGCCTAAAGGAGGCTCCACCACTCCTGTTCTAGATTTAAACCCCCAGGTATCACAGTATGAATGCGAAAAATTCATTGTTGTTCCAGTCATTGTAGGCAGTACTCCCAATTGCCTCCCCTACAAAAGGGACCCGTTGGGTTTCGGTGTTTACTTCTGGCATTCACAACTTCTGCAACACAGTAGGTGTATACTTGAAGCAGGGTCTTTCTGGGACCTGAAACATGCATGTCGTGCATCATTTAAACCAGCGTTTACCAGAAAGAGTGTTTGTCGCCGTGGACTGAGGTGAGTGTTTGACCACTATCACACTCAATTAAAAAGGGTTTTCTGGACACCTAAGCGGAGAGCTCCCTCTCCCCGCTCTGGTCTGTTAGACCCAATATTCATTTGGAGTTTAATTTTAACTTAGTAGTGAGGTATTTTTTCACTGGTGACTTTACTTGTTTCATTTTCTGTTTGCATCATTAGTTACACGGAGGTATTTTGGTTCACAGTTGCTCTCTAAATGGATAGCAGATTGCACCTCATTTGCTTATGATAAAGCAGGACTATCCCTTGAGGGTCATGTCACTGCCCACAATGTTCGGACCATGGCTACCTCAATGGGAAATCTATGCTCTGTAGCCATTGACAAAATCTGCAAAGCAGCTACTTGGTCTTCAGTACATACTTTTGCTGCTCACTACTGTCTGGACAAGGACTCCCACCAGGATGCTATGTTTGGTCAGGCTGTACTCCAGCACCTTTCAGACTTAAGGGCAACTCCTACCCTCTGTCCCGGTACCTAATGATACTAGACATCCATAAAGGATTCATGACCTCTTCAACTTTGCCCTGAGGCATACCTACCAGTTCTGAGGTGATTCCCTCTGGAATCTGAAAGCTAAGGAGTCCCATATGTGAAGATTACATTCCTGCTTGTTCCTGGAAATAGTGTTGTTACTCACCTGTAACAGGTGATCTTCGGGAACAGCAGGAATATAGTCTTCACAACCCACCCTCTTCCCCTAGGAGTTGTAGGGTTTTCTTTCTCTCCTTTTCTCTTGGCTACAAACTCAACTGAGGAGGGAGAGTTGGGAAAGCAGTGACACAGGCACAGTGGGATGCTCCCAAAAGCTTTCCTATTGGAGAGCGTTCCTGCACGGGCTTAGTTGGTACCAACATCACCCATATGTGAAGACTAAATTCCTGCTGTTCCCAGATATCATCTGTTACTGGTGATAACTACGCTTTCCTGTTCTCTTTGACCTGTTTCTTATGCCCCTTCTGACGCAGACTGCAGTGGTGCAGTTTGCCACTTTTGCCCCCTCCTATACATCATTGCATACTTCTAGGGCTGGTGCAAGGATATGATGGAACCTAGGAAAGACCAGTGTTCAATTCACACTAGCACTTCTTGTGGCCTTGAGCAAGTCACTTAACCTTCCATTGCCTCAGAAGAATCCAAGTATCAATGTTCCTGTTTAATGTACGTTACCAAGTTTAAGTTACAATGTAAACCACTTTGACTGAAATGATAAAGCGGTATAAAAAAATTTTAAATGAAAAATCAATAAATAAGCCCTCAATCCTGCTGTCCTCCCTGCTTTTGCTGCCACTCCTCTCTGGGACTTGCAGTGGTGACAATGCTATTTGAACCTCAACGCAGCACTTACAAAAACTCTCTGGTATTGCATTGCTGTTATGCTCTCTTTGAACTTCTGCTTCAGCTCTCTATGACGAGTTGGCAGCGGAGGAGGGCGGAAGCAGCAGGTCAAAGCAGGAACAGCAATGCAGCAGCAGATAATTCGGGTATGCACTACATTATGGTTTAAATAGCCTCTTGGTGCGAAGAAGGAGCCGCACCACCACTGGGAATATCAGCACCTCCCTGACCGGCATCGAGTGGGGCATGTGAAGACAAGCCCCTCCCCGCTCCTGGGCTCAAGGCCAATCAGGGAGAGGACTTTGAACTTTAAATTTAAAGCGCCTCTTGGTGCGCCTGCGCCTGAGGGCCTCGCCAGAGGGCCCTTTGGCAGGGCCCTTAGGCAGGGTCCCACATATGACAGAGAACCATCCAACTGCACAGCTCTCCACCCCAAGCACCACCAAAAGAAATCAACTACAGGATTACCAGCACCGAACCAGAACTCCATCAAGCGAGCCCTCATTGGTAAACTACAGAGAGCCAACCAAAGATGATACCACACACTCTCATATTCTACACAGTGATACTGCTGGCTGCATTCCTCCTCATAACATCCACCCAGATACTTAATACTCAGAACCATAACATACCAATTCTATGCAGACCAAACATTCTTCACCTCCTCATAAAATATTACCTACTAAACCAACTTGCAGACTCATACAGATCAACACAAATCCTCTGCAGCCCACAACAATAGATCCTAAACACCAAACAAATCCAATCAAATGCTCGCTCAGTCCGTAACAAAATTCAGACCATTGTAGACTATATACAATACACAGACACAGATCTGATGTGCATCACTGAAAGCTGGATCACAGACTGACAACGTACTTCTCAACCAGCAGACTTCATCACAATATACTATGTTCAACTGCCCCAGATCACAAAATAGAGGAGGAGTACTAATTATTTCAAAAACACATCTGAATTTCTCCTTAATCACTCTCAATCACTACAAACACTAAGCCTCACTAAGAACCTGGAACAGTTCAGACGGGATCTCAGATGTCTAGAAAGAAAATGGAAAAAGACAAAAGACAAGAATATCAAGACACAGTTTTGTAACAACCATAAAGAATATAACCTATGCAACAAAGCTTGTGATAAGGAAGCTTATCATAGCTCAGGTAGGAGCTATAGAAAAGATGATGTGACTCTGAACAAGCAACCTGTCAGTTCTGGTAGAAGTAAGAAAACAGAGTTTTCACATAAAAGACTACCAGTCCCAGAATGCACCAGGTTTCCAGCAGCCATGAGAGGGGCTGAA
Source organism: Ichthyophis bannanicus (assembly GCA_033557465.1). Taxonomy (NCBI): domain Eukaryota; kingdom Metazoa; phylum Chordata; class Amphibia; order Gymnophiona; family Ichthyophiidae; genus Ichthyophis; species Ichthyophis bannanicus. Next base: position 104,018,448 of record CM066051.1, on the reverse strand, counting down.
GTGAGAAAACGTGTGTGCAATCAAGAGAGCTATGAGGTAATCCCTAAGCACTCATCTCAAAGGGCAGGGCCTGATTCAACACAGCTGCGCTGTGTTAGGGAGGAGCACACAATAGGACAGAATAAGAATAGAGCTTATTCTACAGATAACAGCTTCAGACACAGAGACAGCTACAAAGAGAGATACAGCAACGGCTACAAGCTCCAGCCCAGCTACAGGTTCAAGCATCACCTGGAGAAACAGAAGCCAAGCCAAACGGATAGAGAAAGAAGGAAATTCTCTGGAAGGAAGATTGGAAGGTCTGGGAGAGTCCAAGGCAGTACCCATACTGGGAGGTATTCCAAATGCCAGCAGAGTCCATTGGACTGGAGTCAGCCAGAGGAATGGAATGGCAGAGATAGGAATCACCAGTGGCTACCTGGAAGAGAGAAGACTGCACGTGGAAGGGACTTTCAGACCAAGGCCAGAAGGTATGTGAGAGGAGATCCAGTGTCCAGGGATCAAGATTGGAAGGCTGGACATCAGAATTGGATTACATACTGGCCAGGCTATACAGAGAGGAATTATGATAGCAGGAGAGGCTCAGGTATGAACACTGATCCAGACCCTATCTATAATAGAGAATGGCAGCAAGGGAATAAGCATTCTCATGATAGTGCCTTATGGAAAGACTCGTCTGTGCCAATGTATGATAGTGACCCTATGCTGATTGATGAAGGGGGAGATACAGCAGATGAAACTATTGATTACATGGACTGTTCTCTATCTAAATGCTATTGCTAGCTTTCTGTAAGCAAACACATCAGCCATCACAAAGAAACCTAACTTTGTTCTTATTTCCACTGCAAACAGCTCTTAAAGCAGGATTTGGGTTCACACAGTAGCAGCCAGCCAGCTAAAGGGTTTCAGTTGGACAATTGATAGTAATTAAAGCTGCACCTGATTGTGTGTGTGTGAGCAAGAGAGAATCACTGCAGGATCTGCGTGGAAAATAGGCAGAAGTTAACCTAACCAGCAAAGTTTATTCATTTCTTTGTGCCTTTTTTATTTGGTAATTATTTGCTAAGAAAACATTAGCTAATTGCCTGACAAGCTGAAGGTTGTTTTCTGATTTGCTTTGTGACTTTATGTTATCCATTTAAACACTGCAAGCAAGTAACCTCATTTATATTTGCTACCAAGCATACTTGTGCTGGGTGAATTAAACCCATCAATAAAAGAAGTATTTTATTGGCTTTACCACTGGTTACACAACTCAATTATTGTCTTCAGCTGTGTTTGGGAGTGAATGAACTACATTACCCACAATACCTTGCAAGAATCATATGAATATATGCATCGTCAAGATTGTGTAAGTTCTCACCCTAGGCAGCCGTCTGACAAGCTCAAAAGGACTACATCACCATACTTATGAAATCGCTCAACTGTCCTAGAGAATTATTCTCGATGGTGTCCCAAATAACCACCGAACCCAACTCAGCCGACACAGCATTCAACAAAATGCTAATTAATCCCCAAGTTATGGCTGACTTCCTCTACAACAAGCAGAGCACACCTATGATACAAAACTGTGTACAACCGCAGCAACAGAACTGCACAGCATAAAGTCAGCCATGGAACAAATAATAACCAAAAGAGAATTACTGGATATCATCAACAATTTAAATACCACATCACCACCTCTGGACCCATGCCCTGTAACATGGTTAAAAATCCTATGCAATCAATTTGCTCAGACCATCCTAAAGATAGTACACACCTCCCTCACACAAGGATACTTACCTCTGGCACTCAAGCAAGCCTCAATATGCCCCATCCTAAAAAAGGCTTCACTAGATATAACAAGCCCCAGTTCATACTGACCAATTGCTAGCATCCTGTTTTTGGCCAAAATAATAGAAAAAGTTATACAACAGCAGCTTCAAGACCATATTGAACTGCACGCCCCACTGGACCCACAACAACATGGCTTCCGCCCTCACCATGGTATTGAAACATTGTTAACGGACCTCTTCAATAGACTCATCATCGGCTTAGATAAGCATCGACAGGGATTTGTTTTCATCTTCCTGGATATCAGTGCTGCATTTGACTCAGTAGCACAGCACATCACATCATGCTAGACAGACTCGTCAGCATCAGTTTAACAGATAGCACATTAAAATGGTTCTCATCCTACCTCCTGGACAGAACTATACAAGTAAAAGTTGGTACCACCAACTCAAAACCCTTTAAATTAACATAAGGTATCCCTCAAGGATCATTTCTCTCTATTATTCAACTTATACATTCAACCCATCTGCAATCTACTAGGAAAGTGGAACATGCATTTTCATCTCTACGCAGATGATATCATGTTTTACATGCCATTCAATACCACCAATCTGGATTTCACGATCATATCTGACGCCTTCACCGCAGTTACAAACTTCCTTGCAGACGTAAACCTCACAGTAAACAAAAACAAAACAGAAGCCCTACTCATCTTCAGAGATCAGGAATTTAAGCCCCCACAAAAGATCATTACACATGCATCAGAAATATTAATAAAGAAAAAAATCAAGTACCTAGGTATAACCATTGATAGCAGCCTCAACATGTATGCACACATTAAAAATACCCCAACAAACCAATATAGGACTTCTTTAGAGTGAATTACTAGATAATCTATTTGTAATACATTTCACCCATATATTAAAAATACAGCAAGAAAAGCGTACTGGAAGTTGAAGATTCTCAAGCCGTTATGACACTTGCTACAGTACAATGATTTCAGATCTGTAGTGCAAACCATCATCACACCCCATCTGGATTACGGAAAGAGTAGTTACTCACCTGTAACAGGTGTTCTCCAGGAGCAGCAGGAATCAGTCCTCACTTATGGGTGACGTCAGCCGACGGAGCCCTCGCGGAGCAATTTTCCCCAGCTTTCGCAGAAAGCCTTTGGGAATTGCAGCGCGCATGCGCGGTCCCCTTCCCGCCCAGGGATGCCATCTTGCTCAGTCTGATGACATAGCGGAAAGACAGCAAACGTTAGCAAATATGCAATAAGAATGACTGCAACTCCAAGGGAGGAGGGAGGGTAGTGAGGACTGATTCCTGCTGCTCCTGGAGAACACCTGTTACAGGTGAGTAAACTACTCTTTCTCCAGGACCAAGCAGGAAGTCAATCCTCACTTATGGGACTCCCAAGCTTAAGGCTACCGGAGACCTCAAGTCTAAAAGAGCTCCCTCAAGCTCAACAGTACAGAGGGAAAGAGTCTTCTCTGAATACGAATCCGGCCGGTAGCCCAACACTAGGGCCAGAGGGAGGAGTTGCCTAAACCTCAAAGAGATTGTGGAGAACTGCCTGGCCGAAAGCGCTGTCCCTGCGGGACTCCCTTTCAAGGCAGTAATGAGCCGCAAAGGTCTGGCCTGAAGACCAAGTAGCGGCCCGGCAGAAGTCTGCCAATGGAACAGAGCGGAGATGAGCCACCGACGCGGCCTTCGCCCTGACCCGATGAGCCGTGACACGACTCTCCAAGGAGAGACCGGCTGCCCCGTAAGACCAGGCGATACAGTCGGCTATCCAGGAGGACAGAGTACGCTTAGAGACAGGTACCCCCAACCGATTGGGGTCAAAAGATACGAAAAGCTGGACGGCTTTCCTATGCTCTCGCGTACGGTCAAGGTAGAAGGATAAGGCTCTTCTACAGTCCAGGGTGTGCAGCACAGTTTCCGCTCGGCTGGCGTGCGGCCTGGGAAAAAAGGTCGGAAGAACCACCTCCTGGTTGATGTGGAAGTGGGAGACCACCTTCGGAAGGAACTTAGGGTGGGTCCGCAGTACAACCCTATTCTTGTAGAACCTAGTGTACGGAGGCTCTGACACTAGGGCTTGTAGCTCACTCACGCACCTCGTGGAAGTGAGGGCCACCAAGAAGAGAGTTTTCCAGGAGAGAAAACGGGGAGGGCAGGTAGCCATGGGCTCAAAAGGCGGACAGGTAAGCCTTTGCAGAACCACGTTGAGGTCCCAGTCGGGGGCTGGGGGGCGCAACGGAGGTTTAAGCAGAAGGAGGCCTCTGAGAAAGCGCGCCACCAAAGGGTGCGAGGAGAGAGGCCTACCCTCAACCGGTGAATGATGCGCAGAGAGAGCACTGAGGTGGACTCTGACAGAGTTGGATTTGAGACCTAGGTCGGAGAGGTGAAGCAAGTATTGCAGCACCACCGATACTAAATAGGCGAAGGGGTCCTCAGACCGCTGAGAACACCAGACCGAGAAGCGACGCCATTTGAGGGTGTACGACTTCCGGGTGGAAGGACGCCGAGAAGTTAGGACGACGGCTTCCACCTCCGGGGCTAGCCGTAGCGGAGCTAGGATTACCCTTTCAGCAGCCAGGCCGTCAGGTGTAGGGCCTGGAGGTTGGGGTGCAGAAGAGTGCCCCGATCCTGGGTTAGGAGGTCGGGGTGGAACCCCAGAGGAAGAGGGGTGTCCACCGCTAGATGTAGTAGTAGGGGGAACCACGGCTGTCTCGGCCACCGAGGCGCCACCAGGATCACGGAGGCCCTGTCCTGGACAACTTTGAACAATGTCCGGGCCACCAGTGGTGTAGGAGGGAATGCATACAGCAGACCCGTGGACCACGGGATGAGGAAAGCATCCGGCGCCTCCCGAGAAGGATGGGGGTGCCGGGAGCAGAATCTGGGGAGCTGCCTGTTCAGGGGACTGGCAAAAAGATCCACAGTGGGAGAGCCCCACCGGCGGAAGATCTGCTGGACCACCTCGGGGTTCAGTTTCCACTCGTACGGTAGCAGCATCCGGCTCAGCTTGTCCGCCAGGCAGTTGTCCTGCCCTGGCAGGTAAACCGCTTTGAGGAGGATGTCATGATCGACAGCCCAAGAGCACAGCCTCCGGGCTTCCCGACATAGAAGGAGGGAGCCCGTGCCCCCCTGTTTGTTCACGTAGAACATTGCAACCTGATTGTCCGTCTGCACCAGTACGGACTGGCCGAACGTCAGGTGAGAGAAGGCCCGCAGAGCTAGGCGGATCGCCCGGAGCTCCAGGAAGTTTATCTGCTGGGCAGCCTCCCAAGGTGTCCAAAGGCCCTGAGTGCATGTCCCTCGACAATGCGCCCCCCATCCCAGGAGAGAGGCATCTGTCGTGAGCACCCGGGACGGTGGGTGAGACTGAAATGGCATGCCGAGCACTAGGTTGGGCAGGTGAAGCCACCATTGCAGGGAGGAGACCAGGCGGTCGGAAATTTGTATCAGGTCTGACAGACTCCCTGTGGCCTGACGCCACTGAGTGCGAAGGCTCCATTGCGCAGGCCACATATGTAGACGGGCGTTCGGAGTGACATGGACCGTGGAGGCCATGTGTCCGAGTAGCTGCAGGAACTGTCTGGCCGAGGCCGGCGACCTGCCGCTGAACCTGCCGGCTAGAGCCGTGAGCCGGTTGGCCCTTTCCGGAGGCAAGAAGGCACGCGCCTGCCGAGTGTCCAGCCGCGCCCCTATGAACTCGAGGTCCTGAGAGGGGAGCAAAGCGGACTTTTCGAATTTTATGACGAAGCCCAAGTGCTGAAGCAGGGCCACTGTACGTTGGGTGGCCTGGGCGACCTCCGGAGCAGACGATGCCCGGATGAGCCAGTCGTCCAGGTACGGGAAGACGAAGAGGCCTTGAAGCCTTAGGAAGGCGGCCACCACTGCCAGGCACTTCGTGAACACCCTGGGGGCGGAGGACAGGCCAAAGGGCAGTACTCGGTACTGATAATGCTTCCCCGCCACCACAAACCTTAGGTATTGCCGGTGGTTCGGATGAATAAGGATGTGGGTATAAGCATCCTTTAGATCCAAGGAGCATAGCCAATCTCCCCGCTGGAGGTAAGGCAGCAGGGTTCCAAGAGTAAGCATCTTGAACCTTTCCCGCTGCAGGAACTTGTTGAGGTTGCGTAGGTCTAGAATGGGCCTGAGGCCTCCTGTTCTCTTTGGAACCAGGAAGTACCTCGAGTAAAAACCGTGACCCCAGCAGTGTTGGGGCACGGGCTCCACCGCCCGTTCTAGAAGCAGACTTCGCAGCTCCCGAAGGAGCAAGTCCCTGTGCAGAGGGGGTCTGGGAGGCTCCCCTGGGAAGTAGGGGGGAGGCACCTGGTGAAAATGGAGGCGGTAGCCTTCTTGAACCACCTGCAATACCCAGGCCTCGGATGTTATGGCGGACCACCTGTGAGCGAAGTGGGTCAGCCGACCCCCCGTGCCGGCCGAAAGCCCCTGAGGGGGAGGGGCTATGCTGGCATAGTCAAAAAACCCCGCCCTGCTGGGCCGGGGCCTGCGTAGCGGGTTTGGGGGCTTTCTGCTTCCGGGATCCGTTACCCTGTCCCCTAGGCCGCTGCCCTTGAAGGGGGGTTGTGGCCGGGTATTGTGTATGGTGATGCGTATAAGCAAACACTTTCCTCGGATAAAAAGGCCTTTTCCCCGAGCCCTTCTTCTGTGAAGGGGCAGAGGACTTTCTAGAAAGGCGAGTCCTGGTGAGAGTCTCCGACTCGAGCTCCGCCGCCTTTTCGGCCATGGGTTTGCCGAAGAGGTTTTCCCCTCTGCAAGGGACATCGACCAACTTGTCCTGCACCCAGGGCTCGAGGTCGGATGACTGAAGCCAAGCCTGGTGGCGAGCCCCGATGCCGGCTCCAGCTACTCGGGCCGAGGCCTCGAAGCCATCATAGGCCGCTCGAGAAATGAACTTCGAACACTCTCGAATCCCGGAGGACAAGGCTTGGAACCGCTGCAAGGGTTCCTCGGAGAGACCGGCCGAGAAACCCTGAAGTTCTTTCGCCAGGTCTCGGAGGTACATACCCATGTACAACTGATATGTCTGGACCCGACAAGCAAGCATAGAGCCTTGGAAGCACTTCCTACCGAGGGCATCCAGGCTCCGGGCCTCCTTCCCCGGGGGCCCCGATGCATGGCCGACTCCACCACCATGGAGTGGTGCGGAAGTTGCGCCTTCTGGAACCCGGGGCTCTTGCGGACTCGATATATGGAATCGATCCGCTTGCTCAACACTGGCGTCGAGGTGGGGCTCTCCCACATGCGGAGGAGAAGCCGCTCCAGCATCGGGGAAACCGATACAGTGAAGGCCTCCCTCGGGGGGGAGTCGTATTGAAGGGCCTCAAGCTCTTCGGCTCGGGGTACCTCCTCCGGATCCGCGGGGAAGGCCAACGCTTTGGCCATAACCCTCACGAAATCGGAGAACCGGGTATCCTCCGGAGGGGACCGCCTCCGAGGCTCCGACTCGGGCGAATCGGAGGAGACGCACCGAGTCTGAAAAGAACCGGGTGACTCGTCCTCCTCCGTGTCCCAGCCCGACTCCTCCAAGGAGGAATCGAGAGGTTCCGCGGGGGCTGGCCCCGGGGACCTCCGCCCCGACGCCGAGGCCGGCGTCGAGGACCTCGGTCCCGAACGGGAAGCCGAGGGAGACCTAGGCCGAGGATCGAATCGAGCACGTATGGACTCGAGGATCGGCTCGGCCTCCGGGGTCGACTTGAGCGTCGACGTCCCGGTGGTCGGGGCAGATGCACTGGCGAGGCCGGTGATCCATGCCCGCTGCTGGTCCATGAAGGCAGATATACTGCGCTCCAAGGTCGTCAATCTGAGATCAAGCTCAGAAGACCCAGCAGCCGTCGACTCGGGCCCCGACGGCGTCGGGCCCGACGTCGGCTCATCCGTGGGGGAGTCCAGGAGGACTATATCACTCACGTGCCTAGGCGACTCCACTTCGAGACGAGGGATCTTCGAAGGCTTCTCCTCCTTTGAGGGCCCGGGGAGCTGACCGGGCTAAGCGACCTGGCCCTCGAAGGACCAGTTTCGCCGCCCGGATCCACCCTTGCGGGCCGCTTCTCCCACCGGCGTTCCCGGCTGGGGGAGCCCCGTTCAGAAGAACTCCTACGATGCTCCGAACTGGAGCCGCGAGGCGTAGAGGCCTCTGACGAGGTCCGCGTGGAGTCAGAGAAGATCCGGTCCCTCTGTGACTGCCGACTCCTCAGCGCCTTCGAGAACATCTTGCTGCACGGGCCGCAGCTTATAGGGTCATGCTCGGCCCCAAGGCAGCGGAGGCAGCAGTCATGCGTGTCAGTAAGAGACATGAGCCTGACACAGCGATCACACTTTTTAAAACCGCTGGCAGCCATCGCGGGAAAAAGGGCCCCTGCAAGGTCGAACGACCGCGCTGCCAGGGATGAAGAGAAAAGTGGCGGGACCGCCAGTTGGAAAAAAATTTAAAACGTAAACAGGCCCGATAGGGGATATCGAGACCCGGCGGGAAGAGGAACACACGAACCGAGAAAATTTTTTTTTTTTTTTTAATGAAAAGAAATCAAAGAAATCAACTTTTCAGCGGCGTTAACAGACACGTCTGTAGGGCTCCGCGGAAAAAAGAAGACTGAGCAAGATGGCATCCCTGGGCGGGAAAGGGACCGCGCATGCGCGCTGCAATTCCCAAAGGCTTTCTGCGAAAGCTGGGGAAAATTGCTCCGCGAGGGCTCCGTCGGCTGACGTCACCCATAAGTGAGGACTGACTTCCTGCTTGGTCCTGGAGAAACATTATCTATCAAGTTCTCCCCAAACATGCTCTATATCCGCTACAGCTACAGTAGTACAAAATACTGCTGCCAGAATACTAACAGCCAGTGCAAACCGACAACACGTAACTCTAATCCTGAAAAGTCTACACTGATTTCCAGTATCCCAATGGACAAAACACAAAGCCATCACTACAACATTCAAAATCCTCCAGTCTCTCAGCTCCCTGCCTCAATGCTCAGATCACAAAAGTATCCTCTACAAGACCAAGACGAGCTGTAAACCAGAATCTCCTGATCATCCCTCCAATCAAGACACACAACAGACAAGTAACAGGGAATTCTCTCTATATGCTCCCACTATGTGGAACTCCCTTGCCTGAAGCCATCAGAGCTGCACAATCAACCAAAAATCTGAAAAAAACTATTAAAAACTCATCTATTCAAGGAGCACTGTGGACCTTATGAAAATACAGCGTCACCATAATATCATGATCAGTCATCCATATCAAATCCCCCTCTGTAATATACATGTTCCATCCCCATACTTGACCCTCTGTTGAACCGTGACCTACTTCCTCCCCCCTTGTTAACCCCATATTTATCTCCAAGTTATTTCTCCCTGTTTATTGTAAAACAAATCCATTGAGATTGTTACGATGTTCAATGTAAACCACCTTGGACAAAGGCGGTATAGAAAAACTGTTAAATAAAATAAATTGCCGCCACTGCAGATCAGAGGGGCAGCAGTGGTCACAATGGCAGGGGGAGTGAAAGCAAGGGGGACAGCAGGATTGAGGGCTTGCGTAGGGCACTTAATTTCCTTGCATCAGCACTGAAAGTGTACAGTAATGACAAAGCCACTGCTGGAGCCACTGCTTTGGCCTATGCCTAGGACAATGCCTAAGCTCATATGGAATGAGCGCTAAGGACTACTGGTACTTGCTTATGATTCGACAAATAAGCTGAACTGATGGTCTCCTTAATCCAGCAAGTAGTGGAAGATTTGGAAGCTGATTGTCTCTTCTGAGGGCCACTGAAAAGAATGAAAAGGTGGGCCAAAGAACAAAGGAACTCCTTCAAGTACCTCTGTAAAACTCTTCTGATGTCCAGCAGATGAAGTGACTCTTCCGGCTGAAGATCCTCAGCTGAAAAGGTCAGAGGACAGACTGCCTGATTCATATGAAATGGAGATAGGACTTTAGGCAGAAAGAATGGTACAATCCAGATGAGAAGGAAAGCTATGGATCTTGATATGAAAGAGCTTGATGCTCTGAAATGCATCTAGCAGAGGAAATTGCAACCAAGAACACCACTTTTAGCATTAAGTCCTTAAGGGTTGCCTCTAAGGCCCACAGTACCAAGGACAAGTCCCGCTGCTGGCTGTCAAGATGGGCAAATCCGTTTCACTCCCTTAAAGAAGCGAGAAACATTTGGGTGAGATTCTAAGGAAACATCCTGGACCTACCTCCTGTAACGAGCTATAGCCACAACTTGCACCTTCAGAGAATTGAATGCAAGACCAACATCGAGCCCTGCCCATAAAAAGGCCAGGACAGAGGCCACGTTGGCTTTTTATGCCATCAAGGAATTGGAAGAATACCAAAACTCTTAATTCGCCAGACCCAAACATAGGTCAAGGGAGTAGATGGCATATGAGCCTTAAGGAGAGTGGCAAAAGACCGCTGCCGAATATCCTTTATGGACTAGCTTACGCTTTTCAATGGTCAGGTCATAAGCAAGAAGGGAGCCAGATTCTTTATCAGATGAGATCCCTCGCACAGTAGACCTTGACCCTGAGGAAGGAGGAGTGGGAACCTATGAGAAACTTTAGCAGGTCAGCTTACCAAGGCTTGTGGGGCTAGTCCAGGGCCACCAGAATAACCAGCCCAGATGAGTCTGAACCCTGCACCATACACCAGCTGTTATGTTTATGTTTATTAAAACTTTATATACCGCCCAATACGGTTAGCATCTGGGTGGTTCACAATACATAAAATCAAATTAAAAGAGAGCTGCGAAAGGAGAAATAGAGAGAGCGAAGGACATACAGAAGAACATCCAGGGGCCATGGTTGGATCAAAGAATTAAGCTCTATTATCTGAGAGTCCTTCCTGCAACTGAAGAAATGGACTTTCTTGGCATTTTGATGTGACATCATCAGTGCCGAGTTCCCTCTCTCTGGGATCAAGAAGGTTCTGAATGAGGAAATCTGTTTGTACATTCTTGGAACCTGCAATGTGAGCTGCTGAGAGAGCTGCCAAATGAATCTCCACCCAGCTGCAGATGGCAGAAATTTGTAATGCCACCGTTTCACTTCAAGTGCTCACCTGCTTGTTGACATACACCATCACTGTGGGGTTATTGGAGACTATCTGGATTGCTCTTCCCTAAGAACATAAGATATGCTATACTGTGTCAGACCAAGGTCCATCAAGCCCAGTATCCTGTTTCCAACAGTGGCCAATCCAGGTCACAGGTAGTTGGCAGTTTCCCTAAAAGACACACAGGTTCCACAATGCTTGTATTGGAGCAAGTAGTGGGTTTCCCAGGTCCCCTTTAAGATGTTCTGAAACCTCTTCAGAGATAGGCAGATTGCTCTTGCTCCCAGCCTGTTGATGGAAGAGACCAATCCCTCCTCTAACTAATCCCCTTGTGTGAACTGTCCCGGCTGGGCTCCCCAGCATAGGAGATTGGCATTAGTGGTTACCACCCACTTGGGCATGTTCAGTGGCATTCCATTCAGCAAGTGAGCCAAAACATTCTAACAGCCCAGCCCAGCGCCTGCTTCATCCATGCCAGGAGGAGATGCTGATTATACTGTTGGGAACCTGGCAGCCAACAGGACAAAAGGAAGCTCTGCATATGAGCCCTCTCCCATGAGACAAGCTCTAGCGTTGTCACCACTGATCGCAGAAGCTGCAGGCAATCTCAGGCTCCTAGCACTGGTTGAAAGCAAAAGACCCTGAGCTGTCATTAGTTTGACCACCCTATCTGGGGTCAGAAAGACCCTTCCAAGCTACACCGTGAAGCATGCTTTTGGGTACTGTAGGCCCTGGAAGGGAACCAAGCTGTTTTGTGTAATCAAAAATCCAGTCCAGATCCTCCAGGCGCTGGAGTACTCTGCTGGTGGCTGACCTGGTGCCCTCCTTCAAGACTACTCGGATCAACTGGTCATCTAAATAAGGATGAACCCTGAAGTCTTGTTTGTGCAGGAAGGTCCCCAGTGCCATGGCTAAGCCAAAAGGGGAGACTTGAAACTGGCAATGCTGGCATAGGATGCAGAAGCAGAGATATCAATGGAGGAAGATCCCAAATAGGGATATGTAAGTAGGCTTTGGAAAGATCCAAGGAATCGAGAACTCGCTCTCTCTCACTGCTACAATGACTGACCTTAAAAAGTTTCCATGTATAATCCTCCGCTTTGCATTGACTCCCTTCAGATTTAAAATTGGCCTGAAGGACCCCCTCCCCCCTTTCTCTGGGACCATGAAATAGATCGAGCAGCAGTCATGACCTTGCTCCTCTGTAGGGATGGACATAAAGTCTAGCTGTTTCAAGCACTGGAGGGTTTCCTAAACAGCTTTTCTCTTGGCCTGAGACCTGCAGGATGACCTCACAAAAGCATTGTTGAGAGGCTCTGCATATCCCAGGGTGCAACCCATCTGAGTAACGTAAAGGACAATTTGAGGTGATCTGTATCCATTCCAAGAAGAACAGCTTGAGGTGACACCCCCTCCCTCCCCACGCACATGCTGGCTGAACCTTGGAAAAGGGGCCCACCTTATTTCATTGGGAGCTCTTTGGGCCTCCTGAGGAGGGACCAGAAGAGTCATGAGACCTGTTGGCTCCCAAAAAGGGCTGACCTAGGCATTTTGGTGCATATGCAAGAATGCAGGTGCACACCTCTTGCTTGCCTTAAGGTGATCCCAACCTCTGGGCTCTAGCTTGCCTGAAAGACCCCTAGTTCCTTGAGACCTATACCCTGGAAGTCTCTGCAGATGAAGCTTGCCTGGATCCTTAACCAGGACCTCTACAAAGAGAAGCCTGATTTTGAAAGGGCGTCTTGGAAGCTGAATCGGCCAATCTGTTGTGCAGCCTTAGACATCCACATATCACAATCGTGGATGATATCTGAATCAGATCATATAAGGCATCCTCCACAAGAGAGTCATTAAATGCCAGCCTAACAACCTCAGCTATCAGCAAGTGCTGTATCCATCTAAGGAGCATCCTAGCCACAATGCCCACACTTGGTGCCACCTGAATTTGCAGTGTGGAAGCAGAGAAGGCATTTCTAAGGAGAGTGCCTCCCTTAGAGGTGAACTACCTTCCATTGGAATAGCTACAGTCATGAACAAAGCGTCCACTTCAGGGACATTGGAGTGCTGTTCCAGTTCCCCTTGGGAGAGTGGATACAGTCTGGACATTATTCTGGTGTCTTTCGATGCCACCTCTGGGCCATCTCTGGCATTGCCTCTGGTGGAGGTTCAGAGATGCACAGCACTGCCATGTAATAATTCAGGGACGAAATTTTCTCCCTGTTCAACAAATGGATCACAGTCTAATCCACTCCCATGGCTACCTTGGGAGAGAGTGCAATTCTTCTCAGTCCCTGCTGCTTTCCCTTGAGGGAAATGCAAACAAGCTCTCCAAGCCTCTTTCTATGGAGAGAGCTAATTGGGGGGGGGGGGGGGGGGAGCACTTGGATCGGGCAATTGCAGACTTTGTCCCCGGAGCCACTAAACACTCCTCCCCCATGGCTGTGGAGTACATGGCTTATGCACATATGATTGACAGGCTGCCAGCATTGCTTGAAAAGTGTAAATTAGACTTACCTGCTAATTGTTGTTCCTTAAGGAACTCTAGTCCAGTCCCGGAACCATAGAGTTGTGAACCTCCACCAGCAGCTTTGGAGACTGAAAGATGTCATCGCTTTGATGTCACTGGTACTAATAGGCAAGAACCGCCCACTTCCACCAGTACCTATTGACAAAGCAGACTCAGCAGAGCAACAAATAAGTAGATAATAAAGTCAGAGACTCAACAATTGAAAACAGAGGGCAAACGTGAACCCTACCGAAAAAACCGAAGCAAGCTTTGGGAACCGTGAAAAAAGTCTGAATTCCCGAGCATATGAGGTACTGCTGCGCCAAAGAAATAAGGAGGGCTCCCCTGAGAAAACCCCCAAAGAACCCGAAGCTCTTATCCACTTGTTATTCTTCTTATATGGAAATGAAAACTTCAGGCTGAACACCCGCGCAACACACTGGGAGGGATCCGGGACTGGAACAACAATTAGCAGGTAAGTCTAATTTACACTTCCTTTGCGTCCCTCTAGTCCAGTCCCGGAACCACCTGGACTCACCCAAAGAACCCAACCAAAACCAAGTCTGAACAGCGTAGTTACTCACCTGTAACAGGTGTTCTCCAGGAGCAGCAGGAATCAGTCCTCACTTATGGGTGACGTCGGCGCCGACGGAGCCCTCGCGGAGCAATTTTCCCCAGCTTTCAAAGAAAGCCTTTGGGAATTGCAGCGCGCATGCGCGGTCGTCTTCCCGCCCGAGGGTGCCATCTTAGCCAGTCAGATGACATAGCTAAAAAAGACAGCATAAAAATTTGCAAAACGAACATAAGCAGACGATTGCAACTCCAAGGGGAGGAGGGAGGGTAGTGAGGACTGATTCCTGCTGCTCCTGGAGAACACCTGTTACAGGTGAGTAACTACGCTTTCTCCAGGACCAAGCAGGAAGTCAGTCCTCACTTATGGGACTCCCAAGGCTACCGGAGACCCTAAGCACAAAAATGAGCTCCCTCTAGCTCAGCAGCACAGAAGGAAAGAATCTTCGCTGAATTACCACCCACCGGTAGCCCACATCCGGGATGGAGGGTAGGAGTTGCTCAGACCTCAAAGAGATTACGGAGGACTGCCTGTCCGAAAGCACTGTCCCTACGGGACTCCCTCTCGAGACAGTAATGGACCGCAAAAGTCTGGCTCGAAGACCAAGTAGCGGCCCGGCAGATGTCTGCCAGCGGAACAGAGCGGAGGTAAGCCACTGACGTGGCCTTTGCCCGAACGCAATGAGCCGTGACTCGACTTTCTAAGGAGAGTCCGGCTGCCCCATAAGCCCAAGAGATACAGTCCGCAACCCAGATGGACAGAGTACGCTTGGAGACCGGGAGCCCCAATCTATTGGGGTCAAAAGACACAAAAAGCTGAGCAGCTTTACGGTGCTCTCGCGTACGGTCAAGGTAGAAGTTCAGAGCTCTTCTACAGTCCAGGGTATGGAGGACCGTCTCAGCTCGGCTGGAGTGTGGTCTGGGAAAGAAGGTTGGAAGTACCACCTCCTGATTGATGTGAAAAGGGGAGACCACTTTAGGCAGAAATTTCGGATGAGTCCGTAGGACCACCCTATTCTTGTAGAACCTAGTGTAAGGGGGATCAGACACGAGGGCCTGCAATTCACTCACGCGTCTAGCGGAAGTGAGGGCTATCAAGAACAGTGTTTTCCAAGACAGAAAACGGAGAGAACAGGTAGCCATAGGTTCAAAAGGCGGACAGGTGATCCACTGCAAAACCACATTCAGGTCCCAGTCAGGCGCTGGCGGGCGCAGAGGTGGTTTAAGTAGAAGGAGACCTCGGAGAAACCTCGCTACGAGAGGGTCAGTGGAGAGAGGTCTGCCGTCCACCGGCACATGATGTGCTGAAAGAGCACTGAGGTGAACTTTGACGGAGTTGGACTTAAGTCCCAGATTAGAGAGGTGCAGCAAGTACTGCAAGATCACCGACACCGGGCAGGAGAAGGGATCCTGAGACTGTTGGGTACACCAGACTGCAAAGCGACGCCATTTAAGGGCGTAGCATTTGCGGGTAGAAGGCCGTCGCGAAGCCAAGACGACCTCCTCCACCTCCGCCGGCAGGAGAAGGGGAGCAAGGACTACCCTCTCAGCAGCCAGGCCATGAGGTTGAGAGACCTGAGGTTGGGGTGCAGGAGGGACCCCTGATCCTGAGTGAGGAGATCCGGTTGTACCCCCAGAGGGATTGGATCCTCCACCGCCAGTTGCAGCAGGAGCGGAAACCAGGGCTGCCTGGGCCAGCGAGGGGCCACCAGGATCATGAAGGCTTTGTCTCGGAGAACCTTGAAAAGAGTCCGAGAGACTAGCGGGATGGGAGGGAAAGCGTACAGAAGGCTCCCCGACCACGAGATCAGAAAGGCGTCCGCCGCAACCTGAAGGGGGTGTGGCTGACGAGAGCAGAAGCGAGGAAGCTGCCGGTTGTGAGGACTGGCAAAGAGATCCACCGTGGGGAGACCCCACTTGAGGAAGAGCTTCTGAACTACCAAGGGATCCAGACGCCACTCGTGCGGCTGGAGGACCCTGCTGAGTTTGTCTGCAAGGCAATTTTCTTGGCCCGGGAGATAAACTGCCTTGAGGAGACTGCCGTGACTGACGGCCCAAGAGCAGAGCTTCTGTGCCTCCCGGCAGAGGAGGAAGGAGCCCGTGCCCCCCTGCTTGTTCACGTAGAACATGGCAACTTGATTGTCCGTCTGGACAAGGACGGACTGTTGGGAAGTCAGGTGGGAGAAGGCCTTGAGAGCTAGGCGGATCGCCCTGAGCTCCAGGAAGTTGATCTGCTGAGCAGACTCCCACGTGGTCCAGAGGCCCTGAGTACGTGCCTCTTGGCAATGTGCTCCCCAGCCCAGGAGGGATGCATCGGTGGTCAGCACCCGGGTCGGCTGAGGTGACTGGAAAGGAATTCCGAATATCAGGTTCGGCTGCCGGAGCCACCACCGGAGAGACGAGACCAGCGGCTCGGAAACGCGCACTAGGTCTGCTAGGCCGCCCGTGGCTTGTCGCCACTGCTGGCGGAGACACCATTGAGCAGACCGCATATTCAGGCGGGCATTGGGGGTCACATGGACGGTGGAAGCCATATGGCCGAGCAGTCTCAGGAAGCGCCTGGCGGAGACCAGGGGCTGGCTGCGAAAGCGGTCGGCTAGGTCCATGAGCCGTTGAGCCCTGTCGAGCGGTAGGTATGCTCGCGCCTGAGGAGTGTGCAGCCTTGCGCCGATGAACTCGAGATCCTGTGAGGGGAGCAAAGTGGACTTTGCGAAGTTTATAACAAAGCCCAAGTGCTGCAGCAGAGTCACCGTGCGGCACGTGGCGTTGGTGACCTCCTGAGCGGACGCTGCTCTGATGAGCCAGTCGTCGAGGTACGGAAAGACATAGAGGCTGTGAAGCCGGAGATGGGCCGCCACCACCGCGAGACATTTTGTGAAGACTTGCGGTGCGGAGGACAGGCCAAAGGGCAGTACTCTGTACTGGTAATGATGTCCTGCCACCACAAACCTTAGGTATTGTCGGTGGCTCGGGTGGATGAGGATGTGCGTGTAGGCATCCTTTAGATCCAAGGAGCATAGCCAATCTCCCTGCTGGAGGTAGGGCAGAAGGATTCCAAGGGTAAGCATTTTGAACTTCTCGCACAAGGAACTTGTTGAGGTTGCGCAAGTCCAGGATGGGTCTGAGGCCCCCTGTTCTCTATGGTATCAGAAAATACCTTGAATAAAAGCCTTGACCTCTCAGGTGGTGTGGCACCGGTTCCACCGCCTGTTCCTGCAGAAGACCTGCTAACTCCTGAAGGAGCAACTCCCTGTGCAGAGGGGGGCGCGGAGGTTCTCCCGGAAAATAGGAGGGAGGGACCTGATGGAAGTGGAGAAGATAGCCTTCTCGCACGACCTGAAGCACCCAGGCATCTGCGGTGATGCTGGACCACCTGTGGGCGAAGTGAACCAGCCGGCCTCCGGTGCTGGGAGGAACCAGCGGGGGGGGAGAGGCTATGCTTAGCGAGTCAAAAGCCCCCACCCTGCTGAGCAGGGGCTGGTGGTGCAGGCTTGGGGGCTTGCTGCCTACGGGACCCGTTACCCCGTCCCTTGGCCTGCTGGCCCTGTTGGGGAGCTGCAGGGGCCTGATAATGGGGGTATTGTTTGTAGGCAGCCGCCTTCCTCGGGTAAAAGGACTTTTTCCCCGAGCCCTTCTTTTTCTGGGAAGGGGCGGAGGTCTTCCTAGAAAGCCTGGTCCTGGTGAGAGTCTCAGTCTCAATTTGCGCAGCCTTTTCCGCCATGGGCTTGCCAAAGAGGTTTTCGCCTCGGCAGGGGACATCGACCAACTTGTCCTGCACCCAGGGCTCAAGGTCTGACGACTGAAGCCAAGCCTGTCGGCGGGCACCGATGCCGGCTGCGGCCACTCGAGCCGAGGCTTCAAAGCCATCATAGGCTGCTCGGGACATGAACTTTGAGCATTCCCGAATGCCAGTGGACAAGGCTAGGAACCTCCGCAAGGGCTCCTCGGAGAGACCAGCGGAGAATCCGGCTAGCTCTTTAGCCAGATCCCGGAGATACATGCCCATGTATAGCTGGTAAGTCTGGACACGACATGCGAGCATAGAGCCCTGGAAGCACTTCTTGCCAAGAACATCCAGGTTACGGGCCTCCCTTCCAGGAGGCACCGAGGAGTGCATCTTCTGGCTCTTAAGACGATGCATGGCCGATTCCACTACCATGGAATGGTGTGGCAGCTGTGCCTTTTGAAAGCCAGGGCTCTTGCGGACTCGATAGATAGAATCGACCCGCTTGCTCAGGACCGGCGAGGATGCCGGACTCTCCCACATGCGGAAGAGTAGTCGTTCCAGCATAGGAGGAACCGGCACAGTAAAGTGTTCCCTCGCGGGAGAGTCATACTGGAGGGCGTCGAGCTCTTCGGCTCGAGGCTCCTCCTCGGGATCCGCAGGGAAGGCCAAAGCCTTGGCCATATCCCTAACGAAGTCCGAGAACCGGGCATCCTCCGGGGGGGACTGCTTCCGAGGCTCGGACTCCGGTGAGTCCGATGGGACACACCAAGTCCGGAAAGAATCAGGTGACTCTTCCTCCTCAGACTCCCAGACCGACTCCGACGAGGACTCGGTGGGGTCGGCCCGGGCAGGGTGCGGCGCCAGCCGCCCCGACGCCGAGGGAGTCGGCGTCGGCGACCTCGGTCCCGAACGGGAGGCCGAGGGTGACCTCGACCGAGGATCGACTCGAGTTCTCATTGACTCGAGGATCGGCTCGGTCTCCGGGGTCGACTTGGACGTCGACGTCCCGGCGGTCGGGGCAGCGGCGCCAGCGAAGCCAGCGAGCAGTGCCCTCTGCTGGTCCATGAAGGCAGACAGTCTGCTCTCCAAGGCCGTCAACCTGAGTCCGAGCTCAGGTGACCCAGCAGCCCCCGACTCGGGCCCCGACGGCGTCGGGCCCGACGTCGGCTGTCGCGGAGGCGAGTCCAGAAGGACCACAGGACTTACCCGGGCAGGCATCTCCGACTCCAGGCGAGGTCGCTTCGGGATGTGTTCCTTCTCCAAGGACCCGGGGCGGCTGTCGGGGCTATGCGACCTGGCCCTCGCGGAACCAGGAGCGTCCACCGACGCCGCCCTCGCGGGTTTCACCTTCCGACGATGGTCCCCGGAGGGAGAACCCCGGTCGGAGGAGCTCCGGCGACGGTCCGAGCTGGAGCCTTTCGACGCGGAGGCCTCCGACGAGGTCCGGGTACGGCTGGGGTCAGCGAAGATTCTCTCACGCTGATGCCGCCGACTTCTCAACGCCTTCGAGGACAGTTTGCTGCAGGGC
This sequence comes from Ichthyophis bannanicus, assembly GCA_033557465.1. Taxonomy (NCBI): domain Eukaryota; kingdom Metazoa; phylum Chordata; class Amphibia; order Gymnophiona; family Ichthyophiidae; genus Ichthyophis; species Ichthyophis bannanicus. The sequence goes on along the minus strand of CM066051.1, from coordinate 103,999,250 downwards.
CCACAGATCAGTTCCTCATGATCCGGGCCCAGGCAGCGGAGGCAAAAGTCGTGTGTGTCGGTTAGTGACATATTTCGGTCACACCGACCACACCGCTTAAACCCACTGGCAGCCATCGGGGGAAAAAGGGCCCCTGCGAGGTCAAAGGACCGGGCTGCCATGGAAACCGAAAACGAAAGCTGACTAAGTCAGAAAAACCGAAAAAAGTAAGAGGACTCGTGACCGGCGTCGCGAGTCCGGGCGGGAAAAAGATCGGCGTCGAACCGAAGGAAAAAAAGGATAAAATAAAGAAGAAAATCAACTTTTTCGCGGGGACAAGACGGGGACGTCTGTAGGGCTCCGCGGAAAAAAGAAGACTGGCTAAGATGGCACCCTCGGGCGGGAAGACGACCGCGCATGCGCGCTGCAATTCCCAAAGGCTTTCTTTGAAAGCTGGGGAAAATTGCTCCGCGAGGGCTCCGTCGGCGCCGACGTCACCCATAAGTGAGGACTGACTTCCTGCTTGGTCCTGGAGAACATGGTACACCACAACCCTACGGGAACTGAAGAAGGACCTGAGAAAGCAAGAACGTAAATGGAGAAAGCTCAAAACCGAGGAATGCAAAAAGACTTACCTCAACCTCCTATCAACTTATAAAAATGAAGTCAACCAGGCGAAGAAAACGCACCACACAACCACACTTAATAAAGCCCTCAACAGGCCCAGGGAGCTTTTCGCACTCGTCAAATCACTCACCAAAGCTCCGCAGGACAGCAATCCTAGCGGCTCCATAACAGCCCAGCAGCTAGCAGATCACTACGCCAGCAAGCTTAATCCCACAGCACCTGCCCTCCTCGCTCCAAAGCTGGACACAGACAACTCCCTATCAAAAATCAACACCCGGGGAAGAACTGAGCAGGGTGGAAAATGGTCAACCTTCCAGAGGGTGGATGACCAACAGATAAAAGGCATCATCACCAACCTAAAAACCACTACCTCCCCTCTTGACCCCTGTCCAGCCTCCTGGATCAAGGCAACCAAAGAGGAAATAGCACAGCACATCTCCCACATAGTGAACCTCTCACTACTGCAAGGTCTCATGCCATCACTTGTAGTAGGATGTAGTAAAGGCTGTTAGTGTAGCTGGGTTTAAAAAAGGTTTGGACAAGTTCCTGGAGGAAAGGTCCATAAACCATTATTAAGAAGTGACCGAAGATATCAATGCTTGACCCAGTACAAGCATTGTGGAACTTGTGTCTCTTGGGGAAACTGCTAGGTACATATGACCTAGATTGGCCACTGTTGGAAACAGAATACTGGGCTTGATGGACCTTGGTCTGACCCAGTATGGCATATCTTATGTTCTTATGTTCTTATGTTCACTTCTCAAGAAGTCTCTCATACGCCCCATTTTGAAAAACAAAGCACTCAACAAAGATGACCCTACCTCTTACCGCCCAATTTCAAGCATATCCTTCCTCGCCAAGATCATCAAAAAGGCAGTGCAACAGCAGCTACAGGACCACATTGATGACGCAAATGCCCTTGATGTGCATCAATACGGATTTCGACATCACGGCGTAGAAACCCTCCTGTTAGCCCTAATGGACAACCTACTCAAAGGTATGGAAAACAAGAGCAAGATGTACATGCTTATATTCATCGATATCTCCGCAGCTTTCGACTCGGTGCATCACCCAACACTGCTAGAACGACTCGAGTCCATAGGCATTTCAGGAACCCCACTAAAATGGTTCTCCTCCTATATAACAAACAGAATGCAGCAGGTCAATTTCAACAATGTCAAAGCAACCCCCTTCCCTCAAACCCAAGGCATTCCACAAGGCTCCGCCCTCTCCTCCCTCCTATTCAACTTATACCTACAGCCAGTATGCAAGATCTTCCAGGGCCATGACATCAACTACCATATCTACGCAGATGACCTAATGCTCTATATGCAACTAGACGTAAATAACCCGAACCTCAGCAAACTTGAAAAATGCCTACACGAGCTTCAACTCTGGCTCCAACACAATAATATGTTCATTAACCACAAGAAAACAGAAGTAATGTGTATCTCCAGGAAACCGGGATTCGAGCCCCCTGCAACTGTCACCATGAACAATAATAATTACAACATCAAGACAGAGATAAAATACCTAGGAGTGATGCTTGACAGCAACCTAAATATGGACAGGCACCTTTGAAATACCAATCGGGCTATTTTCCACAAATTAAAAGTCCTTCAGCCCTTACGTAGCATCCTCGATCATTCTGACTTTAGATCTGTCGCTCAAGCCTTCATCGTTCCACACCTAGACTACTGCAATGCCATACTGCAAGGCCTGCCAAGGAAAACTACAAATATTCTGCAAATGGCACAAAACGTTGCTGCCAGAATCATTATGCAAAAAAGACTCTCTGACCACATTACACCCACCCTAATTGAGCTTTATTGGCTCCCCATCACGGCCCGCATTCAATACAAAATTTTAGTCACTACTTTCAAACTCATCCATAATGTAGCGCCCTCTCATCTCAACAGCTTGATATCCAATCTACCCAACAACAGAAGTAGAAGAACAGCGAACCTCAATACCCTCTGCCTCCCGAAGTCCTTCACAAAGGTTAATGCATGTACCAGTAACAGAGCTTTCTCATTTATAGCGCCTGCGCTCTGGAACCGGTTGCCAAGTAAACTGCGTGAAATCTGTGATCTGAAAGATTTCAGAAAAAATCTTAAGATACACCTCTTCCAATCACACTACAACTTAACCTCGTAAATTTCACTCAGCTGTGTGTAAATACGTATATAAGGATCCTGTGTAAAGTCCTAACAATCAGTCACTTGTAAATATGTATATAAGTACACTGTGTGAACCCTTAACATAAATCAACTGTAACCCTGTAACCCCATGTTTTTGCTGTGCTCTACCTCCCCTCCCTAATCACATGGTATGCATCCATAATTCTGGCCGGTACAGCCATCCTTACCATGTGTAACAACCGCTGCTGATCACTGGAAGCAGCGGGATACAAATGTACGCTAAATAAATAAATAAATATAAATAAATAGAGGATGTAACAGAGCAGTGAATATCAACGGGAGGGACCCGCAAGGCCAGCCTGAAGTACTGCGGCCCCAAAACGCCCGTCCTCCCACGCCTGTACATCGAGCCGGTAGTGCTTGGCAAAGGAATGCAGCGAGGACCACGTGGCCGCCCTACAAATGTCCGCCACCGGTACCAAACTGATCTCCGCCCAAGACGCCGCCTGCGCCCTGGTCGATTGCGCTCGAAGACCTATGGGAACTGTCTTCCCCCTGAGAAGGTAGGCTGAAGCGATCGCCTCCTTCAACCACCGCGAAACCGAAGCCTTAGCCGCCACCTCCCCTTTGCGCGGCCCGCCAAACAAGACAAACAACCTGTCTGACTTGCGGAACGATGCCGTATCGCAGAGATACCGTTTGAGGACTCTACGAACGTCCAGAAGATGCAACCTGCCGCCCGACTCCTCGTTCTGCTCCTCCGAAAACACCGGAAGCGACACCACCTGGTTAAGGTGAAACACGGAAACTATCTTTGGCAAGAAGGCTGGAACCGTACGCAACTGCACTTTGTGACGAGAAAAGGACAAATAGGGCTCCCTACAAGACAGCGCTTGCAATTCCGAGATTCTTCTAGCGGAGCAAATGGCTACCAGAAACACCGTCTTCAAGGTCATATCCTTTAGAGAGGCTCTACCAGAGGCTCAAACGGCGCCGCAACCAAAGCCTCCAGTACCAAATTCAAATCCCACGGAGGAACCACACACCGTCTCGGTGGCCGTAAGAGCAGCGCCACCTGCAGAAAACGCCGAATATCACCGTGAGAACCTAACGGCTGACCTTGAATCTTCCCCCGGAAGCACGAGAAAGCAGCTAGCTGCACTCGCAAAGAACTGGCCACCAGACCCTTCTCCACACCATCTTGCAAAAAAGAAAGGACCTGCGGCACTGAGGCTCCCAAAGGACGCAGACACCGCTCCGCGCACCAAGCTTCGAACACTCGCCACACTCGAATGTACGCCAACGAAGTAGACCGTCTTCGCGCCTTCAGTAAGGTAGAAATAACCGCCGCCGAATAACCCCTGGCAGTCAACCTAGTCCTTTCAAGAGCCATGCCGTAAGCGAGAATCGATCCACCTGAGGCATGCGCAACGGTCCTTGCAGCAAGAGATCTTTCCGCTGAGGAAGTCTCCACGGCCTGTCCACCAGCAGCCATACCAAATCCGCATACCACGGCCTTCGGGGCCAGTTGGGCGCCACCAGTATCACGCGAGCCTAGTGCCGCTCTATGCGCTGTACCACCTTGCCTATGAGGGCCAAAGGCGGAAACACATAGAGGAGCCCCTCCACAAGCCACCGCTGCGACAACGCATCGAGACCCTCTGACATTCGTTCTCTCCGCCTGCTGAAGAACCGGGCTACTTTTGCCGACTCGAAGCTTGCCATGAGATCCAGGACCGGAATCCCCCACCGCCGAACCAACATGGCAAAGACGTCCGGGTGGAGAGCCCACTCCCCCAGATCTACTCTGCGGCGACTTAAAAATCTGCCTCGACATTGTCCACGCCTGCCACGTGCTGCGCCGACAATGCCTGTAAATTCTGCTCGGCCCAATACAACAGCAGAGTCGCCTCTGCCTCCAGCGACGCACTGCCCGTGCCTCCCTGGCGATTGATATAGGCCACTGTCGTCGCATTGTCGGAGAGAACCCTTACCGGCTCCTGACGAAGGCACTCGTGAAACTCCTGAAGCGCCAAAAACACAGCCCTCATCTCTAACCTGTTGATGGACCATTGCTTCTCTTCGATCGACCATAGCCCCTGAGCAAAGTGTCTGTCGTAATGCGCTCCCCAACCCGCGAGACTGGCATCCGTCGTTACTAGTCTCCAGGCCGGAGGATGCAGCGACACTCCCGCGGACAGATTCGCGGGCTCCAACCAGCAGCCGAGTTCCTGACGCACCTCCGGAGGACACACCAGCCGGTGTGACAACGCATCTCTCTGATGAGACCAACGCCTGAGAAGAGCCCTCTGTAACGGCCGCATATGAGAGCGGGCCCACTGAACTACATCGATCGTGGCTGCCATTGTACCGAGCAATTGCAAGTACTGCCAGGCCGTCGGCGCCCTGCACCTTAGAAACTGACGCACGAGCGTTCTCAATTTCAGCGCTCTCTGCTCCGGGAGAAACACTGCCCCTTGCCTGGTCTCGAAGCGCGCTCCCAAGTACTCCAAAACCTGAGACGGAACCAACCTGCTCTTTGCCAAGTTGACCACCCAGCCGAGACTTTCCAGCAGCCGTATCACCCGAGCTGTGGCCGTCGCGCTTTCCTTGCTGGACTTCGCTCAAATCAACCAATCGTCTAAGTAAGGGTGAACTAGAATTCCCTCTTTGCGAAGCGCCGCCGCCACGACTACCATGATCTTGGTAAACGTTTGAGGTGCCGTCGCCAGACCGAAAGGCATCACCTGAAACTGAAAATGCCCCATCGGTACCGCAAACCGTAGGAACCTTTGATGCTCTTGGCGCACCGGGATATGGAGGTATGCTTCCGTAAGATCCAAAGACGTCAGAAAGTCCCCTGCTCTGATGGCTGCCATGACGGAGCATAAAGATTCCATCCAAAAATGGGTCACGCGAAGACACCGATTCACCCTTTTTAAGTCCAGAATCGGCCTAAACGTACCTTCCTTCTTGGAAACCACGAAATAGATAGAGTATCGACCGCACCCGTACTGGTCCGCCGGGACGGGCACCACCGCTTTGAGCTGCAGCAGCCGCTGAAGCATCTCCGCGACTGCCCGCCTTTTTCCCGGCGCCCGGCACAGGGAAAGGACAAAGGAATCTATCACGGGCCGATGGAGCTCTAGAGCATAGCCCTCTCGAATGACCTCCAACACCCACTGATCTGAGGTAATCTGGACCCAGGCAGGGTAAAACTCCCGCAACCTTCCTCCCACGGGCACCACCGCCACCTGAGTCCGCCGCATCTCATTGTGACTTCCTATTGGTAGAGGTTTGAAAGGGAGCAAAACCCCGACCGGCCCCTCGAAAACCTTGTCCGCGATAGGGGAACCGTCCCCTCTGCGCCTGGCTAAAACGGGAGGACCAAAATCTCCGAAAATCCCTGGAGAGCCCCCTAGATGCTACCGCTCCCCGGCTCTGCTTAGGCTTATCCTCCGGGAGCCGACCCCCCTTGGTCTCCCCCAGATCCTTGACTAACCTTTACAAACCTTCACCAAACAGCAGCTTCCCCCTAAATGGAAGCATACTAAGCCGCGCCTTTGACGATCCGTCCGCCGACCAGTTACGCAACCACAGATACCTGCGGGCAGCCACCACGGACGCCATACTCTTAGCTAAACCGCGGATAAGATCGTAATGTATATCTGACAAATAAGCCGTGCCCGATTCCAGCCGCGCCAGATCCTCAGCGTGGCCGTCCAACTGCTCACCCTGCAACCGCTGGGACCATCGCAAGCAGCCGCGGGCTACCCATGCCCCCGCGATCGAGGCCTGCAGAGAAAGGGCACACATATCGAAGACCTGCTTCAATAAGGTATCTAGCTTCCTGTCTTGCACATCCTTCAAAGCCGCGGCACCCTCAACCGGAATAGTCTTCTTAGTGACCGCCAACACTGCCGCATCCACCTTTGGAGAGTGGAAAATCTCCATGTCCTGTTCGGAAAGCAGATAAAGCCGGGCTAAGGTCCTAGTACCTCGAAGTGCCGACTCCGGCGAGTCCCACTCCTCCTGAATCATGTTCCGAAAGACTCTATGAACCGGGAACACCTTTTGGGAAGTTCGCACCGCCTGCAACAGAGGATCCTCCACCGATTCCTCCGTCGTCGGCGCCACCGAGGGCATATTTAACGCCTTAAGAGTCTCAGCAATTAAAGCTGCCAACTCTTCCCGACGAAACACCCGGACTACTCTACTCTGTAGCTCCAAATCCGGGAACTCCCCCTCCTCCAAGTCCGCATTAGAGGCCTCCTCCACATCTAAATCGGCCACCCCCACCTCCTCTGCCAAGCGAGATGGCGGGCTGTCATCCCGGACCTCTCTGCGCTTCTTGAGAGGCACCTCGTCCTCCTCCGGGAGGAGTCCCGATCCTGCCCGCTTAAGCCCCATAGGGCTACGAGCCAGAGCTACCATACCAGGTTGCAGCAAGGCCAACGCCTTCTGCATCAATGAGAAAAAATCCTGCGGAATTCCGGGAACACCCCCCCCCCCTGGATCCCTCCGGGCGCCAAAACACCACTCTCTGTCGAGGAAGGACCCGCCATGGGCTCCGCAGGGGCCAAAGGCGGCGGCCCGGACTCTCTGCCTTCCGAGGGGCCCGCTACCTGCTCCTCAGCGGATCCCCCCATAGCCCTCTCCGTCACCACCGCTTCCAGGGAACACGCTTTACAAACCCCGGACTCCAAGAGCTCGCTACGTCGCACCCCGCAGACAAGACAGCGGGATTTAGCCGGCATCTTACCCAGAGCCACAGAACTGACCAATCCCTCAGACCACTAAGCTCCAGGCCCCGTGAGCGCAAAGATCTGCGCCGGCGTTTTTTTTTTTTTTTTGGTAACCACAAGAGCAGAGGTCAACTAGCAAAATGGAGCTAACCCGATCTCAAAACGAAGCTCAGGAAACCGTTGAGGACACCGAGTAAGTCGGGCCGTTGAAAACTCGGCTCCCAAAATGGCCGCCGCCAGAACTCCCGCGCAAACTACACGCGGCTGGCCGCAGAGACCCCGAGGCCCTCGGAATTAGCCACGGGGACTCCCTGACACCCCCTCTGCTCCGCGCTCGAAGCGCCAACCTGGGAAACCCCCTGCCGACTTTCCGACGCACCGGGGCTGAAGGAGGGAGATAGAGGGAGGAGCCAGCACACCTCCAATGCCGGAGCACAGCCTGCACGCGGCTTCAGCTCCGGCGTGTCTCAGTGAAGAGAGCAAGGCCTGCAATCGTGCCGCTCCCGCAGCGGTCCCCTGAGGCTGCCCTCCGGCCTTTTAGTGCTGCTGCCTGCAGAAGCACGCTCTCTGCCTTCCACCTGCTCCTCACCCTTCTTTACTGCGGGTTCGGGAGCAGGGAGGCACCACACAATACCCCGCCCCCCCCTGTGCTCGTTTAAACGCTGGGGAGAAGAACTCCACAGAGAGAGAAAGGAGAGACAAGAGAGGGAGGTCCACAGGAGAATCAGGTAAGACCCCTTTAGCAGCAGCAGCAGCAGACCTGAAATCAAAACAAAAAAGCACCTAATCAGATACAAAAAACAAACTAACAAGAGAAAGTTGAATCCTTTACAGGATTGTTCAAAAGAAAGCTCTGCTTATTTGTACCCTCCTGAGCCCAATCCCGGGCTCAGAACCTCCTAGCTGCTTGGAGATTGAAAGTACTGATGGAAGTGGGCGGTTCTTGCCTATTAGTACCAGTGACATCAAAGCGATGACATCTTTCAGTCTCCAAAGCTGCTGGTGGAGGTTCACAACTCTATGGTTCCGGGACTGGACTAGAGAGACGCAAAGGAATAGTCTGTAAACTGCTCAGCAAGTATTGCTGAAAAAAAGGACAAGGAACTCCGAGGGGCCCTCCTGCAGCCATTGATTCCAGACTTACTCCCTTCAGGAGCATGCAGTCATCTAAGATGCCTGCCATTCCTACTGGTGGGAAAACTGGAAGAGGCACAGGGTTCATCACAGCTTCACAGTTTTGTTTTTGTTTTTTTAATATACCGCTTTATCATTTCAATACAAGCAGTTTACATTGAAACTTAAACTTGGTAATGTACATTAAACAGGGACATTGATAACTTGGATTTTTCTGAGGCAATGGGAGGGTTAAGTGACTTGCCCAAGACCACAAGGAGTGCTAGTGGGAATCGAACCCTGGCCTTTGGGTTCCCAAGCCAGTGTTCTTAACCATTAGGCTACTCCTCCAGGCCCCAGGCCCCCAGTAGAGGGTCCCGAATCAATGAAAATACAAAAATGAAATGAAAACGTGACAATTCTCATCTATGAGATTCCTTATATGTGTGGCTGATTCATCTCACTTGTCGATGGAGGAAACAGCTGTAACAGATTAGCCATAGACAGAAGGATAAATCAGACTCTCAGACCCACCCACTTTCCCAAGGAGTTAACTTCTAAGCTCTATATTAAATTGAGATAGTGGCTATCCAGGAATTCCTGCACGTGTTCATAAAAACGTAGAAGGTCTTAGAAAACTCAGTGACATCGCATGATGCCACCCACTTGTATGACGATTTATCTTACTATCTAAAGAGAACCCTCATTACAGGTAAGTAATATCACTTTCTGCTTCCTTAGATTCAGTCTGCCTGCAGTTGTTATATATGTAAGACAACCTCCACTTCTTTCATTTCCAAGCCCTAAACCGAGCTGTAGGGCATTGTAATCTTTCTGTGTTCCCGTCCTTGTGCCAAGCTTGAAGCAAGCAGCCTTAAGAGATCTGTTTACAGAAAGATCGGGCTTTTCTAATTAGCTTTATGGAGGGAGAGAGAAAGAGAGAGAGAGGCAAAGTGACTTATGTGAAATGTTTACAAGACTTCAGAGGGCATGAAATTTCATCTGCAGAAAGCTCAGTGCCTATGATATTAATTGGTACCTGACTTGCACAATGTCATAGGCCATTAGAGACAGGCAGTCTCCAGTTCTCCACAGGTGAGGATAGTACAGAGCCTGACAGAGTGTCCCTTTATCTCTGTTCAGCTGACAGCCAAAGCACTGCATCCACTCAGTGTGTGAGATACTCCCAAGTAGTGTGCAAAATGTTCCTAAGCAGTGTTTGCTTATGACTCTGACAGGCTTCCCAGTATGCCTAGTTTAACAAACTGGTTATGATACCACTACCCCAGGGAATTTGGAAGGGGTGAGCAAAATGGGACGCTACTCGGTGCCACGCCACCGTAGAAGTAAGCTCTTGTGCAAACTGGTTACTGGACATGTAACAACCCAGGAAGTGATGTCTTCAGTCCCCTAACTGCCTGGGGTACCGTTAAGTCCGGCAACAATCCTGCCTCTGCCTGTTAGCTTTGCCAGTTGCTTTATTTCAATGACTGGCTCCCCTCAGCTCAGCCGAGATGATTACTCTTAGGATCTTTTTCTTCTTCTTTGTGTTCTCTGGCAACAGTCTTCTTAGCTTTGGCAATGCTTAGATTATTAAGATTTCCTCATCTTTAGACAGCAGGAAGCTCACCTCCCCCATGGGTCCTCTTCCATCCTTTTCCCACTAGGCCCTGCGCCCTGCCATCTGAGAGCGGCCCTGGCAAAGCCCATTTTGGCCCCTTCACCTGTGAGCTACCAGGCTCCTCTCCTCGCTGCCTTAAGCAAAAGGCCTTATGCATGAAGAGAAACTCTGGCAAAAATGCGGCCAGCAACTCCCCAGGGTGTTCCTTACCAGGAGAAGGTTTTGAGGGCTTTGTTGACTTCCCTGACTTCTTCCTTATACCCTGCGCCGTGAAGGCCGGGGCTTCCGTGCTCCCTTCCCCTACCTCGGCTTGCTCTGCTGCGACTGGCATCCTGCAAGCTTCCGTGGTTGGAGAAGAGTCTTCTTTGTCCCCCAAGGGAAGACTTTCCCCGCTTTCCTCGAGGAATCCTTCCTCTGACGACCTGGCTTCTGCCTCACAGGTATGGCAGAACCCAGTGCTGGAAACTGGCCTCTGCGTGAGCCACATTCCAGACACATGCTCTTAGGGGGCATTCTGCTGGCAACCTTTTTGCCTACTGAAATCTCTCCTTCACTCTTAAGCTTTTTTTTTTTTTTTTTTAAATTGAAAACAAAAAATCCACAGGAAACGCTAATGGCCTAATTGACTTTTTTCCGTTTGTCCTTTCTCCTGTGTTTTTTTCCCCCCAACGCAGCCTCAAGACAGATCAAAATAAAAAAATGTGATTGCAGCTGCCCCCAGAGTCCGCCTAATGCCTTGTAGCCTGCTCTTTCCCCAAAACAGAGCCACCAGCTTTGAAAAGAAAACAATCCCGCAGTTCACAAAATGGCAGCTGTTCCTGCTCTGAGTGTGAAACTGCCGACAAACTCACTGTTTGCTTTCGTGGCTCTGAAGCTGCTCACGGACTGTCACTCACCGCCCATACAGCTTGTACCGCCGTTGCCACCTGCACTCTCAACCTGACGCTCATCTGCTGGTAGAGCTTCGGTGTCATCGGGAGGGCTCCGAAGATTAGGCCTGCTGACAGCTGCCACCCAGCACTTCGCGGGCTCACCTAGCTTCGCTGAGGGGTTGCAGAAGTGATCCTCTCTCCCATGGAGTACCTTTTGCCTGCCAGAGTCCCCAGGCCTTGGGCATCCCCCCTCTCCCCCCCCCCGCAAGTCCACCCCAGCAGAAATTTAGCCTCACAGCTCCTCTCTTTTTTTTTTTTTTTCAACTTTATCCACCAACAAAACCCTATAGTCAAAAAGGCTAAGAGCCCATTAAACCAATTGGATAGGGTTTTTTTTAATCTATCTTTATCTGTTTCTTTAGTGAGTCCTTTCATATGGAATCACCTCACCCCAGCTGCTTGGAGACTTGAGATACTGGCTCTGGTGGGAGGTACCACTGGTATGTATACTCTGATGTCATCAATCATGACATGCTCAGTCTCAAAGCTGCTGGAGAGGTGACACTACCCATAGATGCAGGACTGGACTGCAGGAATGATAAAGAAGCAGCTCTAGGGATCTCAGATATGGCCAGCAGGAGTGACAGGGACAAAAGTGATGCCTTCTCTAAAGCATACAGAAAGACAGGCAGCAGGGCTCACCGGACACTGTTACCACAATGTACTGCTGTGGCGCTGCAGCTGCTGGTGGCGGCTGAGGCTGGGGGGACTGGATCTCTGCCACATACTGCTTCTGGGAAGACTGTGACGGTGGCTGCTGCGATACACTCTGGAGTTCTGCTCCATACTGCTGTGGTGCTGCCTGTGGCTCTGTGACATAAGCCTGGGTTGCCATGTCAGCAGTGGGGGAGATGGTAATCTGCGTCCTTTAATGACAAAGAGAGGGAGACAAAAGAAACATTTATTTAGTATACATTAATATGCCCCATAACTGATTTAAACCATCCAGTGTGGTGTGGAACATCCATAAAATTCATTAAAAAGATCATGAAAACCAGATCTACCAGACTAACAGAATCACCTACCCAGCAAACTAAATAAGCAATAAGCTTCCTCAGACAGCCTAAACTGCAGAACATGACATTCTGCCTTAAGAGTCATAGGCAGTAAATTACAGTGCTCAGGTCCTACAACTGAAAATGCTGTTGAACTCATTACTGACAATTTTAACATGCCTAACACATGGACACAAGGCAGCACCCCTGGCAAAGGCAGGAGAATGTACCTTGCTGTTTCCTCTGATGCATCAGTTTATTTCTTAATACCAGAAAATAATTTCCATGGGTACATTGCAATTTACCCAGGTCTGAAAACTGGCTCAGTGGGATTCCATGATGCACATACTTTTAGCTGCATATGGGGAGAAGCATTCATGGGACATATTTTAGTGTGTAAAATATCATATATATTTGAAAAATGTAATCTGTCACAAAAATGCTACCTGCATATAAGGAGAAATTTCACTTACCGTTAATTTCTTTTCCTGGAATCCTGCTAGACCAGTCCAGATAAGTGGGTTTAGTCCCCTTACCAGCAGATATTGGAGACAGAGAAAAAAAACACCAGAAGCTTGATTGGCTGAGCCCTGGTAGATATATACTATACTCCTAGGGGTTGCCTTTAGTATACTCTGACAAAGCAAGACCTACTTTAACAGAAGAACAGGCACGTTAACCGAACTCCGGAGTGCCCTCGTGCAACCATTAGCTATATACAAGAAGCAGTCCTTCTTGAGGAGCGGCAATGGCTGCTCTACAGGATACAGAATGTATGGGTCCTGGACTGGTCTAGCAGGCTTCCAGGAAAGGAAATTAATGGTAAATTAAATTTCTCTTTCCAATTCATCCTACTAGATCAGTCCAGACAAGTAGGAAGTACCCAAGCTAACCCACCTCAGGGCAGGAAGAGACAGCCGATGCTACCACCCTGGCCTCAAATTGCACAGCATCTCAAGCTTGGAGATCAAGGTGATAGTGTCATACAAAGGGGGACAGGGAAGACCAGGTGGCTGCTCAACAAATGTCGAGGGGAGCGACCTGCGAGCGCTCTGCCCATAAAGTCACCTGAGATAGACAGAGTAGAGTGAGCCTGGAGGGCACAGACTTACCCTGTAGGCAGACTCAATGGCCTGCCGAAGCCACCGTGAAATGGTGGCCTTGGATGCCACAAGGCCCTTTTGAGGCCCCATAAACCATCTGATTTGCGAAAGGAATTTGTAACCTTTAGATAGTGTCTTGGCACTCTGCTGAGATCAACGGTATGTATCCCTTTGTTGGGGCTCATACAATGCTCCCTGGAGAAGGCAGGGAGTGAAATAGTCTGGTTCAGGTGAAAAGCTGTAAGAACCTTCAGTAGGAAGGAAAATACCACAAACAGGGACATGCCTTCCGCGAAGAAGTAGAGAAACGGACCTTGGCACGAGAGAGCTTACAATTCGCAAACTCTTCTGGCCAAGGTTATGGCTACTAGGAATGCAATCTTAAGGGACATGTCCCGAAGTGAAATATGCTTGAGCAGCTTGAAGGGTGCTATCATAAGGCCCCTGAAAATTAAGGAGGGATCCCATGGCGGAGCTACCGGATAGACAGGAGGGTGAAGTACGCCTCTGAGAAATCTGGAAACATCCACATGAGAATGCCCTCCGATGGGCCCACGGAAACAAGTTAGTGCGGAGATCTGAACCCGGAGAGAACCGAGGGCCAGGCCCTTGTCAAGATCCTCCTGAAGGAAGGTTAGAATCTCCAGGATTTGCACCCAGCAAGGCGAGAGGCTCTGACGAGAATACCATGACTCAAAGAGTCGCTACACCCACACGTACGCTAAGGATGTAGAGGGGTGCTGAGCTTTTAGCAGGGTATGGTTTATTATGGTTTATCACATTTGATATACTGCCTTTCAAATAACAGCAAGGCGGTTTACAAAAATTCAAATAATATAGAGTATAGAAATGGGCCATGGGTGTCAAAAAAAAGTTACATCAATTAGATAGGAAAGGAGGAATCAGAGACAAGCATACAAACATACACAAAGAACGGGACTGAAAGAGAAAAAACACACAAGACTGGGCAGTGGTTAAGTTGAAAGCTTTATTGAAAAGATAGGTTTTTAGCTGAGCCTTAAAGGTATGGTAGTTTTGCTCCAGATGTAGTAAGATAGGGAGGGACTTCCACAAAGCAGGGCCAGTAAAGAAAAATGCAGAGTTGCGAGTGGACTGGAGATGCGCATGTGTGGGGGAGGGGAGGTGAAGCCGGTTGATATGAATGGACCGGAGGGAACGGGTAGGAGTATGAAATTGTAGAAGATCAGAGAGGTACTGTGGGGTGTGAATGTATACAGCCTGATGGAGCAGCGTGAGAAGTTTGTAATTTATTTATTTTTATAACAGTATTTCTAAACCGCCTTATCTTAATAATCAAGGTGGTATCACAGCAAACAATCGGGTAAGGTGAGTGTGTTATACATGCAGTGAGGGTGAAATTTAGTTGGGTGAGTGTTGTATTGTGTGCTAGATTGGTATGAGCTATGTACAAAGTGGGCTATATACAGTGGTTCTAAATACATTTTCCATACATACATTGTTTAGGCGGGGTCATGTGCTGTTATACATTCTCTGGGGTTATGTGATGTGTCCATAGTGTTCTATGAACAGCATGGTTTTCAACTGTTTTCTAAAGTCTTTGAGGTCTGTGGTTGCCCTCAAATCATCTGGTAGTTTGTTCCATATTGTTGGAGCAGCCATGGAGAGTGCTCTGTCCGTTGTGTCTTTGCGTGTGTTTTTGTATTCACTTGGGGTAATGGATACGTTGAGCCAGAGGGAGCCAGTGGAGATTAATAAGAAGGGGAGTGACGTGTTCCCAACGTGAGGACTGAGAGATAAGGCATGCGGCTGTATTCTGTATGCGTTGTAGTCTGAGTAGGTGGGATTTAGGGACACCAGAAAGGACAGGACCCTGAAGCTACAGGGTAAACTATTTAAGACTAATAAAAGAAAATATTTTTTCACTCAACGTGTAATCAAACTCTGGAATTTGTTACCGGAGGATGTAGTAAAGGCTGTTAGTGTAGCTGGGTTTAAAAAAGGTTTGGACAAGTTCCTGGAGGAAAGGTCCATAAACCATTATTAAGAAGGGACCCAGGATATCAATGCTTGACCCAGTACAAGCATTGTGGAACCTGTGTCTTTTGGGGAAACTGCTAGGTATGTATGACCTAGATTGGCCACTGTTGGAAACAGAATACTGGGCTTGATGGACCTTGGTCTGACCCAGTATGGCATATCTTATTTCTTATGACAGAATTACAAAAGTCTAGATGGGAGATAACCAGAGACAAGATGAGAGTAGTGAGGGCCTGAAGTGTATGGAAGGGACGGATGGTTCGAATTTGCCAAAGGAAGAAGGAGGACCTAGTAACATGGGATATGTAATCCTGGAAAGAGAGGTCTGAATCAAGAAGAACAGCTAGATACCGAAACTGTGAGACCAGTGGGATGGGGGAACCCGAGAAGGAAGGGGTAAGTGAAGGAGAAGGACTGCCGTGGGTGAACCAAATAGCCAGAGTTTTAGAGATATTTAGGTGTAGACAGTTAGAGACCAGCAAGTCAGCAATGGAAGAAAGACAGGAATTAAGAGGAGTGAGGTCAGGGTGAAGGGGGGGGGGGGAAGTATGATGCAAGAGAATAATATCATCGGCATAATAGAAAGCAGAAAGGCCAGATTGCTGTATCAGTAGTGCAAGGGGAGCCATTAAAATATTAAAAAGCAGAGGTGCCAATATAGATCCCTGAGGAACACCACAGTGCAAAGGAAAAGGATCGAAAGGGGCATCAGACAGAGAACAAGGGAGAACAGAGCAAGACCGGTCAAAGAGATAGGAGTGAAACCATCTGTAGACAGTCCCTCTAAAGCCAGCATCCCGTAAACGGGAGAGAAGAGAATGATCCACTAAGTCAAATGCCGCAGAGAGATCAAGTGATACTGCCACAGTGAAGTCACCACGATCATGTGTCCTGTGAATTTCATAGAGGAAAGCGACAAGCACCGTCTCCACACTGTGTCCGGGATGGAATCCAGATCAGCGAGGATGAAGGAAGTGGGTGGTGTCTAAATGATGCGAAACCTGTGCAAAAACGGCCTTCTCCAATATTTTGGCAAGGAAGGGAAGATGAGAGACCGGGCGATAGTTGGCAGGGACAAGTGGCTCAAGGGAGGGTTTCTTTAGAAGAGGTCGTACGACAGCGTGCTTCCAAGGATGTGGAAAAGTACCAACATAAGAACATAAGATATGCCATACTGGGTCAGACCAAGGTCCGTCAAGCCCAGTATTCTGTTTCCAACAGTGGCCAATCTAGGTCATATGTACCTAGCAGTTTCCCCAAGAGACACAAGTTCCACAATGCTTGTACTGGGTCAAGCATTGATATCTTCGGTCACTTCTTAATAATGGTTTATGGACCTTTCCTCTAGGAACTTGTCCAAACCTTTTTTAAACCCAGCTACACTAACAGCCTTTACTACATCCTCCGGTAACAAATTCCAGAGTTTGATTACACGTTGAGTGAAAAAATATTTTCTTTTATTAGTCTTAAATAGTTTACCCTGTAGCTTCATTGCATGTCCCCTAGTCTTTCTATATTCTGATAAGGTAAACAATCGATCTACGTTTACCCGTTCCACTCCGTTCATTAATTTATAGACTTCTATCATATCTCCCCTCAGCCGTCTCTTTTCCAGGTTAAAGAGCCCTAACCTTTTTAGCCTTTCTTCATAGGAGTATCCTTCCATCCCCTTTACCACTTTGGTGGCTCTTCTCTGTACCTTTTCTAAAATCACTATATCCTTTTTAAGATACGGCGACCAGAATTGCACACAATATTCAAGGTGCGGTCTCACCATGGAACGATATAGAGGCATTATAATATCTTTTGTTTTATTTTCCATTCCTTTCCTTATCATACCTAGCATTCTATTTGCTCTCTTGGCCGCCGCTGCACACTGGGCCGAGGGTTTTAACATGGCATCCACAATGACGCCAAAATCTTTTTCCTGGGTGGTGGTTCCTAATGTGGAACCTTGCATCGTGTAACCATAGTTTGGGTTGTTCTTCCCTAGGTGCATAACCTTGCACTTGTCCACATTAAATTTCATCTGCCATTTTGATGCCCAGTCTTCCAGTTTATCAAGACCCTCTTGCGTTTTAACAACTTTAAATAGTTTTGTGTCATCTGCAAATTTGATAACCTCACTCGTTATTCCACTTTCCAGGTCATTTATGAATATGTCAAAAAGCAGCGGACCCAGCACAGATCCCTGGGGTACAACACTATTCACCTTTCTCCATTGGGAAAATTGGCCATTTAGCCCTACCCTCTGCTTTCTATCTTTTAACCAGTTCCTGATCCACAATAGTACACTGCCTCCTATCCCATGACTCTTTAGTTTTGCCAAAACTCTCTGATGAGGGACCTTGTCAAAGGCTTTCTGAAAGTCCAGATACACAATATCAACCGACTCACCTTTGTCCACCTGTTTATTCACTCCTTCAAAAAAACATAACAGATTAGTAAGACAAGATCTTCCTTGTCTAAAGCCATGTTGGCTGTCTCCCATTAGGTTGTGACTATCTACATGCTGAGTAATTTTATTCTTTATGATGGTTTCTACCATTTTTCCCGGTACTGACGTCTGTAGTTTCCCGGATCACCCCTGGAACCCTTTTTAAAAATTGGTGTTACATTGGCGATCCTCCAATCTTCAGGTATTAGAGATGATTTTAATGACAGTTCACAGATTACTGATAGCAGTTCTGCAATCTCATGTTTCAGTTCTTTCAACATCCTTGGATGTATACCATCCGGCCCAGGTGATTTGCTACTCTTCAGTTTATCTAATAGTTGTAAGACATCTTCCCGATGTATCGATATTTCCTTCAATTCTTCCGCACCTTTAAATACCACTTCAGTCATGGGTAACATCCCTACATCTTCCTCAGTAAAGACCGAAGCAAAGAATTCATTCAGTCTCTCCGCTATCGCCTTGTCGCCTCTTAGTGCTCCTTTAACCCCTTTATCATCTAATGGACCAACTGACTCTCTCACAGGTTTTTTGCTACGAATGTACTTGAAAAGGTCTTTATTTTGCGTTTTTGCTTCCGCAGTAAGCTTCTTCTCAAATTCTCTCTTTGCCTGCCTTATCAATGCCTTGCATTTGACTTGCCAGTGCTTGTGCTGTTTCCAGGTTTCGTCGTTTGGCTCTTTTTTCCATTTCCTGAAAGATGCTTTTTTGGCAACAACAGCCTCTCTGACCTCACCTTTAAACCATGCTGGCAGTTTTTTGGACTTCCTTCCACTTTTCTTAAAGCGTGGAATACAGCTGGTCTGGGCTTCCAAGATAGTATTTTTCAACAACACCCAAGCTTGATGTACGTCTTTAACCTTTGCAACTGCTCCTTTTAGTTTTTGCTTAACTGTTTTCCTCATTTTATCACAGTCTCCCTTTCGAAAGTTAAAAGGTAGTACTGTGGATTTCCTTACTATCCCTCCTCCACTAATTAAATCAAAGGCGATCATGCTATGATCACTATTGCCAAGTGGCCCCAACACCCTTATCTCTTGCACTAGATCTAGTGTTCCACTAAGGACTAGGTCTAATATGGCTTCCCCTCTGGTCGGTTCATGAACCAGCTGCTCCAAGAAGCAGTCATTTATTTCATCTAGGAACTTTATCTCCCTAGCATGTCCTGACATGACACTGACCCAGTCGATACCGGGGTAATTGAAATCACCTATTATCATTACTGCGCTGTAACTTTTGTTAGCTTCCTTGATTTCTTTGAGCATTTCATCATCCATTTGGTCATTCTGGCCAGGTGCTCAATAGTACACCCCCACTGCCATTGCCTTCCCCCTTTTATATGGAATTTCAATCCATATAGATTCTACAGCAGATTTTGTTTCCTGCAAAACTTTGATCCTTTCTGAGTCAATGCCCTCTCTAACATAGAGCGCAACCCCTCCACCAATTTGATCAGCTCTATCATTACGATATAGTTTGTACCCAGGTATCACAGTGTCCCACTGGTTGTCCTCCTTCCACCATGTCTCTGATATTCCAATCATATCTAACCTTTCATTTAATGCTATACAGAGAGACTAGTGTTAATGATAGTCAGAATGGAGGTAAGAAGGACAAGAGAAGGTGTAAGAAGCCATGAAGAAGGGATAAGATCAAGGGAACAAGTGGTCTTATTAGCAAAGGTGATGGATTTGAGCACTTCAGAACTAGTGAGAGGGTGAAAGGAAACCCAAACATGAGACAGGGAAGAAGAGGTGATGGGAGAGGAAGGGTAGGGGGGAATAGGAGGGGGCAGTAAGGTAGGGAAGCCCTAAGATCAGTAACCTTAGCCACCATCTGTTTTGAGTAACCTTTGTGACTCAAGCAGCGCCTTTCAAGAGCCAGGCTGTAAGCGAGCTAGGTCGTTCATGGTGACTGGACCCTGCTGCATGAGACATTTCTGAGCCCCAAGAGCCAGGGGAAATAATTGGGCTAGCCAAATGAGGTCAGCATACCATTGTCTCTGAGGCCAGTCAGGCGCCACCAGGATCACCACTCCAGGGTGAGCTCAATGCATCAAAGAACTCTCCCCAGCAACATCTGCTGAAAAGTCCAAGGGACTAGTTCTCACTCTCAGGATCCAGGACGTGACAGCAGAGGAAGTCCACTTGAATGTTGTCCACTCAGGCGATGTGAATCTGCAGATGACATTCTGCCTGCAGACAAATCGCATGATTGGGATATAGCCATAGCTGGCTATAATCTATTCAGAAGAGACAGAGAAAGTGGAAAAGGAGGAGCAGTAGCCTCGTAAGTCAAATGCAATATTATGATGTGCGGCGTCTAAAAGAACCGAAAAGGTAGACGTGGGCAGCATTGGCATAATTACTGTGGAAGAGATCTCCTGATGAAACTGTGGACGTGAAACGCCTCAGTGGTGCCCCGGTAGACCGTTGAGATCAACACAGAGCTTTTTACAGCTGCGGGAAGCTCCCACTAGAGCGACATTTAAGGAGCACAGAATTTCTGTCGTGCTCGTTTATTTTGAAAAATATTACCTTCACTGAACCTGACAGAATTGAATGAGTCTGAAGTTTTGAAGTTTTGGTAGTGACAACCGCTGAATCAGTATTCCGGTTTTGAGATAAAAATGACAAGCCGGTTTTTTGGCGATTACTAGTGGGAGTGTACCAAATGAAAAGCGCAATGGCGAGTTCTGAAAATGAAAGCTGGTCACTGATGTTCTAATACGCCATTAAGAAAGACGGTAGTCTGAATGGTGGACAAAGTTCTGAGACCAGTTTTTCACCAGTTACGCGATTGAATATGGATGTTTTTTGTCAAAATTAAAAAATTCTCTAAAAAGATTTTCCCTACTATTGTTTGAGTTGGACATATTTTTTGATTGAGCATCAGTTCACGTTCAGAAAGTGACCAAATTTAGGTGTGAGATGCAATATTAAAGCTACTGAAATGCAGGGGGCATGGGGAAAAGAAGAAGCGCTCTGGATTGCGTTGGAAAGAGGAGATGGCACTATCATCCATACTACTGTAACCTACAGACCTCCGATTCAAATCGAAGAAATAGATAATGAATTGATTATAGATATTGCCAAAACAGCCACAAAGGGGGAAGTGATCATACTGGGTGACTTTAATCTACCCAATGTGGATTGGAGTATTCCTTCTGCAAATCTGGACAGAAGCAAAAAAAATTGTGGATGCTTTCCAAGATGCATTACTTAGACAAATGGTGATGGAACCAACCAGGGAAAGCTCAACGCTGGATTTAGTGCTCACCAACAGCGATAGCGTGTCGAATGTCTGGGTGGGTGCCCCTGTGAGCAGCAGCGATCATCACATGGTGTGGTTTGAGACAGAAGCCAAGGTGCAGTCCAATCATAGCAAGCTCAAAGTCCTAAACTTCAAAAACATTGACTTCAGTAAAATGGCCGAGTATCTGAAAGAGGAGTTGGCAGGGTGGGAGAGGATAAGGGAAGTAGAATTGCAATGGGCTAAACTAAAGGTGGCAATAAAAGGGGCAACAGATAAATATGTAAGGAAAGTAAATAAAAACAAGAGGAAAACGAAACCTATTTGGTTTTCCAAAGAACTGGCTGCTCAAATAAAGGCAAAAAACACAGCTTTCACAAAATTCAAAAGCTTGCAAACAGAGGAACACAGAATGGAATACAGGATCAAACTAAAAGAGACAAAAAGAGAAATAAGGAAAGCAAAATCAAAGGCAGAGAAAAAGATGGCTAAAGATGTGAAGTGTGGCGACAAAACTTTCTTCAGGTATATTCGGGAGAGGAGGAATATCAGAGGTGGAATTGCAGGACTCAGAAGTACTGGGAATGGACTCGTGGAAAATGACAATGAAAAAGCGAAATTGCTAAACAAATACTTCTGCTCTGTTTTAACTAAAGAAAGACCACCTGTGACTCCAAAATATAAAAATGGGAATGAAGTAGTTACCACACCATTCACAGAAGATGATATGTTAAAACAACTTGCAAAACTGAAAGTGGACAAGGCCATGGAACCAGATGGGATACATCCCGGGATACTGAAATAGCTCAGAGAGGTTTTTGCAGGTGTGTTAAAGGATGTTTTCAATAGATCCTTGGAAACAGGAGAAGTTCCTTGGGACTGGAGAATGGCTGATGTGGTAACTCTTCACAAAAGTGGTGACAGGGAAGACGTGACAAACTACAGGCTTGTGAGCCTTACCTCGGTGGCGGGAAAAGTAATGGAGGTGCTCCTGAAAGAGCGAATAGTGGACTTTCTCAAAACAGGTTGCATGATCCGCGGCAACATGGTTTTACTGAAGGACGATCTTGCCAAACAAATCTGATTGAGTTCTTTGACTGGGTGACCAGAGAACTAGATTAGGGGCATGCGATAGATGTCATCTACCTGGATTTCAGCAAAGCCTTTGATACTGTTCCTCATAGGAGGCTTATCAATAAACTCAGTAGTTTGGGGATGGGTCCCAAGGTGGTGAACTGGATCAGAAATTGGTTGACTGACAGACAACAGAAGGTGATGGTAAAATGGAGCTCACTCGGATGAAAGGAGGGTGATTAGCGGGGTGCCCCAGGGTTTGGTCCTCGGCCCGGCACTGTTCAATGTATCTGTGAGTGATATTGCTGAAGGACTGTATGGAAAAGTCTGTCTTTTTGCAGATGACACGAAAATTTGCAACAGAGTGGACTCGCCTGAAGGAGTGGATAACATGAGGAAAGATCTACAAAAGCTGAAAGAATGGTCTAATTCTTGGCAGTTAAGATTTAATACGAAGAAGTGCAGCGTCATGCACTTGGGAATCAGAAATCCAAGGGAAATGTACGTGATAGGGGGCGAGAGGCTGGTGTGTACGGACCAGGAGAAGGACCTTGGTGTGATTATTTCTGAGGATCTCAAGGTGGCAAAACAATGCGACAAGGCAGTGGCAAAAGCCAGGAGTATGTTAGGTTGCATACAAAGAGGAATTACCAGCAGAAAGGAAGAGGTACTAAAGCACAGTTACTTACCTGTAACAGGTGATCTCTGGGAACAGCAGGAATAAGTCTTCACATATGGGTACGTCGGTACCGACGGAGCCTGCGCGGGAACGCTCCCCAGCTTCCCAAAAAAGGAAAGCTTTTAGGAGCATCCCACAGCGCCTGCGCACTGCCTTCCCGCCTTTCCTAACCAACTCTCCTCAGTTCGAGTTTAAAGCTGAGACAATAGAGAGAGAGAGGAAAGGAAAGATAGAAAAGAGATACAACTCCTAGGGGAGGTGGGTGGGTTGTGAAGACTTATTACTGCTGTTCCCAGAGATCACCTGTTACAGGTAAGTAACTGTGCTATCTCCAGGAACAAGCAGGAATGAGTCTTCACATATGGGGACTCCCTAGCTGAGATGCCTGGGAGATTCCCAAGGATATGAGACCCTGAAAGGGGTCTGCGTCCTCCTATGGATCTCAGGCATCCATCCAGGGAAGGAGGGCAGGAGTTGTTTAAGAATGGAACAGGTGTCTGAGGACAGCCTGACCAAACAAGGCATCCCGGCGGGAATCCTTGTCCAAGCAGTAATGGGCTGTGAAGGTATGAACAGAGGCCCAGGTGGCTGCTCGACAGATCTGGTCGATGGACACAGAATTTAGATGAGCCATAGAGGTGGCCATGGCCCTCACATTATGAGCTGAGACATGGCTCTCCAGAGAAAGCTTCTTACTCTGGTAGGCGAAAGAAATACACTGAGCAATCCAATTGGACAGTGTTCTCTTAGAGACTGGAAGTCCTAAGTGAGAAGGATCAAAAGCAACAAAAAGCTGGGAAGACTTTCTATGTTGCTGTGTCCTATGTAAGTAAAAAGCAAGAGCTCTTTTACAATCCAGAGTATGAAGATTCCTCTCTGCACTGGATGCATGAGGAGCTGGAAAAAAGACAGGTAGATATACCTCCTGATTAAGATGAAAAGGTGAGACCACTTTAGGCATAAAGTGTGGATTTGTCCTAAGGACTACCTTGTCATGAGGGAACCTTGTATAAGGCGGATTAGCCACTAAGGCCTGCAGTTCACTGATGCGGCGAGCAGAAGTGACTGCAATGAGGAAAATAACCTTCCAGGAAAGAAATTTCAAGGAGGTAGTGGCTAAGGGTTCAAAAGGTGGCTTCATAAGCTGACCAAGAACCAAATTTAAGTCCCATGCCACCGGAGGAGGCCTAATGGGAGGTTTAGTTAAAGTTAGGCCTCTCATGAATCTTGAAATAAGAGGATGAGAGGAGATACGTTGTCCATTGATGGGCTTAAGAGATGCTGCAATAGCATTCAAATGGACTCTTACTGAATTTGTTTTAAGTCCTGCATTGGAGAGATGCAGGAGATAGTCTAACAAAGAAGTTAAAGGTAGTGCTAGAGGGTCAAGACCCTTTTCAGCACACCAAATGGAAAATCTTCTCCACTTAAAAGCATAGGAACGCCTGGTGGAAGGTTTCCTGGAAGCATGGAGGATATCCTTCACCTGCTGAGAAAGATTCAAGTCTTGAAGTTCTAGGCCTTCAGTAACCAAGCTCTGAGGTGAAGGGACTTGGGGTTTGGGTGCCACAAAGTCCCTTCCTCCTGAGACAGAAGGTCTGGAGCAGCTCCCAAGTCCAGGGAGGGGGCTTGGGAGAGATGCAGAAGTAGAGGGTACCACACTTGGCATGGCCAGCGTGGAGCTATGAGGATCATAGATCCTTGATCCCTCTGGAGTTTGAACAGAGTCTTGGGAATCAAGGGAATGGGTGGAAAGGCATACAGGAAGCCCTGACCCCCAATGAAGGAGGAAGGCATCCTTGGCCTGAACCCCCTGACACGGAATTCTGGAACAGAACCGGGGAAGTTTGGCATTCCACGGACTTGCAAAGAGGTCTATGTCCGGGGTTCCCCATTCTTGAAAGATTCTGAGTACCTGATCCATGTGCAGGGACCATTCGTGTGGAAGCAGAACTCGACTGAGTCTGTCTGCCCAAGAGTTTTGGATTCCTGGGAGATATACTGCCAGGAGATGGATTTGATGCTCTCTGGCGAAGGCCCATAATCTTAGAGCTTCGTTGCAAAGCGACAGAGAGCCAGTTCCTCCTTGCTTGTTTATGTAAAACATGGCTACCTGATTGTCCGTATGAATAAGGACTGTCTTGTAGCTGAGGAGAGTATGAAAGACCTTGAGAGCTAGAAACACTGCTTGAAGCTCCAAGTGGTTGATATGAAGAGAGGTCTCCTGTGGGGACCAAGTGCCTTGGGTGGAGAGGTCTTGTAGATGAGCTCCCCAACCTGTTTGAGAGGCATCTGTTGTGAGGGTTGCTTGGGGCAACAACTGTTGGAAGGGGGACCCCAGCAACAGATTTTGAGTGGACATCCACCATTGGAGAGACCAAAAGAGACGTTTGGAGGTTGCTATTTGGTCTGAGAGAGCTCCTGAAGCTTGAGTCCATTGGGTGGACAAAGTCCATTGAGCACAGGGTACCACATTTATTTATTTATTTAACAGGTTTTTTATACCGCCTTTCTTACAATCAAAGCGGTTACAAGACTACATCAGGTTAGCATGAAATACAGACATAAAAACATCAGACTACAAAGACAATACAATGCATCTAGTTTTATACCACCTTATCAAAATATCAAAGTGATAAGCAAAGGATGTATAGGTAACAGAGAAAGACTACATCAGGTTAACATGTAATACAGACATATCTCTAAACGGAAAAGCAGCCACACAGACAAAGGAAGTTGTAATGAGAATACCAATTAATACTGTGGAAGCCATGTGGCCTAGCAGTTGTAGTATCTCCCTGGCAGTTAAGTGGCTCCTTGACTGAATCTGGGAGGCTAGCTGCACTAGACGTTGGCAACGGGCCTGAGGAAGGTAGGCCCTTGCAGTGTTGGTATCCAACCAGGCCCCTATGAATTCCAGGGACTGAGTAGGGATGAGCTGGTACTTTGGGAGGTTTACTACCAGTCCCAGATACTGCAGAATGCGCCTTGTGCGGTCCAGGGAATCTGGGCCTCTGATTGAGATGGAGCTCGGATGAGCCAGTCGTCCAGGTATGAGAAGACAAATATTCCCAGAGTGCGTAGAAATGCAGCAACTATTGCCATGCATTTGGTGAACACTCTCGGAGCAGAGGCTAGACCAAAAGGAAGGACTCTGTATTGGTAATGATTTCCCTGGAAAAGAAAACGTAGGAATTTTCTGTGAGATGGATGGATGAGAACATGTGTGTACGTATCCTTGAGATCTAGAGAACAAAGCCAATCCTGACTTTGAAGGTATGGAAGAGAGTGCCCAGAGAAAGCATCTTGAACTTCTCCTTGCATAGAAATTTGTTCAATTCTCTGAGATCTAGAATGGGTCTGTATCCCCCTGTCTTCTTTGGAATGAGAAAATAGGGGGAGTAGAATCCTGACCCTTGTTGAAGAAGAGGAACTTCTTCCATTGCCCCTTGGGCAAGAAGGGTAGTTATCTCCTGACCTAAAAGGTCGAGAAGAGATGTGGGAGAATTGAAGTGTCTCACCATGGTGTGGGGAGGAAGGTCTGAGAAATGAAGTTTGTAGCCCTCTCTTATGATGGAGAGGGTCCACTGCTCTGATGTGAATTGCTCCCATCTGGGAGCAAAATGAGCTAACCTTCCTGGAATGGTGAGAGGTTCTGGCTGTGTTAAAGCCAGAAAGGCTAAGTTCTCTAGCATCAAGTCAAAAACCCTGAGGGGGTTGGGACTGCTGGGTTACAGCAGCCCCTGTAGACTTAGGCCTGGCCTGCTTAGGTTGCTGATGCTTAGCGGTAAAGCGACCTGTAGAAGATTGTTGGCCAGAAGTGGAAGGAAACCTGCCCTTTTTGAAAAAAGACTTTTTAAAAGTCTTTTTCTTGGCAGGAATGGAGGTAGACCTTGAAAGTCTATCCAGAGCAGAATTCTCTGCATCCATTTGAGTGGCTTTAATTTGCCACTCTTTGCCAAACAGATTTTCACCTGTACAGGGCAGATTTCCTAAGCCATCTTGAACCCAGGGTTCTAAATCACAAGCCTGGAGCCAAGCAATTCTGCGAGCAGCTATGGCAATGCCTGAGGCTCTACTGGCACCTTCAAAGGAGTTAAAGGCTGCCCTGTTTGAAAACTTGGAGATGTCCTGAGTATGCTTAAGCCACATGTGGAATTCTTCCCTTTTATCTTCTGGAATAAAAGGGAGGTAAGTGTGCAGCTTTTATGCCACTTCTTTCAGAAACATACCCATATAAAGGCTATATGAGTTGATTCTGGCAATAAGCATACTGGCCTGGAAGATTTTCCTACCAAAAGCATCCAAGGTCCTGCATTCTCTTCCTGGAGGAGCAGAAGAGTGTCTCTTTGTACTCTTTATCCTCTTCATAGCTGACTGCACCACAATGGAATGGTGAGGAAGCTGAGTTTTCTGGAACCCAGGACAAGGAGGGACACAATACATAGTGTCCAACCTGCGAGAATGAGGAGAGAGAGTGAGAGGAGTCTCCCATAAATCAATCATGTGTTCATGAAGAATCTCATGAATTGGTAAGGTGACTGCCTCTTTAGGAGCCCTAGAGTATCCTAAAATATCTAATTTTTTTGCTCTAGG
Source organism: Ichthyophis bannanicus (assembly GCA_033557465.1). Taxonomy (NCBI): domain Eukaryota; kingdom Metazoa; phylum Chordata; class Amphibia; order Gymnophiona; family Ichthyophiidae; genus Ichthyophis; species Ichthyophis bannanicus. The sequence continues at coordinate 103,971,919 of CM066051.1, read as the reverse complement.
CTCTGATTCAGAGGTTACTGAAATAGAGAGTCCTTTAGCTACTTCTCTTATGAAGTCTTGAAAGGACAAGTCCTCTGGAGGAGACATTCTTCTTTTTGGAGAAGAAGTCTCCTCAGGAAGGGCTATGGATACTTCAGGAGACTCATCTGATGTATCAGAATCATCAGAGGAATCGAAGTATCACCTGTCAGGGTGCTCTTCTAACGCTCGATACGTGTATCGAGCGGTATCGACATCGGGCATCCCCGGTACCGGATCGGTACCGAAAAGTAGCCCTGGACAAGGAACCGCAGCAGTCGGTATCCTGGTCGAGGTCGATGCAGTCGGTACCGACATCGGTGCTGGTGCCGGTACCGGAGCCGATACCAACAACGGAGCTCGTTGCGGTACCGCCGGCGTCGCAGCTTGAATGAAGGCTGAAATAGCCTGCTGCATAGACAGAACATTCTGATCCATCGACGCCATAAATGCCTGGAGGTCGGTACCGGTAGATTGTGCCGGTACCCCAGAGCATTCTAACAGGTGATCGGTCGAGGCCGTGCCATCGATGTCAACCTGTAACCCCATAGGAGGAGCTTTGGAAGCCGGAGCTTCCCGCCGGGGTTGTTTGGCTGGTGCAGGATCCTCGAGGGCAAGCCCGGAGGCATCTCGATGCTTAGAGGGAGATCTACCCTTCGAGGACCTGCTAGGTTTATGTTTGGTTACCTGAGATCCTTCAGGAGAAGAAGACCTGGAAGATGTCGATGCTACTGCCGGTGCCTCAGCGGGGAAACAGCACATGGAGCTTAGCTGCTCGGTTCTGTAACCCCCATTTAGACATTAGGGAGCAGGACGGACAATCCGGAATGGAGTGTTCAGGACCCAAACATTTAAGACACCATTCATGGGTATCTGTAACAGAAATAGTACCGCTACACTTAGTGCATTTTTTGAACCCGGAGGTTGGTTTTTCCATGAGGGAAATTTTCTTGTGGGCCCTGAGGACTTAAGAAGAAAATTACACCAAGTGAGGAAAAAATATCAATATATATATATTTTTTTTTTTAAACAAAGAAAGAAAACACCGGCGGTACCGGTCCGGAGTCGGGGAAGGCAGACACGCGACCAAAGAAATAAAATAAAATAAAGAACTTCTTCAGCGGTGACAGGGCTCGACCTGCTGGCTCCGCGGCAAAGAAGAACTGAGGAGAGTTGGATAGGAAAGGCGGGAAGGCAGCGCACAGGCGCTGTGGGATGCTCCCAAAAGCTTTCCTTTTTGGGAAGCTGGGGAGCGTTCCCACGCAGGCTCCGTCGGTACCGACGTACCCATATGTGAAGACTCATTCCTGCTTGTTCCTGGAGATTGCCACTGTATAAGTCACTGGTGAGGCCTCACTTGGAATACTGTGGTCAGCTTTGGAGACCATATCTTGCAAAGGATGTAAAAAGACTGGAAGCTGTTCAGAGGAAGGCGACCAAAATGATTTGGAGCCTGCGTTGGAAGCCTTATGAGAAGAGACTTGAAGACTTAAATATGTACACTCTGAAGGAGAGGAGGGATAGGAGAGATATGATTCAGACCTTTAAATACTTAAAGAGAAATAATGAACAAACAAACCTCTTCCAAAGACGGGGAAGCTGTAAAACTAGAGGGCATAACATGAAGCTGCAAGGGGGTAGATTGAAAGGCAATGTCAGGAAATACTTTTTCACTGAAAGGGTGGTGGATGCTTGGAATGCCCTCCCGATGGAAGTGTTGGGGGCAAATACAGTGACAGAATTAAAAATGGCATGGGACAGACACAGTGGATCCCTTTACAGCAACAGGATAAAATCAAAATAAACTTAACTAATTTCTCAACAATAGGAGTGTCCTACACGGAGCGGTGGGTTCACCCCTAAACAAAGACATGGGGAGGGGAGGCTTGTACGGAGCGGCAGGTGCACCTACTCTTGCCATCTTACTGGGCAGACTAGATGGACCATACTGGTCTTTATCTGCCGTCATTTACTATGTTACTATGACGCTCTGCCCAAGGGAAAAGAAATGCCATTTCCCTGGCCACTCCCAGACACTTTGTACTGCCTTAGTGGTTTCAATAAGACACAGTCGTCGCATTGTCGTAAAGAATGCAGACAGCTTGGGTGCGAAGGAGGGTCAGGAAGCACAGCAATCCCCAGGTGGACTGCCCAGGCTTCCAGGCGGTTGATGGTCCAGCGCACCTCCTGTGGCGTCCAGGTTCCCTGAGTTGTCTGGGTCAGGTAATGAGCTCCCCAGCCCGAAAGGCTGGCGTCGGTTAGTAAAATCCATCAAGGAGCCTTCAAGGGGATGCCCTGGAGGAGATGGGTTGGCGAGAGCCCGCTGTATGCTGCCAGCGCCGAAAAACAGCTCTGTGACTGAAGAAAGGTGGAAAAGCCTATAGGAAACCGCTGCTGCTCTAGCAGGCCATGCGGCTGAATTCCTGCTCAAAAACTGCCGCTGCAACTGTGCCCGCTGCGTGGCTGAGAGAAGCAAAATGGCCGCCACACCTTCTGCAGCTGGGGAAACAGAAATGGAGGTGGGAGTGGAGATCTCCAGGTAGCAGGAGCACGATCGATCAACTACAGACCCTGGGGGGGTGGGGGGGGGGAAGAAACTCACTGTGTCCGGATTGCAGAGCAGAGGAGCCAAGGCCCACATAGCATGAAGAAATAAACTTAGACTGGTGCTGCTTAATAAATCAAGCTGATTTAAGGCACCGAAGGCTCTCCCCGCTGCCAGCCTGCAAAGGTCCTTGTGACCAGGAGGCGCCCCCTCCCCTCAAGGGAATCTCAACCTTAGAACAGGAATTGGGCTGGAATTCCAGCGGGACACCTCCTGTGTGCCCTAGAAACGTCCAGCTAAAAGAGCACTAAACTGGAAATAATTCCCAAGAGAAGAACAGGTAACACACCATCATTTGCTGGAGACAGAGAAGATACTGAAGGCGACCCCCCTAGGAGTACAGCTATATATCTCCAGTGCTCAGCCAATCAAGCTTCTGGTGTTTTTTTTCTCTATCTCCAACGTCTGTTGGTAGGGGGACTAAACCCACTTATTTGGACTGGTCTAGCAGGATGAATTGGAAAATGCCTTTGCAATGGGAAAGTTCACAGGAAATGTCCCTTAAAATGTTATGAAATATGAAGTCACATGATGTGGCAAGTGGGGTAGGGCACGTGCTGCTCTGTTCTGAAAGACTCTCCCGATCTGTTACAGTTTAAACTATTTACTCACTCCCTGAACTACCTGCATTGACACTTGACTGCATGGACAGATATTTGGCAAAATCTAGTGTAGTAATGAATTTCAAGCAGGAAAAACCTGTCTGTGAATGACAAGATGGAGGTGGGGCCTGTGATTGTGGTAAATGAGGTACTGAGAGCCAAACTGACAGTCATGGTAGCTAAAGCACTAGACTCTAAATCTGAATAGGTATTGTGATGAAGAAGATGCTAGTGAGCCTATGGAGATAGGAAAAACTAGTGAATGTACCTTTAAAGAACATGACAGATCTGCAATACACACACTGCAGAGTGCAGCTAGAGGGAGTAAGCACAGAGAGTCTGAAGTTAGGTTGCCACACCCAAGCTACCCTGATGTAGTTACAAACTTAGGGGATGATCACACACACCTGGGGGGAGTGAGAGAGACCCTGACAGAGAAGCAGCTTTATAAGCCTTGCTTAGAAGGAGAGAAAAGGGAGAAGGTGACGAAGCAGCACCAAGCAAGGCAGCTAGAGTGGCTGTCTTTGCAGGATAAGAGAAAGTTCCAGAGGCCAGCAGACCCAAGGTGGAGAGCTCCAAGGAGAAGCCATCAGGAGAGGTATCAGGAAAACACAGCTCAGGGAGAGAGAGCATAAAAGTCTTCCCACGTCTATGCCGGACTGGCAGTCTCACAGTGTTCAGAGGTGGGGGCCCAAGGCTCAAGCTAGGAGGCAGAAGAAACCAGCCTGGAACAGGGAGCCATCGATTAACACCAGAGAGGAACTTAAGCAAGGAGGCCAGGAACTGTTCAACCGCAGCTGGAGAGAGGTTGGTGAACCTAGCCAGAAAGTAATAGCTCAGAACCCAGATACTTGTCTTCTATACTAGGTAGACCACTGCTGGAGGGAATTACAGAGATCCCCAGAGAAAGTGTATCCTGGGAGACACGGGGAAAGCTCAGAGCAAGTTGATGTTTCTTCAGAGCAGGAAGAAATGCAGATAGATCCTAGCGAACAGGATTCCTTGCTACCTGAGTTTCTCATGGATTGCACATTATGTTTAGCTGGAAGCAGGGAGTCCTTAACAGAGGCGTAGCGTGGGGGGTACAGGGGGGGCCGGCCGCACCGGGCGCAACATGGGGGGGGCGCTCGCACTCGCAGCTCTCTGTTGCTGATGAGGGGGAAAGGCAGGTCCCTATGATACATGTTGGCGCGTACGCCATCTCGTGGTGGCACTGCAAAGAGGTTTGCGCTATAGCCCTCGAGCCCGCAGTCCTGGGAGTCGCATTGTTCTTGGCAAACCCTCGGCAACAAAGCGCAGGCGATGCGATTGACCCCCTCTAGATAGCTATTTCACACAAGCTGCCGGGGCGGGGTGGGAGGGGGACTGTTTATCGCGTCGTCGCCCCTCGATCTCAATGTAAAGCTGGGGTTGGGGTCGGATCGCCCTGTGCGCTCGAGAAGGCGGAGCTGCAGGGCGGCATCGCGAGTTTCTGGTTCCGGATCTCCTCCTCTTCCCTGCTGTTGGGCGTTTAACCATGCTTGTCGGACTCTTGCTGCTGTGCTGTTCGTTTCCCTGGACTCCGGCTCAGCGAGGTCAGTGCTGACGATCGATCCCTCCCGGGGTAGGATCACGGTCGGCTCCCCCGCGCAAAGAAGCTCCCCGGCGGCTAAAATCCACGGGTTAGGGGGCGCAAATTACTTGCCTTGCCCCGGGTGCTGACAACTCACGCTACGCCACTGGTCCTTAACCAAGGAATAGCTTTCAGGATGTGTGCTTTTTGAGTAAGAGAGTAAAGAAGTCTGACCTTGTTGAAGGTAAGAGCTTGTTTAATCAAAGGAATATTGCCTATCACCTGTGTTTGGTGTTACTAAGGAATGAAAGGATAAAAGAGAACATTTTTACTAAGCTGAATGAAGAAGCTTGTGTTTTGTTTTATCTGCTATGTTTTTGGATTAAAACCCCTGCACAGAAGTAATAGAAACATAGAAACATGATGACAGAAAAAGACCACATGGCCTATCTAGTCTGTCCTTCCATATCAACAACTACAACAGTCCACTTTTTAGCTTTAGAGATCCTCTGTGTTGGTCCCATGCTTTTTTGAATTCAGTTACTGTCCTCATCTCTACCACCTCCACTGGGAGACTATTCCATGGATCCACTACTCTTTCCGTAAAGAAATATTTCCACATATCACTCCTGAATCTATCTCCCTTCACCCTCATCCCATGTCCCCTCGTAGCAGAACTTGCTTTCAATTGAAAGAGGCTCTCTCCCTGAACATTTATGCCACAGACGTATTTAAACATCTCAATCATATCACCTCTATCCCGCCTTTTCTCTAAGGTGTACATATTAAGATCCTTAAGTCTGTCCTCATATGCTTTATAATGAAGCCCACTAATCATTTTAGTAGCCACCCTCTGTACCGACTCTATCCTGTTCACATCCTTTTGAAGGTGCGGTCTCCAGAATTGCACACTATACTCCAAATGAGGTCGCACCAAAGACTTATACAGAGGCATTATCACCTCCTTTTTTCTGCTAGCCATTCCTCTCCGTATGCACCCAAGCATCATTCTAGCTTTTGCCGTCACCTTTTCTACCTGTTTAGCTACTATAAGATCATCAGACACAACCACGCCTAGGTCCCGCTCTTCTTTAGTGGACAAAAGTACTTCACCTCCTATACTGTATTGCTCCCTTGGATTGCTGCAGCCCAAATGCATGACCTTACATTTTTTAACATTAAATCCCAGCTGCCAAATTCTAGACCATTCTTCAAGCTTAGCTAGATCCCTCCTCATGTTATCTACACCTTCCTGGGTGTCTACTCTATTGCAGATTTTGGTATCATCCGCAAAGAGGCAAACCTTACCCGACAGCCCTTCCGCTATATCACTAACAAAGATGTTAAAAAGAATCGGACCAAGGACAGATCCCTGGGGCACACCACTGGTAACATCCTTCTCCTCAGAGTGAGCTCCATTTACTTGTACTCTTTGTCGCCTCCCACCCAACCAATTTCTAACCCAAGCAGTAACTTTAGGGTCCATCCCTAGGGTGCTCAGTTTGTTTATAAGTCACCTGTGAGGAACAGTGTCAAAGGCTTTACTGAAATCTAAATATACCACATCTAGAGCTCTCCCTTGGTCCAACTCCCTGGTCACCCAGTCAAAGAAATCAATCAGATTTGTCTGACAACACCTGCCTCTGGTGAATCCATGCTGCCTCGGATCCTATAATCCGCTGGACTCCAGAAACCTCACTATTTTCTCTTTCAGCAGCGTTTCCAATAATTTACTCACCACTGAAGTTAAACTAACCAGCCTGTAGTTTTCAACCACATCCTTACTTCCGCTTTTGTGTAAAGGCACCATATGAGCCTCTCTCCAGTCCTTTGGCACCACTCCCGACTCCAACGAGGCATTGAAAAGGTCAGTCAGTGGAGTTGCTAGAACGTCCCCTAGTTCCCTCAGTATTCTAGGGTGTATCCCATCCGGTCCCATCGCTTTGTCTACTTTAAGTTGAACTAGTTTCTCACGAACACAGTCTTCTGAAAATTGTTCAAGATGTCCCTCGCTTCTGTTCCTATTTGTGGGTGTTTTCTGAGGTCCTGCTCCTGGTTCTTCATCTGTGAACACAGAACAAAACTATTTATTTATTTATTTATTTAACATGTTTTGTATCCCGCCTTTTCCTTCAATCAAAGCGGTTAATACAGCACAAAGTTAAACAAAGGTGAGGGAAACATACATTGCATTATCATTACATCACAACAAAACACTAGGAGTACAAACAGGGAACACAGTACATAACTTACATTACATTACCTTACATTAACTACAAACAGCATATCGCTGAACAGAATGAGCATATAGCAGCAGATAGTGGGTCTCGCACGGTCCACCGCCTAAGGGCCACGCCAAAGGGCCCTCTTGCGAGGCCCTCAGGCGCGGGCCCGCAAGGCACGGGCGCGCCATTGCTGAAGGGATTTTAAATGATTTGAAAAGTGCTCAGATTGGCTGCAGTTTTCTCTCACACACAGTTCCCAACTAAGTAGGCACAGCTGATTCTCACTCACTGCTCACAGGATCGTTGGAGCCTTTGCTGAAGGGATTCTAAATGATTTGAAAAGTGCTCAGATTGGCTGCAGTTTTCTCTCACACACAGTTCCCAACTAAGTAGGCACAGCTGATTCTCACTCACTGCTCACAGGATCGTTGGAGCCTTTGCTGAAGGGATTCTAAATGATTTGAAAAGTGCTCAGATTGGCTGCAGTTTTCTCTCACACACAGTTCCCAACTAAGTAGGCACAGCTGATTCTCACTCACTGCTCACAGGATCGTTGGAGCCTTTGCTGAAGGGATTCTAAATGATTTGAAAAGTGCTCAGATTGGCTGCAGTTTTCTGTCACACACAGTTCCCAACTAAGTAGGCACAGCTGATTCTCACTCACTGCTCACAGGATCGTTGGAGCCTTTGCTGAAGGGATTCTAAATGATTTGAAAAGTGCTCAGATTGGCTGCAGTTTTCTCTCACACACAGTTCCCAACTAAGTAGGCACAGCTGATTCTCACTCACTGCTCACAGGATCGTTGGAGCCTTTGCTGAAGGGATTCTAAATGATTTGAAAAGTGCTCAGATTGGCTGCAGTTTTCTCTCACACACAGTTCCCAACTAAGTAGGCACAGCTGATTCTCACTCACTGCTCACAGGATCGTTGGAGCCTTTGCTGAAGGGATTCTAAATGATTTGAAAAGTGCTCAGATTGGCTGCAGTTTTCTCTCACACACAGTTCCCAACTAAGTAGGCACAGCTGATTCTCACTCATTTGTTAAGCAATTCCGTTTTATCCTTATCAGCTTCTACATATTCCCCCCCTGCACTCTTGAGTCTGACAATACCACTTTTGCCCTTCCTCTTCTCACTAATATATCTGAAAAATGTCTTATCCCCCCATTTTATTGCACTGGCTATTTCCTCCTCCTTTTGAATCTTTGCCTTCTTGACTACTTTGCTAGCTTCTCTAAGTTTTTCCAAATACAGATGCCTGTCTTCCTCTCTCTGTGATCTCTTGTATTTCATGAAGGCCTCCCTCTTTTTCTTCACTTTTTCAGCTACTTCCTTCGAAAACCATAGCGGTCTCCTTTTCCTTTTGCCTTTATTTACCATTTTAACAAAAAGGTTGGTTGCCCTTAAAATACCCCCTTTCAGTTTTGCCCACTGTTTTTCTACATCCTCCAGCTGTTCCCATCCCACTAACGACTCCCTGAGGTATTGGCCCATCTTCGCAAAGTTAGTCTTCCTAAAGTCTAAGATCCTCACCTTGGAATGGATTCTAACAGCCCTAGTCCTAATACTGAACCACACCATCTGGTGATCACTGGATGCAAAATGATCTCCCACTACAACATCAGAAACACTTTCACCATTGGTAAGCACCAAGTCCAGTATGGCCCCTTCATGTGTGGGGTCTGTTACCAATTGCCTGAATAGTTCTCCCTGTAGAGAATCCAGGATCTCCTTACTTCTAGATGATACTGCAGCAGGAATGTGCCAATCAACATCTGGCATATTGAAATCTCCTATCAGTAGCACTTCCCCTTTCCTAGCAATGCTGCGTATGTCTTCAATTAACTCTCTGTCCACCTCTTCCTCTTGTGAGGGAGGTCTGTATATCACACCAATGCAAATGCAATGTAATGACTGTGAAACACATGCAACCTGAGTTTTGTAAATATCTTTGGAAATACTAACTGGAGAGAATATCCTGATGCTTTATGTTGAACCTTGTGACATTGGGGAAATAAACCTATATCATTTACCTTCATACTGGTTTGTCACGGCTATACTTTTAAAAGGGAAACTACAACTCCAAGTATGCCTCAGTGCTGAAGATAGTTTTTTCAAGCTGTTTATGAAGGACATAATGTCCACCCTAGCTCTTTAGGCACGTGGCCGGGGGCTGGGTGTGACAGTATATGAAAAGTTGGCATCCACCTCCCAAGTGATTGGAGAGAGTTGGGTCTTGGGTGTAGAGGTAGAGTTTAAGGAGTCCCATGCAAAACTACTTAATATAAAAAACAGATTGTGGCACACAAAGTAAAACCTGAGACCCCTTGAGTATAGGTCCTAATGCAGCAACCAACAATGTACCAGAGTTGACTGCTGAATTATCGGAATTGAAGAGGCCTTATATTGAAAAGGCACACAGGCTTGGCCTGAGGAAGCAGATACCAATTACTCATGTAAATTTATAAATTATGCGCATAAGGTCTCATTGTTGCAAGCCTACAAGAACAAATTCTCTGGTTAAGCACCAGGAGTTTTCAACATGGTGCAGTGAACTGTACAGGAAGCAGGTTTACTTCGCACTCTATGGTTTATTTAGTACTTGCTATACTGCTCTTCACAATAAGCAAAGCTAAAATAGTCTAGACAAGAAATCCATCATCAAGATGGGAAAGGAAGAAGGGAGGTGAGACATTATCTGATTGGTGACCATCCCCCAGGGACCCCCTCACAGGATCCCAAATGCAGAATAAATTCCCTCACACTGAAGACACAACAGCAATAGAACTGATGTCAACCAACACAGCTGGTAACTCACCTAAGTGGACATACTTCAACACAATCTCAAGCAAACAGCTGGATCAAATACTATCAGTGCTAAACACTATCACTTCGCCACTCGACCCATGCCCAACATCATGGATCAAAATGTCCAGAAAAGAGTTAACCCCACCACTACTTAAAATAATAAATTTCTCTCTCACTCAAGGGCAGATGCCAACTAATCTGAAAACTCTTCAATCTGACCCATTTTAAAGAGCACCTCAGCAGACACCAACCTACCTACATCCTACAGACCTATCTCCAGTATCCCCTTCCTAGCTAAAATAATAGAAAAAAAAAGTTATCCAGCTTCAGCTCCAAGACTTTGTAGACAAAAACGCACCTCTTGATGCTCAACAGCACAGGTTCAAACAAAATCAGTGTAGAAAAACACCTCACTTCCCTAATAGGACAACCTACTCAAAGGAATTGAAAAGTCGAAACAAGGATTCATTCTTATATTCCTTGATATTTCAGCAGCCTTAGACTCCATAAGCCCAAAATTCATTGAATGCCTGATTGACATTGAAATAAACAGTACCCCTGTAAAATGGTTCTGCTCCTATCTGACTGACGCACCGAACAAGTTAGAATAAGGAACAAGATATCAAACCCTTATAGACTACATCAAGGATTACCCCTATACATCCAACCCACTTGCTACATTATTCAGAAATACATGATAAAGTACTATATTTATGCAGATGATCTCATGTTATACGCCCCTTTCATGATAAAAAAAACCCAGACTTCTCCTCCATACATTCATGCATGAAGGAAATAACACACTGGTTACAAGATCACAGCCTGATGATCAACTACAGTATAAAACTGAAGTTCTATTCATTAGCAAAGACCTCTCCTCCTACTCACCTCCAAAAAACGATAACAATCAATGACTAACATCCCCATAAAAACTGAAGTCAAATACTTTGGTGCGACACTAGATCAGAAGCTGAGCTTACAAGCACATATTAAGAAAACACTTGCTGCAGCATTTAACAGAGAACACATCTTGGCTGAAACCCAATCACTCCTCAACAAAACCATACCAGACCTCGACGAACTAATCACCTCCTGGAACTCCAATCTGCATGCCATATCACAACCTCCAATTTCCAATAACACAAAGAGGAGAAAAAGAAGCACCGCCCCATGGTTCTCTCCTGAATTGCGAGCCTCTCTGACTCAACTCCGCAGACTGGAACGCCGCTGGCGCAGATCACTTTCCACTGAAGATCAGACCGCCTACCGTACTCACCTCTCCACACACCGTGAAGCAATCACAACCACAATGAAACAATATCACACAGACACCCTAAAGAGATCACTGAATAAACCACGTGACCTCTTCAACCTGGTCAAATCCCTCTCAAAGGAACCTTCTCCCGAACAACACAGTGAGATTCATCCACAGAAATTCGCTGACTACATGCAATCCAAGATAGTGCAAACTAACAAGGTGTCAACAGTCCCGTTCCAAGAACCAACGAATGCAACCCCACTAAATAACTTCTCTACACCATCCACTAAATGCATCGAGGACACCATAGCATCTCTCAATACCTCCACTGCACAAACGGACCCATGCCCAGCTTTTTGGATTAAGGAGCTACGTTGTGCGTTCAGCCCCTTCATTGCAAATCTAATGAACCTCTCATTCACAACAGGGTACTTCCCTGCAGCACTCAAGCAGACTTCCATCAGGCCACTTTTGAAAAACCCCAAGCTAGACCCGCAAAAGGTCGAATCTTATAGGCCTATAGCTAGCATTCCCCTCTTAGCCAAGATAATTGAGAAGGAGGCACAACGGCAAATCCAAGATCATATAGACACCACAGCTCCCCTAGATCACTGCCAACATGGGTTCAGAGAATATCATGGGGTCGAGACCCTTCTCACGAACCTATTCAACGACATTATCACAGGCATTAACAACATCCGACAAGGATTTGTACTCGTCTTCTTAGACATCGCTGCGGCGTTCGACTCGGTAAGCCACGAAATTCTCCTCGGACGACTGAAAGAGAAAGGTATCTGCAACAGTGCATTAGAATGGTGTAACTCTTATCTGGATGGTAGATGGCAATATGTGAAGTCCGGTACAGAAGAGTCAAAACGCTTCCATCAAAAGCAAGGTGTGCCTCAAGGTTCCTCATTGTCTTCCCTACTATTTAACATATACATGCAGCCCATCTGCGACATCATAAGATCTTTCAAAGTCAACTGCTTGATATACGCAGATGACATTCTCTTATATATGCCTTTCTCTACAACTCAATTAGACCTGGCACCGTTGGTAGACTGCCTCAATTCGGTCTCAGAGTGGCTCCAATCACAAAACCTTCGCATTCAACATAAAAAAACAGAGGTGCTCTTCATCTCCAAAGACCCCAACTTCACCCCTCCAGCCCACGTCAGTGTCAAGGAAGCTGACCTACAAGCTAAAGAAACAATAAGATACCTTGGAGTTACATTGGACCAACGTCTGGATATGAAACATCACATAAATAACATAGTCAAAGCTGTATACTTCAAAATACGCTCGCTTAGGCATATGCGCTCCATGTTGGACCCTGATGACTTCCGAACCATATACCAAGCACTAATCCTGCCACACTTCGACTTTGCAAATGCCATATTACAAGGTCTCCCTCAATCCACTCTTAGCCCATTACAGATGGCCATGAATGCCGCAGCAAGAGTCCTCTACGGAGCCTCCAGAAGCGATCACGTAACTCCCATTCTTAAACAGCTTCACTGGCTCCCCATCCATGGGAGGATCATCTTTAAAACCCTAGTCCTATCATTCAAGGCAATCAAGGGTATCTCATCCTCCTCACTCACAGATCTGATTCACACTGTACCCCCCAACAGATCCAGAAGAACATCAGCCGTAAACCTACTGACAACCTCGAAGGCGTTGACAAAGTGCAACATGACAACCTCAAACAGAGCCTTCAGTTTCTATGTACCCAAATGCTGGAACGCTCTACCCTCCGACATAAGGGCCATTACTGACCTACTCCAGTTCAGGAAGGCACTCAAATACCACCTCTTCCTTCAATACTACCCTACCAGCAATTGAACCAGAGGAAGTGACCCACTCATGAACACACCATGCCGTTCTTGATATTATTAAGACTCTATTCTGTTCTATGTAATTATCTCTTGTATATAGTTTACCCCGGTTCTCCAAGTTTGTACTCCTGTTCGATGTAAACCAAACAGCTTGTTGTTATGGTCTTTATGTTATAATGTAAACCGCGCTGATGCCGAATAGTGCGGTATATAAGAACTTGTAATAAAAAATAAAATAAATAAATATCATAGAATCAGGATCCCACACAACCGCCAACCGCTATTAGATGCTAACCTCTTCCGTACATTTTGTCAAGCAATCATCACTCCTCACCTGGACTACTGTAACTCTATACAGGAAAAAAGGGGACTATTGTAGTTGATATGGAAGGGCAGATTAGATGGGCCATATGGTCTTTTTCTGCCATCATGTTTCTATGTATACTCCAAGACCTCTCAAAATGTACACTCCTCCCTCTACAACTTGCTCAAACTCTGCAGCCTGCATGATCTCGAGGACACCAAGAAAAGAACATATCACCCCAGTCCTTAAAAACGTACACTGGCTACCCATCCAAGCACGCATAAAATACATGTCTATTATGAATACATATAAGACCATACACAACATAACCACGGACTGCCTACAAACCCTCATACAGACCAACCGGACAACAGATTGAGAAGGCATCAAAACCAGAACCTACTTAAAATTCCAAAACACAAAACATCCAGCACATAAGAAACATGTCAACGATCGTTCTCTATCTATGGTCCAACTTTATGAAATTTCTTCCCAAAGATAAGAGCAATAAAATATATAAAAGATTTCAGGAAGAAGCTTAAAACACACATTGTCCAGAAATTCCTTGGGACAGATATATAAGCTCTCACAATACAGCTACCAATTAACTTCCAGCAAGTACCCAAAAAGACTATTGACAATCAAAATGGCATTGTAAATAGGTTTACCTGCATTTTATACTACCCAACTAGTTCCCCACCCTATTATTCACTTGATAGTTAAACTAACTACTGTTTTCATGTAACACTAACTTTATGTTCCACTATTTGTTCTATGTAAGTTCAGTTGTGTTCGATGTAAACTGCCTTGATAATCTTGACAGGTGGTATAAAAGAAATGTTTAAAAAAATATGCTTCCTTAAAAGAAGGTGGGTCTTAAGTCTGGCTTTGAACTTGTTATAGGACAGTTCTAGGCGTAACTGTGGGGTAAGCTATTCCATAAAATGGGGGCTTTGAAGAAGAAGAATGCACATTGCCCGGAGGTCTCATGTTTGGCTCTACACAGGGACAGTATGTGCAGATGGTTCCCATGGATGGATTGCAGTGAACAAGCAGGAATGTGTAGGGTAATAAGAAGAAATTAGACCTTACCTGCTAATTGTCTTTCCTGGAGTTCTCTCCGGGCCAGTCCAGTCCAGGCACTATAGGGGTTGTCAACCTTCTCCAGCAGCTGAGGACTGAAAACTGAAGTTTTGCTGAAACAGTGACTGGCTCCCCCTACTGGTCATTCCTCAGTCTAACCCTTACTAAGCAGTAAACTAAAAAACAAAAGCCAAAAACTAAACAAACTGTAACGAACAAACAGAACAAAGAGACCAAGCCCACCTAACAGCTTGCAGTTACTCTAGCTGCTGCATGTTTGTCTTTTCTTTTTTTTTAACACTAGCTTCCCCTCTTGAAAGCGATTTTCCGCCCTACGCAAGGAAGCCCCATAGATCATACAGACCCAGCTCCTAGAGCAGAGGATCCAACAACACTCATCCTGCATCTGTCACGCAGACAGTCAAGAGGCCTGAAGCCTGGTCAAGAATGGACATCTCTAAATGTCCCCGAAGAACTCGGAAACACTGATAATAGGTGCATGCCACGGGTGGGTCCTGGACTGGCCCGGAGAGAATTCCAGGAAAGACAATTAGCAGGTAAGGTCTAATTTCTTCTTCCTCATCGTCTCTCCGGGCCAGTCCAGGCACTATAGGGGTAGTACCAAAGCAGTACTCAACCCTGGGAGGGACCCGCTAGCCCTGCAATAATGGCCGACGCTCCCACCTTTGCGTCTTCCCTAGCCTGAACATCCAATCTATAGTGCTTTGCAAAAGTGTGCAGAGACAACCAGGTAGCCGCCCTACATATATCCACAGGCGGAATCAATGCAAACTCGGCCCAGGATGCTGCCTGGCTACGAGTGGAGTGAGCGCGCAAGGCCTGTGGGGGCAATTTCCCGCTCGCCTGATATGCCGCTGTTACGGCGTGCTTAATCCATCTCACAATGGAAACCTTGGACGCCGCTTCTCCCTTCCGAGAACCCCCAAACAGTATAAATAGCTTGTCCGTTTTGCGAAAGGACTTGGTCCGTTGCAGGTATCTTTTAAGCACCACAGCTAAATCCAAATTTCGGAGAACGGCATCGATGGGTTTACCTTCCAAAACGTTAAACGTCGGAAGGGAAAATAGTTTGATTGACATGAAAACTTGACACTACCTTCGGGAGAAAGGAGGGAACTGGCTGTAATACCACCTTCTCTTGAGAAAACTGTAAAAACGGCTCCCTGCACGAGAGCGCTTGAAGATCTGAAACTCTTCTCGCAGAACACAAGGCCACTAAGAAAGCGGTCTTCCATGAGAGCTCTTTGAGTGACACCTCTCTTGACGGCTCAAATGGAGGCCTCGCTAAAGCTTCGAGGACTAAATTCAGATTCCAGGCTGGCACCACAGTCCGAACCGGAGGATGTATGTTCTTAACCGCTCTTAAGAACCGTAAAATATCCGGATGACCAGAGAGGGAAACTCCCCTCACCTTACTTCGAAAACATGACAGCGCCGCCAACTGAACCCTAAGGGTGGCGAGAGCTAAGCCCCTATCCAGACCGTCCTGGAGGAAAGACAGCACCCGAGGGACTAGAGTGTCGCCCATTTGGAATCCCCGCTCTGCGCACCAGCGCTCAAAAATACGCCACACACGAATGTAAGCTAGAGAAGTAGATCGTCTCCTAGCCCTCAAAGACAGTGGCTACCACCGACGTCGAATAACCTCTACGCATCAAACTTTCCCTTTCAAGAGTCAAGCTGTATGCGAGAAGCGATCCACGTCCGGCATGAGTAAGGGGACCTTGACTCAAGAGGTCCGGCCGCGCAGGCAACCTCCAAGGTTTGTCCACCCAGAGATGAACCAGATCCGCATACCACGGCCTTCTGGGCCAATCTGGGGCAATGAATATTACACGACCATTGTGTATCTCTATACGCTGAAGAACTCGTCCTATCAGAGGCCAAGGAGGAAAAACAAAGCAGCATCCCTGAAGGCCACGGCTGCGCCAGACCGTCGAGACCTTCCAACATGCGCTCTCTGTGCCTGCTGAAAAAACAACTCGCCTTGGCATTGCTGAAGGTGGCCATCAGATCCATTACCGGCCCCAGCGGCGGGTGAGGCTGTGAAACACCGCCATATTCAATTCCCATTCTCCCGGATCTAGCACATGTCGGCTGAGATAATCTGCTTGCATATTGTCTTGTCCTGCCACGTGCACCGCCGAAAGAGCCACTAGATGCATTTCCGCCCAACACATCAGCCTCTGACTCTTCTCCAACAAGATGGTACTGCCTGTTCCTCCTTACCGATTGATATTGGACACCGTCACTGCATTGTCGGAAAAAACTCGAACCGCCTTCCCTGCGACGAGATGATGAAACTCGTGAAGCGCTAGACGAACCGCTTGGAGCTCCAAAAGATTTATGGAGGAACCTTCCGTCTCCGATGGCCAACACCCCTGCGCCATTTGTGATTGACAATGCGCCCGCCAGCCCACCAGGCTGGCGTCTGTCGTGAGCAGCACCCAGTCCGGTGGGCTCAGCGGCACCCCCGCTCGAAGATGGACGGGATCCAGCCATCACAGCAGACTGTTGCTTACTTCCTGCGACCGAAGCAATTTCCGATCCAGCGGATGATCTTGCGGCGACCACCTGGACAGCAAGGCCTGTTGCAAGGGACGCATGTGCGCTCGAGCCCAGGGTACTAGGTCTAAGGCCGCCGCCATGGAACCGAGAAGTTGCAAGTAACGCCACGCTGTTGGAGCTTTCAAGCGCAAGAACGCCGTCACTTGCCTCACAATCTTTTGTACTCTGCTCTCCGGCAAAAACACCACTCCTAAGTTTGTGTCAAACACTGCTCCCAAGTAAAGGAGCCGTTGCACCGGTCGCAACTGACTCTTGGCCTGGTTTATAACCCAGCCCAACCGTTCCAGTAGATCGACCACCCACGCCGTTGCTACCACTGACTCCGATAGGGACGGCGCCCGAATCAACCAATCATCGAGATATGGGTGCACTAGAATGCCTTCTCACCTTTACGTCGTCACCACCATTACCTTCGTGAAGGTGCGGGGCGCCGTAGCCAAACCAAAAGGCAACGCTTGGAATTGAAAATGACCCATTGGCACCGCAAAACGTAAAAACGTTTGATGATTGGGTCGGACGGGTATATGGAGATAGGCCTCTGTGAGATCTATAGATGTAAGCACCTCTGAGGGCTGTACCGCACAAATAACCAACCAAAGAGTCTCCATGCGGAAGTGCGGAACTCTCAGACAGCGGTTGACGTGCTTGAGATCCAAGATAGGACGAAAAGATCCTTCCTTCTTGGGCACCACGAAATAAATCGAGTATCGACCTAACCCTAACTGGTTATGAGGGACCGGCACCACCGCTCAAAGGTGAAGCAACCAATGAAGAGTCTCCGCTACCACCGTTGCCTTTTCTGCTGACCCACAAGGAGACACCACGAAAGCCTCTGTCAACGGTCGAGCAAATTCGAGGGTGTATCCGTCGCGAATAATTTCTAGAACCCAGAGGTCTGATGTTATGGTGGTCCAGACGGAAAGGAAAAACTGAAGACGACCTCCCACCGGAATTTCTGTCTGGACCCAGCTCCCTTCATTGTGGCTTCTTGATGGACTTCTGCTGGGTTGAAAAATAACCCCTGCCGAACCCCTGAGCTCCCCGAAAGGACTGCCCTCGAGCCACAAAGCGTCCCCTCTGATAAGGGGCAAACCTAGAACCTCTGAATCTGCGAAAATCTCTCGACGGAGCTCTGTGCAGACCGCTAGGTTTCTGACCTCTCGGGCGATTTTCCGGAAGACGACCTCCTTTAGAGTCACCTAGATCCTTCACAATCTTTTCCAGAGCAGCCCCAAAAAGTAGCATGCCCTTGTACGACAGCTTAATGAGATGCGTCTTAGAGGAAACGTCCGCCGCCCAATTCCTTAACCATAGAAATCTCCTGGCAGCAATGACCGAAGCCATAGACTTCGCTGACACTCTGACAAGATCATAGAAGGCATCAGCTGGGTAGGCCACGGCTGACTAGCTTTGCCCCTTCTTCATCGTCTCCTTTAGTATGAGCACCGCCTTGAATCCAATGAATGGATGCTCTGGGAACATAAGCGCCGCAGATAGCCGCTCTCAGCAACAAGGCGCAGGTCTCAAAAGTCTGCTTTAAAAGAGATTCCAGTTTCCTGTCCTGCAAATCTTTGAGGGCCGCCCCACCCTCCAGAGGAATCGTGGTCTTTTTAGTCACAGCTGACACCAAGGCATCCACCTTAGGCATCTTTAGCAAGTCCTGCTCCTCTTGCGGCAACGGATACAAGCGGCCGATAGTCCGAGCTCCCCGAAGAGTAGCCTCTGGACATTCCCACTCAGACTCCACCATCTGCTTCATAACTCGGTGTACGGGAAAATATCTTTGCTCAGTTTTACATCCTTGGAGCAGAGGATCCTCTAAAGGCTGATCCTGAGTCGCTGGAAGGGCAAGATTCAACGCTGCTAGCATTTGTGAAATAAGTGCCCCCAATTCTTCCTTTCTAAATACACGAAATAAACTAGGATCCTCATTGGCACCCATGTCCCCTTCCTCTGGATCAGTGGCCCACTGATCCAGGCCAGAGTCTGCTAGGATCTCTCCTTCTATTCCCTGGAGATCCGGGATGAGCAGCCCGACGCTATCGGCGCTTCCCTCTACCCCCTGGACTGATTTGGACGTGCACTCTCCTGGGTCTAAGAGAGAAATGTCCTGTACCAGGTTTTGAAAGGGCAGGGGGACAGGTCTTTACCCTGAGCCTGATGCCATTTGAGACAATAAGCTTGATGCAAGGCTAAAATTAATTCAGCCGAAAAAGCAGCCTCTAAACGTCCCCGCGTTGCAGCTAAAGCTTGTGAAGGAGCTTCCCCCACTGAAATAGGCTTCTTTGTCTTTGCCTTTTTCTTCGCGGTACCAGCCTTACTCGAACTCAAAATGTCCCGCCATTTCTGACACGTTTTGAAGGCCCCCTGCCCAATCGCAGGAATCTGACCAGCCCTCCATACCGGCGATTCTAAACGCGACGAAAGCAGAGCTAAAAGGAAAAGCACTCGCCGAGCAGAGACCCCGGACCAACGCGCCGCTCAGAACCGCTGCTAAAACAAACGAGACGGAACTAAGCAGCTGCTTTCTCCTATGAGAACTGCCCGATCGAAACCGCTAATACCAAGCCGCTCAAGATGAAAATAAAGACCCTGCAATCAGACTGACCTTTGTTGTCTCCTCCGATGCTGAGTACCGCTGAATGCCCCGCTCAGAACACTCGCTACCGCTGCCAGCGGAAGAGTGTATCTGGCTCCGGGGGCGGACTGAAGGTCTCTGGGGCTCCCAGTATCCGTGCTCACACCCCCAGCAAAGGAGCTAACCCCTAAGGCAGGCTCTACCTCTCTGCTCCGATCAAACCGGTCTACTGTTAAAGTGAAACAAGTAATATTTAGAGACCTGGATAAAGAGCCCTGCTAGAGCTCTATAGTTGCTGAAGAAAAGCTAAAGAAAATAAATAAAATGAGACCAGATTACAAAAATTCAACTTGCTATCTCCAGGAGCCAGTCAATCAACGTCCCTTCAGCTGCTGAGGACTGAAAGACTGAGGAATGACCAGTAGGGGGAGCCAGTCACTGTTTCAGCAAAAATGGAAATTACACGTACCTGGTAATTGTAGTTCCTGGAGGGTCCAGTTTAGTCCTCCACATCCGGGTAGTGCACCTCCTCCTGCAGCATGGAGACTGGACCAATCAGAATCTTCAATACATCAGGTTGTATACTGCTGGAGCTCCCATCAGCCCCCAGTGAACTATTAACAAAGCAGACTCAGCGAAGCAACACATGAATGAAAAAGTTAACTATAACAAAACTTAATACCCTGAATTATAAGTTGACCCCCTCCCCAAACGAGAGAGCCAGAACTCTGCACCTTGCTTCTGCCCCCTTTACCTGAAGTAACTGGCAAAAATCAGCAGCAAGCATAAAAATTCCCTCTCTAACAAGAGGGAGCAAAAGAACTCCAACCACGAGGATCCTAAGAAATTTACTTACGCAATCCCCCTCACACTGTTTTTAGCGTGCCGTTCAGGAAAAAATAAAATTTGCTTCTTGGAAGGGACTGAGGACTAAACTGGATCCTCCAGGAACTACAATTACCAGGTACCACTGTTCCCTCTAAGCTGTGCGCGTGTGCGCACGCACACATCTCGCTGAGCGAGCGCACATACTTTACAACAGAGCGCACAAAAATTACAGTTCTGATTCTGATAGAAAACACAGACGTCTTAAAATTTAAAAGTTATGATTGTAATTACTAGAAATTTCCCGCTTCATTTAGTAATCGTCTATTTTCATTTAATTTGATTAAAATCAATGTGGTGTACATACTGTATTCTGACATGTAGTCAAATTTTAAAGTATATAACTCCGAGTGTCGTTATATGGCGCACAAAAATTTAACCTTCCTTCAAAAGCTGCACACAGCTGATATTTTATGCGCACACAGCCTACAGAAACTTAGAGGGAACATTACCAGGTACGTGTAATTTCCATTTCCTGAGCGGTCCTCCAGTTTAGTCCTCCACATCCGGGATGTAACGGAGCAGTTATCAACGGGGGGGACTTTGCCAACTGGCACGCAACACCGCCGAACCAAAACAAGTATCCCGAGCCGCCGCTACGTCCAAAACCGGTAATGTCTACTGAAAGTGTGGAGAGACGACCAAGTAGCCGCCCTGCAAATTTCCACTGGTGGGACAAGACTGTATTCCGCCCACGACGACGCTTGTGCTCTAGTAGAGTGAGCTCTCAAACCTAATGAAACAGACCGGCCGTGCAAAATATAAGCCGAAGCAATAGCCTCCTTAATCCACCTAGAAATTGAAGATTTTGCCGCCGCTTCCCCCTTTCGAACTCCCCCGAAGAGCACAAACAAGCGATCCGACTTACGTAAAGTCTCGGAGACCTTCAGATACTGACGCAACACTCGGCGCACATCCAGCCGATGGAAACCGCTGTCCGAAACCCGTGCTGTGTCTGCATGAAACGCTGGTAGAATAACGGATTGATTCACATGAAAGGGAGACACCACCTTAGGAAGAAAGGAAGGAACAGGCCGTAGAATCACTTTATCCCTAGAAAAAGATAAGAACGGAGCCCTACAAGACAGGGCCTGCAGCTCCAAAATTTGCCTTGCCGAACAAATGGCAACCAGAAATGCCGTCTTTAGAGTTAACTCTTTCACCGAAGCTTGGCGAAGAGGCTCAAAAGGTTTCTGAACCAGGGCCTGCAAAACCAAATTCAAATCCCACGGGGGAATAGACACTCTATGCGAAGGCCGCAGCCTAAACACGGCTTTAAGAAACCGTTGCACATCCGAGTGCGCTCCAAGAGGAATATCTTGAATCTTGCCCCGGTAACACGCGAGAGCCGCCAGCTGAACCTTAAGGGAACTGGCCGCTAAATCCTGGTCAAAACCGTCCTGTAAGAAACTGAGGATTACGGCGACCGAAGCCGTCGCCACCCGAATCTGATGCCTAGAACACCAATCTTCAAATATTCGCCAAACTTGGACATACATCAACGAGGTTGAAGACTATCTTGAAGAAGAGTGGCAATAACTGCCGGCGAATAACCTTTCCTTTTCAACCTAGCCCTTTCAATGGCCATACCGTAAGCGAGAATCGATCCACCTTAGGAATGCGCAGCGGACCCTGAATTAGCAGGTCCACCACGAGAGGAAGCTTCCACGGGACGCCGTCGAGAAGCCGGACCAGATCTGTGGACCAAGGCCGCCGGGGCCAGTCTGGCGCCACCAGCAGAACTTTCCCGCAGTGCGCCTCGATGCACTGGACTACTCTGCCGATCAACGCCCACGGAGGAAAGACATACAGAAGACCGGACTCGGGCCACGGTTGGATGAGGGCGTCAATTCCCTCGGACATGCGTTCCCTCCGTCTGCTGAAAAACTGACCCGTCTTTGCTGACTGGAAGGTCGCCATGAGGTCCATGACCGGCGGACGCCATCGGCGAACTATTTGCGCATAAACTTGCGGGTGTAGCTCCCACTCCCCGGAGTCTACCTGTACCCTGCTGAGAAAATCCACCATCACATTGTCTTTTCCCGCGATATGCGCTGCCGAAATGGCTAGGAGGCGAACTTCCACCCACAGGAACAGCGCCTCCGCCGCCTCTTCCATGGCTACGCTTCCTGTGCCTCCTTGACGGTTGATGTACGCCACTGTAGCCGAGTTGTCTGAGAGGACTCTTACCACTCTCCTCAATACTGATGCCTCGAAGGCCTGCAGCGCTAGCCTCACCGCTCGCAGATCGAGACGGTTGATCGACCACAAGGACTCCTGGGCTGACCACTTCCCCTGCGCGAAACGGTCCTGGCAGTGTGCCCCCCATCCCGCCAGACTCGCATCTGTTATCAAAGGAATCCATACCGGCTATTCCAAGGGCATCCCCGCCCGCAGGGACTTCGGGCATAGCCACCATCGCAGAGACAGTCGAACTCGCCTCGGGCAGGGCAACCGGCGGTTCAACAAGTCCGACTGGTTCGACCACCGACGCAAGAGGGCTCTCTGAAGCAGACGCATATGAAACCTGGCCCAAGAAACCACCTCCAGAGTTGCCGCCATTGTTCCTAGTAGCCGCAGGTACCACCACGCGGAAGGCGCGGGAATCCCCAAGAACCTGTGCACCAGGTGGCGCAATGCTTGGGTGCGGTGAACCAGCAAGACCACCAAGCCTCTGGCCGTGTCAAACGACCCCAAGATATTCGAGGGATTGCGTAGGAACTAAGTGACTCTTCTTCACATTGACCACCCAGCCGAGGCTCCGTAGCAGCCGTATGACCCTGTCCGTGGCCTGCAAGCACTCCGTCTCAGACTTTGCCTGAATCAACCAGTCGTCGAGATAAGGGTGGACTAAAATACCTTCTTTTCGCAAGGCCACCGCAACCACCACCATGACCTTGGTGAAGGTGCGTGGAGCTGTAGCTAGCCCGAACGGCAATGCTTGAAACTGGTAGTGATCCCACGGAAACGCGAAGCGCAAAAACCTCTGATGAACCGCTCTGATCGGAATATGCAAATAGGCTTCCGAGAGGTCTAGAGAAGTCAAAAACTCTCCTTGGCGCACCGCCACAATGACAGATTTTAAGGTCTCCATGCGGAAATGCGGCACCCGGAGACGATTCACACTCTTGAGATCTAAGATAGGCCGGAGAGACCCGTCTTTCTTTGGCACCACGAAATCAATGGAGTAACGACCTTCCCCGCGCTCGGACTCCGGAATGGAAATTACCGCCCCCAACGTCAAAAGCCGTTCCAACGTTGAGCAAATTGCCCGCTCCTTCTGCTGCCCTTTGCAGGGTGACAACACAAAAGAGTCCCGGAGCGGGGAAGCAAACTCCAGCGCATAACCTTCTCTGACAATCTCGAGCACCCACTGATCTGATTGTTATCTGGACCCAAGAAGGAAGAAAGTCCCGAAGGCGCCCTCTGATCACTTATCTTCCCTCCAGGGTCCACCTCGCTTCATTGCGGCTTGCGACTAAAGGAAGAGGAGGACGACGCAGCTGAGAAACCTCTGCCCGCTCCTCGAAAACCTCGAAAATTTTGTGACTTTGATCCCAGCCTGCCGCGTTGGGAACCCCAAAGGCGGGAAGACCGAAACCTCCGAAAGTCTCTAAATTGACTTCGAGCGGTCGGCAAGCCTTTACCCAGCTTAGGCTTATCCTCCAGCAGCCTACCGCCTTTAGACTCTCCAAGATCCTTTACCAACTTATCCAGATCGTCCCCGAACAACAATCTTCCTTTAAAAGGGAGTTTACTGAGGCGAGACTGAAGACCCGTCAGTCGCCCAATTTCGCAACCAGATGGATCACCTGGGCCGGATGGTATACATCCAAGGGTGTTGAAAGAACTGAAATATGAGATTGCAGACCTGCTATCAGTAATCTGTGAACTATCATTAAAATCATCTCTAATACCTGAAGATTGGAGGATCACCAATGTAACACCAATTTCTAAAAAGAGTTCCAGGGGTGATCCAGGAAACTACAGACCAGTGAGCCTGACGTCAGTACCAGGAAAAATGGTAGAAACCATCATAAAGAATAAAATTACTCAGCATGTAGATAGTCACAACCTAATGGGAGACAGCCAACATGGCTTTAGACAAGGAAGATCTTGTCTTACTAATCTGTTATGTTTTTTTGAAGGAGTGAATAAACAGGTGGACAAAGGTGAGTCGGTTGATATTGTGTATCTGGACTTTCAGAAAGCCTTTGACAAGGTCCCTCATCAGAGACTTTTGGCAAAACTAAAGAGTCATGGGATAGGAGGCAGTGTACTATTGTGGATCAGGAACTGGTTAAAAGATAGACAGCAGAGGGTAGGGCTAAATGGCCAATTTTCCCAATGGAGAAAGGTGAATAGTGGTGTACCCCAGGGATCTGTGCTGGGTCCGCTGCTTTTTGACATATTCATAAATGACCTGGAAAGTGGAACAACGAGTGAGGTTATCAAATTTGCAGATGACACAAAACTATTTAAAGTTGTTAAAACCCAAGAGGATTGTGGAAAATTGCAAGAGGATCTTGATAAATTGGAAGACTGGGCATCAAAATGGCAGATGAAATTTAATGTGGACAAGTGCAAGGTTATGCATCTAGGGAAGAACAACCCGAACCATGGTTACACGATGCAAGATTCCACATTAGGAACCACCATTCAGGAAAAAGATTTAGGCGTCATTGTGGATACCATGTTAAAACCCTCGGCCCAGTGTGCAGCGGCGGCCAAGAGAGCAAATAGAATGCTAGGTATGATAAGGAAAGGAATGGAAAATAAAACAAAAGATATTATAATGCCTCTATATTGTTCCATGGTGAGACCGCACCTTGAATATTGTGTGCAATTCTGGTCGCCGTATCTTAAAAAGGATATAGCGATTTTAGAAAAGGTTCAGAGAAGAGCCACCAAAATGGTAAAGGGGATGGAAGGATACTCCTACGAAGAAAGGCTAAAAAGGTTAGGGCTCTTTAACCTGGAAAAGAGACGGCTGAGGGGAGATATGATAGAAGTCTATAAATTAATGAACGGAGTGGAACGGGTAAACGTAGATCGATTGTTTACGTTATCAGAATATAGAAAGACTAGGGGACATGCAATGAAGCTGCAGGGTAAACTATTTAAGACTAATAAAAGAAAATATTTTTTCACTCAACGTGTAATCAAACTCTGGAATTTGTTACCGGAGGATGTAGTAAAGGCTGTTAGTGTAGCTGGGTTTAAAAAAGGTTTGGACAAGTTCCTGGAGGAAAGGTCCATAAACCATTATTAAGAAGTGACCGAAGATATCAATGCTTGACCCAGTACAAGCATTGTGGAACTTGTGTCTCTTGGGGAAACTGCTAGGTACATATGACCTAGATTGGCCACTGTTGGAAACAGAATACTGGGCTTGATGGACCTTGGTCTGACCCAGTATGGCATATCTTATGTTCTTATGTTCCGCGCCGCCACCAGGGAAGCCATACTATTTGCCAAAGTTCTGATCAAATCATAGTGAACGGCTGCCAAATATGCTGAACCAGACTCCAACCACGTCACCTCAAGCAAACCTTGCTGGTCTAAGCGGGAGTCCTGACGCAAATGCTGAGCCCACCGTAAGCAGGCTCTAGCCACCCAGGCCCCACAAACAGAAGCCTGCAAAGACAAAGCATTGGTCTCAAAGGCCTGTTTTAATAAGCCATCCACCTTTTTGTCTTGTGTGTCTTAAGACAGCACTCCCCTCAACTGGAATTGTCGTTTTCTTGGTAACTGCCGAAACGGCTGCATCTATCCGAGGTGATCTGAATTTCTCCTTGTCCGCTAACGGATAGAGGCGGTTCATTGTCCGTATACCTTTCAGACCTGATTCAGGTTGATCCCACTTGGTTTGAATCATCTGGTCTACAACCCTATGCACCGGGAACACCACTTGAGATTCCCGCACCGCTTGAATGAGGGGATCCTCCAAACCTTCCTCCTCAGCCGGGCGCGCTGTGGCGAGATTGAGCGTCTGAAGGGCTTCCGTAATTAGGGGGAACCAGCTCCTCCTTACGAAACACTCGGATGATCCTAGCCTGATCTTCGGGTTCAGGAATCTCCCCTTCCTCCGAATCATCAAAAACGTCCACAGGCTCCACTTCAGCCTCTGGTTCCTGCCACTCCATGTCCTCCTGCTCGATCTCCAAAGACCAAAGCCTTTTAGCCAGCCTCAGCAAGCTCCGACCAGCGCCCTCCGCTGTGGGAGGTGTCAGAGATGCTGGCGTCGTGAAGGTTTCTGGAAACTTACCTAAACACCCCAATTTGAAAGCCTGATGCATAAGGAGAACGAAGTCTGGAGAAAAATCTGCCAAGGAGGAAGACTCCGCCTCCCCCATTGGTAGTGCAGTCCCCTGTGCCTTAGAAGAAACTTGAACCTGAGGCACGAGGGAACTAGGAGAAGAATCCCCCTCAGCAGCCAATGCAGGGTCCAATGGGTCTGGCCTTCCATCTGCTGCTCTATGTCAGAGGAGACAGCAGCACAGCCCCTGAAAATCCCCAAATCTGACACTGTGCCTCTGAGAGAACCGCAGACTATGCACTGCGGCCTCGCCAACATTAATAGAAAAGGTAACAACCCTGGGGGGGGGGGCGGGGGGAGATCCGGCTGACTGACCTACTAAGCAAAAAGAAACAAAAACGTGTTGTTTTTTTTAAACTACCTAACTGAGAATTGCTCAACTAAAGAGAGCATGTGCCTGCCCAAACGCGAAGAGCTCCACTTACACAGACTTGCCAGGCCGTGCCGTGCACGCGGAAAAAATGAGGCACAAAATGGCCGCCGGGACTGGCAAAAAAAAGGCACGAAAACTCAAAAAACAAACAAATTGCCAGCGCAGCGCTGGGGACAGAAAAACTGACCACCGAAATGAAAACGGGGAGAAAAACCAACTTACCCCGTCTGGAGCCAAAGATCAATGGCCAGCAAAAAACCGCTCAAATCCTGAGCAGTGTAGAGCTGCTGTACCGGCTGCCTAAAGCAAACGCCGGTGAGCCGAGCACTTTAAAGTCTGCACTGCAGCCAAGAGGTCCGGAACAAATCCTCTGTGTCACAGAGCTAGCTGGTGCTATTATCCGATCTCTCCCCCGTACCATCTAGGGGGAGCGATCTAATACTGCCGCCTGCATTAGAAGTGCCATAGAAGTAAGGGGGAAAGAAGGGCAGTGACGTCTCAGCTCCTCAGATTTTTTTTTTTTAATTGAAAGCTATAGGCTGTTAAAGAAAATAAAACAAATGAAGGGAAGGGGAAAAAAAACCCAAAAAGGCTAACTAGTGTTGCTCACAAGCCCCTAAGTGAGCCCAGAACCAGGCTCACACGTCCTCCAGCTGCACGGAGACTGGACACACTGGGGGCTGATGGGAGCTCCAGCAGTATACAACCTGATGTACTGAAGATTCTGATTGGTCAAGTCTCCATGCTGCAGGAGGAGGTGCACTACCTGGATGTGGAGGACTAAACTGGAGGACCGCTCAGGAACTTCAGTTTTCAGTCCTCAGCTGCTGGAGAAGGTTGACAACCCCTATAGTGCCTGGACTGGCCTGGAGAGACGATGAGGAAAAAGAGGATAGGTATTCAGGAGTTACCTGTGTGCAGTGCCTTGTGGGTCAGTGTCAGGATCTCCTAGAAAGACAGGAAGCCAGTGATGCTGTATGAGACGAGGGGTAACATGATCATGGTTTGGAGCATGTAAAAGCATCCTAACAACCGTATATTAAACTGATTGTAGATGTTTTGGCTTGTAAGCGCAAAGACAGCATAAACGAAATTACAGTAATCGAGACAGAAGAATACAAGACTAAATAAAATTGTATTTAGAACTGCACTGTTTAGAAAAGGACATATAAACCAAAATTGCAGAAGGGAAAAGAATGAGCTCTTAACAACAAGAAATGTTCGTGATTCTGTTTTAATTTGTAAATAGTTACCCCTGTTATCCAAGTTACTTTTGCCTGTTCAACTGTAAACACAAAGTACCATCGGAAATGTGTAAATTCTTTGTTCACTGTAAACCGCGCTGATGCCGAATAGCGCGGTATAGAAGAGACTATAAATAAATAAAATAAATAAATAAACTGCGGCGATTTGATTTGTAAAAGTGAGTTCAGTGTCGAGCAGGATCTCCAAGTTCTTAAACATCAAAGTTAGTGCAATAGTAGAAGTTCTAGTATGCTGCTATTATTTGCATATAATCATGAGAATTGCATGATTACCTGTGCCAAGCCATTGGAGGCCAGGGATTTCCTGCATGGAGAATATGGGAATTCAGGCAGCTGTGAAGACCAAGCACGTGTGACAAGCTAGGTAAGTGATTACTGGCAGGGCAACTCCTGTTAGCAACAGGAGCAGCACTAGCTGGATCTGTCTGTCTTGCATTGGGTCACAGACTATTACTCTGCTTGTCATGGAGCTGGAATACCATGGTCTCCAGAATGACAGTTTTATTTTGGGAGCTTGCTATGGACCATCAGACTAATGGAAGTTCACTTCTTGTTTATCTTGTAGGTATGAGCGATGAGGAGTGTTTGAGGGGTTTTGTAGGTCTTACATGAGGTGTATGTCATTCAGCCTGGGGAAAGCATAGTTACTCACCTGTAACAGATGATCTCCGGGAACAGCAGGAATTTAGTCTTCACATATGGGTATCGTCGATACTGACGGAGCCTGCGCGGGAATGCTCCCCAGCGTCCAATTAGGAAGCTTTTGGAAGCACCCCACAGCACCTGAATGCTGCCTTCCCGCCTTTCCCAACTGCCTCTCTCCAGTTGAGTTTAAAGCTGAGACAAAGAGAGAGAGAGAGGGAAAGAGAAGAAGAGAGATAGAGAGATACAACTCCTAGGGGAGGTGGGTGGGTTGTGAAGACTAAATTCCTGCTGTTCCCGGAGATCACCTGTTACAGGTGAGTAACTATGCTATCTCCAGGAACAAGCAGGAATGTAGTCTTCACAAATGGGGACTCCCTAGCTATAGATACCAGGGAGAAACCCCAGTTGTGTGCCCTTTCGGAAGGGCTGCATTTCCCTCCATGGATCTCTGGCATCCTACCAGAGATGGTGGGTAGGAGTTGATTAAGTATGGAACAGGTGTTGAAGAACAGCCTGACCAAACAAGGCATCCTGGCGGGAGTCCTTGTCCAAGTAGTAATGGGCTGTGAAGGTATGAACTTAGGCCCAGGTAGCTGCTTGACAGATGTCGTCGATAGACACAGAGTGAAGATGAGCCATAGAGGCTGCCATGGCTCTCACATTGTGCGCTGTGATATGGCCTTCAAGAGGACGGTTCTTACTCCGATAGGCAAAAGATATACACTGCACAATCCAGTTGGACAGTGTCCTTTTGGAGACTGGAAGTTCTAAATGATTAGGATCAAAAGCAACAAAGAGTTCGGAGGACTTTCTATGTTGCTGAGTCCTTTACAAGTAAAAGGCCAAAGCTCTTTTACAGTCCAAAGTATGAAGATTCCTTTCTGCATTAGAGGCATGAGGCCTTGGGAAAAAAACAGGAAGGTAAACTGATTGGTTTAAATGAAAAGGTGAAACCACCTTTGGCATAAAGTGAGGATGAATCCTAAGGACTACCTTATCATGATGGAACCTTGTATAAGGAGGATCAGCCACCAATGCTTGCAATTCACTAATGCGACGTGCTGATGTGATTGCAATAAGAAAAATAACCTTCCAGGAAAAGAATTTCAAAGAGGTAGTAGCTAATGGTTCAAAAGGTGGCTTCATGAGCTGGCCAAGAACCAGATTTAAATCCCATGCCACCGGTGGTGGCTTAATGGGAGGGTTGGTTAGAAGAAGGCCTCTCATAAATCTTGCTATGATAGGATGAGAGGAAATAGGTTGCCCATTTAAAGGTTTAAGAGAAGCTGCAATAGCACTCAGATGAACTCTCACTGAATTGGTCTTAAGCCCTGTGTTAGACAAATGAAGGAGATATTCCAGTAATGATTCCAGAGGTATTGCAAGAGGGTTAAGACCCTTCTGCAAACACCATATGGTAAACCTTTTCCACTTGAAAGCATAAGAGCGTCTTGTGGATGGTTTCCTGGAAGCATAAAGGATATCCTTTACTTGCTGAGAAAGTCTAAGACCATGAAATTCTAGGCTTTCAGCAACCAGGCCCTGAGATGTGGAGACTGGGGATTGGGATGCCACAGCATCCCGTCCTCCTGGGATAGGAGATCTGGAGCAGATTCTAGCTCCAGAGATGGAGCTTGAGAGAGCTGTAAGAGCAGAGGGTACCACACTTGTCGTGGCCAATGTGGGGCTATGAGAATCATACGGCCTCTGTCTCTCTGAAGCTTGAATAGGGTTTTGGGAATGGGTGGGAAGGCATACAGAAAGTCCCAAACCCAATGGAGGAGGCAGGCATCCGTGGCCTGACAACCCTGAGCCGGAATCCTGGAACAGAACCGGGGAAGTTTGGCATTCAGCGGACTTGCAAAGAGGTCTATGTCCTGGGTTCCCCAAAATTGGAAAATTTTGGCAACCTGGTCTGCATGGAGAGACCATTCGTGTGGAAGCAGAACTCGACTGAGTCTGTCTACCCAAGAGTTTTGAATGCCTGGAAGGAGATGAATCTGACGCTCTCTGGCGAGGGTCCAAAGTCACAAATCTTCGTTGCAGAGCGACAGAGCCTGTCCCGCCCTGCTTGTTCACATAGAACATGGCTACCTGGTTGTCCGTTTGGATTAGCTGAGCTGGGTGTGAAACACTTGAAGAGCAAGGAAGATTGCTCTGAGCTCTAGGAGACTGATGTGTAGATCGGTCTCCTGTGGAATCCAGGTACCCTGGGTAGAAAGGCCTTGCAAATGGGCTCCCCAACCCACCTGTGATGCATCTGTTGTTAGAGTTACTTGAGGTGGGGGTTGCTGAAAAGGGGAACCCACCAACAGATTCTGGGGTGACTGCCACCATTGGAGAGACAAAATAAGACGATCTGAGGTTGCTATTTTGTCTGACAGGCAACCTGACGCCTGAGTCCACTGCGTGGATAGAGTCCACTGGGCTGCCCTCATATGGAGGCGGGCATAAGGGACCACATGCACGGTGGATGCCATGTAGCCTAGCAATTTTAACATTTCCCGAGCAGTGAAGTGAGACGTTAGCATTGCTTGGGAAGCTAACTGCACAATGCAAAGGCAGCGGGACTGTGGAAGATAGGCCCTTGTCTGTCTGGTATCCAGCAGGGCTCCTATGAACTCTAGAGACTGAGTGGGAGCTAGGTTGGATTTTGGGAAGTTTATGACAAGTCCCAAATATTAAAGGATACGCATTGTGTGAGATAGAGAAATCCTGGCCTCTGGCTCTGATGGGGCTCGAATGAGCCAGTCGTCCAAGTAAGGGAAGACGAATATCTTTAGGGTACGGAGGAATGCTGCCACCGCAGCCATGCATTTTGTGAACACCCTTGGTGCCAAGGCCAGGCCAAAAGGAAGAACTCTGTTTTGGTAGTGCTTCCCTTGAAATAGAAAGTGAAGAAACCTTCGGTGAGTTGGATGGATGAGAACATGAGTGTACTCATCCTTGAGATCTAGAGAACAAAGCCAGTCCTGACTCTGAAGGTATGGCAGTAGAGTTCCCAGAGAAATCATTTTGAATTTCTCTTTGAACAGGAATTTGTTCAATTCCCTGAGGTCCAAAATGGGTCTGTGCCCTCCTGTTTTCTTTGGAATAAGGAAAAAGGGGGAATAGAACCCTGCACCCTGTTGATGAATAGATACTTCTTCTATGGCCCTTTGGGCAAGAAGCAGACTGACCTCGTGATCTAACTGGGAGTTGAGAGAGGTCTGAGAATTGAACTGTTTTACCATTGTAGGAGGGGGCATGCTGAGGAAGTGAAGCTTGTATCCCTCTCTTACAATAGACAGAGTCCAACTTTCTGCTGTTATCTGCCCCCATCTGGGGGCAAAATAATATAACCTTCCTAGAATGGTGGAAGGCTCTGGCCCGTTCAGGGCCAGGAAGACAAAGTTCTCTAGATGGGAGTCAAAGGCCCTGCGGAGGCTGAGCCTGCTGAGCCGGTTGAGGCTTAGCAGCCTTTGTTTTTCTTTGTTTTGGTTGCTGCTGACCCTTTAGGGCAGACTGACCTGAACGATGCCCTTGCTGGGTATAGGAGGGGTAGAACTTCTTTCTAGTGAAGAATGTTTTTTGTAGGACTTTTTCCTTGCAGGATCAGCTGTAGATTTTGATAATCTATCCAAGGTGAGATGATCAGCATTTAGCTCATTATCTTTCTCTTGCCAATTTTTGCCAAAGAGATCCTCTCCTGTGCAAGGAATATTCCCCAATTTGTCCTGTACCCAAAGTTCCAAGTCAGATGCCTGGAGCCAGGCAATCCTACGTTCGCCTATGGCAATAGCAGAAGTTCTGCTTATGCACCCAAAACAATCATCCCCAAAAATGTAACACACCAAACAGGAGCCTTCTCCATTGAACTTCTTATGTATATAGTTCACCTTTGTTCTCCAAGTTCCTTTATATAATTGATACTTGTTCTCCAAATCCCTCTCCCTGTTCAATGTAATGACCAGACATATGCATTTTGTCGGATGTTTTTTGTTACATGTAAACCGCGCTGATTGCAAATAGTGCGGTATATAAGAATTGTAAAATAAATAAAATAAATAAAAAAAATCAACCTGCACGATTTACAAATTTGGAAACATCCTGAGCATGTTTAATAAGTGCAAGATAATCTTGTCTCTTATCATCAGGAAGGAGAGGGCTCATAAGCTCTAGATCTCCTGTAACTTCCTTAAGGAACATTCCCATATATAGAATGTAGGAACTAATTCTGGCAGAAAGCATAGAGGCCTGGAAGGTTCGACGCCCAAAGGCATCAAGAGTTCTACATTCACGTCCTGGAGGATTAGATGCATGTCTTTTTGCACTCTTGATCCTTCTCATAGCTGATTCCACCACCATGGAATGGTGGGGCAGCTGAGTTTTTTGAAAACCAGGACAAGGAGGAACTCGATACATGAGGAGAAGTGGTGAGAGGTGTTTCCCACATCCTTAGCATGAGATCATGCAGGATCTCATGAATAGGCAAAGTAGCTGCCTCTTTGGGAGCTTTAGGATACTGTAAAATCTCCAATTCCTTCGCCCTAGGCTCTGTTTCAGGAGCCACTCTGATGGAAAGATCTCGAGCCACATCCCGGATAAAATCCTGGAAGGATATATTCTCTGGAGGAGACACCTATGTTTAGGAGAGGAAGAATCCTCAGGAGGAAACACTTTTGTTTGCTATGGTCTACGCTACATTTAGAAGTTTGGATGAGAACAGTGGAAGGAGAAGGTTGAGGGAGCATTGTTGTGAAGGATCTTGACAGAAGGCATTGGTGTTATAGGCTGGGGAACAGTTGTATGTGGGGTCTGTTGTATGTATTTGGTATGGTGTACAGATGATGATGGGATGAGTATGTGTTGGTTGTCTTGGAGAGAGAGTTAGAACCACAACAAAGGAAACGTGACTCTTTTTGGATGACAAGAACGTGCATAAATTTGGGTAGGTTGGGGTTGGGAGGGGAAGGATTATGCCAAGATGGTGGGAAGGGGTGGACAGAGGGTGTGGACCACTGGGGGTGATGAACTGGGACAAGGCAGTTCTATACGTGAACCATACTGGTGAATTAATGTTTTGGAGGCTGGTGTGAGAGATGGGCACTCAGGCAAAAGACCCTTGAGAGCGACTTCATTTTTTCTTACCTGATATGTTGAAGGATGGTGGAGTGGTAATGGAAGATAGACTACACAGTATGTCGTAAAATGCATGTGGCATCGAATTCCTGGTGAAAAAATATAAGGTCCTGTATAATCTCCGTGGAATCATCAGGCCCAAGTTAGAAAAAAGAAAGAGAAAAAAAAAAGAGAAGTGTTTTCCCTGTTAGAAAGAAAACCTATTTGGAGGGACATCAGAAATTACAGTAGGGCTTGGTAGGGTAGAGTTTATGGAGTCTTCAGGGATATATAAGGCAGGAGTGGTGATCCTTCTTGGAAAGTCAGTTTCCATTGAAGAGTGAAAAAGTATGTTAGTGACTCAGAAGGCAATGACCTTACTAGTGTGAGATGTTCTCTTGGGAGAGTGCACATACCCCAAAACTATAAAAAGAATAAAAAAACATAGAAAAATTATGACAGAAAAAGACCACATGGCCTATCTTGTCTGTCCTTCCATAACAACTACAAAAGTCCACTTTTTTCCTTTAGAGATCCTGTTTTTGTCCCATGCATTTTTTAATTCAGATACTGTGCTCATCTCTACCACCTCTACTGGGAGACTATTCCACAGATCCACCACTCTTTCCATAAAGAAATATTTCCGCATATCACTCCTGAATCTATCCCCTTTCACCCTCATCCCATGTCCCCTCATAGCAGAACTTGCTTTCAATTGAAAGAGGCTCTCCCCCTGTGCATTTATGCCATGGAGGTATTTAAACGTCTCAATCATATCACCTTTATTCCGCCTTTCCTCTGAGGTGTACATATTAAGATCCTTAAGTCTGTCCTCATGCTTTATAATGAAGACCACTAATCATTTTAGTATCCACCCTCTGCACCGACTCCATCCTGTTCACATCCTTTTGAAGGTGCGGTCTCCAGAATTGCACACAATACTCCAAATGAGGTTGCACCAAAGACTTATACAGAAGCACTATTACCTCCTTTTTTCTGCTTGCCATTCCTCTCCCTATGCACCCAAGCATCCTTCTAGCTTTTCCTGTCGCCTTTTCTACCTCTTTAGCTACTTTAAGATCATCAGACACAACCACACCTAGGTCCCGCTCTTCTTTAGTGGACGAAAGTACTTCACCCCCTATACTATGTTTATGTTTATTTCATTTGATATACCGCCTTTCAATGAAACAAATCAAGGCATTTAAAAATTCCATAAATATAAAAGAGGGCCAGTGGCCATTGAAAGGGGAAAGTTACAATATTAGACAGGATAGTGAAGAGTACAATCAAGCATACAGACATACAAATAGAGACAAAACTGATAGAGAGGACACAGGTCTAAATGTGGGTGGGAGACAGATCAAATGCAGTGCAAAAAAGATGGGTTTTCAACTGGGTTTTAAATGTACTGTAATTTTGTTCTAGCCTGAGGGAGGTAGGTAGGGAGTGCCAGAGGGCAGGACCAGCAAAGAAAAAAAGCAGAGTTGCGGGTGGATTACAGGTGGGCACGAGCAGGGGACGGAAGATGAAGGCAGTTGATATGCATGGACCGGAGAGATCAACTGGGAGTATGAGATTGTATTGCTCCCTTGGATTGCTGCAGCCCAAATGCATGACCTTGCATTTTTTAACATTAAATCCCAGCTACCAAATTCTAGACCATTCTTCAAGCTTGGCTAAACCCCTCCTCATGTTATCTACACCTTCCTGTGTATCTACTGTATTGCAGATTTTGGTATCATTCGCAAAGAAGCAAACCTTAACCAACAGCCCTTCTGCTGTATCACTAAAAAAGATGTTAAAAAGAATCGGACCAAGGACAAGATTCCTGGGGCACACCACTGGTAACATCCTTCTCCTCAGAGTGAACTCCAGTTACTTGTGCCCTTTGTCATCTCCCACTCAAGCAATTTCTAACCCAAGCAGTAACTTTAGGGTCCATCCCTAGGGTGCTCAGTTTGTTTATAAGTCGCCTGTGAGGAACAGTGTCAAAGGCTTTACTGAAATCTAAATATTCCACATCTAGGGCTCTCCCTCAGTCCAACTCCCTGGTCACCCAGTCAAAGAAATCAATCAGATTTGTCTGACAAGACCTGCCTCTGGTGAATCCATGCTGCCTCGGATCCTGTAATCCGCTGGACTCCAGAAACCTCACTATTTTCTCTTTTAGCAGTGTTTCCAATAATTTGCTCATCACAGAAGTTAAATTAACCAGCCTGTAGTTTTCAACCACATCCTTACTTCCGCTTTTGTGTAAAGGGACCACGTGAGCCTCTCTCCAGTCCTTTGGTACCACTCCCGACTCCAACGAGACACTGAAAAGGTCAGTCAGTGTTGCTGCTAGGATGTCCCCAAGTTCCCTCAGTATTCTAGGGTGTATCCCATCACTTTGTCTACTTTAGGTTTAGCTAGTTTCTCACAAACACAGTCTTCTGAAAATTCTTCAAGATGCCCCTCGCTTCTGTTCCTGTTTGTGGGCGTTTTCTGAGGTCCTGTTCCTGATTCTTCATCTGTGAACACAGAACAAAAATATTTGTTAAGCAATTCTGCTTTATCCTCATCAGCTTCTACATCAGGGGTCTCAAACATGTGGCCCGCGAGAGAACGTTGTGCGGCCCGCGACGGCTTCTGCTGCTGCTGCCGTTGCCGCCGTGGCAACGGCAGAATCGACGGTCAATTTAAAAAAAAAAAAAACTGGCTTCTACTGCTCAAGCAGCAAAATCAGCTGTCCTGCGGCCCCTTCCTCTCTGCCCGGAGATCCCCGAGAGTGCTCCATCAGCGGGTGCTTTTCAAGCCGCGAAGAGAGTATTTCCCTCTCGCGAGGCTTGAAAAGTGACTAGGTTTAAGCCGCGCGAGAGGGAAATACTCTCTTCGCGGCTTAAAAAGCACGCCGCAGATGAAGCACACTCAGGGCTCTCCGTGCAGAGGGGAAGGGGCCGCGGGACAGCTGATTTTCTGCTGCAGCAGCAGAAGCCAGGTTTTTTTTTAATTTACCTGGGGGGGGGTGTAGGACTGGAAATGGGCTATTGGCAGGGGGGGTATGACTGGAAATGGGCTATTGGCAGGGGGGGGGTATGACTGGAAATGGGCTATTGGCAGGGGGGGGGGTTATGACTGGAAATGGGCTATTGGCAGGGGGGGGTTATGACTGGAGATGGGCTATTGGCAGGGGGGTTATGACTGGAAATGGGCTATTGGCAGGGGGGGTATGACTGGAAATGGGCTATTGGCAGGGGGGGTTATGACTGGAGATGGGCTATTGGCAGGGGGGTTATTTTATTTATTTATTTATTTATTTATTACAATCTCTTATATACCGCGCTATTTGGCATCAGCGCGGTTTACATTATAACACAACGACCATAACAACATGCTGTTTGGTTTTACATCGAACAGGTGATCAAACTTGGATAACAGTGGTAACTATATACATGAGATATTTACATGGTGAGGAGTAACTTGTATAACAGGTATGACTGGTAATGGGCTATGGTGGGGGCTAGGACTGGAAATGGGCAGGTGGGGGTTAGGAAGGACTGGAGGTGGGCTGATGGGGGGAGTTAGGACTGGTAATGAGCTATGGAGGGGCTGACTGAAATGGGGTAATGGGGGTTAGGGCTGGAAGTGGGCTATTGGCAGGGGGGGTTATGACTGGTAATGGGCTATGGGGGGGTAAGACTGAAAATGGGGTGATGGGGGGTAAAACTGGAAGTGCGCTATGGGGAGGTTAGGACTGGTAATGGGCTATGGGGGGTCTAGGACTGGTAATGGGCTGGGGGGGGGGTTGCTAGGACTGGAAATGGGCTGAGTGGAAGGGGGGCTTGAACTGCAAATGGCTGATGGGGAGGGGGGCTTGGAATGGAAATGGGCTGTGAGGGGAGGGAGCTAGGATTGGAAATGGGCTGATGGGGGGCGAGGATTGGAAATGGGCTGATGGTGAGGCTAGGATAGGACTGGAAATGGACTAATGGGGGGACTAGAAGGGAGCGGATGCTGGGTGGGGCTGGAACTAGAAGGGAGCTGATGTTGGGGGAGGATTAGAATGGGATGGAGCTGGGAAAGTGAAATGGAGAGGGGAAAAATATTTTGTCTGGGAGAGAAGACAAATCTACAATTGGCCAGGTATTGGGAGTAAGTGGGGATTGAGGATGGAGGGGTAAAATTTGAGTGGATGAAATAGGAATGAGGAAAGAGAAAAAGGAGAAAGATTAGTATGTTAAAGCAGATGTAGAGAGAGAATGGAAAAAAAACTAGGAGAGAAGAAAGGGCAAATGGACAGCAGACGATGGAGAGTTAGCAGAAGACATGAAGAAACCAGAAGAAAGTGGCTGGAACAATTGCAACTGAAAAAAATGCACAAAAGGTAGAAAAATATCTCTTTATTTTGAATTTATTAACTGGAATATGTCAGCTCTGGGAAATGTGCATCATTAATGTTTGCGCTTTGTTTAGTACAAGAGGAAATTAATTTATAGTTTTATTTCTACAGTGTTGTTGTACATTCCAAGTTTGGCTTTTGGGGTTCCCAGTTTAATTATTGTCTTCTTGTTTCTAAATCTTTTAGTCTTTCTTTATCCATACTCATTAAAGAGGCATGTTTACTAAAAGTTAGTGTATGGTAACATTATGCAAATATTTATGCAAATGAGGCCCCTTATGCAAATGAGGCCCCGCGTCTTATGCGGCCCCCGGGTTACTTTACAAGTCCTCATTTGGCCCTCAAAGCAATTTGAGTTTGAGACCCCTGTTCTACATATTCCTCCCCTTCATCCTTGAGTCTGACAATACCACTTTTGCCCTTCCTCTTCTCACTAACATATCTGAAAAATGTCTTATACCCCCATTGTATTGCATTGGCTATTTCCTCCTCTTTTTGAATCTTTGTTTTCCTGACTGCTTTGCTAGCTTCTCTAAGTTTTTCCAAATATAGATGCCTATCTTCCTCTCTCTGTGATCTCTTGTATTTCATGAAAGCCTCCCTCTTTTTCTTCACCTTTTCAGCTACTTCTTTCGAAAACCATAGTGGTCTCCTTTTCCTTTTCCCTTTATTTACCATTTTAACAAAAAGGTTGGTTGCCCTTAAAATATCCCCTTTCAGTTTTGCCCACTGTTTTTATACATCCCCCAGCTGTTCCCATCCCGCTAACGACTCCCTGAGATATTGGCCCATCTTGGCAAAGTTAGTTTTCTTAAAGTCTAAGACCCTCGCATTTGAATGGATTCTATCAGCCCTAGTCCTAATACTGAACACCATCTGGTGATCACTGGATGCAAAATGCTCTCTCTCTATAACATCAGAAACACTTTCACCATTGGTAAGCACCAAGTCCAGTATGGCCCCTTTACGTGTTGGGTCTGTTAAGATCATAAGAACATAAGATATGCCATACTGGGTCAGACCAAGGTCCATCAAGCCCAGTATTCTGTTTCCAACAGTGGCCAATCTAGGTCATATGTACCTAGCAGTTTCCCCAAGGGACACAGGTTCCACAATGCTTGCATTGGTTCAAGCATTGATATCCTGGGTCCCTTCTTAATAATGGTTTCTGGACCTTTCCTCCAGGAACTTATCCAAACATTTTTTAAACCCAGCTACACTAACAGCCTTTACTACATCCTCCGGTAACAAATTCCAGAGTTTGATTACACGTTGAGTGAAAAAATATTTTCTTTTATTAGTCTTAAATAGTTTACCCTGCAGCTTCATTGCATGTCCCCTAGTCTTTCTATATTCTAAGGTAAACAATCGATCTACGTTTACCCGTTCCACTCCATTCATTAATTTATAGACTTCTATCATATCTCCCCTCAGCTGTCTCTTTTCCAGGTTAAAGAGCCCTAACCTTTTTAGCCTTTCTTCATAGGAGTATCCTTCCATCCCCTTTACCATTTTGGTGGCTCTTCTCTGAACATTTTCTAAAATCGCTATATCCTTTTTAAGATACGGCGACCAGAATTGCACACAATATTCAAGGTGCGGTCTCACCATGGAACGATATAGAGGCATTATAATATCTTTTGTTTTATTTTCCATTCCTTTCCTTATCATACCTAGCATTCTATTTGCTCTCTTGGCCGCCGTAGCACACTGGGCCAAGGGTTTTAACATGGTATCGACAATGAAGCCTAAATCTTTTTCCTGGGTGGTGGTTCCTAATGTGGAACCTCGCATCGTGTAACCATAGTTTGGGTTGTTCTTCCCTAGGTGCATAACCTTGCACTTGTCCACATTAAATTTCATCTGCCATTTTGATGCCCAGTCTTCCAATTTATCAAGATCCTCTTGCAATTTTCCACAATCCTCTTGGGTTTTAACAACTTTAAATAGTTTTGTGTCATCTGCAAATTTGATAACTTCACTCGTTATTCCACTTTCCAGGTCATTTATGAATATGTCAAAAAGCAGCGGACCCAGCACAGATCCTTGGGGTACACCACTATTCACCCTTCTCCATTGGGAAAATTGGCCATTTAGCCCTACCCTCTGCTTTCTATCTTTTAACCAGTTCCTGATCCACAATAGTACACTGCCTCCTATCCCATGACTCTAGTTTTGCCAAAGGTCTCTCATGAGGGACCTTGTCAAAGCCTTTCTGAAAGTCCAGATACACAATATCAACCGACTCACCTTTGTCCACCTGATTATTCACTCCTTCAAAAAAACATAACAGATTAGTAAGACAAGATCTTCCTTGTCTAAAGCCATGTTGGCTGTCTCCCATTAGGTCATGACTATCTACATGCTGAGTAATTTTATTCTTTATGATGGTTTCTACCATTTTTCCTGGTACTGATGTCAGGCTCACCGGTCTGTAGTTTCCCGGATCACCCCTGGAACCCTTTTTAGAAATTGGTGTTACATTGGCGATCCTCCAATCTTCAGGTATTAGAGATGATTTTAATGATAGTTCACAGATTACTAATAGCAGGTCTGCAATCTCGTATTTCAGTTCTTTCAACACCCTTGGATGTATACCATCCGGCCCAGGTGATTTGCTACTCTTCAGTTTATCTAATAGTTGTAATGCATCTTCCCGATGTATCGATATTTCCTTCAATTCTTCCGCACCTTTAAATACTACTTCAGTCATGGGTAACATCCCTACATCTTCCTCAGTAAAGACTGAAGCAAAGAATTCATTCAGTCTCTCCACTATCGCCTTGTCGCCTCTTAGTGCTCCTTTAACCCCTTTATCATCTAATGGACCAACTGACTCTCTCACAAGTTTTTTGCTACGAATGTACTTGAAAAGGTCTTTATTTCGCGTTTTTGCTTCCGCAGCAAGCTTCTTCTCAAATTTTCCCTTTGCCAGCCTTATCAATGCCTTGCATTTGACTTGCCAGTGCTTGTGCTGTTTCCAAGTTTTGTCGTTTGGCTCTTTTTTCCATTTCCTGAAAGATGCTTTTTTGGCAACAACAGCCTCTGTGACCTCACCTTTAAACCATGCATGCTGTTACCAATTGCCTGAATAGTTCTCCCTGTAGAGAATCCAAGATCTCCTTACTTCTAGATGATACTGCTGCAGGAATGTGCCAATCAACATCTGGCATATTGAAATCCCCTATCAACAGCACTTCCCCCATTCCTAGCAATGCTGCATATGTCTTCAATTAACGCTCCATCCACCTCTTCCTCTGGTGAGAGAGGTCTGTATTTCACGCTAATGCAAATCTATTTCTCTTTTCCTCTTTCTAGTTTAACCCACAGTGCCTCCTCTCCCCCTTTTAAGCTCTGTAATTCCAAAGCTTTAATATTATTTTTTACATATAGTGCCACTCCTTCTCCCCTGTCCTTTCTGAATAAAGTGTAGCCTGATTTAGTTACATCCCAGTCATGGTTTTCTGTGAACCATGTTTCTGTAACTGCCACTAAATCCAAGTCAGCCACTCCCATTAAAGCTTCAACATCTGGGATCTTATTTCCCATGCTACGGGCATTTATACATACCGCTTTCCATATGTTGCCCCTTTTACCTGTGTCTTTTGGGGAAACTGCTAGGTACGTATGACCTAGATTGGCCACTGTTGGAAACAGGATACTGGGCTTGATGGACCTTGGTCTGACCCAGTATGGCATATCTTATGTTCTTATATTCATAAAGGTATTATGTTCTCCAATGTGATTTTGAAGCTGATGGAGTTTTCACATATGACAATTATAGTGGGAGTAGGGGATTTCAATGCAGAAACTGATCCTTTATCTTTATTCTGTTGCTTGATTGCTGAACTTGATAGGTCTGTGGGGTGCTAACTGGGCAGCCAGGCCACTGATGGGGGTTTTCTTTTGACATGTATAGCATTGGGGTTGATGAATACTTGGAGAAATATACAGCCCTTTGAAAGGGACTAGAGCCCATGAATCTATGTCATGGATTAATTATCTTTCAATCTCCACTTCAGCTTTTCATCCAGTGACTAGATCTGAAATTGGTCCCCTGTAAACTTAGGTATCTTTCCAATGCATATGTATTTTTTGATCCAGACCAACTTATGCTTTTTCTACAGAGTCATCGTAAGGATGTGTTATATTCAGATTTTGAAACGTAATTGTCTTTGAAGACTAGTTATATGTAATGTGATAGCTGGTATAGACACTTCTACTGAATTTTTTTTTTCTTGGATCCTTTAAGGTGAACATATTGCATGCTTTTGGAAATTATTATTTCTCTCAAGTATTTGAGGGAATTAAAGTTTCTTTGGAGGTGATGATGTTGTG
The DNA here is from genome assembly GCA_033557465.1 of Ichthyophis bannanicus. NCBI lineage: Eukaryota > Metazoa > Chordata > Amphibia > Gymnophiona > Ichthyophiidae > Ichthyophis > Ichthyophis bannanicus. The sequence goes on along the minus strand of CM066051.1, from coordinate 103,929,153 downwards.
ACATGCTAATCCCCTCACAACCTTCTCTTCTGCCATATTAAATCTGGGTCAATGAAATAATGCTCTGCATCCCAACCTCTCTGGAAGATTCTCTTCTTAATCCTCTAAGCTCTTGCTTTGTATTACATGCTAGACTAGTGGATTGTCACTCTCAATACAAACTCAGGTGCTGGTGACTCTACTGCAGAAAATCTGGAGATACAGTAGCTTTGTGGTAGATTAGTTTGCAGTTCGTATACTACTTCTCATTGTAGACAAAGGGGATTTTGCTCACGGGTTGCAACAGTGAAGTAGGTTCAATGCCTAGCAAATATCTTAAATGAGGAAGATTGTAGCATATCTTTACAGAATCCTACATGGGGTTTACTTATTTTCAGCTTCGGCATTCTGTGATGGCCCTGAGAAAGGGTACTCTAGGCTCCACAGTATTGGATGCCTCGATTGAAGAGCAGACTCTCCAAGACCCAGCTATGTCATCAGTGTAAGCCTCTTACTCCATTCTTAAGGCAATGAGGACCCCAATACAATTTCTTTAGTCTTAGCAAATAAGTGAGGGGAGGAAATAAACCTATGAGTAAATCTGGAGTTCGCCAAGGCTAAATAGCAGCCATTGTGTCCATCACTGAAAGCATTCTCCTCCAAGAAATGATTCTGTTTGCATCTCTCTCAAAAGGCCTTGAAGGACAAATTGGCGGATTTTGATAATAAATATATAGATAGATAGTGTACACACTAGATAGATACACACATATATATATATATTTTTTTTTGTGTGTGCCCTCATGTTATGCTGACTCCCCAGCTGCCTCTGGGTTTTCTTAGCAATGTATCACCAGAAGGAGATTGCCAACACTTTTTTTCTGAGGCAATGGAGGAAAAATTGACTTGCCCAAGGTTACAAGGAGTGCCAGTGGGAATTGAATCCTTATCTTCTGGGTACTAGGTAGCTGCTGTAACCACTAGGCTACTCCTCCACCATATATGGTCATTTGGGTTGATACAATGGTTCTGGGTAGCAGGGGCTTATTTTGTGGGTATGTTAGTGGCCTGTTGGTTGGATGAGGGAGCAAGTTTATTTGTACTAGACCCTCTTAGTGTTCTCTAAACTCACAAAAAGAACAGAATAAGGGCAATTTTAAAAGCAGTTCTGTGAGTAATGCCATACTTTTGGCACTTATATGTGTGTTCATAGGTGCATAAATTATGCATATATCCAGAACATGCATAACTTTAACCTAACTGAGTGCCGGGGGTTCCTGGAGGGAGGGGGCAACTTGCGGTTATGTACATATTAAATTAACCCAAAAAATGTGTATATTGATGTAAATGGAGAAGTACTTGACCACTGCTCATATTATATTTCGGTTTTATTAGACATTATGTCAGCTTTCATACCATTAATGGTGTCATCTTGCTAAAACGGCTAGAAATGTTTGGCATTACTACTATGGTATTAAGCCAGTTTTCTTCTTATTTAAGGGACTGCACACAAGTACGGTTAGGTGATTCGATGTCCTTGTGTGTTCTATCAAAATGGGATTACACCAGGTTTCTCCTTGTCCACGCTTTTGTTGAATTTGTACCTTGTTCCAATCTGACTATCTTTTTCTAATTTAGAAGTACAATATTGACTATATACCAATGTCATTCATTTTTTCTTTTCCTCTGACTATCAGATAGCTGATGAACTGCAAAAACTTCAGTACTGCTTGTTTACAGTTACTCAGTCTTAAAGTAGAGACAATCATGTTTTGTCTTTTCAAAGAACTCTGATAAATCCTCAAAAAAACATGCCTGAAGGACTAACAATTCCTTTTTCAGAACAAAGTCATGTTAGTGTGGTAGGCTATGGGCTATGATAAACTGCAAATATGAAAGGCCTGTAAGTTAGGCCCTGATTCCAACCCCCATCTTAGTTAAAAACCAAAAATCTGTGAAAGCTTGAGAAAGCTGCTTTAAACTGCTTAATAAGAAGTTTTCATGAATGCATAAATCTTGCATTATTCTCTTGTGTTCTGATGATAGAAATGTTTCAATACTTGCATTCCTAGAGCCAGAAACGACCTTGCAGTAGAAGTGTATCCATACCTAGAAACTGTGCCATTGTTAGAACAATCCTAGAGGAGGGAACTGGGTGCTAGGCCCAGAAAGGATCTCTGACTGGACAAGTGCAGGGGGCGTTGGGACCAATAGGAAGTCTGCATGTATCAAGCTGAAGAGAAATGTATAAAATGAATATGTTTCTGTAAGAACTTTGCTCAGTCCTTTTTGAAGCTTGACTGTCTGGGCCTTGTGCACAATAAATTGGCTTGGACCCTGCAATTGACTCCTGGATTTATTCATTGTTTGCACTTACTTCGCTGCTTCATTAGAAAAGTGGTCACATGCACCTATTTTAGATTATGACTTTTGAGAAGGCTTAAGCCATTCTTACCATTTGAAGACTTCAAGACAGTTTTACAAGCTTGATTATTGTAATTTGATATTTTGGGGTTTCTTGCATGAAATTGTTAAGGCACTTCAACTGGTTCTCAATTTCATTGCCAGATTATTAACTGGTGCATCCTGCTTGAGTTTATAAACTCCACATTGAATTTCTCTGTATTGGTTTCCAAGGTGACATTTTACTTAACAGTTAAGGCCCTTTCCTTGAGTAATGCTAAACCAGTCCCAACAAGTGGGATGTGTTCCCCTACAAGCAGATTGGTGGAGACAAAGGACCAATGAAAAGTCCAAGTTTCAATGACATCACTCTCGCGTGTCTATTTGCCTTGGCCACCCGACGTCCCTTCAGTATTCATCCCAAAGCATATGGGAGGAACATGGCGAGCCTCACACAACTTCAATTGTGGGTAACAAGGAGTAAGCAACAGTAGAGAACTATGAGCCAGATATTGAGTTAGGATGGCTAGTGGTGAGTACAGTGCCTAGCCATCACCATTGTCCTCTAACCCCGGATATTCAGTGCTGGGGTCATATGCAGCCCAGGCATTGCATATCCGGGGTCGCCACACATGTCTGGAAGCCGCAGAGGCTAACCTGGTATCGGCGATATTGTACTGCTGCCTGGTTAGCTTCTATGGATAAAGACTGGTGCTGCAAAAGCTGGCCTAGCAGCGGTACAATATCGCCACTACCTGGCTAGCCTCTGTCACCGCTTCTGCTCCATCCAGCCCTGATGTTATGCAGTTAGCATCGGGGCATGTAGGGAAGATAATCGGGGATAATCGTTGAATATTCCGCTGAGCGGCATTTATATGGTTTATACGGCTGTAAACCATGTAAATGCCTTTCAAATATTGGGCTCTATGTACAGGAAAGCATAAGGAAGGCTGTCAGTAGAAGATGGACCCGCAAAGCCAAGTATAAAAATCATAGCGGACCCAAGGGAACCACAGCAGAAGAACAAAACAAATACAGTTTCTGGGGTGAGCCCTGGACTGATCTAGCAGGACTCAAGGAAAAGGATATTAACTGACAAGTAAAATGTCATCTTTCATATTGTCCTGCTAGGCCAGTCCAGACAAATGGGATGTATCAAAGCTACAATTCCACTGGGCGGGAAGAAGACACAGCAGCTCACAAAACCCCAGAACCAAAGGCTGTGTCCGCCCTCGCGTGGACAGCCAAACAGTAATGCTTGGCAAAAGTGGAATGTCTGTAGGGGCTACAGAGCTCTGCTCTGCCCAGGAGGATGCTTGTACTTGAGTAGAATGAGCGTGCAAACCCTCTGGAACCAGCCAGTTCTGCAACAGATATGTCGAGGCAATGGCCTCCTTAATCTAGTGCCCTAAAGCCAAATCAGCCACCATGTCACCCTTGTGCAGGTCAGCATACAGCACAAAAGGATAGTCAGAATTACGAAGGGAATTCATAACCTCCACATACTGGAGAAGCACCCTCCAGGCCTAGTGGTTGGGGCAAGGTACTTCAGGCCGGAAGGTCGGGGGTTCAAATCCCACTAGAGGACAGCAACCTTGGGCCGGAAGGACTGGGGTTTCTAGTCCCACAGGTGCTCCTTGTGGTCTTGGGCAAGCCACTTAACCCTCCATTGCCCATGTTCCCTGTAAGTATTAGTGTATGTGTCTCATATCCCTGCGTGTTAAATGTATCCCCCACTTGTGTTGTGACCGCTTTGATTGAAGGATAAGGTGGTATACAAAACTTGTCTAAATAAATAAAATAAATAAATAAAATAAAATCCACAAGGCAAAGATACTTATCCTTCCCCCAACACTGCTCCTTGGAGAAGGAAAGCTGGCAGACCACCCTGGCTTACATGAAGGGAAGAAATCACCTTAGGCAAGCAGGAAGGCACAGGCCGAATGGAAACTGCCTCCTTAGAAAAGACAGATAAGGATCTCAGCAAGATAGAGCCTGCAGCTCGGAAATCTGCCTTGCGGCACAAATTGTGATCTTGAAGAATATTTTGTGCGTCAAATCCTTGAAGATAGCACGCTTCAACTGCTTAAAAGGCGCCATCATCAGGGCCCTGAGCATCAGACACAGATCCCAGGAAGAGATCACAGAACAAAGGGGAGGACACAGATGTCTAACCCCTTGGAGAAAGCGCGAGACATCCAGATGCAAGGCTAGAGACTTACAGGCCACCAGTCCTCGGAAACAGGCCATAGCTGCCCCCTGAACTTTCAGGGAGATAAAGGAAGGGCCCTTCTTCAGGCCATCCTGTAAAAAGGCCAACAGAGAGGGCACCTTGTCCACCTCAGGAGCCAACTGCAAAAAAGTGCTCCTCAAAGAGGCACTAGATCTGCACAAATGCTAGCTTGGTTGACCTCCTCCAGGTTCCAAGCAGAGTAAAAACCACCACTGGAGAGTAGCCCTTATGTGCTAGCCATCTCCCTCCAAGAACCAAGCCGTAAGTGAGAAGTGAACAGGATACTCCAGGCCCCAATAGGCCCCAAGACAGAGGCAATTGAAAAGGAGGTACCTGCAGGAGCCACATCAGGTCTCCAAACCACACTCTCCTTGGCCAATCTGGCGCCACCAGAACAATCCTGACTGGGTGGAGTTTTATAAGCTGAAACACAGCACCACTAGAGGCCACAGAGGAAAAACGTACAGCAGGTGCTGACTCGGCCAAGGCTAGGTCAGGGCGTTGACACCCTCGAACCCCCGTCTCTGTAAGGTGACTGAAGAAGCAGCAAAGACTGGCATTGACGGTTCACCATAAGATCCATTTCGGGGTGACCCCAGCTGCGCAGAATCGACTGAAATGGCTCCTGACTCAACTCCCACTCTCCAGGATCCAGAGAGTGCCGGCTGAGGAAGTCTGCTTCTACATTGTCCACCCTGACAATGAGCTGAACTGACAAGGCTAAGAGATTCTTCTCTGCCCAGGCAAAAAAGGAGAGCCATCTCCAGATCTACCCCAACACTCCTCGTGCCACCTTACCTATTAACATAGGCCACCGCCGTGGTGTTGTCTGAAAACACTCAAAACCGCCCGGCCCTCGACCAGGGGCTGGAAATGCTGAAGAGCCAACCTGATAGACCACACTGCTTCTCTGTGGTTCCAACGGCCTTGGGCATATGGTTTTGGCAATGGGCTCCCCAGCCCAAGAGTGACATCGTCAGAAGGATCAAGGAGAAATTATACAGAGGCACACCCTTTCTCAGAGGACAGGGCTGCTGCCACCACCTCAATGGGAAGCAAGAGCCTGTGCGCGAACCTCTGAGAACTTGGGACCACTGAGCCAACAAGGACAGCTGAAGCAGTCGCACGTTATCGCCATCAATCTGAGAAGCTGAAGATAATCCCAGCCTCTGGGCGCCCACTGTGCACCAAACAAACGCCAGGCAATCCAACAGTCTGACTTTCCCTGGATTGATCACTCAGTCGAGGCTTTACAAATAGGACACCACCCGAGGTACCTCCAAAAGGGAATGAGCCTGGATGAGCCAGTTGTCCAGATTGGAATGGACAAAGATTCCTCAGCACTGCAGCTGCCACCACCATGACATTGGAGAACATCCTCGGGGCAGCGAACCGATAGCGAAAGCCAAGCATGGCAAAATGCAGATAAATTTTTCTGATCTGCCTGGATCAGGATATGAAAATACACCTCAGCCAGATGCAAAGAAGCCAAGAACTCCCCTCAGTGCACTGCTTGAATCATGGAGCGCAAGGTTTTCATCTGAAAGCACAGGACATGCAAGGGCTCGTTGACCCCCTGAGCTCCAGAATGGGCCGGAAGGAACTGCCCCCTTTTTTTATCACCATAGAATAGATGGAGTATCAGCCCTTGTCCCGCTCGTCCGGCAGGACGGGCACCACCGCCTTTAGGTGCAGCAACTTGTCCAAGATGGTCCGGCGCAGCAGCACTTTTGATTGCAGACCCAAAATGATTTGGAGCCTGCATCAGAAGACTTAAGAGAAGAGACTTGAAGACCTAAATATGTACACTCTGGAGGAGAGGAGGGACAGGGAAGATATGATTCAGACCTTTAGATACTTAAAAAGAGTATTAATAAAAAAAACCAAACCTCTTCCAAAGACAGGGAAACTGTAAAACTAGAGGGAAAAACATGAAGCTGCATGGGGATAAACTGAAAGGCAACGTCAGGAAATAATTTTTCGCTGAAAGGGTGGTAGATGCTTGGAATGCCCTCCCAATGGAAGTGGTGGGGGAAAATACAGTGACAGAATTCAAAATGGCATGGGACAGACACAATGGATCCCTTTATAGCAACAGGATAAAATAAAAAAATAAACATAATTATATCTCAGCAAACAGAAGTGACCTACACGGAGCGGTGGGTACACCCCTAAACAAAGACATGGGGAGGGGTGACCTGCACGGAGGAGCAGATGCACCTACTCTTGCCGCCTTGCTGGGCAGACTAGATGGACCACACTGGTCTTTATCTGCCATCATATACTATGTTACTATGTTACAAAGGGAGATGATAAAGGCATCCGGAATCGGCTCCTTGCATCTCAGGACATAGCCGAACTGAATGGTGTCTAGCACCCAGTGATCCTTGGAAACCAAAGCCCATTTCTGGAAAAAAAAAGGCAAAGCCTGATTCCAAAAGGAAGAACCAAGGAAAGGACCCCCAAACCTTCATTGTGCAACCTGGGAGGATCCTCCTCTGGGTGGGAGAGAGTCCCTGGGCCCATGCGCTCCACGAAAGGACTGAGAACGAGCCCACGAACAGACGGGTAGTGTTTTTTTTTTTGTTGTTTTTTTCCAGGTTGGTAATGACAAGAGTACCAAGACCTCCAGGAATCCGACCGGCACGCCCTTAGTTGATGGGCAAAGGCTGACAAGAGAGGCACAAGTCACTTCAAGGTTTTGTCTCGCCCAGGTCCTTCACCAGCTTCTCCAAATCAGCTCCAAAGAAGCTTCCCCTTAAAAGGCAGGTGGGCCAACCAGGCTTTATAAGATGTATCCGCTGCTCAGTGCCGGAGCCAAATCCAATGCCGTGACACTGTTATCAGGGGACAATCCCTGACCGCCAAAAGGTCATATATGGCATCAGAAAGAAAGGCCGCAGCCGACTCCAAAAGAGGGTGTATTACTAATTAAAGATTTATTTGGATCAGCAAGGAATACTGAACTTTTGAGCCATCCCATATATGAGGAATCATGCTGAGCCAGCTGTTTACTAGCCAGGAGACCAAAGCTATAGGGAATGACTGACCAGAATTGTTCATAAACTCTGAGAACAAAGGCTGGAGAAGGACTGGTCAAATTACTGTTGAGCAAAGGTGTATGGGATGGAGAATATCTATAGGGAAAAGCTCATGTGAGGAGTCATGTGGTCCAGCTAAGACACATTTGTTACAGCCTATAAAAAGAGAGAGAAAATCCAGAATAGGTAGAGAGTAGATATCCGCTTGGCCAGGCACATGCCAATGCGTGAAGAATCCCAGACTTTTCTCCAGCCTTCGCTGAGGCTCTCCCAGCTGATGTCAAAAATGGGCTGCAATGATGGCAGTTTGGTGACGCATTGTTCTGTTCTTGTAAGGGACAGGGAGTTTGGAGATGCAATATCAATTGTTTTGTTGTCATTGTAATATCACTAACTTATTGTTCTATTGTAATGACTAACTTATTGTCAAGCTAATTGTCATATTAAATAGCTTATTAAATATGTATGTATGGTTGATTGATCTTGAATTTAATAGAATCCTAGGCAATACACTCCACCAATCAGCTGGTAAGGGAACACAACCCACTTGTCTAGACTGGTCTAGCAGGATGATATGGAATACATTTTTAGGTTAAATTTCAGATAAAACATCCCTAAATCATGCACCTTACTATTCGAGTTCAAGCTGTACATTCTTTATGTTAATAAGATGGTCAACTTCTTTCCATTCCAGCAATACCTAAGAGTCATTTTGTTTGCCATTGTTGGCCCCATAGAATAGATTAAACCAGCTACCAATGGATTTAAGGTTAATGACAGACTTTGATGCCTCTACAAAGTGATTGGAGAGCAGGCCTTGAAACAGGTATAGTAGCTGGAAAATCAGAGGCCAGTAGTGCTAGTTCTGTGTACATCCAGTTTCTTTACATTTAATTTTGTGCTTTTATTTGGAGATTGTATTATTTAGATTCATGTATATTATCTATATATGCATTTTTGTAATCTGTTCAAATGTGTAATGGGTGGAATAGAAGTCTTCTAAGTAACTAAATAGCTGTAAATGCATAAATTCCCTGGAATAGTTTTCAAAGAGGAAGTTATAACATAGCCCCAATGCCACAAGACCTAGAGGATCACAAATAGTGGGACTTATGCATTAGTATATTCAGAATTGCTCATCACATTTCATTGAAAATGTCTCACCTACGACCTCTTTGTCTACATATCCAAGACACAAACTCATAGGTGATGGAATGTCCCAGTTTCAGCTAGACATGGTTTAGTATGTAGGAGATCAGTCACAAGTTCATAGAAAGTCCCTTAAAAACTACTTTTCACAATATTCTATTATTCATGACTTTCACAATGGTAAGTTAGACTGGCTGAAACCTGTCTCCCTCTATTCAGCTGTAAGCACATGCAGGCAGGGCCGGCCCTAGAGTTGGTACCATAACGAACCTCAAGCTTTACACCCCCTCTTGCTGTCAAAATATATTATATAGCTTTGAATGCCCTGTTTTTGCTGTCCTCTGGAGGTTGCTGCCCTAGGTGACCACCTAGTCTGCCTAGTGGTTGGGCCGGCCCTGCATGCAGACTTTCACAGCATGCACGCTTCTAGTAGAGTCATAGGCCTTCCCAGGGAAGTAAAGAGCACCATGAACGAATGTGCACACATCCAAACAGAAGGTGCAAAATGTGTGAGCCGGGTGTACACATCACCAGAAAGAGAAGAATCTCTCAAAATCTGACCTCTTAAAAGGTTTTCCTAAGGTTTGAGTGTAGAAGAAAAATGCTTCACAGATCTCTTCTTAATTTCCTCTTCAGAAACACTTGAGAGTAGAAAAGAAATAGCAATCTGAGGCTAATATAAGAGAGAGAACTACGGCTGGCTGTCCAATGTTTGTGGTGATGGGAGGTTGCAAGAGTTTACTGGCTTTCTATGTTGGCTTCCAGTGTGATAGGGCAGGCCACTTTCCAGATGCATTCTCTTTTTATAAAGCCCCTTTCCAATTAATTCCATTAAAGGCTCTCAGCAGAAGGCCATTGCGCTTTTCCTTTCTGCTCCTGCTCAGATCCTTTGTCCTTCCTTATCAGCTCTGATAGTGATCAGTTTTCAGAAGCATCATAAGCTCAGCAGAGCCAAGCCCTTAATGGATCGCAGCCTAATGCTGACTGAAACTGTTTGGCCACTTCTGTTAATCCCCATGTCCTTGACGTTTTGTGGGAATCACGTGGCAGTGCTGAGTCACTCTAACCAGAAGCGCTTACTACTCCTAGAACAAATAACTCTTGAAGCCAGGCGTTCACTTTCCTGTCATTCTGTGCCAAGGACAGACCATAGAATCTGCACCCTGCTGCAGAATCACTGGGAGAGGATCATTCAGTCACTTTCTACTACTCCTCTAGCAGCTGCTGCAATCTGCTCTTTAGGGTCTTCTCTGAACCTCATTTATAAACCACTGATGTTAGTATGACGCCACTCTCAAATTTACTGATAGAGCTTTTCTTGATATTTGTATTGTTTCACAGGAAAATAAAGAAGGGCACTGGGAACTTTAAAAAATATTAGGCAGTATTTTCCTGGTTTCTGACTGCATCTCTTGGTACTTGGTGCTGTCCAGTACTCACAACTCACCAACCAAAGACAAGCTACAGGAGCAGCAGTTCATCTAGAAGCCCTCCAACAGAGGCTGCTAAGCACTCGAAAAACATTGTGATTCCAGAGCAGGTGCACAGTCTACATGTACTTTAATTGGCAAGAGTTTGAACCACTCCTCAAAGGAAGCAACCACCATAATACTCTGTTACAAGCTTGGAACTGTGTTGTCACCAACGATCATCTTGTCAGACTGGTTCATTCAATGCCGACAAGGTGCAAGTCAGGTGATCAAGAACAAAGGGTGGCCCATCAAATACTGAGCCATCACTGACACACAAAAACAGCCTTTTTCAAGGCCACATACAATAATTTGAAGGAAACCTGGTGTGCGTCCATAATATTTTAAAGCATACTTACAATAATATATCATTGGCCAACAGTGTACATTACATGATTTTCACAGAAAATCTATCAAGAGGACAACTACGTGGAACAAACTTAGAAAATAAGGGCCAAACCAATACTAAAAGTTGACCCTAATAGCCAAATCCATCACTTATCATGAGATACACAGAAAAAGCCACTGGGAGGAAAAGGAAATTAAGATATAAGGTCACGAAGTTGAAAAAAATGTCAAATTTACAAGTGATTCCAGACTTTTGCACACCACTGTAAGTTTATTTTGATTTTATACTGTTGCTGTAAAGGGATCCACTGTGTCTGTCCCATGCCATTTTGAAGTCTGTCACTGTATTTGCCCCCACCACTTTCATCGGGAGGGCATTCCAAGCATCCACCACCCTTTCAGTGAAAAAGTATTTCCTGACTTTGCCTTTCAATTTACCCCCTTGCAGCTTCATGTTATGCCCTCTAGTTTAACAACTTCCCCGTCTTTGGAAGAGGTTGGTTTGTTCATTATTTCTCTTTAAGTATTTAAAGGTCTGAATCATATCTCCCCTGTCCCTCCTCTCCTCCAGAGTGTACATATTTAGGTCTTCAAGTCTCTTCTCATAAGGCTTTCAACACAGGCTCCAAATCATTTTGGTCGCCTTCCTCTGAACAGCTTCCAATCTTTTTACATCCTTTGCAAGATATGGTCTCCAAAACTGAACAAAGTATTCCAAGTGAGGCCTCACCAGAGACTTATACAGTGGCACTAGTACCCCTTCCTTTCTGCTGGTAATTCCTCTTCTAATGCAGCCCAACATCTTCCTGGCTTTTGCCACCGCCTTGTCGCACTGTTTTGCCACCTTGAGATCCTCAGAAATAATCACACCAAGGTCTTTCTCCTGATCCGTACACAACAATCTCTCACCCCCTATCGCGTACATTTCCCTTGGATTTCTGCTTCCTAAGTGCATGACACTGCACTTCTTCACATTGGGGCTTGTTTACAAAGCCGCGGTAGCGGTTTGCGATCGTAATCGCAGCCGCGGCCCCATTGATTTCAATGGGGCCGCGGCTGCGATCGCGAACCACTACCGCGGCTTTGTAAACAAGCCCCATTAAATCTTAACTGCCAAGCATTAGACCATTCTTCCAGCTTTTGTAGATCTTGCTAAACTCTACCATTTGTTTCTCTACAGCATAAAAATCCAACCCCTGCTTTCCAAACAAACTACAAAGACTCTTATCCATGCTGTCAGACTCCTGCTACTTCCTCCTCGCAGGTTTCCTGGTGAATTAAAAAAAAACCACAGCTGTGCAACTTCCTTTATTGTCACAACCACCACCTTCCCTTTCTTCTCAGGGCACTGCACTGGTTCCTTATCTGCTTCTGCAGTCAGTCCACCACCTCTCCTCTCTTATTTCTTTGTGTCCCTTCTCATCAGGCAACTTGCTGCCTTCACCTTGTAGTGCTACAGAAATTATTAATAGTAATAGTAGTTGCAGTAATTGCAGGACTCAAAAGTGCTGGGAACAGATTCATAGAAAGTGACATTGAAAAAGCGAAAATGCTAAACAAATACTTCTGCTTTGTTTTCACTAGAGAAAACTCTGGGGAAGAACCGCCTGTGATTGACAAATATACAAATGGGAATGGAGTAGTTACCATACCATTCACAAAAGATGATGTGTTTAGAACAGCTTGCAAAACTGAAAGTGGACAAGTCTATATGACCAGATGGGATACACTCCAGGATACTGAAAGAGCTCAGAGAGGTTCTTGCTGGGCCGTTAGATGTTTTTAGTGGATCCTTGGAGACAGAAGTTCCGCAGGACTGGAGAAGAGCTGATGTGGTACCTCTCCACAAAAATGGTAATAGGGAAGAAGTGACAAACTATAGACTAGGAAGTCTTACCTTGGAGGCGAGAAAAGTAATGGAGGCGCTCCTGAATTTATTTTATTTATTTTATTTATTTATTTAGTAAACATTTGTATACCGCTGCTTCCTACGATCAGCAGCGGTTTACTCTACAGAATCGTAATGCTTTGTACAGCACATTGAGATCTTTCAGATTTACATTTTTGATTGGTCAATGATTTACATAACACGGGAGAATCAGTTGGGTGCAACATACATTTGATTTGAGCACACAGATTTGGGTATACATTTGATTACAATAGCGTGGGGGGGGGTCCCATATATACAATTTATACAGAATTACTTGCCAAAAAGTACAATCTATACATGATTAGCAGTTAGCTCAAGTTGTAGTGGGTTTGAAACAAGTGTGTTTTAAGCTTTCGTCTAAATTCACTTAGGTTGTGAATAGTGGACTTCCTCGAAACCAACAGGTTGCATGATCCAAGGCAACATGGTTTTACCAAAGGACAATCTTGCCAAACAAATCTGATTGAGTTCTTTGACTGGCTGACCAGAAAACTAGATCAAGGGCATGTGATGGATATGATCTACCTCGATTTCAGCAAAGCCTTTGATACTGTTCCTCATAGGAGGCTTATCAATAAACTCAACAGCTTGGGGATGGGTCCCAAGATGGTGAACTGGATCAGAAACTGGTTGACTGTCAGTCGAGGACAGAAAGTAACGGTAAACGGAACTCACTCAGATGAAAGGAAGGTGATTAGCGTTGTGCCCCAGGGTTTGGTCTTGGGACCGGTACTGTTTGTGAGTGATATTGCCGAAGGGCTGAATGGAAAAGTCTGTCTTTTTGCAGATGACACCAAAATTTGCAACAGAGTAGACTCCCCTGAGGGAGTGGGGAACACGAGGAAAGATCTACAAACGCTGGAAGAATGGGCTAATGCTTGGCAGTTAACATTTAATGTGAAGAGGTGCAGTGTCATGCATTTGGGAAGCAGAAATCCAAGGGAATTGTATGTGATAGGGGACAAGAGATTGGTGTGCACAGACCAGAAGGATCTTGGTGTTATTGTTTCTGACGATCTCAAGGTGGCAAAACCATGTGACAAAGCAGGTGCAAAAGCCAGAAGGATGCTGGGTTGCATACAGAGTTCCTCTCTGTTCTGCTGGTAATTCCTTTACCAGCAGAAAGGAAGAGGAACTAATGCCACTGTACAAGTCGCTGGTGAGGCTTCACTTGGAATACTGTGTTCAGTTTTGGAGACCATATCTCGCAAAGGATATAAAAAGGCTGGAAGCGGTTGAGGAAAGCGACCAAAATTATTTGGAGCCTGCGTCAGAAGACTTATGAGAAGAAATTTGAAGACCTAAATATGTACATTCTGAAAGAGAGGAGGGACAGGGGAGATATGATTCAGACCTTTAAATACTTAACGAGTATTAATGGATAATTAATGGATAAACAAACCCAAAGACGGGGAAGCTGTAAATCTAGAGGGCATAACATGAAGCTACAAGGGGGTAAACTGAAAGGCAATGTCAGGAAATACTTTTTCACTGAAAGGATGGTGGATGATTGGAATGCCCTCCCGATGGAAGTGGTGGGGGAAAATACTGTGACAAAATTCAAAATGGCATGGGACAGACACAGTGAATCCCTTTATAGCAACAGGATAAAATAAAAAATAAGCATAACTATCTCTTATATCTGAACAAATTGGAGTGACCTACACTGAGTGGTGGGTTTATCCCTACACAAAGACATGGGGAGGGGTGACGTGCACGGAGCAGCAAGTGCACCTACTCTTGCAGCCTTGCTGGACAGACTAGATGGACTATACTGGTCTTTATCTGCGGTCATATACTATGTTACTATGTATTAGTGCCCTTCTTGCCATCTAATAGTTCAAGACTTGGCACTTTCTGTCTTAGAGCACTGTCTCTCTAAAATGATGCATTTTGCTCCGGCTCTGGTCATATCCAAGTCCCGTCTAAAAACAACTTTTTAGCCATTTGAAAACTGCCCACTTTCAATACATATTCTTTATGAGGTATGGTTAGGAAAAATACATGTAATTTTACATTTTCAAAATTATATGTGTTATTTTCTTTGGAAAAAGTACCCACAGAATAAGGTGGTGTAAATTTCTATAGGTCTGTTTGCCTGAGGCAGTTCTCAAAGGGAAAGCATGTGTGTATTTTCCTTTTCAAAACCAATACTAAGCCCAGAAGTAAAAATATTTATCAACCTCCCCTTCTGATGGGCACTGTTTCTATTGATTCTTGGTTCTGTCAGCTTTCCGGGGATGGCCTTTTTCAAGAAATCATTTTAGGACATTCAGACATAGGCACCTAAACTTAGCCAGCTAGTATCTAGTACTGAAAATCAAGTGTAGTGGGTAAAACCTGAGATGTGGCAAGCACTCAGATGTTTCATGAGGAATGGCAGATGAAATTAAACCAAGCATAATATTAGGAGCCGAGGAAAATAAATAAAAACAAAGTAGGAAAATAGGAGCAATTCATAAAAATAAAAATTCATTCATGACAGCATATATCTGTAAGACAGTAATACATTAAGGTTCGCAACTAATGGGGTTAATCCAGTCCTGGACCTACTCCACTGCATGCAGCGGCTTGCAATCTTGCTCGTCTTTGGGAATGCAATAAGGTAACAAAGTTCCTGCATGCAACGGGTAAATCAAGGCTTGGATGGATCCATTCTGACTGGCAAACCTGGAGCGAGTTAGGGGGAGATTCGGGTGGAGCTCCAGTGCATGGGTGCAAAGCTTAGAGCTCATACCGAACTGTGCTGCAGGGGTGCACGCCAGTTACCCAGAGCCTCGTGGCTGTTGTTACACTAAGAAGAGTGAACAAAAACAGAATATTGACACACTGTAGGACAATACAAAATCAATGCAAACTACTTCCAGGAACTAACTCAATCCTTCCACTGCCATGCCTAGAATTGGGATAGCCCCTGGAGGGTTTTTGTAGTGACTAAGAATATAAGAGTCACTTTACCCTCCATTGCCTCTGAAGAAAAGGCTGGCAATCTACTTCCGGTGATACATTGCCAAGAAAACCCAGAGGTAGCTGGGTCGCTATGAGTCAACACTGACTTGAAGGCACAAAAAAAAAAAAAGAGTGGAGGAGTAGCCTAGTGGTTAGAGCAACTGCCTGGTACCCAGAAGATCAAGGGTTCAATTCCCACTGGCACTCCTTGTGACTTTGGGCAAGTCACTTTACCCTCCATTGCCTCGGAAAAAAAGGCTGGCAATCTACTTCTGGTGATACATTGCCAAGAAAACCCAGACACTGACTTGATGGCACTAAAAATAAATATATATATATAAGAGGCGGGGCCATGTACGTCACTGAGAAATTATGCCACTGTCCGTGACGTAATCACCCCTGTAACCATAGCGCGGCACCACGCCCCTCTAGCGGTTGACAGCCTCGCGCGCGCCTACCACCCCACCCCTCTCATTTGCATACAGGGTCGGGCAGGGCTCGATGCCGCCCCGGTCTCCGGTACCCACGGCGACCTCTAGCCTAGGCCGCCAGTCTCGCCCCTCCCGCCCACCATTTTGAAAGCTTTTCGCCCATTCGCCATCGCCATAACAACCGACTTGAAGGCGGCGGGAGCCGGAAAGCGCGGGCCTAGCCAGAACGTTGCGGGAAAGGCCCCCGGAGCCCTTGATAAAAACAGCGTCACCTGTTGTTGGCGCTGGCGGGGCTGCTGCCGCCCCCTCCCCGGGGGCTCCCGCCGCTGGCCGCCCCCGCCCGGCTCGCGGGCTGGCGGCTCGGGTCGCTCGGTTGTTGTTGTTGACTCGTTGCCGGGTTCTTGTCGCCAGGACTACCGTGGCTATGGCGCTCCGTCCTCACCTGGGCAACTGTTGCTACCCACCCACCTCGTCAGCCCAGCGGTGCCGCTTCTGATTGGGTAGTGGGCTGAGTAGCCTGCCTATATAATCTCATGCAGTTGGATGATTGCTCTGTTCTTCTATTGGGAAACGTTTCAATTGGTTCTTGGTTCTGCTGATCTTCCCAGGAATGGCCTTTCTTGGGGGATTCAATGTTCCGCCCACCTAGTCAATAGTAATTGGTGCAATATTATGTCTGTCGCACCTTGGCTTTTTTTCATTGGTTCTTGGCAGCGTCGCTCAGTAAGCGGACTTTGGTCTCTAGAACGCCATGGAAGGTTCGTCACCGTTGATGGGGCAGTCAACCCCTTGGGTAAGGCTTAAGGCGCATTCTAATTGGACGTCGAAACGGTCAGTCATATGACGCACATTTCGCCGCAAGGAATGATGGATTAAGTAGTAGAGAGTCCGGCGCTCTTCTAGTCATGCTTATGACTTCTGAGGAAGGAAGCGAAGTGGTTTGGCAGGCCGTGCGGGCGGATGTCCTCCGATGCCTACAGTTTCTGGTTTTCACCAGCACTGGGGGCCGCTATTATGTCAATTCCGAACTGGATTACGATTCCCATAAACACTGAGAAACAAGAATATCCCGGGAAGCCCAACAAGCAGGGGGTTGAGGGCTCGATGTCAAATGATTAGCAGCAGCCTAAAGAAAGCAGGGAAGTCTACTTTCTATCTCTGGGATTTTTTATTTAATAGTTTTTTATACCGCTTTCATTTCAATCAAAGCGGTTTACATTATAACTTAAACATGGTAAACGTACATTAAAGAGGGAGATTTGATAACTTGGATTTTTCTGAACAGTGGAGGGTTGTGACTTGCCGCAAGGAGTGCTAGTGGGAATCGAACCCTGGTCTCTTGGTTCCCAAACATGCTTAACCACTCCTCCAATATGCTCAAGGGTAGCTTTGAGTTATATCATAATGACTAATTCTGGTCTTGCAAGTACTTGGCCAAAAACAGGCCTAGATCAGCATGTTTAGGCTGACCTGGGTGAGATGGTGACTCTGCTGATAAAATCCATAGCCCAAGGCCATCCATTTGATTCAAAAACAAGTATCTAAGCTGTGACAGAAAGTTTGATGCAGAAAAACATGCTGTTGTTAACTCAAGCATCTGCGCCATGTTTAGGCAGATTTTTTGTGTTAGTATGGGTGCAGTATAGAAAAAGGAATCTGACACTAACATAAACAGTGCACAAATGCATGATTCTAAGGAAACAATATATTATGCAAGTTTTCACATTAGGAACTACACCCAGGAGAAGGATGTGGGCATCATCGTGGATATGTTGAAACTCTCCGCCCCGTGTTCAGCAGCAGCCAAGAAAGCAAATAGGTATCATAAGGAATGGAAAATAAAATAAAGGATATTATAATGCCTCTGCATCGTTCCATGGTGCCACCGCACCTTGAATATTATGTGCAATTATAGTCACCATATGTTAAAAAAGATATAGTGTAAATAGAAAAAGTACAGAGATGAGCCACCAAAATAGTAAAGGGGTGCAAGGATACTTCTACGGGAGGACATGGGATAAGGGTGAAAGGGGATATGCAGAAATATTTCTTTACTGAAAGAGTGGTGGATCCGTGGAATAGTCTCCCAGTGAAGGTGGTAGAGATGAGGACAGTATCTGAATTCAAAAAAGCATGGGACAAACACAGGATCTCTAAAGGAAAAAAGGGGGACTATTTTAGTTGTTCTGTCATCATTTTTCTATGTTTCTAAATGTTTAGAAGGTTCATCTCTGAAAAAGGATGGCGGAGGAGACATATGATAGAAGTCAATAAAATAATAAACACAGTGGAATGAGTAAATGTAGATCGGTTGTTTACTCCTTCAAAAAGTAGAAAGAGAAGGGGACACGCAATGAAGCTACAATGTAATCTATTTAAACCTAATTGTTGAAAATGTGTTTTCACTCAATGAATGCGTAATCAAACTCTAGAATTCATTAATAGAGACTGTAGCTGTGTAAAAGAGGTTTCGACAAGTTCCTGGAGGAAAAGTCCATAAACCATTATTAAAGTGGGCTGGGAAAATCCATTGCTTACCCCTGGGATAAGCAGCATGGATCCTGTCTATCTTTTGGGAACCTGCCAATGTGGCAGGCTATGGCCTAGAATAGCCTGTAAACGTATGAGAGGCCTGTAAGCTAGGCCTGAGTCCCAACCCCCACCTGAGAATAGTAATGCTGAGAAAAACCAAAGTAAGTAAAAGTTAGAGAAACTGCTTTTGATAAGGTTGTATGAATCCTTTATTGAATTCTTCTATACTGATGACAGATATGTTCCAGTGCTCTGTATTCACACATTCTCTAAGCTAGAAGTGACCTTGGAGGAGAAATGTATCAAAGTCTAAGAACTGTGCCTTTGTTAGTTCTGAGCAGGGGGAACAGAGTGTTAGGTCCAGAGAGAGTTCCCAATTGGATAGATGTGGGACCAATATAAAGTTTGCCTATGTTAAACTGAAGAAGAAAGGTATATAAGGTGTTGTTTGCTGGACTACATTGCTCAGACCTTTTTGAATGTGACATTGCCTGAGACTTGTGCACAATAAATTGGCTTGGATCTTTGCACTGACTTCTGGTATTTCCTTATCGCTTCTCCGGGCCAGTCCAGGGAAAGGTAGGGTTGTCAATCCCCCATAGTGACTGAGGATTGAAGACTTCAAGCTTTTCTTGTGATGTGAAGCCACTCCCCCTGAGGTTAATCAAGCAGTCTTTCAGTCCTCAGTGACTAGAGAGGATCGAACTTACCTTCTCCCTCAAAGTACACCTGTAGTGGTTTCAATTTCCCTTTTTTCTTTTCTTAAATTTATGATTGGCTCTAGCAGAGCTAATCTTCTATAGTCCTTTCAACTTTTCTTTTAAAATACGCTGTCACTTTAAGACCCCAGGAGACGTGGGGGACTTAGTTATTACAATGTGAGGTAGAGCCTGCCTCTATCACTGTTCCGTCTCCCGGTGCAGAGTGATACTGGGGGCCCCAGATTTCTCCTCTGTCTTACCCGCGGTGAGTTTGCTGGTGGTCCCGCTAAACTGTGCTCCATTCAGCCGGGCACAGTTTTACTTCTGCGGTGAGTTTTTAGTCTATTTTCTCTTCCGTGTTGATTTTCGGCGATCGGGCCCGCGGACTCCGGGGCAGTTTGCTTTCGTGTTTACCAACCTTTTTTTTTTTCTTTTAATCGAGCTTACTGGTTTTTTTTTTTTGGCGATCCCGGAGTTGTTTTTGAACAATGGCTGAAAAGCCTTTGATTAGTTCACCGGAGCCTTCTCCTCACGCCGAAAAGGCGGGAAAGTCCGCCATTTTACCGGCGTCAGGCAGTGCTCTGGCAGAGCCTCAAAAGCCTCATAAACGGAAAGCGAAGTCCTCTAGAGCGGCGGTTTTACCTGATTTACCCTCCCCAGCTCCAACTTTGCCTCAGGAGGACATGGACTCATTTTTTTCGCCAGCTTTTATTCTGGCTATGCACAAAGCATTTCTTATGCGATCTGCTGAGCCTCCGCGGCTTTCTTCTCTTTCTGAACCTGTGTCAGTGCCACTTTCCCTACCACTGCCTGATGATCCCGGAGAGGGATCCTCTCATATTCAAGATATGGTTCAGAATTCCTTAGATCCCTTGTTGTCTCAGGCCCCGCTGTTACAGGAGCAGGGGGATTCAGAGTCTTTTACAGGACATCCTGGGGAGTGGGACACAGAAGAGTTGGAAGAAGGGGAGATAGCTCCAGGAGAGGATCCTAATGTTTTCAGGGTTTTCCGTAAGGAAGAACTCACAGCTCTCATATCCCAGTCTTTGGCAGCGCTCCATCTCTCCCTTCCGCGTCTTCTCAGGAACCCTTAGAGGATCCCTTGCTGCAGGGTGTTAAAACTGAACAGAAGTGTTTTCCCTTACACAGAGTGATCAAACAGATGATTGACTCGGAATGGGAGTGTCCGGAGTCTTCCTTACGTGGAAGCCGAGCGTTGGCTCGCCTGTACCCACTTCCTCAGGACGTAAAGGACTTATTTCGCATGCCAAAAGTGGATGCACTTATATCCGCAGTGACTAAAAAGACTACTATTCCTGTGGAAGGGGCTGCAGCTCTAAAGGATCTTCAAGATAGAAAATTGGAGATTCTACTCAAACAGGCTTTTGAGTCTAGTGCCTTGGCTCTGCAATCGGCCGTTTGTGGGGCTTATGTCTCTCGCGCCTCCATTCGTTGGTTGCAAGGCGATACTTCTCCTGATGCTCCTGCTGCAGTTCCCGATGCACCTAAACTGGAATCAGCCGCTGCTTATATGGCAGATGCTTTTTATGATTTGCTGCGAATTGCGGCTAAGACCATGGCCTCTCTGGTAGCTGCCAGGCGTTTTCTTTGGTTACGCAACTGGTCGGCGGATGTTTCTTCCAAATTGAGACTTAGCAAATTGCCCTATCAGGGTAAATTGCTTTTTGGGGAGGCTTTGGAGAAGATTGTTAAGGATTTGAGCGACGCTAAGGGCGGTCGTTTGCCTGAGGACAAACCCAAACCTTCCCGAATGCTTCCTTCCGGCAGGGGGTTCGGAAGGGAATCCCGTAGGTTTCGGGGGGCGCGCTTTGCGCCCTATTCCAGGGGCTGTTCCTCCTTTTGGGGGACTTCCTTTCGGGGAGCCAGAGGATTTGGCAGGTCCTACTTTGGGGCATCCCAGCCCTCCAATAAGAAGCCGCAATGAAGGTCAGTTGGTCCAGCCGCTAATTCCGGTGGGAGGACGCCTACAGGACTTTCTAGCGGTCTGGACCACCATTACCTCAGACAAGTGGGTGTTGGAGGTCATCCGGGAAGGTTACGCGCTCGATTTCGCATGCCCGTTGTTGCCCGCCTTTGTAATGTCTCCCTGTGGTCCCGGTCGGAAAAAGCAGGCCATTGTGGACACCCTGACTCGCCTGTTGCAGCTCAAAGCTATCGTTCCCGTACCTCGGGACCAATACGGTTGCGGTCGATACTCGATCTATTTTGTGGTTCCCAAGAAAGAAGATTCTTTTCGGCCCGTTCTAGATCTCAAAGGGGTCAACCGTTCCTTACGGGTGCCTCATTTTTGCATGGAAACCCTCCGTACCGTAGTTCGGGCAGTTCAGCCGGGGGAGTTTCTCTCATCCATCGATCTTACGGAAGCGTATCTGCACATTCCCATAAGGAGTTCGCATCAGCATTTTTTGCGCTTCGCTCTCCCCATGGGTCATTACCAGTTTCGAGCGTTGCCATTCGGTCTGGCTACGGCTCCGCGTACTTTCACAAAGCTTATGGTGGTTGTGGCAGCAGCGCTTCGGAAGGAAGGGATCAGGGTACACCCTTATCTCAACGATTGGTTGATCAGAGCCGAGTCGCGATCTGCCTCGGTTCAAGCGACGGCTCGAGTGGTGCAACTTCTCGAGCAACTCAGCTGGGTGATCAACCAAGTCAAAAGTCACCTGCAACCGCAGCAGCAGCTGACTTATCTCGGAGCATATTTCGACACCGCACAAGGAAAGGTATTTTTGCCCGAGGTTCGTGTGGAAAAGCTGCTACAACAGATCCGAGCGTTTCTCAACTTAACGGCGCCGTCGGCTTGGACGTATTTATTTATTTATTTAACAGTATTTCTAAACCGTCTTATCATAAAAATCAAGGCGGTGTCACAACAAAACAATCAGAAGATGTGGAGGGGGTACATGCAGTGTTGGGGGAGAAAAGTGCGGGGGGGAGTTCATGCAGAGAATGCAGGGGGGGTGGTGTGCGTGTGGGGGGGAGTTCTAGATTAGGGGGGCTATGTACAGAGTGCGCTATGATACAGCATGTTCTATAATACTAGGTACTGTCCATAAAGGTCATGAGATGAATCCTGTGCCGATATACAATCTCTCGTCAGGGTGGGGGGTCTTTGTTGATGTGACGTGTCCATAATGTTCTATGAACAGAGCTGTCTTCAGCTGTTTGCGGAAGTCCTTGAGGTCCGTTGTCGCTCTCAGCTCGTCTGGGAGGGAGTTCCAAATGGTTGGGGCTGCCAGGGAGAGGGCTCTTTCTGTGGTGTCCTTTCGTGTTTTTCTGAAGTCCCTCGGTGTGTTGACTCTGTTGGAGGTTCCTTGTCTTCTCGGGCGGGTGCTGGTGTCTGGATGAATGAGGGTGTGCAGGCTGTTGGCTGAAATGTGTTGTTTGATTTTGAATATGTTTATTATTGTTTTGTATTTAATGCGTGAGCTGATTGGGAGCCAGTGTAAGTCTTTGAGAACCGGGGTAATGTGTTCATGTCTTGTTGAGCCAGAAATGATGCGTGCTGTGGTATTTTGGGCTAGTTGGAGCGGTTTGAGAGTTTGCTTTGGTAGGCCAAGGTAGATGGGGTTGCAGAAATCCATTAATGGGGTGATGAGTGCTTGGCATACCGTGCGGAAGTGTTCTGCGTCGAGGAGGAGTTTAAGCCGTCTGATGATTCTCATTCTATGGTATGCATTCTTGACCGTTTTGTTAACGTGAGACTTGAGATTTAGTTCGTTGTCCCGGGTTACTCCAAGGTATTTTACTTCGGATTTCATTGGAATGGTTGTGTCTGCTATTTTGATGTCCGGTGGGTGGATGAAGTCATGGTTGCGAGTGATTATTAGAGCCTCAGTCTTGCTGTAGTTGATTGAGAGGTTGTTGTTCGTGCACCAGTTTGTCATTTGTGTTAGGCAGTCAGTTATTCTATTGTAGTCTGGGTTGTCGGTAGAGATAGGTGTGTATATCATAATATCGTCTGCGTAGATGGTGTATTGAATGTTGTTCGCTTTCAGGATGTCGCATAGTGGCTGGATGTATATGTTGAACAGGAGTGCCGAGAGGGCGGATCCTTGAGGTACTCCTTGGCGGATTTTTATGGGTTGAGAGGTGTTGTGGCCTATCTTGACTTGGAGCTGCCTGTCGGTGAGGTAGGATTGGAACCATTTTAACGTGGTACCATGAAGTCCAATTTCCTTTAGTCTTTCCAGGAGGGTTAGGTGGTCAACCGTGTCGAAGGCGGAGGAGATGTCGACGAAGATCATTAGGATGCCTTTAGTGTTGTTGTCTATGACTCTGAGGATGTTGTCTATGAGGTAGATCAGCAGTGTTTCAACTCCATGTTGGGGGCGGAAGCCGTGCTGGTTGTCGTCTAGAGGAGCGTGGTTGTCAATATGTTCCTGTAGTTGTTGTTGCACTGCTTTTTCTATAATTTTTGCCAGAAAAGGTATGCTGGATATTGGTCTGTATGCTGCAGGGTTTTTCTTGTCGAGGGTAGTTTTCTTCGGTATTGGGCGTACTGTAGCCAGTTTAAGTTGAGCTGGCAGGAGACCCTGGGTGAGTGAGTTGAGGACAATGTCGTGTATGATGTGGATGAGGCTTGATTTGGTGTCCTTTATCCATGATACTGGGCAAGGGTCCGTGGGGGCGGTGCTTGTTCTGATTGCTGAGATGATGTGGGAGAGCTGTTCTGTTGAGGGAGGGTAGAAGGTGTCCCATGTCTTGGGGTGTGAATCAGGCTGGGTAGCAGAGCTGGTTGCAGTTGGTTCTGTGGAGTGAAATTTCTTTGATGTGATCAGCAAATTTTTGCGGGTCTATTTGTATTTCCTCTTCTGTTTTCTGCTCCTTTGTGAGGATTTTCACTATGTCGAAGAGCTCTCTGGGTTTGTTTATGGAGGTGTTTATTATGTTTGTATGGTATTCTTTCTTGGATTGGTTGATGTGTTCGGTGTATAGTCTTTGGTTTGTTAGGTATATCTGCTGGTTTTCTGGTGTCTTGGATTTTCTCCATCTCCGTTCGATCTTTCTGAGTTCTCTTTTCTCTTGTCGTATGGTTGAGGAGTACCAGGGCTTGTGATGTCTCTTGTTGTTGCAGTGTTCCTTTGGTCTGGTCGGAGTAGCTGTGGCGGCATTGGATAGTGTGTTGTTCCAGTTGATTATTTGAGTCTCCAGGTTGTCTGTTTCTGTTGACAGTTGATTTAACGTGTCCAGTAGGAAGGTGTCTCTGTCAAATTTCTTGAATCGCCTTCGTGTGTGGGAATTGTTGGTTTGTTCGTTGTGATTGTCTTTTTGAAGTTGCAGTGTGATCTTGATTATGTGGTGATCGGACCAGGGGACTGGGGTGATGGAAGGTGTTGAGATTAGTCCCCTTGAAGTTAGGGAGTTGGTTGCGAATATGAGGTCAGGTGTAGAGCCGTGTCTGTGTGTGGGGGCGTTGATGATTTGGGTGTATTGAAGTGATGTCATTGCTTGGAGGAAGGCATCTGCATCTTTGGTGTTGGTGGACTTGAGGTTGAAGTCACCTAGCAGGATGGTGGGTTTGTTAGTTGCTGTGAGGGCGCATGCTGTTTCGAGCGTTGCTGCCAGTTCATCAGGAGGGGCTCGGGGTGCTCTGTAGGTTAGGCAGAGTGCCATGTGTTTGTTCATGATGCTGAGCGTGTTGCTTTGTGGTGTGTCGGTGGCGCTGTGTGTTTTGAACTTCATGTTTCTCTTTGCTATTATAAGAACCCCTCCTCCGCGTTTGTGGGTGCATGGGCAGTTGTGAGCTGTGTAGATGTCTGGTACCAATTGATTGAGGAGAACTGTGTCGGTGGGATTGAGCCAGGTTTCTGTAATGCATAGAATGTCTGGTTGGTGATATTCTATGTGGTCTGCTAGTGTGTGTATCTTGTTGCATATGGACCTCGCGTTTATGAGCTCTATGGCCATTTGCTCAGTAGTGTTGTGTGACTCCGTTGAAAATTGTGCGAGGGGGTATGATTTGTGTGCGTCTTTTCTTCTTGATGTTGATGTGCTGTGTGTGGCGGGGTGATTGTATTGTGGAACTGTGTAATGCCAGTTAGAGGGTGGGTGCCATTGTGGGTTATGGTGTAGGTAGTGGAGGTGGGGGTCTGGTGAAAGGATATGTGTGAGGAGGAGGCTGAATGGTAGGAACCATGTAGTGATCATGGTGGTATGCTGTGGTGTTCTGTGTGAAGTTTGCTTGCAGTTTCTGATGTCAGATGAGGTGTGCACAGATTTCATACAGCTCGCTGTCCTTGTTGAATGAGTTTGTGAGACTCACCTGGTCGGTTTTGTTGGTGTTGCTGTTCAGAGTTGGTGTGCTCTATCCAGCTTGTGGAGCTCGAGGAGCGTGGGGATCGTAGTTGGCGAGCTCAAACCCGTCCTGGGGAGCTCCAGCCGGGGCTGCCTTTCACAGGTGTGTTCAGCGAAGTGGGGGGTCCGTTCCCGTGGTTGGCGGAAGCGACGCAGCTTTATCGGCGTGTTGGTGGTGAGGCACTCCTTTCTTTCACCGCCAGTGGCCACCGCCTAAGGGCCACGCCAAAGGGCCCTCTGGCGAGGCCCTCAGGCGCAGGCGCGCCCTGTAGGGACGCCGCTATTTGAGGCGGATGTCTGGGCGGGCTTTCTCCCGCTCCCACTGCCCGGATTGGGCAGGAGCACTCCCACTGCCCCGATAGGGCAGGAGTACAGTGGGGGAGAAGCCGGGCTTGCGGGCTGCACAGCGGGTCCCTCTCGGTAGGGACGCCGCTATTTGAGGCGGATGTCTGGGCGGGCTTTCTCCCGCTCCCACTGCCCGGATTGGGCAGGAGCACTCCCACTGCCCCGATAGGGCAGGAGTACAGTGGGGGAGAAGCCGGGCTTGCGGGCTGCACAGCGGGTCCCTCTCGGTAGGGACGCCGCTATTTGAGGCGGATGTCTGGGCGGGCTTTCTCCCGCTCCCACTGCCCGGATTGGGCAGGAGCACTCCCACTGCCCCGATAGGGCAGGAGTACAGTGGGGGAGAAGCCGGGCTTGCGGGCTGCACAGCGGGTCCCTCTCGGTAGGGACGCCGCTATTTGAGGCGGATGTCTGGGCGGGCTTTCTCCCGCTCCCACTGCCCGGATTGGGCAGGAGCACTCCCACTGCCCCGATAGGGCAGGAGTACAGTGGGGGAGAAGCCAGGCTTGCGGGCTGCTGTATTTGCAACTGTTGGGTTCCATGGCGGCGGCGGCACTGGATCTTGTTCCGTGGGCCAAGGCTCACATGCGCCCCTTGCAGCAGGCGTTGCTTACACGATGGTCTCCGCAGCTTCATCCGCTCTCTCAGCGTCTCCCCTATCCCGAGAGCGTCCGTCACAGTCTGGACTGGTGGTTAGTTCGGGAGCACCTCACAGCGGGAATGCCCTTGCAAGACCCCTCGTGGGTGTTACTGACCACGGATGCAAGCCTCTCGGGGTGGGGTGCTCATTGTCAGTCAAGCATTGCACAGGGAACTTGGTCCACAATAGAGAGTTCATGGTCGATCAACCGTCTGGAGCTCCGAGCGGCTCGCTTAGCTCTGCTTCACTTCGCAGCGCTGCTCCAGGGGACAGCGGTCAAGATTTTTTCCGACAATGCTGTGACCGTCGCCTATATCAATCGTCAGGGGGGGACGAAGATTCCTTCTCTACTGTCCGAATGCCAACAATTGATGGATTGGGCAGAGAGCAATCTCCTGGCCATTTCCGCAGCACATGTCGCGGGCAAAGAAAATCTACAGGCGGACTTTCTCAGCCGTCATCTTCTCGATCCAGGGGAATGGGAATTAAATGCGGCGATCTTTCATTAGCTAACGTTGCGTTGGGGACAGCCAGTGATGGATCTCATGGCCTCCTACAGCAATGCCAAGGCCAGCCGTTTTTTCAGCAGGCGCAGGGAACGCATGTCGGAAGGTCTCGATGCCCTAGTTCAAC
This sequence comes from Ichthyophis bannanicus, assembly GCA_033557465.1. NCBI lineage: Eukaryota > Metazoa > Chordata > Amphibia > Gymnophiona > Ichthyophiidae > Ichthyophis > Ichthyophis bannanicus. Next base: position 103,902,058 of record CM066051.1, on the reverse strand, counting down.
CCTGGCCTTGCGATGCGCTCCTCTATGTGTTCCCGCCTTGGCCAATGTTGAGTCGGGTTATTCAGCGCATAGCGGATCACCGGGGGAAGGTGATTCTCATTGCTCCCGATTGGCCTCGTCGACCCTGGTATGCCGATCTTATTCGACTCCTTGTAGCTCCGCCGTGGCTCCTTCCAGTTCGTATCAACCAGTTGCATCAGGGTCCCATTCTCATGCCGCGAGTGGATCGCTTCTTGCTTACGGCTTGGCTCTTGAAAGGTCTCGCTTAGAAAGCAGGGGTTATGCAAGTTCTGTTGTAACTACCCTTCTCCAATCTAAACGTCCAGGAACTTCCTTGGGATATGTTCGCGTCTGGCGTCTTTTTGAAGCTTGGTGCAAGCGACAAGAGGTATCACCTCTGGCTTCTACCGTGCCTCATCTTCTCCTCTTTCTGCAACAGGGTTTAGATAAGGGGTTGGCTCTCAGTACCCTTAAGGTGCATGTCGCGGCACTATCTTGTTTTAGGGGCTTGGTGCAACATCGCCGTCTTTCCGCTCATCCGGATGTTCGCCGCTTTCTACGAGCAGCGCAAATTATACGTCCTCCTCGACGACCTATCGTACCTCCTTGGGATTTGAATATTGTCTTGGACGGTTTGTCTAGGTCGCATTTAAAGTTCCTCTGCGCTACGCAAATTCGGGAGTGTTCTTGGAAAACGGCCTTTTTGGTGGCTTTGTGTTCCGCTCGACGAATTTCAGATTTGCAGGCCTTATCTTGCCAAGAGCCTTATCTGCAATTTCTGCCGGAGCGAGTGGTCTTACGAACAGTTCCCTCTTTTTTGCCTAAAGTCCTCTCGGTTTTTCATATTAACCAATCAATTACATTGCCCGTATTTTCTGAGAGCGATGGCTCGCCAATTGATCGAGCGCTTAAACATTTGGATCTTGGGCGAGTCTTAAAGAAGTATATTAAGCTCTCACGAACGTTTCGAAAGACGGACAGACTTTTTGTCCAGTGGACTGGGCCACGGAAGGGACAAGCTGCGTCAAAATCTTCTATCGCTCGTTGGGTTCGCTCTGCTATTACAGCAGCTTATCAAGCTAGGGGATTTCCCCACCTGAGGGTCTCAAAGCTCATTCCACTCGTGCTCTCGCAACATCCTGGGCAGAATTTGCTTTTGTTCCCCCAGTGGATATCTGCAGAGCGGCGACTTGGTCTACACTGCATTCTTTCGCTAGGCATTACAGATTAGATGTCCAGGCTAGGGACGATGCCAGAGTGGGAGCATCAGCTCTTATCGCCGGTTTGGCGGGTCCCTCCCATTCTTAGGTACTGCTTTGGTACTGCCCTACCTTTCCCTGGACTGGCCCGGAGAAGCGATAAGGAAGATGAAATTAGTTCTTACCTGCTAATTGTCTTTCCTTGAGCCTTCTCCGGGCCAGTCCAGGGTCCCACCCTGTTCTCTATCTACTACGTGCATTGTAGGATCGGTGTTCGCTTTCTCAGGCCTCTACAGAATTACATCGTCTATATCTTCTAGAGGAGGATGCTTAGGGGCCTCTAGTATTCAGTCTACACCGCTGGCAGCTATTATAGCTTGCATATGTAAATATTAAAAAAAAAAAAAAAGTTTGTAGTAAATGTTTTTCACGGACTATAGAATGTTAGCAGTATGTGCAGGGTTAATCTGCTGTGTTTAGTTTCTTTCTCTTTAGTCGCTTTGTCAGAAGGAGACTGCTTGATTAACCTCAGGGGGAGTGGCTTCACATCACAAGAAAAGCTTGAAGTCTTCAGTCCTCAGTCACTATGGGGGATTGACAACCCTACCTTTCCCTGGACTGGCCCGGAGAAGGCTCAAGGAAAGACAATTAGCAGGTAAGAACTAATTTCATCTATTCATTGCGTGCACTTCGCTGCAACACCAGGTAATTGTGACCTGGATTGGCCACCGTTGTAAACAGGATACTGGGCTTGATAGGCTCTTGGTCTGTTCCAGTATGGCATAGCTTATGTTCAGCACAGATGCAGAGAAGTGCCTATAAGCCCAGAAGGCTGAACTCAATGGCTGAGGAGACATTAACAGGTTAGCCTATAGATCTGCAGTCAGTATTGTTGAGAAACGTTTGCCTATTTTTTGAGCATGCACCTGCAACTTGTTTCTGGCTTTGCTGAAGAGAGTACTGAAGTACTAAAAAAGGGGGACTGCTACTTCCGGAGAGAGATCTGCAATAGTGAGTATATACTTTTGGGAATTTTCTGAAGGGAATTCTTAGGACTAAAGCTGATTAATCTGTGAACTCGGTGTAAAATCATTCAGGGCCTAGTAGCAGCAGTTTAAGTTTAAATTTAAAACACAGAAGAGAGCTTTCTGGTTAAATTTAGAACCCCACAGAGAGCTTCTAGTTTAAATTTCATACCAAGTCAGAGCCTAGCAGCAGCAAAGAGCTTTAATTTAAATCAAATCAGAATAAAACGGGGTCAGTATTCTTTGAACAATAAATAGTCTTCTAGAGACCTTTACAAAGAGGCCTTCTACCTAGGGGGCAAGAGACCTGTGAAACTTTTTAAATAGGTGTTAAAGCCAGGTGGCAAGTCAAAAGGCCATTTTGAAAGACTCCTTCTATCCAAGCAAGGACTGTTAATCACCCAGGAAGTTGATCACAGAAGCAGGACAGGGCACTGTGTAGCAGCCCTCTTTTAATAAGTCTTATTTCCCTCCCTCCCCAACACCCACCCACCCCTGGGATAATCGTAGCATTATAGCTGCTTACACAACTTAAAGGAACTGAACTGCTCTTAGGTGCAGCTCTTTATCCAAATCGGTCATACATTAAGGACCTGAGATTAATTAAGCTTCAGGTGAACAAGGTATATTAAACGTATTAGGTACACTTTTATTAGTATAAGTATCCATAGCAACCCTTAGTAAGTAAAGAACTTAGAAATCTAAACACAAGCTTAAAACTAACATGCAGTCCAGCAGCGAGATGGGGGCTTTCCAGTCTTTTGCATTGAGTGTCACATGTATGATTTTCTCCCAGTTGGTGAGAGGTCTTACATGTGCACTAGGTGGAAGCTCTTTGCTTTCAGGGAACGTGTCTGTTCTCTAGAGGCTAGAGTAGCAGTCTTGGAAGACATAAGAAAGACAGAGAGGTACATAGACAAGACCTACAAGGATATAGTCCTGAAGTCCCACCTCCAGTCTGGCAGCATCCCTGTTGCCATGGAGGAGAGAGGTCACGTGACAGGAGAGCATCAACCTGGTGTGGCAGGAAGTGATCCTGTAATTAGGACCTGTCCTCCAGGTGATATAAAACCCTCTCGTACCAAGGACGTTTCTCCAGGGCCATGTGCCCATGAGGGAAGGGTTAGGACAACCGTTATAGTTGGTGATTCAATCATTAGTCATGTAGATAGTTGGTGGACGTGAGGATCGCCTGATAACATGCCTGCCTGGTGCGAAGGTAGCAGACCTCACGCGCCACTGAGATAAGGTCTTAGATAGTGCTGGGGAGGAGTCTGCTGTCTTGGTACATGTCGGTACCAATGACATAGGGGAATGTGGTAGGGAAGTTCTGGAGGCTAAATTTAGGATTTTAGGTAGGAAGTTGAAATCCAGAACTTCCAGGGTAGCGTTCTCTGAAATGTTTCCCGTTCGATGTGCAGGACCCAAAAGGCAGGCAGAGCTCCGGAATCTTAATGCGTGGATGAGACGATGGTGCAAGGATGAGGGTTTTGGATTTGTTAGGAACTGGGGAAAGAAGGGGCTCTTCCGAAGGGATGGGCTTCACCTTAACCAGGATGGAACCAGGCTGCTGGCATTAACCTTTAAAAAGGAGATAGAGCAGCTTTTAAACTAGATAATAGGGGCAAGCCGACAGTCACCCAAGAGCGCAGAGTTCAGAAGATTGTATCCTTGAAGGATACTACCAAAAGCAGAGAGGTTCCACAAAAGAGTAAACTAGCCCAAATGCCCTCAAGTATGGAGCAGACAGAGCTTAAAGATTCCAAATTACCCATGCCTACCAATAGCCAGATTAATATGAATAAAATAGTCTCTAAAATGCTTGTATGCAAATGCTAGTAGTCTAAAAAATAAGATGGAAGAGTTAGAATTTATAGCACTAAATGAGAGGTTAGATAAGATTGGAATCTCAGAGACATGGTGGAAGGAGGACAACCAGTGGGAAACTGATACCTGGGTACAAACTATATCGTATTGATAGAGCTGATCAAATTGGTGGAGGGGTTGCCCTCTATGTTAGAGAGGGCATTGAGTCAGAAAGTATTAAAGTTTTGCAGGAAACAAAATTTGCTGTAGAATCTCTATGGAGTGAAATTCCATGTAAAAAGGCGATGGCAGTGAGGGTGTACTATCGACCGCCTGGCCAGAATGAACAAATGGATGATGAAATGCTCAAAGAAATCAAGGAAGCTAACAAAAGTTACAGCACAGTAATGGGTGATTTCAATTACCCCGGTATTGAGTGGGTCAGTGTCACGGCAGAACATGCTAGGGAGATAAAGCTCCTAGATGAAATAAATGACTTGCTTCTTGGAGCTGCTGGTTTGTGAACCGACCAGAGAGGAAGCCATATTGTACCTTGTCCTTAGTGGAACACCAGATCTGGTGCAAGAGATAAGGGTGTTGAGGCCACTTGGCAATAGTGATCATAGCATAATCGCGTTTGATTTAATTAGTGGAGGAGGGTTGGTAAGGAATTCCACAGTACTACCTTTTAACTTTCGAAAGGGAGACTATGATAAAACGAGGAAAATGGTTAAGAAAAAACTAAAAGGAGCAGTAGCAAAGGTTAAAGACTTACATCAAGCTTGGGTGGTGTTGAAAAATACTATCTTGGAAGCCCAGAACAACTGTATTCCAAAAAACTGCCAGCATGGTTTAAAGGTAAGGTCAGAGAGGCTGCTGTTGCCAAAAAAGCATCTTTCAGGAAATGGAAAAAAGAGCCAAATGATGAAAACTGTTAACAGCACAAGCACTGGCAAGTTAAATGCAAGGCATTGATAAGGCAGGCAAAGGGAGAATTTGAGAAGAAGCTTGCTGTGGAAGCAAAAACGCGTTACAAAGACTTTTTCAAGTACATTTGTAGCAAAAAAACCTGTGAGAGAGTCAGTTGGTCCATTAGATGATAGAGAGGTTAAAGGGGCAGTAAGAGGCGACAAAACAATAGCAGAGAGACTGAATGAATTCTTTGCTTCGGTCTTTACTGAGGAAGATGTAGGGCTGTTACCCATGACTGAAGTGGTATTTAAAGGTGCGGAAGAATTGAAGGAGGTATCGAGACATCGGGAAGATGTATTACAACTATTTGATAAACTGAAGCGTACCAAATCACCTGGACCGGATGATATACATCCAAGGGTGTTGAAACAACTGAAATATGAGATTGCAGACCTGCTATTAGTAATCTGTGAAGTATCATTAAAATCATCTGCAATACCTGAAGATTGGAGGATGGCCAACGTAACGCCAATTTTTAAAAAGGGTTCCAGGGGTGATCTGGGAAACTACAGATCAGTGAGCCTGACGTCAGTACCGGGAAAAATGGTAGAAACCATCATAAAGAACAAAATTGCTGAATATGTAGATAGTCATGGCTTAATGGGAGACAGACAACATGGCTTCAGACAAGGAAGATCTTGTCTTACTAATCTGATATGTTTTTTTGAAAGTGAATAAACAAGTAGACAAAGGTGAGTCAGTTGATATAGTGTATTTGGACTTTCAGAAAGCCTTTGACAACGTCCCTCATCAGAGACTTTTGGCAAAACTAAAGAGTTATGGGATAGGAGGCAGTGTACTACTGTGGATCAGGAACTGGTTAAAAGATAGAAAACAGAGGGTAGGGCTAAATGGCCAATTTTCCCAATGGAGAAAGGTGAATAGTGGTGTACCCCAGGGATCTGTGCTGGGTCCGCTGCTTTTTGACATATGCATAAATGACCTGGAAAAGGGAATAACGAGTGAGGTTATCAAATTTGCAGATGACACAAAACTATTTAAAGAACGTTAAAACCCAAGAGGACTGTGGAAAATTGCAAGAGGATCTTGATAATTTGGCAGACTGTGCATCAAAATGGCAGATGAAATTTAATGTGGACAAGTGCAAAGTTATACGGGAACCACCACTGAGGAAAAGGATTTAGGCATCATTGTGGATAACATGTTAAAACCTTCTGCCCAGTGTGCAGCAGCAGCCAAGAGAGCAAATAGAATGCTAGGTATCATAAGGAAAGGAATGGAAAATAAAACAAAGGATATTATAGTGCCTCTGTATCGTTCCATGGTGCAACCGCACCTTGAATATTGTGTGCAATTCTGGTTGCCGTATCTTAAAAAGGATATAGCATTATTATAAAAGGTTCAGCCACCAAAATGGTAAAGGGGATGGAAGGATACCCCTATGAAGAAAAGCTGAAAAGGTTAGGGCTCTTTAACCTGGAAAAGAGACGGCTGAGGGGAGATATGATAGAGTCTATAAATTAATGAACGGAGTGGAACGGGTAAACATAGACCAATTGTTTACTTTATCAGAATATAGTGGTGCCTTTACACAAAAGCGGAAGTAAGGATGTGGTTGAAAACTACAGGCCAGTTAGTTTAACTTCGGTGGTGAGTAAATTATTGGAAACGCATAGTGAGGTTTCTGGAGTCCAGCGGATTACAGGATCCGAGGCAGCATGGATTCACCAGAGGCAGGTCTTGTCAGACAAATCTGTTTGATTTCTTTGACTGGGTGACCAGGGAGTTGGACCGAGGGAGAGCAGTGTGTGTTTAAACCATGGGATTTCTATTCCTTACTTGAGAGGAACCAGCACGTTTCAGGAAACATGTGAAGATAAGCAAAGGGTCAGTGGAGCTGAAAGTCTATGAGATGTGAACGATTCACAGGTCACAGTGAGCAAAGGGACTTAAATATGATATCGAGTTTACCAGGTACCAGGCTCCTTCAAAGGACTATGTACGGGATCTGGCACTGAAAGAGTGTGAGCTGCATGGCTAGTCTTTGAAATGAGACTTTTCCTCCACTGACAAAACATACAAGCCTCACTCAGGGTCAGAAAGGCAAGCGTGAATATTTTTAAAAATCCTGCTCTCCAAGCTATCACTACCTCTTTAGCAGTGGTTCCCAAACTTGGGGTCGGGACTCCAAATGACATCACATCACATCATCAGTGGATGGGGTCACTGAAACATGGCTATTTCCCATCTCTTTGGACTTTCACTGTGACGTATGCCAAGTCAGCATGCGGTCTGTAAGCCAGTTAACATTCATTGGCCCTTGCTCCTTCTGTCAGACTAAAAATCCATGCTGAGTACTGGGGTCTGTAAACACACATTGCACACTGATGCAAAGGACCCCATGCAGACTTGCTGCTGCTGTTGCCGCTGTTTAGATGAGCAGAGGGAGGGGAAGGAAGCTGGAGACCTGCTATTTTGGTTTCATCATTTGTTTATTTATTTAACTACTTTTATATACCGCCTTATCAGAATGTCGAAGCAGTTTACATATTAACAAATTAACAAGAACATTGATCTGGGCTCACGTGAATTTTCATTTGCTAAAATTGGGGCCATATAGGCTAAATGTTTGAAAACCACTGCTCTTTAGTAACCATCACTACAAGCAGGATGGTGGGTAGGTATGATCAGAACCAAGAAGCTCTCTACCCATCCTGCAACAATACCCTACTTCTGAAGTAATCAAAGGATTCCCCCCACCCCAACTCATCTATCAACCTCCACCAGTGACTGACTTCTATTCAAGATCTAGATGATCTTATCTCACACTTGGTTCTTGAATCTTCCTATGTTATCTTGCTAGGAGACTTTAACATTCACATTACTGCCTCACTGAACCCTAAGGTGTGAGACTTTTTGCCATTTCTTCGCAACATAGGTATAACTGAGCTTCTAACCTTCTCCACACATATTGTTGGACATGGTAATTACTCCAGATAATAAATCTTCCTCGCCAAAAATTTGAGGTTGTACTTATCCCTTGGTCTGACCATTACCTGTTTCCTTTTTATGGACCCTGATGCCCATCTCTCCCGCCCTAACTGGTACTATCCCATGGAAAATTTGTATTACAGGACTTTGACCTTGAGCGATTTCCTGCCAGAACAATTTGAGACCCAGCTCTTCAATGCTTATGCTCAGATATGAAGCGACACTCTTTGCTCTGCCTTCAATGACACAGACCCAGAATGCACATTCATATTTAAATCGTACAGACACCATCTGTGTTGATACAAAATCACACTGTGTCAGACTCAGCATCACTAGCACAAGACTCCCTCCGCTTTTACTTTGACTGCCTACTGCATAGGTTTTCAACCCAGTCCTAGGGGAAACCTAGGCCAGTCAGGTTTTCAGGATTCCCACAATGAATATGCATAAGATAGATTTGTATGTTCTGCCTTCATTGTATGCAAATCTATCTTATTCATATTCATTGTGGGAATCCTGAAAACCTGACTGGCCTAGGTTTCCCCTAGGACTGGGTTGAAAACCCCTGGCCCCTACTGTAATACTGAAAAACAGTATAAAAATGCTGTTCTGAATGCCAAGTGGGAATATATTTGTGCTTTCTTACAAAAAGACCAGAATCCCTCTGGGCTCTTTTTAAGCTGGTCATGTGAACATAAGATATGCCATACTGGGTCAGACCAAGGTTCATCAAGCCCAGTATCCTGTTTCCAGTAGTGGCCAATCTAGGTCACAAGTACCTGGCAGTCTCCCCAAAGGACACAGGTTCCACAATGTTTGCATTGCGGCAAGCAGTGGATATCCTGGGTCCCCTTTAACACTAGAAGCCCCAAAAGGAATTTTACCTAGAAACTCCAAAGTACGTCAATTGACTCATTATCACGACAACTGCGTTTAGCATGAAATGCAGATGTGAATTAATGTGAAGTTACTTATTTGTTAAATACGTGCAGTATGTGACGTCATTTCTCCAGGACCAAGCAGGAAGTCAGTCCTCACATATGGGTGACGTCGATGGAGCCCTTGCGGAGCATTTCCCCAGCTTTCTATGAAAGCCTTTTGGAATGCAGGCACGCATGCGCGGTCCCCTTCCTGCCTAAAGGTGCCATCTTGCTCAGTCTCTCTTTTTCCGTGAAGCCCGTCGGACGTGTGTCCTAGTCCTCCCGGAAAATAGTTGGATTTTTTTTGCGATTCCTTTGCTGTTTTTTCTCCGGTTCGACGCCGGTTCCCCTCCCGCCGGGTTCGGTACACTGGTATCGAGCCCGATCTTATTTTTTCTGTTTTTGCCCTTCATGGCTGGCGCTCACGCCCTTTTTTTCTTTTTCCCTTGAAGGCCGGTCCTTTGACCTAGCGGGGACTATTTTTTCCCCGATGGCTTCCAGTGGTTTCAAGAAGTGTGATCGGTGCAAGAAACTAATGTCTTTCAACGACACACACGACTGCTGCCTTCGGTGCCTGGGTCCTGACCACGATCCTAAGATCTGTGGACCATGTGGAAAGATGTCCACCAAGGCGCTTCGAAGTCGTCAGCACTAAAAGGAAAGGCTTTTCTCCGATTCGGCCTCCGGCCGGGCCCGAACCTCGTCCAAGGCCTCGATATCTTGGGAGTCTGATCCTGAGCACTGTCGGGGCTCCTCGGACAGGGGGTCCCCCGACTGGGAATGAAAGAGGAAGAAGCGTCTCGCGAGGGTGGCGTCGGAGGAGTTCCCTGGCTCCTCGAGAGCTAGGTCTCGGACCGCCGTCCTGGGCCCGTGGAACAGGAGAAGCCGCCAAAAGTACCTCGTGTGGAGCCGGAGTCTGCTGGACACGTAAGTCCTGTAGTCCACGTGGACTCTCCTCCCAGAGAGCCGCCGCCGGGGCCCGAGTCGGTGGCTGCTGAGTCTCCTGAGCTGGGTCTCAGGCTGACAGCCTTGGAGTGCGGATTGTCTGCCTTCATGGAACAGCAGGGGGCGCTGATGGCCAGCCTGTCTGGCACTTCTGCCCTGACCACCAGGACGTCGAAGTCGACCCCGGAGACCAAGCCGATACTCGAGAGCATGAAGGCTCGAGGTCGACCTCGGTCGCGGTCTCCCTAGACCTCCCGCTCGGGACCGAGGGCGTCGACGCCAGTGCCCTCGGCGTCGGGGCGGGTGCTCATAGGCCCCGCGCGGTCGGAGCCCGATTTGTCATCAGACGAGTCCGCCTGGGAGACGGAGGATGAGGAGTCCCCCGATACCTTCCGGACTCGGTGCGTCCCGTCGGACTCACCGCAGTCTGAGCCCTGGAGTAGATCCCCCTCCGGAGGATACCCGGTTCTCGGAGTTCGTCCGGGATATGGCCACTGCGTTGGCTATCCCTGCGGATCCCGAGGAGGAGCCTCGAGCCAAAGAGCTTGAGGCCCTCCAGTATAACTCTCCCCCAAAGGAGGCCTTTACTGTTCCGGTTCCTCCGATGCTGGAACGGCTCCTCTTCCGAATGTGGGAGGCACTGGCCTCGGCGCCGGTTCTAAGCAAGCGGGTCGATTCCATTTATCGACTCTGGAAGAGCCCTGGCTTTCAAAAAGCTCAGCTACCACACCATTCCATGGTGGTGGAATCGACCATGCATCGTCTCAAAAGTCAGAAGATGCACTCCGCGGTGCCCCCTGGCAGGGAGGCCCAGAACCTGGATGGTTTTGGTAGAAAGTGCTTCCAGGGCTCGATGCTTGCTTGCCGTGTCCAGTCTTACCAGCTCTACATGGGCATGTACTTGCGAGACCTGGCCAAAGAACTGGCCGGGTTCTCTGCTGGTCTCTCCGGGGAACCCTTGCAGAGGTTCAAGTCCTTGTCCTCAGGGATACGGGAATGCTCTAAGTTTATGTCCCGCGCCGCCTACGATGGCTTCGAGGCTTCGGCCCATGTTGCGGCAGCCGGCATCGCGGCCCGACGCCAGGTGTGGTTACAGTCATCGGACCTTGAGCCTTGGGTTCAGGACAAGTTGGTCGATGTCCCTTGCCGAGGTGAGAACCTGTTTGGCAAGCCCGTGACCGAGAAGGCCGCACAGCTCGAAACCGAGCACCTCACAAGGACAAGGCTGTCTAGAAAGACTTCTGCCCCTTCACACAAGAAGAAGGGCTCAGGTAAAAAGCCCTTTTACCCGAGGAAGGGCACTGCCTACAAACAGTTCCCACAGTACCAGGCCTCCCAAGCTCCCCCCAAGGGTCAGCAGGCCAAGGGGCAGGGGAATGGGCCCCGTAGGCAGAGGGCCCCCAAGCCTCCGGCTCCTGCTCCCACTCAGCAGGGTGGGGGTTTTTGACTCCTTAGGCATAGCCTCTCCATCCCTGCTCTCCCAACCCTGCACAGGAGGTCGACTTACCCTGTTTTCCCACCGGTGGCCACTCATCACTGGGGACAGTTGGGTGTTAAGCATCGTCCACAAGGGCTATATGCTACACTTCCAGCAGCTGCCTCCTCCATACTTCCCAGGGGAGCCTCCAAGACCTCCCCTACACACAGATCTTCTCCTTCAGGAGCTCCAAGGTCTGTTGCGAGACAAGGCAGTGGAGCCTGTGCCTCCCCACCTTCAAGGTCAAGGGTTCTACTCCAGGTACTTTCTCGTACCAAAAAGAACCGGTGGCCTCCGGCCTATTCTCAACCTCAGAAATCTCAACAAGTTCCTAGAGAAAGAAAAATTCAAGATGCTTACTCTTGGAACACTTCTGCCCTACCTCCAGCAGGGAGATTGGCTATGCTCCTTAGATTTAAAGGATGCGTACACTCACATCCTCATTCATCCAGATCACAGAAAGTACCTCAGGTTCATTGTGGGAGGAACCCATTATCAGTACAGAGTACTGCCTTTCGGCCTCACCTCCGCCCCCAGGGTCTTTACCAAATGCCTGGCAGTGGTGGCGGCCTACCTGAGAAATCAGGGTATCTTTGTCTTCCCCTATCTGGACGACTGGCTCATCAGGGGTCAGTCCTGCCAGGAGGCCAGACAAGCCACCCTCCGAACTATTGCTGTTCTTCAAGACCTGGGGTTTGTCATAAACTTCGCAAAGTCCACTTTGCTCCCCTCCCAGAACTTGGAGTTCATAGGAGCAAGGCTGGACTCTCTGCTGGCAAAGGCTTTCTTGCCAGAAGACAGGGCCCAAAGACTGATAAACTTGGCAAACCAGTTTCTCAGCAGGTCACTGGTCTCCGCCAGACTCTGCCTGAGGCTTCTTGGCCACATGGCTCCGACAGTACATGTGACCCCCAATGCCTGGCTCCATATGAGGCCTGCACAGTGGTGCCTCAGACCTCAGTGGACACAGGCCACAGGGAGCCTCAGAGACAGAGTAAGGGTGTCCAGACCATTCCTGAACTCCCTCCGCTGGTGGCTGCACCCACCCAACCTACTGCAAGGGGTGCCTTTTCAGATTCCTGGGTTCACAGTGGTGTTGACCACAGATGCCTCCCTGCAAGGCTGGGGGGCTCATTGTCTGGGCAAGTGCACCCAGGGCCTGTGGTCTCCCTGGGAGGCCACGCTGCAGATCAATCTACTGGAACTATGGGCTATTCGTTTAGCCCTCAAGACTTTCTCTCAAACCCTGGCTCATCAGTTTGTCTTAGTTCAAACAGACAACCAAGTAGCCATGTTTTATGTGAACAAGCAGGGCGGCACTGGATCCAGGCTCCTTTGTCAGGAGGCACAGGACCTTTGCTTGTTTGCTCTCAGGCACAACATGTTCCTCAAGGCTGTGTATCCCCCTGGCCAGGAAAACTACCTGGCCGACAAGTTGAGCAGGATTCTGCAGCCCCACGAATGGCAGCTCCATCCCTTAGTGGTTCAGAAGATTTTCCTGAAATGGGGACATCCATCCATAGATCTGTTTGCCAGCCCATTGAACAAACAGCTGCCAAGGTTCTGCTCCAGGCAACCGCATCCTCTGCGGCTAGCAGCAGATGCTTTTCTGATTTCCTGGTCCCAGGGCCTCCTGTATGCGTTTCCTCCCACGCCCCTGGTGGCCCGAACCCTATTCAAAATTCTACAGGACAAGGCCTCGGTCCTGCTGGTAGCTCCCAGATGGCCGAGACAGCCTTGGTTCCCTCTTCTGCTTCAACTGGCAGTGGATCCCCCACTGCCTCTGGGGTTGCAGTCCGACCTTCTCTCTCAGGATCAAGGTTCCCTTCTGCACCCAAATCTCAGAGCTCTCAATTTGATGGCATGGAAGCTGCAAGGGTAGTTTTGGCTCCCTGGGGCCTACCTCAGGAAGTTGAGGAGGTTGTCCTAGCTTCTAGAAAGCAGTCCACTAGGAAAACCTATGCCCTGAAATGGAAAAGGTTTTCTGTGTGGTGTCAGCTACATACAGACGATCCTTTCTCCTGTGCTGTACCAGTAGTGTGCTTCAGTACCTACTGCACTTATCCAATCAGGGACTTAAGTCCGATTCTGTTCGGGTCCACCTCTCAGCTCTAGCAGCTCACCACTCACTGGTGGAAGGACATTCTCTATCGGTTCACCCCTTGGTGTCCAGCTTTCTCGGAGGCTTGCTCTTGCTAAAGCCTCCAATCCGTCCTCCAGCTCCTGAGTGGGAGTTGAATGTGGTCTTGCAGCAACTGACTCGCCCACCTTTTGAGCTGATGGCTACTTGTTCTCTTCACTTCCTGACCTGGAAGACACTCTTCTTGGTAGCCCTAACCTCAGCCAGGCGAGTGAGTGAGCTTCAGGCCCTGGCCTGTGACAGGCCTTACACCCGCTTCTATAGGAACAGGGTAGTCCTTAGGACTCATCCAAAGTTCCTCCCAAAGGTTGTCTCCCCTTTCCACCTCAACCAGGAGGTGGTTCTTCCAACATTCTTCCCTAGGCCTCATTCTTCCCTAGACCTCATGCAAGCCAGGCTGAAGCAGTTCTGCATACCCTGGACTGTAGGAGGGCCTTATCCTTCTACCTTGACCGTACGCAGGGGCATAGGAGGGCTACTCAGCTCTTCATATCTTTTGACCCTAATAATTTGTGGTTAGCTGTGTCCAAGCGTACCTTGTCCACCTGGGTAGCTGACTGTATCACCTGGGCTTACAGGGCGGCTGACCTTCCTTTGCAGGGTCAGGTCACGGCCCATCGTGTCAGGGCAATGGCTGCCTCAGTGGCTTATCTCCGCTCTGTACCGTTGGCAAACATCTGCAGGGCTGCAACTTGGTCCTCAAGCCAGACCTTTGCGGCCCATTACTGTCTGGAGAGGGAGTCCTGTAGGGACTGTGCTTTTGGCCAGGCAGTACTCCGGAATCTCTTTGAGGTTTAGGCAACTCCAGCCCTCCGTTGGGCTACCGATGGAGGTTCTTTCAGTGAAAAGCCTTTCTTTGATGCTGGGACTAGAGGGAGTTCTCTTGTTCAGCCTGGGTTCCTGGTAGCCCAGAGCTAGGGAGTCACCCATATGTGAGGACTGACTTCCTGCTTGGTCCTGGAGAAAGAGTAGTTACTCACCTGTAACAGGTGTTCTCCAGGAGCAGCAGGAATCAGTCCTCACAACCCTCCCTCCTCCCCTGGGAGTTGCAGTTGTACATAGTTTATTTTACTTTTTTGTGTGCTGTTTTTTAGCTATGTCATTTGACTGAGCAAGATGGCACCTTTAGGCGGGAAGGGGACCGTGCATGTGTGCCTGCATATTCCCAAAGGCTTTCATAGAAAGCAGGGGAAATGCTCCGCAAGGTCTCCATCGACGTCGATGTCACCCATATGTGAGGACTGATTCCAGCTGCTCCTGGAGAACACCAGTTACAGGTGAGTAACTACTCTTACATGACGTCATCGTGTGTATATTGTTTGTAATGTCGGAGTAAAACTCTAAACAGTGATTGAGATGTGCCACCTAGTGGGAACATGAATTTATACCTAGAAGCCCCAAAGTACGTCAATTGATGCATCCAGGACAATTGAGCCTGTCAGTTGACGTATTTTGGGGCTTCTAGGTATAAATTCATTTTCCCGCTAGGTGGCGCATCTGTCATTAATTTTCAATGCACATATTTGAACATCTTGACCTTGCTAACAAAGTTTTGGAACATGACTGACATGGTTCTAGCAGTGGCATTAGTATACAACTTCGAAGATGCATTTGCGTCAATTGACGCACTTTGGGGCTTCTAATTTAATAATGATTTATGGACCTTTCCTCCAGGAACTTGTCCAAACCTTTTTTAAACCCAGCTACACTAACAGCTTTCACTACATTCTCCGGTAACAAATTCCAGAGTTTGATTACACATTGAGGGAAAAAATATTTTCTCTTATTAGCCTTAAATAGATTACCCTGTAGCTTCATTGCATGTCCCCTAGTCTTTCTATATTCTGATTACGTAAACAATCGATCTACATTTACCCGTTCCACTCCATTCATTAATTTATAGACCTCTATCATATCTCCCCTCAGCCGTCTCTTATCCAGGTTGAAGAGCCCTAACCTTTTTAGCCTCTCTTCATAGGGGTATCCTTCCATCCCCTTTACCATTTTGGTGGCTCTTCTCTATACCTTTTTCTAATGACGCTATATCCTTTTTTAGATACAGAGACCAGAATTGCACACAATATTCAAGTTGCGGTTGTACTATGGAACAATACAGAGGCATTATAATATCCTTTGTTTTATTCTCCATTCCTTTCCTTATGATTCCTAGCATTCTGTTTGCCCTCTTGGCTGCCGCTGCACACTGGGCGGAGGGTTTCAATATGTTATCCACGATGACGCCTAAATCTTTTTCCTGGGTGGTGTTTCCTAACGTGGAACCTTACATCGTGTAACCATAGTTTGGGTTGTTCTTTCCTAGGTGCATAACTTTGCACTTGTCCACATTAAATTTCATCTGCCATTTGGATGCCCAATCTTTCAGTTTATCAAGGTCCTCCTGCAATTTTTCACAATCCTCGTGGGTTTTAACAACTTTGAATAATTTTGTGTCAAATGCAAATTTGATTACCTCATTCGTTATTCCCATTTCCAGGTCATTTAGGAATATGTTAAAAAGCAGTAGACCCAGCACAAATCCCTGGGGTACTCCTCTATTCATCTTTCTCCATTGGGAAAATTGGCCATTTAGCCCTACCCTCTGCTTTCTATCTTTTAACCAGTTCCTGATCCACAATAGTACACTGCTTCCTATCCCATTACTTTTTAATTTTGCCAAGAGTCTCTCACGAGGGACCTTGTCAAAGACTTTCTGAAAATCTAGATACACTGTATATACCGACTCACCTTTGTCTACCTGTTTATTCACACCTTCAAAAGACAAGGGAGCCCCTTGGAGAACCGAAGGAGAAGCGTCGTAGAGAGCCCTGGACACTCAGTATCCAGATGGGTAAGCGGAAGAAAAAGATCATTCCTGAGGCCTCGGTTGAGGCCACGGTGGGTCCGATGGACAAACACGTTAAGGTACTGTCTGCTGCTGATGTGTCCCTGGGACCTGACTTTTTGACTTTGCGTTCTTCTGCTGCATCCCTGAGTTCCCCAGATCGTTCTCCTCCTTCTCCGCCAAGGTTTTCCTCCCCAACACCTTCAGTTTCAGTGGGTGGTCAGTTTCAGCAGAGTACTCCAACTGATTGGGGGGAAAAGCTGAAACCTGTTTCTTGGTCAGCTATGCCAGGTGCAGCCGAGGAATTACCTGTAGCACAGGTTACCTTGGCTGACATCTGGAAAGCTGTTAATCGTATTGAAAATTCTTTGGTTCCCACTGTTAAGCAGTTGTGTGATTTCTCTTCTGAGACATCCACTAAGCTTAGTGAAATTGAAGGGAGAGTGGGGGGTATGCTTTCTCGTATTTCTACATGTGAAACTCAATGTCTCTCTTTTAAGTCTATACATTCCTCTACTGTAAAAGATAGTTTGATTATACACCACAAATTGGAATTATATGATAATATGCTTCGGGCTAGAAATATCCGTTTATTGAATTTTCCTGTTTGTCATCTACTCTCTCCAGAAATTTTGCTCCAAAAATATTTTAGGGAGATTTTAGATTTGACTTCTGCTGATTCTATTTCCATTTCAAAATTATATTACCTGACTGGACGTGGGGTTGCTCTTGGTTCCCCTGGGGAATTTGATGTGGTTCAGGGTCGTACTGACCTTGAGCTTACCAAATTTCTCGAGAATTCCCAAGATATTATTTTGTCTCGTGCTACCTTAATAGTAACCTTTGTCTCAGATAAGGATAAGGTTCTTGTGTTACGAAGTTACTTTAAAAAGATGTCCTCTTTGTTTTGTGGTGCTAAAGTGCAGATGTTTCCGGATGTCTGTAGGGCTACGCAGCTTAGGAGACAGGCCTTTTTAGTCCTGAAGCCTAGAGTTTTAGCCCTTTCAGCTTCCTTTTTTCTTCGATATCCCTGCAAATGTTTAATTACATTGCAGGGTTCTAAATTTACCTTTATGGATCCCTCTCAATTGGAATTATTTTTGATAGGTAAAGAGAGTCAAAGTACAGTGCCGGTGGTATAGGAGGACTATGTTAATACGCTGTCTAGTAGTTAGAGTGATGTAACTCTTATGTTTGCTTATTTTCTTTTTTCCTTTGTGTTTTTTATATATCTCCCCATTATTGTGGGCTAGGATTAAGTGTTGTTTGTTTATGGTTTATGACAATGTATTTCTTATTTGAATATGGTTTATATTCATTTAATATTATTTGTATAGTGACACTTTGTTTTGCTTAAATCTTGCTTTTGTAAGTTGGTGAAATTCAAATAAAAAATAAAATAAAAAAAAAAAAGACAAGATCTTACTTGGCTTAAGCAATATTGACTGTCTCCCATTAAGCCATGACTATCTACATGTTCAGTAATTTTGTTCTTTATAATAGTTTCTACCAATTTGTCCAGTACTGACGTCAGGCTCACTGGTCTGTAATTTCCCATATCACTCCTGGAACCCTTTTTAAAAATTGGTGTTACATTGGGTATCTTCTAGTCTTCAGGTATTACAGATGATTTTAATGATAGTTCACTGATTACTAATAGTGGGTCTGCAATCTCATATTTACATAGAAATATGACGACAGGCCATGTGGTCTTTTTCTATCTAGTCTGTCCTTCCATATTAACGACTACAACAGTCCCCTTTTTACTTTTAGAGATCCTCTGTGTTTGTCCCATGCTTTTTTGAATTCAGTTACTGTCCTCATCTCTACCACCTCCACTGGGAGACTATTCCACAGATCCACCACTCTTTCCATAAGGAAATATTTCCGCATATCACTCCTGAATCTATCTCCCTTCACACTCATCCCATGTCCCCTTGTAGCAGAACTTGCTTTCAATTGAAAGAGGTTCTCTCCCTGAACATTTATGCCACGGAGGTATTTAAACATCTCAATCATAAAACCTCTATCCCGCCTTTCCTCTGAGGTGTACATATTAAGATCCTTAAGTCTGTCCTCATGCTTTATAATGAAGACCACTAATCATTTTAGTATCCACCCTCTGCACCGACTCCATCCTGTTCACATCCTTTTGAAGGTGCGGTCTCCAGAATTGCACACCATACTCCAAATGAGGTCGCACCAAAGACTTATACAGAGGCATTATCACCTCCTTTTTTCTGCTAGCCATTCCTCTCCGTATGCACCCAAGCATCCTTCTAGCTTTTGCCGTCGCCTTTTCTACCTGTTTAGCTACTTTAAGATCATCAGACACAACCATGCCTAGGTCCCGCTCTTCTTTAGTGGACAAAAGTACTTCACCCCCTATACTCTATTGCTCCCTTGGATTGCTGCAGCCCAAATGCATGACCTTACATTTTTTAACATTAAATCCCAGCTGCCAAATTCTAGACCATTCTTCAAGCTTAGGTAGATCCCTCTTCAAGTTATCTACACTTTCCTGGGTGTCTACTCTATTGCAGATTTTGGTATCATCTGCAAAGAGGCAAACCTTAACCCGACAGCCCTTCCACTATATCATTAACAAAGATGTTAAAATGAATCAGACCAAGGACAGATCCCTGGGGCACACCACTGGTAACATCCTTCTCAGAGTGAGCTCCATTTACCTGTACTCTTTGTCGCCTCCCACCCAACCAATTTCTAACCCAAGCAGTAACTCATTACATATTGTTCAACTCAACCATGTTACAGGACTTTTGCGTCATGCATGTAACCTATCTCATGCATATAATTCATGTATATAGTTCATCCCCCCCCTGTTATCCAAGTTCATACCCTTGTTCTATGTAAAACCAAACAGAATGTGTGTTTTGGTCATTTTGTTATACTGTAAACCGCGCTGATGCCGAATAGTGCGGTATATAAGCAACTGTAATAAATAAATAAATAAACTTTAGGGTCCATCCCTAGGGTGCTCAGTTTGTTTATAAGTCGCCTGTGAGGAACAGTGTCAAAGGCTTTACTGAAATCTAAATACACCACATCTAGGGCTCTCCCTCGGTCCAAGTCCCTGGTCCACCCAGTCAAAGAAATCAATCAGATTTGTCTGACAAGACCTGCCTCTGGTGAATCCATTTTGCCTCGAATCCTGTAATCCGCTGGACTCCAGAAACCTCACTATTTTCTCTTTCAGCAGCGTTTCCAATAATTTACTCACCACCGAAGTTAAACTAACTGGCCTATAGTTTTCAACCACATCCTTACTTCCGCGTTTGTGTAAAGGCACCACATGAGCCTCTCTCCAGTCCTTTGGCACCACTCCCGACTCCAACGAGGCATTGAAAAGGTCAGTCAGTGGAGCTGCTAGAACGTCCCCAAGTTCCCTCAGTATTCTAGGGTGTATCCCATCCGGTCCCATCGCTTTGTCTACTTTAAGCTGAGTTAGTTTCTCACGAACACAGTCTTCTGAAAATTGTTCAAGATGTCCCTCGCTTCTGTTCCTGTTTGTGGGTGTTTTCTGAGGTCCTGCTCCTGGTTCTTCATCTGTGAACACAGAACAGAAATATTTGTTAAGCAATTTCGCTTTATTTATTTATTTAATGAATGGTTTTATATACCGCCTTTCAGAAAAATCAAAGCGGTTTACATAGAACAAAACTTGAACATTACATTGAAACTTATTCAAACAATTGAAATTACAGTGAACATTAAATTGTATATAATAAAAATGGTAATTTGAGGGTTACAATGCTGAGTAAATGCTGATTAGGTATATAGATAGTTTAAACATATATGCAGATTTAAATATTTACAAATTTCAAAAATCTTATCTGAGCAAGGAAAAATGTATTGTAGTTCACTAGAATTATTAGTGTAAAGAGTTAATGTGATAATGTGGAGAATTGGGTATTGTAAGAGAGTAAGAAAAAGGAAAAAGTAAGTTGTGAATTGATGAATATGAGTATACATGAGTTTAAGAGGGAAATATTTCATCTATTGGGAATGAGTCTCCAAAGTACTCTATAAATAGGTGAGTTTTAAGATCTTTTCGAAATGCTGAAAGATCTGTGATATCTCTGAGTTTATCCGGCAGAGCGTTCCATATTAAAAGAGCATTGAAGCTGAATGCCCTATTTGTTGTAGTTTTATTGAGTTTTGAAAAGTTGTTTGGTACAAGTAGTGTGTTCAGGTTCCTTTGTCTCACTGTTCTGGTCCTTGAATGAATTGTCAGTAGATCAGTTAGATATGATGGGGCATTATCTCTTATCAGTTTGAACGTTGTTATGATAACTTTATATTTTATCCTACTTTGTATAGGTAATCAGTGAAGTTTGTACAGTATAGGGGTTATGTGTTCAGTTGGACCTGCATTTATAAGCATTCTTGCAGCAACATGTTGTGCTACTTTTAGTTGGTGTAAAGCATGTTTTGGAATACCTTGAATTATTATGTTACTAACTCACCATGACCCTCTGAGTGACAACTACACTGTACTGTCCATGTCTAAAATCTGTCTTATATCAGAATCATCAATGTTGCCAACCTGGTGATGGCCCGGTGAAAAGCGGGATATAAATACAGTTAAATAAATAAATAATAAATAAAATCTAAGTGAGGCAGGATCAGGGCTTGAAGGACTGATCTGAAGTCCAGATTTGATGATAATGGTTTTAGATTTTTAAGATATCTTAATTTATTATATATTGTGTTTGTTGTATTCCTGATGTGTGTTGTTAGACTTAACGTTCTGTCTATGATAATGCCAAGGTATCTTATTTCATCTTTTATGGGGATGCTTATGTTTTCAATTTTTATTTCTGTTGGGGGGGGGGGGTACATTTTTTATCCTTATCAGCTTCTACATATTTCTCCCCTGCACCCTTAAGTCTGACAATACCACTTTTGCCCTTCCTCTTCTCACTAACATATCTGAAAAATGTCTTATCCCAGTTCTTATTTCAGTTCTTTCAACACCCTTGGATGTATACCATCTGGTCCAGGTGATTTGCTACTCTTCAGTTTATCAAATAGTTGTAATACATCTTCCCGGTGTATCAATATTTCTTTCAATTCTTCTGCAGCGTCACCTTTAAATATCATTTCAGTCATGGGTAACATCTCTACATCTTCCTTAGTAAAGACCGAAGCAAAGAATTCATTCAGTCTCTCCGCTATAGCCTTGTGTCCCCTCTTAGTGCCCCTTTTACCCCTCTATCATCTAATGGTCCAACTGACTCTGTCACAGTTTTTTGCTACGAATGTACTTGAAAAAGTCTTTATTACATGTTTTTACTTCCACAGCAAGCTTCTTCTCAAATTCTCTCTTTGCTTGCTGTGGGCTTTCTTAGCACCCTCTCAACAGCAACCTGCAGGGCTCTTGGAGACACAGAAAACTACATTCAAAGCAATGAGAAGGTAATCTAGAAGACAGCAATAAAATACCACACACTTCTATATCTATAAATACACCAAAGCTTTGCGGAGAGAAACAAATAGAACCAAAGTTCTCTTTGTTTACTCTAACTGTTAGCCATGGTTCACTTTATTTATAAGGCTCTTTTGGATGATACAGTATAATTTCACTTTATTATGACACGTCAGATATTACGTATTTATCACATCATAGGTCAACTTCTAATCATTGTAGGTCAGTATGCGGAGACATACATGTATTCCAAGACATAACTGTTTACTGCTGATTGCTTGATATCTAATAAATAACCCTGAGACAGAAAGGCTAGAGTACAAGCTGCTCTTTTTTTCTTATTTACAGGACATGTACCTCTTCACCTACTTAGCAAATATATGAAGTTTATTTCTGAGCAAAGTTCTGAACAACTTTAACTCTTTCTCAGATGTACTTAGACAGTCCGATTGTGTACACCACCCTGTACAAACAAACATACTTTCACTTGCCTTATCAATGCCTTGCACCTAACTTGCCAGTGCTTGTGATGTTTCCAGTTTTCGGCATTTGGCTCTTTTTTCCATTTCTTGAAAGATGATTTTTTTGGCAGCAACAGCCTCTCTGACCTCACCTTTAAACCATGCTGGCAGTTTTTTGGACTTCCTTCCACTTTTCTTAAAGCATGGCATACAGCTGGTCTGGGCTTTCAAGATAGTATTTTTAAACAACACCCATGGTTGATGTAAATCTTTAACCTTTGTAACTACTTTCCTCATTTTATCATAGTCTCCCTTTTGAAAGTTAAAAGGTAGTACTATGGATTTCCTTATTATCTTTCCTCCATTTATTAAATCAAACTGATGGAGGAGCTTCAGGTGAAACTGAGAAGGGAGGAGAGAGCCATCTTTATCCGGAGAGGGAGCTGGGCAGTGGGATTCTTTTGCTGGTTAATTTTAGCGAGCGAGAGGTGGGAGAAGGGGAACGGTTGCTACTAAAATGGTTAGCAGCCTTCATTATAAGGATCTCAATATATACACCTTAGAGGAAAGGCGGGATAGAGGTGATATGATTGAGATGTTTAAATACCTCCATAGCATAAATGCACAGGAGGAGAGCCTCTTTCGATTGAAAGCAAGTTCTGCTACAAGGGGACATAGGATGAGAGTTAAAGAGGATAGACTCGGGAGTAATATGCGGAAATATTTCTTTACGGAAAGAGTGGTAGATGCATGGAATAGTCTCCCAGTGGAGGTGGTAGAGATGAGGACAGTATCTGAATTTTAAAAAGTATGGGACAAACACAAAGGATCTCTTAAAAAAAAAGGGGGTACTGTTGTAGTGATTGATATAGAAGGGCAGACTAGATAGACCATGTGGTCTCTTTCTGCTATCATATTTCTATGTTTTTAAATGTGATCATGCTATGATCACTATTGCCAAGTGGCCCCAACACCCTTATCTCTTGCACCAGATCTTGTGTTCTACTAAGGACTAGGTCCAAAATGGCTTCCCTTCTGGTCGGTTCATGAACCAGCTGCTCCAAGAAGCAGTCATTTATTTCATCTAGAAACTTTATCTCCCTAGCATGTCCTACCATGACATTGACCCAGTTGATACCAGGGTAATGGAAATCACCCACTATTATTACTGTGCTGTAACTTTTGTTAGTTTCCATGATTTCTTTTGAGCATTTCATCATCCATTTGTTCATTCTGGCCAGGCAGTCGATAGTACACCACCACTGCCATCGCCTTCCCCTTTTTACATGGGATTTCAATCCATAGAGATTCTACAGTGAATTTTGTTGCTTGCAAAACTTTAATCCTTTGTGACTCAATATCCTCTCTAACGGAGTGCAACTATTCCACCAATTTGATCTGCTCTAGCATTACGATATAGTTTGTACCCAGGCATCACAGTGTCCCACTGGTTGTCCTCCTTCCACCATGTCTCTGAGATATCAGTCATATTTAACCTCTCATTTAGTGCTATATATTCTAACTTTCCCATCTTATTTGTTAGCCTTCTAGCATTTACGTACAAACATTTTAGAGGCTGTATTTTATTCATATTAATTTGGTTATCAATAGTCAAGGGTAATTAGCAATCTTTAAGCTGTCTGCTCTGTAATTAAGAGCATTTGGGTTAGTTCTGTCTTTATTGGAACCTCTCTGTTGATATGCCCTAATTTCAGTCTTTTGCTAGTATGCTTCAAGGATACATTGTTCCGAAGCATGCGCTCTTGGGCCACTGTCGGCTCTCCCCTATTATCTAGTTTAAAAGCTGCTCTATCTCCTTTTTAAAGGTTAATGCCAGCAGTCTGGTTCCATCCAGGTTAAGGTGGAGGCCATTCCTTCGGAAAAGCCCCTCCTTTCCCCAGAATATTCCTCAGTTCCTAACAAATCCAAACCCCTCATCCTTGCACCATTGTCTCATTCACGCATTGAGATTCCGGAGCTCTGCCTGCCTTTTGTGTCCTGCGAGTGGCAGGGTAAGCATTTCAGAGAATGCTATCCTGGAAGATCTAGATTTCAACTTTCTACCTAAAATCCTAAATTTAGCTTCCAGAACCTCCCTACCACACTTTCCTATGTCTCTGGTACCAACATGTACCAAGACAGCAGACTCCTCCCCAGCACAGTTTAAGACCTTGTCTAGGTGGCGCGTGAAACATGTTACCAGGCGATCCTCATGTCCACCAGCCACCCAGCTATCTACATGCCTAATGATTGAATCACCAACTGTAACGGTTGTCCTCAGTAGCAATCCCCAAATCACACATACACATCCTTTCTGGACTCACTGTAAACCTACATGCTCTAGGCTCTTGAAAGAAAATTAATTACATCCAATCCTCCTTTTCATGCCCCACTGTTTCCTGTAGTTCCCCCCCCCCCCCCATGATGTCCTCTTCTTGGCCCCCAGAGAGCTGCCTCTCACAATTTGGCACTCTCACTATATATGGGGTTGTCTAAGGTTGTTAATTCTACAAAATCCTCTTCCACAGGTACAGACCCCCTACCAGCTTCCATAGTAAAACCAATATTCCAGCACATCCTGCTAGACCAGTCCAGACAAGCGGGTTTAGTCTCCCTACCAGCAGATGTTGGAGACAGAGAAATAGAAAAAAAACCTACCAGCAGCCTGATTGGCTGTTCCCTGGTAATATGTAGCTGAACCCAGTAGAGGGTGCTCTCCAGTATTTCTCTGTCTCCAGCAGATGAAGGGGTTTAACTTTTTCTCTCTGATTATTTTTATTTTTTAACTTTGAGTATGTGAGGTAATTTTGCTGGATGCACCCAGGGCGCACTTGAGATGCCCCTCTGGGTTTCCCAGCTACAGTTTGTGGGACAGATTGAGGTTGATCTCCTGGTCAGGAGGACCATGTGAGTTTCCTCTCTGTCGGGGAGGAAACCGGCCTCAGCTCATGAGGACCTGATCAGCCGGTCATCGGGGCAGTCTGCAGCTTATCAGCAGCCTTGTAACAGCTCCTGGCTGCTGCCTGATTCAGGTCAGCCTTGGTACTTCAGCTGTCTGTTCCAGCGCTGTGAGTAAACCTCAAAGGTCCTCCTTCCCCCCCCCCCTCCCGATTTTGATCAGGATGCCGTCGAGGCAACTTCTGTCCACCTGGGGTGTTTTTTCTTCATGTCTTTACTGCCCTAGCTCTCCATTTGTTTAATTTTATGTTTTAACGCGTGTTCACAGTGTTTGGGGTGATTTTATTTTGGCAGTTTTAATAGCGTCGGCCATTTTGTTTTGGCGGTTTTTTGCTGTACAGCTCCGTTTTTGGCAGGCTTTGTGAGGAGACTTAATTTTCTTAATTTCTGTCTTCTATGATAGTTTTTGCCTGTCTGGTCTTGTTTCAACACCTATATTTGACTTTTTTGGTTTTTTTGCTTGCCAGGGACCGTGGTCAGCTGCGCTTCTCCTGTGAGATGCCTTCCCTTCAGTGGTGCATGGTCTGCACAAAGAAGCATAAAAATTTGAGGGATGGCATTTGTGCTGCATGTCATGCTCATCCTGGGGAGACTTCGTCGACGCTAGCCAAGGGAGCTCAGGACACAGGCAGTCCTGCTGCATGTCCTCAGCTGCTAGAGGAACCCAGACAGCTCCCCCTGACAAGAGAGTCTCTCTCCCCTCCTCGCTTAACTCCCCCTGCTCCAGAGTCTTTCGGGCAGCAGGAGCTGATGCATGCCTCGGATACCCAGTTTTTGACCCTTTATAGACAAGCCTGGGATGTTTGGCAGGCTAATTCTCCCAGTGACACAGTGGATGCCCTGACTCAGATCCCTCAGTCTTCTATTTCAGGATCCCGCAAGCACTCTAGACAAGAGGACATATCCAAGGTGGAGGCACGGCCACCAAAAGAGGTCTCCTGGGCTACTAAAACTTGGCCAAAAGCGCTAGAGGAAGGGCTGTCTTCGGGGGACGACAGTGAGAGCATGTCGGACCGAGAGGATGGGGAATGGTCCCCTTCAGAGTTTTCTGCAGAGGGCCAAGGTGAGACACAGGACATTCGCTTGTTTCACAAAGAGGAATTGCCGGCCCTAATTATTCAGGTTGTCGAAGCCCTACGTTTGACGGATCAGCCGGAACAGCAGAATCCACAGCCTTCTGACATTCCCCAGCCAGACCCGATATTACAAGGCATTCACAAGCCATCTAGAGCTTTTCCATTCCCAGCGGAGTTACAACAAATGGTATTTCAAGAATGGGACTCTTCAGATATTCCTCTCCGTACAGCCAGCCAGCCGCCTAGGTCAGCTTTACCTCTGGGCACCGCCTGACTTGGAGAAGTGGCTGACATACCCCAAAGTGGATGCCCTTGTGACCGAAGCATGCCACCATTCCAGTGGAGGGTGATGCAGCACTTTGTGATCAACAGGATAGGAAAGTGGAGAGCCTTCTCAAGACTGCCTTTTCAGCTTCGTCATTATCTCTCCAAGCCACTGTTTGTGGGGAGTCTAGCGGCCCGTGCTCTTCTGCGCTGGATTCAACGTCTGTCAGAGGATCCAGCTCTGGCTCATCTAGAATTGGTCACAGCTTTCTTGGCAGATGCTTTTTACGATCTCTTACGCCTCTCGGCTAGATCGGTGGCGGTGGTTACAATATCTCACAGATGGCTCTGGCTTCGCCATTGGTCGGCTGACTACATCTAAAGCACGCCTCTCTAGACGTCCCTTCAGGGGAAAGCTTCCATTTGGGGAGGACCTAGACAAATTGGTCAAAGACCTAGGGGAGGTTAGACCCCAACGTCTTCTGGAAGATAAGCCAAAATTTGCTAATAGGTGTTTTTCCCATCGATATTCGCCTACCTCGCGATGCACCTCCAGGTATCGCAACGCTCATCGCTACCATCCTGGGAAGCCCTCTGCTTCTTCGACAACTGGACGTTTTAGTCAGAGGCAACAGTCCTTTCGGGGTGCTTGCAAGGGATCTGAGTCCTACTCGGGGCCTTCCAAGTTCTCTGGCCCCGCGAGATCTTCCCACTGACTGGCCAGACATTCCACACCAGAGGCCTTTTCTGGAGATCGGCCCGTCAATGGTCTCTCGTTACCTCAGATCAGTGGATCCTCAACATAGTCTCTCAAGGTTACGTTCTCGAATGTTCCTGATCCATTCCCGATGCGTTCGTCTTCTCACCCGGGGGAAGATCCCTGAAGAGGAAGGCGATTCGCTCCACCGTACACCTACTAAGGGTTATTCAACCAGTCCCTTGAAGAGAGAGAGAGAGGCTGTGGTCGTTACTCCATTTATTTCATAGTTACCAAGAAAGATGGGTCCTTCCGCCCAATTCTGGATCTCAAAGGCGTAAATTGGTGTCTACAGATGCCACGATTCCGAATGGAAACGCTTCGCTCAGTGATCCAGGCGGTACGTGGAGGCAAGATCCTTGCCTCTCTAGATCTTGCGGAGGCTTACTTCCACGTTCCCATCAGAGATGACCAACAGCGTTTCCTGCGGTACAGGGTCAGCACTTCCAGTTTTGTGCAATGCCTTTCGGCCTGGCCACGGCTCCGCACACCTTTTCCAAGGTTATGGTAGTGGTCGCAGCAGCTCTGCACAAATGAGGAATCCGAATGCATCCTTACCTGGATGACTGGTTGATTTGGGCGGACTCCCTGTTGGAAGCGCGTCAAGCAGTGGCTCAAGTAGTTTCTTTCCTCGAGAATCTCGGATGGGTGATCAATGTAGCCAAGAGCCATCTTCATCCGTCCCAAAAACTAGAGTTTGTAGGAGCCCGTTTCGACACTGTGCAGGGGAAAGTTTTTTCTTGACATACAAGCGGCTTCACAAATTCACGGGCTTGCTTCGTTTGTTTCTTCTCCAGACAGCTCCGAGGGTTTGGGATTACCTTCAAGTCCTGGGGTCCATGGCAGCCACTATCAAAGTCGTGCCTTGGGCCAAGAGCGCACATGAGGGAGCTTCAGGGGTCTCTCCTTTTCACTCTGGTCTCCTGTGTCAGAAGTCTACGACATCCGGCTGCCACTCCTCTCGGAGACTCGACACAGCTTTCAGTGGTCGCTGGTGCCCTGTTATCTCCTCAGGGGTGTTTCCCTAGAGAACCCTCGGTGGGTCCTAGTAACAACAGATGCAAGTCTCTACAGGTGGGGTGCTCTCTGCCAGCATCAGTCGACACAGGGTACTTGGTCGATTCATGAAGCGCACTGGTCCATAAATCGACTGGAAGCGCGGGCGGTTCGCCTCACCCTAAGACATTTTCTCTACCTCTTCTCAAAAACCAGGCAGTTTGGGTTCTATGTGACAACGCAACAACAGTGGCATATATCAACCACCAGGGCCGGTACCAAATCCCTTCTACTTCCCTGGACAGAGGCACATCTGCAGACTCTCTCGGCACAGCATATCGCCGGGGTAGGCAAATTTCAGGCCGATTTCCTCAGCCGACACGCTCTCGATCCTGGAGAATGGGAGCTAGCCCCTTGGGCGTTTCAGAAGATTGTGCGAGCATGGGGGCAACCGGTAATGGATAAAATGGCGACGTAAGCAAATACCAAGGTACCAGAATTTTTCAGTTGCAGGAGGGAGTTTCAGTCCTCCGGGTTGGATGCCCTGGCTCAACCATGGCCACAAGGGAGTCTGCTGTACATCTTTCCCCCATGGGTGCTAATCGGCAAAGTGCTTCGGCGAGTTCTCGTACACCGGGGGAGAGTGATCCTGGTAGCTCCGGACTGGCCTCGGAGGCTCTGGTATGCGGACCTCATCCACTTAACGCGACCCCACTGTTGCAGCTGGGGTCTCGCCGGGGGCTATTACGTCAGGGGCCAAGTGTGATGGACGACCCGGCTCCTTACTTGCTTATGGCCTGGCTCTTGAACACCGCTGTCTGAGCAAGAAGGGTTACTCGAGTTGCATGGTCGCGACCCTTCTGAAGGCGCACCGCCTGTCGACTTCGCTGGCGTATTCCCAAGTTTGGCGAGTCTTCGAGTCCTGGTGCGCACGGCACCGTATCTCTCCTTGGAAGTCGGGAATCCGAAATACCCTTACCTTTCTCCAGGACGGCCTGGATAAGGATCTAGCTTTGGGGTCTCCGGGTTCAAATAGCGGCATTGACTTGTTTCCGAGGTCCTGTTGTGGGTCGCTTTATAGCGTCCCATACGGATGTGTCCCGTTTCTTTAAGGCAGCTAAGGTAGTCCGACCACCGGTTCGCCCTCATGGGATTTGTCCCTCGTTCTAAAAGCCTTGATGCAGGCACCTTTTGAGCCGCTTAAACACATCACATTGAGAGATTTGACGCTTAAGGCAGTGTTTCTAGTAGCGATAACTTCGGCATGAAGGGTATCTGAAATACAAGCACTTTCATACAGGGATCCCTATCTTGCCTTCTCGAAAGTAGGAGTTTTCTTGTGTACTGTTTCTTCATTCCTTCCAAAGGTTCTTACGCCTTTTCATATCAATGAGCCGATTTTCCTACCCTCTTTTTCTGAGGATCAGTGTGCGGGCGAGAATAAGGGACTCCATTCTCTGGATCTCGGCAGGGTCCTTCGTAGGTATCTTCGGGTGACAAATCCTTTCCATATTTCTGATCACCTTTTCGTGCTTTTTGCTGGACCCCATAAGGGTCATGCTGCTTCCAGATGCACAATCTCTCGGTGATTGCGATTAGCAATTGAATCTGCATACATCCTTAAGGGAAAATCTATCCCTCTCAGTCTTCGGGCACACTCTACGCATGCAGAGCACTATCACGTTCATCCTATTGATTATCTGCAGGGCAGCCACCTGGTCCTCCCTGTCCACTTTTGTGCATCACTATCGGCTCGATATTCAATCTTGGAAAGAGGCACAGTTCGGGGCAAAGGTTGTTTCGACGGCTGTATCTTCCCACCCAAACAGCAGTTAGCTTGGGTATTTCCCGCTTGTCTGGACTGGTCTAGCAGGATGTGCTGGAAGGGGAAATTTTCACTTACCTTTAATTTCCTTTCCTGGAATCCTGCTAGACCAGTCCAGGACCCTCCCTATTCTGGATATCTGATTCAGAGGTGTATTGCTGAGGAGCCAAGACTTTGCAGAGGACTGTTATCACCTCTTGTATATAGTATGGTTTTCTGTTTTCCTTAGTTTTGGTTCCTGGTTACATCTGTTTGAGTATGGCTTTTTACAATACTGGAGCGCCCTCTACTGGGTTCAGCTACATATTACCAGGGAACAGCCAGTCAGGTATTTTTTTTCTATTTTTCTGTCTCCAACATCTGCTGGTAGGGGGACTAAACCCACTTGTCTGGACTGGTCTAGCAGGATTCCAGGAAAGAAAATTTAACAGTAAGTGAAAATTTCCCCTTAGGGTTGCTCCTTCCTCCCTTGCACTCTTTGCTCAGTGCTAGCTTGATGTGAGGCATCTTCCCCGTTCACTAGAAGGCAGCAACTGCTTGCTATCTGTTAAAGATCCTAAGGCAGATCTGACATCCATTACTAACTTTCAGCCAATATCTACTCTCTTTTTATTGGCTAGAGAGCAAAAAAGCCTATTGCTGATTAAAAAAATAGTTTTAAAGTACTGATGCTCTCCACCCAAGGCAAACAAGCTTCCAGTCACATCACTCTACAGAAAGAACCTCCTTGGCCTGTTGCATTTTGTTAAGAATCAACTTGGATAATGGCCGAGGGGTTCTCTTGGTCTCACTGGACTTCTTTGCTGCATTTGACCACCCTCCATCCATGTTACTCATGGATCTAATCTTACCTGGAGAGTCATTAAAACTGTTTGTATTGGTCTAATACCTTTATGGGTGCCAAACTAAACCTATGAGGTTCAGCAATGCTTCATCATAGGGCCATTAGTATTTACCATCTTCCTTGTTCCTCTAGTCTTTAGCCTCCTTCATCAGTGCTGGGGTTTCATGTTTTTTCTGTGCTCCAATGATAACAACATAAGACATGCCATACTGGGTAAGACCAAGGTCCATCAAGCCCAATCTAGGTCCCAAGTACCTGGCAGTTTCTCCAAAAGACACAGGTTCCACAATGCTTGTATTGATATACAGCTGCTTACTACTACCTTGGACCCTCACTCTCCCCAGGCTATTTTTAACATCTTTGCAAAGCTTTGTAAGATAGCTGAATGGTTCTCCAGCAATGGTCTGAAATTGAACTCGGGAAAATCAGAAGCCATCATTTTTACCAGCTGGCCTCCCTCCTTCACTTTTGTTAATAGGTCCTACCATAGCTGGCACTTCCTCTGGACTCGATTAGCATTCTGAGGCTCATCTTTAATAGGCTAATGAATTTCAAATTACAGATTATCAACGTTGTTAAAAATTACTTTTTTGCACTGAAACAACTCTGTGCCACAAAAGATCACTGCACATCTTTATTCTTGCTTTGGCAATTCCCAAGTTTGATCATTGTAATTCCTTGTACAATGGCTTGAAGCAAGCCCAACACAGGAGGCTACAAATATTTCAGAACACCTCAATGCAACTAACGTTGGGCTTTAAGAAATTTTGCCACCGATCCCCTTTAAAACTCTTACCATTACACATCAAAATCACACTTTCTGGCTCACCTCGTAACTGTTTTCCAAGTCATCCTGTTAGACCAGTCCAGACAATTGGTTAGGTCCCCCTGCCAGCAGATGTTGGAGACCAGAGAAAAACTACCAGAAGCTTGATTGGTTGAGCCCTGGTAGACATATAGCTGTACCTCTAAAGGTCACCCTCAGTATTTTCTGTCTCCAGCAGATGCTGGTGTTCTGTTTTTCTCTTCAGGTTTTGTTTTAAGTTATTAAATTCAGTTGGACGTTTTCTGGGCGCACAGGAGGTGCCCCTCTGAAATTTCCCAGCTCATCGCCTTGGGGATCTGGTTGAGCTCCTGGTCAAGAGGACTAGTCGAGCACCCATTATGCGAGGTGAAGGCCGCCTCTTGATCACGAGGACCTGGTAGGCCGGCAGCAGTGGGAGCCTTCATTGCTCTTATAGAGCTTAGCTACAGCATCAGTTTTTGGTCAGCCTTCTGGCAGCATCTGCCTTGGCTCCCCTGCTCTACTATTCTTGTGATCGCATGGGGCACAGTGAGTAAGTTCCCCCCCCCCGGGTCTGCCGCTCTTCTTTACCTTCTGGGATACGGAGGCTCCGGGCGCTTGTACAGCAGGGGTTCCAGTAGGCCAGCAGCAGGGAGAGTCTTTTTATTTTTGCTAAGCGCTCTGAATCAGTCTCTTGCAATACTGCTCCTGCCTTGGCTCTCCTGCTTCTCCAGGACACAGGGAGTTTGAATTCCCCCCCCCCCCCTCTCCATTTTTGAGCGCTGGGTCACGCTGCCACTATCGCAGAGACGCTGTGGTTTTTTCTTTACTTCGAGGCGGCTGCATTGCCCTGCTTTCCACACTGCTGTGTTTCCGTTTCTCTGCTTCCCGCCTCTTTATTCGGACTGATCCGGCGTGTGTGGCAGCCATTTCCTCAGCCATGGGGGGCACAGCGTCCATTATAAATGTCAGAGCCGTGCGGCATTCTCAGTCATGGTGGCTGGTTTGGAGTGGGAAAGTTAGCTGTGCAGCCTGTGAGAGCCGCAGCGTTTTCTTTCTCCTTTTGTGTAACATTATTTCGGGGGAACGTTTTATTTACAGTGCCCTCCTCCTTCAGAAGTGTACTGTCTACAGCTACAAGCGGAAATACTTACATCACAGGGGGTGCTTGGCCTGTTCCGCTTACCCGGGTGAGTCTTCACTTACCCGGGGGAGTCTTCTCGCACAGTCAGTAGGCAGCGATGGGGGGGGGGGGTCCCACTGCTCTGTCATCCCCAGTGGTCTCCAGGGTTGCTTCTACCTGCCTCCTCCTCCCTCAGCCTGCCGATCCTCTGGCTCAGACGCTACTGCCTCAAAACCCATCTCAGTCTTCTCAGAACCAAGATTCACAACAATTTCTAGTGCTCCTTAAGCCTGGACCCTTGGCACGTGGACCCTGTCATCTCTGGCTTGGAGGCCTGTTCAGTCCAGAGAACCTCGCTAGACTCTACGTTGGGGTCCCGGAATCGTTCTCGGAAGGAGTGAGTTCTTAGGAACACGGGGCATCCTCTCAAGGAACTTTTCTTGGGCTTCGGCCGCCTGTGCACCTGATATCCCAGATGAAGAAGTCTTGTCAGCCGAGGATAGCCTGGGTGCCTCTGACTAGGAGGATGGTGAGCTGACGAGCAAGACAGAACACAGGATATCCGCCTGTTCCGCAAGGATGAACTCCCTGCTCTGATGGTTTAAGTAGTGGACGGCTTACACCTCACCGATCCTCTAGAGCACAGTCAGCCTCAGGCGCTCTCTCAGGCAGATCTGATCCTACAGGGCATTCAAAAGCCTTTTCCCACCGGAGCTCTCCTGCGGGACATTCCAAAGACCGCCAGGGTCTTCCCTTTCCCACCGAAGCCCTAGCAGATGGTATCTCAGAAGTGCGATTCGCCCGATGTATACGGCTCGCCATCTGGGACAGCACTACCTTAGGGACAGCGCTATCTTTGGTCTCCAGCGGATCTGGACAGGTGCTTTGCAAATCCAAAGATGGCTGCTCTGGTGACTGCTATCACTAAGCACATCGCTATTCCGGTTGAAGAGGGTGCGGCCCTTTCGGATCATTAGGATAGGAAACTCTACTCAGGCATCAGTTTGTAGAGGTCTGGCGGCCTATGCCATCCTACATTGCTCTAGCTTTGTCAATGGTCAACTGATCCAGCCTTTAAGGCGCGCCTCTCTAAGCTCCCCTTCCAATGCAAGGGGCTCCTTGGTAAAGGACCTGGGGGAAGTCAAGCCACAGTGGCTATTGGAAGGCAAGCTGCGGTCCTTTACATACCGCAGAAAGGCCTTTGCTGTGACCTCATGCCAGTCAAAGGTCACAGTCCTTCGGGGAGTCAGGAAAGAATGGGATGCCTACATTGCCGCCAATACGGGGAGGGCGGATGCCTTTTCCAAGCAGTGAGCCCACATGGCCTTCAATCAATGGGTCCTCAACATCGTCAGCTAAGGCTATGCTATCCCATCCAAGAAGCCTTCCTAGTTTCGCCCAGCAGAGCGTCTTGAAAGAGGGCAGCCATACAATCCACCCTCCAATGTCTTCTGTTTCTTTGAGCCATTCGACTGGTCCAACTCGCAAAGAGGGACTCTGCTCGTTATTCCATTTACTTTGTGGTATCCAATAAGGAGGGGGTCTTTTCAGCAGAGTCTGGGTCTCAAGGAGGTCCATTGGGCCCTTCATGTACCGGTTTTTCATATGAAAATGATATGTCCAATAATTCAAGCAGCCCTGATGGGATAATTCCTTGCCTCGTGCAGCCTAGCGGAAACATATTTACATATTCTTTTCCGGGAGGATCACCGACATTTTCTGCGCTTTGCCACGCTCAGGCAGCATTTTCAGTTTTGCATTCTGCCATTTGGCCTGATGACTGCAAAGTCATTGTGGTGGCTGCGGCAGCCTTGCGCAGACAATGCATTCAAGTCCTCCCATACTTGAACAACTAGCTCATTCACACAAGTTCCATGTCTGAAGCCAGTCAGACGATCTCCTGGCTGGTCACATTTTCGGAGAGCCTCGGTTGAGTGGTCAATTATTCCAAGGGTTACCTCTGGCCACCCCAAACTATGGAGTTTCTCAGAGCACTAGTCAATAACTGGCTAGGCAAGGTATCCCTGATGCAAGAACATTTTCTCAAGAACTTTGCACACCTTCAACTCTTTCTCCTACAGAGCTGCGTGCACGTGTGTGACTATCTTCAGACCCTAAGGTCCATGGTGGCCACCATTGTTTATCCCATGGACCAGAGCCCACATGCGGAGCCTTCAACACTCCTGTCCGTCCAGCTGTCTCTGGTTTCCATGGTCTATGACTGTCACCTCTCCCCCCCTTACGCTACGTGATGCAGTCTTCTATGGTGGCATTCAGCGGCCCATCTGCTTTGGGGCATTCTCTTGCAGGCTGTTTGCTGAATTCTAGTAAGCACTCACGCCAGTCTCTCAGGCGGTGGAGCACTTTGCCAGTCCCAGGCGGCTCAGAGGACCTGGTCACCTCAGGAGGCTTGCTGGACGATCAACTGCTTAAAAGCCCGGGCAGTCCGCCTTGCCTTGCTGCACTTCCTGCCTCTCCTTTGATCCCAGGTGGTCTTTCCTTCCAGCAATGCTATGACGGTGTCCTATTTAAACCGACAGCGTGGAACAAACGGTCCGGGAATGGCCAGGGAGATGGCTCTTCTCCTCCCCTGGATGGAGTGTCATCGACAAGTCAGCACAGCACATGTGGGGATGGACAGTGTACAAGCAGCTTACGTCAGCTGTCACATTGTAGATCCCGACAATTGGGAACTAGCCTCCTGGGCATTTCCACAAATAGTTCGCACCTGGGGGTTGCCCATAGTGGATCTCAGGCCATCGGCACAGAACGCCAAGACACAGGCCTTTGTCGGTCAGCGGAAGGAGCATGGGCCTTGGGGCCTGAACACGTTAGTTCAGTCCTGGCCTTCCGCTCCCCTGTTGTGCGTATTTCTTCCTTGAATCCTGCTTGGGAGGGTTCTCTGTCGGATCAAAGCTCATTCTGGCATGGTGATCTTTGTGTCATGCGACTGGCCTCAGCGGCCGTAGTATGCTGATCCTGTTCGACTAACCCAGTCATCTCCCTTCCTCAGAAAGGTCTCTTGCAGCAAGGTCCAGTCACCATGGCCGATACTGCTCCCTACTCGCTTATGATCTGGTGCTTGAAAGACGCTGGGTGAGTTACAGAGGTCACTCGACACAGGTAGTGGCTCTCCTGTCCAAGGCAGGACGGCCCATTACATATTTAGTCTACACGAGAATGTGGCATCCTTGAGTCTTGGTGCTTTTGGTAGCGCCTTTCAGATCCTGGACATTCTGTAATTCCTTCAGAACACTCTCAACTCTGGTCTGGCCCTAGGCGCTCTCTGGGTTCACGTCTCTGCATTAACCTATTTGAAGGACACTCAATGATGTCTCCTGCAGAAGTTGCTAGCTATCTGAGGGGTATGTGGGTGCTTGATCCTCAGGGCCTTATCTGAGCATCCTTCAAGCCGCTCAAACATACCTCACTCCGGGACTCATCCCTCAAGACGGCATTTCTAGTAGCCATTAATCTTGGCCAGGAAAGTCTCCACGTTGCGTGTCCCTCTGGGTGCTGCTTTCCTTCCTGCCTAAGGTGGTTACACCTTTTCACTTAAACTGGATGATTTTGTTTCCTGCCTTTCAAGAAAACAATGTGGACATCAATATAGGACTTCGCCCCATAGATCTCAGTAGGGTGTTACGGCACTCTGGGGTCACCAATTCCTTTCGCAAATCTGATCTCCATTTGTACTGTTTGTGGAGCCTCAGAAGGGCTTTGCGGCCTCCACAGCCTCCATTACAAATGGCTCTGAACAACCATTGAGTCGGACTACATTCTCCAAGGTAAGCTGGTGTCCATGGGGCTCACAGCCCACTCTACCTGGTCTCAAGCAGCACCATGAGAAAAGGGCTCACAACCTGGGCACTGTCGCCTTGATCTCCAAGTGTGCGATGTGATGCAATTTGGTGCTAGTGTGGTGCAGCTGCTGTCTCTTTCCGTCCTGAAGTGGGTTAGCTTGGATACTTCCCATTTGTACGGACTGGTCTAGCAGGATGTCTTGGAAGGAGAAATTTCACTTACCGTTAATTTCCTTTCCTGGAATCCTGCTAGACCAGTCCAGGACCCACCCGTTCTGGGTACTTTTCGACAGCCTATGCTCACATTCTTATATTGCAATTCATTCGTTGCCGCACCTCATGAAGGGTTGTTGCTTCATGTCACTTCCTTGACAACCTAGCTGCTGCCTGCTATAGGCCGTATATCAAGTAAAATGACCTATAATCTATAGATCTGGCCGTTGCATGAGAGCAGTGCTCAGTTGTTTGGGTATCGTGCCTTATTCAGTGACTGTTTCATGGCTTTGTCAGAGTATACCAAGGGCGACCTCTAGGGGTACAGCTATATGTCTACCAGGGCTCAACCAATCAAGCTTCTGGTAGTTTTTCTCTGTCTCCAACCTCTGCTGGCAGGGGGATTTAACCAATTGGACTGGTCTAGCAGGATTCTAGGAAAGGAAATTAACGGTAAGTGAAATTTCTCCATATTTCCCAGCCTACGCTTCACTCTTCTCAGGAGAACCTACTGTCCATTCCCCCTCACTCAGAAATCCAACTAGATAGCAGCAGAAAATCCCGCTTTAGCGTAGTGGCCTCCACTCTATAGAGTGCCCTGTCTCCTGATGTCAGACTTGAATCATCATGCAGCATATTTCAAGCCTTACTGAAAATGCGCTGTTTCATTCTGGTCTTTCTCTGACTTCAGAGGAGGCTTTGCAATTACTGATAAGCACTGCAGCTCAGCCAGACACAGGTTACTTCCCTTTCCTTGTCTATCAACTACATACTATTTAATACTGTACATCATCTTGATGTTACCCCTACCCTCTTTTTAAATTTGCTTGTAAACCGTATAGATTTCTAAATATCAAAGAAAAATGAAGTGAACTGTAAAATGTGAATGGTTACAGGGCAGAGTTGGGGTGATGACAAATGTCAGGCCCGTAGCACTGTTTTTCATTTTGTTTTTCTTTCCCTGTTTATTGAGAAAAGACAAGTTATAGAACTACACATTTACCCAAACATGCGTCATAACCATAACATCCCAGCCCTCCCCCAAGAAGGCCCATTATACCGACAAAAAGTCCAAGAGTGGTTTCCACAGAGTCTCAAATTGCTCCCCTTGATGTCTTTGAAGGGCCGTTAAACGCTCCATCAGCAACATCTCCGGGGCAGTGTACTTTCCAGTTCCAAGCTATCTCTCCCTGGGCTGCCATAATACAGGCCCTAATTAGCCTGCTCCACAGTGTTTTAAGTTCATTGGGCCAAACCCCCAGCAAACAAAAGGGGAGATTCATACCCATGTCCAGACCAAAAATGGTAGCAATTTGGCCCCTAATCTGTCCCCAGTTTTTTTTTCAATTTTGCGGCAAGCCCACCACACATGAAATAAAATGCCCAAACCCCCACAGCCCCACCAACAGCGGTCCGAGGTTTGTAAAAACATTTTATGGAGACGCTTGGGGGTGTAATACCATTGCATCAAAATTTTATATGTATTTTCCCTTATGGCCACTGAGATAGCCAATGGCCCCACCTCCAAGCACACACTCTCACACTCTTTCTAATTCAATGTTTGCCCCAATTCTCTCTCCCAAGCACTCGTATAGCAATATTTTGCATTCTGTCGGCTTGCAGGCTCCACTACAAGAACCAAATTAACCCTTGACTATGATGGCACTCCAACCACAAGACCTCCAAGTCCTTATATCCTGTGTCATATGTGGCCTGTTAAGCTGGCTGCTTAAGATAATGGGAGACCTGCAAATATGCAAAGAAATTTTGTATTTGAAGCTGGTACTTCTCGTGCAGAGTCTCAAAAGTTTGCAGGTTCTTCTTATTGATTACCTTCACAAAGGTAGCTAAGCCCAGCATTTCCCACCTCCGAAAAACCCCTTCCCTCCCCGGACCGAAGGCCAGGGATGCTCTAATGGGAGCTAAAGCTGTGAACGAGATGGAAGGGGCCACTTTCTGCCATCCCCACCACCATTGATCCCATAAATGGTATATGTAAGGATTTTCTCTCCATTTCCCTTTCAGGGGAGGCCCAAGCATCCAAGGCAGATGATCCAATCTGAGGTCAAAGGACCGGTGCTGCTGAATAGAATGGAATCGTTTCTGCCCCTCCCCCTTTCCTCCAGTCCATTAGCTGCCGCATTTCAACAGCTAAGTAATAGAGCTTGAGGCCCAAACCCCCAATCCCTCTTTCCTCCGGGTCACATAAAGTACCCTGCATGCTATTTGTGGTGGCAGCGCCTCCAATTTATATAAAAAATCTTGCCCTGGAGCCGTTGTAAATCAGATAAGGGGATCTATAAAGGCAAAGCCTGAAAAAGAAACAACAATCTAGGAACATTCATTTCTACTTGACCCAACCAAGAGAACTCTCCCCATCTCTCCTTATCCCTCCCTAACTGCCGTATTAAAGGAGGATAATTCTCCCTATATATCCCCTCGGGAATCTGGATTACACAACGTATTCCCAGATACTGTGGGATCCATTTAAAGAGAGAATGATCTTGAAATCGTACTAAATTTCCATCTAAATTTACATTGAGATCCTCTGTCTTTTCCAAATTAATCTTAAAGCAGGAAAGAGCCCCAAACTCCCTGATTTCCTTGGCAACACGGGCAATAAGAACAGGGGCGAGTCAGAAAGAATAAAATTTAATCCGCAAATAACGCTAGTTTATGCTGTTCCTGTCCCTGTCCTACCCTCACCCCAACTATGGCTCTGATTTTAAGAGGAGGATAGCGGGGCTGTACGTCCCACTGGGATGTGCAGCCCCGCTATCCGCTCTTGCCGTATGCTGCATCATGTCCCCCCTGCACGGAGCCACTGTGCGTGCTGTGGGGGATAGAGGTGGCATGGGCGGGACTGACCCCCAGATGTACAGGGCCGATTCCAGTGACGGCCCTGTACATCCGAGGATTGCCGGGGGGATGCCCTGCTTAGTCCACCTCTGAGGTGGAATAAGTGCAGGGCGCCTCACTGATCCTACCCAGTAGACCCCCCTCAAGCTTGGAACCCCCACCCACCCTCGGGCCAGTTGGCAGCACAAGGTGGGTCCCCGCCACCAGGGCCCTGGCTGTCCCTGCCGGGGGTCATTCAGCAGGGTTGCACAGGGCGGCACACTGGTGGGCAGGTCAGCAGACGGTGAGGACATCTCTGCAGTGCAGCAGGGGCACGCCAAGCGTCTCCAGGCCCAATCTTGCACCTGCGGAGCATCTTGCTCCCATGGTACAGAATCTGGTCCAAACAGCCCAGACGTGTCCCTGATAGGCTCTACATCTCTAACCGCTCTTATCCTTCACGCCAATAGTTCCATAATCAGGGCAAATAAGGTTGAGAGGGGGCAGCCCTGCTGGGTTCCTCTCCCCAACAGAAAAAATTCAGAGAACCACCCATTAATCTTCACCATGGCTACTAGCCCCATATAAAGATCTCTAATCCATGCTGGAAAATTTGTGCCCGCACCCATCCTCTCTAACACTCCAAAAATAAAGTTCCAGTGGAGCCTGTCAAACGCTTTTTCAGCATCTATAGGCAGAAGCATAGTCTCCTGGCCTCTCTGAGCAGTCCAGGTCAGTTGCAGGGCCCGTCGAATGCTATCACTCGTCTGCCTCCCTTGTATGAATCCTGTCTGATCAGGATGTATGTCTCTGGGCAAAAGGGGCCCCAACTGATTAGTCAGGACCTTTGCCAGGATTTTGACATCTACATTAAGCAATGATATTGGCCAATAGGACCTGCATAATGCTGGATCATGACCCAGCTTCGATATTAGATAAGGCTGCTTGCTGCATGGAAGGAGCCAAGCCTTTCTCTCTCAGCACTGCATTGAATAGTATCTCCAGGAACAAGCAGGAATAAGTCCTCACATATGGGTAAGTCGGAACTGACGGAGCCCGCGCGGGAAAGCTCCCCAGCTTTTCAGATGAAAAGCTTTTGGGGCTTCCCACAGCGCATGCGTGCTGCCTTCCCGCCTTCCTTACCAGCTCTCTTCAGTTTCTCTTTTTCCGCGGAGCCAGCAGGTTGTGTTCCTGTCACCGCTGAAGAAATTGTTATTTTAATTTGTTTCTTTTGACCGCGTACCTGCCTTCCCCATACCAAAACCGGTACTGCCGGTCTCTCTTTCTTTCTTGTAAAAAAAAAAAAAAAAATCTTTTTTTTTATTTTCTCAGCACAGCTTGGTAACTTTTGTTAGGCCTTCAGGCCTACACAAATTCTCCTCATGGAGAAACCAGCTCCTGGTTTTAAAAAGTGTACCAAGTGCAATGCTGTTATTTCTCTCACAGACACCCATGAATGGTGTCTTAAATGTTTAGGACCTGACCACTCCATACCGGACTGCCCATTCTGCTCCCAGATGTCTAAACGTGGTATGCAGAACCAGGCCAACAAGTTCCATGTGCTGTTTGCTTCAGATAATCCAGCATCACAGTCATCCAGGTCTTCCTCTCCGGATGGATCTCAGGTAACCAAACTTTCTGTGGGCAAATCCTCTAAAAGCAAATCTCTTTCAAAAGATCGAGAGGCTCTCAATCTTGAGTTCGAGGATTCTGCCCAGACCAAAAAACCCCGGCGGGAGGCTCCGGCCTCCAAAGCATCACCTATGGGGTTACAGGTTGACATCGATGGCACGGCCTCGACTGATCACCTGTTAGACTGCTCTGGGGTACCGATCGATACCGGTACCGACATCCAGGCAGCAGTGGCGTCCATGGGCAATACTGTCCAGACCATGCAGCAGGCCGTTTTGGCTTTCATTAAGGCTGCGACGCCCTCGGTACCGATTCCATCGGTACCGACCCCGGTTCCGGTATCCACACCGGAACCGAGACCATCGACTTCCAAGCGTCGATCCGTTCCGCTTGCTGGATTCAGGCTTTTGCCCGATACCAATCCCATGCCCGATACGCCCGATGTCGATATCGATCGGTACGCGTATCGTGCATTGCAAGCACAGAGAGAATACTCAGATTCTTCTGATGAGTTCAATTCCTCTGATGACTCTGCTGAGTTTGATCTTCCTGAGGAGCCCTCTTCTCTAAAGAGGAGGATGTCTTCTCCAGAGGATTTATCCTTTCAGGATTTCATTGTTGATGTAGCTAAAGCACTTTCTATTGCTACATCTGCTGAAAAGGAACCCAGATCAAAAAAATTGGATATTTTAGGATACTCTAAACCTCCTAAAGAGGCAGTTACTCTGCCTATCCATGAAATCCTTCAAGAACACTTGATGGATTTGTGGGAGACTCCTCTAACCCTGTCTCCTCATTCCCGTAGGTTGGACACCATGTACCGGGTCCCTCCTTCTCCTGGGTTTCAAAAGACTCAGCTGCCTCACCACTCCATTGTGGTGAAGTCTGCTATGAAGAAGATAAAGAGTCCTAAAAGGCATTCCTCTACCCCTCCAGGGCGAGAATGTAAGACCCTCGACTCTTTTGGTAGAAAGATCTTTCAGGCTAGTATGCTTATAGCCAGGATCAATTCTTACAGCCTTTATATGGGCATGTTTCTCAGAGAACTTGCCCTAAAGGTACGGCATTTAGTCCCCTTTATCCCTGAGGATAAAAAGGAGGACTTCACTACTCTGGTGACACAACTTTCAGAGGTCTCCAAGTTTTCCAACAGGGCAGCCTTTGATTCCTTTGAGGTTGCTGGCAGGGCTTCGGGAATCGCTATTTATTTATTTATTTATTTAACAAGAACTTATATACCGCTGCTTCCGTAGTTCAGCTGCGGTTTACAGATAACAACATTCAACAAAGCATAGTTTGTTTTACATATAATGAATGGCACAGAACTGTGCAACTTATATACATTATTTACATATAGACATTATGGGTATAATCATGGAGAGAAGTTTAGAATATGATAGGGAGAGTTTTCTTTTTAAGTTGTAGTGAGTTTATCTAATTCTTTTGAGTGGATGTCTTTACTATTGTAGTGTATTGTGAATAGATGGGTTTTTCAATTTTTTGCGGAATTCTTTAATCTCTGTTAGCATTCTTAGTTCTTCTGGGAGGGAATTCCAGGCTATTGGGGCTGCCTGAGAGAACGCTTTGATTTGTTTTATGAAGTCTTTGGGGGGTTTTAGTTTTTGAATGACCTTTTATGTGGTGCCATATCGAATAGTGTTTTAAATGTAGTTATTAATGTTTTGTATATTATCCTACTTTGAATTGGCAGCCAGTGAAGGTAGCTGCTGAGTTTTGTGCAATTTGAAGCCTTTTAATGTTTTGTTTTGTTGCGCCTAATAATATAGCAAAGTCAAAGTGGGGGGTTATGGTGGCTTGAATTATGCTGATGAAATCATGTATGTATACAAGGGGTCTAAGTTGTTTAAGTATTTTAAGCTTGAAATAAATTTTCTTTGTAGTGTTTCTGATATGGGTGTCTAATGTTAAATGTTTATCTATAATTACTCCTAAGTATCTGATTTCGTTTTTTATTTTGATTTCCTGGTTTTGTAGTGTTATATGTGTTGGTGGGGTATAACGTCTTGGTTTTTAGTGACGATTAGCACTTCTGTTTTTGAGTGATTTATTTGGAGATTGTGGGCGTTTAGCCATAAAGTTATATCATTGAAGCAATCTGATAGGAGTTGCAAAGGTATGTTAGGGATTGTGAATGGGATGTACATCATAATATCATCTGCATACAGATGATAGAGTACACCATATTTTTTAAAAATATTGCAGACTGGTTTTATGTATATGTTAAATAGGAGAGCTGAAAGTGCTGAGCCTTGAGGTAAACCTGTTTCAAATTTATATGATTCAGACATATGGTTGCCTATTCTAACATTTTGGGTTCTATTGCTCAGATAGGATGTGAACCATTTATGAACTGTAGAATATATTCCTATATGTCTTAAGTTGTTAAGCATTATTGAATGGTGAACACTATCAAAAGCTGCTGATATGTCCATAAATAATAGGATGAAGGCTTTTTTGTGGTTGTCAATTCCTCTTAAAAGTGTGTCAGTTAGTACGGTCAGGAGTGTTTCAACTCCATGCTTGGGGCGAAATCCATATTGTTGGTCGTCAAGCGGATAGGATGAGTCTAGGAATTCTTGTGTCTGTATTTGTACAGTTTTTTCTATGACTTTTGCTAAGAATGGTATACTTGAGATCGGTCTGTAAGATTTTGGGGAGGTTTTCAGCGCGTGTTATACTTTAGAATTGGTCTGATTTGTACATGTTTAAGTGTAGGTGGGAGGTGACCTTGGAGTAGTGAAAGGTTGACTATAGGGAGTATGAAGGATAGAAGAGTTGGGAGTGTGTTTTTTATCCAGGATACTGGGCAGGGGTCGAGATAAGAAGTTGTTGTGTTGAGATTGAGAATGATATTTTTTAATGATGTTTTAGATATCGGGTGAAATTCTGGCCATTCGTTTAGTGTATGAGGTGTGTAGATTGATTCTAGGGTCATTGGTGAGTGTTTTGTTTTGTTTTGATAATAGTTGGCTAAGGTTTGTGCTGATATATCATTGATTTCCTTGCTAGAGTCTTGGGAATTGTTAGTTAGATTACTAACAATGGAAAATAGTTCTCTTGGTCTATTATATGCTTTTGATAGGATTGTAGCATAGTAATTTTTCTTTGAGTTATCTATTGCGTCTTTATAGATTGTGAGATGGTTGTAGTATAGTTCTTTCTCAATGGTGGATTTAGTTTTGCGCCATTTACGTTCTAAATTTCTT
This sequence comes from Ichthyophis bannanicus, assembly GCA_033557465.1. Lineage (NCBI taxonomy): Eukaryota > Metazoa > Chordata > Amphibia > Gymnophiona > Ichthyophiidae > Ichthyophis > Ichthyophis bannanicus. The sequence continues at coordinate 103,857,530 of CM066051.1, read as the reverse complement.
AGTTCTCTTTTCATTTGTTTTAATGTGCTATTAAACCATGGTGTACAGTTAGATTTTGAATAGGTTGGTTTTTTATTAGTATGATTTATTATGGCTGCGTTGTTTATGGTGGTATGCCAGTTTTTGACCGCTTCATCTAAGTTTGTTGGGGATAGTGTAAGGTAAGGGATTGTAGAATCTAGGAACTCAGTCTCATTAAATTTCTTAAATTTTGTAGTCTGGCCATTACTTGTGTGTTTTATGGTACAGTTGATATTGTAGTTACTGTTTAATTTGATGAGGTGGTGATCAGACCAAGGTATTTGAACGCATTCTAAAGAGTCGTGTTTAAACAGTTTGAAGATCGGGTTGGGTAGTAGGACAAGATCCAGAGTGCCACCTTTGGTATGTGTAGGTATGTTTATTATTTGATGGTAGTCTAAGTCAGATATGGTTTCAAGAAAAAGGTTGGATTCCGTTATTGGTAGTGAAGGGAGGTTGAAATCGCCTAAAATAATTAGTGGGTTTTGTTCAGAGGAAGAGTTGAGGAGTTCAATTAGTGAGTGGAGGCTATCTGCATTTTGGTTGGGGGGTCTATATATTAGACAGATGCTTATTTTGATCTATTTTTATTATGAGAGTGTCACTATTGTTGTTTGAGTTGGCTTCAATCTTTTTAGCTTTTAGAGTTTTATTTGTGATAATTAGTACACCACCTCCTTTTTTGTTGGTTCTATGTGAGTGGGCGATATCGTAGTTTGAATTATCAAGTTGATTTAGGAGGACTGTATCCGTGTCAGAGAGCCAGGTCTCTGTTATACATAGTATATCTGGATTTGAGTCAGTACAGTAGATCATTGATTATAGGGATTTTATTTTTCAATGATCGTGCGTTTATAAGGATGCATGATAAGGATGTTGATTTATGGTGATGATTTAACTGGGTGGCATGTTGTGGGTTAATTTGCTTTATTTGGATTAGTCTTTGGTAGTTTATTTTCGTCTGGTTGTGAGGGTAATAGTTACCAATATGGAAGTTGTACCGGTTTGTTGAGTGTATGATTGGAATTGTATTGTGGTTTTTACTATTCAGACTTAGTGTTAGGTCGATTAGGATTATTAGGAGGAAGCATGTGTAAGATGCTTTTAGTAGCATTGTTATTGTTTGTGTCATTCTTGTTTATGATATGAGTTTGAGTAGTGTATGAATGAAGTGTGTCAGGTAAATGTGTGAAAGTTATACACAATGTTATAAACAAGTTATACACAATTATTTGGGTTGATGTTCAATTTGGTCTCCTCAAGTGAAATACTGGCTGCAGTAATAATGAGACAATGGATATTGAGGATATTACTGACAACAGTAGAAATCAGGCAGTAATGTATATAAGTTACTGACAACAGTAAAAGGCAGGCAATTGTATTGAGGGTATTACTGACAACAGTAGAAATCAGGCAGTAATGTATATAAGTTACTGACAACAGTAAAAGGCAGGCAATTGTATTGAGGGTATTACTGACAACAGTAGAAATGAGATAGTAATGAATATGAGTTTCTGACAGCAGTAAAGATCATACAGAGGTATTTGAGATGATCAGAGATTTAGTAGTAATGTATTTGGTTTTCTTGGTACCTTATATTGATACAAAGTAATGTAATGTTCTTGCAACAGTGAACTAAAGGCTTGCAGTAGTAGATTAATCATATATCTTAATTAGATTTATAGTTAATAAACATGCTAAATGTAATATGAGGTATGTTAGATGTAATGGAAGAGTAGTGAATTCTAGTATACTTAAGTTATGTGCTATCAACAGTATGTTATAGAATATGTGTTTGCATCGGGAAACTCTGCTAGTAAATATAGCTGATAATAGTAGTAGTAAGTTAGCTGAGATAAAGAGTAGTAAAGCTAATATAATTATGCAATAGTCTGTTTATACAGTATATCTGTTTAGTGGCGTTCGAAGTATGTTATACTTGCTGTGTTGAAGGTCTGGCGGTTTTGATGAAGGTACGCGAGCTCGACCCTAGGGAGCTCTAGCAGTACAAGGATGCTGTGGCAAGGTTATCTCCGTTGTCTTCGGTGGCTCTGTTCTGGATATGTATTCGCCTTAGCCTAAGGGCCGTGCCAAAGGGCCCTCTTGCGCGGCCCTCAGGCGCGGGCCCGCAAGGCGCGGGGTCGCCTGTAGTGCTCTCCTTTTAGATCGGAGAGGGAGGCCCCGATTGGGCAGAGGTGCTCGGTGATGCGCTGGGTGGAGGTGGAGCCAGCAATCCTGATTCCAGGTGAGCTCTTTTTGTGAAGCCGGTTGCTTTAGATGAGCAGGAGTCCGATGAAAGAGGGTTTCCTTCTGGCAGCGTGCTCCTTTTCAAGCAGGAGAGCTCAGTCCCGATTGGCTGCAGGGTGAGCAGGAGGAGAGATTCTGGTCTGCCGCGGGTGTCCCGATGAAGAGCAGGAGTCCGGTGAAAGAGGGCTTCCTTCTGGCAGCGTGCTCCTTTTTCAAGCAGGAGAGCTCAGTCCCGATTGGCTGCAGGGTGAGCAGGAGGAGAGATTCTGGTCTGCCGCGGGTGTCCCGATGAAGAGCAGGAGTCCGGTGAAAGAGGGCTTCCTTCTGGCAGCGTGCTCCTTTTCAAGCAGGAGAGCTCAGTCCCGATTGGCTGCAGGGTGAGCAGGAGGAGAGATTCTGGTCTGCCGCGGGTGTCCCGATGAAGAGCAGGAGTCCGGTGAAAGAGGGCTTCCTTCTGGCAGCGTGCTCCTTTTCAAGCAGGAGAGCTCAGTCCCGATTGGCTGCAGGGTGAGCAGGAGGAGAGATTCTGGTCTGCCGCGGGTGTCCCGATGAAGAGCAGGAGTCCGGTGAAAGAGGGCTTCCTTCTGGCAGCGTGCTCCTTTTCAAGCAGGAGAGCTCAGTCCCGATTGGCTGCAGGGTGAGCAGGAGGAGAGATTCTGGTCTGCCGCGGGTGTCCCGATGAAGAGCAGGAGTCCGGTGAAAGAGGGCTTCCTTCTGGCAGCGTGCTCCTTTTCAAGCAGGAGAGCTCAGTCCCGATTGGCTGCAGGGTGAGCAGGAGGAGAGATTCTGGTCTGCCGCGGGTGTCCCGATGAAGAGCAGGAGTCCGGTGAAAGAGGGCTTCCTTCTGGCAGCGTGCTCCTTTTCAAGCAGGAGAGCTCAGTCCCGATTGGCTGCAGGGTGAGCAGGAGGAGAGATTCTGGTCTGCCGCGGGTGTCCCGATGAAGAGCAGGAGTCCGGTGAAAGAGGGCTTCCTTCTGGCAGCGTGCTCCTTTTCAAGCAGGAGAGCTCAGTCCCGATTGGCTGCAGGGTGAGCAGGAGGAGAGATTCTGGTCTGCCGCGGGTGTCCCGATGAAGAGCAGGAGTCCGGTGAAAGAGGGCTTCCTTCTGGCAGCGTGCTCCTTTTCAAGCAGGAGAGCTCAGTCCCGATTGGCTGCAGGGTGAGCAGGAGGAGAGATTCTGGTCTGCCGCGGGTGTCCCGATGAAGAGCAGGAGTCCGGTGAAAGAGGGCTTCCTTCTGGCAGCGTGCTCCTTTTCAAGCAGGAGAGCTCAGTCCCGATTGGCTGCAGGGTGAGCAGGAGGAGAGATTCTGGTCTGCCGCGGGTGTCCCGATGAAGAGCAGGAGTCCGGTGAAAGCCCGACGTCTTGCTTGGCTCCAGGCTTCTGACCTAGAACCCTGGGTCATGGATGGCTTAAGGAATCTGCCCTGTACAGGAGAGAACTTATTTGGTGAGGGCTGGCAAATTAAAGCTGCTCAAATGGACGCAGAAAATGCCACTCTAGATAGACTTTCTAAGTCTACTTCTACTCCTGCCAAAAAGAAACCTTTTAAATGGCCGTACTACAAGAAGGCCAGATTTTCCACAAATACTGGCCAACAATCTTCTCAGCCTCGCTTTGCTGCTAAACGTCAGCAATCTAAGCAAGCAAAGTCAAAGTCTGCAGTGTCTGCTACACCCCAGCAGGCTCAACCCTCTCAGGGGTTTTGACTTGCCCCTAGAGAACTTACCATTTCTGGCTCTGGAACAACCAGAACCTCTCACCATACCGGGAAGGTTAGCTCACTTTGCTCCCAGATGGGAGCAAATAACATCAGAGCAATGGACCCTCTCTATCATCAGAGAGGGCTACAAACTTCATTTCTCCAGCCTTCCTCCCCATACCATGGTGAGGCAATTCAGTTCTCCCCCATCTCTTCTGACCCTGTTGGGTCAGGAAGTCTCCTCTCTCCTTGCCCAAGGGGCAATAGAGGAGGTTCCTCTTCCTCAACAGGGGTTAGGGTTCTACTCCCCTTATTTTCTCATAACAAAGAAGACAGGGGGCTTCAGACCTATCCTAGATCTGAGAGAATTGAACAAGTTTCTATTCAAGGAGAAATTCAAAATGCTCTCTCTGGGCATTCCTCCTTCCATACCTTCAGAGTCAGGATTGGCTTTGTTCTCTAGATCTCAAGGATGCGTACACTCATATACTCATCCATCCATCCCACAGAAAATATCTTCGATTTCTGTTCCAGGGAAAACATTTCCAATACAGAGTACTTCCCTTCGGTCTCGCCTCTGCTCCAAGAGTATTCACAAAATGCATGGCAGTCGTAGCCACATTTCTAAGAGGCATGGGAATTTTCGTGTTCCCATATCTGGACGACTGGCTCATCCGAGCTCCATCTCAGTCAGAAGTCCAGATTTCCTTGGACCGCACAAGGCGTATTCTTCAATATCTGGGACTTGTGGTAAACATTCTCAAGTCCCAACTCATCCCTACTCAGTCCCTGGAATTCATAGGGGCTTATCTGGATTCCACCACTGCAAGGGCCTACCTTCCTCTGGTCCGAGGCCAACGGCTAATAAGCTTGGCCTCCCAGGCTCAGTCCAGAAGTCACTTGTCAGCCAGAGAAATGCTGCAACTTCTGGGCCACATGGCCTCCACGGTTCATGTGGTGCCCTATGCTCGTCTCCATATGAGAGCAGCTCAATGGACATTGGCCACCCAGTGGTCTCAAGCATCGGGACTGCTGTCAGACCAGGTACTCACCTCAAAACGTCTGTTTTGGTCTCTCCAGTGGTGGACATCCTCCAAAAATCTGTTGTTGGGGACCCCCTTCCAACCTTCGTTGCCCCAAGCAACCCTCACAACAGATGCCTCCCAAACAGGGTGGGGAGCTCATCTTCAACATCTCTCTACTCAGGGAACCTGGTCTCCCCAAGAGACCACCCTTCATATCAACCTTCTGGAACTGCGAGCAATCTTCCTTGCCCTCACAGTCTTCCATACCCTCCTTGCCAACCTGACTGTCCTAGTTCAGTCAGACAATCAGGTGGCCATGTTCTATGTCAACAAGCAAGGAGGGACGGGCTCTCTGTCGCTTTGCAACGAAGCTCTCAGATTATGGGCTTTCGCCAGAGAGCATCAAATTCATCTTCTGGCAGTGTATCTTCCAGGAGTTCAAAACTCTCGGGCAGACAGACTCAGTCGAGTTCTGCTTCCACACGAGTGGTCCCTGCATATGGACCAGATACACAGAATCTTCCAGGAATGGGGGACCCCGGACATAGACCTCTTTGCAAGTCCGTGGAATGCCAAACTTCCCCGGTTCTGTTCCAGGACTCCATGTCAGGGAGCTCAGGCCAACGACGCCTTTCTCCTGCATTGGGGTCAGGAATTCCTGTATGCTTTTCCACCCATTCCTTTGATTCCCAAGACTCTGTTCAAACTTCAGAGGGATCACGGGTCGATGATCCTTATAGCTCCACGCTGGCCACGCCAAGTGTGGTTCCCTCTACTTCTACAGCTCTCCCAGGGCTCCTCCCTGGACCTGGGAACTGCGCCAGACCTTCTGTCTCAGGAGAAAGGGACTTTGTGGCACCCAAACCCCAAGTCCCTACATCTCCGAGCTTGGTTACTGAAGGCTTAAGCCTTCATGAGTTTAATCTTTCTCAGCCAGTGAAAGATATCCTTCATGCCTCTAGGAAACCCTCTACCAGGCGTTCCTATGCTTTCAAATGGAAATGTTTTTCCATTTGGTGTGCTCAACAGGGTCTTGACCCTCTGGCACTTCCTTTGAATTCTCTACTAGACTATCTCCTGCATCTTTCCAATGCAGGCCTCAAGACGAATTCAGTACGAGTCCATTTAAGTGCTATTGCAGCATCCTTAAAACCTATAAATGGACAACCTGTCTCCTCTCATCCTCTCGTTGCAAGGTTCATGAGAGGCCTGACCCTAACTAAACCTCCCATCCGACCTCCGCCGGTAGCATGGGATTTGAACCTAGTTCTAGGTCAGCTTATGAAACCACCTTTTGAGCCTTTGGACTCTACCTCCTTGAAATTTCTTTCCTGGAAGGTTCTTTTCCTTATTGCAGTCACTTCGGCTCGCCGCATCAGTGAACTGCAGGCTTTGGTGGCTAATCCATCTTATACCAGATTTCATCATGATAAGGTGGTCCTTAGGACGAATCCCCACTTTATGCCCAAAGTGGTCTCGCCTTTTCATCTTAATCAAGAGGTATATATCTACCTGTTTTTTTCCCGGCTCCTCATGCATCCAGTGCAGAGAGGAACCTTCATACTCTTGACTGTAAAAGAGCTCTCGCCTTTTACCTCAACAGGACTCAGCCACATCGAAAGTCTTCCCAACTTTTTGTGGCTTTTGATCCTTCTCATTTGGGACTTCCAGTCTCCAAACGTACATTTTCCAATTGGATTGCTCAGTGTATTTCTTTTGCTTACCAGAGTAAGAACATTTCTCTGGAAGGCCATGTCACAGCTCACAATGTGAGAGCCATGGCTACTTCTATGGCTCATCTTCACTCTGTATCCATAGATCAGATCTGTCGAGCAGCCACTTGGGCCTCGGTTCATACCTTCACAGCCCATTACTGTTTGGACAAGGACTCCCGCCGGGATGCCTTGTTTGGTCAGGCTGTCCTCAAACACCTGTTCCATACTTAAGCAACTCCTGCCCACCTTCCCTGAATGGATGCCTGAGATCCATACGAAGATGGTTTACCCTTGGAGGGGGATCTCCCAGGCATCTTAGCTAGGGAGTCCCCATATGTGAGGACTTATTCCTGCTTGTTTATGGAGATAGCACAGTTACTTACCTGTAACAGGTGATCTCTGGGAACAGCAGGAATTAGTCCTCACAACCCACCCACCTCCCCTAGGAGTTGTATCTTCTATCTATCTACCTTCCTTTCCTCTCTCTATTGTCTCAGCTATAAACTCGAACTGAAGAGAGCTGGTAAGGAAGGCGGGAAGGCAGCGCGCATGCGCTGTGGGAAGCCCCAAAAGCTTTTCATCTGAAAAGCTGGGGAGCTTTCCCGCGCGGGCTCCGTCGGTTCCGACTTACCCATATGTGAGGACTAATTCCTGCTGTTCCCAGAGATCACCTGTTACAGGTAAGTAACTGTGCTTTTTGTAAAAGAGGGATTACCATAGGAGCCATTTTCTTATAAAAGAGTCCCATAAATCTGTCCAGCCCCATGGATCATCCCTGGGACCATTCACCTTAATGATGGCTGCTTGCTGCTCCTGATCCCACCATTTTCACCTGAGTAGGGCCCCAGATTTATTATCAAACTCATAATAATGTTGATTCACCCAGTGTAACTGATGAGCTATCAATTCCAGCTGCACTTCCCTAAGTTGCATTTAGGCTGCCTCTAGTTGACTTTGCAGCCCCCCCTGTCCCCGATTTGCTTATGAGATTTCTCCAGGACCTCTACCCATTGTAATAATTGCTGCACCTGCTCCTGTCTCGCCCTCGTCTTCCACATTGCCCACTGTAGCAGCCTCCCACAGTGCATGGCCCTTAAGGCCATCCCACCCCACGGGATTCCCCTGCTCACCAGCCCCATTTTCACTGATCTCCAAATACTTGTCTATGGCCGCCTCCAACCCTTTTAGCACCCCTTAATCCCAGATCAACTATCACTAATCCTCCAGAAGGTCCACTGCCGGGTGGGCCAGCCCCCACAAAACTCCACCCACAGAGGGGCATGATCAGCCCATGTGATAGACCCTACTGTAGCCTTCTTCATCCTCTGAACCCAAGCATAGTCCCCCAATATAAGATCAATCCTACTGTCACTGTCACGTGATGCTGAATAATAGGTGTAATCCCGATCCCATGGGTGGACGACCCTCCATAGGTCCATTAATCCAAATCTCTTCATCCAGTTATGCAGCACCTTTGTCCCTGATCCCAATCCCTGAAACCTATCTCTCTGGGCCTCAAGCACTATATTCAAGTTAACCCCCACTAAGAGTGAACCCCGCACTCACCCCTTCAACCATTGGGCTAAGCCGTCCCAAAAGATCTTTTGGTCCTTGTTTGTGCCATAAACATTCAAAAAGCACACAGATTCACTCTGTAATTTCCCCTAGATCAGCAATATTCTCCCATCCCTCCCGCTTTCCATCCTCCCCCCAACTAGAAGGGTACAACCCCACATATTTGTATCGCCACCCCTTCCTTTTTCTTCTGGTCCCCTTATTCATTAAAATACCCTTGTGTATAGGCCTTAGCGTTCAGTAGCTTTCATCCTTTCAGAGCAGGTGAGTCTCCTGCCACCGGAAGCACTGCAAGTCCCCATACAGAAGCTTCTGCAGAGTATTGAGGCCCCGGACATTTAACGCACTCGCCCGTAGCTCTGAAGCCATATCATATCAAAAGGCTACTTCTGCATATCTACTGATAAGGCAGTATTAAAAATAAAAAAAACCACTCACGCTATCCATTTCCTTACCCAATTTCTCTGAGCGCTCCGACAATTTTCCACTCAACTCCCAACAATAACAAAGTACCTTTTAAATCTCCATCGGCACTGACCCCCCTCCTCTTGAAACAAGAACACAGTACCAGCAATACAGTTCAATCAAACAATCTATCCCCTTTTGAGTCTTTCAGGGGAGTGGATTCTGCCCCCCCCCCCCCCACTTGCTCCTTTCGAGAGTCTCTGAAGGCACTGTTCCTTGTTCTGGCCTATCTAGTCTGTCCTTCCATATCAACAACTACAACAGTCCCCTTTTTACCTTTAGAGATCCTCTGTGTTTGTCCCATGCTTTTTTGAATTCAGTTACTGTCCTCATCTCTACCACCTCCACTGGGAGACTATTCCACAGATCCACTACTCTTTCCGTAAAGAAATATTTCCTCATATCATTCCTGAATCTATCTCCCTTCACCCTCATCCCATGTCCCCTTGTAGCAGAACTTTCTTCCAATTGAAAGAGGCTCTCTCCCTAAACATTTATGCCATGGAGGTATTTAAACATCTCAATCATATCACCTCTATCCCGCCTTTCCTCTAAGGTGTACATATTAAGATCCTTAAGTCTGTCCTCATATGCTTTATAATGAAGACCACTAATCATTTTAGTAGCCACCCTCTGCACCGACTCCATCCTGTTCACATCCTTTTGAAGGTGCGGTCTCCAGAATTGCACACTATACTCCAAATGAGGTCGCACCAAAGACTCATACAGAGGCATTATCACCTCCTTTTTTTCTGCTAGCCATTCCTCTTCGTATGCACCCAAACATCCTTCTAGCTTTTTGCCGTCACCTTTTCTACCTGTTTAGCTACTTTAAGATCATCAGACACAATCAACAACATCCTGCTCTTCTTTAGTGGACAAAAGTACTTCACCCCCTATACTATATTGCTCCCTTGGATTGCTGCAGCCCAAATGCATGACCTTACATTTTTTTTAAAATTAAATCTCAGCTGCCAAATTCTAGACCATTCTTCAAGCTTAGCTAGATTCCTCCTCATGTTATCTACACCTTCCTGGGTGTAATAGATACGAGGGTTGCTCAGAAAGTTTGAAGTTCCAAGTTACTACCCTTTCAATTTCACACCTCTATCTTCATTCTGGACTGAGAAAAAACATGTGGGGCATTACTTTCTGAGCAACCCTCATACTTTTCCTCTTTAAGCCTTGGGGGAGACCTTGTTCTTGTTTGTAGGTATCAGAGGTTAGCTGTTCTATTCTAACTTCCTGAGTCCTATCTGATAAGTATGAAGAGAACCATTTTAGCCTGTTTTGCATTATTTGATGGTTAACGCTATCGAATGCTGCAGTGATGTTGAGGAAAATGAGTAGAAATGCATGTCTTGTGTTATTAATGCCTTTTGCAAAGGTGTCAATTAGGACTGTGAGGAGTATTTCGACCCCATGGTAAGGGCGAAATCCGTATTGCTGTTCGTCCAATGGTGCAAAGGAGTCGATATGGTCCTGTAGTTGTATTTGAACTTTTTTTCCATTAATTTTGCCATGAGTGGAAGGCTTGAAATTGGTCTGTATGAAGTAGGGGCGTTTTTGTCAGCGGTCTTGTTTTTCAGAATGGGGCGGATTTGAGCGTGCTTCAGTGTGGTTGGTAGGTACCCATTCGTAAGTGAGAGGTTGATGATAGGAATGATGAATGAGGATAGTTTGGAGAAGGATGCTTTTATCCAGCTTACTGGGCATGGATCAAGACAAGATGTGGTGGTGTTTAGTTTGGTGAGGATATTTTTGAGTGCATCTTTAGTTAAAGGGTGAAAGGTATACCAAGGTTGAGATGTGTAATCTATGAGGTTGTCCATATCAGGAAGTTCCTTTTGCTTTAGTTTATTCATATAATAGTTGGCTAGGATCTGAGGCTCTATTTCATGGTCATTCGAGGTTTTGTTGGCGGTGTTGTTGGTTAAAGATTGAATAATTCCGAAGAGTTATCTTGGGAGGTTTAAGGATTTAGTTAATAGAGTAAAGTAGAAATTTTTCTTGGATGCATTAATACTTTCTCTGTATAGCTTGAGGGTATTTAGGTAGATGGATTGGTGGGTTTTGGATTTTGATTCTCTCCATTTACATTCGGCTTTGTGCAGTTCTGCTCTTAGTAGTTTTATTTCTGGTTGGAACCATGGGGCATTTTGTCTTTTTGGGTATTGGGTGTGGGGTGGATATGAAGGTGGCAGCACTAGAGATCGTGGTGTTCCAGTTTGATATGGCATCGTCGAGGTTTGTGGGGTTTTGTTAAAGGTTCTGAATTGATCGGTTCAGAAATTCTTCCTTGAATTTTTTTAATCTATTAAGGTGGTGCGAGGATGTAGGTCTGGATAAAGAAATGTCATAAAAGGGAAGTTGGAATTTAATGAGGTGATGATCTGACCAGGGAATAGGTTGAATTTCTAGTGTGAAGTTGAGGTGACTGGGTAGAAATACAAGGTCTAGTGTATTCCCTTTAAGATGTGTACTTTTGTTGATAATTTGGGTGTAGTCCATCTCATTGTTGGAGTTTAGGAAGGTCTCCGTGTGGGTCTGAGACAAGGAGGGTAAATTAAAGTCTCCAAGTAATATCAGAGGTTTTGTATCAGTTGTAGTACCGAGAAGTTCAATTATCATGTCCAGGTTATCAGGTTTTGGGTCAGGTGGTCTGTAGATTAAGCATAAGTGATATTGTTTTATGTTTAAGGTTAGGATATCTATGTTTTCTATGTTATCAGAGGTTGTTAAGGAGGCTTTCAGGGATTCTTTTCAGATAATGAGCACCCCCTCCTCTTTTTGATGATCTGTGGGTATGAAATATTTCATATCCCGGCCTCTTCAGTTGATTGATTATAACTGTATCTGTGTCATTCAGCCAAGTCTCAGTAATGCAGATAATGTCTGGAGTGTGTTCTGCCATCAGATCCTGAAAGATCAGTAGTTTATTTCTCATAGACCTGGCATTGACACAATAGCAAGTAAGGTGTTTAGATTCAGGTAGATTAGCTTCTGCAGCTGTTTGATGGGTCGTGTCTGTTCTTATGTTAATTAGTCTGTTGTAGTTTACTTTTTGGTTGTAGACAATATTGTGGTAAGGAGGAGTATATATGTAACGATTTGGGTTATAGATTGCGGGTATAGTATAAGTAGTCCTCATCATCTGTTCCTTTTGTGCATAATGTGTTGAGCATGCCACTATGTCCCATGGTTAGTAGTCCAGGGGGGAGGGGTATCCAACGCTTGGTGGGCCCGCTCAAGGCTGATGTCCTCTGTCATCTACCCTGCCAGTCCCCTGCATCAGGCTCTAACATACTGCCTGCATGAGAAGCCTGCTTGTATTTGTCCTCTTCCAGTATGCCTCGATTCCAAATATTATTCTGGTGAAACCGGTTTTCAAGCTCCTCCATTTTATCTTTTAGTAACTCATGCTCCTCCTGGAGTTGGTTCAGCTGCTTACGAGTGGTTCCCACAGCCGCCTCCTGGCGGTCCATTTGCTTTTCAATGGCCTCCACACGCTGCCCCGAATCCTGAATCTCACCGTGGATCTTGCAGAGGTAATTTCCCAGTATATTTCTCGAAACCATCGCCAGCTGTCCTCTCTTGTACATTGGTCCTCTATGTCTGTGCCGGATGCCATGTTCCCAGACTCGTCCCTCCGACTGGGAAGCGCTTTGCCGGCATATGGGGATTTATGTTTCTCCATTTTCTTGCGTGCAGACATCGTTGCCAAGAGAAGTCTCCACAGTTTGGATTGTGGTATAAGTAAGATGTGGGGGTCCGCTAGTAAAGCGCCTAGAAATTGTACCTGATGGGAGCCTATTCCCTAGGCTGCCATCTTCCCCAATGACATCACTTCCTCACACTTAGCATGGTTTTTTTTAGCACTAGGCAGCTGACTTAAGAACCTACATCTAGCAAAGGCATACAGAGCTAAATTTAGGAAAATATTCAGCCCAAAATATAGGAGCATAAATTTGGCTGAAAATCCTTCTTAACTGAGGCAATTAAAATGTAGGCACACAGGAAAAGTGAGAACTGAGAGTCCACACTTCTAAGGACGATAACATACTAAAAGATAACACATAAAGATCAAAATGACCCATCCAGTCTGCCCAGATATTCCTGTCTGTGCTTCTAAAGATGACAGAGATAAAAACGGCTTATCCAGTCTGCTCAACAGTGAGCTATCCATACAGATTTCCCCTTCCCCTGTGTCTCTCACCTAACCTATTAAAGCAGTACCACTGTCTTTTAGAGTTCTCCTACCCCGGGCAGATGACCCCCACTGCTTTTTTGTGTATCTACTGGTTTTGGCATTGCAATCACCGTCTGTGCAAATGATCCCCAATGCTTTCTTGTGTACCCACTGGTTTTGGCATTGCAACCGCCATCTGTGCAGATGACACCCACTGCTTTCTTGTGTATCCACTGGTTTTGGAGTTTCAGCGGCCATCTGTGTGAATTATCCCTATTACGTTCTTGTATATCCACGGTTTTGAAGTTGCAACCGTCGTCCTGTGTTGATTATCCACACTGATTTTAGAGTCCCTGTTTTTACAGTGTTAGTGCTATATAAATAATACTGTCTGGGGGTCTGGAAAGAATACCAGCAGTGAATTCTGTATTAGTGTTGATGGATTTTCTGGTCTTAAGCACTAGGATGACCCGAGGAATTGCAGAGTGACTAAACTTTCTACCATTTGTCCTATACAGCTCTTCACAGAAGCAAGTGTCCTTTAGAGATGACCTTGGAGGTCTTCTTGCAGCCTTGTATTCAGAAACATGTTTCTGCTGAGGTAGAGCTTGTGCACTGTCTGCAGCTCTTCACTGCCTACAGATTGACTCAGTGGCATTTGCTTACACAAAGGTCTCTTATCTCAGGACACTGCTTTAATTAAAAGAGATATGTAAAGTTCAGCAAACTGAATACACCTAGATCAAGATAGGAGGGGAGGGGGGGTCATTATCACTCAAACAAAAAGTTCTGCAGAAGTGTACAAAGATGCAACCAGAAAGTGAAAGCACTGCAAAACCGAAAAATAGTAAATGATCGCAGGCAAAGACCTGCATTGCCCATCTAGTCTGTCCAGTAAAATCACTACCACTTCCCACAGCATCACTCCTGCACCAGAACACCCCAAAGCATCATCCCTGATTCAGCACACTCCAGAGCATCTCTCCTGCACTCACACACCCCAGAGCATCTCCTGGACCAGAACACCCCAAAGCATCATCCCTGAATCAGCACACTCCAGAGCATCTCTCCTGCACTCACACACCCCAGAGCATCTCCTGCACCAAAACACCCAAAAGCATCATCCCTGAATCAGCACACTCCAGAGCATCTCTCCTGCACTCCCACACCCCAGAGCATCGCCTGGACCAGAACACCCCAAAGCATCATCCCTGAATCATCACACTCTAGAGCATCTCCTGGACCAGAACACCCCAGAGCATCTCCTGCACCAGAACACCCCAAAGCATCATCCCTGAATCAGCACACTCCAGAGCATCTCTCCTGCACTCCCACACCCCAGAGCATCTCCTGGACCAGAACACCCCAAAGCATCATCCCTGAATCAGCACACTCTAGAGCATCTCCTGCACCAGAACACCCCAAAGCATCATCCCTGAATCAGCACACTCCAGAGCATCTCTCCTGCACTCACACACCCCAGAGCATCTCCTGCACCAAAACACAAAAGCATCATCCCTGAATCAGCACACTCCAGAGCATCTCTCCTGCACTCCCACACCCCAGAGCATCGCCTGGACCAGAACACCCCAAAGCATCATCCCTGAATCAGCACACTCCAGAGCATCTCCTGCACCAGAACACCCCAAAGCATCATCCCTGAATCAGCACACTCCAGAGCATCTCTCCTGCACTCCCACACCCCAGAGCATCTCCTGGACCAGAACACCCCAAAGCATCATCCCTGAATCAGCACACTCCAGAGCATCTCTCCTGCACTCCCACACCCCAGAGCATCGCCTGGACCAGAACACCCCAAAGCATCATCCCTGAATCATCACACTCTAGAGCATCTCCTGCACCAGAACACCTCAAAGCATCATCCCTGAATCAGCACACTCCAGAGCATCTCTCCTGCACTCACACACCACAGAGCATCTCCTGGACCAGAACACCCCAAAGCATCATCCCTGAATCAGCACACTCCAGAGCATCTCTCCTGCACTCACACACCCCAGAGCATCTCCTGCACCAAAACACCCCAAAGCATCATCCCTGAATCAGCACACCCCAGAGCATCTCCTGGACCAGACCACCCCAAAGCATCATCCCTGAATCAGCACACTCCAGAGCATCTCTCCTGCACTCCCACACCCCAGAGCATCTCCTGCACCAGAACACCCCAAAGCATCATCCCTGAATCAGCACACTCCAGAGCATCTCTCCTGCACTCCCACACCCCAGAGCATCTCCTGCACCAGAACACCCCAAAGCATCATCCCTGAATCAGCACACTCCAGAGCATCTCTCCTGCACTCACACACCCCAGAGCATCTCCTGCACCAGAACACCCCAAAGCATCATCCCTGAATCAGCACACCCCAGAGCATCTCTCCTGCACTCACACACCCCAGAGCATCTCCTGCACCAGAACACCCCAAAGCATCATCCCTGAATCAGCACACTCCAGAGCATCTCCTGCACCAGAACACCCCAAAGCATCATCCCTGAATCAGCACACTCCAGAGCATCTCCTGCACCAGAACACCCCAAAGCATCATCCCTGAATCAGCACACTCCAGAGCATCTCTCCTGCACTCACACACCCCAGAGCATCTCCTGCACCAAAACACCCCAAAGCATCATCCCTGAATCAGCACACTCCAGAGCATCTCTCCTGCACTCCCACACCCCAGAGCATCTCCTGCACCAGAACACCCCAAAGCATCATCCCTGATTCAGCACACCCCAGAGCATCTCTCCTGCACTCCCACACCCCAGAGCATCTCCTGCACCAAAACACCCAAAAGCATCATCCCTGAATCAGCACACTCCAGAGCATCTCCTGGACCAGAACACCCCAAAGCATCATCCCTGAATCAGCACACTCCAGAGCATCTCTCCTGCACTCACACACCCCAGAGCATCTCCTGCACCAGAACACCCCAAAGCATCATCCCTGAATCAGCACACCCCAGAGCATCTCTCCTGCACCAGAACACCCCAGAGCATCTCCTGCACCAAAACACCCAAAAGCATCATCCCTGAATCAGCACACTCCAGAGCATCTCTCCTGCACTCACACACCCCAGAGCATCTCCTGCACTCCCACACCCAAGAGCATCTCCTGCACTCCCACACCCCAGAGCATCTCCTGCACCAGAACACCCCAAAGCATCATCCCTGAATCAGCACACACCAGAGCATCTCCTGCACTCCCACACCCAAGAGCATCTCCTGCACCTGAACACCCCAAAGCATCATCCCTGAATCAGCATCCCACACCCAAGAGCATCTCCTGCACCAGCACACCCCAAAGCATCATCCCTGCACAGCACACCCCAGAGCATCTCCTGCACCAGCACACCTCACAGAGCATCATCCCTGCAGACACACACCCCAGAGCATCTCCTGCACCAACACCCCAAAGCATCATTCCTGAATCAGCACACCCCAGAGCATCTCTCCTGCACAGACACACCCCAGAGCATCTCCTGCACCTGCACACCCCAAAGCATCATCCCTGAATCAGCACACCCCAGAGCATCACTCCTGCACAATAACACCCCAGAGCATCTCTCCTGCAGCTGCACACCCCAAAGCATCATCCCTGCACAGACACACCCCAGAGCATCTCCTGCACTCCCACACCCAAGAGCATCTCCTGCACTCCCACACCCAAGAGCATCTCCTGCACCTGAACACCCCAAAGCATCATCCCTGAATCAGCACACCCCAGAGCATCTCTCCTGCACTCCCACACCCCAGCATCATCCTGCAGCTGCACACTCCAAAGCATCACCCCTGCATCAGACACACCCCAGAGCATCTCCTGCACTCCCACACCCAAGAGCATCTCCTGCACCTGCACACCCCACAGCATCACCCTTGCACAGACACACCCCAGAGCATCTCCTGCACTCCCACTCCTCAAAGCATCACTCCTGCACCAGCACACCCCAGAGCATCTCCTGTACTCCCACTCCTCAAAGCATCACTCCTGCACAGACACACCCCACAGCATCACTCCTGCACAGACACACCCCAGAGCATCACTCCTGCAGCTGCACACTCCACAGCATCACCCCTGCACAGACACACCCCAGAGCATCTCATGTACTCCCACTCCTCAAAGCATCACTCCTGCAGCTGCACACTCCACAGCATCACCCCTTCACAGACACACCCCAGAGCATCACCCCTGCACAGACACACCCCAGAGCATCTCCTGCACTCCCACTCCTCAAAGCATCACTCCTGCACCTGCACACCCCACAGCATCACTCCTGCACAGACACACCCCAGAGCATCTCCTGCACTCCCACTCCTCAAAGCATCACTCCTGCACCTGCACACCCCACAGCATCACCCCTGCACACACACCCCAGAGCATCTCCTGCACTCCCAACTCCTCAAAGCATCACTCCTGCAGCTGCATACTCCACAGCATCACCCCTTCACAGACACACCCCAGAGCATCACCCCTGCACAGACACACCCCAGAGCATCTCCTGTACTCCCACGTCCCAAAGCATCATCCCTGAACCTGCACACTCCAGAGCATCACCCTGCACACACACCCCAGAGCATCTCCTGCACTCCCGCTCCTCAAAACATCACTCCTGCACCTGCACACCCCACAGCATCACCCCTGCACAGACACACCCCAGAGCATCTCCTGCACTCCCACTCCTCAGAGCATCACTCCTGCAGCTGCACACCCCAGAGCATCTCATGTACTCCCACGTCCCAAAGCATCACTCCTGCACCTGCACACCCCACATCACCCCTGCACAGACACACCCCGGAGCATCTCCTGTACTCCCACGTCCCAAAGCATCACTCCTGCACCTGCACACTCCACAGCATCACCCCTGCACAGACACACCCCAGAGCATCTCCTGCACTCCCACTCCTCAAAGCATCACTCCTTCAGCTGCACACTCCACAGCATCACCCCTGCACAGACACACCCCAGAGCATCTCCTGCACTCCCACTCCTCAAAGCATCACTCCTGCACAGACACACCCCAGAGCATCTCCTGTGCTCCCACTCCTAAAAGCATCACTCCTGCAGCTGCACACCCCACATCACCCCTGCACAGACACACCCCAGAGCATCTCCTGCACTCCCACTCCTCAAAGCATCACTCCTGCACAGACACACCCCAGAGCATCACCTGCACTCCCACTCCTCAAAGCATCACTCCTGCACAGACACACCCCAGAGCATCTCCTGTACTCCCACGTCCCAAAGCATCACTCCTGCACCTGCACACTCCACAGCATCACCCCTGCACAGACACACCCCAGAGCATCTCCTGCACTCCCACTCCTCAAAGCATCACTCCTGCAGCTGCACACCCCACAGCATCACCCCTGCACAGACACACCCCAGAGCATCTCCTGCACTCCCACTCCTCAAAGCATCACTCCTGAACCTGCACACTCCACAGCATCACCCCTGCACAGACACATCCCAGAGCATCTCCTGCACTCCCACTCCTCAAAGCATCACTCCTGCACCAGCACACCCCAGAGCATCTCCTGTACTCCCACTCCTCAAAGCATCACTCCTGCACCTGCACACCCCACAGCATCACCCCTGCACAGACACACCCCAGAGCATCTCCTGCACTCCCACTCCTCAAAGCATCACTCCTGCACCAGCACACCCCAGAGCATCTCCTGTACTCCCACTCCTCAAAGCATCACTCCTGCACCAGCACACCCCAGAGCATCTCCTGTACTCCCACTCCTCAAAGCATCACTCCTGCACCAGCACACCCCAGAGCATCTCCTGTATTCCCATGTCCCAAAGCATCACTCCTGCACCTGCACACCCCACATCACCCCTGCACTCCCACACCTCAAAACATCACTCCTGCACCTGCACACCCCACAACATCACCCCTGCACAGACACACCCCAGAGCATCTCCTGTACTCCCACTCCTCAAAGCATCACTCCTGCACCTGCACACCCCACAGCATCACCCCCTGCACAGACACACCCCAGAGCATCTGCTGTACTCCCACTCCTCGGAACATCACTCCTGCAGCTGCACACTCCACAGCATCACCCCTGCACAGACACACCCCAGAGCATCTCCTGCACTCCCACTCCTCAAAGCATCACTCCTGCACCTGCACACCCCACAGCATCACCCCTGCACAGACACACCCCAGAGCATCTCCTGTACTCCCGCTCCTCAAAACATCACTCCTGCACACCCCACAGCATCACCCCTGCACACACACCCCAGAGCATCTCCTGCACTCCCGCTCCTCAAAGCATCACTCCTGCAGCTGCACACCCCAGAGCATCACCCCTGCACAGACACACCCCAGAGCATCACCCCTGCACAGACACACCCCAGAGCATCTCCTGCACTCCCACTCCTCAAAGCATCACTCCTGCACCTGCACACTCCACAGCATCACCCCTGCACAGACACACCCCAGAGCATCTCCTGCACTCCCACTCCTCAAAGCATCACTCCTGCACCTGCACACCCCAGAGCATCTCCTGTACTCCCACTCCTCAAAGCATCACTCCTGCAGCTGCACACCCCAGAGCATCTCATGTACTCCCACGTCCCAAAGCATCACTCCTGCACCTGCACACCCCACATCACCCCTGCACAGACACACCCCAGAGCATCTCCTGTACTCCCACTCCTCAAAGCATCACTCCTGCACTTGCACACCCCAGAGCATCACTCCTGCACCTGCACACCCCAGAGCATCTCCTGTACTCCCACTCCTCAAAGCATCACTCCTGCACCTGCACACCCCACAGCATCACCCCTGCACAGACACACCCCAGAGCATCTCCTGCACTCCCACTCCTCAAAGCATCACTCCTGCACCTGCACACTCCACAGCATCACCCCTGCACAGACACACCCCAGAGCATCTCCTGTACTCCCACTCCTCAAAGCATCACTCCTGCAGCTGCACACCCCACAGCATCACCCCTGCACAGACACACCCCAGAGCATCTCCTGCACTCCCACTCCTCAAAGCATCACTCCTGCACCTGCACACTCCACAGCATCACCCCTGCACAGACACACCCCAGAGCATCTCCTGCACTCCCTCTCCTCAAAGCATCACTCCTGCACCTGCACACTCCACAGCATCACCCCTGCACAGACACACCCCAGAGCATCTCCTGCACTCCCACTCCTCAAAGCATCACTCCTGCACCTGCACACCCCACATCACCCCTGCACAGACACACCCCAGAGCATCTCCTGCACTCCCACTCCTCAAAGCATCACTCCTGCACCTGCACACCCCACAGCATCACCCCTGCAGACACACCCCAGAGCATCTCCTGCACTCACGCTCCTCATAGCATCACTCCTGCACCTGCACACCCCACAGCATCACCCCTGCACAGACACACCCCAGAGCCTCTCCTGCACTCCCACTCCTCAGAGCATCACTCCTGCACCTGCACATCCCACAGCATCACCCCTGCACACCCCAGAGCATCACCCCTGCACACCCCACAGCATCACCCCTGCACACCCCAGAGCATCACCCCTGCACACCCCACAGCATCGCACCTGCACACCCCAGAGCATCACCCCTGCACAGACGCACTCCTGCACTCCCACTCCTCAGAGCATCACTCCTTCAGCTGCACACTCCACAGCATCACCCCTGCACAGACACACCCCAGAGCATCTCCTGTAGTCCCACTCCTCAAAGCATCACTCCTGCACCTGCACAACCCACAGCATCACCCCTGCACAGACACACCCCAGAGCATCTTCTGCACTCCCACTCCTCAAAACATCACTCCTGCACCTGCACAGACACAACCCAGAGCATCTCGTGCACTCCCACTCCTCAAAACATCACTACACACACACCCCCAGAGCATCACCCCTGCACAGACACACCCCAGAGCATCTCCTGCACTCCCACTCCTCAAAGCATCACTCCTGCACCTGCACACCCCACAGCATCACCCCTGCAAAGACACACCCCAGAGCATCTCCTGCACTCCCACTCCTCAAAGCATCACTCCTGCACCTGCACACCCCACAGCATCATCCCTGAAAAGACACACCCCAGAGCATCTCCTGTACTCCCACTCCTCAAAGCATCACTTCTGCACCTGCACACCCCACAGCATCACCCCTGCACAGACACACACCAGAGCATCTCCTGCACCCCCACTCCTCAAAGCATCACTCCTGCACCTGCACACCCCACAGCATCACCCCTGCACAGACACATCCCAGAGCATCTCCTGTACTCCCACTCTTCAAAACATCACTCCTGCACCTGCACACCCCACAGCATCACCCCTGCACAGACACACCCCAGAGCATCTCCTGCACTCCCGCTCCTCAAAACATCACTCCTGCACCTGCACAGACACAACCCAGAGCATCTCGTGCACTCCCACTCTTCAAAACATCACTCCTGCACCTGCACACCCCACAGCATCACCCCTGCACAGACACACCCCAGAGCATCTCCTGTACTCCCACGTCCCAAAGCATCACTCCTGCACCTGCACACCCCACATCACCCTTGCACAGACACACCCCAGAGCATCTCCTGTACTCCCACTCTTCAAAACATCACTCCTGCACCTGCACACCCCACAGCATCACCCCTGCACAGACACACCCCAGAGCATCTGTACTCCCACGTCCCAAAGCATCACTCCTGCACCTGCACACCCCACATCACCCCTGCACAGACACACCCCAGAGCATCTCCTGCACTCCCACTCTTCAAAACATCACTCTTGCACCTGCACACTCCACAGCATCACCCCTGCACAGACACACCCCAGAGCATCTCCTGCACTCCCACTCCTCAAAACATCACTCCTGCACCTGCACACTCCACAGCATCACCCCTGCACAGACACATCCCAGAGCATCTCCTGCACTCCCGCTCCTCAAAACATCACTCCTGCACCTGCACAGACACAACCCAGAGCATCTCGTGCACTCCCACTCTTCAAAACATCACTCCTGCACCTGCACAACCATCAGGATCTCAGGTGCTCAGACTGAACCTAGAGCATCTCCTGTACTCCCACGTCCCAAAGCATCACTCCTGCACCTGCACACCCCACATCACCCCTGCACAGACACACCCCAGAGCATCTCCTGTACTCCCACTCTTCAAAACATCACTCCTGCACCTGCACACCCCACAGCATCACCCCTGCACAGACACACCCCAGAGCATCTCCTGTACTCCCACTCTTCAAAACATCACTCCTGCACCTGCACACCCCACAGCATCACCCCTGCACAGACACACCCCAGAGCATCTCCTGTACTCCCACGTCCCAAAGCATCACTCCTGCACCTGCACACCCCACATCACCCCTGCACAGACACACCCCAGAGCATCTCCTGCACTCCCACTCCTCAAAGCATCACTCCTTCAGGTGCACACTCCACAGCATCACCCCTGCACAGACACACCCCAGAGCATTCACCCCTACACAGACACACCCCAGAGCATCTCGTGCACTCCCACTCCTCAAAACATCACTCCTGCACCTGCACACTCCACAGCATCACTCCTGCACAGACACACCGCAGAGCATCTCGTGCACTCCCACTCCTCAAAACATCACTCCTGCACCTGCACACTCCACAGCATCCCCCCTGCACAGACACACCCCAGAGCATCTCCTGCACTCCCACTCCTCAAAGCATCACTCCTGCAGCTGCACACTCCACAGCATCACCCCTGCACAGACACACCCCAGAGCATCTCCTGTACTCCCACGTCCCAAAGCATCACTCCTGCACCTGCACACCCCACATCACCCCTACACAGACACACCCCAGAGCTTCTCCTGCACTCCCGCTCCTCAAAGCATCACTCCTGCACCTGCACACCCCACAGCATCACCCCTGCACAGACACACCCCAGAGCATCTCCTGCACTCCCACGTCCCAAAGCATCACTCCTGCACCTGCACACCCCACAGCATCACCCCTGCACAGACACACCCCAGAGCATCTCCTGCACTCCCACTCCTCAAAACATCACTCCTGCACCTGTACACTCCACAGCATCACCCCTGCACAGACAGGCTAGAGCATCTCCTGCACAGACAGGCTAGAGCATCTCCTGCACAGACACACCCCAGAGCATCACCCCTGCACAGACACACCCCAGAGCATCTCCTGCACTCCCACTCCTCAAAGCATCACTCCTGCAGCTGCACACCCCAGAGCATCTCCTGTACTCCCACTCCTCAAAGCATCACTCCTGCAGCTGCACACCCCACAGCATCACCCCTGCACAGACACACCCCAGAGCATCACCCCTGCACAGACACACCACAGAGCATCACCACTGCACAGACACACCCCAGAGCATCACCACTGCACAGACACACCCCAGAGCATCTCCTGCACTCCCACTCCTCAAAGCATCACTCCTGCAGCTGCACACCCCAGAGCATCTCATGTACTCCCACGTCCCAAAGCATCACTCCTGCACCTGCACACCCCACAGCATCACCCCTGCACAGACACACCCCAGAGCATCTCCTGCACTCCCACTCCTCAAAACATCACTCCTGCACCTGCACACTCCACAGCATCACCCCTGCACAGACACACCCCAGAGCATCTCCTGCACAGACACACCCCAGAGCATCACCCCTGCACAGACACACCCCAGAGCATCTCCTGCACTCCCGCTCCTCAAAACATCACTCTTGCAGCTGCACACCCCAGAGCATCTCCTCTACTCCCACTCCTCAAAGCATCACTCCTGCACCTGCACACCCCACAGCATCACCCCTGCACAGACACACCCCAGAGCATCACCCCTGCACAGACACACCCCAGAGCATCACCACTGCACAGACACACCCCAGAGCATCACCACTGCACAGACACACCCCAGAGCATCTCCTGTACTCCCACTTCTCAAAGCATCACTCCTGCAGCTGCACACCCCACAGCATCTCATGTACTCCCATGTCCCAAAGCATCACTCCTGCACAGACACACCCCAGAGCATCTCCTGCACTCCCGCTCCTCAAAGCATCACTCCTGCACCTGCACACTCCAGAGCATCTCCTGCACTCCCACTCCTCAAAGCATCACTCTTGCACCTGCACACTCCACAGCATCACCCTTGCACAGACACACCCCAGAGCATCTCCTGCACTCCACTCCTCAAAGCACCTGCAGCTGCACACCCCAGAGCATCTCCTGTACTCCCACTCCTCAAAGCATCACTCCTGCACCTGCACACCCCACAGCATCACCCCTGCACAGACACACCCCAGAGCATCTCCTGCACTCCCACGTCCCAAAGCATCACTCCTGCACCTGCACACTCCACAGCATCACCCCTGCACAGACACACCCCAGAGCATCTCCTGCACTCCCACTCCTCAAAGCATCACTCCTGCACCTGCACATCCCACAGCATCACTCCTGCACAGACACACCCCAGAGCATCTCCTGCACTCCCACTCCTCAAAGCATCACTCCTGCACGTGCACACCCCACATCACCCCTACACAGACACACCCCAGAGCATCTCCTGCACTCCCACTCCTCAAAACATCACTCCTGTACTCCCACTCCTCAAAGCATCACTCCTGCACCTGCACACCCCAGAGCATCACCCCTGCACAGACACACCCCAGAGCATCACCCCTGCACAGACACACCCCAGAGCATCACTCCTGCAGCTGCACACCCCAGAGCATCACCCCTGCACAGACACACCCCAGAGCATCTCCTCTACTCCCACTCCTCAAAGCATCACTTCTTCAGCTGCACACTTCACAGCATCACCCCTGCACCTGCACACCCCAGAGCATCACCCCTGCATAGACACACCCCAGAGCATCACCCCTGCATAGACACACCCCACAGCATCACCCCTGCACAGACACACCCCAGAGCATCACTCCTGCAGCTGCACACTCCATAGCATCACCCCTGCATAGACACACCCCAGAGCATCACTCCTGCAGCTGCACACTCCATAGCATCACCCCTGCACAGACACACCCCAGAGCATCACCCCTGCATAGACGCACCCCAGAGCATCACCCCTTCATAGACGCACCCCAGAGCATCTCCTGTACTCCCACTCCTCAAAGCAGTACTCCTGCACCTGCACACCCCAGAGCATCACCCCTGCACAGACACACCCCAGAGCATCTCCTGCACTCCCACACTTCACCAGAACATCCCAGAGCATCACTCTTGTATTCCCACCCTTCCTGGCATCACTCCTTCCCCAGAACCCCACAGAGCATCACTCCTCTATTCCCACCCTTCCTGGCATCACTCCTGCTCCAGAACATCCCAGAGCATCACTCCTGTATTCCCCACCCTTCCTGGCATCACTTCTTCAACATAACATCCCAGAGCATCACTCCTGTATTTCCACCCTGCCTGGCATCACTCCTTCAACATAACATCCCAGAGCATCGCTCCTGTATTCCCACCCTTCCTGGCATCACTCCTGCCCCAGAACATCCCAGAGCATCACTCCTGTATTCCCACCCTTCCTGGCATCACTCCTGCTCCAGAACATCCCAGAGCATCGCTCCTGTATTCCCACCCTGCCTGGCATCACTCCTTCAACATAACATCCCAGAGCATCGCTCCTGTATTCCCACCCTGCCTGGCATCGCTCCTGTATTCCCACCCTTCCTGGCATCACTCCGTCCCCAGAACCCCACAGAGCATCACTCCTCTATTCCCACCCTGCCTGGCATCACTCCTTCAACATAACATCCCAGAGCATCACTCCTGTATTCCCACCCTTCCTGGCATCACTCCTGTCCCAGAACCCCCCAGAGCATTGCTCCTGTATTCCCACCCTTCCTGGCATCACTCCTGTCCCAGAACCCCCCAGAGCATTGCTCCTATATCTTTCATTAAAATATTGTCCTCTGCTGATTGTGCTGTTCCTCTCTCCTTTGCCATTGCTCTTGCATTCTTCCTCCATTTTTCCTGTGCCCAGTTTAATGCTCCTAAAATGCTCAGTGGTCTTTGTTATAAATCATATGTGGAAAGACTTAAAGATCTCAATATGTATACTTTAGAGGAAAAGTAGCTTAAAAGAGATATGAAAGAGATGTTCAAATATCTCCATGGCATAAATACACAGGAGGAGAGCCTCTTTCAATTGAAAAAGAGTTCTGCAGCATTTAGACATAGGAAGAGAGTGAAAGGAGATAGACTCAGGAGCAATATGCAGCAATATTTCTTTATGGAAAGAGTTGTAGATACATGGAATAGTCTCCCAGTGGAGGTGGTAGAGACAAGGACAATATCTGAATTGAATTCAAGAAAGCATAGTACAAAGACAGCGTATCTCTAAGGGAAAAAGGAGACTATAATAGTTGATATGGAAAGGCAGACTAGATAGATGATGTGGTCTTTTTATGCCGTCATATTTCTATAATTTAATCTGTACAGCCCCATATTAGTACCATTCACTATAGTGATCCCTTTCTAGGAAAATTCAGGTTTGTAGGTGGTGTGAGCTCCCAAAAGTCTGGCTTATCAGGGGAGCCACTGTACGTAGGAAGACATATGAGACTTGAGGACCTAAATATGTCTACCTTAGAGGAAAGGAAAAACGAGATAATACAGATATTTATATATTTTAAAGGGCCTAATGCAGAAACAAGTTTTCTTCAAAGGACCAGAAGCTCGAGAATGGAGGACATATAATGGGTTTCACTCTATCAACCATGAGTCGCCTGACTGAAGACAAAACAGAGGGTCGCCATGAGTTGATGCAGACTTGACCGCATTTAACAACAACAACAGTGGGGGAAAGCGGACAATCACCCCGTAGAGCATGGTTTGGAATAATTGTAAATATAACAAACCGTATATAAGTTATGGTACAAGTTAAGGGTACCCACATTTAATGTTATCCCCTTGAATTAACAATTGTTTGTTTTTCTAGCTTGTTAAAAACCCTTTACAGTTATTATAATGTTCTCTATATAAAATGAGTTGTAATGTAAACCGCCTTGATTTATGAATGAAGTGGTATATAAATCCTGTTCAATAAATCATTTTTTGTAGGATACTACCAAAACAGGGCAGTTAGGGCATCTCAATAGAGAGGTTGCAATAAAAGTAAAAGTAGTCCAGTTGCCTTTACGTAAAAAGCGGACACAGTTGAACGATCCAGTAGTACCTCTGATACCAGGGTACAAATTATATGGCAATAATGTGATCACTTTGTTAAAAATCATTGAATCAAACAAGATAAAAGTTTTACAGGAAACAAAATGCACTGTAGAATCATTATGGATAAAAATTCTATGTAAGAAGAGTAAGAGGATATTGGTGGGGTGTACTACTGACCGCCTGGCCAGATTGAATAGATTGATGATGAGGGACGCTAAAACAATTTACAGCACAGTAATAATTTAAATAACCCTGGTATTGACTAGGTGAATGTCATATCAGGATATGCTAGTGAGATAACGTTTCTAGATGAAATCGATGACTGCTTCATGGACCAACATGAAGGGGAATTATTTTAGACCTATTCTTTAATGGAACACTGACCTGGTATGAGAGGTGATGGTGTTGAGGATCATGAAGCAATAGTGATCATAACATGATCAAATTTGATTTAACAAATGAAAAGTGGGCACAAAGGAAATCTACTGTGTTAGCACTTTAAAAAGGGAAACTGATAAAATGAGGAAAAAACTGGAGTTAGGAAAAAACTAAAAGGAGCAGCTGCAAAGGTTAAGAGTTTACATCAGGCCTGGATATTTTGTAAAAATACTACTTTGGAAGACCAGAACAGGTGTATTCAACACTTAGGGGTATGTTTACTAAAGGCAGTAAGGGAGCAGTCTTTTCCATGTGCTAAGAGCAGTGATAAGGGGTTACCGTGTGGTAAGTGTGCTGGGCGTGTTAGACGCAGTCCGGCATTAAGAGGTGGTGGTGGACACTTACCTTGTGGTAACAGGACATTAAGGGGTGGTAGTGGGCACCTACCATGTGGTAATGGGACATGCTGCGGGAAGTGTGTCTGGCATGCACCTTAATGCAGGAAAGCCGCTGAAAGGAGGGCAGGGAAGCCATTGAGAAGGTAGGGATGCAAGCACAATTGGTAGCTGATGGAGTTGACTCACCTGATGCCTGGCAATGTGGCAGTATGTGTGATGAGCATGTTTGACCATACAGCAGGCCTATGCTGTTGACTAGGCAAGATAGGTGGCTGCTTAGTGATGATGGTCAGTGTGGGTGTTGACTGTGTCATGGGTGGGTGGTGGCGGCGGCAGCAGAGGGGGGGCGCTGTGACAGGCATGCAGTCCGAGATACTCTAGAAAGCATACACCGTGCCATAAGCTACATTATAGTGTCTTTGTGGTGTAGACAGGTATCCAAATGTACTGTAAGTGTTTGGCATGCCATAGGCTAGGACAGTGTCTGGGTGGAGGCAGCATGTTCCTGATATGGGCAGCAAAGGGAGGATTGTCCGCTGGAGCAGTCACAGGAGAGGTGTGCATGATATGGCTAACTGCTGCAAATGACCCCTGATGGCCATAGCAGGGCAGCTTACTGCCAATAAGCTGCCACACCATGAATCTCCCTGACGGTCAAATGGTGGGTGTAGGGCTGTGCTATGGATTTTCCAAGCAGAACGTTTGCAATGTGTGTGGTGGGTGGATGTATAGGATCATACAGACCAAAAGCATTTGGTGTGTGTGAACCAAAAGTAGCAGTGCCATGGGGTACATGAAACACCATTTGTGCAGGTGGAACTGGTGCCTCAGTCTGTGCAACTGCAAGACAATATACCCGACAGAGTGGCATGATAGGGACAATTTGAAACCATTTGCCCCATATGGGGCAAGTAATGATGGCAGAACAGTGCAGGGGATGGCTATGCAACAAGTGTTAAGTGCCTGAAATATATCCTCTTTTTATGTAAAGCTGGGAGGTCACATTAATGGCAAAACAGAAAATGCATCCATACCAGTTACCCAGACATCTACTGCATATACATCACTGACCCACTGCATTGCACCATGGCAGAGCCACTAAAGCCACGCTCACAGATGTCCATGATGGGGAATGTTAAGTTGGGCTCCCCAATGTGTCACCATAATGCATAGAAATGTAGAAGAATGATTGTCTGCAGGTCCACGCTTTAAGAAAAGTGGAAGGAAGTCCAAAAAACTGCCAGCATGGTTTAAAGGTGAGGTCAGAGAGGCTGTTGTTGCCAAAAAAGCATCTTTCAGGAAATGGAAAAAAGAGCCAAACGACGAAACCTGGAAACAGCACAAGCACTGGCAAGTCAAATGCAAGGCATTGATAGGGCAGGCAAAGAGAGAATTTGAGAAGAAGCTTGCTTCGGAAGCAAAAACGCGAAATAAAGACCTTTTCAAGTACATTCGTAGCAAAAAACCTGTGAGAGTCAGTTGGCCCATTAGATGATAAAGGGGTTAAAGGAGCACTAAGAGGCGACAAGGCGATAGCGGAGAGACTGAATGAATTCTTTGCTTCGGTCTTTACTGAGGAAGATGTAGGGATGTTACCCATGACTGAAGTGGTATTTAAAGGTGCGGAAGAATTGAAGGAAATATCGATACATCGGGAAGATGTCTTACAACTATTAGATAAACTGAAGAGTAGCAAATCACCTGGGCCGGACGGTATACATCCAAGGGTGTTGAAAGAACTGAAATATGAGATTGCAGACCTGCTATCAGTAATCTGTGAACTATCATTAAAATCATCTCTAATACCTGAAGATTGGAGGATCGCCAATGTAACACCAATTTTTAAAAAGGGTTCCAGGGGTGATCCGGGAAACTACAGACCGGTGAGCCTGACGTCAGTACCAGGAAAAATGGTAGAAACCATCATAAAGAATAAAATTACTCAGCATGTAGATAGTCACAACCACTGTTCCCTCTAAGCTGTGCGCATGTGCGCGCGCACACACCTCACCGAGTGAGCGCACATACTTTACAACAGAGCGCACAAAAATTACGTTTCTGATTCTGATAGAGAACAACACAGACGTTCTTAAAATTGAAAAGTTGTTGTGTATTTATGGTTTTCACAAGTTCTACAATATTTTCTAGTGCAATCAATGTGGTGTACATACTGTATTCTGACGTGTAGTCAAATTTTAAAGTATATAACTCCGAGTGTCGTTATGTGGCGCACAAAAATTTAACCTTCCTTCAAAAGCTGCACAGCTGATATTTTATGCGCACGCAGCCTACAGAAAATTAGAGGGAACATTGGTCACAACCTAATGGGAGACAGCCAACATGGCTTTAGACAAGAAAGATCTTGTCTTACTAATCTGTTATGTTTTTTTGAAGGAGTGAATAAACAGGTGGACAAAGGTGAGTCGGTTGATATTGTGTATCTGGACTTTCAGAAAGCCTTTGACAAGGTCCCTCATCAGAGACTTTTGGCAAAACTAAAGAGTCATGGGATAGGAGGCAGTGTACTATTGTGGATCAGGAACTGGTTTAAAAATAGAAAGCAGAGGGTAGGGCTAAATGGCCAATTTTCCCAATGGAGAAAGGTGAATAGTGGTGTACCCCAGGGATCTGTGCTGGGTCCGCTGCTTTTTGACATATTCATAAATGACCTGGAAAGTGGAATAACGAGTGAGGTTATCAAATTTGCAGATGACACAAAACTATTCAAAGTTGTTAAAACCCAAGAGGATTGTGAAAAATTGCAAGAGGATCTTGATAAATTGGAAGACTGGGCATCAAATGGCAGATGAAATTTAATGTGGACAAGTGCAAGGTTATGCACCTAGGGAAGAACAACCCAAACTATGGTTACACGATGCAAGGTTCCACATTAGGAACCACCACCCAGGAAAAAGATTTAGGCGTCATTGTGGATACCATGTTAAAACCCTCGGCCCAGTGTGCAGCGGCGGCCAAGAGAGCAAATAGAATGCTAGGTATGATAAGGAAAGGAATGGAAAATAAAACAAAAGATATAATGCCTCTATATCATTCCATGGTGAGACCGCACCTTGAATATTGTGTGCAATTCTGGTCGCCGTATCTTAAAAAGGATATAGCGATTTTAGAAAAGGTTCAGAGAAGAGCCACCAAAATGGTAAAGGGGATTGAAGGATACTCCTATGAAGATAGGCTAAAAAGGTTAGGGCTCTTTAACCTGGAAAAGAGACGGCTGAGGGGAGATATGATAGAAGTCTATAAATTAATGAACGGAGTGGAACGGGTAAATGTAGATCGATTGTTTACGTTATCAGACTATAGAAAGACTAGGGGACATGCAATGAAGCTACAGGGTAAACTATTTAAGACTAATAAAATAAAATATTTTTTCACTCAACGTGTAATCAAACTCTGGAATTTTTTACCGGAGGATGTAGTAAAGGCTGTTAGTGTAGCTGGGTTTAAAAAAGGTTTGGACAAGTTCCTGGAGGAAAGGTCCATAAACCATTATTAAGAAGGGACCAAAGATATCAATGCTTGATCCAGTACAAGCATTGTGGAACTTGTGTCTCTTGGGGAAACTGCTAGGTACATATGACCTAGATTGGCCACTGTTGGAAACAGAATACTGGGCTTGATGGACATTGGTCTGACCCAGTATGGCATATCTTATGTTCTTATGTTCACAGCAGAACCAGGACTGTGCAAGGTGGGCAAGCGCACCCAGGCACAAAATGAACACGTGGGAATCAAACCCTGGACCTTCGACCACGGAGACATTGCACCAACCAGTAAATTACACCTCCACACAGCTTTACACAGATGTGTAGAGCCTGCAGATCTCTGATCAAACTGTTTGTTGTCTGTGCCGGCATAGGTTGGGCCGCCACTCCCTGCTGTACATGCAAAATAGTGGTCTGCAGCTGAAGAACCAATGGAGAATGCACTGATTCAGCATATCAGCTCAGTAAGATGCACTGGCTGCATGTGCTACATGAACATAACCAAACAGTGTGATGGCGTTCATTGAAACTTGAAGGGAAAAACTTGAAAGCTAGGTATACTTGCAACTTCCTCCGTGTATATACTGCTCTACTATTAAAAAAGCTGTAGCTAAGTATACTCTATTCTTTATCTTCTTCTGTTAGTTCAATGGTGTTCTACTATCCACCAATGGTGCTCCCAATCAAAAAAATTTTATTTTGTTTTCTTAATTTACTTCTTCCTATTTAGATTATAATGAGAACCACAGGTGCTTATATTTAAAATGGTGTCGGGAGGTCTCAAATTCTGTACTCCTTTGGGCTCAACTCCTGTTTCTGAAGTGAGTCTAAAAATCACTTCAATGACCTCCACTATGATGGACTTTCTTATATCAGAGGTTACCAAAACATACAAAATGTCTCAATCTTCTATGGTAACCTCTATCAATATTTGTATGATCCCGACGCTCTCCCCCAGCGCCAGTAGCGTTTCTCCTGTTCGGGTTCTTCAGGGGATCATGAACCCTGCGAACGAACAGAATAAAATAACGCGTCATTCCCGACTTAACTATCATGTTATTCATGACAAATGTGTAGAGACTAAACTAAAGCAGTGGTCCAAACTACTTACAAAAAGAAGCTGCCCACGTCCGAAACTTGAATGTATCTCCTTCTCTTAACTTGCGTAATCAACCTGGAGAATGAAAGAACGCCGCGCATGCGAGTTACAACTCTCAAAGTATATTGAAAGGGAACAGCCAAACATGACGTAACAAGCTCCTCCCCTTTGAATCTCATATCCTATCCAGAAATCAGCTATTGAAAGATCTTATGAATATAGTTGCCCGTTCACAAAAAACTAATTACTACAAACACTCCGCCCACTCAATCATTGCGTTCAATCCATGCGGGGCGACAGTATTCAAATGATATATCCATCGCTGTCTGTGTTAGAATCTGGTCTTGAGATCTACTTCCTCTACCTTCTGCCACTTGATCAATGCAAAAACACAACAGCTGATCAAACGTGTGTCTTTCTTCGAGGCAATGCTGAACCAATGGGGCTTGTTCAATTTTGCATCGTAATCTACTCCGATGCTCCCGCATGCGTACCCTAAAGGTGCGTATCGTTTTGCCTATGTATAATAAATTGCATGGACACTGCACCGCATAGACTACCCCCTTTGAATCACATGTGGTGGAAGAGGAAATGGTGTAATCTCTCTGATGATAATGAAATGTTGTCTCTAACGTGATGGCACAAATATCACAATCACCACAACGTTTATGTCCCTTATCGCGTGCTTCGTTTGCTGTGGTGGGCAAAACAGTGGGACTCAAATGTTCCTTTAAATTGCGGTGCCTTTGCCAGACGCACCGCAATTTTTTATCTGCTAAGCCTGGTACAGTGGTTAACACGTTCTTGTGTTTCTGTAGAGTGCGTTGTATATCCCTACTAAAGGGAGAAAATTGTGTTATTAAATTAACAGTATTATCATCAGCATGCCTTTTACAAGTTGACGGCTTAAGTAGCAAATCGCGATTGTTATACAGAGCTCTGTAGTATGCTCTCTTAATCACTGCACTAGGATAACCCCTTTCTAAAAAATTAACTTTCAACTGTCGTGCCTGTATCTTGAACTCATCATCACTCGAACAGTTCCTCCGAAAACGGAGGAACTGAGAGAACGGGAGCCCCTCTTTCAACGATCTAGGATGCGCACTATGATAATGCAAAAGAGTATTCCGATCGGTGGATTTTCGAAAGACTGACTTTTCCCATTGTTCACTCCCTCTCGTAATATTCACATCTAAATAGGTTAAAGTATTATGATGGTAATTAAACGTAAATTTGATGTTAGGATCTAATTGATTGATCCATTGAAAAAAGGATAAAAGCACACTTTCTGATCCCTGCCAAATCAAAAAAACGTCGTCAATGTACCTTTTCCAAATTATGATGTTAGAGGTGAACGGGGAGCTGCCTATCCATAGGTCCTCAAACCTGGCCATATAAAAGTTTGCGATTGAGGGGGCGCATGTGGCTCCCATAGCCACCCCCGAGACCTGTTTAAACAGCTGCCCCTCAAAAGCAAAGTAGTTGTCATGAATCGCTAAACTTGCTAATTCCATCAAAAACTGAATCATAGACTCAGAAAGGTCACCCCTATTCGATAAGGTTGATTGCACCACCATTGGTGGATAGTAGAACACCATTGAACTAACAGAAGAAGATAAAGAATAGAGTATACTTAGCTACAGCTTTTTTAATAGTAGAGCAGTATATACACAGAGGAAGTTGCAAGTATACCTAGCTTTCAAGTTTTTCCCTTCAAGTTTCAATGAACGCCATCACACTGTTTGGTTAGGAAGCTACGCGTTCAGGAAAAGAGACCACATTATTGTACATGAACATAACAGCAAGCCATACTGCAGAGCGATTTCAGCTGTCACCCTGAGGGTGACGATAGATGCCCAGCACCTGGTCCACTGAATCTGCACTGTTAGAGATGGTCTCTGCTGGCCGTGCTGCAGGTCCACATCACTGCTAGTGTGTGGTAGGTATTGTCTGCAGTGTGTTATGCTTTTATCCTTGTTTCCTGCATGCAGGGCCTGCCCGTCCATTGAGCAAGAATGTTTTTTGTACAGGGCCCCGCGTTTCAGGGGGCCCCGCGCAAAAAACATTCTCCATCATCCCAAGTAGATTAAAAAAAAAAACCCCAGCTGCTGCTGCTGCTTCTGCATGGCAGCGGCAGAATCAAGCATTCCGCCGTGGGGCCCCCCTCCCCCCTGCCCGGAAAAGCCTCCCTGCAGCATCAGCTAGCTCCGGAGTCCCAAAGCGCAGGCTTTCAGAGCCGCGAGAGTTTCCCTTTCTCGCGGCTTTGTTAATCCCGCCGGGGCTGATGGGATTTCCCATCACCCTCAGCAGGCATAACAGAGCCGCGAGAAGTCAGAGAAGCTCTCTCTTCGCGGCTCTGAAAGAAGCCCGTGCTTTGGGACTCCGGAGCGGCGGTTATAGCGACAATGTTACAGTCCAATAAGCGTTCTTCGTTGTCCTATATTCGCACATGGCGCATTTTTTAACGTAGGTGCACAGCAAAGGGGCGTTAAGACATTTTCTTCGGGGGTGCCGGATATCTTGCTGTTTCTACAAGGAGGGCTGGATAAGGGTTTGGCGCTAAGTTCCCTTAAGGTGCAATTGGCAGCCCTGGCATGTTATAGAGGTCGTGTACAGGGGCATGCATTGTCCACTCATACAGATGTTCTGTGTTTTTTCAGGGTGATAAAGAATGTTAGACCGCCGATTTGGCAACTTATTCCTTCCTGGGATTTGAATTTGGTGCTGGAGCCACTGGCTGCTGTTCCTTTCGAACCGATGTCTTCAGTATCGTTGAGGAATTTGTCTTGGAAGACTGTTTTCCTGGTAGAGTTATGTTCGGCGAGGAGGATCTCTGACCTTCAGGCGCTTTCTTGTAGAGTACCTTTTCTTTAGTTTTTGGCAGAGAAGGTGGTGTTACGACCAGTACCATCTTTCCTGCCAAAGGTAGTTTCGACTTTTCATTTAAATCACTCTATTTCGCTTCCAACCTTTCCAAATCTAGATAGGGAAGGTGAGCATCAAACGCTTCGGAAGTTGGATCTTGGAAGAGTCCTCCATCGTTACCTAAAAAGGACAGAGGCATTTCATAAAACAGATAGATTGTTTGTACTTGTTGCGGATCCCCGAAAGGGTGAGGTGGCTTCCAAAGCCTCCATTGCTAGATGGGTAAAGCAGGCTATTGGGGCTGCGTATATAGCGAAGGGGGAGGTTCCTCCGAGGGGGCTCAGAGCTCATTCTACTCTGGGGCAGGTGACATCTTGGGCGGAGTTCGCCTTGGTTCCTCCAATAGAAATTTGTAGAGCGGCGATGTGGACGTCTCTTCACACGTTTGCGAAACATTATAGATTAGATGTCCAGGCTCGACAGGTCACAAATGTAGGCGCTGCAGCCCTTATAGCTGGGCTGGCAGGTCCCTTCCGAGTTTAGGTACTGCTTTGGTACAACCCTACCATGCCTGGACTGGCCTGGAGAGACTAATAGGAAGGAGAAATTAGACCTTACCTGCTAATTGTCTTTTCTTGAGTTCTCTCCAGGCCAGTCCAGGACCCACATCATTTGCGTAAGACGGAGGTTGGTTGGGGGGCATTCGGGTTTTTCAGCAGACAGGTGGTCATTGCTGTCGATTGCCAAATGCATAGCTAAAATTTCAGATTAGGCATGGCCGTGGTCTGGCGGTCGAGTCACTCTGAAAGGGAGGTTCTGCCTTTTCTGTAGTGTCTCTCTGAAGGGAGAGAGATGGGAGGGCAGAGATCTTCTGGAAAAAAAATTAGGAAAAATAAAAAGTTCTTTGTTTCGTATTTAGTTCTAATCTTAATTAGTATGCTATAGTAGGCATGGAGCTGCTTTGTCATTAGAAGACTGAGTCCCTGGCACCTGCGGGAGCTGGATAGGGTGTCAGCAAGACTCTGGATGTTTCAGTCCTCAGCTGCTGGAGGGGGCTGACAACCCTACCATTCCTGGGCTGGCCTGGAGAGAACTCAAGGAAAGACAGCAGGTAAGATCTAATTTCTCCCTGCCTCCTATCCCATGACTTTTTAATTTCCTCAATTTCTCGTGAGGGACCTTGTCAATAGCTTTCTGAAAATCCTGCTTACCTTTCTCGACCTGTTTATTCCGAATATTCTGGTAACTGATTAGACTTCTGTTCTCTTCTAATTCTTTCTCTGCTATGTATTTGTCTAGTATGTGTGTCTCTTTCCTTTTTGATTTTGGAGTTCTTTTAATGTACTACCTGTTGTTTTTACTGTAAACTGCCTTGATGGCTCAATAGGGCGGTATATCATATTTCAAATAAGCTAAACTATTCCAGGACTGCAGACGATCCAAAATGCAGTACAAAAGGTTCTAGGCAATGTCCACACATCCAATCCTTTTATTTTTTTATATTTATACATTTTACCAAGAATGTACAACTTGTACAGAAATAAGGGAACAGAAGGTAAAATAAACAAAGTAAATCACAATAGGCAAAAGCTTTAACCAAGCATTATACTGTCCCTAACTATACCCCACTAAACAAAGAGACCCAAGGAAGGAAAAAGAAAAAAACCGCACAATATCAAGGAAATTCAGCAGGCCAGTCCAGCCAGTACATCCCAAGTTCACGGAGTACTAGAACTGGGAAGCCCCAGATCAACACGTCTGGGAGCATTAATAAAAGCAAATAACTGAGGGCTCAAAAAATATAGAAAGCAGATTGAAATTTGACCATGCACTTGCATGGAAACTTTAAAAAAATTAAAGTCCCCAACTGCAGCACCGCGGGTTGGAGCAGGAGTAACTCCTTTCTCCTCCGCTGTTTCCCTAGCCATATCAGGAAAAATATGGACCAAAAGACCTTTAAACAAAATATTCCTCTTTTTGAAAAACATTTTTTAGGAGCCATTCAGGATCAATAGTTAAAGCAAATGTAGCCAGAAGTGTTGCTGGAACCACAGACTCTGATTCAAAGCTATCCAGTATAGCAGACGCATTCAAAGAGTCAACTTGTTGCAAAGCAAGCACCTCTGAACCTCCTGGAGATTTCTTAGCCGATGGTAGATAGTAAACTTTAGTCATAGGAGGGTGTGATTCTGGAGGCACCCCAAGAATATCAGAGAGGTACATTTTGAGCATATCTTTTGCAGAAGTTAATGAAGACTTTGGAAAATTGATATATCGTAAATGAGTAGCTCTTGAAGTATTGTCCAGTTGTTTAATCTTAACCTTAATTGCTGTTTTCTTTAACAAAAACCTCAAAATACCCCTCTAAATGAGTATTTCTTAAATTAGAGTCAGAAAGTAGTTTGCAGCAGTGAGATATCTTTGGCGTTCTTATGAATGGCTACCATATTGCCTTGTGCTTGCGTCCCCACAAAAGGAGGCATATCAAGAATGAATAAATGATAAACAAGACTTGTTCTTGAACAAGAGCGTCTCCAAGTTTCATTATAGTGGACCATATAGATTCTAAAGTAAATTCTTTAGGTCGTTCCAAAGGAAAGGAGAATGGAGTCCTGCCTGCACCCGATCCCCCAACTGCAGATCTCATGCCGGTGACCAGGGTTTGAATCAAGACCGAAGACAAGGCAGCCACAGCTCCTTCTTTCTCTGAGCGTTGACAGCTGTTCCCATGGGGCCAATACAGCCCCCTCGTCATGTCACATCTCACCGCACTCTGGCAAGCAGCCACCCCACTGGCTCTCTGGAATCACTAAACAGTACAAAAGACGTAGGCAGGTGTAGGTTCTCACCAAAGCTTTATTGTTCCATATATGAAAAAAAGGGAGACCTGACCCGACACAGGCCGTGTTTCGATAAAATCGTCTTCAGGGGTTGGCTCACCTTATACTAAAAACACATTATGAATAAATAAATAAACGTTATAAATAAAATAAAACACAAATCAAATAAAACATTTAAACACAAACCAATTACATTGCATGTAACATCATGAGGAACGCGGTAAAAAGGTAATAAATAATAGAATCATTAAATAATAAGCTTAAAAAACGTAAAACGTAAATAATATTCTTAAGCTTATAAATGTGAATCAAAGACTAAAAAATCACACTCAAATACATTAAAAACCATAAAATGAAACTAAAAACTTCATTGAAAATTGAAATCAAAAAGCTCCCTCTAAAACCTGAAATATACATAATGCATGTGAAACATTAATGACAAACGGAAATCAATTATATGTTAATCATAATATAAATTAAAACAAATGAAACACATAGTTAATATTATCTGCACCACATGAATAAAATCTATAAAACGTTTAAACATGTCAATATAAAACAGAGAAATAAAACATGGAGAAAAAAGGAGAAACCGGCCAGGAGAAACTCAAGGAGGAGGAGGACAAAAAAGGAGCAGGAGTGAAATGAATTTACCTGACCACCTTTATAAGGGGTATATCATTGCGTATAATGTATGCACTGGGATTGAAACCACACTTGTAAACTGCAAAGGGGATAAAGAAGATTTTTTTTTAAAAAGCAAAAATTGTCCGAAGGATTTATTATATTCTTCAAACCCTTAGAGCCTATTGAGCTTTAAAAATACCATTACCTCTTAGTATTCCTATGTTCTATAAACTAGGTACTCTTTTTTAAAAGGATATATGACCAATGAGACACCATGATCATAAATACATTTATAAACCATCATAATTTATATAAACTAAGGGATTTTTTTAAAAAACTATCCATCACCCAGAGAACACCATGCTCCCATAGAAACATCGGATGCCTCGTGAGTTAGCGTCTCAATTATATGAATCATCCTATGCAAAAAAAACACACTAACAACCAAATAATAAACTAAAATTGTCAACATACATGCTGATCGAGAAATGAACCAACTTTCACTGTAGCAAGTTCTTCTATGATATAAAACCCGCACTTGTGGGATCTTCACCTAGGGACTTCTCTAGATTGTGAACCGTGCCTTTCACTACCATAAAAGGAATATAGTGCTTGAAAAAAAAGGAGAAGAAACCCTGTATAAAAACATTTAAAACTGATGTTGTAAAAGGATCCCTTTAATATGCCCATAAAGGTGAAAATTTCACACAATATAATAGCAATTTACATCTTGAAATAGCTACTAATTCAAGAACCTTGAAACCGGCATCGATCGCTCAGCGGCACCGTGCTTGACTAAAAAAACGCTAGCGCATGCGTGTAGGCTTTTAAACCCACCACTGAGCGCGCTGAATGAATATGTAATTTAGACACACTTAAAAAATAAAACATGCAAACTAAAAAAGAAAAGGAGTAAAAAAATGTAGTAAAAAAGAGGGGGCACCTTACATCTTTGAAACACTAGTAGTTCAAGAATTTTAAAGACAGCATCGGTGCTACGGCTTCGTAAAAAAGTAAAAAAACCTATGCGCATGCGTGTGGACTCACTGCCACCGACGCCAACTTCAGAGGTCTCCGCAACTCGGGGGAGGAGATGTCTGCACCTGAGTAAAGCACCGAGCTGCCTGAGTCTGGCATCAAAACAGCTGGGCTTTTCTCCCCCAACGCCACTGGTTGGCGCTCTGAATGCAGGAAAGAATCAAGCAGACCAGACCCAAGAGGTAACACAGAGGAGGTCTGTCAGGCAGCAGATCTGACCTTCCTCTGACCGCTAAGTGCGGGCTGCCTGTCATCCACCATTTTGGATCCCCAAAAGGATTCCCTTTTTTTACCCACACATCCGATTCTATAACTCTGTTTCTGCAGGTACACTGGCTACCCATACGGTCCAGAATACCATGTCAAATCTTGATCCTGACATATAAAGCCATATATCCCAGTTCTCCAGGACCAAGCAGGAAGTCAGTCCTCACATATGGGTGACATTGATGTCGATGAAGCCCTTGCGGAGCATTTCCCAAGCTTTCCATGAAAGCCTTTGGGAATGTAGGCACGCATGCGCGGTTCCCTTCCCGCCTAAAGGTGCCATCTTACCTCAGTCTCTCGTTTTCCGTGAAGCCCACCGGACGTGAGTCCTAGTCATCCCGGAAAATTGTTAGATTTCTTGCGATTTTTCGCTATTTTTTCTTCCCGGTTCGACGCCGGTTCCACTCCCGCCGGGTTCGGTACACCGGTATCGAGCCTGATCTTCTTTTTTCGGTTTTTGCCCTTCGTGGCTGGCGTTCGTGCCCTTTTTTCTCTTTTTCCCTGGAAGGCCGGTCCTTTGACCTCGCGGGGACTCTTTTTTCCCCGATGGCCTCCAGCGGTTTTAAAAAGTGTGATCGGTGTAAGAAGTTGATGTCTCTCACTGACACACACGACTGCTGCCTCCGGTGCCTCGGTCCTGATCACGACCCTAAGACATGTGGACCATGTGGGAAGATGTCTTCCAAGGCACTGCGTAGTCGACAGCATCAGAAGGAAAGGCTCTTTTCTGACTTGGCCTCCGGCCGGGCCCGGACCTCATCTGAGGCCTCGACATCTCGGGAATCTGATCCCGAGCACCGTCGTGGCTCCTCGGACAGGGGGTCCCCCGACCAGGAACGGAAGAGGAAGAAGCGGCTCGCGAGGGCGTCGTCGGAAGAGGTCCCTGGCTCCTCGAGAGCTAGGTCTCAGACCCCCGACCATCGCCCTGGGCCCGTGGAACAGGAGAAGCCTTCCAAAGTCCCTTGACTGAAGCCAGAGTCTGCTGGACACGTAAGCCCTGTAGTCCTCGTGAACTCTCCTCCCAGAGAGCCAACGTCGGGCGCTGCTGAGTCTCCTGAGCTGGGTCTCAGGTTGACAGCCTTGGAGAGCAGACTGTCTGCCTTCATGGAACAGCAGCGGGCACTGATGGCCAGCCTGTCTGGCGCATCTGCCCCGACCACCAGGACATCGACCTCGAAGTCGACCCCGGAGACCGAGCCGATACTCAAAGCCATGAAGGCTCGAGGTCGACCTCGGTCGCGGTCTCCCTCGACCTCCCGTTCGGGACAGAGGGCGTCGACGCCGGTGCCTTCGGCATCGGGGCGGGTGCTCGCAGGCCCTGTGAGGTCGGACCCCGATTCCTCATCGGACGAGTCCGCATGGGAGACGGAGGACGAGGAGTCCCCCGACACCTTCAAGACTCGGTGTGTCCCGTCGGACTCACCGCAGTCTGAACCCCGGAGTAGATCCCCTCCGGAGGATACCCGGTTCTCGGAGTTCGTCCAGGATATGGCCACCGCGTTGGCTATCCCTGCGGACCCCGAGGAGGAGCCTCAAGCCGAGGAGCTCGAGGCCCTGCAGTATGACTCTCCTCCGAAGGAGGCCTTTACTGTACCGGTTCCTCCGATGCTGGAGCGGCTCCTCTTCCGAATGTGGGAGGCACCGGCCTCAGCGCCGGTTTTAAGCAAGCGGATCGATTCAATCTATCGACTCAGGAAGAGCACTGGCTTTCAGAAGGTGCAGCTACCACACCATTCCATGGTTGTGGAATCGGCCATGCATCGCCTGAAAAGTCAGAAGATGCACTCCGCAATGCCCCCTGGCAGGGAGGCCCGAAACCTCGATGGTTTTGGTAGAAAGTGCTTCCAGGGCTCGATGCTTGCTTGCCGTGTCCAGTCTTACCAGCTGTACATGGGCATGTACCTGCAAGACCTGGCCAAGGAGCTGGCCGGGTTCTCTGCTGGTCTCTCCGGGGAACACTTGCAGAGGTTCAAGTCCTTGTCCTCGGGGATTCGGGAATGCTCTAAATTTATGTCCCGTGCTACCTACGATGGCTTCGAGGCTTCGGCCCGTGTTGCGGCAGCCGGCATTGCGACTCGACGCCAGGCATTGTGGCAGCACTGATAGCATGCAATAAATAATACCCGGAGTCAGTGCAAGGATCCAAACCAATTTATTGTGCACAAGGCCCAAGCATCAAAGGACTGAGCAATGGCGAACGCGAACAACTTCCTTATATACAAGCTTCACAGTTTGATACAGGCAGACTTTCTATTGGTCCCAACGCCCCCTGCACCTATCCAATCGGGGACCCTCACTGGGCTATTGCTCCCTGTTCACCATTCTCAGACTAGTCTAACAAAGGCACAATTCTATGTTATGACTACACTTCTACTGTAAGGTCATATCTAGCTCGAGGAATGCAACAGTATCCATTTAGTATGGAAGTATTGTGCAAGCTTTGTCATAAACTGATTTTTCTAACTTTTAATTCTTTACTCTAACAACAGGAAGGTGGGGGT
Organism: Ichthyophis bannanicus; assembly: GCA_033557465.1. Lineage (NCBI taxonomy): Eukaryota > Metazoa > Chordata > Amphibia > Gymnophiona > Ichthyophiidae > Ichthyophis > Ichthyophis bannanicus. Next base: position 103,814,890 of record CM066051.1, on the reverse strand, counting down.
TAGAATCCAGGCCTATCTTACAGGCCTTTCACATCTATATAGGCCATCGCCTACCACAGCATGGCTGCAGTCATCGGACCTCGAGCCATGGGTTCAGGACAAGTTGGTCAATGTCCCTTGCCGAGGTGAGAACTTGTTTGGCAAGCCCATGACCGAGAAGGCCGCACAGCTCGAGACCGAGCACCTCGGGTAAGGGAAAGGCACTGCCTACAAACAGTACTCACAATATCAGGCTGCCCAAGCTGCCCCTAGGGGTCAGCAAGCCAAGGGGCAGGGTAATGGGCCCCGTAGGCAGAGGACTCCCAAGCCTCCAGTCCCTGCTCCCACTCAGCAGGGTGGGTGTTTTTGACTCCTTAGGCATAGCCTCTCCGTCCCTGCTCTCCCAACCCTGCACAGGAGGTCACCTCGCTCTATTTGCCCACCAGTGGCCACTCATCACTGGAGACAGTTGGGTGTTAAGCATAGTCCACAAGGGCTATGCACTACACTTCCAACAACTGCCTCCTCCATACTTTCCAGGGGAGCCTCCAAGGCCTCCCCTGCATACAGATCTTCTCCTTCAGGAGCTACAAGGTCTGTTGGTGGACAGGGCAGTGGAGCCTGTGCCTCCCCACTTACACGGTCGAGGGTTCCACTCCAGGTATTTCCTGGTACCCAAGAGAACCGGTGGTTTTCGACCTATTCTGGACCTCCGCAACCTCAACAAGTTCCTGGAGAAGGAAATGTTCAAGATGCTTACTCTTGGGACACTTCTGCCCTACCTCCAGCAGGGAGATTGGCTATGCTCCTTGGATCTAAAGGATGCATACACTCACATCCTCATTCATCCAGACCACAGAAAGTACCTCAGGTTCATTGTGGGAGGAAACCATTATCAGTACAGAGTACTGCCTTTTGGCCTCACCTCCGCTCCCAGGGTCTTTACCAAATGCCTGGAAGTGGTGGCGGCCTACCTGAGAAATCAGGGAATCTTTGTCTTCCCCTACCTGGACGACTGGCTCATCAGGGGTCAGACATGCCAGGAAGCCAGACAAGCCACCCTCAGAACTATTGCTCTTCTTCAAAGCCTGGGGTTCGTCATAAACTTCGCAAAGTCCACTTTGCTCCCCTCCCAGAACTTGGAGTTCATAGGGGCAAGGTTGGACTCTCTGCTCGCAAAGGCATTCTTGCCAGAAGACAGAGCCCAAAGATTGATAAGCTTGGCAAGCCAGTTTCTCAGCAGGTCACTGGTCTCCGCCAGACTCTGCCTGAGGCTTCTTGGCCACATGGCTTCGACAGTACATGTGACCCCCAATGTCAGGCTCCATATGCAGCCTGCACAGTGGTGCCTTCGGAATCAGTGGTCACAAGCCACAGGCAGCCTCAGAGACAGGATAAGGGTGTCCAGACAATTTCTGAACTCCCTCACCTGGTGGCTGCACCCATCCAATCTGCTGCAGGGGGTGCACAGTGGTGTTGACCACGGACGCCTCCCTGCAAGGCTGGGGGGCTCATTATCTAGACAAGTGCACCCAGGGCCTGTGGTCTTCTTGGGAGGCCACACAGCAGATCAATCTACTGGAACTCAGGGCTATTCGGTTAGCCCTCAAGACTTTCTCTCAAACACTAGCTCATCAGTCTGTCCTAGTTCAAACAGACAACCAAGTAGCCATGTTTTATGTGAACAAGCAGGGCGGAACTGGGTCCAGGCTCCTTTGTCAAGAGGCACAGGCCCTTTGCTTGTTTGCTCTCAGGCACAACATGCTCCTCAAGGCAGTGTATCTACCTGGACAGGACAACTACCTGGCAGACAGGTTGAGCAGGATTCTGCAGCCCCACGAGTGGCAGCTCCATCCTTTTGTGGTTCAGAAGATTTTCCTGAAATGGGGACTTCCATCCATAGATCTGTTTGCCAGTCCTCTGAACAGACAGCTGCCAAAGTTCTGCTCCAGGCAACCACATCCTCTGTGGATAGCAGCAGATGCTTTTCTGATTCCCTGGTCTCAGGGCCCTACTATATGCGTTTCCTCCCACGCCCTTGGTGGCCCGAACTCTGTTCAAGATTCTTCAGGACAAGGCCTCTGTCCTGCTGGTGGCTCCCAGGTGGCCGAGACAGCCTTGGTTTCCGCTTCTGCTTCAACTGGCCGTGGATCCCCCACTGCCTCTGGGGTTGCAACCCGACCTTCTCTCTCAGGGTCCGGGTTCCCTTCTGCACCCCAATCTCAAAGTTCTTAATTTGATGGCATGGAGGCTGCAAGGGTAGTTTTGGCTCCCTGGGGCCTACCTCAGGAAGTTGAGGAGGTTGTCCTAGCCTCTAGGAAACAGTCCACTAGGAAAACCTATGCTCTTAAATGGAAAAGGATTTCCGTCTAGTGTCACCTACGTACCGAGGATCCCTTCTGTACTGTAACAGTAGTGCTTCAGTACTTACTGCACTTATCAAATCAAGGCCTTAAGTCCAATTCTGTTCGGGTCCACCTCTCAGCTCTAGCAGCTCACCACTCACTGGTGGAAGGACATTCTCTATCGGTTCACCCCTTGGTGTCCAGGTTTCTCAGAGGCTTGCTCTTGCTAAAGCCTCCAATCCGTCCTCCTGCTCCTGAGTGGGAGTTGAATGTGGTCTTGCAGCAGCTGACTCGCCCACCTTTTGAGCCGATGGCTACTTGTCCTCTACGCTTCCTGTCCTGGAAGACACTCTTCTTGGTAGCCCTAACCTCGGCTAGGCGAGTGAGTGAGCTTCAGGCACTGGTCTGTGACAGGCCTTACACCAGATTCTATAGGAACAGGGTAGTCCTCAGAACTCATCCAAAGTTCCTCCCAAAGGTTGTCTCCTCTTTCCACCTCAACCAGGAGGATGTTCTTCCAACATTCTTCCCTAGGCCTCATGCAAGCCAGGCTGAAGCAGTTCTGCATACCCTGGACTGTAGGAGGGCCTTATCCTTCTACCTTGACCGTACGCAGGGACATAGAAGGGCTACTCAGCTCTTCATCTCTTTTGACCCTAATTGGGGTTAGCTGTGTCCAAGCGTACCTTGTCCATCTGGGTAGCTGACTGTATCACCTGGGCTTATAAGGCGGCTGACCTTCCTTTGCAGGGTCGGGTCACGGCCCATCGTGTCAGGGCAATGGCTGCCTCAGTGGCTCATCTCCGCTCTGTACCGTTGATAGACATCTGCAGGGCTGCTACTTGGTCTTCAAGCCAGACTTTTGCTGCCCATTATTGTCTGGAAAGGGAGTCCCGTAGGGACAGTGCTTTTGGCCAGGCAGTACTCTGGAATCTCTTTGAGGTTTAGGCAACTCCTGCCCTCTGTTGGGCTACTGGTGGAGGTTCTGTCAGTGAAAAGCCTTTCTTTGATGCTGGGACTAGAGGGAGTTCTCTTGTTCAGCCTGGGTTCCTGGTAGTCCAGAGCTAGGGAGTCACCCATATGTGAGGACTGACTTCCTGCTTGGTCCTGGAGAAAGAGTAGTTACTCACCTGTAACAGGTGTTCTCCAGGAGCAGCAGGAATCAGTCCTCACAACCCTCCCTCCTCCCTTGGGAGTTGCAGTTGTACATAGTTTATTTTTACTTTTTTGTGTGCTGTTCTTAGCTATGTCATTTGACTGAGGTAAGATGGCACCTTTAGGCGGGAAGGGAACCGCGCTTGCGTGCCTGCATTCCCAAAGGCTTTCATGGAAAGCTGGGGAAATGCTCCGCAAGAGCTTCGTCGATGTCACCCATATGTGAGGACTGATTCCTGCTGCTCCTGGAGAACACCTGTTAGAGGTGAGTAACTACTCTTTCTCCTAAATATCGCTCCTCACAGATATCTCTATATACTTCTCCTCATGTCCTGAGCTCAGTATATGCCAACCAGCTCTATTTGCCCCCCGCCAACACAGCAGAATGAGCGTCCACTTGGCAATCAGAGCTTTATTTTAGGGCATCTTGTCCATGGAACGACCTACCCCAAACATTACCCTTGGAATCCTCTTGCGAAAATGCAAGACCATGCTAAAAAAAACCAGCTTTTCACCAAAGCCTTTGGGAAAGTCTGACGGGCTGCTGTGGCACGGCTGTTGAGTAAGCCTGAGATTTTATCTCCTCTCTTGCTTTCCTGTGATGAACAGAGAGCTCTTTTCTGACACCTCTCTTTCTTTTTTAAAGTTTTTTGCACTGCTCTGCTGTTATTTATGAAGAACGGTATGTCAAATACCAATAAACTGTAAACATGGAAAGGGAGGGGTGCTGGGCATGAACTAAAGAGGAGAAATCTTGCATGCAGTTAGCCAGGAAGCAGAAATACTGTGGAGGAAATCCATAAAAATCTGTCCACGTTAAGGCAGGTGGCTGGGATCTGTCCGTGGCAATGTGGACAGGGAGAGTGGGTAGCCCAGATGGACCAGTTGGTCTTTTACTGCTGTTACTGTGTAAGCTGGAAATGTTATTCTAGCCAGGAAAGGTTATCTGCCATCCATCACAGTACAAGGGATGAATCCCTGACTTTCTCATCTCTGATGCTTGCAAAAGAATTATCTCCATTTGAGTAAATCTTGGGTGACTGAGGTATCTCTATTGTCATTTAAAAGAGATCAGCAGAGGTGAATCGCTAGAAAAGGTCAGCCCCGCCATGGGATTGGGAAAGTGCAGGGGAGGGAGGTGGAGAGGGGCCTGAATGGAAGGTATAAATGGGGCAGGAGAGAGAAGAGAGAGAGAGGGCCCCCTGGAGGACACATTCCTGAGCCCCAGAATGCAGAGGTTTGTACTCATGGTTGCCATCTGGGTGCTGGTGTCGGAGATACGGGTGAAGGCTGAGGGACAGAATCCGCCCTATGGTGTGAAGCTGTGCGGCAGAGAGTTTATTCGAGCTGTTATCTTCACCTGTGGAGGATCCCGCTGGAGACGAGCTGCGAGTGCACATGCAGGTAAGGATTATCTGGCTCCTATGAGGAAGTTTTGAACTTGGATCCCAATGTCTTTCGTTTCTTCTGTATGCAATGAGCCATACAGGTATCAGAATGTTTTGTGGAACTGAAGGGAAATGTAAAAAAAAAAAAAAAGCCAGGACTTGTTAAGTTTCTATCCAGAAATGGAAGTGCTGGGCAGTTCTAAGGTGGTGAGATGTATTTCTCTTGGAGAGGATGTCTGGAATAATTCAGGGGCAACCGGGGGGGGGGGGGGGTGTACAACAGGGAATCTAAAGTTTTGAAGAAGTTATCCAGTGATGCAAAGCAGGAGAGCTAGTCCTGACTTCTCCAGAGCTGAGAGGCTGAGGCATTTCAAGGGAAAGAAAACGTTTCAGTCGTAGAGCAACCAGGTCAGGAGCTCCTCTGTTCTGTATCAAGGGAACAAAAGCAACCTGTGTTGGATTCAAGGTCAAATTTTGTGCTTCAGGACATGCAGCACCTGCATCTCCCAAAGCCCTGCTTCTGTTGCCCTCTTTATATCCGGGGCAGGAGAACAGCTCAGGCTTTCTTTAGGCACTAATCAATATTTAATTTATTCCATTTATAAACTGCCTGTCATCACACACCTAAGTGATATACATTCATTTCAGGTTTCCATTTGACTTGATAGTGAATACCTAAGTTGTTCACCACCTAGTGTACAGTAGTAGCATCTAATTATTAATGCTGTACAAATTTAAATCAAATTGGAACAATAAAACAGATTCCAAACAAATAAAATGTCTATACAGCAACATAACCAAGAGGGCACTAAAACAACATATCGACTAGATTACAGTCAAGCAACTAAGACGTCAGTACTGATAGCAAGAAACTGAGTGAAAGTAGACCATCATAGAAGAGAGAGCAAAGGAAATGAAAGGCAACGTAACATGATCATAAATGTAACACATAAGAAAAGGAAAGCATGCACTATTTGCCGCAGCACCTGTGTTATTCCCATGGCCAGCTCTTTCTGTGCGCTCTATCCTCTTGGCTTTCCTGCGCCACATTGGCGTTCCTTTCTCACTTTCTTGTTGCAGCCGTTTATTGTAAACCGCCCTGATGCTGGGCGGTCAGTCAAGCAGCAGAATAAAGAGAAAGATTGCACACGCTAACATTTAGTAAACCTGGCCCTAAAGATATAAATATATAATATAAATGTCAAAGAGTTCAGGCAAACGTGCTTCTAACTCTTTCCAAGAATCTCTATATAAGACCAAGCTCAACAACCTGTGGACATGCACAATATCATTCATACACCAGCTCAAACAAGAATATGTTTGGTTTTTCTGGAAAAATCAATAAGAACTCTTACAAAGTAAAGGTAAAGACCAGCACATTTGTGTTCTTCCGACTCTGGTGGATGTTTTTGGAAGTGTTGAGGTTGTAACAAACGTATGAGAGTAACAAGGAGACCGATTCATTCTTCAACACATTAGAAAGCAGTATGTACGTCAGGCAGAAACAAGATAAATAAATTCTGCATATCACCGGTAACCAATGCATATTGTTTAAAACTGCTACCATATGGTCATAGTTTCTGTCTTCAGCAATAACTTGTGCCGCTGGGACCTCAGGCAGACCCTTGTATAGCACATGCACAGTAATTACTATCATTTGTACCAGCATCCGAAAAGCTGAAGCATCAGGAAATGCACTGGGCATGTTTACTAAAGCGTGCTACCCAGTAGCATGAGGTTTAGCATGCGGTAAGAGTGCTTCATTACAAAATGTAGCATGGGTCACCACACTAAAAATCCTGTGATGGGTCAATGCTTGCTTCCTTAGCATGGGTGCACTTAACAGCACCTCAAAGGGTGGCATTAAGTGTACCCACGTGGCTGCGTCTTTGCACTATGCTAACTGCAGCGGGAGGGACGCACATGCACCCTGAAGTTAGCATGGGCCCCCCCACGCTGATAACATGGACAATACACACATTACTGGTGTGGGCTTTACTAAACACATCCCATTATACTGCAGAAAAGCACTTAAGGGGAGGCTTCAGACTTGGGGTGAAGTTTGTCCATGGTCCAGAGACTAACCTTATTTAAAATGCACTGATCCAGATGAGGCCACAGTGAAAAATGTTCCTGACCCACAGACTTGCGATATTTGTTAATAGTTTTCTTTCTCTGTATGTTTTTTTTTCATTCTGTGACACCAGCAGATTTACCTGATTGGTTCAGCAGCCCGTCAGCTGCAGATTCTGGGGAAGAAAGCACCGGTAACTGGAAGAGCGGCCTCCCTGACTCTGGAAACCTTTTGATTTGGAAGGAACATATGGCAGGGTCAAGTAGGCAAAGTCACAGTGCAGGACTTGGGGAGGACACCCTGGAAACACTCTGGCACTCGGAGCGCAGAGGCCGGGATGCCATCATGGGCCTCTCCAGCACTTGCTGCAAGTGGGGCTGCAGCAAAAGTGAAATCAGCTCCCTGTGTTAGGCTACAGGCAAGCTGAAATCTTTCCTCCCTCTGTCACTGAACCCTACTCCATGGAGCCACATTTTCTGTTTGTAAAGGTTACACATAGCGTTCTTGCAGCTTTGCTAGTTGGGGTATCGGGGATGGACTCTTAACTTAGCCTTTTACTCACTGTTTGGCAGAATTACCAAGTTACCCAGTTCCAAGAATGAGATTTTAAGTCAGTCCTGGATTTCTGACAGTTTCATCCTGATGCATTATGGGATATGCAGCACTGATTCTAATACCATATTGCATTGCAAAGCAAATTTAAAGCCAGAATTGGCTAAAAAATCTCACTGGTGGAATTGGGTAACTTAGCAACTCTTGTTTGGCCTTATTTTTCCACTTCCCATTTCCCCCTATGACACCTTCTCCACTCCCTGGCACACTCTGCTATGGGGACTCTGTACTTTCAGGCTTTTCTTGGGGGAGGAAGGGGGCACAGCCCCAGCATTTTGCAGGTATAATAAGCTTTCCAAAGGAAGAGGTTATATTTAAAAGGAGTAGCCATGTTTCCTCTCTTGTTTTTATCACACACACACACATAAACATCCTCTGTGACTCCTGTTGCATGCACCCAACAAGAAAAAGTCCTACAAAAAAGTCCATCAATCCAATGTACAAAACCTCTATCAACAACTGAGCCTTAAGAACACCCAAAACAATTTTTATATAGCAGTATGTGATTGAATACTACCAAATTCATTTAGCAAAGGTTTTGTTGGACCCCTTGTGTGAGGATCATTGCTCCAGACACAGGTCCATTTTTATCTGTTCAAAAGCATTATTTTCTTTTAAAACTATCCAAAAGTCCTACAAGAGGGAGGAGTGGTCTAGTGGTTAGGACAAGGTACTTCAGGCCGGGGGTTCAAGTCCCACCTGGGGACAGCAATCTCAGGCCGGAGGGACTGGGATTTCTAGTCCTATAGGCACTTCTTGTCTTGGGCAAGCCACTTAACCCTCCATTGCCCATGTTCCCTGTAAGTATTAGCATATATGTCTCATATCCCCTCATGTTAAATGTATCCCCCAATTGACCGCTTTGACCTGGTGAAAAGTGGGATATAAATACAGATAAATAAAAAATAAGTACTTGATGCACCCTGCCAGCATCACCATTGGCCACAGAAAGGAGTTCTCTTATCTATATAGTCAAATGATCGACGCAATACTTCTTTACAAAACACTCTCTGTAATGTGGTTCTGTGTCAGGAAGAAAGGATGCGGTGGCTTTGTATCCCGAGGAAGTTTAAGTATGAATAAAAGATGCGGTTAGCCTGGGATGAGTTCAGGAGTTTAAGATTTCATGGCCTTTGTTTCTGACACAGAATTCAATCACATATTGCTATGTAAAAATTGTTTTTGGTGTTCTTAGAGATTCATTATTTATAGATATCCACTCAACAGGCAAGAAATGTATTCTGACCAGAGACAATCTAGACCAGCACCAGGACTGGGGAATTGTTCCATTACTCTCCTGTCTGTATCCTGCAATTTTATTTTATTATTACTGTTTTGTAAATAATCATTCACCTTTAAATGTAAACTTGTCCTGCCAATAAAGTAACATGAATGGGAATCCTATTAGCACACGCTGTCTTTTTCTACAGGATCTGCCTCTGTCGCTGCATCCTGCAGCCATCCTTGTACATCCTGGAATCTAAGAAGGAACAGAGAAGTAAGATAGCCAAGATGCTCCACCAGGCCCCTCTGTGTACTGGACAGCAAGAAGCGAGATAGCCAGGTGTACTCATGAGGTTCCTTCCTGTGTGAGATACCAGAAGCGAGACAGTCAGATGTACTCACAAAATTCCTTCTTGCATGTGAGACACCAGAAGCGAGATAGCCAGGTGTACTTATGAGGTTCCTTCCTGTGTGATACCAGAAGCGAGATAGCCAGGTATACTCAAGAGGTGCGTTCCCAGGTATGGGACAGTGAGAAGTGAGATACACAGGAATGCACATCTGCAGTACACTGGGCTATCTCGCTTTTGGCTGTCTCATACCCAGGAACGCACCTCTTGAGTACAAGGTTCCTTTATGTGTATGGGAGAGTGGGCAGTGGGATAGCTAAATGCGCTCACGAGGTTCCTTTGTGTGTATGGGAGAGTGGGCAGTGTGATAGCTAAATGCACTCACGAGGTTCCTTTGTGTGTATGGGGCAGTGGGATAGTTAGGTGTGCTCACGAGGTTCCTTTGTGTGTATGGGACAGTGGGCAGTGGGATAGCTAAATGCGCTCACGAGGTTCCTTTGTGTATATGGGAGAGTGAGCAGTGGGATAGCTAAATGTGCTCATGAGGTTCCTTTGTGTATATGGGACAGTGGGCAGTGGGATAGCTAAATGTGCTCACGAGGTTCCTTTGTGTGTATGGGGCAGTGGGATAGCTAGGTGTGCTCATGAGGTTCCTTTGTGCATATGGGACAGTGGGATAGGTAGTTGTGCTCACAAGGTTCCTTAGTGTGTATGGGACAGTGGGATAGCTAAATGTGGTCACGAGGTTCTTTTGTGTGTATGGGACAGTGGGCCATAGGTTTTCAACCCAGTCCTCGGGGAACTCTAGGCCAGTCAGGTTTTCAGGATTCCCACAATGAATATGCATAAGATAGATTTGCATACAATGAAGGCAGAACATGCAAATCTTTCCTGAAAACCTAACTGGCCTAGGATTCCCCGAGGACTGGATTGAAAACCCCTGCAGTGGGGGATAACTAGGTGCGCTCATGAGGTTCTTTGTGCATATGGGAAAGTGGGCAGTGGGATAGCTAAATGTGCTTACAAGGTTCCTTTGTGTGTATTGGAAAGGAGGCAGTGGGATAGCTAGGTGTGCTCACGAGATTCCTTTGTATGTATTGGACAGTGGGATAGCCAGGTGTGCTCATAATGTTCCTTTGTGTGTATTGGACAGTGGGAATTGGGATAGCTGAGTGTGCTCACAAGGTTCCTTTGTGTGTATGGGACAGTGGGCAGTGGGATAGCTAAGTGTGCTCACAAGGTTCCTTTGTGTATATTGGGCAGTGGGACGTGGGATAGCTAAGTGTGCTCACAAGGTTCCTTTGTGTGTATTGGACAGTGGGCAGTGGGATAGCTAGGTGTGCTCATGACATTCCTTTGTGTGTATTGGACAATGGGAAGTGGGATAGCTAAATTTGCTCATAAGGTTCCTTTGTGTGTATGGGGCAGTGGGATAGGTAAGTGTGCTCACAAGGTTCTTTTTTGTGTTTGTGACACTGGGAGAGCTAGGTGTGCTCAACGAGGTTCCTTTGTGTGTATGGGACAGTGGGCAGTGGGATAGCTAGGTGTGCTCATGAGGTTCCTTTGTATGTATTGGACAGTGGGATAGCCAGGTGTGCTCATAAGGTTCCTTTGTGTGTATTGGACAGTGGGATACCTAGGTGTGCTCACAAGGTTCGTTTGTGTGTGTGGGCAGTGGGATAGCTAAGTGTGCTCACAAGGTTCCTTTGTGTGTATTGGACAGTGGGCAGCGGGATAGCTAGGTGTGCTCATGACATTCCTTTGTGTGTATTGGACAATGGGAAGTGGGATAGCTAAATTTGCTCATAAGGTTCCTTTGTGTGTATGGGGCAGTGGGATAGGTAAGTGTGCTCACAAGGTTTTTTTTTGTGTTTGTGACACTGGGAGAGCTAGGTGTGCTCAACGAGGTACTTTTGTGTGTATGGGACAGTGGGATAGATAGTTGTGCTCACAAGTTTCCTTTGTGTGTATTGGGCAGTGGGATAGCTAGGTGTGTATGGGGCAGTGGGATAGCTAGGTGTGCTCATGAGGTTCTTTTGTGTGTATAGGGTAGTGGGCATGCTAAGTTTGCTCACGAGGTTCCTTTGTGTGTATGTTGTGTATGGGGCAGTAGGATAGCTAGGTGTGCTAGGTGTAAGAGATCTGCAATTGTAAGTATTTACTTCTGGGAATTTTTCTAAATCTTGGGGGAAAAGGAATTCTTTAGATTAAAGCTGATTAATCTGTGAACCCAGTGTATTTCTTAAATAAGTCAGGGCCTAGTAGCAGCAACGAACTTTCAGTTTAAAACACAGAAGAGAGCTTTCTGGTTACATTTAGAACCCAAGACTCCCTCTATCCAAGCAAGGGCTGTGGGACACCCCCTGGAGATTGGTCACAGATTACCTTAGAAGCACAGGACAGGGTACTGTTTAGCAGCCAGCTTTTAATAAGTCTTCTTTCCCTCCCTGACACCCATCCACCCCTGAGATAATCGTAGATTTATAGGTGGTTAAACCTCTTAAAGGTGTAGTAGCTGCATTATGCATTATTGCATTCTTATCAGCTACTACAAAGGAAAAGAGGTGCCATATTCACTCTCAGGTTGTCAGACGGCTGCCTGGGTGAGAATGTTCACAGTCTTGGCAAGTGCATATATCAATATGATTTGCAAGGGATTGTGGGAAATGCAGTTCATTCACACCAGACACAGCTGCTCACAATAATTAATTGTGCTTGAGTGTAAAGCCAATAAGATATTTATTTATGGGGTTATTTCTCCCAACACAGATATGCTTGGTAGCACATAAAACAGGATACTTGCTTTCAGTGTTTAACTTAGAAAAACAAAATCAGGAAAACAACAGCTGAAATTGTCAGGCAATCAAAGCAAAAGAATAAAGACCTGGTTGGTAACAAACTGATCTTTTCTGTAGGCTTTAGCTAATATTTTCTTAGCAGTGTATCAAACAAACAAAATCCACAAAGAAGGGAAAAACTGTTCTTTTCAGGTTAACTTCTTATATCTTCCCACATAGACTCAGAAGTGATTCCCTCAGAGCTCACAAGCAATTAGGTAAGGCTCAATTGCTAGCAGTTACCCAGCTGAAACCCCTTAGCTGGCTTGCTTTCTACTGCGTGGCTCAAATCCTACTTCAGAAGCTTTTCTGAGTAGATTAAAGAACAAGTTTGTATTTCTTTGTGATGGTTGCTGTACTTTGTAACAGAAAATTACCAAAGGAGTTTAGACAGAGAGCAATCCATATATTCACAGCCTGTATCTAAGACCGCTCCTTCCCCTTCTTCAACAATCATGGGTTCAATATCAGGGATTGGCACAGAGGAATTTCTCAATGGAGCACTTTCAGGAGAATACTTGTTTCCCTGCTGTCTTTCAAGGTTATAGCTAGGGCATAGATCAGTGTTCATACCTGAGCTTCCATTGCTGTTAGAGTTCCTCTCTAAATAGCCTGGCCAGTATGTAGTCCAGTTTTTATGTCCAGCCTTCCAATCCAGATCCCTGGACACTGGATCTCTCTTCACATACCTTCTGGCACGGGTCTTAGGGTCCCTTCCACGTGCAGCCGTCTCCCTCACAGGTACCGTCTGGAGATTCCTAGCCCTGCAGCACCATTCCTCTGGCTTTCCCCAGTCCAATGGTGTAAGCTTGCCTTTTGAATGTCTCCCAGTATACGTACTGCTCTGGACTCCTTTAGACCTCCCAAATGCTTTTCTCTTCTTTCTTCCAAAGGGTTTCTTGCCCTCTCTGTCCGTCCGCTCTGGCTTCTGCTTCTGATGATCCTCCAGATGATGAAGCTGTCCAAGATGAGGATCTCCAAGCTGATCCTGAGGATCTCCCAGATGAAACTGAGGATAATTCTGAGGATCTCCCAGATGATGAGGATAATTCTCTGCAGAATAAACTCTACCTTTATTCTGCTTTGATGAGTGTTCTACCCTAGCACAGCGCAGCTGTGCTGAATCAGGCCCTGCCCTTTGAGATGAGTGCTTGGGGATTACCTCATAGCCCTCCTGATTGAACACACGTTTCCCCACTTCAGCTCCTCTAATGGCTGTTGGAAACCTGGTGCATTCTGGGACTGGTAGTCTTCTATGGGAAAATTCTGTTATTTCTACCAGAACTGACAGGTTGCTTGTTCAGAGTCACTTCACCTTTTCTATAGCTCCTTCCTGAGCTATGATAAGCTTCCTTATCACAAGGTGCAGCTGTTTATTCTCATCAGCATACATTAAGGACCTGAGATTAATTAAACTTCAGGTGAACAAAGTACATTAAACATACTATAGTTTTATTAGTATAAGTATCCCCAGCAACCCTTAGTAAGTAAAGAACTTAAACATCTAAACACAACCTTAAAACTAAGATGCAGACAGCAGTCCAGCAGCGAGATGGGGGCTTTCCAGTCTTTTGCATTGAGTGTCACATGTATGATTTTCTCCCAGTTGGTGAGGGGGTCTTACAATCAACCCCATATTTAGCTCCAAGTTGCCTTCCCATGTTTAATGTAAAAACAATTCTTATGTAATTGTTATGTTCTTTGTAAACTGCTTTGGTCAAAGACAGTATAGAAAAATTGTTAAATAAATAAATAAGGTGCAAGGAGCTCTTTGCTCTCAGGGAACAAGTCCAATCTCTGTAGGCAAGAGTAGAGGGAAGACAGAGAGGTACATAGATGAGACCTACAGGGATATAGTCCTGAAGTCCCACCTCCAGTCTGGCAGCATCCCTGTTGCCATGGAGGAGAGAGGTCACGTAACAGGAGAGCATCACCCTGGTGTGGCAGGAAGTGATCCTATAGCTAGGACCTGTCCTCCAGGTGATGTAAAACCCTCTCGCACCGAGGAGGTTTCTCCAGGGCCATGTGCCCATGAGGGAAGGGTTAGGACAGCAGTTATAGTTGGTGATTCAATAATTAGGCATGTAGATAGCTGGGTGGCTGGTGGACGTGAGGATCGCCTGGTAACATGCTTGCCTGGTGCGAAGGTAGCGGACCTCACGCGCCATCTAGACAAGGTCTTAGATAATGCCGGCGAGGAGTCTGATGTCTTGGTACATGTCAGTACCAATGACATAAGAAAATGTGGTAGGGAAGTTCTGGAGGCTAAATTTAGGCTTTTAGGTAGAAAGTTGAAATCCAGAACTTCCAGGGTAGCGTTCTCCGAAATGCTTCCCGTTCCACGCGCAGGACCCAAAAGGCAGGTAGAGATCCGGAGTCTCAATGCCTGGTGCAAGGATAAGGGTTTTCGATTTGTTAGGAACTGGGGAATATTCTGGGGAAAGGAGGCGCTCTTCCGAAGGGATGGACTTCACCTTAACCGGGATGGAACCAGGCTGCTGGCATTAACTTTATAAAGGAGATAGAGCAACTTTTAAACTAGATAATAGGGGAAAGCCGACAGTCACTCAAGAGCGCATGGTTCGGAACAATGTATCCTTGAAGGATACTACCAAAAAAATTAAGTTAGGGCACATCAGCAGAGAGGTTCTGTGACACAGTAGCTCCTCAGGAACAGATGGATACAAGTGAGCAGCCGGTGGTAGAAGCCGGTACTGCAGGAGAAAGCAGGGATTTCTCTGCAGAAATAAAAAAACACAGTTTCAATCAGGCAAAACAGCTCACCTCGAGGGAGGAGAGTAGGAAGGCTTGTGATTGGGCACGCCCCAAGGGGAGGCGGGCAGTGAAGGCTAGAAGCACCTGGTTAAATACACAGGAACCAGGAAGTGAAAGAGAGATCCACGGGGAGATACAGAAGCAGATGCAGACGGAGATCCAGACGCAGATCCAGAGAGAGAAGCCAAGAGAGCAACGGAGGTTTCCTTGCTGTGTTAATTTCCCTAACAGTCTGCAGCTGGAGGATAGCTTGGAGCAGCATTCAGATGAGGAAAGAAACTGCTGGAGGCAGAGCTCCTTTAGAACGCTGAGAAACCCAAGGCTACAGGACCAGGCAGAGCTGGGGAACAAAGGCAGAAGGATAAAGAGTCTTCCCAGGGAGAAGCTCCTGTATAAGGTACCCAGAGAAAGAGGAGTTTATGCTCTAAAGCCAGAAAGTCTATGTTCTGCTTTTAAAAGCAAAGCCAGTCAAGATGGTGGCAGCTGTTGTCAGAAAAGAGAAGTTTTGAATGACAATAACTATTCTTTTAAACTAGCTGAGTCACCTAGCCAGGACAGGGCTGATATACATGCTTTTAAATATTCTCCTAGCACTGCTAAGTTTGAATGTACAGCACCCACGTGTAGGGAAAGGTGGGGAGCTAACGAGAGCCCAGCACATGTTTGTTTTCCAAATGCAAACAAACCTGATAAGCAGCCTGAGATAGATAGGCTCAGTCAATACCTATTCACCGAGGGGACAGGAAGACAGCTCAATGAAGAAAAGTTTCATGCTGAATCACTTCTTAAAGAGTTCCAGGATTATTTAGAACAGAAGAAGAGTTTTAACCACAGTGTTCCAGTTACTGGCTGTAAGGAAGAAAACTCTGTTCATAATTCTGTGTTTTCCCCTGCTGAGGATGATGAGATGATGATGGACTGTTCTACCTGTTTAATTGATAGAGGCAATTAAGCAGAGAGAGGATTGTGCTGGTATATGAAGTAATATAACAGTGACGTAACTTTGACCGACACAAGAAAGCTTGTGGAGGGAAACTGAATTAGAGCACTACTAGTGATTGACAGAACCTGAGCATCATTAGTGAAGGACTTTTCTGTTATCAGCCTGTATGTTAAAAGCACATGAAAGGAATGTGAAGAAATACAGCCTTTAAAGCCAGTCAGGCAAAGTTTCAGTTAATCCTGTTTTATTTGGTTTAAACTTCTGCACCGTCTGTAATCTTCTTTTGAACTGCACAATGGCAATATGAGCCACATGAAAAATAAACCTCATGTAAATAAATAACTCTTGCCAGCCTTACTGCTCGAAGCATAACACAACTACAACTAACTGCCTCAAGGGCATAAAAAGGCAACCCCTCCTTAACCCTCAAGGTTAAGGGGCGGGCGGTGTCATAGTTCCAATAAAGACAAATATAGCCCAAATGCCCTTGAGTACAGAGCAGACAGAACTTAAAGATCCCAAATTACCCATGCCTACTGATAACCAGATTAATATGAATAAAATACAGTCTCTAAAATGCTTTATGCAAATGCTAGAACTCTAAAAAATAAGATGGAAGATTTAGAATATATAGCACTAAATGAGAAGTAAGATTTGATTGGTATCTCAGAGACATGGTGGAAGGAGGACAATCAGTGGGACACTAATACCTGGGTACAAACTATATCGTAATGATAGAGCTGATCAAATTGGTGAAGGGTTTGCACTCTATGTTAGAGAGGGCATTGAGTCACAAAGGATTCAAGTTTTGCAGGAAAAAAAATTCACTGTAGAATCTCTATGGATTGAAATTCCATGTAAAAAGGGGAAGGCGATGGCAGTGGGGGTGTACTATCGACTGCCTGGCCAGAATGAACAAATGGATGATGAAATGCTCAAAGAAATCAAGGAAGCTAACAAAAGTTACAGAACAGTAATAGTAATGGGTGAATTCAATTACCCCGGTATTGACTGGGTCAGTGTCACGGCAGGACATGCTAGGGAGATAAAGCGCCTAGATGAAATAAATGACTGCTTCTTGGAGCAGCTGGTTATTGAACCAACCAGAGAGGAAGCCATATTAGACCTAGTCCTTAGTGGAACACCAGATCTGGTGCAAGAGATAAGGGTATTGGGGCCACTTGGCAATAGTGATTATAGCATGATCGTGTTTGATTTAATTAATGGAGGAGGGATGGTAAGGAAATCCACAGTACTACCTTTTAACTTTCAAAAGGGAGACTATAATAAAATGAGGAAAATAGTTAAAAAAAAACTAAAAGGAGCAGTTGCAAAGGTTAAAGACTTACATCAAGCTTGGGTGTTGAAAAATACTATCTTGGAAGCCCAGAACAGCTGTATTCCACACTTTAAGAAAAGTGGAAGGAAGTCAAAAAAACTGTCAGCATGGTTTAAAAGTGAGGTCAGAGAGGCTGTTGCCAAAAAAGCATCTTTCAGGAAATGGAAAAAAAGAGCCAAAATGACAAAAACTGGAAACAGCACAAGCACTGGCAAGTCAAATGCAAGGCATTGATAAGGCAGGCATTTGAGAAGAAGCTTGCTGTGGAAGCAAAAATGCGTAATAAAGACTTTCAAGTACATTCGTAGCAAAACAACTGTGAGAGAATCAGTTGGACCATTAGATAATGGGTAAAAGGGGCAGTAAGAGGGGACAAGGCTAAAGCGGAGAGACTGAATTAATTCTTTGCTTCGGTCTTTACTGAGGAAGATGTAGGGATGTTACCTATGACTGAAGTGGTATTTAAAGGTGATACTACGGAAGAATTGAAAGAAATATTGATATACCGGGAAGATGTGTAACAACTATTTGATAAACTGAACAGCAGCAAATCACCTGGACCAGATGATATACATCCAAGGGTGTTGAAAGAACTGAACTATGAGATTGCAGACCTGCTATTAGTAAGCTGTGAACTATCATTAAAATCATCTGTAATATCTGAAGATTGGAGGATCGCCACTGTTAATGCCAATTTTTAAAAAGGGTTCCAGGGGTGATCCAGGAAACTACAGACTGATGAGCTTGACGTCAGTACCAGGAAAAAGGGTAGAAACCATCATAAAGAACAAAATTAGTGAACATGTAGATAGTACTGGCTTAATGGGAGACAGCCAACATGGCTTTAGACAAGGAAGATCTTGTCTTACTAATCTGTAATGTTTTTTTGAAGGTGTGAATAAACAGGTAGACAAATGTGAGTCTGTAGATATAGTGTATCTGGACTTTCAGAAAACCTTTGACAAGATCCCTCATCAGAGACTTTTGGCAAAACTAAAAAGTCATGGGATAGGAGGCAGTGTACTATTGTGGATCAGGAACTGGTTAAAAGATAGAAAACAGAGGGTAGGACTAAATGGCCAATTTTCCCAGTGGAAAAAGGTTAATAGTGGAGTACCCCAGGGATCTGTGCTGGGTCCGCTACTTTCTGACATATTCATAAATAAACTGGAAAAGGGAATAATGAGTGAGGTTATCAAATTTGCAGATGACACAAAATTATTTAAAGTTGTTAAAACCCATGAGGATTGTGGAAAATTGCAAGAGGATCTTGATAAATTGGAAGACTGGGCATCCAAATGGAAGATGAAATTTAATGTGGACGAGTGCAAAGTTATGCACCTAGGAAAGAAAAACACAAACTATGGTTATATGATGCAAGGTTACACATTAGGAACCACCACCCAGGAAAAAGATTTAGGTGTCATCGTGGATAACATGTTAAAAACCTCTGCCCAGTGTGCAGCAGCAGCCAAGAGAGCAAATAGAATGCTAGGTATCATAAGGAAAGGAATGGAAAATAAAACAAAGGATATTATAATGCCTTTGTATCGTTCCATGGTGTGAGTATTGTGTACAATTCTGGTCGCCGTATCTTAAAAAGGATATAGCGTTATTAGAAAAAGTACAGAGAAGAGCCATCAAAATGGTAAAGGGGATGGAAGGATACCCCTATGAAGAGAGGCTAAAAAGGTTAGGGCTCTTCAACCTGGAAAAGAGATGGCTGAGGGGAGATACTGTATGATAGAGGTCTATAAATTAATGAATGGAGTAGAATGGGTAAACGTAGATCGATTGTTTGTTATCTGAATATAGAAAGACTAGGGGACATGCAATGAAGCTTGTCAGACAGCTGCCTGGGTGAGAATGTTCACAGTCTTGGCAAGTGCATATATCAATATGATTGGCAAGGGATTGTGGGCAATGCAGTCCATTCACACCAGACACAGCTGCTCACAATAAATAGTTGTGCTTGAGGGTAAAGCCAATAAGATATTTATTTATGGGGTTATTTCTCCCAACACAGATATGCTTGGTAGCACATAAATCAGGTTACTTGCTTTCAGTGTTAAACTTGGAAAAAAAAATCAGGAAAACAACATTTGAACTTGTCAGGCAATCAAAGCAAAAGAATAAAGACCTGGTTGGTAACAAACTGGTCTTTTCTGTAGGCTTTAGCTAATATTCTCTTAGCAGTGTATCAAACAACAAACAAGATCCACAAAGAAAGGAAAAACTGTTCTTTTCAGGTTAACTTCTTATATCTTCCCCCATAGATTCAGAAGTGATTCCCTCAGAGCTCACAAGCAATTAGGTAAGGCTCAATTGCTAGCAGTTACCCAGCTGAAACCCCTTAGCTGGCTTGCTTTCTACTGCGTGGCTAAAAATCCTACTCAGGAGCTTTTCTGAGTAGATTAAAGAACAAGTTTGTATTTCTTTATTTCTTTCTTTATTTATTTATTTAACAGTTATTTATATACCGCTCTTTCCCTTGTTTCAAGTGCGGTTTACATGTAACAGTAGGTTAATTGGTATGAGATATACCAGGACATTTTACATAGAACAGATAAATATAATTTACAAGGAAAGTTGTAACATTACAAGTATAACATATTAGAACATATATACATTGCTAGTTAAATTATTAATCATCATGTAAATGAGTGTGTAGTATGGTTAATTAGTGTATTAGTGTTATTTATTTTTGAGAATAGGGTATATAATATTAAAAATAAATGTTAGCCTGTATCCCTTTGAGAATTCTGTTTTGGGAGTGTATTATAGTGTAATGTAAATAAGTGAGTTTTTAATTTTTTTTTAAATTCTTTTATGTCAGACAGTAGGCGAATGTTGTCAGGTAAATTGTTCCAGAGTATTGGAGCAGAGTGTGAGAAAGCTCTCTTATTGGTTTGTTTTCTGGCTTTTGTAAAATCTTTTGGTATTGTTAAAGTATTTATGTTTCTGCTCCTTTGAGATCGTTTATCAATGTCAAATCTTTTGGATGGTTGCTGTATTTTATAACAGAAAATCACCAAAGGAGTTTAGACAGAGAGCAATCCATGTAAATACAGCCTTCATCTGCATCCTCTCCCCCTTCTTCAACAATCATGGGTTCAATATCATGGATTGGCACAGATGAATTTCTCAATGGAGCACTTTCAGGAGAATACTTGTTTCCCTGCTGTCTTTCAAGGTTAGAGCTAGGGCATAGATCAGTGTTCATACCTGAGCTTCCATTGCTGTTAGAGTTCCTCTCTATATAGCCTGGCCAGTATGTAGTCCAGTTCCTATGTCCAGCCTTCCAATCCAGATCCCTGGACACTGGGTCTCTCTTCACATACCTTCTGGCACGGGTCTTAGGGTCCCTTCCACGTGCAGCCGTCTCCCTCACAGGTACCGTCTGGAGATTCCTAGCTCTGCAGCACCATTCCTCTGGCTTTCCCCAGTCCAATGGTGTATGCTGGCCCTTGGAATGCCTCCCAGTATACGTACTGCTCCGGACTCTTCTAGACCTCTCAAAGGCCTTTCTCTTCTTTCTTCCAAAGGGTTTCTTGCCCTCTCTGTCCGTCCGGTTTGGCTTCTGCTTCTGATGATCCTCCAGATGAAACTGAGGATGAGGATATCCAAGTTGATCATGAAGATGATGCTGATGATTCTCTGTAGAATAAACTCTACCTTTATTCTGCTTAGATGAGTGCTCCTCCCTAACACAGCGCAGCTGTGCTGAATCAGGCCCTGCCCTTTGAGATGAGTGCTTAGGGATTACCTCATAGCCCTCCTGATTGAACACACGTTTCCCCACTTCAACTCCTCTAATGGCTGTTGGAAACCTGGTGCATTCTGGGACTGGTAGTCTTTTATGGGAAAATTCTGTTTTCTTATTTCTACCAGAACTGACAGGTTGCTTGTTCAGAGTCACTTCACCTTTTCTATAGCTCCTTCCTGAGCTATGATAAGCTTCCTTATCACAAGCTACAGCGTTAACTATTTAAGACTAATAAGAGAAAATATTTCTTCACTCAATGTGAAATCAAACTCTGGAATTTGTTACCGGAGGATGTAGTAAAAGCTGTTAGTGTAGCCGGATTTAAAAAAGGTTTGGACAAGTTCCTAGAGGAAAGGTCCATAAGCCATTATTAAAAGGGACCCGGGATATCACTGCTTGACCCAATACAAGCATTGTGGAACCTGTGTCTTTTGGGGAAACTGCTAGGTACTTATGACCTAGATTGGCCACTGTTGGAAACAGGATACTGGGCTTGATGGACCTTGGTCTGACCCAGTATGGCATATCTTATGTTCTCATGAGGTTCTTTTATGTGTATGGGACAGTGGCAAAAGGGATAGCCAGTTGTGCTCACGAGGTTCTTTTGTGTGTATGAAGCTGCAAGGGGATAAATTGAAAGGCAATGTCAGGAAATACTTTTTCACTGAAAGGATGGTGGCTGCTTGGAATGCCCTCCTGATGGAAGTGGTGGGGGCAAATACAGTGACAGAATTCAAAATGTCATGAAACAGATACAGTGGATCCCTTTACAGCAACAGGATAAAATAAAAATAAGCATAACTATCTAAATTCTCAACAAACAGGGGTGCCCTACACGGAGCGGTGTGTTCACCCCTAAACAAAGACATGGGGAGGAGTGACCTGCATGGAGCGGCAGGTGCACCTACTCTTGCCATCATACTGGGCAGACTAGATAGACCATACTGGTCTTTATCTACTGTCATTTAATATGTTAATATGGGACAGTGGGCAGTGGGATAGCTAGGTGTTCTCATGAAGTTCCTTTACATGTACTGAACTTTGGAAGATGCGGTATATAAATGTGTATAAAAAAAAAAATGTATGGGACAATATGTTCTCATGAGGTTCCTTTACGTGTATGGGACGGGATAGCTAGGTGTGCTCATGAGGTTCTTTTGTGTGTATGGGGCAGTGGGCAGTGGGATAGATAAGTGTGCTCATGAGGTTCATGTGTATGGGACAGTGGGATAGCTATGTATGCTTATGAGGGGTTTTTTTGGTGTATGGGACAGTGGCAAGTGGGATAGCTAGGTATGCTCACGAGGTTCTTTTATGTGTATGGGACAGTGGCAAGTGGAACAGCTAGTTTATTTATTTAGACAGTTTTTGTATACCACCTTATCCTTCAATCAAAGTGGTCACAACACAATTGGGGGATACATTTAACACGAGGGGATATGAGACACATACACTAATACTGACAGGGAACATGGGCTATGGAGGATTAAGTGGCTTGCCGAAGACCACAAGGAGCACCTGTGGGACTAGAAACCCCAGTCCTTCCGGCCCAAGGTTGCTGTCCTCTAGTGGGATTTGAACCCCCGACCTTCCGGCCTGAGGTACCTTGCCCCATCCACTAGGCCACTCCTCCCTATGTGCTAGTTGTGCTCACGAGGTTCCTTTGTGTGTATGGGACAGTGGGCAGTGGGATAGCTTGGTGTGCTCACGAGGTTCTTTTGTGTGGGTGGGCAGTGGGATAGCTAGGTGTGCTCACGAGGTTCCTTTGTGTGTATGGGACAGTGGGCAGTGGGATAGCTTGGTGTGCTCACGAGGTTCTTTTGTGTGGGTGGGCAGTGGGATAGCTAGGTGTGCTCACGAGGTTCCTTTGTGTGTACAGGACAGCAAGAAGTGAGTTAGCTGGGATGCTCCACTAAGCTCTTCTCTTTATGGGACATTGAGAAATAGGTTTACTAGGATGCTCTATCATGCTTGTCTGTGTATGGGAGAGCGAGAAGTAAGATAGCCAGGTGTACTCATGAAATTCCTTCATGTGTATAGGAAAAGAAATAGGTTAGCCAGGTGTGCTCTGTAGAGATTATTAGTAGCACAAAAATAAGTTAGGTTCTCAGTTATGTCCAGTGGAGATTAGCTACTGATACCCAGCCCGAAGTTCTATGAGTTATGCTGGTAATGAGCCGCGGAAGAAGTCTGGTCTATATATATATATATATATAATATTTTATTATGACAACAAAATAGAAAAATATACAAACATATAGCTAAAGATATATAATTAGAAACATGAGGTAGCAGTTTGTTGCGACACAGAATTACAATTAGACAAAGTGATAAATCACTAATTAGTAACCAGATGTCACTGATTCACTCTGCATTGAGAAAAGTTATGGAATAAGTTTCTAGCTAAACATTGCCCATCCGGAGGAGGAGAGAGAGAGAGACTGTACCTTAGCTTCGTCTGGTACTCTGGTGGCTGGGGTCCGGAGACTCTGGAGCAGCACAAGTCCAAGGAGGCAGCTAAGCTAGATAACGCAGGCTACAGCCCTTTTGGATGCGAGCCGCGGGAGAACACAGAACCGAAGGTATCTGTGAAAGTCTTCTCAGTCCTTTGGACAATGGCCTTGCACACACGTAGTGTGTCTGTCTTGCAGACAGATCAGGTAGCAGATACCAGGTAAGCAAGGCGCAAAAAGCGCAAAGGTTCTTCTGCACAAACTGTATTACATAAGAACATAAGATATGCCATACTGGGTCAGACCAAGGTCCATCAAGCCCAGTATCCTGTTTCCAACAGTGGCCAATCTAGGTCATACGTACCTAGCAGTTTCCCCAAAAGACACAGGTTCCACAATGCTTGTACTGGGTCAAGCAGTGATATCCTGCGTCCCTTCTTTTTTTCCCCATTTACTGTTTATTAGAAAGCCATCAAAAAACATAAGCTACATTCACAATTTTCTTTCTACATTTTTTTTGTTGTTTCCCCCTCCCCCTACCTCTCCCCCCTCCCCACTAGCAAATCACACAGATTATATGGGGTTGACATTACACATTCCTGTTTTCTATCAAACTCTACATAGGCGAACATTTAGTAACATCCTCATCCACTACTTGCCACTCAGTGGGGTTAGACACGTACCCTCACCTCTAGTAGGACCCTAGCGACACCCTAGAGCCACATGCCAGTAGTCCCTTCCCCACTGCAGTCTCATCCAATCTCATTCGCCAGCAGCCTGCATTAACTCATAACCCATGTCAGAGGCCTCCAAAAAAAAAAAAGGAAAAAACACCACTCCTCATTAGAGATTCCCAGCCTCAATTCTTCTGCTCCTTACAATTAAGATACGGACCCCAAATTCCCTGGAAGCCCATCAATTGTCTCTGATGGAGAGCTGTGAGTCGATACATCAAGCACAGATGTTCCA
This sequence comes from Ichthyophis bannanicus, assembly GCA_033557465.1. NCBI lineage: Eukaryota > Metazoa > Chordata > Amphibia > Gymnophiona > Ichthyophiidae > Ichthyophis > Ichthyophis bannanicus. The sequence continues at coordinate 103,790,681 of CM066051.1, read as the reverse complement.
CTTTCTCTTTAACTTCCAGCACCGTAGGCACCTCTACCGATCGCCACCTATGCGCAATCAACTGTCTTGTAGCCAAACACACTATGCCCCCCCCCCATCCACATCCCCCCTTATTTCCTCCGTCATTTCCTACATTTAACAAAGCCAAGCATGGACCCAACCCAATGTCCTCCCCCAGCACCTCCTGCATCCACTCCCCCACTCCTTGCCATAAGGGGCCTAGCTTAGCACACTCCCACCATATATGAAGGACAGACCCTTCTTCCCCACACTCTCTCCAACACCTTGCAGACCCTCCTTGCCACTTCTGCAGTCTTAGGGGGGGTCAAATGCCACCGGTATAACATTTTATAGTTGTGCTCTAGAATATTGCTAGACACCACCCCTTTAAATAAGCCCTTACACACCCGTTCCCACTGTTCCCCATCCCCACTCCTCCCCAAATCTTCCCCTCACACTCTCCTATGGTGCCAGTTATCATAATTCTCTACTACTATGGCCTTATACAGCCTAGATATGAGTCCTTTAACTTGCCCTCCCTCAAAGAGCCCATCAGTTTCCCTCCCCATCTCTCCCTCTCCCTTTTTAGCTAATTCCTGACAGAAGTGGAGAGATTGCACAAATTTATATTGATCCACATTTGGCAATTGGAACTCCAATTGCAAGTCCTCAAACCTCACCCACTCTCCCCCTTCTTTAAACTGCCCCACAATTCGCAGCCCCCTATCCGCCCACCTCCGAAACGTAGGGTCATCTTCTCCCGGGGGGAAACTCCAGGTTATCTACCAGCGGCTGAAATTTCGAGCACCCATGAACTCGATACCATCTGCTCTGCCATCTCCGCCAGTGTTGCAATGTAAGTACTATAAAAGGGTTCCGCAGTTTTCTCCTAAATGTATCTTCGCCCCGACACCAAATTACGTTTTTAAAATCTATCCTTTGATGCAGCCCTAGTCTCTCCATCTGCACCCATTCCACATGCCCCCTCAACTCCCACTCAAAAACCGCCCGAACGCATGCCGCTTCCTAATACCGAGCCCCAAACCCCCTACTTTATGTGCGCACAGGATGGTTCTTGCCATCCGTGGCTTTTTCCCATTCCAAATATACTTCATGATCTTAGATTGCGACTATTTAGGAAACCCGTTGGTACTTCAACTGACAAATTCATAAACAGATATAATATTCTGGGGACCACTATCATCTTCACCAAATCAATTCTCCCCAGCCAGGATATCTCCAACTTCCCCCATTCATCCAGAGTCCAAAACATTTTATTTCGCCACCCAATAATTCTCCTGAAACAACATATTGCGTTTAGATGTAATTTGTATTCCCAAATACTTAATACTACCTTTCACCCACCTAAAGGGAAATTTGTGCCTCAGGCGGCCTTCAACCTCACTGCTCACGGAAAGGTTGAGCACCTCAGATTTTGAGGCGTTCATACGGGAGCCGGACACTATAACTACTTAGCTCCTCTAAGACCACTCCCAATGATCGCTCCAAGTTAGATAGAAAAAACAAGACATCATCAGCAAACAGTGAGACCTTGTGGGTGAGCTGACCTACCGGGATCCCCGAAATATTCTCCCGATCTTGAATACTCTGGGCCATAGGTTCCATAGCTAAAATAAACAGCAGGGGGGGAATAGTGGGCATCCCTGCCAAGTGCCCCTCTCTAACTCAAACAACCGTGTTATGGAGCCATTTATCTTTAAGCAGGCCATGGGCATTTGATACAGAATCTGTACCCATTGTAAGTATTGCCCCGCTATACCCACCTTCTCTAACACTCTAAATAAAAAATTCCAATTAACCCTATCAAAAGCCTTTTCAGCATCTACTGCCAGAAAAGCCAGTTCTTCCCCATTCTCCTCTCCCCACCACAGCACATTCAGGGCCCTGCGGATATTGTCCGAAGTGTACCTCCCGGGCACGAAACCTGACTGATTCGGGTGAATCAGTTGTTCCAAGAACGGCATTAATCTATTAAACCAGTATCCACGTAAAGATCTTAAGGTCCACTCCCAACAATGAAATAGGTCCAACAGGTCTTTCCCTTCCTTATGTATTATACTGATCCCCGCCAAACGTAGAGAGGCCGACATCCTATGTTCCCTGCCAAAGGAATTATACATGTTTGCAAGGGGTCCTACCAAACTCTCTGCAAATACTTTATAAAAACTATTTGGATAGCCATCCATCCCAGGAGTCTTATACTTCTTTAGGTTCTTAATTACTGCCAATATCTCCTGCTCACCAGTCGGGTCAGAGAGTTCCTCTGCCTCTACGGCCGATAAATGGGGCAGGTCTACCCTTCCCAGATATTTCTCTATTCCCTCCTCTTCCGCCCCATCTTCCCGTGAGTACAGTTGCTGATAATATTGAACAAACCTTTCTTCTATCTCTTTCTCTTCCTGTAACACTTTCCCCCCTGCATCCCTGATGCTAATAATGACATTCCTAGTCTTTACCTTCTTCACTTTGTGGGCCAATAACCTCCCTGCCTTATTGCTGAATTCAAAATATTTCTGCTGCATCATGTTAAGCTTATTTCTAATATCATGCATATTCAACTCACTGAGCTCCCCATGCAAGGTCTGTAGCTCCCTCCTCAGCCTGGCATTGCCTGGTTCTTTTTTCAGCATGCTTTCACTTTCCCTAATTTTTGCTAACAACAGATCTTGTTGCTGTAACCTCTTCTTCTTATGATATGCCCCCAAGGCAATGAACGTCCCCCTTACTACCGCCTTCAAGCAGTCCCAAACTACACCAGGGGAGCAGTCCCCTGTATCATTCAGTAACATATATTCTTCTATCACCTCCTTAATCTGTTTCACTACTCCCTTGTCCTCCAACAGGGATTAATTTAACTTCCACCATGTCCTATTTATTTTTGGATCCCCCATTAACATTTTACAAATGACCGGGGCATGATCGGACCATGTACGCTCTCCCTTATCTTACTTTTCTGCATCTCAGTCATTAGGAACTTATCAATCAGAAACATATCAATTCGAGAATAGCTCCCATGGACCGCTGAGAAAAAAAAAAGAGTAATCCCGTTGCCCCCCCATTTACCTCCTGCCATACGTCCACCAGGTCTAACCCCTTTAAAAGTTTCTTCAGACTAGTATGATGCTGCCTTGGCGTCGAAGAAGCCCCCCTTGATGTATCAAGAAGCAGGTCTAGGGCAACAGTGAAGTCCCCTCCCACAATCAAATTTCCCTCCACCTTCCCAAGTAGCACAAGCTGAAGCTCCCGGAAGAACTGCGCTTGGTTGACATTTGGTGCATACACACTCACTAGGGTGTAGGTGTTCTGACCCCACTGTAATTTAACAATCTACCCTTTTTATCTTTGATTACTTCCCCAACTTTCCCCATAACTCCGGTGGATAAAAGAATGCCCACCCCACACTTTTTTCTCTCCAATCTATTAGAGGCAATGAACTGCTGGGAGTAACGGGGATGCCTCACCCTCTTCTCGTCTTTAACAAGTAGATGAGTTTCTTGAGTGAAGATAATATCCCCCTTCAGCCTCTCACACTCTTTCGGTAACAGTTGTCTCTTATTAAAGGAGTTGAGGCCTCTGACATTCAGTGTCACTAAATTTATCTCAGGCATTTACATTTCCCGTCTCCTAAATATTCCCCCCCCCCTTCTTCTGCTTTCTCCCTCCTGTTCCCCTCTTCCCCTCTCCCCACCCTTCCACCCCTCCATCAAAAGGATCCATTCACCAATCCCTTTCTGGTGACCTCAGGCTAGAGCGAACCCCCAGTACTCCTTTAAGCCATTAACCCCTAGAAGGAAACCCCACAGTACCACACACTTTGAATCCCACTGCACCCTCCCCTGTACTGGCTTCTTTCAAACATATTAACTGAACTACACCCTTCTACTACCCACTTATAGTAAACATATGTAAACAACAGTAGCTATGCATAATAAAGCATCTTCCCTCATGTTGACTTCCCAAACAGCCCACCCATAATCCCGCTAGGTGTTTATTTCCACCACATCACCAGGTCAAAAAACCATGGCTAACACAACCAACATTCATTTTGTCAGTCTTTGACGCCTCAGCCTTTTCTCCCTGCCAGACACCCGGCTCCACTGCTTCTGGGGACTTTTTCCAGGGCCCCTGCTACTGAATTGATCTTGGGCATCCATCGGCTTTTCAGGGACATCGGACCATCCTGCTTGCTTCATGGATGCTAAAACCGCCTCCACTGAATGTACAGTTATTGCTTTTGTATTTATAGTATACTGTAAACCCACAGGGAACAGCCAGCAGTATCGTACATTCTCATCCCTCAGTCTCTGAGTCACCGCTTGGTATTCCCGCTGCTTCCTTATGGTAATGATAGAAAGATCCGCAAACACGTCCACTTCAGCACCCTGCTACTGTATTTTCCCCAGCTGTCTGGACGCCCTCAACACCAGCTCTTTGGACCTAAATTCATGCAGACAAATTACCACGTCTCTCATTTTGTTTTCCTTCCGTGGTCTCAGAGCTCTATGGGCCCTGTCTATAGTCAGACAGACTCTTTCCACCGCCATGTAAGCTGCTTTAAGGACCACACCGTAGAACTCTTCTGCCGAACTTATATAATTTGTGGTACCTTCACCTTCAGGTATCCCTCTTAGGTGTATGTTAGACCTCTGGGATCTATTTTCTAGATCCTCCACCTTTAGCCACAGTTTCTCCTGCACCTCACCTAGAGTGTCCAGACGCTGTTCGCAGGAGCCCCATCGGGTCTCGTGCTCCTCCACTCTGTTCTCCGTTTCCTCGAGCCGTGCTCCCAGCGAGGCCATATCGCTTTTTAGTTCCTAGAGCCAGCCTTGTACTTCGGTCTTTAGTGCCCCGTACTCCTGCCTGGTGGAGTCCAACCACTCCTTTAGCTCTCTCCGGAGGGCCTGAATCGCACACACCGTGCCTTTCACACACTGTTTCGTCAACTCCGCCTTGGTCTCCTCCGTTTGCAGCCATTTTCCCCACGTGGCTTCTCGGGCCCACGCCGCCTTTGAAGGAGAAGGATTTTAAGTCAACTCCTGATCTTCTCACCGCCATCCGCTCCTCTCTCCCCACTCAGCTGGATATTATATCGTTCAGAGGGAGGGAGGGCTGCAACACTACTCTTGGTTTCCCTTCATGGGTGCTTATTTTCTCCTTTTTACTGGAGCTCCTCTTTCAAGCATCTAACTCTGCTCTGATGTCACCGGAACCTCCTGGGTCCCTTCTTAATAATGGTTTATGGACCTTTCCTCCAGGAACTTGTCCAAACCTTTTTTAAACCCAGCTACACTAACAGCCTTTACTACATCCTCCGGTAACAAATTCCAGAGTTTGATTACACGTTGAGTGAAAAAATATTTTCTTTTATTAGTCTTAAATAGTTTACCCTGTAGCTTCATTGCATGTCCCCTAGTCTTTCTATATTCTGATAACGTAAACAATCGATCTACGTTTACCCGTTCCACTCCATTCATTAATTTATAGACTTCTATCATATCTCCCCTCAGCCGTCTCTTTTCCAGGTTAAAGAGCCCTAACCTTTTTAGCCTTTCTTCATAGGGGTATCCTTCCATCCCCTTTTACCATTTTGGTGGCTCTTCTCTGAACCTTTTCTAATAATGCTATATGCTTTCTAAGATACGGCGACCAGAATTGCACACAATATTCAAAGTGCGGTCTCACCATGGAACGATATAGAGGCATTATAATATCTTTTGTTTTATTTTCCATTCCTTTCCTTTCCTTATGATACCTAGCATTCTATTTGCTCTCTTGGCCGCTGATGCACCCTGGGCTGAGGGTTTTAACATGTTATTCACAATGACGCCTAAATCTTTTTCCTGGGTGGTGGTTCCTAATGTGGAATCTTGCATCGTGTAACCATAGTTTGGGTTGTTCTTCCCTAGGTGCATAACTTTGCACTTATCCACATTAAATTTCATCTGCTATTTTGTTGCCCAGTCTTCCAATTTATCAAGATCCTCTTGCAATTTTCTACAATCCTCTTGGTTATTTTTTTAACAACTTTAAATAGTTTTGTGTCATCTGTAAATTTGATAACCTCACTCGTTATTCCCTTTTCCAGGTCATTTATGAATATGTCAAAAAGCAGCAGACCCAGCACAGATCCCTGGGGTACACCACTATTTACCTTTCTCCATTGGGAAAATTGGCCATTTAGCCCTACCCTCTGCTTTCTATCTTTTAACCAGTTCCTGATCCACAATAGTACACTGCCTCCTATCCCATGACTCTTTAGTTTTGCCAAAAGTCTCAGATGAGGGACCTTGTCAAAGGCTTTCTGAAACTCCAAATACACTATATCAACCGACTCACCTTTGTCTACCTGTTTATTCACACCTTCAAAAAAAATAACAGATTAGTAAGACAAGATCTTCCTTGTCTAAAGCCATGTTGGCTGTCTCCCATTAAGCCATGACTATCTACATGTTCAGCAATTTTGTTCTTTATGATGGTTTCTACCATTTTTCCCGGTATTGACGTCAGGCTCACCGGTCTGTAGTTTCCCGAATCACCCCTGGAACCCTTTTTAAAAATTGATGTTACGTTCACCATCTTCCAATCTTCAGGTATTACAGATGATTTTAATGATAGTTCACAGATTACTAATAGCAGGTCTGCAATCTCATATTTCAGTTCTTTCAACACCCTTGGATGTATATCATCCGGCCCAGGTTATTTACTACTCTTCAGTTTATCAAATAGTTGTAAAACATCTTTCCGATGTATCGATATTTCCTTCAATTCTTCCGCACCTTTAAATACCACTTCAGTCATGGGTAACATCCCTACATCTTCCTCAGTAAAGACCGAAGCAAAGAATTCATTCAGTCTCTCCGCTATCGCCTTGTCGCCTCTTAGTGCCCCTTTAACCCCTCTATCATCTAATGGACCAACTGACTCTCTCACAGGTTTTTTGCTACGAATATACTTGAAAAAGTCTTTATTACGCGTTTTTGCTTTCGCAGCAAGCTTCTTCTCAAATTCTCCCTTTGCCTGTTTTATCAATGCCTTGCATTTAACTTGCCAGTGCTTGTGCTATGTCCAGGTTTTGTCGTTTGGCTCTTTTTTCCAGTTCCTGAAAGATGCTTTTTTGGCAACAGCCTCTCTGACCTCACCTTTAAACCATGCTGGCAGTTTTTTAGACTTCCTTCCACTTTTCTTAAAGCATGGAATACAGCTGGTCTGGGCTTCCAAGATAGCATTTTTCAACAACATCCAAGCTTGATGTAAGTCTTTAACCTTTGCAACTGCTCCTTTTAGTTTTTTCTTAACTATTTTCCTCATTTTATCATAGTCTCCCTTTCGAAAGTTAAAAGGTAGTAATATAGATTTCCTTACTATCCCTCTTCCACTAATTAAATCAAACACGATCATGCTATGATCACTATTGCCAAGTGGCCCCAAAACCCTTATCTCTTGCACCAGATCTGGTGTTCCACTAAGAACTAGGTCCAATATGGCTTCCCCTCTGGTCGGTTCATGAACCTGCTGCTCCAAGAAGCAGTCATTTATTTCATCTATTATTATTATTATCTATTATTATTATCTAGGAACTTTATCTCCCTAGCATGTCCTGCCGTAACACTGACCCAGTCGATACCGGAGTAATTTAAATCACCTTATTATTACTGTGCTGTAACTTTTGTTAGCTTCCTTAATTTCTTTGAGCATTTCATCATCCATTTGTTCATTCTGGCCAGGCGATCGATAGTACACCCCCACTGCCATCGCCTTCCCCTTTTTACATGGAATTTCAATCCATAGAGATTCTACAGCTAATTTTGTTTCCTGCAAAACTTTAATCCTTTCTGACTCAATGCCCTCTCTAACATAGAGTGCAACTCCTCCACCAATTTGATCAGCTCTATCATTACGATATAGTTTGTACCCAGGTATCACAGTGTCCCAATTGTTGTCCTCCTTCCACCATGTCTCTGAGATTCCAATCATATCTAACCTCTCATTTAGTGCTATATATTCTAACTCTCCCATCTTATTTTTTAGACTTCTAGCATTTGCATACAAACATTTTAGAGTCTGTATTTTATTCATATTAATTTGGCTATTGGTAGGCATGGGTAATTTGGGATCTTTAAGCTCTGTCTGCTCCATACTTGAGGGCATTTGGGCTACCTTACTCTTTTTTGGAACCTCTCTGCTTTTGGTAGTATCCTTCAAGGATACATTCTTCCGAACCATGCGCTCTTGTGCAACTGTCGGCTTTCCCCTATTATCTAGTGTAAAAGCTGCTATATCTCCTTTTTAAAGGTTAATGCCAGCAGCCTGGTTCCATCCCATCACCCTTGACCAGGCATCACCCTTGACCAGCGTCTCAATATGAAAACTCACATAAAAGATACAACAAAACTAATATATCACAAGATACGTACACTACGCCACTTACGACCTCTACTGGAACCCACAGATTTCAGAACCATCTACCAAGCCTTGGTGATGCCACACCTCGATTTCGCAAATGCAATTCTATACGGTCTCCCACAATCAACTTTGGCAGCAGTATTCATTGCCAATTGGAGAGGATTCAGAGTACTTGAAGGAATATCAAAAGCAGACCACATAACTCCAATCCTAAAAAGGCTCCACTGGCTACCGACCAATGCCAGAATCCAACATAAGATCATAATCACCACTTTCAAAGCCTTAAACAATCAAACACCCTCAACCATCACTGATCTATTACACACCCAGACCCCCAATAGAACCAGAAGATCAGCAGCAATAAATACCTTAATTGTCCCGAAAGAAACAGTCAGATGCACTAAGGAAACATCCAAAAGAGCCTTTAGCATTCATGCCCCAGTAGCATGGAATGCCCTCCCACCAGAATTGAGAGCCATAACCAGCCTAACAATTCAGGAAAAAACTCAAGCACTACCTATTCTCAAGCTACTTCCCAGTATAGATTTTCCTAAGAGAAATAGTCACACCATGTACAGATCCAGAGAATTTCGACTGTGAATAACTGTAAATAGTTTACCCTGTTTCTTCCAAGTTCTTAAACCCCTGTTTCTTGTAAAATGCACTACAGTTACCCTGTATGTATATGCTCTGTTCCATGTAAACCGCGCTGATGTTAATAGTGCGGTATATAAGAAATGTTAAATAAATAATCCTGGTTAAGGTGAAGCCCATCCCTTCGGAAGAGCCCCTTCTTTCCCCAGAATATTCCCCAGTTCCTGACAAATCCAAAACCCTCATCCTTGCACCATTGTCTCATCCACGCATTGAGACTCCGGAGCTCTGCCTGCCTTTTGGGTCCTGCGCGTGGAACAGGAAGCACTTATTAAAAGAGGGCTGCTACACAGTACCCTGTCCTGTGCTTCTGAGGTAAGTTGTGACCAACTTCCTGGGTGATTAGCAATCCTTGCTTAGATAGGAGGAGTCTTTCAAAATGGCCTTTTGACCTGCCACTTGGCGTTAACACCTACTGAAAAGGTTTCACAGGTCTCTAGCCCCCTAGGTAGAAGGCCTCTTTGTAAAGGTCTCTAGAAGACTTTATTTGTTGCTCAAAGAATACTGATCCTCTTTTGCATTTTATGCTAAGTTATATTCTGATTTGATTTAAATTAAAGCTCTTTGCTGCTGCTAGGCTCTGACTTATTATGAAATTTAAACTAAACTAAATTTAAACTAAACTTATTATGAAATAAATAAACTAGAAGCTCTCTGCTGGATCTAAATCGAACCAGAAAGCTCTCCTATGTGTTTTAAATGTAAACTAAAAGTACTTTGCTGATAGTAGGCCCTGAGTGAGTATTAAATTTAAACTACAAGCTCTCTGCTGGGTATGAAATCTAATCAGAAAGCTCTCTTCTGTGTTTTAAATTTAAACTGCTGCTACTAGGCCCTGACTGATTTAACAAATACACTGGGTTCACAGATTAATCAGCTTTAATCCAAAGAAGTCCCTTCAGAAAAATTCCCAGAAGTATAAACTCGCAGATCTCTCTCCAGAAGTAGCAGTCCCCTTTTCTAGTCCTTCAAGACTAGAAAAGGGGACTGCTATTATTCTTTGTGATGAGTCTCCATCCTAGATCCGGTGATTGGTTGGCACAAGACAGTCCGAGGTGTTCAGTGAATCAGGAGGTTGGTTACAGGCATCTTTCTTGCAGACAAAGGATCCATAGTAAGATGTCATGCGAAGGAAACGGTATGTCGTTTCTGGGCATAGGTACAAGTGTCTAAGGCCAGTAGAGCCATCTATAGATAAGCACTGGAGAAGCAGATGTTCTTGCATGTGGGCCGTGAATTAGCCAGGAGCAATGGACTTCAGTATGCATACATAGAAGCGCTTGGCAAGCAGTTGCTTGAAGGTCAAGTCTGTGGCTGAACACAGAAAAAGTCCTTTGCAACAAGAACCATCTTATTTGGTCAGCTTTGGTTCAGGCTTTAGCTGCTGAGCAGGCCGGAGATCTGCAGGTGCAGAATTGCAGGGGTACCAGCCCTACAGCTCACAAGGTTCTTTCTTTGTGTATCTCAAGTGGAGTGTATGTGTATATGTCTCGGGGGATGTGCGTCTCTGTGTCTCAGAGGGGGGAGACTGGGTGTGCGTGTGTATATAAATATATATGTTAGGGGGTCTGTCTGAGCACAGTCTCTCTTGGGTCAGTATTTTGCTGAGGCAATCCGTGTTTTTCTTAAGCACCAGCTACCATAGCTGCCAGTATCAGGATAGGGGCCAGTTCTAAATGTCCGGATACTATGACCAGTATTATTCATGTGGTGACAATATTCAACGCCACTTAGGATGTCTAGTTGCTGCCTTAGCTATCAGCATAGCTATCTGTATAACAGCATTGACTATAACTTTCAGCTCTGTCCATGCGCTAAGTGGTCCGATGGAATATTCAGTGGTACGGTCTGTACAGGGCTGCTAAATATCCCTCTCACCGGATCTGTTTAGTGGGTGCTGTGAACCGGTTAAGTTCCTTTGAAAACTGTCCTGTGGGTTTTTGTCAAGGAGAAGAAAGCATTGTATATTTATGGGTGGATGTCTGGGGGGAGGAGGAAGAGTATATGGGGGTATTTTTGGGGGGAGGGGGGGATGTTTTCTGTGTATGTCTTGGAAGGGGAGGGTGTATATGTGTATTTCTTGTGGGAAACTGATGTTTATTTCTGGAGGGGGTCTATTGGTGTTTTGGGAAGAGAGAGCGAGGTTGCATGGGTATATTGCTGGTGAATGAGGCAGTGGTATTTTTGAGGGAGCTCTGTATATTTTGGGTGCGTGTGAGTCCTTGTGTGTATTTCTTACTCTCTGTGTGTATGTCTTTCTGACTGGGGGGAAGGAACCTGCATGGATGTATTGAGGGGTTGAAGCTATGGAATGTAGGCATTGTAGGGGAGGAATTGTGTCTATCGGTGAGGGGGGAGGCTGTGGTGTGTATGTGTTGTTGGAGGAGGGGGTGAAGCATGCTGTGTTTTTCTTGTAGGAGAGAAAGAGGGTGTCTGGGTATATTTCTGGTGGATGAGGCAGTGAAAATTATTTCTTGAGGGTCTAAATATATTAGGCATTAGTGTATTCCTGTGTGTATTTCTGATAAGACATACATACTCACACTATTTCTGATTGGGGGGAGGAACTTGTGTGTATTTCCTTAGGGGGGGTAAGGCTACAGGGCACATTTCTGATGGTCTGTGTGATTCTTGTAGGGGAGGAATAGTGCTGTGTATTTCTCTGAGAGGAGACTGTGATGTGTATCTGTGGAGGGGATTGTAGGAGGGATCGGTATGTATACTGGGGGAGTGGATATGAGGCTGTGGTGTGTATGTTTTGGGGGGTTGCAATATGATGTTTATTTCTTGCGGGGAGTTAGACTGTGTTATTCAGATGTTGTAGAGGGGATGTGAGTTTGTGGTAAGTATGTGTTGGGGGATTGCAGTATGATATGTTTCATGGGGGGGAGATAGGCTGTGTTATGTAGGTGTTGTAGGGGGGATATGAGTCTATATGTGGTATATATATGTGTTGGGGGGCTGCAGTATAGCAAAATTAGACTTATCTGCTAATTGTTCCTTGAGGAATTCCAGTCCAGTCCCGAACCTCTGGGTAGTGCACCCCCTCCAGCAGCTTGGAGACTGAGCATGTGCAAAACTGAAGCCACCAGTACAACTACCGCTGGCACCACCCATCAGCTCCCAGTACCTATTGACAAAGCAGACTCACAGGAGCAAATAATAAGTAAATAAAGTAGCAAATAGTACTATAACTCAACCAAAGAGATCAAAATTCCCTCCCAACCCGAGAGGAGGAACCCTTAGCTCCCACTCCGAAGAGAGAAATGACATATCATGGCTTATCTGACAAAAAAAACTGAAGGCCGCGAAAAACCACCCTGAAGAAACAAACCGAACCGCACAGACTGTCTCTTCACATCCGAACCTCTGACTGAAATCTAGGTGGGATCCGGGACTGGACTGGAGTTCCTCAAGGAACAACAATTAGCAGGTAAGTCTAATTTCACTTTCCTTATCGTCCCTCCAGTCCAGTTCTGAACCTCTGGGATGTAACAGAGCAGTAGCGTACTAATGGGAGGGACCTGCCAGACCGGCAGGCAGCACTGCCGACCTGAAACAGGCCTCCCTTGCTGCCTGGACATCCAGGCGATAATGCTTAGTAAAGGTATGCAGGGAAGACCAAGTGGCTGCCTTGCAAATTTTCACAAGAGGCACTATACTCCACCCAGGATGCTGCCTGTGCCCTAGTAGAATGAGCGCTGTTGCGCACGCCCCTGGTGGCCAGTGGTCGCAAGGGCAGGTGGGACATAAACTTTTATTGTTATGATAGGAGAGTCCTTTAAGAACCAAGTGGTCTTAGTGGTTTTTAGCTCCAATCTTTAAAGAAATCCATGAAAGCAGAGTGGTGGGAAGAAAAAGGCATTTATTCCCTTTACGCATGGGTTCAAAACTGGGTTACAACTCATATTCCTAGATATTTCCGCTGCCTTCGACTCCGTTAATCACAATCAACTCCTCACTCGCCTCTTGGAGAAGGGAATCCGTGGCCTCGCATGGGAATGGTGTAAGTCTTACCTATCGGAACGCTGGCAGCATGTCAGAGTTGGTTCCACCACATCCGCACCTTTCCACCAACATCAAGGTGTTCCGCAAGGATCTTCTTTATCTGCGCTGCTGTTCAATGTATACATGCAGCCTATATGTGACATCATACGCACCTTCGACATCTCCACGCTAATCTATGCCGACGACGTCCTGCTGTTTACACCATTTAAAGTCAAACAACCAGACTTCACCAACCTTATTCACTGCTTCAACGCCATCACGGACTGGTTATTATCTCAAAACCTCCGTATAAACTTCAAGAAGACCGAAGTTCTGTTCATATCAAGAAACAAAGAATTCTCCCCCCCCCATCATCCCTAAGAGTAAGAGATGCAGAACTCCCTAGTAAACCCTCCATTCGCTACCTAGGGATTACACTGGATCAGCATTTTGACTTTAAGGAACACATACGGAACACCACCAGATCTGTCTACAATAAAATCAGAATGCTAAGGCACCTCAGACCCATGTTACCTCATAACAACTTCCGGACCATTTTCCAGGCCCTCACACTACCTCACTTTGATTATGCAAACGTCGTCTTATACGGACTCCCCAAGAACATCCTTAATCCGCTCCAACTCGCTATGAATGCGGCTGCAAGGGTGCTCTGTGGTCTAGCAAGATTAGACCGTATCACCCCGATTCTCATGGAACTCCACTGGCTACCAATTCATTGCAGGTTAACCTATAAAATCCTTCTCATCACTTTCAAGATCATCAACAGCCTTGCCCCCACGTCCCTCAGTGATCTCATCTCCCTCACCCCGAAAAACAGAATGAGAAGGTCAATAACTGACAACACCCTGATCATCCCCAAAGAGTCCATCAAATGTACCCAGACAACCAAGAAAAGGACTTTTGCCTTCTATGCACCAAAATGCTGGAATGACCTCCCACCTGAAATAAGAGCAATCAAAAACCTCACTCAATTCCGCAAGGCAATCAAGCACCACATTTTCCTTCTCCACTTTGCACAAGCATCAAATCCGCTTCCGATCATCCGCACTCCAAAACCCACAAACTCTCAATCTCCACTCCCAATTTCCTCATAAGCAATTTTGCCACAAGTTCTCTGCTGTCTTGCCTTAGCCCTTCTTGAGAATACTATGAATCTAAAATATTTTGTACATATGTATACAGTTTACCCTGTTGTTCCAAGTTTAAGTCTCCTGTTATAATGTAAGCACACAATTGTCCTCTGAATGTGCAACCTTTGTTATATGTAAACCGCACTGAAAACAAATAGTGCGGTATATAAAAGATGTTAAATAAAATAAATAAAGCAAATGTCCTTAAATTCAGGAATGAAAGAAACTCGGTGTTTAAAGGAAAAACTGTTAAACTTCACAGTAGTAGCAGTGCTCAAAAATAGCTTCCAGCTTGAAGCCACATTTTCATTATTCTTCTGCTTAGCAAATTAAAGACACTCTGAAGACAATACAGGCAGTTCATAAGTCTAGCAAAGACTATGCTACTGGAAACACAGAGAGAGCAATCCATATCTTCCTCTGATAACTGCTCAACCAGTTCCACTTGCATCGGCTCTGGAGAAGATATGTCTACCTCTGTGTCATCAGTTTCTTGGATAATATGTTCTGGATGTTTATATATCTCCTGAAGCACTTGTCAGTGTCTTGGGCCTAGCCTGGGGCGTTGGCCACGTGCTATACTAGGATTAGCTGTGCTTTCTCTTCTGAAAGGTTTTACACTACCTTCACAAGAACTTTTAAAAGGTACAGCTTTCCTCCTAGGAATGTAGTTAGCATACCTTGCATTGCAGCAGCATGAAGACGAGAAGTTTTCTCCTTTTGCTTGCTTCCCCCACTCAGAAGCTTGGTGCCAATCTTTTCTTTGAAAGTTTGGTTTACCTTTCAGCCTTGGAATCAGCTCCACTGGTAAGCGCCTGCTTCTGCATAAGCCCGGTTCCTGGCTTCCCTGCTCAGCCTGACTCTGCTTTCCCAGCTGATTCTCCTTTGGTTCCTGCTTGCAATTAGTGCATTGCTTTCGCCTCTGCCAGCAAACAGCTTTCTCTCCAGCTTGACCCGGTCCTCCTCTAGCTCGAGGTGGTCCTCTCCTAGCTTGAGCTGGTTCTCCTCTAGCTTGAGCTGGTTCTTCTTTAACTCCTGGTGGTCCTCCTCTCCAGTCTTCCTTCCTCTCCTTATAAAGCACTCCTGCCTTTGAGGAATGTGAATTGTTTGTCAGGTGCTCTTGACCAGCTGGGCGTGGCCCTTCAGTCTCTCTGAATGTACTCCTGCTCCCTCTAGCTGGTCCCTGTGAATATTGCACCTTGTGCACATCTTTTCCTTTCTGACAAACAGCTTCTTTTTTTTCATCTTGGCTTTCATCAGCCCTCGCTGCATGACAGCACGTAACCCCAAAGGCACCTGACGCCCACCAAGGAAGTATGCAGATGCAATGGCTTCTCGAATCCATCTAGAAATGGAAGCTTTAGCTGCCGCTTCGCCTTTCCGCAGACCACCAAAAAGCACAAATAAATGCTCCAATTTACGAAACGACTTTGTCACTGACAAATAATGCTTAAGGATGCAACGTACATCTAGCCTATGCAGACTGAGGCTGACATCGTCACTTCCACTCCTTTCTAATACCGGTAAGGAGACAGGCTGATTAATGTGAAAAACCGAGTCTACCTCTGGAAGAAAAGACGGAACCAGCCTCAACACGACCTTTTCCCGTGAAAAGGAAAGAAATGGTCCCCGGCAAGACAGAGCCTGTAGTTCCGAGATTCGACAGGCTGAGCAAATCGCCACGAGGAAAATGGCCTTTAAAGTTAAATCCTTAAACGAATCATGAGCCAGTGGCTCAAACGGCTCCCTCGTAAATGTTCACAAAACGAGATTGAGATCCCAGGAAGGAACCATTGACCGCCTCGGCAGATGAAGCCGAGCCATTGCCCGGAGAAAACGCCCAACATCTGGATGGGACCCCAGAGGGACCTTGTGGACCACAATAGCACGCAATTGCTGCCAACTGCACCTGCAGAGAGCTAACCGCCAGACCCTTTTCAAAGTCATCCTGTAAAAAGGCCAAGACATCTGGAACCGAAGCCATGGCGGGCTTAACCTGCCTATCCACACACCAAGCCTCAAAGATGCGCCAAACACGGATATAGGCCATCGACGTAGATCTCTTTCATGCCTTTAACAAAGTTGAGATCATCAAACCCGAATACCCCTTCTTTCTCAACTTTGCCCTTTCAATAGCCAAGCCGTAAGCGAGAACCAATCCACTTGGGGCATGCGCACGGGTCCTTGAAATAGCAAGTCTTCCCGATTCAGCAGATGCCATGGCCGACTGTGCAATAGACAAATCAAGTCGGTGTACCAAGGGTGCCACGGCCAGTCTGGAGCAATCAGAATGACTCGGCTTCAATGCGTTGCACCATGTGTCTTATGAGTGCCCAAGGAGGGAAGACATTCAGAAGGTCTTCCACTGGCCAACGCTGCAACAGCACATCTAGGCCCTCTGACATTCTTTCTTGTCGTCTGCTGAAGAAACGGTTTGCCTTGGTGTTCCTGGCTGTTGCTATCAGATCCATGATCGGTGCTCCCCACCGACGTACGATCTGCAGAAACACTTCCGGGTTAAGCTCCCATTCTCCGGAATCCACCTGGTTCCGGCTGAGATAATCCGCTGTCACGTTGTTGACACCCACCATGTGAGCCGCCGATAGGGCCTGGAGCCAAGGCTCTACCCAGCCGAACAGATGTTCCGCTTCTTCCTCCAAAACCATGCTGCCGGTTCCTCCCTGCTGATTGACATATGCCACTGCAGTCACATTGTCCGAGAGGACTCTTACCGCCTTCTCGCACATTTGCGACTCAAAGGCCCGAAGTGCTTGGGCAAATCGCCTTCAGTTCTAGTCTGTTGATTGACCAAGTCGCCTCTTGGCTGTCCCAGGTCCCCTGAGCAAAACCCCCTCGCAGTGCCCCCCCCCCAGCCCGCCATCGGTCATCAGCTGGGTCCATTGCAGGGGCACAAGCGGCATACCCTCCGCCAAGTGTTTTGGGCACAGTCACCAGTGGAGCGCTCTGCGCACCTCGCGGGGAAACAAGAACTGCTGAGACAGCGAATCCGACTGGTGTGACCAGTGCCAGAGCAGAGCTCGCTGCAAAGGTCACATGTGTGCTCTCACTGAAGACACCAAGTCCAATGTAGCCGCCATTGTCCCTAACAACTGTAAGTACTGCCATGCCATTGACTCTGGTCGGCGCAGAAAGTCCTGCACTAAGCACCGTATTCTTGCTTTCTACTGTGTGGGTCAAATCCTGCTTCAGGAGCTTTTCTGGGTAGATTAAAGAACAAATTTGTATTTCTTTGTGATGGTTGCTGTACTTTATAACAGAAAGTTACCAACGGAGTTTAGATAGAGAGCAGTCCATATAAACAGGATCCTCATCTGCTATTATTCCCCCTTGTTCAACAAGCATGGGTTCAATATCATGGATTGGCACAGATGAATCTCTCAATGGAGCATTTTCAGGAGAATACTTGTTTCCCTGCTGTCTTTCAAGGTTATAGCTAGGGCATAGATCAGTGTTCATACCTGAGCTTCCATTGCTGCTAGAGTTCCTCTCTATATAGCCTGGCCAGTATGTAGCCCAGTTCTTATGTCCAGCCTTCCAATCCAGATCCCTGGACACTGGATCTCTCTTCACATACCTTCTGGCACAGGTCTTAGGGTCCCTTCCACGTGCAGCCGTCTCCCTCACAGGTAGCCTTTGGTGATTCCTAGCTCTGCAGCACCATTCCTCTGGCTTTCCCCAGTCCAATGGTGTATGCTGGCCCTTGGAATACCTCCCAGTATACGTACTGCTTTGGACTCTTCTAGACCTCTCAAAGGCTTTTCTCTTCCTTCTTCCAAAGGGTCTCTTTCCCTCTCTGTCCGTCCGGTTTGGCTTCTGCTTCTGATGATCCTTCAGATGAAACTGATGATCAAACTCAAGCTGATTCACAGGATAATGAGGACAATTCTCTGGATATCCAAGGTGATCATGGTCATCTGTAGAATAAACTCTACTCTTATTCTGCCTAGATGAGTGCTCCTCCCTAACACAGCGCAGCTGTGCTGAATCAGGCCCTGCCCTTTGAGATGAGTGCTTAGGGATTACCTCATAGCCCTCCTGATTGAACACACGTTTCCCCACTTCAGCTCCTCTAATGGCTGTTGGAAACCTGGTGCATTCTGGGACTGGTAGTCTTTTATGGCAAAATTCTGTTTTCTTATTTCTACCAGAACTGACAGGTTGCTTGTTCAGAGTCACTTCACCTTTTCTATAGCTCCTTCCTGAGCTATGATAAGCTTCCTTATTACAGTACGTAGTTGGTGGAATGATGCAGGTGATGAAAAAGTGTTGTGAGGGATGAAGTGGAATATTAAAGGAGAAACTGTGATAGACAATAAACTGATGAAGGTAATTTGAAGTGACATATCTGCCCAATGAATATGTAAACAAAAAATTATGAGCACTTTATTCAACTATGCCGTCTCCAGAAGCTTCAATTCAGGAAGTCATACTCAACAATTGGAAATAGATACTTGGAGACAGGCTAGGTGCACCTTGCACCCTGATGAGCTTTGGAAAACCCACACTGGCCATGTGGTACTTCCGGATGCTTTTTGCCTCACTTTTCCTCTGTATGTCCTGGCCAGGCATGCAGAGGCAAAGGGGGATGATTTGATGACAAATTCTCACACAATTGGGTATAATTCTAAAACTTGCCAAAATTGCAGAACACGTGTGTGCAACTTGTCTGATCTGTAAACATGTAAAGGTCAGTCAAGGGCATAATGGAATATTTCCTACAAGCAAATGAATTTCCAGTGATAGAAAGACAAGGAGTTAATCAAACTGCGAGATAAGATTGACACCATACGAGATAGTTACTGGTAGACCGCTGAAAGTTTATAAAGCAATACTTATTATTTATAGGATATGATCTTAGTAAATATAGATGAAATTAAGTTTATCTTATTGTGAAATCTAATCTAGAATATTTAGTCTTTTCATTTAATATTGGTGCTGCTCTTCTGAATGAGGCCTGGAGCCATGTCACCAATTGCAATCCAGAGAGTCCAGCAGAGGATATTGGCCAGAGTCCAGATGGAGCAGATCATCCCGAGAAATCCGAACTACACACCGCAGAAATGTGTGAGGGAGTCCCTATCTGCATCAGTGCGTCACATTGAAAGACGGGCCAAGATGTCCACCTATGAGAATGAGAGGTTCAACTTTTGAGAGAGGCCAAGCTTGAACTTCAGAGAAAGGTGAAATACACTACGAAGTCCTGCTGAGAAGCAGGCCCAAATTATCTGAAAGGGGACTTTTGTGAACGATTTTTTTTTGTCTTATGTATTGTTATTGTTTCCTTGGAAAGTAACTGTAATTCTAGTATCTCAGATTTTTTTTCTGCTGAACATCATGTGCCCAATTGCTTATGTCACTTGTTCCCCAGATCTTAGTTATTACTGTGGTTTCTCTTTCTCCTGCTCATACTGCTTTTTGAACCCACGGGTGGTCAGATTGAAGTCCATGGGGCAGATGTACAGTGGCAAAAAAGTTCTGAATGTACAGGTGAAATGAGTCCCACACTGTATGGGGAACTGATAAAAGTAACTGAGATCCACAAGCCATTTGGCTTTGGCAATTGTAATGCCGGTGGGAATGGGAAAATATCACCTAATTTACACTGAGACTTCTTGTCCCCTCAAGCATTTACCTTAATGCTATCCACTATGTTTTAGCCCATGTTATTATTACTGTATTTCTAAATGAATTACAAAGGCGATTCAGCCATTGCTTACGTACAATATCCTTGTTGATCCACGGGTGGAATGTATTACTAATTAAAGATTTATTTGGATTTTTTGGATCAGCAAAGAATATTGTACTTTGCAAAGAAATTGAACTCTTGAGCCATTCTGTATGTGAGAAATCATGCTGAATCGGCCTGCTAGCCCAGAGACCAAAGCTTGGGGTTACTTTAGGTCAAAATCTCTGAGCAGGCAGGCGGTTTTGGATGGACAGAACTGAATGAATGACTCATAGACAATTGACACCCTACTATACAAGACCACGGGTACAGCATTAACCCTAGCCAATCCTGATCTGAGCATGCTGCAGGCTAACCAATGAATTGTAATGGCATAAAGCAGGCACGATCTTAGTTAGGTACTTTAGGGGGACTCTCAGCAGGAAAGATGGGACTTCAACTGATATACGAGACAGACGTAGTTCTTGTGGTCTCCCGGATTTCCTCTAAGTGATCGCTGAAAAATCCCCCTTACCTGGAGTGAGCTATAATATCCGGTGAAGTATTAATGCTTAACTTTTACTTATTATTCTAAAAGGACTTAATCTAATAAAAGCATATTGTATTTACCAGAGTGTCTGTGCCTAGTCTGTGAGCTAGTGAGTGACAGGGTTAACTCATATTGTATTTGCCAAAGTGTCTGTGCCTAGTCAGTGAGCTAGTGAGTGACAGGGTTAAAGTAAAAGCGTAAAATTTGGCAATACACGGCCAAAACCGCCACATCCACCCGAAGAGATCTAAATAGTTTGCGCTCCTGATCTGACAGAGGGTAGAGCTGTGACATGGCCCTAACTCCTTTGAGACCCGCCTCAGGCAGGTCCCACTTGTCCTGAATCATTTGCTTGACCACTCTGTGAACTGGAAAGACCAATTGTGTCTTACGCACTGCCTGAATGAGAGAGTCCTCCAAAGACTCCTCCTCAACAGGTAGGCTAGCCGGAAAATGGAGCGCCTTAAGTGACTCAGAAATCAATGCTGGCAATTCTTCCTGCCAAAAGACCCGGACCACGCGCGCCTGGTCTTCCGGTTCTGGGATCTCTCCCTCTTCGAGCTCGTCACCCTCAAACTCTGGTTCCGGACCCCAGTCTTTGGTCTCTGACAGAGGAGACTGATCCGGCCCCCCCCCCCCCCGAGGACCTGTGCTTCTTAACCGGGACTTCCATCGCATCCTCTCTGCTCCCCATGCTTCGCACAGGCCACTGCGGGACTGGAGACGTCCACTATGCCCTGCTGGCGCAAGCAAAAAGCCTGATGCAACAAAAGAATAAACTGGGGGGAAAACTCTCACAAAAGCTCCCCCACCTTAAGAGCCTGGGAGGTGGAAGGCTCAGGAAGCGCAGGTCATTTCCAGAGTGGGGGGGTGAAGCAGCCCCCAAGACCTGAACTTCGTGAGCTGACAGGCCTCCTGAGTCATGCTGCACGTCTTACGTGGACTGTTCCATGCTCTGGGCCTCGGCCGCACAACCGCGCTAGATCCCTGCCTCTGATACTGACCCCCAACGGGCTCCACAGAGTAAACACTGCGGTCGCGGTGGCATGGAGAAGCGTTTTATGTTCCTAAGGTTTAAACACCCTGGTCTCTGACCTGGCCCGAGAAAACAGCAACTAAGGGCAATGAAATTCCCCCCCTGGATAAACAACAGCTGTGACTACCTATTATTTTCATCTTCATGTGACTTTCTCTTTTTTTGTTTTGTTTTTTTACAATGACCAAAGCCAAAACCCACAATATATCTGAAAATATGAGCTAACCAAGTCTCCCCGGGGATAGCAGAGGCCTAGAGTTCGTAGATACCTGGGCCGGAACAACCTTTCCCTTAAAAAATGTGAGGAGCCTCAAAAGAAGTGCAGGCGAATGTAAACTGCCATTTTCCCGCACTGCCGCTGAAAGCGCTGCAGTCTACCGCGCACCACGCGATCACTGGGCTGTTGCGCCGTGACTGAGAAAGTGCCCCCGACCTACCTGCAGCTCCTTCCACACCGGAGCGGCTCAGGTTACTACCAATAGTGCTGGCTCAGATCAAAGGCATTGGGGCATCTGTCACCTCACGCTCAGCCCTGAAAAAGGCTTCGGCGTTGAGGGGGCCTCTCTCTTGTAACGCAGAAATGGCGGGTTCGGGAGCTGCCGAGTCCTGGGATCTTCAACAAGCATTCCCACAGTCCACCCAAAACCCTAGGAGGGAGGGGGACAAATAAAACAGGGCCACAGAGATCCTCCTCTCACTAGTTTCCTCGCTGCAGCATTCTCAGCATTGAAACCTTTCCCCTTTTTTTTTAAACTTTAAATAGCCAAACAAATTAAAATGAGAGAAACAGTAATAAAAGCAAACAATAAATCATGACTAAAATCTTATTTGTTTCTCAGTGAGCCATCAGGCTCGCCACCTCCAACTGCTTGGAGACTGAGCATACTGGGAGCTAATGGGCGGTGCCAGCGGTAGTAGTACTGGTGGCTTTAGTGGTGTGTGTGTTGTAGGGGGAGTGTGTGGTGTGTATGTGTGTGTTGTAGGAGGTTGTGTGTGTTGTAGGGGGAGTGTGTGGTGTGTGTGTGTGTTGTATGAGGAGGGAGTGGGGTGTGGGTTGTAGGGGGAGGGAGTGGGGTGTGTGTGTTGTAGGGGGAGGGAGTGGGGTGTGTGTGTTGCAGGAGGAGGGAGTGGTGTGTGTGTGTGTTGTAGGGAGAGGGAGTGGGTGTATGTGTGTGTTGTAGGGGGAGGAATTGAGAGGTTTGCGTGTTGTAGGGGAGTGGTGTGTGTGTGTTCTGTAGTGAAGTAGAAATCCAGGCAGGGCTGAGAGCTGGAAGGGTTAAGTGAAAAGGATACACCCCTCTTTATTTATTTATTTTATTTATTTAAAGTCTTTTCTATACCGCGCTCTTTAAAATCAGCTCGGTTTACAGATAACAGTAACTTTGTCCTTGAGTAAAGGTAGAACCTGTACTGGACTTACAGAAAACAGGGTAGAAAAACTTGGGTTAACTGGGGAAAACTATATACAAGCTCTAGGCTAAGGCAGTTACCGTCTTAGCTGGCTATCTTCGTACTCCTGCTAGGAGTTGGTGGTGCTCTTGTGTAGCGCTAGTGTGTTGTATAGTAGTTGGGTTGGGGTTGCTGTTTTGGTGTCTGTGGGTGGGTGGTTGCTGAATGGTACCATAATGCTGCAGGAAGAGATGGTGCTTCAATGCTTTCCTGAACTGGGTGAGGTCTGTAATTGAACGGATGT
The DNA here is from genome assembly GCA_033557465.1 of Ichthyophis bannanicus. Classification (NCBI taxonomy): domain Eukaryota; kingdom Metazoa; phylum Chordata; class Amphibia; order Gymnophiona; family Ichthyophiidae; genus Ichthyophis; species Ichthyophis bannanicus. The sequence continues at coordinate 103,767,500 of CM066051.1, read as the reverse complement.
CGGGTGGAAGGGCATTCCAACACGAGGGGGCATAGTACATGAAAGCCCTCCTTCTTGTTGCGTGCGAGCATTTTGTAATTTTGCTGGGAATACATAGGGTATTGGCTCTGACTGATCTTCTGGCTCTGGAGGCGTGGGGTGAATGAGGTCAGTGATGGAAGGGGAGGTGAGACTGCTGATGGCTTTGAAGGTCAACAGGAGGATCTTGAAAGTGAGTCTACAGTAGACTGTCAGCCAGTGGAGGTGCTTCAATATTGGTGTTATGTGGTCCCTCCTAGTGGCGCCAAGTAGTATTCTGGCTGCTGCGTTCATAGCCAGCTGTAGTGGATTCAACGTGTTCTTCGGTAGTCCCTGTAGGATGGCATTGGCATAGTCAAAGTGGGGGATGACTAAGGCCTGATAGATTGTCCTGAAGTCGTCTGGTTCAAGTAGGGGGCGTAGGTGACGGATTGTCCGAATCTTGAGGTATACTGCATTAACAGTGTTGTTTATATGAGTTTCATATCTAGATGTTGGTCGAGTGTTACCCCTAAGTAGCATATTGTGGGCCTGGTTTGAAGCTCAGCACCTCTTATTTTTAGAGCAGCTGGTGGAGTGAATGATTGGTCTCTGGTGATGAATAGAGCCTCAGATTCTTGTGGTTTATTCTGAGGTTTTGGGAGTGGAGCCAGTCAGTTGTAGCGTCAAAGCAGGCAGTTAGTGGTGAGAGGTCCGGCTGGTCAGTGGCAAATGGCGTATAGAGTAACACGTCGTCAGCGTAGATAAGGCATGAGATGCCGAAGGAGCGGGCGATTGCGCAGATGGGCTGCATATTGTGATAAGGAAGCTTATCATAGCTCAGGAAGGGGCTATAGAAAAGGTGAAGTGTCTCAGAACAAGCAACCTGTCAGTGCTGGTAGAAATGAGAAAACAGAATTTTGCCATAAAAGAATACCAGTCCCAGAATGCACCAGGTTTCCAACAGCCATTAGAGGAGCTGAAGTGGGGAAACGTGTGTTCAATCAGGAGGGCTATGAGGTAATCCCTAAGCACTCATCTCAAAGGGCAGGGCCTGATTCAGCACAGCTGCGCTGTGTTAGGGAGGAGCACTCATCTAGGCAGAATAAGAGTAGAGTTTATTCTACAGATGACCATCTTCATGATCACCTTGGATATCCAGAGAATTGTCCTCAGTATCCTGAGAATCAGCTTGAGTTTGATCATCAGTTTCATCTGAAGGATCATCAGAAGCAGAAGCCAAACCGGACGGACAGAGAGGGAAAGAGACCCTTTGGAAGAAGGAAGAGAAAAGCCTTTGAGAGGTCTAGAAGAGTCCAAAGCAATACGTATACTGGGAGGTATTCCAAGGGCCAGCATACACCATTGGACTGGGGAAAGCCAGAGGAATGGTGCTGCAGAGCTAGGAATCACCAGAGGCTACCTGTGAGGGAGACGGCTGCACGTGGAAGGGACCCTAAGACCTGTGCCAGAAGGTATGTGAAGAGAGATCCAGTGTCCAGGGATCTGGATTGGAAGGCTGGACATAAGAACTGGACTACATACTGGCCAGGCTATATAGAGAGGAACTCTAGCAGCAATGGAAGCTCAGGTATGAACACTGATCTATGCCCTAGCTATAACCTTGAAAGACAGCAGGGAAACAAGTATTCTCCTGAAAATGCTCCATTGAGAGATTCATCTGTGCCAATCCATGATATTGAACCCATGCTTGTTGAACAAGGGGGAATAATAGCAGATGAGGATCCTGTTTATATGGACTGCTCTCTATCTAAACTCTGTTGGTAACTTTCTGTTATAAAGTACAGCAACCATCACAAAGAAATACAAATTTGTTCTTTAATCTACCCAGAAAAGCTCCTGAAGCAGGATTTGACCCACACAGTAGAAAGCAAGCCAGCTAAGGGGTTTCAGCTGGATAACTGCTAGCAATTAAGCCTTACCTAATTGCTTGTGAGCTAGGAGAGAATCACTTCTGTATCTATGTGGGAAGTAATCAGAAGTTAACCTGAAAAGAACAGTTTGTTTCTTGCTTTGTGGCTTTTCATTTGTTGTTTTCCTGATTTTGACTTTGTTTTTCCAAGTTAACACTGAAAGCAAGTAACCTAATTTATGTGCTACCAAGCATATCTGTGTTGGGAGAAATAACCCCATAAATAAATATCTTATTGGCTTTACCCAAGAGCACAACTAAATTATTGTCAGCAGCTGTGTCTGGTGTGAATGAACTACATTGCCCACAATACCTTGCAAATCATTAAGAAATATGCACTTGCCAAGAGTGTGAAGATTCTCACCCAGGCAGCTGTCTGACAAATGGCGTAGTTTTTCGGATTGCTTTTGCACAAAGGGAATTTACTTGCTGAGGATTACAACTAAAGTTCAAGTTTAAAGCTGGAAAAAAAAAAGATTTTCCCTCAACTGCACTTTGGAGGAGAAGTGGATGTCCCAGGAGGAAAAGACCCTGTGCATAGCTGGATTCATCACTAGCACAAGGTAATAAGTACCTGGGCATGTCTAGTGGTGGATGGGAGTAAGGCACAGGGGTAATTGGGAAAAAAAAGTGTAGAAAAAAACACCTGTTTGGAAGGCGGTGCACTGTGTTTTTTTTTTCTTTGTATTTCTTGCAGGAATCAAGATGGATTCAAGGGAACTAGCTGAGTGGATGGCAGCCCAGTTCAGCAGGCAGCAGGAGCTAGCACAGCAGGCTCAGGACACTGCTATGAGAGCCTTAATGGACCAGCAGAGGCCAGTGCTTGATCTGGTGCAAGCCCTAGTTGAGCTGAAGAACCAAAGTGGAACAGATGCAAGACCAGCAGTAAACACTGGTACACCACATGTGGACAGTGTGGGACTCAATCAAGGGATTGGGGCATTTAGTTTTGGGAAGCTAACTCCAGATGATAATGTTGATGATTTTCTAGAGTCTTTTGAAAGAGTGGCACAAGCATTAGCATGGCCAGAGACCCAGTGGGCAGTAAGGCTGGCAGCCTCATTAACTGGAGAGGCGCTTGCAGCTTACAGAGCAATGCCAGCAGCCCAGGCTTTGAATTATAAGGATGTAAAGGCTGCTATTAGAGATCGCCTAGGGTTGTCTATTTCAGAGTATAGGCGAATGTTTAGAGCTACTACATTGAGAGTGGGTGAGACACCCAGGGCTCTGAGTCAGAGAATCAGAAGTTTAGCTGTAAAATGGTTGGAGCCTGAGCAAAAGACGGTAGAAATGTTATTAGACATTATAATGCTGGAACAATTTATGTCTGGGGTGCCTAAAGATTTGCACACTTTCCTTATACAGCAAAATTGCCAAAATCTTGGAGAGGCAACCATGCTAGCAGAGAGACTCTTGGAAGCCACGCAGGCTTGCCATAGAATGGGTGGCCCTCTGAAGATTGGTGCTGAGGTTAGATGTGCTGTATCAGAAAAGAGAATAATTAAAAATGTTTCTGAAAATGAATGTACTGTATCAAACCAGATGACACAGTGGAATAGAAAGAAATGTTTCAAGTGTGGAAAATGGGGACATTTAGAAAAGAGGTCCCAGACACACACTAGCTTAATGGGTCTGGATTTAAAAGAGCCCAAAGAAGGATTTCTTTTGATGGTTGATGTGCAAGGAATTACCAAAAATGCTTTGTTAGACTCTGGGGCAGACCAGAGTATGATGTCAAAAAGGCTTTGGAAGAGGATAGAGGCCCAAGAAGGATTTGTGCCTAGAACCCCTGAAAGCCAAGTTCACATCAGATGCATTCATGGTGCTGCAACACCATATCCCACCTATAGGCTAAAGGTTAAGTGCCTGGGGGAACAAGAGGAAGTCCTGTTAGCAGTGGTGCCTAGGCTACCCTTTGATTTGGTTCTAGGAAGAGACTGGCCAAGATTTAAGCAGGGTCTAGTGGAAGGACTAGGAAAGAAGGAGGGAGAAGGTTTAATGGTAATAGCTCCCGGGCCTTTATTTGGAAGTCCTCAGACCCCAGCTAAAAAGATGGTTAAGCGTCCAGAAGACCAAGCTACCCCAAAGCAGACATTCGTCCTAAAGTACCATAGGGTCACAGAGAAGGCCCAAGCTCCTAAGCGGGCAACCCCTCAAGCTGCTGGGTTTGACATGTGCAGCATAGAAAATGTGACTGTACCTAGCCAAGGGAGAGCCCTGGTTGACACCGGTCTCCAAGTGGAAATACCTATTGGATGCTATGGGAGAGTAGCCCCAAGGTCCGGATTAGCCCTTAAATATTTCATCGATGTGGGTGCGGGAGTAATTGATCCCGATTACAGGGGCAATATTAAAGTTCTGTTGTTTAATTTTGAACAGAATGATTATCACGTGAAGACAGGAGACAGAATTGCCCAATTGATCTGTGAGAGGCTGGGTTTTCCACCTGTGGAGGAGGTCACATCCCTGGAGAATTCTGAACGTGGAACCAAAGGCTTTGGTTCTACTGATGTCAAAGGGGTTAAAAGCCTAGCTGCCACCTGTGCCCGAGAGAGGGAGGTGAATGAAGAGGAAGATTTGGGACCCCAGGTATCTGATTGTAAAGAAAAATCAGAGCCCCAAATAGGTGAGGACCTGACAGTGGTACAACAGGAAGAAATTAGGAAATTGCTTAAAGAATTCCCAGATTTGTTGACACCCATACCTGGGGAGACACATTTGGTTGCCCATGAAATAATAACTCCACCTGGGAAATTAGTTCGTCAAAGGCCATATCGCTTGCCTGAAGCCAAGAGACAGGAAGTAGTGGCACAAGTCCAGGAGATGTTGGACATGGGAGTAATAGAGGAGTCAAAGAGTCCCTGGAATAGCCCCATAGTCCTGGTGCCGAAGCCTGATGGATCTTTAAGATTTTGTATTGACTTCCGGCAGGTAAATGCCATATCAGTTTTTGATGCATATCCAATGCCAAGAATTGAAGAGCTGTTGGACCAGCTGGGACAGGCTCAATACTTAACCACCCTTGATATGACAAAAGGATATTGGCAAATCCCTCTCACCAGGGAGTCGAAGCCGAAGACTGCGTTCAGCACCCCCGTTGGCCTTTTCCAGTTCAAGAGGATGCCTTTCGGACTGCATGGAGCAGCGGCTACCTGCCAAAGGTTAGTGGATCAGGTACTTCGACCCCACCAAAATTATGCTTTTGCATATATGGATGATGTCATAATCCATAGTAACACCTGGGCGGAGCATCTAAAGAGGATCAGGGCAGTCTTGTGCTCCATGAAGCAAGCGGGAATCACTTTAAACCCGAAGAAGTGTGCCTTTGCAAATAGGGAGGTAAAATACCTGGGCCACCTAGTGGGGAGAGGAAAAATTAAACCTCTAATGAGTAAAGTAGATAGCATCAGGAATTTTCCTCCTCCAACAACAAAGAAACAACTAAGAAGTTTCTTAGGACTTATTGGATACTACCGCAGATTTATACCGCAATTCGCAGAGAAAAGTGCGATTTTCACGGATATGCTGCGGAAGAATTGTCCAAACCAGCTAAAGTGGACACCTGAAGCTGAAAAAGCGTTTTCAGTCTTAAAAGGAAAATTGTGTACAGGACCGGTACTGAAAGGGGTGGACTTCAAGAAACCCTTTCTGGTTCAAACGGATGCATCGGACGTAGGGCTAGGAGCGGTTCTATCCCAGTGTCACAAAGGGGAGGAGCATCCTGTGATGTACCTGAGCAGGAAGTTGTCACTGGCTGAACAAAAGTATTCCACAATAGAAAAAGAATGTTTAGCTATCAAGTGGTCAGTGGAGGCGTTAAGGTTTTACCTTACAGGGAGAAAGTTCCAGTTGGTCACGGACCATGCCCCACTTAAGTGGTTGCAGCAAATGAAGAACCACAATGCCAGGTTGACACGCTGGTACATGGCCTTACAGGCATTTGATTTTCAAGTTGAACATCGTGCTGGGAAGTTACACAAGAATGCGGATGCCCTTTCCCGGATTACGGACTGTAGAGAAGAAGTTTCACCAGTTACACCAGTCCGTAATAACTTAAGCAGGGGGGTATGTGATAAGGAAGCTTATCATAGCTCAGGAAGGGGCTATAGAAAAGGTGAAGTGTCTCTGAACAAGCAACCTGTCAGTGCTGGTAGAAATGAGAAAACAGAATTTTGCCATAAAAGACTACCAGTCCCAGAATGCACCAGGTTTCCAACAGCCATTAGAGGAGCTGAAGTGGGGAAACGTGTGTTCAATCAGGAGGGCTATGAGGTAATCCCTAAGCACTGTCATGATGCGGGCACTAATAAAGTTGGTTTTAAGAAAAGAAATCCTGTTTTAGAAGAACTAGATGTGCAGTTACCTTCAGGCACAGCTAGAGGGAGCAGGAACAGACATACTGGTCTTAATGAACCTAAGCTCACTGATGACCTGCAGCTGAAAGGGAACCAGGAAGTCAGCAGTAACGGTTCACTTTATAAGCCAGAGCAGAATGCTTCTGGACAGAAGTGGAATAAGCAGTGGCATAAGCAGGTGCAGAGGAGGCAGTGGAATGAGCATGTGAAGCAGCAGGAGCTGAGGAAGGAGGAGAAAGAGGAAGAAGAAACTGGAGCTGGACTAGAAGGAGAAACAGCAGAGAAGCCTGGAGGCTATCAAGGACATAAGCCTGATTGCTGTGGAAGAAGCCAAGCTGGAAGCTGGAGGAGAAACAGACCTCACAAGGTGGGAAGCCAGAAAGCCCAAACTGGACCTGTTGTGCAAGGGGAGTTTGGTGGAAGTTGCTCCAAGGTGAGAGGCTCTGCCACGCCTAGTTCCTATACTCTGCCTGTTTGTAACATAGAGAGAAGAAAGCTAAGAACCAGAGAGGGAGGTTCTGACAGAAGCTTATCTCTAGAGGATCATTACCCAGTTTCACCTATTCAGAGGGAAAAGCAGTTTTATAAGCAACGGAAGTTTTTACTCAGTGAGCCAAGGTATGAGGCATTGAACATTAACTGTGATGATTGTACTGCTAAAAGCTATGCTAGAAGAAGGATTCCTCCTAAGGGAAACAAGAGCCCAGACTGGTTCACTAAACTACCGCCAGTCTTAAGAGTCCCTGGTTATGTGAAGCCAAACTCCCAAGTGGTAGATTACCATGCTGAAATAGACAGGGACAGTGGAAGCCCTTTGAATCAGTATAGGGGAGAGGAATTGATGGAAGTGGATTCTCCCAGCACTATTCCCTCACCTTTGCCTGAGGAAATGGAATGTGATTGGTGCACTGCCTATGCTCCAAAGTGTGTATGCTCCACAGAAGAATAAAGGAAGTATAAGTTGATGTTTATTATACTGAATATTACTTTGAAGAAAACCTGCTTTAAACTGTGAAGTAACAGTTAACTAGCCAGTGAATATTGGTACCTTTTAAAACAAAGGACTGTTTCTGTTATCTAAAATATCTCTTAGTTGAACCTTGCTTTAAACGGGGAATAAAAGCCTTTATTACCCTACACTTGGACTCTTTGTTCTTTAACCACGCTACCTAGTGGCGTATAAATTTTGTGTCACCGGGAACCGAGTGACAGCACTCATCTCAAAGGGCAGGGCCTGATTCAGCACAGCTGCGCTGTGTTAGGGAGGAGCACTCATCCAGGCAGAATAAGAGTAGAGTTTATTCTACAGATGACCATCTTCATGATCACCTTGGATATCCAGAGAATTGTCCTCAGTATCCTGAGAATCAGCTTGAGTTTGATCATCAGTTTCATCTGAAGGATTATCAGAAGCAGAAGCCAAACCGGACGGACAGAGAGGGAAAGAGACCCTTTGGAAGAAGGAAGAGAAAAGCCTTTGAGAGGTCTAGAAGAGTCCAAAGCAGTATGTATACTGGGAGGTATTCCAAGGGCCAGCATACACCATTGGACTGGGGAAAGCCAGAGGAATGGTGCTGCAGAGCTAGGAATCACCAGAGGCTACCTGTGAGGGAGACGGCTGCACATGGAAGGGACCCTAAGACCTGTGCCAGAAGGTATGTGAAGAGAGATCCAGTGTCCAGGGATCTGGATTGGAAGGCTGGACATAAGAACTGGACTACATACTGGCCAGGCTATATAGAGAGGAACTCTAGCAGCAATGGAAGCTCAGGTATGAACACTGATCTATGCCCTAGCTATAACCTTGAAAGACAGTAGGGAAACAAGTATTCTCCTGAAAATGCTCCATTGAGAGATTCATCTGTGCCAATCCATGATATTGAACCCATGCTTGTTGAACAAGGGGGAATAATAGCAGATGAGGATCCTGCTTATATGGACTGCTCTCTATCTAAACTCCGTTGGTAACTTTCTGTTATAAAGTACAGCAACCATCACAAAGAAATACAAATTTGTTCTTTAATCTACCCAGAAAAGCTCCTGAAGCAGGATTTGACCCACACAGTAGAAAGCAAGCCAGCTAAGGGGTTTCAGCTGGATAACTGCTAGCAATTAAGCCTTACCTAATTGCTTGTGAGCTAGGAGAGAATCACTTCTGTATCTATGTGGGAAGTAATCAGAAGTTAACCTGAAAAGAACAGTTTGTTTCTTGCTTTGTGGCTTTTCATTTGTTGTTTTCCTGATTTTGACTTTGTTTTTCCAAGTTAACACTGAAAGCAAGTAACCTAATTTATGTGCTACCAAGCATATCTGTGTTGGAAGAAATAACCCCATAAATAAATATCTTATTGGCTTTACCCAAGAGCACAACTAAATTATTGTCAGCAGCTGTGTCTGGTGTGAATGAACTACATTGCCCACAATACCTTGCAAATCATATAGAAATATGCACTTGCCAAGAGTGTGAAGATTCTCACCCAGACAGCCGTCTGACAATATATATATATATATATATATATATATATATTAAAAAACAGCACCGAGAGGGAGGATCCCTGTGGGACACTGTTTTTGCTGGAATGGTTTGGAGGACGTGTGCCCTGTCCTTACATGCTCCCATCTGTCTGAGAGGTAAGATTCGCACCATCTCAAGGCCGAATCCTGTATCCCCTTCTCTGCCAGACGCTCTATGAGCAGCACATGGTCGACGGAGTCAAAAGCTGCAGAGATGTCCAGGAAGATTAGGGCATAGCCACTTCTGGGTTTATCCAGGCCGGACGTTAGTGTGTTGAAGAGAATGGTTAGGAGCGTCTCAACGCCATGTGCCTCTCTGAATCCATGTTGGCATGGATCTAAGGGTGCGGTGGTGTCAACGTGGTTCTGGATTTGGTGCAGGACGATCTTTTCGATTATTTTGGCTATTAGTGGGATACTTGATAATGGCTGATATGAATCCACTTTCTGGGGGTCCAGTTTGCCGTTTTTTAGGACGTTTGCTAATGGACGTTTGCTTTAGGCTTTGTGGGAAAGCACCCATAGCGAAGGAAAGGTTGATGAGTTTGGTTAGGAAAGGACTGAATTCCTTGCGCAGTGACTTAATCCAGAATGCAGGGCAGGGATCATTTGGAGCTGTGGTGGTGTTAATCGAGTTGATGGTGTCTTCGATGTTCTTCACTGATGGTGAAGAGAAGGTGGATAGTGGTGTTGGATGGGTGTGGTTTGTTCATAGAGGTGGATGATGCTGTTTTCACAGTCTGGATTAGTTTGGACTGTAGGTAGTCTGTGTATTCTTGTGGTTCTGGCATGCTGCGTTGTGTGAGGGAAGTTTCCTTTGTGAGTGTCCTTACTAGATTAAATAGATCCTTCGGTTTATTTATGGAGCGCTACAGTAATTCTGCGTGATAGCGTCTCATTGACTCGGCCACTTTCTCGCGGTGTTTCCTTAGGTTTGAGGTGTATATGTCCAGATTACTGGCGGTGCGAGAGTGTCGCCATCTTCTCTCAAGTTTTCTCAGGTGGCGGAGTGATGTCCTTAGCTCAGGAGAGTACCAAGGGGTGGTCTCTCTTTTTCTTGGTGTTGCATCCCATGATGAAGTCATACCCTGGTACATGCTTGTCCCGCCCCTATTCCTTTGTCCTGCTGCTCTCTCTGCTTGCTAGAGATAAGAGTAGAGTAGACTTTCTCCAATCAGGACTATACTGTGATAAAGTGACCAATCATGAAGAAATGCTGTAATAACCTGATAAGAAGTCTATATAATCTCTCTGAGCCCTATAGGGGGGGCCCAGAATTTGTGAAAACTATTTTCTCTGGGTCTGTGCACATTAAAAACTGTTGTTTCTTTTAAGACTTCTTGGGTGTTTCTTTCTTCACTCGTTTATCTGCTACAGTAGGAGGAGGGAGTGGGGTGTGTAGGAGGTTGTGTGTGTTGTAGGGGAGGGAATGGGGAGTGTGTGTGTTTTGTAGGAGGAGGTAGTGGGGTGTGTGTTGTAGGTGGTTGTGTGTGTGTTGTAGGGGAGGGAATGGGTAGTGTGTGTATTTTGTAGGAGGAGGGAGTGGGGTGTGTTGTAGGAGGTTGTGTGTGTTGTAGGGGGGAGTGTGTGTGTTTTGTAGGAGGAGGGAGTGGGGTGTGTAGGAGGTTGTGTGTGTTGTAGGGGAGGGAATGGGGAGTGTGTGTGTATTTTGGAGGAGGGCGTGGGGTGTGTTGTAGGAGGTTGTGTGTGTGTTGTAGGGGGAGGGAATGGGGATTGTGTGTATTTTGTAGGAGGAGGGAGTGGGGTGTGTTGTAGGAGGTTGTGTGTGTTGTAGGGGGGAGTGTGTGTGTTTTGGAGGAGGAGGGAGTGGGGTGTGTGTTGTAGGAGATTGTGTGTGTTTTGTAGGGGGAGGGAATGGGGAGTGTGTGTGTATTTTGGAGGAGGGCGTGGGGTGGGTGTGTGTGTGTTGTAGGAGGAGGGAGTACTGTGTGTATGTGTGTTTAGTAGGAAGAGGGAGTGGGGTGTGTGTTGTAGGAGGTTGTGTGTGTGTTGTAGGGGGAGGGAATGGGGAGTGTGTGTATTTTGGAGGAGGGCGTGGGGGTGTGTTGTAGGAGGAGGGAGTACTGTGTGTGGGTGTGTTTTGTAGGAAGAGGGACTGGGTTGTGTGTATTTTGGAGGAGGGCGTGGGGTGTGTGTTGTAAGAGGAAGGAGTACTGTGTGTGGGTGTGTTTTGTAGGAAGAGGGACTGGGTTGTGTGCATTTTGGAGGAGGGCGTGGGGGTGTGTTGTAGGAGGAGGGAGTACTGTGTGTGTATGTGTGTTTTCTAGGAGGGTGTGGGGGTGTGTGTTGTAGGAGGAGGGAGTACTGTGTGTGTGTGTGTGTTTTGTAGGAAGAGTGACTGGGTTGTGTGTATTTTGGAGGAGGGCGTGGGGGTGTGTTGTAGGAGGAGGGAGTACTGTGTGTGTGTGTGTGTTTTGTAGGAAGAGTGACTGGGTTGTGTGTATTTTGGAGGAGGGCATGGGGGTGTGTTGTAGGAGGAGGGAGTACTGTGTGTGGGTGTGTTTTGTAGGAAGAGGGACTGGGTTGTGTGTATTTTGGAGGAGGGCGTGGGGGTGTGTTGTAGGAGGAGGGAGTACTGTGTGTGTTGTAGGAGGTTGGGTGTGTGTTGTAGGAAGAGGGACTGGGTTGTGTGTATTTTGGAGGAGGGCGTGGGGGTGTGTTGTAGGAGGAGGGAGTACTGTGTGTGTTGTAGGAGGTTGGGTGTGTGTTGTAGGAAGAGGGACTGGGTTGTGTGTATTTTGGAGGAGGGCGTGGGGGTGTGTTGTAGGAGGAGGGAGTACTGTGTGTGTGTTTTGTAGGAAGAGGGACTGGGTTGTGTGTGTGTTGTAGGAGGAGGGAGTGGGGTGTGTGTTGTAGGAAGAGGGACTGGGTTGTGTGTATTTTGGAGGAGGGAGTACTGTGTGTTTTCTAGGAGGAGGGAGTGGGGTGTGTGTTGTAGGAAGAGGGACTGGGTTGTGTGTATTTTGGAGGAGGGCCTGGGGGTGTGTTGTAGGAGGAGGGCGTACTGTGTGTTTTCTAGGAGGAGGGAGTGGGGTGTGTGTGTGTTGTAGGAAGAGGGGACTGGGTTGTGTGCATTTTGGAGGAGGGCGTGGGGTGTGTGTTGTAGGAGGAGGGAGTACTGTGTGTTTTCTAGGAGGAGGGAGTGGGGTGTGTGTTGTAGGAGGAGGGAGTAGTGTGTGTGTGTTTTGTAGGAAGAGGGACTGGGTTGTGTGTGTGTGTGTGTTTTGTAGGAAGAGGGACTGGGTTGTGTGTGTGTTGTAGTAGGAGGGAGTAGTGTGTGATTAGGGTGTGGTGTAACCCTTTCCTCGTGCTGCCGGATGGTTAGTAGTTCTGAGCGCGCTTCCTGTCGAGGCCGGAAGTGACGTTGCTGGTTTCCGGCGAGAGCGCGGGCGATGAAGTAGTGATCATGGACAGGTGAGTCGGAGCCTCTGCTTTAGCCGGTGTATCCTGCGGCGCGCAGCGTGAAAGCCAGGACTGGATCGCTACTGCCTGGACCCTGCGCTGCGCCTCTATAGCCAGCCCCCCCCCCCTCCTTCCAGGAGGCTTTGCACGCCCTGGAAGTCCGCCGTGTGCATTTCGCAGCTTTGCCGAGGACGGAGCAGAGGCGAGCCCCGATATCCGCGCGCTGTGGGGGGACGGGAAAGTTCCATAGGCCCTGTGATCTTCTCTACTATTATGATTCAAACCAGTTTATTTGTGCAACGTGCTACCTCTTAAAGGGCTGCGTGAAAGTCTTCCTTCCTCCACCCGCATAAGGCTGCTACACGCTTTCCGGCATCTCGTGTGAGACTCAGAGCGCGGGTGGGGGTAGCAGTAAAATGCATAATGCTCGCACCAGGGGAAGGAAGTGATTGTAGAACTTAGTGTTGGTGTGCATGGACAGACAGGCTTTATCTGCACGCATTTTATTTCGTTTCCGTCTCTTGCAGAAGAGGGTTGGGACAGCTTTCTTAGGAGAAAACTGTTGCATAATGTTCAAATCAAGCATATCAGGACTGTGCACTTGCCCCCGTGTTTCTGAGATCATAAGTATATGACCTCGGATAAAGACCAGTAAAGTGGCTGGAGTGCTTGCAAACTCTGCTTCGTGCATGCACCCCCCCCCCCCATGCTTTTGTTTGGGGTTGTTCCTGCCACTCCTTGCACTTCACTTCTCTATTTATTTAAGTATAAGAGACATTTAAGTTTGCTCTGATTTCATCCTTTTGCTTATAATTTATTATTTATTTATTTAACAATTCTTTTATACCGCGCTATTACAATCAGTGCGGTGTACATTGAACAAGAACATACTACAATGCATACAAGTAACATTGAGTTTTACATTGAACAGGGAACTTCAACAATAGGACAACGGGGGAACTATGTACAGATTAACTTAATGTTATATACAGTAATATGAAACTCGTTTGGATGTTGCAATGTGGTTCACTAATAGGGCTAGAGAGAAGGTTGACTAACTAGCCCTTTTCAGGTTGTATTGAGGAGCTAGTTTTGTTAATGTCTAGGTTGACTTCTGGGTAGTGTTTTGTAAACAAGTGGTATTTCAATGCCTTTCTGAATAGGATTAGGTTTTTGATAGCACGGATTTCGGGAGGTAGCGCATTCCAGTTTAGAGGTGCAAATAAGGAGAAGGCCCTGTTGGAGGTGGCCTTAGTGCACTTCGTTATTATTTTCTGGACTATTAAGGTGTTCATTGATGTAGTTCTCCTTTTTCTGTTTTCCAGGGTGACGTGGATGAGCTTGCTGATTGGCGTAGGGGGGCAGTTATTTAGTGCCTTGAAAGTAAGGACTAAAGACTTATACTGGATTCTGGCATGTAATGGCAACCAATGCAGTTCTTTCATGATGGGTGTTATATGGTCAGATCTTGATGAGCCGGAAAGGACTCTGGCGGCTGTATTCATGGCTAGGCGGAGCGGATTCAAAGTTGATTGAGGGAGGCCATGAAGGATGATGTTGGCAAAATCCAGGTGTGGGAGGACTAATGCTTGGAAGGTTGTTCGGAAGTCTGTGGGATCAAGTAGGGAGCGGAGGTGACGTAGCGATTTAATCTTATAATATATAGTTTTTGTGATGTTCTTGACATGCGTTGTCATATCCAAGTGCTGATCCAATGTAATGCCAAGGTAACGGATGGTGGCTTTTGATTTCAACTCTATGTTGTTGACGAGAAGTGATGGAGGAGGTATGAACTTACGGTTCCTTGTGACAAAAAGAACGTCAGTTTTGTTGTGGTTAATCCGAAGGTTTTGAGATAGCAACCATTCGGCTACAGCTTCAAAACAGTTGATTATTGGGGAGAATACTGGGTGTTCAATTGTGAATGGCATATATAGGAGGATGTCGTCTGCGTAAGCGAGACATTGTACATTAAAGGATCTGATCAAGTCACATATCGGCTGCATGTAGATATTAAACATTAGTGCTGATAGGGACGATCCTTGGGGTACTCCCTGTGATTGCAGGAATGGTTCTGAGGATTCATGGCCTGTTTTTACTTGTTGCCACCTGTTAGATAAGTAGGATTTACACCACTCTAGTGCTGTGCTTTGAATCCCCTTATCTTTCAAGCGTTGTAGGAGTATGTTATGACTCACAGAGTCGAAAGCGGCGGAGATGTCCAGGAAGATGAGGACGAAACCCTGTTGTATGTTATTTATTCCTATAAAGGTGTTTGTCCCATGCTGTGCCATTTTGAATTCTGTCACGGTCTTTGTATTCCAAGCATCCACCACCTTTTCAGTGAAAAAAGTATTTCCTGATGTTGCTTTTAAGTTTCTTTGCAGCTTGATCATATTTCCTCTAGTTTTACAGCTTCCCCTTCTTTGAAAAAGGTTGGTTTGTTCATTGATACAATACCCTTTTAAGTACCATCCCTCCTCTTTTCTAGAGTATACATATTTAGGTTTTCAAGTCTCTTCTCATACATATTCTGGCACAGGCTCCAAATCATTTTGGTTGCTTTCCTTCTCAACTGTTTCAAGTCTTTTTATATCCTTTGAGATATGGTCTCCAAAACTGAACACAATACTCCACTGTCTTCTACAGGGGTATTAATACTTCCTTCTTTCTGCTGGTTATTCCTCTCTGTCTGCAGCCCATCATCCTTCTGGCTTTGGCTACCACTTTGTTGTATTGTTTTGCCATCCTGAGATTCTCAGACACTATCTGAGGTGGTCCTCCTGATCCATGCACACCAACCTCTTGCCCCTTACTGCTTACAATTCCTTTGAATTTCCTTATCCTAAATGCATGACTCTGCACTTCTTCGCATTAGACCATTCTTCCAGTTTTTGTAGATCTTTCCTCATGCTGTCCACTCCCTCAAAGTTTCCATTCTGTTGCAGATTTTCGTGTCATCTGCAAAAAGACAGATTCTTCCATTCAGTCCTTCAGCAATATAACTCACAAATACATTGGAACAGTGTTGGTCACAGCACCGATCCCTGGGGCACATTGCCAATCGCTTTCCTTTCTTCTGTCAGTCAACCAAATTCGGATCCATTTCACCACCTTGGGACCTATCCCCAGGCTGCTCAGTCTATTGATAAACTTCCTATGAGGAATAGCATCAAAGGCTTTGCTGAATCTAGGTACCTATCACAACACAAGTAGGATCAAATACAAGGTCCTGCTCACCATTCATAAAATCCTAACCCGCCAATCAGCAGACAGCCTCATTCCCTTATTGGTGACCAGTAGTTAGTTACAGCAGACCCAGGAGAAAAACCACATCAAACGCCCTGGAAATCCCCACAGACAAACCCTCAAGTAGCCAAAAAGACAATAGCAGAGTCTTTGCTCTATACGCCCCCACCCTCTGGAACTTTCTACCACCTCAGCTCGGAGCCATTCAGCTCACCAGCGAATTCCATACAAACCTCAAAACTCTGCTTTTCTTACAACATTATGGACCAAGCGCGGATTAGGGACTAGTGCTCACAGAACTGTGCAACTCGCTACCTCCTTGTAAATAGTTAACTTTAATTTGTGAACGTTTAACATTTGGTTGTAATGTGCACTCTACAGTTCTAGTTACACGGTTTTTGCACTGAGTTATATGTAAACCGTCTTGACTAGTAGAAAGACGGTAGAAAGAATGATTAAATAAATCCGTCGCATTCCCTTGATCTACTTCTCTGGTCACCTAGTCAAAAAAACTCAAATTTGTTTGGCATGATCTTCCTTTGATAAAACTATGTTGCATCGGATCGTGCAATCCATTGGTTTCCAGGGAGTCCACTATTCTTTCTTTAAAGAGCGCCTTCTTTGCTTTTCCTACCACCAAGGTAAGGCTTACCGGCCTATAGTTTGTCACCTCTCCACTATTACCGCTTTTGTAGAGGTACCACATCAGCCCTTCTCTAGTCCCGAGGAACCTCTTCCATTTCCAGTGATCTACTAAATCATCCTTTAAACGCCCTGCCAGAACCTCTCGGAGCTCCTTCAGTATTCTGGGATGTTTCTCATCTAGTCCCATGGCCTTGACCACTTCAGTTTTGCAAGCTGTTCAAACACATCATCATCTGTGACTGGAGTGGTATCTGCTCCCTTCCCATTTGTGTATTTGTCAATCACGGGTGGTCCTCCTCCAGGATTTCTTTTAGTGAATACAGAAGTATTTGTTTAGCAAGCTCACTTTTTTGGTGTCACTTTCTACAAATCTGTCCTTTGGCACTTTTTGAATCTTGTAATTCCACCTCTGTCTTCTTCTGAATATACCTGAGAGAAGTTTTTTGTCACCACGCTTCACATCTTTAGCCATCTTTTCTTCCGCCTTTGATTCTGCTATCCTTATTTCTCTTTTTGTCTCTTTTAGTTTTATCCTGTATTCTTTTCTGTGTTCCTCTGTTTGTGAACTTCTGAATTTTGTGGAAGCTGGGTTTTTTTGCCTTTATTTGAGCAGCCACTTCTTTGGAGAACCAAATAGGTTTCCTTTTCCTCTTGTTTTTATTTACTTTGCTTACATATGTATCTTTAGCCCCTTTTATTGCCTCCTTTAGTTTAGCCCACTGCAATTGCACGTCCCTTATCCTCTCCCACCCTACTAACTTCTCCTTCAGGTACTTGGCCATTTTACTGAAGTCAGCGTTTTTGAAGTCTAGGACTTTGTTGTGATTGGACTCTGCCTTGGCTTTTACCTCAGAACACACTGTGACGATCACTGCTGTTCATATGGTCACCCACCCAGACATTGGACATGCTTTCTCCATTGATGAGCACAAAATCCAGCATCAAACTTTCTTTGGTCAATTCAATTACCAGTTGTCTGAGCAATGCATCTTGGAAGCCATCCACAGTCATTTTACTTCTTTCCAGATTTGCCGAAGGAATACTGTATTCCACATCTGGTAGGTTAAAGCCTCCCAATACAATCACTTCCCCCTTCGTGGCTATCTTTGCAATATCAGTGATCAAATCTCTGTCCATTTCCTCAGTTTGAGTCAGAGGCTTGTAGACTATACCAGTATGGATGACAGTGCCATCTCCTCTTTCCAACACAATCCACAGCGCTTCTTCTTTTCCCCACGTCTCCTGCATTTCAGCAACTTCAATATTGCTTTTGACGTTTAGGGCTGGTCCTCCTTTTCTGCTCTAAATAAATTACAGCCAGCTATGACTATATCCCATTCATGTGACTTGTTTAAATATGTTTCTGTAATGGCCACAATGTCCAAGTCCATTTCCACCATTAGGTCTTCCAGGTCAGGAACTTTCTTGGCTAGACTTTGAGCATTTGTGCTCACTGCCTTCCAGTAATTGTTGGTTGGCTTGCTTGTATTCTGGGCGGATTTTATTCCAGACTCCTCTTCCCTTTTTGTCATTGATGTGTGGTTTAATATGATGACTATTAGCAATGTTATGTTTTTGCTGGGAGTGACATCCTGAATGTTTTCCCCATCCATCACCACCTTTCCCTAATCTAAATGCTTGTCCACATATTGCCTGAATTTTTCACTTAGGATCCTTTTTCGTGCCACAGAGAGATGCAGTCCATTAACACAGTATAGCCTCTTCTTCCATCTATTGCCCCAGTTGCCCAGGTTTTATATACTGCCTTCCCTTTAAGTCAAAGCGGTTTACATAGAATATATCAAGTGACGGATAACAAGCGCAGGTTAAAACAAAGCAGTTAAAGGGGATTTGTATATCATAGGTAAATAGTAAACTTTTACCATAGGTGGAAGAAGCTCTGAAGCAACCCCCAAGACATCCACTAAATATTGACGAAACATCTCCCTAGGGGAAACAGTAGACAATTTAGGAAAATGTATTATCCTTAAATTATTTGCTCTGGAAGTATTCTCTAAATGTTCCAGTTTTTTTTTTTTCCATTAAATATTTATTGAAAGTTGACACAAAGAAAAACAGCACTTCCCAATACACAGTCTATTGCTTATACAACACTAACACACTAAATCACAACAATAGTTCTGTTTTCCATCTTAAACACCTCCAAGGCTATTAGTCGTGAAAAAACCCCACTTTCTCCCCCACTCCTCCCCCCTCTCCCCCCGAGGATGGCTCCTGTATTGACATTAAAGGATGATCCTAAAAAGGAAAGCCAGCACTGAATACCTTAAGCAATTAGCTACCAGTTAAGCTAAATGGTATTTGCATGGAGACTTTTAGAGTCTGAGACACCCAGCCGAGCATAAGAAAAAGATCCCCCAGCCTCTGCATCGTAACCAGGGAAGGTGGGAAACCCCCCCCCCCCCAATGGTACAGAGGGAGATAGGAGAAAACTATAGCCCGGGGCAACTAAAGTGGGAGCAGACCCAAGAGCATGCCCCCCGCCGTGACAGGCTTCCACTACGGGCCACCGTTAATTGGGGTCTCCCCCTCCCCTCGAATATCGGGGGCTTGTAAAGTCGTCCTCCCTTCCACCCACTGGAGGTAAGGGCCCCAGGTGTCCTGGAATTTCACTAGCCGTTTCCTGCGCAGGGCCGTCAGGCGATACATGAGAGATAGGTGCGCTACCCGCAATTGGATATCCTCCAGGGTGGGTGGGGAAGGAGTCCGCCATTTCCGCGCAATCAATTGTCTCATTGCCCCACATACCACCTTACGCCACTTTGACCCCCCTCCCACATTCAGCAGAGCCAGACAGGGTCCAAAAACCACACCATCAGCCAACACCACTTCCATCCACTCTGCCACCGCCTGCCAGCTAGGCTGGAGTATAGGGCACTCCCACCAGATATGCAAGACAGAGCCGGTCGCACCACACTCCCTCCAGCATAAACCCAACCCCCCACACCAATGCTGTAAGCGCTGGGGAGTCAAGTGCCACCTATAGAGCATCTTGTAGTTTTGTTCCAAAATTGAGCTTGATAACACACCCCTAAATAACCCCTTATAAATTCCTACCCAGTGATCCTCATCCCAACACATATGCAAATCTCGCTCCCATGCTTTCTTGTGGGCCCAGCCCCCAATATCCACCGAATCCATTAACCCATACAACCGGGAAATCAAGCCCTTGATCACCCCATTTTCCACTAAACCATCTACAACAGCACCCTGCCCGTCACCCCCCCAGCCCCCCAAACTTTTACAAAAGTGCCGGGCTTGCATATACTGATATCTAGCACCCTCCAGCACCGAAAACTCTTTTTGTAGATCATCAAAGGACACCCAGGCCCCCCCATCTTTAAACTGCCCCACATAACGCAACCCCTGCCTAGCCCACCTCTGAAACACAACATCATCCCTCCCCGGTGGGAAATCCGGGTTGTCACACAAAGGCATAAACTTGGAACATCCCCGAGCGCCATACCACCGGGCGCGCCATTTGAACCAGTAGCGCAGCGTGAGTGCGACATAGGGATTTCCCCCATCCTGACTCACAAGACCGGGTTTCCTCACCCACACAATATTTAATAGGCGTCTACCCTCCCCAAAACCCGCCTGTTCCAATTCCACCCAATCCACTGCATCCCTCAGAATCCACTCAAAAACCGCTCGCACCCTGGCCGCTTCATAATATCTACCCAGGTGTGGCATCCCCATGCCCCCCCTACCACGGCCCGCAGACAAAATGCTCCGGGCTACTCTCGGTCTCCTACTCCGCCATACGAAAACCAGGAGCTTCTCCTGTAACTTCCGCAAGTAGGCCTTCGGGACCTCAATTGGCAGGTTGATAAAAAGATAAAGGAGCCGAGGCACCAAAATCATCTTGATGAGGTCTATTTGGCCCAGCCACGAGATCTCAAACGTCCCCCATCGCTCTAGCTCTCTAATCAGCTTACTCTGGGCGGGTAGGTAATTTGCCTGAAATAAATCCCGGCATTGGCCAGTGATTTGCACCCCAAGATACCGAATACTAGATTTGGCCCCACCGGAAAGGAAAGGCCTTCTTCAAGCCCGCCACGGTCTCCCTACCCAAGGAGAGGTTCAAAATTTCAGACTTTGTGGGATTCATACGAAACCCTGACAAAGCTCCATATGTGGTTAACTCCTCCAAAATGGCAGGAAGCGTTCGCAATGGGTCAGAGACAAGAAACAAAACATCATCGGCAAAGAGGGAAATCTTGTGGTGAATATTACTCACTACTACACCCCGTACCTCCCTACAAGCCCTAATCCTCTGGGCCAGTGGTTCCATAGCAAGAATAAAGAGCAGAGGGGAAAGAGGGCACCCCTGCCTCGTCCCCCTGTGCAATTCAAAAATTTGGGTGGTGGAGCCATTTATTTTTAAGCAGGCTAAAGGGTGCCGATATAGGGCTCGCACCCAATCTAAGAAAACTCCTCCTATCCCCACCCGCTCTAGCGTCAGAAACAGAAAGGGCCAGCTCACCCTATCAAATGCTTTTTCAGCATCCACTGCTAGTAAGGCCATCTCCCCCCCCTCTCTCTTCCCATGCCATATTAAATTTAACACTCTCCTGATGTTGTCAGAGGTGTACCTCCCAGGCACAAAACCAGATTGATTAGGGTGTACGAGCTTCCCCAGAAATGGAAGCAACCTATTGGCTAGGACTCGGGTGAAAATCTTAAAGTCGCTACCCAGTAGGGGATAGGCCTATAGGAGCCACACTCCAGTGGATCCTTACCCTCCTTATGGAGAATACTGACCCCCGCCAGCCGCATAGATGGCGGCAGAATACTATCTCTTTGAAAGGAATTATACATTCTCACCAAGGGTCCGACCAGCTGTCCTGCAAAAACTTTATAAAAGCTGTTGGGGTAGCCATCCATGCCCGGGGCCTTATGGGCCCGCAGGCCTTTGATCACTGTGAGGACCTCAATTTCCCCAATAGGAAGGGAGAGACTCTCTGACTCAGCAGTGGACAAGTTCGGCAATTGGACAGTATCCAAAAAATCCTTAATCGCAACTTCCGACACTACCGTTTCCGGCGTATACAGCTCTTGATAATATTGGACAAACCTGTCTTCAACCTCCTTACCCAGCCACAACAATCTACCCTCTCTCCCCTTCACTTTCACTATAGCATTCCGAGCTGCCAGTTTCTTGACCCGACGGGCTAACAACCTCCCAGCTTTATTGCCAAATTCAAAAAACCTCTGCTGAAGAAGATTTAATTTATGTCGGATCTCCTCCATATGTAATTCGCTCAGGTCTAGCTGAGCCTTCCTCAATTGGCCCTGCACGAGAACATCCCGCGGCCTCTGCTTCAAGCGCACCTCCAACTCTCCAATCAGAACCAGCAACTCCGCTTGCTTTTTTAGCCGCACTTTCTTTCTGTGGGCACCTATAGCTATCAGCCGCCCCCTAACCACCGCCTTCAAACAATCCCAAACCGTTCCCGGTGAGCACTCACCATTATCGTTCAATAGCACATATTCCTCTATAGCTTTCCCTAATTGTTCTACTACTGCCGTATCTTCCAACAGGGACTCATTCAACTTCCACCACCGCTTGGCCGGGCTTGAATCGCCTAAGGGTAAAGTACAAAGAACAGGGGCATGGTCTGACCAGGTCCGTTCTCGAATCTCACATTTCCCCACTACAGGCAGCAGAGCTTTATCAATAAGCAGCAAATCAATCCGGGAGTACACTGCATGCACGGGGGAGAAGAAAGAATAATCCCTTTCGCCATAATTCACTTCCCGCCAGAGGTCCACCAAATCCAGGGATTCCATCAACTGCTTCAGGCGCAGGCGATGCTTCCGAGTAAGGGACGACGCCCCCCTAGAGGTGTCCACCAAAGGATTAAGAGCTACATTGAAATCACCCCCAATCAGCAGCTGCCCCTCTCCCTTGCTTACAAGAACTGCTTCTAATTCACCAAAAAAGGCAGCCTGATCAGTGTTGGGAGCATACACACTAGCCAGCGTATACCTCTGCTGTCCCCATTGCAACTTAACCACCACATAACGTCCTCTCCTATCCCGAATGACCTCCTCCACCCTCCCCAGCACCCTGCCAGACATCAAGATCCCCACTCCACTCTTTTTCTTCTCTAATTTGTTGAAAGCAAAATATTGTTGGGGGAAACGGGAGTGCCGCAAACGATCCTCATCCTTAGGAAGCAGGTGGGTCTCCTGGATGAAAACCACACCCCCCTCCAGTCTGGAACATTCTTTGAAAAGCAATTGCCTCTTATAATAGGAGTTCAGGCCCCTGACATTAATAGTCATCAGCTTAAAGGCAGCCATAAACCCTGCCCTCCTCTCGCTGCACCGGAGCCATCCCCGTTCCCCCCCCTCCCCCAACCCTCCCCCCCCTGACAGTCCCTCCCCTCGCCCCCACCCAATCCTCCCTCCCCATCCCCACCCCCCGCCTCCCCACCCGATCTATCAAGATAGATCGGAGCCAGGTCCCGTCACCCAGAGCAACCCCTGTTTTTTAAGAAATAACCCCCCCCCCCCTCGAAACAGCACCCAACTTTTGTACCTTCCATCCTTATTAAACAAAACGAGCAAAACAAAACCATCTTCCCTCCATTCTTCCATCAGCTGTTACAGGTCCCCATCCAATACCACATAGCATCACAGACATCTCAGAACATAATTGAAAACATAACTCCCCGTTCTTACACCCTATGCAGCACCCCCCACCCTACTCCCCCCATGCAGACCCAACAGGCTCAAACTCAATAACATAACTAAATGTGGACCATTACAACATAGTTCATGTGGCCGATTCGGCAGGCTGCAGAGCTGGCTTTGTCTTTCGTAGCCTCCGCTCTCCGCCGGACACTCTACTCCAATTCCTCTGCGAGCGGTTGTGGGAGTCTCCCCTCTCGCCCGCCACCAACTCCCCCGATTCCGCTGTCGGGAGATTGGACCAGCCCGCCTGCTTCAAACCCGAGATGGCCTCCTCCACAGTATGTGCCACATATGACTTGGTATTAATGGTGAACTGCAGGCCCACAGGGAACAGCCAGCGGTATCGGACATTTTCCTCCCGAAGCCGCTTCGTCACCTGCTGGTACTCCCGTCGCTTCTTCATAGTGATACTTGAAATGTCTGCAAACACTTCCACATCGGCCCCATGCCAGTTGAGTTTCCCCAGCTTCCTGGCGGCCTTGAACACCAGTTCTTTGGACCGGTATTCATGCAAACAACAAACGATATCTCTGGCTCTATCGCGCTTGGATCCAAGAGACCGGTGAGCCCGATCCACTCGGAGGCACACGCCCTCTGCTTCCATATCGGCGGCCTTCAAAACAGCGCTGCAAAACTCCTCCGCCAAGGAGATATAATTTACTGCGCCATCCACCTCCGGGAGGCTGCGTATGCGGATGTTCGAGCGGCATGATCTGTTCTCAAGATCTTCCAGCTTCTGCAATATTTCACCCTGCGTATGCTCTATCTCAGCAGTGCGCTGCGCCACAGAGCCTAAATGTCCTTCATGCTCCTCCGCCCTATTTTCGAACTCCTCCAGGCGGGCGCCCAGCGTTTGCATGTCACCCTTCAGCTCCTTAAACCAGTTCTGGACCTCCAGTTTAAAGGTGGAGATTTCTGATTGTGTAGACTCAAACCAGCCTCTTAAATCTTCACGCAGGCTCAGGATTTCGCCAGCAGCGCCCTGTCCGGCCCCGCCATCCCCCACTTCCACCGCCACGGTTGTACTCGCCGTTGGTTTCGGGGCCGGGGACTTCCCCCCTGCTCCACTCCTAAAGGAGAAAGATTTTAAGTCCGCTCCTGGCTTTTTACCAGCCATCTGATCATGAAAAATAAAGCTGGCTTTTCGAACAACGCCTCACAGGGGGGGCCCCACAGGGCCTGCTTCAACCAACAGGCTTTCTATTGGTACTCCTCTCCCGGGCACAAGGCCAATCAGCCCACAGAATAGAGGCGCTCGTGGAAGGTGCAGATGGAGGCCTGCCGGGTCGCAAAGCAGGTAAGGAAAGTCCGGGGGGGGGCCCCAATAAGGTAGAGGCAATACTGCCCTTTGCAGAGAGGCAAACGTTCCGCGGGGCGGATGAAAACCCCTCTGGGTGCAAGATTCTGTGCTGCCAGCCCAGTGCCCCTAAGGACAACGATCAAGCCGTCTCAGGCTTCTCCGCGGCCCACTCTGCCCCAAAATTGCCATTCCGGACCCGGACCGTAAGGTGCTTGCGTCGCCGGGATTCCCCGTTCGTCGCCGGCCGCCTGGAGAATTTTGCCGCTCTCTCCGCTCGAGGCAAACAATGCAGCCCCCCGCGACTCCCGGCCTCCGCTCACCGAGCCGATCAGCTGCTCTCCGCTCTCACGTGGCTGGCAGGCACGGAACGGAGGGAGACAGTCCGGGGCACACAGCCGCCCAGCGCTCCGACACCTCTCCGCGCTGCCGCCGGCACTCCAAGTATGTCGCCAAGCTTCACCGGAGTCACCGCTGCCCCGAACCCACTGCACTCCGCTGCTTTTCAGTTTCGAGGGGGTGCTTAATTTCGCAATTTGCAGGGGGTTATGGCGGAGCTAGTCTAGAGCACCGCCATGCTGCCTGGTGACGTCACCGGAACTCCCTAAATGTTCCAGTTTTAATTGAATAAAAGTTAGTTTTTTCCTGAAAGCATCAGATTGTTCAGCCAACTCCACAATTCTTCTTCGATCCTCCTCTTCAGAACGTACTTCCACCACGCGCTGTTCCAAATCCTC
Organism: Ichthyophis bannanicus; assembly: GCA_033557465.1. Lineage (NCBI taxonomy): Eukaryota > Metazoa > Chordata > Amphibia > Gymnophiona > Ichthyophiidae > Ichthyophis > Ichthyophis bannanicus. Next base: position 103,742,627 of record CM066051.1, on the reverse strand, counting down.
CACTATAGAAACAGTATTAGTCACCTTGGATTCCAACGAAGAAATTCTAGGAACCAAAGCTGCTCCCAACGAAACAATCGCCTGCCAAATGGCTTCTAGAGTAAAACTCTCAGGACGTTGCAAGGAAAACACAGCCGAAGACACAGCCACGGCAGGAGGTTCCATAGGTGCTAGTGACCGGTCTCCAAATAACACAGGCACAGTTCGACCCATGTTAGATCCACTCAACGGCATAGAGCCCAAAACTGGGCTATGCTGCTCTAGAGCTGCACTCTCCCGCTGTTGACACTCCTCCACGCCTGACCCTCGCAAGCCTGAAACTTCACCTAGGGAAAGTCCAACTCCAGGAACTTCTTCGGTAGGAGTTGTCGGGAGATTTTCGGCGCCGGACTCAAGGGGGAGATAGATATAGCCGAAGCTCCCATCAAGTCACCCAACTCCGAAGCAGAAGCAGCTCGGTGTTCTTCCCCCTCCATCGGGTCCCGGGCAACACGTACCACAAAGGAATCTAACAGTCCAATCTGATTTATCTTGGTTGGGTGGGGAAGGGGAACAGGGGAAGTTGTTAAGTGTTTCTGCATTGTTAGAACAGTCTGATTCGGAGACCCCAGTTCCTTCTACTCTCTTAGTCACCTTTGCACTGTACTCTGATCGTGAATGGTTTCTAAAGCTTTTCTTTAGAACACGTAACTTATTATTTAGGGGCTTGATGGTTCGTATCTATCCTGACTTAGCGAGAGAAGCGCAGAAGGGATTTTCTTCTTCTGCGTCCTGGAGTATTGCAATTGGGGGGGCTTTTCTTTTTGAAACACCCATGTAAGTGTTTGGTTAAATACCATTCTGTTTCTTATGTTTTTTATGATCCCCCTCAATTGACTTCTTTCATTAGTGCTAGGAGGTCTGTCCCCTGCTGAGGGTCCACCTGTACTCATTTGAATTAACATCGGGTTAATTGGTGTATCGCTTGTTGTTTTCTTTGGGTAACAATAAGAATAGTCCCCCCCCTCTATCTCTTTTTTTGTGGTGGGCTAGTGTGAGCGAACACTTGGTATTTTTGCTTTTGTGGATTATGATGTTTCTTTTGTTATTTGCCCGTGTTGCTCTATTTCTTTCAAGAATAGTTTGTAACTTTCTTGGATTAAATTGTAAAAGTTTTCATAAATAAAAAATTTAAAAAAAAAAAGGGGATTGTATATGATATTTCAGCATGCAGGGTAACTATGTACATTTGCAGGTATGATCGGGCAGTAGGCTGGTTTACCAGTCATTCCTTCTTATGTGATGTTCCCATAGTGTTCTGTGAACAGATAGGTTTTTAACTTCTTTCTGAAGTCTTTGGTGTCGTGTAGGCTCGAAGGCCTTCCATAGTATTGGTGCATTCAGTGAGATTGCTCTGCTAGCTGTTGACTGTTTAGCTTTGGGGTAATCACTGGGTGTGATCAACATGTTCTTGGTATTTGTTCTTGGCCTGTTCTCAGGGTCCCTTTTTATGAGGTCTTGGAGTGTCTCAGCTGAACTATCCTGCAGGATTTTGAAAATGTTGAGTAGACTTGTACCTGATGTGACTCTTAATTGGGGGCCAGTGCAATTGTTGTAAAATGGGCGCAATGTGATTGTGCTTTGCTGTGCCTGTAATGGCACGCGCAGCCGTATTCTGGGCCATTTGAAGAGGTTGAATTGTTTGAGCTAGTAGGCCTTGATATAGTGAGTTGCAATAGTTTTAAGATCGGCATTATGGTAGCCTGAATCACCATGCAGAAGTCATCTAGATATATAAAGCCTTGTCCTTTACACCGCTTTTGGAGCCACATATTAAAATTGGTTATGTGATGCAGCCTCTCTTCCCCCTTATGAACAGGTAGAACTTCTGAGTACGCTATAGTGTTGACAGTGGGCTTAGGTTTCCCTCCCAAAATCTGGAAGTCCCTTTGTACCGTAGAGCTACTGTTTCTAGCCAGGTCATTTGTACCCAAGTGGATAACATCAGTTTTGGAAAGCTTATTTTCTGCACTGACTGTGCTAACAATTTGGTTTGTGTGCTGCTGGCTGAAGAACCTGGGAGGTATTTGACTATCTTCTTTACATATGTCTGTATAGTGCTGGGTATGCCTTGTAGTGCTATGCAGATAAGAAGTAGTAGTTGTAGGACTGTGTTCCCAAGTTAATTCCTCCAATGATGGAGTCTGCAAGTAATAATAGTTTCCTGTTTTTTTTTGTGATTTTTGTTCACATTTGAGGCATTGCCAGTGGATTTGGTGTTAACCTTCTCATTTGAGGTCACTTCAGTTGCCACTAATTGGATACTCATTTTGCAAGACAGAGAAGGCATTATGCAGGGATGTCTCTGTGTTACAGGTCGCAGCCTACCAGAGCCCACTGCGATCCATTGTTTGATTCTTTGTGGGAGTGGTGGGGGATTGTTTTCAGTATGTACCCTGGAGGAGGTGCGTTTCATTGCAACTAATTCTTCCCTTAGTAGGATCAATTCTTTATGCATAGCAGATTGCCCTTTGTCTCAAGCTATCTCTAAGGCTCCAAATGATTCTTCTTGGAATTAAGGCACCACAGCTGTTGCATTGAAAACACGACATGCTGATTGAGACTGTGATAAAGCAGTGCTAGCACAAGGAGAAAAGACGGGCCTTCCACTTAATTGGGGGACAGATGACTATCTGTGATATGAAGACTATATAGGCAATGCCATTCTGGGGTGCGTGGGGTTTTAAGTGTCCCAGGCCAGTAGACCTTATATGAATTGAGGGTACACTCGAGTTCTGATTAAAGAAGGCTAAGCAAGGAATACAGACAAGCTAGATTTTCCTGAGCTTATAACCAAAATTTAGGTTGTTTGCCACTAGAGGGCTGTGGGCAGGTAGATGTTTGCAGGAAAAAACCCTTCTTAGCAGAAGGAACAGAGGTAAAGCAAAATGTGTTTTCTTTTTTTATTTGTGTGCAGCTACTCTAACACACCACAGTGGCTAAATAGTATTATAAGAGGTCAAAACCAGTAATAAATAGGCAATGGAAACTGTGTACTAGCTTAGCTGAAGCAGAGCTGCTGATTTGATGTGAAGGATACCAGAGTGCCTTACTGTACCTTGTCATTTTACAGTGTGCTTCCAAAGCCATGAGACATGAAGGGCACTTTGCTTGCAGGTTCCTGCTGCTACTGCCCACCATCGTCTTACAGAGTGGTAAGTGGGGGCTTGGGGGGAGCACAGAAAAGGAAGTGACCTACAGCCTAGACCAAACCCTGAGGAACCAGGGCGCAGAGCTCGCTTATAGCCACCTTTGTCTGTCTGCTAGTCCTGTGCTCCTGGATCTCTGCTTCCTACAAATTAAATCAGGTGTTTGCCACACACGAACACAAATCAACCTTAAGAAATGTAAACGACAACAAAAAAGGTGACACCTTGTTTTTGGGCTAATGAACACATGCCTTGGCTAGCTATAGAGAACATTCCAGTGAGATTGTGAAGGCAGCAGTGGAGGAGGGAGTTGATGAGTGATCAGAAGGGACACGCTGTAGAGTTATACGGCTCCGATGAGCGGCAGAACCTGCATTTTTCTTGCTCTGCCATCCTAATGAAGCCAAACCTCCTCTCCTGAACTGCATAAACAAGTAGTCTGCTGGGAAGGCTTTTCACAGCCATGGAACATTCGACATTCAGAGCCTAAAGATCTGTCCCCATTGTCCTCGTGTCTGTAACCTTGCCATTAAACTACTATAAGGCATTTTGTTAGTCTTCAGATATGCCAACTGATAAGACTGCAGAGAGTCTAAAACACAGAAAATATACCTGTGGTCCCATTCAGCTTGTTTGGAAAGCCCTGCACCGGCTTCCTATCCAGCAGAGATGAGTTTGAAATCCTTACGTGGGCTTATAGTTATGCAAGGCCAGACTCAGTCTTATCTTGCAGATTCAACAATACAGTATGTTCTCAACAGAAACTTTGGTGTTTTGCATAACAAAATCAGCTAGCTCTGCCCTCTGTCAACAGACTCAATGGCCATGCAGCAAGTGTTCTTGGATATGGGCCCTTCTCTTTTTCCAAAAACAAGTTGGTTCCAGACTGAGTGAAACTCTGCTCTTTCCACAAATCTAAAAAATCCCAAACACGGTGATTACCATAAAATCAGAATGAAAAAAATCGCCTAAAGATTGCAGAAGACTCTTAAATGTATATATATGTTTTCTTTTTATCGGATATATCAACAGGATAAGAGCTGTTTCTCACTCTCGAACGCTGATAATATCCATTTTAATCAATATGGTTCTAAAAACAAACTTCACTTCACACTTATCTCACACGACATCCAAGCTCAAGGACCGTATCCAAAATCCTGCCCAGGTGACTCCCAAATCGTGACGTGCATGTTTCGAGTCAAAGGACTCTGTATCAAGCGCTGCAGGGAATTTGTAATATACCCATAGGATTCATGTAACTCCAAAAAAACGCCAAAGGTGTGTTATTAAAAGTCTCAGTTTGTTTTTAGAACCGTATTGATTAAAATGGGTATTTATCAGCGTTCGAGAGTGAGAAACAGCTCTTCTGTTGATATATCCGATAAAAAGAACACACATAGCTTTACGGGTCTTCTGCAATCTTTGGTGCTCTTTTTTCACAATTCTGGCAAATCCTGGCTAGTTTTCATTTGTGTATGCTTAGTTGAACAAAACGTTGTAGGAAACTTTCTTTCTGAAATCTGTTTCTGTTGCAGTGAAGCCTTTTGGAACTAGTGGCTTATAAAAGTAACAATGTGTTAGAAATCTTAGACCTTCCCACATCCAAAGTGTCTCAGTGCTGGATTGTGTTAAAGGTTTTTTTTTTCCCTTTTACGAATCTTTTATATATATTTTTTTTCTTTAATGCTGTTTCCATGCCGTCCTGCTAGACCAGTCCAAACAATTGGGTTGTGTCCCCCTACCAGCAGATTGATGGAGATAAAGAACCAATGAAAAGCCCAGGTTACTTTCATTGACATCACTCCTATGCTTCTATCTGCCACGGCCACCAGAGGTTCCTTCAGTATTTTTGTGTTCAACAGATGGTGGATGGATTTTATTCTCTGTAGAAAATACGAAGATTGATTAAACACTCGTGAATGATCACCTTCAGGGTGACTCTCTCACTTGAGTGTGATGTGGGAGACTCCACTAGACTGTAGTCTTTCGGTAGGACTGTAGTCTTTCGGTAGCTGTAGGAGGAAGAAAAATTGGTTCAGCTCCACACTCTTACCATAAGAGCCTGTTGAGCAGCCAGAAATTGGAAGAGTGCAGCAGCCTCACACAACCTCAATGCCCCCTCCCCCTCCTCTGATTCCTCCTCCACCCCCACGCTTTCCTGAAGATTGCAGAAGGCTCTCGGAGGAATCTGACTTCCAGGGAGGGAGGGAGGGGTGGTCTAGTGGTTTGGACAAGGTACTTCAGGCGGAAGGTCGGGGGTTCAAATCCCACTAGAGGACAGCAACCTTGGACCGGAAGGACTGGGGTTTCTAGTCCCACAGGTGCTCCTTGTGGTCTTGGGCTATGGAGGGTTAAGTGGCTTGCCCATGTTCCCTGTAAAATAGTTATCTCCAAGTTATAATGCCCTGTTCAATGTAATTTCAGTTTGTTCAATGTAAACTGCCTTGATACCATGAAAGGCGGTATATAAGAAATATTAAATAAAAAATAAATCTGACTTCCAGCCACTTTAAACGCAGTGCTGCCAAGCCAGAGAAACAGTATCATGGGAGTAGAGCTGAGCTCAGCATGGATCCTCTACTTGGGGCTCTCAGGGAGTGAGTACCAAGCCTTGACCTCGTCATTGTCTTTGTTGGGGCTCCCAATTCTGTCTGTGTGGGATGCAATTCGGGGTAGACTGCTGACAACTGACATAGTGTGGAGGGGGTTTCCTGCCATTTTTTGCACGTTTAGTAGTGCTTTTCCTATTGTGCATCTGGTTGTGTGGTCTGTATGCATTGTTCGCCCAAGTGGCTCCAACTCACATTCCTACCCTAGTACCTGTCACAAGCATTGCAGTAAAAGCGCAGTCAACCCATGCCTTCAGGCTGCCACAGCTTAGCGTGCGCTGTTGTGACCAATATTCCCTCTAATTTTTTGTAGGCTGTGTGCGCATAAAATATCAGTTGTGCAGCTTTTGAAGGAAGGTTAAATTTTTGTGCGCCACATAATGACACTTGGAGTTATAATTTGACTACATGTCAGAATACAGTATGTACACCACATTGACTTTAATCAAATTAAATGAAAATAGACGATTACCAAATGAAGCGGAAAATTTCTAGTAATTACAATCATAACTTTTAAATTTTAAGAAGTCTGTGTTTTCTATCAGAATCAGAACTGTAATTTTTGTGCGCTCTGTTGTAAAGTATGTGCGCTTGCTCGGCGAGGTGTGTGCGCGCGCGCACACGCGCACAGCTTAGAGGGAACAGTGGTTGTGACACTTGCCTTTACTCAACTGTCTTCCAGAAAATGTGGTGGTTTTTTTTTTTTATTGAAAGGCTTCCAAAAAATACATAGCATCATAAACCACAAAAATCTTCAAAGAAGATGCAACAGTGATAACAGAATTTCAGGTCACAGCAACATTCAACAATGTGCCTTCATTTTTGCAATTTTACAATAAGGAAACGGGGGACAGTGACCCCCCAACCTCCCTTTCTCCCCCCCCCCTCGAAACCTCCCTAACCCGGTACCCCCCTCCCACCCCACCTCCCAATCCCCCCCACTATGACTTGCTAATGTTCAAGCAAAGGAGTGCGGTGAGCAAAAGACACACTCAGGGGGCAGGCTCCCTTAGAAGTTTAAACGTTCCCCCCCTCTTAGCCAGCATAGTCACGCACCATATCGAGAGACAAAGGGCGCCCACACCAGCTCAAAGTGCTCCAGGCGCATCCTACTGACCGCTACCCCTCTCTCCATGGCATACATATCCCACATCCGTTCCAGCCAAGCCTGAAAGGAAGGGGCCAGAAGGGGCCAAAGCACGCTTCCAGGCTGCTGCAAGGGATAATCTAACTGCGTTCAGGCCATGGCGGAGTAGAGCTAGTTGCAGGGCCCGCGCACCCGGCACCGAGGCCCCAAACAGGAAGATCCCCGGATCCCAAGGGACACTCACCCCCAGAAGCAATTGCATCCGATATTGTATACCCCTCCAAAAGGCGCGAATATGGGGGCAGTCCCACCAAACATGCCCCAGGGTACCCCGTTGCCCACAATTGCGCCAGCAGAGGTCCACCGCACCAGGGTATATGCGCGCTATCCGCGCTGGAGTCATGTACCAACGGTACAATATTTTATAATTGGTTTCACGGGCATTAATCGCTACCGCACTCTTCCACAATTGAGTTTCTGCCCTTTCCCACTGCTGCTCAGTATAGGAAAGGCTCAAGTCGGAATTCCAAAGCTCCCTGTGTCTAGTAGAACACGATTGGGATCCCTGCAAGTGGGCATACAAAGTCGCCACGAGCCCCTTAGTGGTAGTGCACCCCTCACAGTAGTGCTCCAATTCTGTCAGGTCCCGAGCAACCTGGGGCCGCACAGGTTTGGATCGAACCCAGTGGGTCACTTGCAGATATTGATAATGTTGCCTGACCGGGATGTCAAATTCAGCTTGTATCGCATGAAAAGGTTGTAGTTGACCATCAGCAAAAAATTGCCCGATCCGACTAAGGCCGTGATGTCCCCACTGCCGAAAGACTATATCACTTAACCCCGGCGGGAAAGAGGCGTTATCTACTATAGGGGCTAAAGGGGTTAAATCCATGTCGCGAGATCGAAAGTGCTGGTCTCAACAACGGAGGGTATGAAGTATATAGGGATTGCTGGTGCGGACACCACGGCGGAGTTTTGGACCAAGCCACAGCCAGTCACCCAAGCCGGCTCCCCCCGCCAAGTTCATTTCCAATTGTACCCATCGCTTAGTGCTATCAGCAATCATCCACCCAGAAAATGTTTTTTGACCTGCAGCAAGCAAGGTGCCTTATCTCCAGGTTCTGGACTCTGCTCTTCTTGCATGGCAGATTCTGAGTCATCCCTGGAGGGCCTGCTCTCCTCCTTTCAGCCAGGGCATGCGATTAGTCCAGCCTTGCCTGCCTCAGGGCAGGAGGTGACAGATGGTTTAGGATATCCAGCTGGCTGGGGGATCCAGCGACTGTGCTGTGAGCCACTTATCGTCCTCCTAGAGGGTCTGTGGCAGCTGTGCCCCCTAGTGTTGGTATAATTTCTGAGAGGAGAACTTCCAGAATCTGGATTGTCCTCCCTGGAATTCCTTCTTTTTTGCAGCAGACCTGGTCTTTCTGGCTTGGAATGCAGACCCTGCAGTCTCTGGGTTCTCCTGGAAGCAGTCCCTTGCGGGGCAGGTGGAGAGTGGAAGCCCTGTTTGATTGCCTTTGGCTATGTGTCCCTGGCATGGGGCGAACCCTGTAGATGGGGAACAGCTGGGAGCTCATGTCTGAGATTTTGACTATGGCTTGGATTCAGATTGCTCAGTATTGGGTTCTGTCGTGGATGTAGAAATGCTCTTGCCTTCAGAAGATTTGCTGGAAGGAGGAGCTGGTGGTGTTGATGGCTAGGGTCTTGTTTGCCTTTGAACTTGATGGATGATTCACCTTTCTCCATTAGGAAAATTGGCCATTTAGCCCTACTCTCTGCTTTCTGTCTTTTTAACCAGTTCCTGATGCACAATAGTACACTGCCTCCTGTCCCATGACTTTTTAATTTTGCCAAAAGTCTCTAAGGGACCTTGTCAAAGGCTTTCTGAAAGTCCAGATACTAATCTGTTATGTTTTTTTTTTGAAGGTGTGAATAAACAGATACACTATATCAACCGACTCACATTTCTCTAAGACAAGATCTTCCTTTTCTAAAGCCATGTTGGCTGTCTCCCATTAAGCCACGACTATCTACATGTTCAGTAATTTTGTTCTTTATAATGGTTTCTACCATTTTTCCCAGGACTGACGTTGGGCTCACCAGTCTATAGTTTCCCAGATCACCCCTGGAACCCTTTTTAAAAATAGGCGTTTCATTGGCCATCCTCCAATCTTCAGGTATTACAGATGATTTTAAGGATAGTTCACAGATTACTAATAGCAGGTCTGCAATCTCATATTTCAGTTTTTTCAACCCCCGGGGATGTATACCATCCGGTCCAGGTGATTTGCTACTCTTCAGTTTATCAAATAGTTGTAATACACCGGGAAGATGCATCAATATTTCTTTCAATTCTTCCACAGTGTCATCTTTAAATACCACTTCATTGATGGGTAACATCCCTACATCTTCCTCAGTAAAGACCGAAACAAAGAATTCATTCAGTCTCTCCGCTATGGCCTTGTCCCCTCTTAGTGCCCCTTTTACCCCTCTATCATCTAATGGTCCAACTGACTCTCTCACGGGTTTTTCCTGCAAATGTACTTGGAAAAAGTCTTTATTACGCGTTTTTGCTTTCCACAGCAAGCTTCTTCTCAAATTGTTTATTAGTTAATATACCACCCATCACTACAGCGTCTGAGCGGTTTACAAAACATCAAAAAGCTGCTAGGAAAAGAAAGGAACGTCAGTAAGTTTTGATAGGAAAGATAAGAGTAAGACTAAGAGAGGACAGATGGGGAGCAGAGAAGAAAACAGACTTATTGAGTATCAGCGAGGGGGAGGAGAGGAAGGGGATGGCTGAAGGCGGAACAAAAAAGGTGGGTTTTTAGGTTAGCCTTGAAAGTTTTAAAAGAGGGTTCAAGGTGGAGGGATGGGGGGAGTGAGTTCCAGAGATGGGGGCCGATGAAAGAGAAGGCAGAGGAGCGGGTAGATTCTAAGTGAGCATGGGGAGGGGAGGGTCATGCGGTCCGCGTGTATGGGAGCGGAGGGAACGGTGAGGAGTGTGAAGATGGACCAGATCGGCAAGGTAGAAGGGGATGCCGTTGTGAATAGACCTATGGGCAAAGATAAGGAATTTGAATTGGATCCTGAAGGTGATTGGAAGCCAGTGCAAGCGGATGAGAAGGGGGGGGGGGGGTGATGTGATCGAAGCGGGAAGAGCAGGTGAGGATGCGGGCTGCTGTGTTCTGGACTCGCTGCAGGCATAGAAGCTGAGATTGGGGGAGACCGGCCAGGGAAACATTGCAGTAGTCTAAGCGTGAAATAACGAGGGAGAGGAGAAGGGTGGTCATAGAGGAGGAAGAAAGGAAGGGACGGGACAGAACAAAGTTGTCTTTAGGGTAAAGAAGCAGCATTGGACGACAGAGGAAATATGAGCTTTGAAGGATAGGAAGGAATCGAGGGTCATGCCGAGATAGCACAAAGAGGTTACAATGGGAACAGGGGAAGAGGAGAGTAGGGGAATGAGAGGTGGGGGGGGGGGGAGGGTAGGATTACCAGCAGTGAACCAAATAGTGGAGTTTTTGGAAAGGTTGATATGAAGAAAGTTGGAAGAAAGCCAGGAAGATACGGACGAGAGGCAGTCATTTAAAGGGAGTGATATCAGGGGTAGCTGAGTCAGTGTGATAGAGAAGGAAGATGTCGTCTGCATAGTAGTGGGCAGAAACTGTGTTGAACCAAAAGGACGAGAGGGGCAAGAAAGATATTGAACAGAAGGGGCGCGAGGACGGAACCTTGGGGGACACCACAGGGAAGAGGGGGGAGGGGAAGAAGAGAACCCGGAGAGAACTGAAAAGGACTGGCAGGAAAGAAAGGCGTGAAACCAGTGAAGAACGGTACTGGCAAGGCCGGCATCATGCAGACAGGAGATGACGGTGCGGTGATTGACGAGGTTGAATGCAGTGGAGAAATCAAGTGAGACGGCGAGGGAAAGGGAACCAGATTTAGGCGTCATTGTGGATAACATGTTAAAACCCTCGGCCCAGTGTGCAGCGGCTGCCAAGAGAGCAAATAGAATGCTAGGCATCATAAGGAAAGGAATGGAAAATAAAACAAGATATTATAATGCCTCTGTATCGTTCCTTGGTGAGACCGCACCTTGAATATTGTGTGCAATTCTGGTCGCCGTATCTTAAAAAGGATATAGCGTTATTAGAAAAGTTTCAGAGAAGAGCCACCAAAATGGTAAAGGGGATGGAAGGATACTCCTATGAAGAAAGGCTAAAAAGGTTAGGGCTCTTTAACCTGGAAAAGAGACAGCAGAGGGGGAGATATGATAGAAGTCTATAAATTAATGAACGGAGTGGAACGGGTAAACGTAGATCGCTTGTTTATGTTATCAGAATATAGAAAAACTAGGGGACATGCAATGAAGCTACAGGGTAAACTATTTGACTAATAAAAGAGAAAATATTTTTTCACTTAACGTGTAATCAAACTCTGGAATTTGTTACCGGAGGATGTAGTAAAGGCTGTTAGTGTAGCTTGGTTTAAAAAAGGTTTGGACAAGTTCCTGGAGGAAAGGTCCATAAACCATTATTAAGAAGGGACCCAGGATATCAGTGCTTGACCCAGTACAAGCATTGCGGAACCTGTGTCTTTTGGGGAAACTGCTAGGTACGTATGACCTAGATTGGCCACTGTTGGTAACAGGGTACTGGGCTTGATGGACCTTGGTCTGACCCAGTATGGCATATCTTATGTTCTTATGATCATGGGCAGCATGCAATTCGTTAAGAAGAGAGAGAAGGACAGACTCAGAACTGTGACCGGGGCGGAAACCAGATTGCCGGGGGTGCAATGTGAGGGAAACTTCGAGATGGGAAGACTGTTGGATAAAGACAAGTTTTTCGAGGTGCCTAGAAAGGAAAGGAAGATAAGAGAGCAGGCACCAACTAGAGGGTGATAACTGATCCAGGGACCCTTTTTTTGGGATGGGATGGATAATAGCATGCTTCCAGAGAGCAAGGAATGTACCGGAAGAGAGGCTAAAGTTAATGATGGAAAGAATGTGAGGTGAGAGGGCCAGAGAAGAGTCTAGGAGCCAGTGAGAGTGGATAGGGTCTGAAGGGCATGTGGTTTTGCGGATGGAGAAGGTGGTTTGGACAGAGCATGGGCAGAGACAGGTTCAAAGGAGGACCAGCGGTGGAGAGGGGAGGAACTGAGTAAGATGGGAAAAGGGAAGAGGGGGAAGGGGAAGGAAAGGTGGGGGAGGGGAAGAGGGCACGCTGGAAAGGAAAGACGAAGGGAGAGAACTTTTAGAGACAAATTACGAGGCCAGGGAGGCAGGATCAGGAGGGGGGAAGGAGTAGAGGAAGAATGGGGAGCAGACAGAGTGCGAAGAACGGAGTACAGCTGGCGAGAGGAATTAGTGGAAGAAGAGGTAAGAGAGACTACTTCTCCATTCTTACCTGAATGGAGGAGGAGGCGAAAGTGATGATGGCAAGCATGAAAACGGTCTTAGTTGGAGGGAGAGGGGTGTTTGCACCACAGTCTTTCAGCACGGCGGATATTCCTACGGTGGAGAAACAGTCCAGGGTGGAACCAGGGACGGTGACGAGGGCGGTGATGGGCAGGATGGGGCTGGAAGGGGGCAAGAGCATCGAGGGCAGCTGAAAGCGTAGGGTTCCAAGTGTGCCCCTGGGTGTCCACAGGAAGAAGATGAAAGTCTGTAGGCAAGAGGATGTTTGAGGGGGGGGGAACTGGAATAGTGTGTTAGCATTGATATGGCGGGTGAGAGGGGGGATAGCACTACTTGGGGGAGGGGGGGAAGGGGTGGGGAGCGAATAAGAGAAGAAAAGACAAAAGTGATCGGACCAGGGAAGAGGTAAGGAAGAAAGAGGAGAAGACAAAAGGGGAAGCCAGAGGAGAAATGAGGAGGTCGAGTGTGCCAGCGGTGTGCCCAGCAAATTCTCTCTTTGCTTGCCTTGCATCTAACTTTCCAGTGCTTGTTTCCCATTTTTGTCATTTAACTTTTAATTGGCTACATCAGCCTCTCTGACCTCGCCTTTAAACCATGCTGGCAGCATTTTGGCCTGCCTTCCACTTTTCATAAAGCATGGAATACATCTGGTCTGGGCTTCCAAGATAGTACTTTTAAATGATGCCCATGCTTGATGTAAATCTTTAACCTTTGTAGCTGCTCCTTTTAGTTTCTTAATCATTTTTCCTTATTTTATCATAAGTCTCTCCCTTTTGAAAATTGAAAAGGTTGTTGTTAAGTGCCATTGAGTTGGAGTCGACTCATGGCAACCCTCTGGATAGCTATCTTAAATTGTGTTTGGTCTTCAGTCAGGCGGCTCATTGTTGACAGACTGGTACCCATAGCTGCTGTTATTGTATCGATCCATCTCATTGCTGGCCTTCCTCTTTTGCGTTGACCTTCTATCTTGCCAAGCATGATGTCTTTCTCTAATGATCTCTCCCTTCACATGATGTGTCCAAAGTATGAAAGGCGAAGTCTTGTCATCTGAGCTTCTAAAGAAAGCTTAGGTTTGATCTCCTCTAGTACCGACTGGTTTGTTCTTTGGGCAGTCCATGGTATACACAGTATTCGTCACCAGCACCATAAGGCATCAATTTTCTTCCTGTCTGTCTTTTTTCACTGTCCAGCTTTCACATCCATATGATGTTATTGAAAATATCATGGCTTGAACAAGTCGAATCTTTGTATGGAGAGAGACATCTCTGCTCTTGAGAATCTTATCTAGGTCTTTCATAGCCATTCTGCCAAGAACAATGATTTCTTGACTGCTTGTTGCTTCTTTATTGATAGTTGATCCAAGTAGGTTAAAGTTGTTCACAATTTCAATTTCTTCTCCTTCAACGATGAACCTGTTGATTATGCCAGTTGTCATGATCTTTGTCTTCTTTACATTAAGGTGCAGGCCCATTTTGAGACTATGTTCTTTGACTGTGAGAAGCAAATGTTTCAGATCATCTTCACTTTCAGCCAGTAATGTAGTATCATCAGCATAGCGAAGGTTGTGATGAGTCTTCCACCAATCTTCACACCTCTGTTGTCTTAATACAATCCTGCTTCTCTGATGATTTGTTCTGCATATAAATTAAACAGGTAGGGGGAAAGTATGCAGCCTTGTCTTACACCTTTGCTTATTTTAGTAAATTCGTTTTTTATTGTTTTCACATAAACAGACAATTACAGTTACAGTTAAGCTAGCTGGCACATCACACATCTAGAACAACCAAAGAATGTACAGTTTCCAAATACAAACTTTCAGGGGGAATTGCTGGGGGTAACTAGTGAGCAGTCTGATAGCCTGGAAACTAGACTGTACAAATAAGACAGCAATGAATGCATCACAGAACAGTAAATACAAGAAATTGAAAGGCAGAGAATAAAATTCAAAGGAGTTAACGCAGTATTCTTCAGCTTCACAGGGGCTGCCTCGGGTCTGTAGGGCAAGGCTAGCATTGAACGGTCCAAAGCCAGGGGTCTACCCCCCCAGGCGCCAGCCAGAACAAGCACGACTACCTAATCATCCACCTAAGCAACCCCCTCCCCGCCCCCTGCCCTCTTTACCCCTAACCCCCCCACCCACCCACCCACCCACCCCCCCGCCAGAACCAGAAAAGCCCCACGGGTCGCCAGCCATGTTCAGGGAACACCTCCCCCCCCATGGAGTCAGGGCCCAGTCTCGTAAGCCTGACCTAATCCTGCGCCAAATCCCTCTCAGAACCCGCCCCTGGGGGATTGAGCAAGGGAGCCCAGATGAGAAGGAATCGAGACAACACAGGACCTCCCAATAGCCGGGCCGTGCGACCCTCCATCCTCATGAGTTCCCCCATCAGAGCTTCCCACTCGCTTATCCCCGGACCACTCTCGGAAAGCCACTGTCGGAGAATACAGTGTTTGGCCACTAAAAAGCCTTTTGCACACAGCTGCCTCTGGGCATCCGCTCCCTGCACCCCTGAGGGTCCGACATGAAACAGACACCACACAGGGTGCAGGGCCACCCCCCCATTCACCCAAAGGAGTAGCCTGCCTCGCACCGCGCTCGAAAATAATTGAATCTTAGGGCAAGACCAAAATCGATGGAACAAAGTTCCCACTTCGTTATTACAGAGGGCACACACATCAGACAGCAAAAGTCCCATCCTCCTCGCCCCAGCCTCAGATACGTATGCTCTCCACAGGAGTTTAAACTGCAGCTCCCTGTACCGAACAGCCTCAGAGAGCCCCCGGATTCTGCAAAAAGCCAGCCCCACCAGTTCCACCGTCAATTCCACCAAGCCGTCCTGATGCCAGCGCTCCACCAATCGAACGAAATGCCCCAGGCCGCTCGGGGGGGACAACAGCAGCCGTAGCTGCCCAGCAGCAGGGGAAACCTGACATTGTTCCAGTACCGACCAGAGGCTGCTGTCAGAGGTCAGGAAGACCCTCTTCCCGGGAATGCTATCCACGTAGTGGCGCACCTGCAGATAGTAATAAAAAGTCTCCTTCGGCAAATCATATTTCTTCGCCAGCTCCTGAAAAGAGGCAAGCCGATCCGAACCCTCCAGGCGCAATTGTCCAAGATACTCGACTCCAGCCCTCCTCCAAAGCCGTCCGCCCCCGCCAAGCCTTCCCGGCGGAAAGTCTCCATTCCCTAGCAAGGGCAGACAGTCCGTCACTCGCCAGGGCCTAGCCCGTTGACGGCATAGAAATTTCCATCCTACTCGCAGGGTACGCAAATAGTAGGACTCCCGCCATGCCCGCGGTAACATCGCGGCCCCACAGTGAAGCAAGTACACTCTATGCCACTTCTCAGAAAATTGGTCGAGCAGATCAATCGGCAGTCGTTCAGCATTTCCCAAAACCAGATCACTTATCCTCCTTGTCATATAGCACAAATTAAATAATCTCAGGGAAGTCAAGCCCAGACCACCCTCCTCGGCTGGTCGCATAAGTGTCTCCAACGCAACACGGGCTCTCTTGGCTCTCCACAGATATCGCCCAACCTGTCCATGCAACTCCCGCAAGTCCCTTCTGCCCAACCAGAGGGGAAGGTTCCTTAGCAGATAAAGCCATCGTGGCCACTCTATCATCCTCACCAGGGCAACCCGTCCCATCAGAGACAAGGGTAGATCCCTCCATCGCCGTAGTCGTGAAATCGTAGAGTGCAACAGGGGGCGAATATTTACCTCATAGAGGGAGCGTAGACATGTCGGAATATGGACGCCTAGATAACGTATGTGGCCCTCCGCCCATTGCAGCGGGAAGGCACCCCCCCATCTACCCCGCGACTGATTCTCGACATCTAGAACCATCGATTTCGTGCGATTAATACGAAGCCCCGAGAACCCACCAAATCGCTCAATCAGGTCTAAAGCTTTCGGGAGGGATGCCATCGGGTCCGTCAAACACAGCAGAAGGTCGTCCGCGAACGCACTCACCTTAAGGCAGCCACCTTGCCAGGTAGCCCCTTTAATCTGCTCAGATTCCATCAACGAGAGTAAGAGAGGTTCTAATTGTAAGACGTAAAGAAGAGGAGAAAGGGGACAACCCTGCCGCGTACCACGCTGCAACAGAAAGGGGGGAGAGCAGGTTCCGCCAACATCGACCACAGCTCGGGGAACAGCATATAAAGCTTGCAATCCCCGCAAGAACATTCCTTGAAAGCCGAAGCGCTCCAGGGCCGCAAACAGATAACGCCATGACACTCTATCAAAAGCCTTTTCGGAATCTAGGCTAACAAGTATCATCGGGTTCCTCGCCAGCTGTGTTTGTTCCATACCCAGCAGCACCCTACTAATGTTCACCGAGGCATCCCGGCCTTTAACGAAGCCTGCTTGATGGGAGCCCACCAACTCCGGCAAAAACAGCTGGAGCCGCGCCGCCAGAATCGAGGCAAAGAGCTTCTGATCGACATTTATTAATGAGATGGGTCTGTAAGAGGCAGGGTCCTCCAGATCCTTGCCCTGTTTCGGAATTAAGGTAATGCGGGCTGTGCGCATATCTCTAGGGAATGAACCGAAGTCCACCACCTCGGCAAACAAGGCCGCCAGGGTCGGGACCACAGAGATTTCCAACAATTTGTACGCCTCATATGTAAAACCATCAGGGCCGGGAGCCTTGTGCGTTTTGCCAGCACGAATCGCTTTCTGAATCTCCACACCCGTTATGTCCCGGTTAAGCACGTCCAGTTGCGCCTTCCCCACACTGGGGAGCGACACACGTCCCAGAAATTCTTCTATGGAAGACGCATCCCCCTCCTCGGAAGTATATAGTTGTTCGTAGAAGTCGCGGAAGACACGAGCTACTTCCACCGCCCTAGTATGTCGCCTCCCCTTAGTGTCCTTAATCCCCAGGACCCGACGGGAAACCCATTGAGTCCTTCACTAAATGGGCCAGCAATTTCCCAGACCGGTCTCCATACCGGGAAAAAAAAAAACTGATGGCGATAATATTGCTGGGACTGGATGGCCCGTTCCTGCAACAAGTCATTCAGGCACTTCTGTAGCTCCAAGTAGACCGGCAGACCACTCCGCCGCCCAGAGGCCGTCGTCTGGGCCGCACGGAGTTCTCTTGACAGCCGAAGTATCTCGGCATTAGCTCTCTTCCGCTCCGCTCCGACATAGGCAATTATATGCCCTCTGAGAACTGCCTTCCCCGCCTCCCAAAAGGTAGCCAGCGAGGCAACCGTCCCCTCATTGAACTCAACATATTCCGCCCAGCGCTGGGTCACAAAGTCTCGAAACTCCGTCTTATGCACCAGGTGGCTAGGAAACGACCAGTTGGCGGAACTCTCCCGCTCCCCGCGCCAGGTCAAACCAACCATGGCATGATCTGAGACGATAATGGGCCCAATCTCTACACAGGACACCTTCCCAAACCATTGCTGCGGTACCAAGAAGAAGTCAATTCTCGACCAGGTTTGGTGGGCTCGTGAGAGATGCGTGTATTCTCTGCTGGTAGAATTTAACACTCGCCAGGCGTCCACCAACCCCCCCAGCTCACAGAGGTACCCTATGCCCCGCTTACTCCATCCCCTCCCTGTGGAAGGGTGTGAACGGTCTAAGGAAGGATCGTGGGGACAATTAAAATCTCCTGCTATCACCATCGGGATCTTTGGGGCCCCCAAAATTTTATGCAGAATATTCTTGAAGAAATCATGATTGTAATTATTGGGGGCATATACAGTCCCAAGGAACATTTCTTCTCCTTGGAGTTTGACATGGGCAAACAGAAATCTACCTTGGGGGTCAGAATCTACCTTGAGGACCTCGCAAGCTAGACCTTTGTGTATCAGAATTGCCACCCCTTTTTTCCGAGAATCCGAGGACGCGGATAGGACCGTCCCAACCCAATCCCGCTTTAATTTGGCATGCTCTAGAGCCGTCAAGTGTGTCTCTTGTAACAGAGCCACCTGGGCTTTTTGCTGCCTGAGAGCTTGCAGAATTTTGGTGCGCTTCACTGGAGTGGTAATGCCACCGACATTCCATGTTACAAAGTGCAAATCAGGGAGGGTAATGTATTCTCTCGATGCAGACCTTCCTAGGATGAACCAGCTGGGATTGTGTGCGGGGCAGCCCAGCCTCTACCCCACCATTACAGAGTTGAGCTCTATGCTCAGGGTAAAACCACCCATGGAGAAAACCAGTTCTGGCCAGAATTGGGAGGGAGGGAGACGACGCACCCATATGTCTCCCGTTATCTAGAATCCCCCCTCCCCTCCACCCTCCACCCACAGCCCCCCACCCCCCCTGCCCCCCACCCCCCCCCCCCCCACAGATCCCCCCCCCACCCGCCGCCCCACCCCCACCCCCCCCCCCTTCACGCCCCCCCCCCCCCACCCCCCCACCCCCGTCCCACCCCCCCCCCCCCCCCAATCCACCTACCTCCTCTCCTATCTTTACCCCCCCTAAAACTATCACCATCCATACCCTCAGTGCCTCGACTGAGGCCCGAGTCTTAGCAATGCCTCGGGGCAGCCCCGAGGTACTTCCCCTCTCCCCACGCACTCCAGCAGGAGTGCTAATGCAGGGCCATATCAGCGCAGCCCTTGGAAACATACCCAGGATAGCGGAGCAGGGTAATAAAGAGGAGAAAGGAGAAAAGAGAAGAGAGAGAAAACAAATTATATTATTGTATAAAACACAGTGAACTAATCGGAAAGTCCAGGGTTCTGTCCAATTTCTCCTCTTCCTCCAGGACAAAGATCAGTGCCCTCCATCTCCAGGCCGCCACAGCAAGGGCCCATCTAATTGCAGAAACATGTTTTCCCATGCAGATTTTCTCAGCGCGCCACCGGGGCAGTAAACAGGACTCTCACTCCGCCGCTGGTTCCGCAGGCAATTGCGCCAGAAATTGTTTTGCCTTACCGGCTTGTTCAAATTGGTGTACTTTCCCGTGCAAGGTAACTCTCAGGTGGGCCGGATAAGCCAGTGTAAAGCGCACTTTGCGGCGGAACAGCTCCGCACAAACCGGAGCAAATTCCCTCCTTTTTGTGGCCACCTGCGCTGAGTAATCTTGAAACATTAGGATTTTCCGGTTTTTCAGCAGCAGCTCAGGCATTTTCCGGTAGGCTTGCAGGATTAGAACTTTGTGTTGGAAATTGAGGACCTTCAATATCACCACACGTGGCCTGGCATCTTCTGTCCTGCGGGCTCCCAGCCGATGTGCGCGCTCAATTTTAAGAAGGCCTCGCAGGTCTTCCAGGCCCAAGGCCTCCGGGAGCCAAGATTCCAAAAATGGGAGCAGCTCGCCCTCAGGTTGCTCCTCACCTATGCCCAGGATACGCAGATTATTGCGGCGCGATCTGTTTTCCAAATCGTCAATCTTTAGTTGCAGGTCTTGCAGTTGCTGCGCATGTTGTGCCGCCTCTCTCCCGCCGTCCCTCCTCGCTCTCAAGGCTGGCGACCCGATGCTCCACTTCATCCACTCGTTTCCCCAGGTCAGCTAACGAATCCTCTAAGTTATCCAGCTTTTTTAGAAGCAGGTCGAACTTCGGGTCGAGAAGCTTAACCACTTCCTTGGCGAGCTCCGCTGGCGCAGAGTCGATACTCTCCGCTCCCGGAGAGGCCGGCTGAGTTAGCCCCGGGGTAGCAGGCCCGACTTTGGAGGCCTTCTCCCTCTCCTTCCGCGATGCCAGAGGCATGGTCAAGGCTGGTAATGTCACCAGTAAGTAGGGGGCAGCGTCCGAGACACCCTCCGAGAGTGGGGGAGCGTTAGAAGGCAAAATGCAGACTTTTAAGCAGATTTATCCTCGCGGCTGCCCCGGAGCGAGCGGGAAGCGTCCGCACTCACTCACGCATCACGTGACTCCCCCCTTTGCTTATTTTAAACCATTCTGTTTCTCCTTGTTCCGTTCGAACTGTTGCTTCTTGATCAATGTACAAATTGCGCAAGAGAACGATCAGGTGTTCTGGTATACCCATGCTTCTTAATGTGGCCCAGAGTTTCTCATGGTTTACACAGTCAAAAGACTTGCTATAGTCGATAAAACACAAATAGATATCCTTTTGGTATTCTTTAGTCTTTTCAAGGATCCATCTCACATCCGCAATGATGTCTCTCGTTCCTCGCCCTTTCCTGAACACTGCTTGCACTTCAGGTAGTTCTTGTTCCAGGTATGGTTGTAGTCTCTTTTGAATAATCTTCAGTAGAATCTTGCTGGCATGTGGGATCACAGCGATTGTGCGATAATTTCCACAGTCAGTTGGATCACCTTTCTTTAGTATTGGTATAAACACAGATCTTTTCCAGTCAGTTGGCCATGATGTTGTCTTCCATATTTCTTGGCAGAGCCTTGTAAGTATGGCAACAGCTGCATCAGATTGCTGCAATACTTCTATAGGAATGCCATCAATGCCTGGTGCTTTGTTCTTTGATGAGGCTTTCAATGCTGCTTCAACTTCTTTCATCACCAATGGTTCCCGATCATAAGGTACAGGTTGAAACGGCTGTTGGTCCACTTGATCTTTATCATATAAAAACTCTGTATATTCCTTCCACCTTTTCTTGATCTTCTCAGCATCATTCAACATAGAACCTTGAGTATCTTGTAACATTCCAATTCGAGGCTGGAACTTTTTCTTTAACTCTCGTAGCGTTAGGAAAGCCGATCTTGTTCTTTCTCTAATAGTTTCTGCTTCTATTTCCTTGCATGCATCGTTGTAGTACTTTTCCTTGTCCTGTCTTGCTGTACGTTGGAAATCTCTGAGTTCTGCGATTGTCTTTCTTTCTCCTCTGGCTTTAGCTTCTCTGCGTTTCTGGGCAATTTTCAGAGTTTCTTCCGTCATCCATTTTGGCCGTTTTTGCTTTTTCACCTTTTTGTAGAGACTTCTCGCTTTCTTCCAACACAACCTTCTTGATGTCATTCCATAACTCTTCCGGAGCTCTGTCATTTGTATCTAAAGCAGCAAATCGATTTTGCAGGCAGTCTTTAAATTCCAGTGGTATATTCTCAAGGTCATATTTTGCTGCATTCATGAGTGGTTTGCTCTTTTTCAACTTTATTTATTTATTTATTTTATTTATTTAGCAAGCATTTGTAGCCCGCTCCTTCCAGCGATCAGAAGCGGGTAGGATTACTTTAGCTTGAGTTTGCATACTAGTAGTTGATCTGTACCACAGTCAGCTCCAGGTTTTGTCTTGGTTGATGTTATAGAGCTTTTCCATCATTGACTTCCACAGATGTAGTCAATTTGATTTTTATACAATCCATTGGGTGAAGTCCATGTGTACAGTCGCCGCTTGTGTTGATGGAAGAAGGTGTTTGAGATGAATAGATTGCACAGGTACACTACCAAAAAACTGCCTCCAGTTTTGCAACTGATTCCTATAGATTTTGGGGTGCTGAATCCAGGAAAAATAGCCAAAATGTTCCATCACGTCATGTTTTCTTGCAAAATTAGATTTCTTACCCATATAAGGAATGTTCACATAATTTCTTTTTAGCCGACTGCAGTTTATTTTCTTGGCCCAAAATAGAGGTTGTAATGGTTAACTAACTAGAAACACTCCCTCATGATATTTTAGAGTGTTTTGTATTCATTTTATACATTAACAGGACAATTGGGAGGCGGGGGGCTAAATCCAGTACTCGCGCTGGCGCATGTTCTTTCCTGTTCGCCTCGCCTCGTTCGCTCGCTCGCTCAAACACGGTGGTTGCGACATGAACGTTCCTGTCAAATTTCAGTTTCTTGCAAGTTCATTATTACCTTTTGTTTGCTCAGTCGTAATCCAGCTTTATTCCGAAGTGGTTCACTACAGTTGTAGTTTGCAGTGCTGTGTATTTGTGATGGCTCACAGAACCAGAGGTTGCGTCAACTCTCCGGACAGTTTTTGTTTTATTTGTGGGGAATATACCGTGAAAAAGCGGCAGAGGAACATTTCTGCATTTATTAAAGTATATTTCGCCTATTTCGGTTTGAAATTAGGCGATCAAGACAAACCGTGGGCTCCTCACAAAGTGTGCAAGACATGTGAGGAAGATCTACGCTTATGGATGAAAGGTAAAAAACAAGCATTTCGTTTCGGAATACCTATGATGTGGCGTGAACAAACAGACCACAGCAGTGACTGCTATTTTTGCTCTTGCATTGTGAAGGGATACAACTTAAAAAATAAGAACGTAATAAGTTACCCCAACCTTCCCTCAGCAATTAGGCCTATGCCTCATAGCAACGAAGTACCTGTGCCTGAACCACCAAAATCTTTGGATCATATTTGTGTGGACGGTTCTGATCATGATGAGACTCATCAGATGGCTTTTCCCGATGAGTCCAGTACTTCCGAGTTTGAAACTGAACCAGATCCGAAACCTGAACTTTTCTCTCAAGCTGAATTGAATGATTTAGTCCGGGATTTAGGACTCCCAAAAGATGCTGCCCAACTGCTAGGTTCTCGGCTTAAACAGAAAAATCTATTGTCACCAGGAACAACTTTTTATTGGTACCGCAACCGCGAGACACAATTTTTGAAGTATTTCAGCAAAGAGGAAGATTTGGTATTTTGCAACGATATATACGGAGTGATGGAAAAGCTTAAACTCAAGTATGATCCTGCTGAATGGCGGCTGTTCATTGATTCGTCAAAAGACAGCATAAAAGGTATTCTTCATAATGGCAACACATTCGCTTCAGTTCCTATTGCTCACTCTGTTATTCTCCAAGAAAAATACGAGAATTTGGCCCTGATTCTTCAGAAGATTCGTTATGATGAGCATAAGTGGATGATTTGTGGAGACTTTAAAATTCTATCCATGCTATTAGGGCAGCAATCCGGTTTCACCAAATATCCCTGCTTCCTTTGCTTGTGGGATAGCCGGGCCCGCGACCTACACTGGGGGAAAAAAGACTGGCCAATTCGGGAGTATTTGAGACCCGGTGAGAAAAATGTTCTTCATGAGAGCTTGGTACCTCGTGATAAAATTCTATTACCACCTTTCCACATTAAGTTGGGTCTCATTAAGCAATTCATCAAGTCCCTTCCAAAAGATGGTGAGTGCTTTCGGTACCTTTGCTCAAAGTTCCCCCGACTTTCTGAAGCAAAGCTAAAGGAAGGAGTGTTTGTTGGCCCTGATATAAGGAAACTCATTTCAGATGGAGCATTCGCTGAAACGATGTCTGAGAAGGAAAAAGAAGCCTGGGATTCCTTCAAGGATGTTGTTCTCAAATTCTTGGGGAACAGGCGGGATGAGAACTATAAGGATATTGTTGCCAGGATGCTCAATGCCTTCAAAGAATAAGGCTGTAACATGAGCCTGAAAGTCCATTTCTTGCACTCCCATGTGAACTACTTTCCCGAAAACTTGGGGGCGTACAGTGAAGAACAAGGTGAAAGGTTTCACCAGGACATCAAGGACGCAGAGAGAAGGTACCAAGGAAGATGGAACACCACTATGATGGCTGATTTCTGCTGGTTGCTGCTGCGGGAAACCCCAGATGAAAAATACGCCAAGCAGCGCACCAAGAGAAGCATTCGGGGGAAGAAGAAACGGGCCCACCAGGAGATTGATTGACCCAAGAATGACTTTAAAATCTAAACTGTGTTGACAAATATCGTGTTTTTACTAAACTTTGAAATAAAAATTTGCTAGTTATTACCACAGTGTCGGATCTCATTTATTAGAATTTTATTTTCACAACATCGGGTGTTTGTCTTCATGTATTGCAATGGTGCGGTTTGCGTTTTCTATTCTTACATACATACCTGTACAACATTTTTTGCACATTTCTTTGCTTTGCTTTGTGTCTAACCTCGCTCTTATATGCTCAATGTTTGTGCACATGTATGTGGCTGTTTTAAGTGCAGACAATTTTGCTACCATCACAGTGTGTTTTGTTGACATTACTCTAGTCTTATGTGCTGCCTTGTTACAATTTTCTTTATTCTTATTTGAATAACTACTAAACAATTAGTATAAAGAATTCATCCAAGAAACTTTTATCTCGATCGCACTCAATCTGAAACGTTCACCTCAAACTGCTAACCCAATGTAGCAAAAAATCTGTACGTGATGGAGCAAATTGGTTACCAGATTTGGATTCAGCGCACCAAAAAACGTAAAAATCAATTGAAACATTAGAGGCAGTTTAAAAAAAAATTTTTTTAGTGTACCTGTGTTGTTGGTCTTGCAGAATTCTATCAGTCTTTCTCCAGCTTCATTTCTGTTGCCAAGTCCATATTTTCCAACTACTTTGTCTTCTTCTTTGTTGCCAACCTTTGCGTTCCAATCACCCATGACTATCAGGATATCCTGTTTGCATGTTCTGTCAATTTCAGCTTGTACTTGTTCATAGAACTCTTCAATTTCATTCTCTTCTGCAGCTGTTGTTGGGGCATATACTTGAATTATAGTTGTTGATAGGCATTCCTCGTAGACGAATAGAGATTAAGCGTTCGCTGACTGCATTGTATTTCATTACAGTTCTTGCAAGTTTCTTTATTATAAATGCAACACCATTTCTTCTTTGTCTTTCATTTCCAGCATAGTAGACCATGTGATCATCTGATGCAAAGTGCCCCATGCCAGTCCTTTTCAGTTCGCTGACACCCAACAGATGAAGTCGTACACGTTCCATTTCATTCTTGACCACCTCCAACTTCCCTTGGTTCATACTTTGTACGTTACATGTTCCAGTGTGTAAGACATCTTTACAGCTTCTGACTCTCATTTCATGCGCAGCTACATCAGCAGTCAGAGGTCCCGAGGGCTTTGATCCAACCACATCATAAATGCTGGCTTTACTCTGAAAAGTTTTCAGCTCTTCCCCAGTAGCTAGTTAAGTGCCTTCCGACCCGGGGGTCTCATCTTCCAGCACCATAGCACAATTTGTTTTGTTGTAACTATCCATTGGGTTTTCGTGGCAAGATACAGAAGTAGATTGCCGGGCCTTTCTTCCACGCAGTTTAAGTTTGGTGGTGTTGCCGTTGTCACAAAAATGTGATCTTCCGCCGTCAACACTATCCCATTCTGCTGCTACCGAGATGCATTTATTAAATTAAATGCAATTGTTCTATGATCACTATTACTAAGTGTCCCCAACACCCCTATCTCTCGTACCAGAGACGACTCCTGAGGCGATCAAGATGGCAGTTTTGTTGGCCTTTCTAGAGGATGGCCTGGATAAAGAACTTTTCCCTTAGTTCCCTGAAAGTTCAGGTGGCACTTCTGGCCTGTTTCTGAGGTCCTGTGGCAAGCAAGTCTCTAGTTTTGCTCCCGGACATATCGCGCTTTCTCCAGGGGGTTTGTCATCTGCATCCTCCCTCCTGTCTGTGATCTCTTCCTGGTATCTATGTCTGATGATCATGGCCCTGGTGACGGTGCCCAGTGAGCCATTGAAGTGTGCTACTTTAAAGCATTTGATGGTCAAGACTATCTTCTTGGTCGCAGTTCGTTTCACAAGGTGGATTTCCAAGCTGCTTGCTCTGTCTCGCTGATATCCTTATCTGCCTATTCTAAGGAGGCTGTTTCCATTTGTCCTGTGCCTTCCTGCTTGCCTAAGGTGATTTCTCCTCTTCATTTTAACCAGGTGGTCTGCCGCCTTTCCTTCTTCAAAGATCAGTGTCAGGGGAAGGATAAGGATCTTCACCATGTGTATGTCTGGAGGGTGCTTCTCCAGTACGTTGAGGTTATGAATTCCTTTCGCAAGTCCATCATCTTTTTGTGCTGTTTGCTGGCCTGTGCAAGGGTGATGCAGCCACTGTTGCTTTTGGAGTGCCGAACTAAGGCAGCCATGACCTTCGCATATCGGTTGTGGAACCGGCCAGTTCCGGAGGGTTTGTGCACCCATTCTACCTGAGCATAAGCATCTTCGTGGGTGGTGCAGAACTCTGTAGCCCCTGCAGACATTTATTTGGGCAGCAATGTGTGGGGATCACTTTTCACTTTTGTCAAGCATTACCACTTGGATATCTTTGCACGTTTTGGACACGGCCTTGGCTGAAGGGTTTTGTGAGCTGCTATCTTCCTGCTCAGTGGAGTTAACATAAGAACATAAGATATGCCATACTGGGTCAGACCAAGGTCCATCAAGCCCAGTATTCTGTTTCCAACAGTGGCCAATCTAGGTCATATGTACCTAGCAGTTTCCCCAAGGGACACAGGTTCCACAATGCTTTTATTGGTTCAAGCATTGATATCCTGGGTCCCTTCTTAATAATGGTTTATGGACCTTTCCTCCAGGAACTTGTCCAAACCTTTTTTAAACCCAGCTACATTAACAGCCTTTACTACATCCTCTGGTAACAAATTCCAGGGTTTGATTACACGTTGAGTGAAAAAATATTTTCTTTTATTAGTCTTAAATAGTTTACCCTGTAGCTTCATTGCATGTCCCCTAGTCTTTCTATATTCTGATAAGGTAAACAATCGATCTACGTTTACCCATTCCACTCCGTTCATTAATTTATATACTTCTATCATATCTCCCCTCAGCCGTCTCTTTTCCAGGTTAAAGAGCCCCAACCTTTTTAGCCTTTCTTCATAGGAGTATCCTTCCATCCCCTTTACCATTTTGGTGGCTCTTCTCTGAACCTTTTATAAAATCGCTATATCCTTTTTAAGATACGGCGACCAGAATTGCACACGATATTCAAGGTGCTGTCTCATCATGGAACGATATAGGGGCATTATAATATCTTTTGTTTTATTTTCCATTCCTTTCCTTATCATACCTAGCATTCTATTTGCTCTCTTGGCCGCCGCTGCACACTGGGCCGAGGGTTTTAACATGGTATCCACAATGACGCCTAACTCTTTTTCCTGGGTGGTGGTTCCTAATGTGGAACCTTGCATCGTGTAACCATAGTTTGGGTTGTTCTTCCCTAGGTGCATAACCTTGCACTTGTCCACATTAAATTTCATCTGCCATTTTGATGCCCAGTCTTCCAATTTATTAAGATCCTCTTGCAATTTTCCACAATCCTCTTGGGTTTTAACAACTTTAAATAGTTTTGTGTCATCTGCAAATTTGATAACCTCACTCGTTATTCCACTTTCCAGGTCATTTATGAATATGTCAAAAAGCAGCGGACCCAGCACAGATCCTTGGGGTACACCACTATTCATCTTTCTCCATTGGGAAAATTGGCCATTTAGCCCTAACCTCTGCTTTCTATCTTTTAACCAGTTCCTGATCCACAATAGTACACTGCCTCCTATCCCATGACTTTTTAGTTTTGCCAAAAGTCTCTCATGAGGGACCTTGTCAAAGGGTTTCTGAAAGTCCAGATACACAATATCAACCAACTCACCTTTGTCCACCTGATTATTCACTCCTTCAAAAAAACATAACAGATTAGTAAGACAAGATCTTCCTTGTCTAAAGCCATGTTGGCTGTCTCCCATTAGGTCATGACTATCTACATGCTGAGTAATTTTATTCTTTATGATGGTTTCTACTATTTTTCCCGGTACTGACGTCAGGCTCACCGGTCTGTAGTTTCCCGGATCACCCTTGGAACCTTTTTTAAAAATTGGTGTTACATTGGCGATCCTCCAATCTTTAGGTATTACAGATGATTTTAATGAAAGTTCACAGGTTACCAATAGCAGGTCCGCAATCTCATATTTCAGTTCTTTCAACACTCTTGGATGTATACCATCCGGTCCAGGTGATTTGCTACTATTCAGTTTATCAAATAGTTGTAATATATCTTCCCGGTGTAGCGATATTTCTCTCAATTCCTCTGCAGTATCACCTTTAAATACCACTTCAGTCTTGGGTAACATCCCTACATCTTCCTCAGTAAAGACCGAAGCAAAGAATTCATTCAGTCTCTCTGCTATAGCCTTATTTATTTATTTATTTATTTATCACACATTTATATACCGCTTTTTCCCAAGTATCAAGTGCGGTTTACAATGAACAGAGAAAATTGAAGGTACATGAGTAATCATGTCCTAGTCATTTACAGGGAACAGGTTTACATATAACAGTATAAATAAGCATGCAAACATTGTTTACATCCTGAGATATAGTGAGGATGTAATGAAAACTTTTTACATATTTACATTAGTTTTATACAGTTTGAATTACGTGAAAGCAACATTGTATTAACAGTTTTTACATTTTTTATTATCAGATAGGTGTGTGTCTAGTAGTTTATTAACCTGTATCTCTTTGTTTGGTTTGGTTAACCAGAGGTGTGTAATGTGAGGTAAATAGGTGTGTTTTTAGTTTTTTTCTAAATTCTTTAATTTCGGTCAGGAGGCGAACGTTGTCTGGTAGATTATTCCAGAGAGTCGGTGCACAGTGAGAGAAGGCCCTATTATTGGTTAGTTTTCTAGCTTTTTTAAAGTCTTTAGGTAATGATATTGTGTTTGTATTTCCACTCCTTTGAGATCGCTTATTTGGTTCCATGTTGATTAGGTTGTTAAGCGCGGATGGTGCTAGTTTGTTTATCATTTTGAAGGTGGTAACTAGTATTTTGTATTGTATTCTATTATGAATTGGTAGCCAATGGAGTTTAGCAAGTATTGGTGTAATGTGTTCTTTTGAATTTACATTCATAATGATTCTTGCCGCAATATTTTGAGTTAGTTGGATCTTTTTAATGTTTTGCCGCTTGATTCCCTGGAGAATTGTGTTCGCGAAATCGAAGTGTGGGGTTATGATTGCTTGTATTATCGATATGAAATCTTGTAAGTGAATTAAAGGACGTATTTGTTTCAAAGTCTTGATTTTGAAATGTATGTTTTTTTTAAGTTTTTTTATGTGTGAGTCCATATTAAGTTTATCATCAAGTATTACTCCTAAGTATTTTATTTCTTTTTTTGTTTTAATTTCATGGTTACTTAGGATGATGGAGTTTGGGGGTGTATATGTTTGGCTTTTTGTGACATAGAGGATATCAGTTTTTGTAAAATTGATATGCAGGTTATGATCAGAGAGCCATGAAGTTAGGTCATTGAAACATTCTTTTATTTGTTGTAGGGGTGGGTGAGGGATTTTAAATGGTAGATAAAACATCATATCATCAGCATAAATGTGATATTGTACACCGTGACGTTTAAAGATGTTGCAGACTGGTTGAAGATAAATATTAAATAGCAGTGCTGATAGGGCGGATCCTTGTGGGAGGCCTTGGGTTTGGTTGATAATTTTTGATGTTTGGTTGTCAATCCTCACTGTTTGGGTTCTGTTTGTTAGATAGGACCTAAACCAATTAAATACGGTGGATGTTATTCCGATTTGTTGGAGTCTGCTTAACATTGTTATGTGGTTAATACTGTCAAATGCAGCGGAGATGTCTAGAAAGATTAGTATAAATGCTTGTTTTGGATCGTCAATTCCTCTTATTAATGTGTCAAAGAGTACTGTCAGTAGGGTTTCTACTCCATGATGTGGGCGGAAGCCATATTGATGTTCATCAAGGAGATCTATTGAATCGATGAAGTCTTGTAATTGAGTTTGGATTATTTTTTCGATGAGTTTGGCCATGAAAGGGATACTTGATATGGGTCTATATGAGGTTGGGGATGTCTTGTCAAGGGTATTATTTTTGAGGATTGGTCTTATTTGGACGTGTTTTAGGGAAGGAGGTAGATAGCCGTTTTCTAATGAGCTGTTGACTATGGGGAGGATGAATGAAGAGAGTGTTGGGAGTGTCTTTTTTTATCCATTTTACTGGACAAGGATCAAGGTGAGAGGTTGTAGTATTAATATTAGATATAATGGTTTTGAGAGTGGTTTTTGTTATTGGGTTGAAGTTTGACCAGGTATCAGATATGTTAGGGGTCGTCTCTGTATATATTTTTGGGGGCGTCATTTGTGGTTTATTTTTGTTTATGTAGTATTGGGCTAATTCTTGTGGGGAAATATCAATAGATGTTTCATATGTGTTATGTGTTACCTTTAAATACCACTTCAGTCTTGGGTAACATCCCTACATCTTCCTCAGTAAAGACCGAAGCAAAGAATTCATTCAGTCTCTCTGCTATAGCCTTGTCTCCTCTTACTGCCCCTTTTACCCCTCTATCATCTAATGGCCCAACGGACTCTCTCACAGGCCTTTTGCTACGAATGTACTTTGAAAAAGTCTTTATTTCGTGTTTTTGCTTCCGTATCAAGTTCCTTCTCAAATTCTCGCTTTGCGTGCCTTATCAATGCTTTGCATTTAACTTGCCAGTACTTGTGCTGTTTCCAGTTTTCTTCGTTTGACTGTTTTTTTCCATTTCCTGGAGGATGCTTTTTTGGCAGCAACAGCCTCTCTGACCTCACCTTTAAACCATGCTGGCAGTTTTTTGGACTTTCTTCCACTTTTCTTAATGTGTGGAATACAGCTGGTCTGGGCTTCGAGGATAGTATTTTTAATAACACCCAAGCTTGCTGTAAGTCTTTAACCTTTGCAACCGCTCCTTTTAGTTTTTGCTTAACTATATTCCTCATTTTATCATAGTCTCCCTTTTGAAAGTTAAAAGGTAGTACTGTGGATTTCTTTACTATCCCTCCTCCACTAATTAAATCAAACATGATCATGCTATGATCACTATTGCCAAGTGGTCCCAACACCCTTATTTCTTGCACCAGATCTGGCGTTCCACTAAGGACTAGGTCCAGTATGGCTTCCCCTCTGGTCAGTTCATGAACCAGCTGCTCCAAGAAGCAGTCATTTATTTCATCTAGAAACTTTATCTTCCTAGCTTGTCCTGGCGTAACACTGACCCAGTCGATACCAGGGTAATTGAAATCACCCATTATTACTACTCTGCTGTACTTTTGTTAGCTTCCTTGATTTCTTTGAGCATTTCATCATCCATTTGTTCATTCTGGCCAGGCGGTCGGTAGTACACTCCCACTGCCATCGCCTTCCCCTTTTTACATGGAATTTCAATCCATAGAGATTCTACAGCAAATTTTGTTTCCTGCAAAACTTTAATCCTTTCTGACTCAATGCCCTCTCTAACATAGAGTGCAACCCCTCCACCAATTTGATCAGTTCTATCATCACGATATAGTTTGTATCCAGGTATCAGTGTCCCACTGGTTATCCTCCTTCCACCATGTCTCTGAGATTGCAGTCATATCTAACCTCTCATTTAGTGCTATATATTCTAACTCTCCTATCTTATTGTTTAGAATTCTAGCATTTGCATACAAGCATTTTAGAGACTGTATTTTATTAATATTAATCTGACTATTGGTAGGCATGGGTAATTTGGAATCTTTACGCTTTGTCTGCACCTTACTCAAGGGCATTTGGGCTACTATACTTTTTTTTTTGGAACCTCGCTGCTTTTGGTAGTATCCTTCAAGGATACCTTCGTCCGAACCATGCGCTCCTTGGCGACTGTCGGCTTTCCCCTATTTTCTAGTTTAAGAGGTTCTCTATCTCCTTTTTAAAAGTTAATGCCAGCAGTCTGGTTCCATCCTGATTAAGGTGAAGCCCATCCCTTCGGAAGAGCCCCTCCTTTCCCCAGAATGTTCCCCAGTTCCTAACAAATCCAAAACCCTCATCCTTGCACCATTGTCTCATCCACGCATTGAGACTCCTGAGCTCTGCCTGTCTTTTGGGTCCTGCACGTGGAACAGGAAGCATTTCGGAGAACGCTATCCTGGAAGTTCTGGATTTCAACTTCCTACCTAAAAGCTTAAATTTAGCCTCCAGAACTTCCCTACCACATTTTCCTATGTCATTGGTACCAACATGTACCAAGACAGCAGACTCCTCCCCAGCACTATCTATGATCCTATCTAGGCGGTGCGTGAGGTCCGCTACCTTCGCACCAGGCAGGCATGTTACCAGGCGATCCTCACATCCACCAGCCACCCAGCTATCTACATTCCTAATGATTGAATCACCAACTATGACAGCTATCCTGAATCTCCTCTCATGGGAACATTGCCCTGGAGAAACGTCCTTGGTACTTACTAAGGGTTGCTATGGATATTTATACTAATAAAACTGTACCTAATACGTGTAATATACCTTGTTCACATGAAGCTTAACTAATCTCAGGTCCTTAGTGTATGACTGATTTGGGTAATGAGCTTCACCTGAGAGCACCTCCTGTCTTGTAAGATGTGTAAGTACCTATAAAGCTACGATTATCCCAGGGGAGGGAGGGAAATAACACTTATTAAAAGAGGGCTGCTACACAGTACCCGGTCTTGTGCTGCTGAGGTAAGCTATATTCTGATTTGATTTAAATTATAACTCTTAGCTGCTGCTAGGCTCTAACTTCTTATGAAATTTAAACTACAAGCTCTCTGCTGGGTTCTAAATTTAACCAGAAAGCTCTCTTCTGTGTTTTTAAATTTAAGCTAAAAGTACTTTGCTGATGCTAGACCCTGAGTGACTATTAAATTTAAACTACAAGCTCTCTGCTGAGTATTAAATGTAACCAGAAAGTTCTGCTCTGTGTTTTAAAACTAAAAGTACTTTTCTGATGCTAGGCATTTCATCATCCATTTGGTCATTCTGGCCAGGCGCTCGATAGTACACCCCCGCTGCCATTGCCTTCCCCCTTTTACATGGAATTTCAATCCATATAGATTCTACAGCAGATTTTGTTTCCTGCAAAACTTTAATCCTTTCTGACTCAATGCCCTCTCTAACATAGAGAGCAACTCCTCCACCAATTTGATCAGCTCTATCATTACGATATAGTTTGTACCCAGGTATCAGTGTCCCACTGGTTGTCCTCCTTCCATCGGAGTTGTAGCTTTGGTATATGCTGCTTGTCTGGACTGGTCTCGCAGGGCAATAAGGAAGGCGATGTTTTACTTACCAGCTTATGTTCTTTCCCCTGAGTCCTGCTAGGTGAGTCCACCCCTGAAACTGTATTTGCTCTGTTCTGCGGCATTACTCTTGGGTCCACTATGATTTTTAAACTTTGCAGGTTCATCTTCTGCTGACAGCCTTCTGTTTATGCTTTCCTGTACATAGTTCTCTACTGTTGATTGTGTATTGTTGCCTGCAATTGAGGTCGTGTGAGGCTTGCCATGTTTCTCCAACCTCTGGTGGCTGAGGCCAGTAGAAGCATAGGAGTGATGTCATTGAAACTGGGCTTTTCATTGGTTCTTTGTCTCCACCAGTCTGTTGGTGGGGAACACCACCCACGTCTGGACTGGTCTAGCAGGACTCACGGAAAGGACATTTAACTGGTAAATAAAATGTCACCTTTTCACTTGGCTCTTGAAGGTAGTGCCTTGAGAGTCCTCCATTTATTCACAACACATTCTCCCCCCCCCCCAGCAGTACACTTGCCTGTGTTTCTCCACTGTCACTGGCCTTAGAGGGTTATTTATTTAATTTTTTTATATACCACTTTTCAAGTTTATCAAAGTGGTTTACAGAGAATAGTAGTTTGATACATAGAACATTGGAGGGGGGTGTTGGGAATATTTATTTATGTGGTCGCTTATATCGCCTTTCCATCATCAATGCAGTTTATATTAAAGCAAGAACTATTACATGTAACACAGTGTTATAACATGAACCATAAACTAGATTACATTTAATGTTGCACACTGATCAAAATTATTTACATCTGATTTTGAATTTATCTTCATGTATATTTATGAATTTGTCTTGTTCTTTGAGGTCTAGTTAATTTTTTTATTTTATTTATTTATTTTATTTAAAGTCTTTTCTATACCGCACTCTTCAAATTCAGCTTGGTTTACAAATAACATCGGTTTTGTCCAGGCACGGGAGGGGCCTGCACTGAACTTACAGAGAACAGGATAGATAAACTTGGGTTAACTGGGTAAACTATATACAGACTCTAGGCTATGTATTTACATTTTTAGGTTACTATATACATGATCCTGCTAGGACTCTGGTAGAGCTATCGTGCTGTATTGGTGTCATGTATGGTGGGTAGAATGGGAGTGACTGTTTAGGTGACTGGGAATGAGTGGTTGTTGTGAGGTACCGTAATGCTACAGGAAGAGGTGGTGTTTCAGTGCCTTCCTGAAAAGGGTAAGGTCTGTAATGGACCGGATGTTGGGTTAGGTGGGCTTGGTGTATCTAGGATCATTATACTGGTCAGTATCTTTAGTCAAATCAGAGTCCACACAATGTTCCTTACTTTATTTTATTTAACTGGTTTTATATACCACCCTTTGACTTGTCAAGGCGGTTTACATGGAACAGTAACTTAACGTGAGGTACATAGAACATAATTGTCACAGAGACCTTAATGTCAACAAGTAACTTAAGTAACTATATACATGAACATAGTACTAGCAAGTACATGCATGAGATGCTAATAGTCCATGGAGCTTGACTGATATAACATTAGTTAATGCATTCTACATGAGGGGGGGCTACAGGGGAAAGGGGGAGACTGAGCCAGTTGGCATCAGGGGTAGGATGTGCAGTGATAGGAAAGTCACTGGGACCCAGGCAGGGTGTGCCTGGTTAATCCAGAGCTATAGAAAAGTGCTCGAGGAACAGATACGTTTTACATTCTTATGAAAGTTGTTGATCACCTATAGTTCGAATGTCGTCTGGCAGGGCATTCCAGAGTCTTGGAGCAAACGGGGAGAATGCCCTACTTGAGGTCCCAGAGTTGTTTCTCCTGTTGTCTGCAAAGATGGTGAGGATAGTTTTGATTGCTGATCCTTCTAGGACGATTTACTGATGGCCTTTTTATTAGAGTGTCCAGTTACTCTGAGGATAAATGATGTAGGGCAATGACCGCATATATAATGACCTAAAGGGTCTTCTTTCCTAGACGGTGAAAAAATGGGCAGTAAAATTGTTGGACTTAACCTTTCTTTTAAATTTCTGTTTCTACGCCAAACACAGCGTATAGACTTGGTTTGTAGTCCCGGAATAACATTGAGTATATTTAATATGTGAGATCACCAGAGAATTACAACGATTTACTCACTGTGGGAAAGATTTTGTTTTGAGAAGCAGGACTACTTGTGAGTCTAGGAATGTAATATATGTGATTATTTGCCCGTGTGATCTTTTTTATGTCAGGAAGACAATTAGACCTTTGAAAACTAGAATGTTAGAACATAAAAGTCGTTTGAAACATAAGGTGATGTCAGCACCGATTGATCCACATTGCGATGAATTGCAACACTGTTTCCAAGATCTTCCCTGTTTTTGTATTGAACAAGTAGTGCATCCCATGTTTGGTAAATCTTTAGATCAAACGCTATTATTTCGGGAGCAGCGGTGGATTTTTTCTTTAAGAACTTTGATGCCTCATGGACTGAATGCCGAAATCGATTGGGGAGTCAGTTTCAACGTCCATTAACAATTTTGACACAATTGATAGGCCCATGGAGGGGGGGTGACTATAAGAAGAGGAGGTATGAAGTGATTGCTCATGCGCGGCGTTTTTTTGAACAATTGATAAAATGAAGTCGAGAGACTAGAAGGGAAGAATGCTTTAAATACAAACCGTGCATCAGCTTCAGCTAAACTTTGGGTATGTTTTTAATTTAAACACTTGAATGTGGTTTTATGATTTATGAACATAGTTCTTTTTATACCTATTGAAACATCTTTTTGCTGAACACGACTTATGCAGTTATTAATGGTTTATTTCACAGTCAAACATTTGGCTGATTCAAGATTAATCCCCTGAAGAACCTCAAATTCATGAGAGAAACTCAGTTCAACGTTGTATGTGAGGCGTTGGGAAAGAGAGAGATATCCCGAGAGAGGAAGAGATATTGAATGATTAATGCCATCATTGTGGTTCTTTCATTATTATTGGAAGTTAAGTGAATATTCTACTAAGAGAAATAAGTCTGCATAAAACACTATGGGAAAGAGGGAGGTGCGTTATTAATGAAAAAAGTCGGAAATCAGGCCATTGATGCAAACGGGTACTGATAGATACTATGTTTAAGAGTGTCTCTCATTAAGTAACCCATTAGTCTGAGGCCTTTCCGCAAGTTAAAAGAAAAACCTCGAGCTCTCCTTTTAGGTAGTCTGTTACTATTGGAGTGGCAAATATCTATTGATAGTGATACGCTATAGTTGCTCCACAAATTAGAACCCTTTTCTTCTTGTTGGACAAGTAAAGACAAGGGGGCCAGAAAGATGTTAAACAACAAGGGAGCCAAAATTGAGCCTTGTGGGACACCACAAGTGAGAGGGAAGCGATCTGTGGTAGAAAGGGCAGAAGTAACCGCAAATGAACGAGAAGACAAGAGAGTGAAACCAACGATAAACAACACCACGAATACCCGCATCCCGCAGTCGAGAGAAGGAGGGTGTGATCTACCAGATCGAAAGCGGCTGAGAGATCGAGGGATACAGCTATCGTGATGTTGCCCTGGTCTTGAGAGGTGTGTATTTCATTCATGACTGCTGTGATGGTAGTTTCAACACTATACCCGGGGCGGAATCCGGATTGCCGAGGGTGCAGAAAGTGTGTGGAGTCCAAGTGATGGGAAAGTTGTGAGAAAACCACCTTTTCTAGAAGCTTAGAGGCAAAAGGAAGGTTGGACACCGGACGAAAATTGGCGGGAACAGAGGAGTCTAAAGATGGATGTTTCAGGAGAGGGCGAACCAGAGCGTGCTTCCATGGACTGGGGAAAGTACCACATGACAGACTAGAGTTAATAATGGTGAGGAGAGTTTGCAAGAGGATGGGAAAAGGCTCAGCGAACCAGGGGGAGGGAATGGGGTCTAAAGGGCAAGTGGTCTTATGAGTTGTAGACAGTAGCTGGATGAGCTCTGGAGAGGTGATTGGGTAGAAGTTGGTCCAGGCATGTGACAGCGAGGGGGACGGCGGAGGTGAGATAGGGGGAGGTGAAAGCAAGGCCTGAGGGCAAAAAGGAAGAGATGAGCGGAGGTTTTGGACTTTGGAAGAGAAGAAGGAGGCCAGTGTGGTCGGACTGGGGGCTTGCAAGGCAGAGATAGGCTCATGCTTGGGAGGGGCCTGCAGTTGGGAGAGCGTATGCAGAGTAGCAAAGAGTTGTCGTGAACGGTTGGGAGCTGAGACAATGGATGTGGAATAGAAGGAACACTTGGCACGGTGGATACTTGACCGGTAGTGGGCATGGCACGACTTAAAGTGCTGGTAGGAAGCGGCAGATCGGGATTTCTGCCAAAGATGTTCAGCTCTCCTTAGCTAGGCTAGGAGGGGTAGACTGGAGATAGGTCGGTAGGAGCTTGGAGTCGTTGGGTCCAGTCTTGGGTTTTTGAGGATTGGGCATATGAATGCTTGCTTCAGTCACTTTGGTAAGTAGCCTTGAGGAGGGATAGGTTTATGTTCAGGATTATTGGGGTCAGCTTGGGACAGGTTGACTTAATCCATCCAACCGGGCCTGGGTCAAGCTGGGAAGTTGTCGTATTAAGACCTGCTATGATATGTTCAAGTTGGTCCTTTTGAGATAGAGCTGAATTTGCTCCAGAAGTGACAGGTAGAGCTCACGCAAGTTGTCAAGCAAGCAGTGGGTGCTGGGTCCTTTATGAAATAGTGGATTAGTGTGATTTGTGAGTGCTTGTAGTGTGGGCATTGGGTCCCTTGATTGAGAGGAACTTTATAATTTTAAACAGACAACTTATATACAGGATCTGTGGGGGTAGGTCAGTGGGGTGGATTTGAGTTGGGGTTGGGAGGTTTAGAGGGTGGGAATTTTAAGTGTCAGTTCCGAAGTATTCATGATAAAAAAAAAAAGTGTGTTTTCTGGGATTCAGTAGGGTCATTGATGGCTCTTAGGCTGCTTGGGAGGGCATTCCAGTTTGTGGGTCTGTAGATTGAGAATGTTCTGTTGCAGGTAGTCTGAGCTTTTGGTTTTGCAGATTGGTATGTTGAGTGAATTTTGGTGAATCTGTCATCTTGTTCTGGTATCTGGGATCCACTGGAGGAGAGTTTGTAAGTATTCTGATGATTGATAGGTTATGAATTGCTTTGAAAGTGTTCATTATTGTTTTATACTTGATCTGTGTTTGGATTGGCAGCAAGTGTAGTGTCTTAAGGTTGAGTGTGATGTGGTCTTGTCTTTGTGTTCTGGTGACTAGGCAAGCTGCTGTATTTTGGGCTAGTTGAAGTGGATGCAATGTATGTTTTGGGAGTCCATGGAGAATTGAGTTATATAGTAGAAGCATGGAGTTTTAGCATTTGACATACTGTTCTGAAGTGGTCAGCAGCTAGCAGGAGGCGTAATTGTGGAGGGTCCTGATTTTTGTGGTACATTGAGGTAGTATTTTTGATGTAGTGTTGGAAGTTTTTGTTGTTTAAATGTGTCCTAGGTACTCTATTTCAGGTTTTAGTTTTATTTTGTTTGACGCTTGCTGGGGATGTTTATGTAGGATCATTGGTTATGTGCAGAATTTCCGTTTTGGTGTAATTGATCATGAGTTTGTGTTCAGTTAGCCATCTTGTTATCACTTTGAAGCACTCCATGATTGTTGTGTGGGCTGGGTTTTTTGAGGAGAATGGAGCGTAGAACATCAGGTCGTCGGTGTAGAGGTGGTAAAGTATGTTGTGGTGGTTTATGAGATTGCAGATTGGTTATATGTAGAGGTTGAATAGGAGTGCGGATAGTGAGGAGCCTTGGCGGTATTCCTTGATGGTGGTTGAACTTGAGTGAGGTTTGGGTTCCCATTTTGATTTGTTGGGTGCGGTCTGTGAGGTAGGAGCAGAACCATGCTAGTGGAATTTTTGATATCCCAGTTTCCTTAAGATGCTCAATGAGCTTCTTGTGATTTATGGAGTCTAATGCTGCTGAGATATCTATGAATATTAGCATAAAGCCTCCTTGTATTTTTTCCAATCCTTTGATTAGGGTGTTTAGTAGCGAGGTGAGAAGGGTTTCTGTGCTGTGACCAGATTTAAATCCATGTTACTATGGATCGAGGGGGGGAGGGGCAGGTATATTAATGTATTTCTATAATTGAAGTTGTACTGTGTTGTTTTTTTTTTCGATTGGTTTGGCTAGGAAGGGTATACTTGCAATTGGTCTGTAGGAGCTTGGGCGTGGCGTCAAGGGAGGTGTTCTTTAGGGTGGGTCTTATGGAGGTGGTTTTGAGATTAGTGGGCATATGACCTTGTGTGAGAGAGAAGTTGATGTTGAGTAAGGTTTGGGAGAGTTCATATCTAGCCGTCTTGATCAATGATACTGGGCATGGGTTGAGTGGAGAGACAGCAGTGTTGATGGTTGTAAGGGCATGTTCTAGTTCAGCCATAAGTAGGTTAAATGTCCATCTCTGTAGTGGTTGGTGGTTTGGTGGTGGGAGCGGGTTTATGTCTGGATCAAGTGGTTGTTCTGTAGGAAGAGCGCTATGTCATGTGATCCCAGTTCTGTGTTTTGTTGCTGTGATGGGTCTCAAGTGAAGGCTTTAACTATATAGAATAGCTTTCTGGGACAGTTCAGTGAGTTTAGAATTAGGTTTGTGTGGTATTCTTTTTTTTGTTTGTTTGTTTAAGGTTGTTGTATTTGGTGAGTAAGTGTGTGGATCTCTTGAGTGTCTCCATTGTTTGACCTATCTTAGGTTGTGTTTAGTTTTGTCTTATTTCGGCAGAGTACCAGGGAGCTTGTTGAGGTCTTGTGTTTTTCCTTTGTGGTGCTGTGGCGAATGGCGCTATGGCTTCATTCCAGTTATTAACCAATTCCGTTAGGTCGGTGGAGTTGCAGTTCAGTCTTGGGATTACATGGTCTAGGAGTGATTTTGTTTATCGAATTTCTTGAATCTTCAAGTGTCGTGGGGCTGTTTGTCGTTGATATCTTTGGAGGGGTGTTGTAGAAGTTACAATGTGATCCTATAGTGGTCCGACCATGGGGCTGAGGTTACTTTGATAGGGATGGAGGGGTTGCTTGGTGTGAGTTCAGTGGGTGCAAAGAGGAGGTCGAGACTGCTTCCTTTTTTGAGGGTTGGTACATCGATTTGTTGAGCGAGGCCTATCACATCCATGGCTTGCAGGAATGAGCTGGTTTGGCTGGCAGGGGCAGAGGAGAGGGCTTAGGTTGCCTAGCAGGATGAATGGTTGGTTTTTTTTTTTTTTTGTGTGCGCGCAAGCTGTTTCTAGTAGGATGGAGAGATCTTCTGTGTTTGGAGAGCAGTATGTGAGGCATATTGTTCGGTTGGTTTTCAATTACCAGGATATTTGAGTTATCAGTTGAGGTGGATGTAGTGGTGGTGAAGTTCAACCTTTTTTTGCTTAGGATGAAAACAACTCCGCCTCTCCTATTTTTTTTTTCTTAGGCAGTTGTGGAAGTGGTAGGATGAGTGAGTTATCTGGTTGAGTAGGACATTATCTGAGTTTGTGAACCACGATTCCTTATCGTCTCTCCAGTCCGGTCCCTCTCTTCTGGGTTGTGTAACCCTTCCAGCAGCTTGGAGGCTGAGCCTATCATTGTTTTGATGATGCTCTGGTGTAAGTACCACAGGCACCACTAAACTCAGCCTCCAAGCAGCTGGAGGGTGCCAGGGAGCTTACTGGAGAGACTGCAGTCAGGGAGTTAGTTTTAGGGGCTCCATAAGCTAGAACTTACCTTCTTGGTTTATTTAATTTATTTTAATTTATTTGTAACTTAGTTTAATTTTGGCTTTAAATTTTTACTTTAAATTTTACCTTAATGCTAGCTGTAGCTTTTAAATTTGAACTCCCCCCCCCCCCATCCTCCTCCCACCTCCCTCCGTTCAGACCTGTCCCGATCTCCCGGAGCCGATAGGGGAGGAGGATTGCCTGCTACCCCGCGGGAGAGACAAGCGAGAAGCCTCCCTGCGCAAGCAGAGCCGACCGACACTCCGGGGCCCTTACCTGCGGCCTGCCCCCACCTCGCGCCGAAGCCCTCAGAGTGGCTGAGCGCTAGAGGAGTCCCCGGAGGTTTCGGGCAGCAGCAGAGAAGAAGAAAATAAGATTCCGTCACCGTGGGAGAACTCGCAGGAGTGGCGGAAGCAGCCAGGAGAGACGGCGATCAGCGGCGTGAGTGAGGCCTCACGACTGCTTGCCTGAATGCCGCATGGCTGCAGCTTAGCATGTGGGATTCAGCAAAGGACATCTGATTTCCTTGCAGCTGGAAGGCAAGGGGAGAGGAGCAGTATTCCTTTATTAAGTATTCCTTTATTAAGCAAGTAAATTTATTTCATTCAAGCTTTATTTAAGTTTATTTACATTTATTTAACTTCCTTTAAGTTCTAGTTTGTTCAAATTTAGAGTTAGCTTTATCTCTAATTGATTTATTTATTTAATTTTTGCATTCGATGTAAGGAGGGCTCCATACCATGCCCAGCAGGCCACGGTGTCCGGTCTGCGGCAACGGCTGGGGCACAGCTTCAGAAGCAGGGATCTGTAGGGGTTGCACTGCAGAGGCTGCTTCCGTGAAACAGGAAATCCAATTGGCCTTATCCCAAGATTCCCAGGGATCAGGAGACCCTCCGGAGGAGGGGGGGGGAGAGCTATCCTCACCCCCACCCTCAACCATGGATTTGCCCGGAACTTCCCTGTCCCACCCCTCCATGTCCTCGGGGGAAGAGGGAGGCTGGGGACACTTCTCACCTGAATTTGTTCTCCTGCTGCA
Source organism: Ichthyophis bannanicus (assembly GCA_033557465.1). Taxonomy (NCBI): domain Eukaryota; kingdom Metazoa; phylum Chordata; class Amphibia; order Gymnophiona; family Ichthyophiidae; genus Ichthyophis; species Ichthyophis bannanicus. The sequence continues at coordinate 103,700,844 of CM066051.1, read as the reverse complement.
CAAGGCCTATTGTATGCGCCAGCAGGGGGCAGGAGGGTCGGGGCATTGCAGCCAAACGGGCCTTCCAGACGGGTGATGGATGGGACCCAGGACACGGGGGTCCCTCCTAAGCGTGCTAGACTGATGACTGAAGAGAACCTTGCGTCCCTTATACCGGACACTCTAGAAGAGAAGGTCTCGGACAAGGAAGTAGGGGATGAAGAAGAACTCGAAGAGGGGGAGATCCCAGAGGAGGAACAAGCCCGAATAGTACGAGTATTTCGTCGGGAGGAACTCTTAGCGTTGATTATGGAATTGCTGAACGTGTTCAATATGGCTCCTGACATGCCAGCAGACGAGGAGGCCTTGGAAGATTCATTGATCCAAGCCGTTAGGAAGTCACATAAAGTGTTTCCACTGCACAGAGTGGTGCGGCAGATGATACAGGAGGACTAGAATCAACCAGAATCCAGCCTGAGGTGAGTACGATCTCTGGCTCGTCTGTATCCTTTACCAGAGCAAGACAAGGAGTTGCTGAAGTCTCCCAGAGGGGCTGCGGCAGTCTCGGCAGTCACAAAAAAAGACTATCCCGGTCGAGGGCAGTGTGGCCCTGAAGGATAACCAGGATAGAAAACTAGATACGTTGCTGAAGCAAGCCTTTGATGTTAGTGCCCTCGCCTTACAGACTTCAGTATCAGGGGCTTGGGTGGCGAGAGCCTGTCTAAGGTGGTCTCAACAACATCAGTTAGCAGGTGGTCTGGCCGGAAATGCGCAGACAGAAGCGGCTACGATGGAATCCGGAGCAGCCTACCTGGCAGATAGTCAGTCAGCATGACCTCATTAGGAGCCTAGCAAAGAATATGGCCTCGTTGGTGGCAGCTAGGCGATATTTGTGGCTACGCAACTGGACGACGGATGCCTCTTCAAAGGCATGCCTGAGTAGACTCCCCTTTAAAGGTAAGTTGCTCTTTGGAGAAGACTTTGGGATAAGTTAGTAAAGGAACTAGGCGAGACTAAGGGAGGCAGACTCCCGAAGGATAGACTGAAGCAAGGCTATTCGCCAACCAAGAGATTTCCGGAGGTTTCGACCGGCTAGGTTGACATCCTTTCACAGGGGCCATTTCCCCTCGAGAGGACAGAGCTTCCGGGGGTTTCGTGGAGCGGGAAGAGGCTTTGGGGCCTCTTCCTCCTCCGCGGGTCCTAGAAAACCGCAATGAAACAGGGGGGGTCCGGGAGGGGTGCCTTCCGGTGGGAGGTCGGTTAAGGCAGTTTCTTCCTGCCTGGACCCGGGTCACATCCGATCAATGGGTTTTGGAAGTGGTCCGAGAGGGTTATGCTCTCGAATTTGCAAAGCCGGTCTGACCAGCGTGCGTTCAGTCCCAACAGATCTCCTACAGAGAGCAGCGGTAGAAGACACTCCTCTTTCAAGGCTACTATTGCTCAGGGCAGTGGTTCCCGTTCCGGTAGACCAACGCGGGTCCGGTCGATACTCCCATTTATTTTGTAGTACCAAAGAAAGAAGGGACTTTTCGGCCAATACTCCACCTAAAATAAATCAATCGATGTCTCAGAGTACCACACTTTTGGATGGAAACCCTGAAGTCGGTAATTGTGGCTGTACGATGGGGAGAGTTCTTGACATCCTTAGACCTGACATTAGCGTAATTTGCATATTCCCATTCGAAAGGCTCATCAGCAGTTTCTGAAATTTGCCGTCCCAAGAGAACATTTTCAGTTTCAGGCTCTGCCCTGCGGCCTGGCAACGGCCCCTCAGACTTTCACCAAGGTGATGGTGGCCGCAGATCTGCAAAAGGAGGAAATTTTGGTACATCCCTGCCTGGACGACTGGCTGATCTGGGCGAAATCGGAGGCGGAGAGTCGAAAGGCGAAGGCCAGAGTGGTGGCATTCCTGGAGGAGTTGGGGTGGGTCATCAGTCGAGCAAAGAGCAGATTAGTACCCATGCAGGCGCTCGAGTACCTCGGAGCAAGGTTCGACACCGTGAGAGGAAAGGTGTTCCTGCCAATGCAGAGGTTAAGGGATCTGAGGAGCCTCATGTTGCAATTTCTGGACAGGCGGAACCCTACGGCCTGGCATTACCTACAAGTGCTGGGAACCATGGCAGCAACGATAGAGGTGGTGCCCGCTTCAACAGGCCTTGCTGCGATGATGGTCCCATCAGCATCATTCGTTGTCCATGAGGTTACTCTGCCCCCAACTGACCAGGAAGACCTTACAGTGGTGGCATTGCCCAAAGAACTTAGAACGTGGAATGCCCCTCGAACATCCAATGTGGGTGCAGTTGACGGATGCAAGTCTGGTCGGCTGGTGGGCTCATTGCGAGGGCAAATTCGCCCAGGGTCGCTGGAGTACGGTGGAGGCTCAGTGATCCATCAACAGACTGGAAATGCGGGCAGTGGCCTTAGCATTCAGAGCATTCGAGCCCTTAGTCCGACAAAGAGCAGTCCGCGTCCTCTCCAACAACGTCATGACAGTGGCCTACATCAACCACCAGGGAGGAACAAGCAGTCCTCCTTTTGGAGGAGGAAGCGGACAGTCTGTTGCAGTGGGCAGAAGCCCATTTAATAGCTCTATCGGCACAGCACATGGCCGGTATAGACAATGTCACGGCCGATTACCTGAGCAGGTGCAAGATAGACCATGGAGAGTGGGAACTGGCTCAGGAGGTGTTCGACCAGGTAGTAGCCCGTTGGGGGATTCCGATCATGGACCTCATGGCAAGAAGGGAATTGGCCAAGACGAATCGATTTTTCAGTCGCAGGAAAGAAAGGATGTCGGAAGGCCTGGACCCTCTGGTGCAGAAGTGACCTTCGGAAAGTCTCCTATATGTTTTCCCTCCCAGGGCTCTCATAGGGAGAGTCCTACAGCAGGTGGAAGCCCACCAAGGATTTGTAATTCTCATAGCCCTGGACTGGCCACGGCGGCCATGGTATGCAGATTTGGTGAGACTAATGGCCAGGCGACCATGGCGGCTTCCCTACAGGAACGATCTGTTACTACAGGGACCAATAGGATGCCCCAGGTGGATCGATTCTTGCTTATGGCCTGGCTATTGAAAGGGCACAGCTCCAGAAGCGGGGATGTTCAGGAGCAGTAATTTCGACCTTGTTGAGCACGCGGAAGCGCTTGACCTGCCTCTCGTATGTGAGGGTATGGCGTATATTTGAGGCAGGGTGCGCGGGACAAGAGAAGAAGCCCTTAACGGCCTCCGTACCGGACGGAGGTCCTGGAGTTTTTTGCAAGCATAAGAACATAAGAACATAAGATATGCCATACTGGGTCAGACCAAGGTCCATCAAGCCCAGTATTCTGTTTCCAACAGTGGCCAATCTAGGTCATATGTACCTAGCAGTTTCCCCAAGAGACACAAGTTCCACGATGCTTGTACTGGGTCAAGCATTGATATCTTCGTTCACTTCTTAATAATGGTTTATGGACCTTTCCTCCAGGAACTTGTCCAAACCTTTTTTAAACCCAGCTACACTAACAGCCTTTACTACATCCTCCGGTAACAAATTCCAGAGTTTGATTACAAGTTGAGTGAAAAAATATTTTCTTTTATTAGTCTTAAATAGTTTACCCTGTAGCTTCATTGCATGTCCCCTAATCTTTCTATATTCTGATAACGTAAACAATCGATCTACGTTTACCCGTTCCACTCCGTTCATTAATTTATAGACTTCTATCATATCTCCCCTCAGCCGTCTCTTTTCCAGGTTAAAGAGCCCTAACCTTTTTAGCCTTTCTTCATAGGAGTATCCTTCCATCCCCGTTACCATTTTGGTGGCTCTTCTCTGAATCTTTTCTAAAATCGCTATATCCTTTTTAAGATACGGCGACCAGAATTGCACACAATATTCAAGGTGCGGTCTCACCATGGAACGATATAGAGGCATTATAATATCTTTTGTTTTATTTTCCATTCCTTTCCTTATCATACCTAGTATTCTATTTGCTCTCTTGGCCGCTGCTGCACACTGAGCCGAGGGTTTTAGCATAGTATCCACAATGACGCCTAAATCGTTTTCCTGGGTGGTAGTTCCTAATGTGGAACCTTGCATCGTGTAACCATAGTTTGGGTTGTTCTTCCCTAGGTGCATAACCTTGCACTTGTCCACATTAAATTTCATCTGCCATTTTGATGCCCAGTCTTCCAATTTATCAAGATCCTCTTGCAATTTTCCACAATCCTCTTGGGTTTTAACAACTTTAAATAGTTTTGTGTCATCTGCAAATTTGATAACCTCACTCGTTATTCCACTTGCCAGGTCATTTATGAATATGTCAAAAAGCAGCGGACCCAGCACAGATCCCTGGGGTACACCACTAATTGCCTTTCTTCATTGGGAAAATTGGCCATTTAGCCCTACCCTCTGCTTTCTATCTTTTAACCAGTTCCTGATGCACAATAGTACACTGCCTCCTATCCCATGACTCTTTAGTTTTGCCAAAAGTCTCTGATGAGGGACCTTGTCAAAGGCTTTCTGAAAGTCCAGATACACAATATCAACCGAGTCACCTTTGTCCACCTGATTATTCACTCCTTCAAAAAAACATAACAGATTAGTAAGACAAGATCTTCCTTGTCTAAAGCCATGTTGGCTGTCTCCCATTAGGTCATGACTATCTACATGCTGAGTAATTTTATTCTTTATGATTTCTACCATTTTTCCTGGTACTGATGTCAGGCTCACCGGTCTGTAGTTTCCCGGATCACCCCTGGAACCCTTTTTAAAAATTGGTGTTACATTGGCGATCCTCCAATCTTCAGGTATTAGAGATGATTTTAATGATAGTTCACAGATTACTAATAGCAGGTCTGCAATCTCATATTTCAGTTCTTTCAACACCTTGGATGTATACCATCCGACCCAGGTGATTTGCTACTCTTCAGTTTATCTAATAGTTGTAAGACATCTTCCCGATGTATCGATATTTCCTTCAATTCTTCCGCACCTTTAAATACCACTTCAGTCATGGGTAACATCCCTACATCTTCCTCAGTAAAGACTGAAGCAAAGAATTCATTCAGTCTCTCTGCTATCGCCTTGTCGCCTCATAGTGCTCCTTTAACCCCTTTATCATCTAATGGACCAGCTGACTCTTACAGGTTTTTTGCTACGAATGTACTTGAAAAGGTCTTTACTTCGCGTTTTTGCTTCCGCAGCAAGCTTCTCAAACTCTCTTTGCCTGGCTTATCAATGCCTTGCATTTGACTTGCCAGTGCTTGTGCTGTTAACAGGTTTTGTCATTTGGCTCTTTTTTCCATTTCCTGAAAGATGCTTTTTTGGCAACAACAGCCTCTCTGACCTCACCTTTAAAACCATGCTGGCAGTTTTTTGGACTTCCTTCCACTTTTCTTAAAGCGTGGAATACAGCTGGTCTGGGCTTCCAAGATAGTATTTTTCAACAACAGCCAAGCCTGATGTACATCTTTAACCTTTTGCAACTGCTCCTTTTAGTTTTTTCTTAACCGTTTTCCTCATTTTATCATAGTCTCCCTTTCGAAAGTTAAAAGGTAGGACTGGATTTCCTTACTATCACTCCTCCACTAATTAAATCAAAGGCGATCATGCTATGATCACTATTGCCAAGCGGCCCCAACAACCTTATCTCTTGCACTAGATCTGGTGTTCCACTAAGGACTAGGTCTAATGGCTTCCCCTCTGGTCGGTTCATGAACCAGCTGCTCCAAGAAGCAGTCATTTATGTCATCTAGGAACTTTATCTCCCTAGCATGTCCTGACGTGACACTGACCCAGTCGATACCGGGGTAGTTGAAATCACCCATTATTATTACTTATTAAAAGAGGGCTGCTACACAGTACCCTGTCTTGTGCTGCTGAGGTAAGCTATATTCTGATTTGATTTAAATTATACCTCTTAGCTGCTGCTAGGCTCTAACTTCTTATGAAATTTAAACTACAAGCTCTCTGCTGGGTTCCAAATGTAACCAGAAAGCTCTCTTCTGTGTCTTAAATTTAAACTAAAAGTACTTTGCTGTTACTAGGCCCTGAGTGACTATTATATTTAAACTATAAGCTCTCTGCTGGGTATGAAATGTAACCAGAAAGTTCTCCTGCAGGATTCAAGAAAGGCCTAGCGGCTAGCTCCTTGCAGGTTCAGTTAGCAGCCATTTCTTGCTATAGGGGTAAGGTCCGTGGAAGGCCCTTAGGGGACCACGCTGACATTAGCAGGTTCCTACGAGCGGTTAGGCATTTACGGCCCCAGCAGAGGTCGGTGATGCCCCCATGGGACCTCAATCTGTTGAATGCGTTAACTGGGGAACCTTTTGAACCAGAGGGAAAATCCTCATTGAAGGATTTGACCCTAAAAACAGTTTTTCTGGTAGCTATCAACTTCAGGCTCTGTCTTCTCTGCCGCCCTTTCTTTCTTTCTTTCTTTCTTCAAGGAGAAGGTGGTGTTGCGGACAGTTTATTTACTTTATTTACATTCTCTTATATACCGTGCTATTCTGCATCAGTGCGGTTTACATTGAACAAACTGAAATTACATTGAACAGGGCATTATAACTTGGAGATAACTATTTTACAGGGAACTTGGGCTATGGAGGGTTAAGTGGCTTGCCCAAGACCACAAGGAGCACCTGTGGGACTAGAAACCCCAGTCCTTCCGGCCCAAGGTTGCTGTCCTCTAGTGGGATTTGAACCCCCGACCTTCCGGCCTGAAGTACCTTGCCCCAACTACTAGGCCACTCCTCCACTCCTTTTTGCCTAAAATCGTTTCTCCCTTTTCATGTGAACCAGGTCGTATCTCTCCCGTCCTTTTCTAGTGAAGGGCGGAAGGGGGGTGATGGGAAGTTACGCCTCCTGGATGTGCACAGAGTGTTGAAGCGTTATCTGACTCGCACGGCGTCCTTTCGAAAGTCCGTGTGGTTATTCGTTCAGTTCGGAGGGCCGCGCAAGGGGGAGGCGGCAGCCAAGGCGTCCATTTCTAGATGGATCAGGGAGGCTATTGCATCAGCCTATATCCTGAAAGGGAGACAAGCCCCGGGGGGGGGGGGGGGTGGTCTTAGAGTGCATTCGACTCGAGCCCAGGCGACATCATGGGCGGAACATATTTCGGTTTCGCCGCTGGATATTTGCAGAGTGGCCACTTGGTCGTCACTGCATACCTTTTGCCAAACACTACAGGCTGGATGTCCAGGCGGCAACGGATGCTGGTTTTGGGGATGCAGTGCTTCTGTCCGGGATGGCGAACGCCTCCTAGGTTTGAACTGCTCTGATACATCCCAGAAGAGAGGGACTGGACTGGAGAGACAATAAGGAAGATGTAATTAGATCTTACCTGCTAATTATTGTTCCCGAAGGAACTCCAGTCCAGTCCCTGATCCCACCCGGGTCATTCAGTTGCAGGATTCCTTTTTCCAGAGGAAGAGCACTGGATCGAAAACGGAGTGAAGAAGATGTCGGAGAGCTCCTTGCGAAAGTTTCGGAGGCAAGGTGGGATTCTATGGTGGGACCCTTTGGAATGTTGGTGAGGGCTAGTGCGGATTCAGATAAGCTGCCGCCTCCTCCCTCCCCCCCTTCCTTTTCAGGGGGTGGGGAAGGATATAGCCTACAAGTTAAAGTTAATACTTTCCTTAAGAAGTTATGGTTACTTAATTGTCTCTCTGATAAGTCTGCTTTTTCAATGGATGGTGCCAGTGGTACTTATACCAGAGCATCATCAAAATGATGATAGGCTCAGCCTCCAAGCTGCTGGAAGGGTTACACAACCCAGAAGAGAGGGACTGGACTGGAGTTCCTTCAGGAACACTAATTAGCAGGTAAAGTCTAATTACTTCTTCGATGACGCACACGATTTGTAGGTTTTGGTCTTGGACATAGTAGGCTATTGTGTGTATTTTGTTCCTGGCGGATTGTGTGTTGATACTATCGTCGAGGTGGGCATTGTAAGTCTCGTTCACATGCCACATAAGCCAATCCTATGTATATAGTTATCTCTGTAAACAACATTTATTTATTTATTTATTTATTTAACAATGATTTATATACCGCATCTTCCATAGTTCAGTTGCGGTTCACAATAAACAACAGTTAACAAATCGGAGTTTGTTTTACATAAAACATCATATGACCAAATAACAATAAGATAAACAACTAGTGTTAATACAGAACAGTATAGAAATATAAATGATAGCTACATTCTGTTAGTAACAAGTAACTATATACATTGTAATTAATACAGTTGTTTTATGTACTATCTCCAGGAACAAGCAGGAATGTAGTCTTCACATATGGGTATCGTCGGTACCGACGGAGCCTGCGTGTGAATGCTCCCCAGCGTCCAATAGGAACGCTTTTGGGAGCATCCCTCAGCACATGTGCGCTGCCTTTCCAACTGTCCCTCTTCAGTTCTTCGTTTTCCACGGAGTCGACAGGACACATACCCTGTCACCACAGAAAATTTCTTCTTTAAACTTGTTTTCTTGTGGTCACGCCTGCCTCCGCACGACACCTACCGGTACTGCCGGTTCGTTCGTTTCTTTCAAAAAAAAAAAATCTATTTTTGAACTGTTTCTCTTCAGAAACTTTTTCTTTTGGTGCTAGGTGCCATTTTGGGCATTAGGCCCCATTTTTCCCAAAAGATGGAAAAACCAGCTAATGGTTTTAAAAAAAAATGTACTAAATGTGGCGGTACCATCTCCATCACTGACACCCATGACTGACTGGTGTCTAAAATGTTTAGGCACTGACTATTTTCCATCCTGAGTGTTCCTCCTGTATGGGGATGACTAAAAGAGGAAGACAGAACCGAGCTGCAAAGCTCGGTACCCTCTTTTCTTCGGATACCAGGTCCATTGCATCGACGTCTTCAAGAGCCTCGTCTTCCTCCCATGGATCTCAGGTAACTAAACATAAGAGCCGGTCCTCAAAGGGTAGGTCTCCTTCAAAGCATCGAGAGGCCTTTGGCATTGCCCTTGAGGAAACTACACCGGCAAAACAGCCCCGGCAGGGGGCTTCAGCCTCCAAAACATTAACAGGGTTCCAGGATGTTCTCGAGGCTTAGACCTCGGCAGAACTACTGGTGCCATGCTCAGGGGTTCCGGCCGCTTATACCGGTACCGATACCTAGGCATCGGCAGCGTCAATAGGCCAGAGATTCCTTGCTATCAAATGCAGTCTTGCAGCTCTCCTTACAGCTGCGGTACCGTTGACACCAGCACTGATGGTACCGGCCCCGGTGGGAATCCTTCCCATGCAGACTTTTTCTGGCATCGACAGATTGGTACTGACTTCGATCGATACCGAGACCGTGCTTTGCATGAACATCGGGATCAGAGATACTTCGAATCCTCTGATTCCGATGACTGATAATTCTGCTGGTACCAGAGTGTTTCTCCCGGAAGACTCCTCTTCTCCCCAACGCAGAATGTCTCCTCCGGAAGACATGTCTTTTCAGGATTTTATTCATGATGTGGCCCGAGGCCTTTCAATCACGGTAGCTCCTGAAAAAGAACCTAGAGCAAAGGAATTGGAAATTCTCCAATACCCTAAGGCTCCCAAGGAAGCAGCCACTCTGCCCATTCATGAAATTCTTCATGATTTGATGCTCAGAAGGTGGGAGACAACTTTGACCACATCTCCTCATTCTAGGAGACTCGATACCATGTATCGAGTTCCACCATGTCCTGGTTTTCAAAAGACTCAGCTGCCACACCATTCAGTGATAGTGGAGTCAGCCATGTGTAGGATGAAAAGTGCAAAGAGACATGAATCCAATCCTCCAGGTCGTGAATGCAGGACTCTTGATGCTTTTGGGCGTCAAACCTTTCAGGCTTCCATGCTTTCAGCTAGGATCTGCTTGTATATTTTATATATGGGAATGTTTCTCAAAGAGGTCACAGGAGATTTGGAGCTTATGAGCCCCCTTCTCCCTGAGGACAAACGACAGGGCTTTCTCACTCTGGTCAAGCATGCTCAAGATATCTCCAAGTTTGTAAACCGTGCAGCCTTTGACTGCTTTGAATGCATCAGCAGAACCTCTGCTATTGCCATTGGTGCATGTCGGATTGCCTGGCTTCACGCATCAGACTTGGAGATTTGGGTACAGGATAAATTGGGAAACATCCTTTGCACAGGAGAAAACCTCTTTGGCAAGAATTGGCAGGAGAAGGCTAATGAGATACTGACAATCTCACTTTAGACAGATTGTCAAAATCTACAGCCACTCCAGCCAAAATGAAACCCTACAAAAATTCCCTTTTTCAGCAAAAAGAGGAACTTTTATCCATCCTATACCCAGCAAGGGCAAGCTCAGGGTCAAGTTGCCCAGAAGGGCCAACAACAACAATCCAGACAAAAGAAGCCAAAAGGCCTTAGAGCTCAACCAGCTCCACAGGCCCAGCCCTGTCAAGGGCTTTGACTCCTTCATAGAGCACTTAGCCTTCCTGCCTCTGAAGGGGCCAGAACCCCTAAACATTCCAGGCAGGTTGTGTCATTTTGCCAACAGATGAAAACTGGACTCTGTCCATTGTGGGAGAGGGGTACAAGCTTCATTTTCACAGTATACCCCCTCCTACAATTGTAAGACAGTTCAATTCCCAAACCTCTACAGGCATCTACTGGATCAAGAGGTTTCAACACTCCTTGCTCAAGGAGCAATAGAGGAGGTGCCCATTCTTCAGCAGGGTGCAGGGTTCTACTCCCCCTATTTTCTTATTCCAAAGAAATCAGGAGGACACAGACCCATTCTATATCTCGGAGAATTGAACAAATATCTGTTCCGAGAAAAGTTCAAAATGATTTCTCTGGGAACTCTTCTGCCATACCTTCAAAGTCGGGATTGACTTTGTTCTCTAGATCTAAAGGATGCATATACTCACATTCTGATCCATCCAGATCACAGGAAATTTTTATGATTCCTTTTCCAGGGAAAACATTTCTAATACAGGGTTCTTCCCTTTGGTCTGGCTTCGGCACCAAGAGTGTTCACGAAATGCATGGCAGTAGTAACTGCATTTTTGCGAACCCTGGGGATATTCGTCTTCCCTTACTTGGAGGACTGGCTCATTCGAGCCCCCACGACTCCAGAAGCCAGATCTGCACTGTCTCGCACAATGCGAATCCTTTAATACTTGGGATTGGTCATAAATCTCCCAAAATCCTGACTTGCTCCGTCTCAGTCCCTAGAGTTCATAGGAGCTCGTCTAGATACCAGACAGGCAAGGACTTTTCTCCTACAACCCCGCTGTCTTCGTATAATGCAGCTAGCTTCTCAAGCAGCGGTGAAGTCCTCCCTAACTGCTCGAGAACTATTGGGACATATGGCATCCATGGTTCATGTGGTTCCCTACGCTAGCCTTCATATGCGAGCAGCGCAGTGGACCCTATCCGCACAGTGGACACAGGCCACAGGACGTCTGTCGGACAAGATATCAAACTCACAACGACTGATCTTGTCCCTACAATGGTGGCAATCGCTGGAAAATCTTCTAGTGGGGTCTCCTTTCCAGCAAACCCTATTCCAGGCCACCCTAACAGATGCATCACAGGTGGGATGGGGAGCACACCTGCATCATCTCTCTACCCAGGGTACCTGGACTCTACAGGAGGCTTGTCTTCACATAAACCTCCGGGAACACAGAGCAATCTATCTAGCTCTTTGAGTATTCCATGCCCAGCTCAGCTATAACTGAATTCGGTCACTTTCTGAACGCGTACTGATGCAAAATTAGAAAAATACGTCCAACTCAAACAATGGTAGAAAAAATCTTTTTAGAGAATTTTAGAAAATTTTTTTAGCATTTTGAACAAAAAGTGTCAATATTCAAACACACAGCTGGCGAAAAAACTGGTCTCAGAACTTTGTCTACCATTCAGACTAACGTCTTTCTTAATGGCGTCTCAGAACATCAATGACCATTTGCATTTACAAACTCGCCGCTGTGCTCCCCAATTTTGTACACTGCCACAAAAAATAACCGGAAACTGGCTTGACTCTTATCCCAAAACCGGAATACTAATTAAGCGACAGTTTTTCTACCAGAACTCCAAAACATATTCAACTCTATCTTACTCCGTAGAGGTATCACATCTCAGTATAAGCAAACACAATGGAAATGCTGCGTCACTTAGCTGTCGCTCTATTGGGAGCTTCCCTCAGCTTTAAAGATCTCTGTGTAGATCTCAACGCTCTGCCTGGGCACCACTGAGGCGTTTCACAGCCACAGTTTCGTCAGGAGATCTCATCCACAGTATTCTCAAGTTAAAACACAAGACATCTCTTATATCTAAACCCTCTTTTAACTATCCCTACACAATTAGAAAATCCCACCAATCTAAAAATCAACAAACACTAAAAACTCTCACTTACTTTGTCAATGCTGCCCACGTCTACCTTGGAGTTCTTTCTGATTCTTCTTAGACGCCGCGCATGCGAAGTAATCGTTCTTGACTGATCTTTAAACCCCTGATGTGTCACTCAATAACGCATTCAATGATCCTCACTACTATAAGAACATAAGAACATAAGATATGCCATACTGGGTCAGACCAAGGTCCATCAAGCCCAGTATTCTGTTTCCAACAGTGGCCAATCTAGGTCATATGTACCTAGCAGTTTCCCCAAGGGACACAGGTTCCACAATGCTTGTATTGGTTCAAGCATTGATATCCTGGGTCCCTTCTTAATAATGGCTTATGGACCTTTCCTCCAGGAACTTGTCCAAACCTTTTTTAAACCCAGCTACACTAACAGCCTTTACTACATCCTCCGGTAACAAATTCCAGAGTTTGATTACACGTTGAGTGAAAAAATATTTTCTCTTATTAGTCTTAAATAGTTAACCCTGTAGCTTCATTGCATGTCCCCTAGTCTTTCTATCTTCTGATAAGGTAAACAATCTATCTACGTTTACCCGTTCCACTCCGCTCATTAATTTATAGACTTCTATCATATCTCCCCTCAGCCGTCTCTTTTCCAGGTTAAAGACCCTAACCTTTTTAGCCTTTCTTCATAGGAGTATCCTTCCATCCCCTTTACCATTTTGGTGGCTCTTCTCTGAACCTTTTCTAATAACTCTATATCCTCCCCAAGGAACTTATTATCCTAAACCTTTTGCCTTACCCATAACTAATAAATGGCGAAAGTAGAAATTATTATTTATTCTTCTAAGAAATATTTATAATTTAGCCGCAGGGTTGGACCACGCTGTTGTTACCCGTGAACCCTACCATAGACTTTATACACATACTGCCCAGTTTATGGTAGTGTTCAATCCTGTGGGGATGACTGAATCCAATCTGTGTATCCATCGCTGTTCTCTTATCAGGAGAGTTTTGTCTAACGTTTTCCCCTTACTAGCTTCCTCCACTTTGTCAAGCGCAAAACAACGAAGTTGGTTAAAAGTATGACCACCTGCAATGCAATGTGGAACAATCGGGGCTTCTAACTTACGACACTTCAACCTACTCCTGTGTTCACGTATGCGTACTCTCAAAGGGCGTATAGTTTTCCCCACATAGAGTAATCCACAGGGACATTGGATCCCATAAACCACTGCTTCGGATTCACAAGTGGTGTGAAACCGAAGGGGATAATCAATTCCGTGATAAGTAGTAAATACAGATAGTTCCAATGTAATCTTGCAAATATCACAATGCCCACACTTTTTATGACTACCTCCCCATGGGACCGAAGTTACTGGGGCCAAAACCGCAGGACTCAACCATTCTTTTAGATTATGCCCTCTCTGCCAAACACACCGTATCTGTTTATCTTCTAACCCTGGGACTGCCCTTAAAACGTTCCGATGTTTGTGTAGAACACGCTGTATAGAATTACTCAATGGGGAAAAACCCGTGACCAAATTAATCTTGTTTGAATCCCAAGTTGTTTTCTCAGACGGGGTTCGATGATTCAATAATGTGCTTCTGTGGTTATATAGGGCTCGATGATGGGCCCTTTTTACTACTTTCTTCGGATAACCTCTCTCTATGAAATCCTGAACTAGAACTTTGGCTAGCCTCTTAAAGTCCTGTACCTCAGAACAATTTCTCCTAAAACGTAAAAACTGAAAAAGGGAGGCTTTCTTTTAATTGTCGAGGGTGCTTGCTTGTAAAATGTAAGAAGGTATTTCTATCCGTCTTCTTAAAGACAGACGTTACCCATGTCTTTTCTCCCTGGATGATTTTCACATCTAAATATGTGATAGTCCTCCTGTGATACACATGAGTGAATTTTATATGATTATCACATAGAATTTTTACAGTGGATAAATTTAACAGCTGTTCCTCAGTTCCCTTCCACAGCAAAAACACATCATCAATAAACCTTTTCCAGACTACAAGGTTACTTATATAAGGTGAATCTGGTAACCAGTGGGCCTCGAATGTGCTCATATAAAAGTTCGCAATAGACGGGGTACATGTTGCTCCCATGGCTATGCCTGAGATTTGTTGATACAATTTACCCTCGAATATAAAATAGTTTCTAAATATCGCCAGTCTAGCTAGATCTATTAAGAAATCCACATGTGAGTTAGACAGATCCCCTCTAAGGGATAAAGTGTGCTGTACTGTTTCAAGAACCTCCTGCTGGGGAATACTTGTGTACAGAGAGGTAACGTCCAGGGTGACTAGCACCGTATCCGGATGTGTCGCCCATTCATAAGAACATAAGATATGCCATACTGGGTCAGACCAAGGTCCATCAAGCCCAGTATTCTGTTTCCAACAGTGGCCAATCTAGGTCATATGTACCTAGCAGTTTCCCCAAGGGACACAGGTTCCACAATGCTTGTATTGGTTCAAGCATTGATATCCTGGGTCCCTTCTTAATAATGGTTTATGGACCTTTTCTCCAGGAACTTGTCCAAACCTTTTTTAAACCCAGCTACACTAACAGCGTTTACTACATCCTCCGGTAACAAATTCCAGAGTTTGGTTACACGTTGAGTGAAAAAATATTTTCTTTTATTAGTCTTAAATAGTTTACCCTGTAGCTTCATTGCATGTCCCCTAGTCATTCAGCCATGTCTTGCACAATTCTCAAAGAATGGGTAGTGTCTCGTAAATACGATGGTATGGTGGGTAACAAGGGACATAAATAAGAATCTAACTAGATGGACAACGGCTCCAATACACTGCCTCTAGTCGACACTATGGGACGTCCTGGTGGTCGCTGCAGATTTTTATGAATTTTTGGTACAGTGTAAAATTTTGTTCTACACAAACATCGGAACGTTTTAAGGGCAGTCCCGGGGTTAGAAGATAAACAGATACGGTGTGTTTGGCAGAGAGGGCATAATCTAAAAGAATGGTTGAGTCCTGCGGTTTTGGCCCCAGTAACTTCGGTCCCATGGGGAGGTAGTCATAAAAAGTGTGGACATTGTGATATTTGCGAGATTACATTGGAACCATCTATATTTACTTATCACGGAATTGATTATCCCCTTCGGTTTCACACCACTTGTGAATCCGAAGCAGTGGTTTGTGGGATCCAATGTCCCTGTGGATTACTCTATGTGGGGAAAACTATACGCCCTTTGAGAGTATGCATACGTGAACACAGGAGTAGGTTGAAGTGTCGTAAGTTAGAAGCCCCGATAGTTCCACATTGCATTGCAGGTGGTCATACTTTTAACCAACTTTGTTGTTTTGCGCTTGACAAAGTGGAGGAAGCTAGTAAGGGGAAAACGTTAGACAAAACTCTCCTGATAAGAGAACAGCGATGGATACACAGATTGGATTCAGTCATCCCCACAGGATTGAACACTACCATAGACTGGGCAGTATGTGTATAAAGTCTATGGTAGGGTTCACGGGTAACAACAGCGTGGTCCAACCCTGCGGCTAAATTATAAATATTTCTTAGAAGAATAAATAATTTCTACTTTCGCCATTTATTAGTTATGGGTAAGGCAAAAGGTTTAGGATAATAAGTTCCTTGGGGAGGAGCACAGTAGTGAGGATCATTGAATGCGTTATTGAGTGACACATGAGGGGTTTAAAGGTCAGTCAAGAACGATTACTTCGCATGCGCGGCGTCTAAGAAGAATCGGAAAGAACTCCAAGGTAGACGTGGGCAGCATTGACATAGTAAGTGAGAGTTTTTAGTGTTTGTTGATTTTTAGATTGGTGGGATTTTCTAATTGTGTAGGGATAGTTAAGAGGGTTTAGATATTTATTTATTTATTTATTTTATTTACATTCTCTTATATACCGCACTATTCTGCATCAGTGCGGTTTACATTGAACAAACTGAAATTACATTGAACAGGGCATTATAACTTGGAGATAACTATTTTACAGGGAACATGGGCTATGGAGGGTTAAGTGGTTTGCCCAAGACCACAAGGAGCACCTGTGGGACTAGAAACCCCAGTCCTTCCAGCCCAAGGTTGCTGTCCTCTAGTGGGATTTCAACCCCCAACCTTCCAGCCTGAAGTACCTTGCCCCAACCACTAGGCCACTCCTCAACAATGGCATTATTAAAAGCTTTTTGCTCATGCTTTTGCATTGTGCTCACTTATGCCTGTTTATCTAGTATAAATCAGGACATTAGCAGTAGTCCCTGTGAATGACTTTCAAAGTAAGGCCAAGTAGACAGTCCTGCTAAAGCTCAGAGTGCAAGTTTGTCCCTACAGCAGGCCGATCTAATCTAATATAAGATATAAGAGATGTCTTGTGTTTTAACTTCAGAATACTGTGGATGAGATCTCTTGACGAAACTGTGGCTGTGAAACGCCTCAGTGGTGCCCAGGCAGAGCGTTGAGATCTACACAGAGATCTTTAAAGCTGAGGGAAGCTCCCAATAGAGCGACAGCTAAGTGACGCAGAATTTCCATTGTGTTTGCTTATACTGAGATGTGATACCTCTACGGAGTACGATAGAGTTGAATATGTTTTGGAGTTCTGGTAGAAAAACTGTCGCTTAATTAGTATTCCGGTTTTGGGATAAGAGTCAAGCCAGTTTCCGGTTATTTTTTGTGGCAGTGTACAAAATTGGGAGCACAGCGGTGAGTTTGTAAATGCAAATGGTCACTGATGTTCTGAGACGCCATTAAGAAAGACGTTAGTCTGAATGGTGGACAAAGTTCTGAGACCAGTTTTTTCGCCAGCTGTGTGTTTGAATATTGACACTTTTTGTTCAAATGTTAAAAACATTTTCTAAAGATTTTTTCTACCATTGTTTGAGTTGGACGTATTTTTCTAATTCAGCTCAGCTACAAGACAGTCCTAGTCCAAACAGACAATCAAGTAGCTATGTTCTATGTGAACAAGCAGGGCGGAACAGGCTCTCTGTCTTTATGCAATGAAGCATTACAACTATGGGCCCTCGCCAGAGAGCATCAAATTCACCTTCTCGTGGTATATCTTCCAGGCATTCAAAACCTTTAGGCAGACAAACTCAGCCGAGTACTGCTGCCTCACGAATGGTCTCTCCACCTAGACCAGGTGGCGAAGATATTTCAGATCTGGGAAACCCCAGACATAGACCTATTTGCAAGTCCACTGAATGCCAAACTTCACCGGTTCTGTTCCAGGATTCCGGCTCAAAATTGCCAGGCAAGGGACGCCTTCCTCTTTCAATGGGGTCACAACTTCCTCTATGCCTTCCCACCCATTCCCCAAAACACTCTTCAAGCTTCAGAGAGACACAGGTCTTATGATCCTCATAGCGCCATGGTGGCCATGCCAAGCGTGGTATCCCCCTGCTTCTACATCTCTCTCAAGCTGCACCTCTGGAATTAGGCTATGCTCCAGATCTCCTCTCCCAAGAGAACGGGATGCTTTGGCACCCGAATCCCCAGTCCCTGCATCTCAGGGCCTGGTTGTTGAAAGCCTAGACCTGCAGGATCTTAACCTTTCCCAACAGGTAAAGGATATCCTTCAGGCTTCTAGAAAACCTTCCACAAGACGCTCTTACGCCTTCAAGTGGAAACGTTTTACTATATGGTGTTCACAGAAGGGGTTAAACCCCCTTATGATACCTTTGGAATCGATACTAGAGTATCTACTTCGTTTATCAAATTCTGGTCTAAAGACCAATTCAGTAAGAGTCCATCTTAGTGCAATTGCAGCTTCCTATAAGCCTCTAAATGGACAACAAATTTCCTCTCATCCACTCATAACAAGATTTATGAGAGGTCTTCTACTAACAAAGCCTCCCATCAGACCACAACTGGTGGCATGGGATTTAAACCTAGTTCTCGGGCAGCTCATGAAATCGTCTTTTGAACTTTTAGCCACTACAACCCTAAAGCTTTTGTCCTGGAAGGTCATCTTCCTAATTGCAATCACCTCTGCACGTTGCATTAGTGAATTACAAGCTTTAGTGGCTGATTCTCCCTACACTAGGTTTCACCATGATAAGGTTGTTCTTAGAACTCATCCACACTTTATGCCAAAGGTGGTTTCGCCTTTTCATTTAAATCAGTCAATTTATCTTCCTGTATTTTTTCCGAGGCCTCATGCCTCTAATGCAGAAAGGAACCTTCATACTTTGGATTGTAAAAGAGCCTTGGCTTTTTATCTTTCTTTATTTCTCCATTTTATATACCGCTCTTGTTGGGACATTAGAGCGGTTTACAATGAAAAGGTCTATGCCACTAAACTACGGAAAAGGAACGCCATAAAAAAATAGGAAAGAGGGAGAAACGGTGCAAGATCAAACACAGTAACTAAACAAAACACAAACCAAAAAAATATTCAGGGAGGGATGTCAGAAGGGAGGTCGAATCACTGTTGGAACAAGTGAGTTTTCAATAATTCTTTGAACTTAGGGTATGAAGATTCCAGACGGAGGGAGGGTGGCAGAGCATGTCAGAGTGAGGGGCTGAGAAAAAAGAAGGCCGAGTGACGAGTCTGTTCTAAATGAGCCTGAGAAGGGGAGGGTAAAGACAAGCGGTTGGCATGCAATGAGCGAAGCTGGCGACACGGTGTGTGAAGAGAAATAAGATTAGCTAAGTAGAGGGGATTAGATGTTTAAATGGCTGTATGTGTCAAAATGAGAAATTTATACCGGAATCTGAAGCGAAGAGGCAACCAGTGTAGGCGAAAAAAGGATGGAAGTGACATGATCAAATCGTTGGGTGAATGTGATAAGACGGGCTGCAGTGTTTTGTATGAGCTGTAAACGTTGAAGCTGTTAAGTTGGCTAGGAACACATTGCAATAATCAAGTCTACTGGTGACCAGGGCTAGAACTAAGGTGATCAGTGAACGAGAAGGGAGCGGACAGCCCTGATCTGCTGCAGAGCTGCAAAAGAACGGCAAGTAAGGGTGGATATGTGACTATGAAAAGAGAGAGAAGCGTCCAAAATTACCTACAAAGAACATATCAACATAGAAAGTCTTAACTTTTTATTGCTTTTGATTCTAGTCATTTGGGACTTTCAGTCTCCAAGAGAACTCTGTCCAAATGGATTGCACAATGCATATCCTTTGCTTATGAGAGTAAGTGTCTTCCTCTTCAAGGCCATGTTACAGCTCATAATGTGAGAGCCATGGCAGCCTCTATGGCTTTCACTCTGTGCCTATTGATGACATTTGTCGAGCAGCCACCTGGGTTTCGGTACACACCTTTACAGCCCACTACTACCTAGATAAAGCCTCCTGTCGGGATGCCTTCTTTGACCAAGCTGTTCTTCAAAATCTCTTCCAGACCTAATTCAACTCCTACCCACCAACCCTGGTGGGATGCTAGAGATCCATGGGAGGAAGCATGGCCCACCTTACTTGGGTGGCAGCTTCCTGGGGCTATCTCCCTGGCATCTTCAGCTAGGGAGTCCCCATATGTGAAGACTACATTCCTGCTTGTTCCTGGAGATAGCATAGTTACTCACATGTAACAGGTGATCTCCGGGAACAGCAGGAATTTAGTCTTCACAACCCACCCACCTCCCCTAGGAGTTGTCTCTCTATCTCTGTCTCTTTCCTCTCTCCCTCTATCCTTTCACTCAGCTACAAACTTAACTGAAGAGGGACAGTTGGAAAGGCAGGAAGACAGCGCGCATGTGCTGAGGGATGCTCCCAAAAGCGTTCCTATTGGACGCTGGGGAGCATTCCCGCGCAGGCTCCGTTGGTACCGACGATACCCATATGTGAAGTAACTACGCTTTACAGTTGAGTTTTATATGTAAACTGCTGTGATACTATGAACAGTGGTATAAAAGAAATGTAAAATTAAAAATTATATAGTGATGAGGTGTGGGAGTGTGAAGGTCTTGTTTGCTGTGATGTATATTAGTTTGTGCTGCTTCCTGAAGCTGGTGTAAGGAGAGGGGTTGCATGATGTACGTTGTCTTTGGTTGGAGATGATGGGTATGATTCAGTTATATGGAATTCTCATTGCTGGTTTGGTCGTTAGGATGATGAAAGAGGTGTTGAGTCTCATTTTGGTGCTTTTTGTTTTATAGAATGCTTAACTGGAGAGGCAGTGATAGTGAGGGGTGATTTCGAGCCTTACCTTATCTACTTTGATCTGGATGTTTGGCGGTAGTGGTCCCCTCGTTGGTCCAGTGTGGCCCTTAGGTGCTGAGTGGTGATGCCACTGATGGGTGGAGCTAGGTGTTGCGGTGTAGAGAGACTGGATGTTTCTTGTCTGAGTCGGTGGTGACTTTCCCTTGTGAGAATTTCATTTGCTATGGTGGGCTAGGCAGGTCTCCAAGGCTTCTGCTCAGGGTAGCAGCAGCGCTGACATTCCCCAATGGAGATCATTAAGTCCAGCACCTTGTTTCCTCCAGCAGCCAGACCAGGTCATGACTATGCAGCTGGATTACCTGCTCGGTTCACGGTTGCCTCCTTGCTGACCTGAAGTTGAGATGCTGGGTTACAGTGCGTCAGTCCCATCTTACGCCTTGCCTTAAAATATTGCTAGTTTCAGTGGGCAGTGCTGGTCCCGGGGCGTTTTAACAGGTTTTCTAGACCACCTTATCCTAAAGTCAAAGCAGTTTGCATTACAACTTAAGACTGTTTACATTATAGCAATTAAATAAAAGGGGGGGGGGGAGGTAACATGGCATGTGGAGTAAGTAAAACATAAGAACCTGTATACAGGGTGGGACGTGGTTGGGGGCTGAAGGGCGGTTCGGTGAGGAGCATTTTACAATGTGCTAAAGGATGTTTCCAGGTTCTGCTGCTTTGAGGATGGCTGTGCCTAATCTCATTACTTTCAGGAGGGTTGTTTCTGTTACATGCAGCTATAACACTGGGAGAGTATTGCCCCCTGAGTACCCTGCACCCCTAGCACTGCTGCTGCTGACCAGAAAGCCTGGAAAAGGCCAGAGCAAGCATAGGGAGATGCAGAGGTGGTGGGCAGGCAGGACCTTTGCCAGCCAACCACATGACTTCAGGTTTCAGACTTTTATACTTTAAAACTACATAACACAGTGGAGTATGCTTACAGAAGCCGCTACCACCATTTAGTAAACATACGCGTTTGAGTTGGTGGTTCTCTGCTCTGGGTGGGACCGGAAAAGAGAAATATAGAATGTCTTGTCTGTGAAGCAGCTCACCTGGAACATGATGCTAATGATTCAGAGTTCATATGACAGACTGGGTCAGATGAAAGGTCCATTGAACCCAGAATACTGGAAAAATTCACTGCTTGCCGCTGGGAACTTGACAGGTACTTGTGACCTGAATTGGCCACTGGTGGAAACAGGATATTGGTCTCAAAGGACCTTTTGGTCTGACCCAGTATATCATTTATGTTCTTATGAGGTCCAACACCTTTGCATCAGGCAGGCAAGTGACCAAGTGATCCTAAAGTTCACTAGCTACCCATGCCTAATGATCAAATTGCCATCTAAAATCACTCTGAACCCTTCCCTACTGGGCAGAAGCCTTTGGAGACATCACCTTGGTGCGAGAAGGTATTGCATGCACTGGAGGTCAGGTTCAGGCTACAGGATCATTTCCTGCTACACCAAGATGATGCTCTCCTTCTAGGTGACCTCTGTCCTCCAAGGCAGCAGTGAGGCTGCTAGGCGGGAGGTGTGATTTTTACTATGTGCCTATAGGTCTCCTCTGTATACCTCTATCTTTGCCAGCTCCTCCAAGTCTGCTACTCTAGCCTCTAGCGATTGGACTTGTTCTCTAAGAGACAGGAGCTCTTTGCACAGAGGTCACACATATGACCTTTGACCAACTGGGAGATAATTATACATGTGCACATAGTTCAAAAGACTGAATAGCCTCCATCTTACTGCTGGACTGCTGTCTGCATCTTTGTATTAGTGGGTTTATTTTGGAGTTAAGGGCGTAGGCATGCCATACTATAATGCCCCACCATGATGTGTATTAAAATATTTCTTTCTAAATTAATATGTTTACTAAATTGATTTGTTGACAGAATTTATTTAGAAACCCCTCTTCCAAGTTGTCTCCCTTTTGTCACTCAGGTCGTTTTGTAATGATATGCTTCTACTATGGAAAACCTATATGAACAAAATCAGTCAAAGTTCTCCATCTATAAAATTTTGATGTTTCAGTTCATCTTTCACTTATTCATCACCCTGAAAGTAAGAACCCACTTACAGAAATTCCAAGGGAGTAGGGATACCTAAACTACTATAAAGGCCTTTACGATTATTTGGTATATTATATGCTATTATGTTTCTTGGTGATGTGCTAATTATCTGTTAAAGGTTACTTATTTGTTGACTATAGATTGTGGTGTCAAATTTCACACACTCAACTGGGAGAGCTATAAATTGATATGGGGTGCATGAAAAAAGGACTAATTACTGTTTCCGTTTTTAGACCATAAGGGCCTACCAAAATCAAACAGAAGTTGATTTAAAAAATCAAGCGGAAAGCTAGGGGTGTGTGTGTGTGTGTTTTGTTATATTTTATTGAGATTTTTTTCAAATACAGATAAACGACTATACTACAGGAGCAGTGATGAGGTGTTCCAAGCTCCCCTCACAACATAACCCTGATCAGAATATGTCCCCTCATCTGTATAACAGGAAATAAACAACATACATCAAAATACCTCCATCCCAGCTCCCAATGAAATGTTACAAAGATTGGACATTACCATCCCGCATTAATACAACCAAACAAGCAGTACCCCTTCTGCCCAAATCGCCCCCAACCAGGTCTCCAATTCCTTATTGTACTATTGTACACCTATCCTTCTACTCCCCCCTTATACCGCCTTCTTAGCCCCCCCAACCCCCACCTCCTTCCTAGACCTTCCCTCCTCTATTATCCCTTCCTAAATCACAACACCTGTGAGTTGCACCACCCCAAATAGAGCTCCCAAGCCACTCTGAAGGAGGTCAGGTTATGGCACTTGAAGGCTGTCAGCTCCCCTGTCCTGCACACATAGTCTAGGCGGCTTTCCACTCAACATTTCTCTACCCCTCTGTGGGCGATTTCCATCCACACTGCTATCGCAAACAAGGAAGTGAATAGTACCACCCCCACTACTTTCCAACTATTCACTTAACACTGCATTCGGAGTGATGGGGTCTGTCCAATCCACAATCACTATCGCACTGTCAGTCATCCAGGCCCAGATGGACCGGATCACTGGACAAGACCAGCACATATGCATATAATCTCCCATCTCCCCACACCCCCCAGCATTACCTCTCAACCGATTCAGATGCTCTGGCATTAGAGGAGTGGAGGAGGAGCCTAATGGTTAGAGCACTGG
Organism: Ichthyophis bannanicus; assembly: GCA_033557465.1. Taxonomy (NCBI): domain Eukaryota; kingdom Metazoa; phylum Chordata; class Amphibia; order Gymnophiona; family Ichthyophiidae; genus Ichthyophis; species Ichthyophis bannanicus. The sequence continues at coordinate 103,677,210 of CM066051.1, read as the reverse complement.
CTTGGGAACCAACAGACCAGGGTTTGATTCCCACTAGCACTCCTTGTGGCCTTGGGCAAGTCACTTAACCCTCCATTGCCTCAGAAAAATCCAAGTTATCAATGTCACTGTTTAATGTACATTACCAAGTTTAAGTTAATGTAAATTACTTTGATTGAATTTTATAAAGTGGTATAAAAAACGTTTAAATATAAAAATAGATCCGGTAGAGCTTCTTGCATGGCAGCAGATACTACGGATATTTTTGTGCCTGGTAAATTTTATCCCAGCGCACCTCATCCCAGTCCCCACCCAAGTCAGCCTCCCAAACCCTCTGATGTGGTAGGAACCTATAACACCTTTTCAAATATTGTTTCCTGTGAAATCCACATCTTCCCCCCCCCCCCCAACATGCCCTAATATGTGAAAATACCCTTATCAGTCCCCCGGGTCCAATAAAACAAATTTGAGGAGCTTCAGCAAGAATTTTCAAGTTGCCTGTTTGTGTAAAGCTGTCCCATTTCAGCTCATCCCTGGAAATGGTAAAGTACCCCCCCCCTTGCACCTTGCAACCTCTCCTTTGTCTTCCGCCACACTCACGGTCAGTTGTATAAAGGGTTATCACTCCCCACCGTCCCCTTAGAGTCAGTATGACCCCAAATAGAATCACTTAACAGAGCATCTGTAACTTCCCTCCAACCTGCCAAGTCCTGTTCAATTTGGCACCACTGCTACTGCTTCCCCTCCCCCTCCCTCTTATACTATCCCACATTAGCACGCACTTGCATAGCCAAATAGTATTTAGTCAGGTCTGGAACAGCCAAGCCACCCCACTCCTACAGAGCACCTCTGTACATACCCGTGGTGGCCGCCGCCTCCAAATGTAGGAAAAACTGTGCTCCCGCAAGAGAGCCAGTGTTTTAGAGGGGACCTCAATGGGTGGAGAGAGAAACACATAGTGGCCCAGGTAGGACATTAATCTTCACTATCACCACCTGACCAAACCAAAAGTATGGCTTGTCCCATCTAGCTAGATCCACCAAGACCCTGCTCACCAGAGGCTCATAGTTGTCTCTAAAGGTCCTTCCAATCTCTGTCCACCTGCACCCTCAAATATTTAATAGATTTTTTTTGCCCATTGGAAGGGGAAAGTCTCCCGCAGTTAGCCCTCTAAGTCTCTACTCATATACAACAGTAGGATTTCAGTTTTTCTCCATGTTCATTGTATAACCAGAGACCCCACTATATGCGTGGATCTCCTCCAGCAGGTCTGCAAGGGTGGGGTCACCACATACATAACATTGTCGGCAAAGAATGAAATCTTAAATTCTTGGGACCCCACCTCCACCCCCTTAATGTCTGCACGTCGATGGACTCGTTCCACCAGGGGGTCGATAACCAGAGCAAATAAGGTGATAATGGACACCTCTGGCTTGTCCCCCTCTCTAAAAGAAATTCCTCTGAGTAAGTCCCATTAATACGTATCCTGGCCCTGGGATTATGATACAAAGCCTGAATATATCCTAGAATGTTCTCACCCATCCCCATGCCTTCCAACACCGCAAGCATGAAGTCCCACTCTACCCGATCAAACGTCTTCTCAGCAGCGACTGCCATTAACAATGAGAGGGTTTTCGCAGTCGGAGCCGCCCATACCAAATTCAGTATTTTCCAAATATTGTCACTAGTTTGGTGGCCTGGTATAAAACTAGCCTGATCTGCTCCTATAAGATATGGGACGAACCACTGGATCCGATTTGCTAACGCCTTTGCCAAAATTTTAGCATCCAGATTTTTAATGTGATGGGTCTGTAAGACCCACATGGTCCAATGTCCTTCCCTGGCTTTGGCAATACTGTTTTATGCCAGCAGCCACCATAGAGGCTGGGAGGTGTTCCCCTTGCACCACCCCATTGAAAAGGGCAACCGCCAACAAGGCTAGCTCATTTGGGAACTTTTTTATAGATCGTTGCAGTCATCCCATCTAAACCTGGGGCTTTACCATCTTTCATTCCCTTAATAGCCTGTAAAGAGTTCTGCCCCCTCAATTTCCCTATCAAGCCATGTGCTCTCCTTGGGACTTAGCTTGGGAGGGAAGTTGTCCGTCAAATATTGCAAAATCTCCATACCTCAGTTAGAGCCCTCAGTCTGGTAGATTTTGGTATAGAAGTCCCGAAAAACTTGATTTTAGCTGTACCAAATTCGTATTCCCCCTTTAGAATTCCTAATTCGCAGACTTAGATGCGTAAGTCTCCTTTCACTAAGCTTACAAGCCAAATATCTCCCTGGTTTATTACCGCCCACAAAGAAGGAATGTTTCAACCTTTAAAGCCCAAAGGCCCAATCCGCTGCCTGCAGGGCTTCCAATTCTTCCTGTAGCATCTTAATCTGGCATAGGAGGCCCCTCCCTCTCCTCTCGTCCCCTGTGCTTGTTATACCACTAACCATTGCAGTGCATCCCTAAATTCCACCACCTATTGCTCCCTCTGGCACTAATTTTGGATTCCCAGGGCAACCAAATGGACCCACAGGGTAACCTTTAGTCCATTCCACACTATACCCTGTAACCCCCCCCCCCCCGATAGTGCAGTAAGTAGTCATTAATTACCCCCCCCCCTATGTTCTTTCCACCGTGGCTGAGGCGCTTAATAAAGACTCATTAAGGTGCCAGAACCTTGCTCCTCTCCATGGTGCAACATGTTCAACTGTACCAGTACTGGAACATGGTCCGGCCACATAATCTGGCCTGTATCGACTAGCCCCAGCCGTTCTACCCAGTTTGTATCCACCCATATCTTATCAGTTTTTCTTGTAGTAGTACAGTGGGGGTGGGAATAGTAAAGTATAGGCCCTCCACTTATCCATCAAGTGGCACCCAGCATCACAAGTGCCCAGTTTTTGCATCAATAGCCGAAGCTTATCTCTCATCCCCTTACCCGTCGCCCCCCCCCCCCCCACTCTCCTTGGGTTGTATCCATCTGTGGATCAAGGATGGCATTGAAGTCACGTTCAGTCATGGGTAACATCCCTACATCTTCCTCAGTAAAGACTGAAGCAAAGAATTCATTCAGTCTCTCTGCTATCGCCTTGTCGCCTCTTAGTGCCCCTTTAACCCCTCTATCATCTAAAGGACTAACTGACTCTCTCACAGGTTTTTTGCTACAAATGTACTTGAAAAAGTCTTTATTTTGCGTTTTTGCTTCCGCAGCAAGCTTCTTCTCAAATTCTCCCTATCTCCAGGAACAAGCAGGAATGAGTCTTCACATATGGGTGCGTCAGTACCGACGGAGTCTGCACAGGAACGCTTCCCAGCGTCCAATCAAAATGCTTTTGGAAGCATCCCACCATGCCTGCGTGCTGCCTTCCCGCCTTCCCAACTACCTCTCCTCAGTTTTCATTTTTTCCGCAGAGCCGGCAGGACGTTCTCCTGTCACCGCAGAAAATTCTTTTATTTTTTAGTTTTCTTGTGGTCGTGGCTGCCTTCCCCGACGCCACCGGTACCGCCAGTGTTTTTCTCTCCTTTTTTCTTGTAAAATTTTCCTTTTTAAGGAATATATTTTTTTTCGTCTTAGTGCCTCACGGTTTTCTTAGGCCTGCTAGGTCTCACTTTCCTTCATGGAACCGCCCATCACTATTCCCAAGAAATGTTCAAACTGCGGCGGTACAAAATTAACTTTAGACACCCCTAATTGGTGTCTGGCCGGTTTGGGTCCTGGCCGGTTTGGGTCCTGACCATTTTCCTCCGGAGTGTCCCTCCTGCAATAGTATTGCCGGAAGAAGTCTTCAGCATCGGGTTTCCCTCGATACGCGGTCCCCATCCAGCTTCAGGGCACCGACCACTTCTACACGGAATCAGGTAACCCAAAAACAGTCTGTTAAGATTAGCCAGTCCTCGAGTGGTAGATCTCATGCACAGCATAGAGATGCCTCTGGCCTTGCCCTCGAACATACTGGTTTTAAAACCCCGGTGGGAGTCTTCGGCCTCCAAAGCCTGTGTGGGGTTTCAGGTTGTTCCTGAGGTTCACCCCTCACAGAACATACCTGTGCCATGCTCGGTGGTGGCATCCGCTTCGAGCGGTACCGATACCCCGGCATCGGCAATGGTGTTGGATGAAACATTCCTCACCAAGGATTGTTGTCTGGTGTCCTTGGTACCTACAGGACCGTTGGATACGCTCCAGGCTGATCCTCCAGTATCGGTATTGATCCCGGTACTGATACTAGTACCGACGTCGGTACTCTCCAGATGTGCTTCGATAGACTCGCTTCCTTCGATGCCGAGTCTGGAATCGATCTCCAGTCTGGAGGACTGGGTACCGACTCGCCTTGGTACCGACACCAAACGGTACCGAAGGCACGGTTCCGATGATCCATGTCCGGCACACTCGGTTTCTTCCATACCGATAGAGTTGTCACCGGCTGGCCTTCATCCACTGGTACCGGATATGGTGCCGGAATCGGTACCGGTATCCACATTACCATGGCTGTCGGTGCCTTCCATGCTTCCCTCTTCAGGCTCGCTTCCCTTGATACCGAGTTTGGAATCGATCCCTAGCATGGACGATATGCTACCGACTGTTGCTGGTTCCGACCCCCTGCGGTACCGGCGACCATTCTCTAGGGATCTCCACCATTCAGGATCTTATATTCCTATAAGGTTGGATAGATCCTCCGGTGCCAATGCTAGTTCCTTATCGTCACTCCAGTCCAGTCCCTTTACTTCTGGGTTGCGTAACCCTTCCAGCAGCTTGGAGGCTGAGCCCAAGCTTTTTGGAGGTGGGGCGGTACAAATACCACTGAGACCACCCCCCGACTCCAGTAATCTCAGCCTCCAAGCAGCTGGAGGGTTCCGTAAGCCTGGGGCTTACTGGAGTCCTTCTTTAATTTATTTTACCTATTTCATTGCTACTTTATTTAATTTCCTTTAGTTTCCCCTGCAGTTTCTATACCGTTGGTATTTAATTGTAATTACGAGGGCTCTGTCCCTTTAATTTCTCCTGCTCTCTCCTCTCCCTCCTCTCCCCCCCTCCTCCTACCCGAATCGGGCGTCGGAGGAGAACCGCGGCTCGCAGCCCCGAGGAGGATCTTCGGCTTCTCTGCTTCTTGGCTGCTGAGACGCGCCGATCACTGCTGCCTCGCGCCGAAGCCCCCCTGGAGGCTGAGCGCTTGAGGCAGTATCGCTAGCCTGCCGGTACCACCAGACCCGTCCGGAGACAAAAGGACGCGGCGGCGAAGTCCGGTCTTGTCGGGGACCGCGAGGGAAAACTTAGGCGGCGATCCTCACGGGGGACAAGAATTTCCAGCTCCGGTGAGCTAGGGGAGAGTCGGGCCGCGGCCGGGAGAGAGTCTGGAAGCTCCCCGCTCTGGCTCCACATGGTAAGGCCTACCACGTGTAGAGCCAGCAGGTACACATCGCTGAATCGGCACGGATCCGCAGCACAGTGCACAAAACCGCAAGTACTAGTTCGGAAAGGGTTGTGACTTTAATTAATCTTCATTTTAATTTATTATACTTTGATTTAATTTAATTTAATTTATTTTACTTATTTCATTTTAACTAGAACTGTTAACTTTAAATTCAGTTTGGGGTTAATTGGTCTCCTTTTATTTAGCTCTTCTTATTTAAGGTTTTCTTTTGTCTCAAGATTAACAGCCGGTTTCTTTCCCTTGTGTACCGCTTGGGGGGGGGGAAAAGAAACCTCGGAGCTGTTGACCAGGGAGGGAGCTAGCTCCATATTAGAGGAGAGTCCCTCACTCCGGGCCTGGAGGTCTGCTACTGGAAGGTCCTCAGCCCCAGGTCATGTCAACCAAGTCCCGCTGCCTTTCCTGTGGAATACGCAGGGGTACGTCTGCAGAAACAGGTATCTGCAGGAGCTGTACCGCGTTGGCGGCCTCTGCGGAGCAGGACATTAATTTAACTATGGCCAATGCCTCCCAGGGGTCAGACGAACTCCCAGTAGGGGAGGGGGGGTCACAAGCCCCCCCATCTACGTCCTCAGACTTGCCCACCCCTTCCCTATCCCCCTCCCGGTGGGAGAGGTTGGGGCAGGGGATTTTTTCTCCCCGGATTTCATCCTCTTACTCCACAAAGCATATTGCCTACGTAAGCAGAATGCAGGGGCAGGAGGAGCGGCACCTACGGCAGCGGAGGTCAAGCCAGCCAGGCCCCCGAGGGCGGCCAATGCGGATTCCGACTTCCCACCTAAGCACCCCCGGATGAGCGAAGAGGAGACCCTATCCCAGGGATCTCCGGAAGAGTCGCCATCAGACAAGGACTTTGGTGAGGAGGAGGAGGAGCTAGAAGAAGGGGAGATTCCGGAAGAAGACCAGACTAGGATAATTAGAGTATTTCGTCGGGAGGAGCTTCCGGCATTGATTAACGAGTCCCTGAAGGCTCTCAATATGACCTCCGATACGCCTGCAGAAGAGGAAGCGTTGGAGGACCCATTGATCCAAGCCATTAGAAGATCCCAGAAGGTCTTCCCTGTACATAGGGTAGTGCGACAGATGATCCAAGAAGAATGGGACCAACCGGAGTCAAGTCTAAGAGGAGTCCGGTCCATGCTTCGCCTCTACCCCCTCCCAGAGGCAGACAAAGAGCTGCTAAAGTCTCCCAGGGTAGATGCGGCAGTGTCAGCAGTCACCAAGAAGACCACTATCCCAGTGGAGGGCAGTGCCGCCCTAAGGGATCCTCAAGACAGAAAGTTGGATACTCTCTTGAAACAGGCCTTTGACGTAAGCGCCCTCACTTTGCAAGCCTCGGTCTCAAGGGCTTAGGTGGCTAGGGCCTGTTTAAGGTGGTCACAACAACTGCAGACAGACGAGAGCCCCGCAGATGAGACGCGGACCATCGCGAGCAAGTTGGAGTCTGGGACAACTTACTTGGCGGATAGTCAGTATGACCTCATCAGAAGCCTGGCAAAGAACATGGCCTCGGTGGTGGCGGCCAGGCGATATCTGTGGTTACGCAGTTGGGCGGCCGATACTTCCTCGAAGGCTCGCCTGAGTCGACTCCCCTTTAAAGGGAGACTGTTGTTCGGCGAGGATTTGGAGAAGCTGGTAAAGGATCTGGGCGAGTCCAAGGGAGGCAGGCTCCCGGAGGATAGACCAAAACAAAACCGCTCCCTCCCCCCGGCATGTACCCAGCCCAGGGACTTCCAGAGGTCTCGTCCCGCCCGATCCAGCCCATTTTCCAGGGGGCGTTTCCCCTCTAGGGGCCAGGGTTTTCGAGGGTTTCGGGGAGCAGATCGCGGTTTTGGAACGACCTCCTCCTTCTTCTCCTCCTCCTCCTCCCTTAGAAAACAACAATGAAGCTGCGGGGGCCCAGGGGGAAGAGATGCCCATAGGAGGACGTTTAAGACAGTTTCTTCCCGCCTGGTCCCGGGTCACATCGGATCAGTGGGTACTAGAAGTGATCAGAGAGGGCTACGCTCTCGAATTTTTGAAGCAGATACCACCAGCCTTTGTTCTGTCCCCCTGCGGTACCTCCGCAAAGAAGTCAGCGGTGGAATCAACTCTTGCGCGCTTAATTGCGCTCGGGGCCGTGTCACCAGTGCCTCCAGATCAGTACGGCTTAGGTCGATACTCGATTTACTTCGTGGTGCCAAAGAAGGAAGACTCCTTCCGGCCAATCCTGGACTTGAAGCAGGTCAATCGCTGTCTCAGGGTCCCTCACTTCAGAATGGAGACCCTACGGTCAGTCATCGCAGCCATAAGGAGCGGGGAGTTCCTGACAGCCCTCGACTTGACAGAGGCCTACTTGCATATCCCGGTCAGAAAATCCCATCAACAGTTCTTAAGATTTGCGGTACCAACGGGCCACTTTGAATTCCAGGCCCTCCCCTTCGGTCTAGTAATCTCAACGTTGTTGAGCGCTAAGAAACGCTCGACGTGTCTCGCCTATGTAAGGGTCTGGCGCATTTTCGAGGCATGGTGCGCGGAGCGCCGAAGGAAGCCGCTTGCGGTTTCAGTCCCGGAAATCCTGGAATTTTTGCAAGCGGGGTTTGACAAGGGTTTAGCACATAGTTCACTATGAGTACAGCTAGCCGCTATCGTGTGCTATAGAGGAAAGATCCATGGCAAACCGTTAGGGGCTCACGCGGACGTCGCCAGGTTCCTAAGAGCGGTTCGTCGACTGCGCCCACAGCGGAGGTCGGTCATCCCTCCCTGGGACCTTAACCTGGTACTAAATGCGCTGATGGGGGAACCATTTGAACCAGTAAAGAGGGCCTCCTTGAAGGACTTAACCCTGAAGACAGTCTTCCTGGTAGCGATCTGCTCGGCCAGGCGGGTCTCGGAGTTACAAGCTCTCTCCTCCAAGCCCCCCTTCCTGGCCTTTCTTAAAGACAAGGTCGTTCTGCGTACGGTGCCCTCCTTCCTTCCCAAAGTCATCTCTCCCTTTCATGTAAACCAGACAGTCACGCTCCCGGCCTTCGCAACCGAGGGCCTGGTAGGCAGGGATAGCAGGCTTCGGCTACTAGACGTTCAAAGGGTCCTAAAACGCTACCTCTCCCGCACTGCTCCGTTCCGGAAATCAGACCATCTATTTGTCAAGTTCGGAGGTCCACACAGAGGGGAAGCGGCGGCCAAGGCCTCCATCTCCAGGTGGATTAGGGAAGCGATTGCCTCCGCCTACATTCTGAAAGGCAAGCAGGTTCCGGGGGGGCTGCGGGCTCATTCCACCCGGGCTCAGGCAACTTCATGGGCAGAATGCAGTTTAGTCCCTCCGCTAGATATATGTAGAGCGGCAACTTGGTCCTCTCTGCATACCTTCACTAGGCACTACAGGCTGGACGTGCAGAGTTCAGCGGACGCTCGGTTTGGCCTAGCGGTTCTTCAGTCCGGTTTGCCGAATCCCACCCAGAATTGAACTGCTCAGGTACTTCCCAGAAGTAAAGGGACTGGACTGGAGTGACGATAAGGAAAAAGTAATTAGATCTTACCTGCTAATTAGTGTTCCTGAAGGAACGACAGTCCAGTCCCTGATCCCACCCGGCTATGTCGGACCTGAAGGCCTGTCAGAGAAGGGCAGGACAGCGAACCGAGCAGAGAACCAGATCGGGGTAAGGGAGGCCAGGAGTAAGAAAGCGGGCGGTCCTCCTACGGCGCCTTCTCCCCTCCTCTCCCTCTACCCTTATTACCGATTACCTATGTCCTATTTCCATTGAAAAAAAAAAAAAATATATATATAAGTTAAGGGAACGAGTGGGTCGACAGTCGTACCACCTCTCCCGGAGTTTGCATGTTTGTTAGGTTTAAGTTAGAGTTGTTACAGAGGCTCATTTAGTCTGCTTTTTCAGTCGATTACTGGAGTCGGGGGGTGGTCTCAGTAGTATTTGTACCGCCCCACCTCCAAAAAGGTTGGGCTCAGCCTCCAAGCTGCTGGAAGGGTTACGCAACCCAGAAGTAAAGGGACTGGACTGTCGTTCCTTCAGGAACACTAATTAGCAGGTAAGATCTAATTACTTTTTCTTCAGCAGATCTAGCCTGTCCAAAAGAATTTCCCTCTGGGGATTTTTCTTTTCAAGCTTTTCTCATGGATATGATGAGATCACTTACCATTTCTATGCCTGGACAGGATCCTACACAAGGCAATGCAGAATCCCTGTATATTCCTGGGACAGCAAAGGATACCATCATGCTTCCTTTGTATCATTCCTTACAGGATCTCCTTCTACGAATGTGGGAGGCTCCTTTAACGGTGCCCCCACCTTCTAGGACAACTGATCTTCTATATCAGGTGCCTCCCTCTCCAGGTTTTCAGAAGACTCAACTTCCTCATCATTCCATTGTTGTTGAATCGGCAATGAGGCGGGTGAAAGTACTAAAAAGCACTCTTCTTATCCGCCAGGTCGTGAGTCTAAGACTTTAGATGCCTTTGGACGCCAAACCTTCCAGGCATCCACACTTTCAGCAAGAATTCTCTTATATATTTTCTATATGGGATTATCTCTTGATGAGGTCACAAAGAAATTACTATCTTTGACTCCTTTTCTTCAAGAGACTATAAGTGCAGACTATTCCTCTCTGGTTAGTCATGCTCAAAATATATCTAGGTTCCTTATTCGTGCTTCCCTGGACTCCTTTGAGTCTGTTAGCAGAACTTCTGCTATAGCTATAGGGGCATGACGTAAAGCCTGGCTCCAGGCTTCAAACTTAGACAAATGGGCTCAAGAAAGACTGGGAAATACTCCTTGCACTGGAGAAAATCTCTTTAACAAGGAGTCTTTACTCGAGGTTGCTCAGTTAACCACTGACATTCCTGTTTCCAGAGGTTGTTCTACGCCTTCCTCTTTCCCAGTTGGTAGGAAATGTCCTACCCAACTTTCTTCCCCTAGGGGGAAAAAGTTTTATTCTTCTTCTGCTCATCATTCAGATGTTCCCAAACAGGGGAAACATCGCCCTAGTCTGAAGAAACCACAACCTCAACAGGGTCCACAAACCCAGCAGTCGCAGGGTTTTAAATAAGTCATTTTTCCCCTTGTGTTGCTGGTTACAGGGGCAGTCTACTTCTTTTTGCTGAAGTATCTGCACTAAATTTATCCTAACTTTTTCAAGATGTCTCTTCTTGAGACATTTTTTCCTTTACTCTAAGAGTCTTCATGATGATCCTGCCCTCACTTGACAGGTTTCTCTTCCTTTTCGGGAAAAGAGAAATGACAACTATTAATAAGACAGTTGTTTCCCTGTACTGGCATGTATCATCTTACCTTTCAGAGACTTCCTGCATAGTCAGTCTCCTTCACCTCTGTCTTACCTCCCTCTTGCTACAGCATCTGGTTTGTAAGAGTGGCTCTTTTACACTGGTAAGCCCCTATGGTCCTCTACCTGTTCCACAGGGGGATTCTCCATTTAAGAGTTGTCTCCCCCTTTATTTCCTTAGGGCAGCTCATCAGACACTAGATAGCCCTACTATGTCTGTTGTCTCTTTTTTCCAATCTAAAAAGATGGGAAAATAATTTTTTTGCCCGCTGCCCTGGTAGTTGCTGCAGGTACACTAATTCCTAGTGGTTTAGCCATTGGTTCTGTTCACCACACAACCAGGGCTTCTCCTCCACTAGCTATTCTTCTAGCCTCAGTGCTAAACCCCAAACAGGTTATCAACCTCGTTTGGGAAACCCTATTATCACAGACTGCTTGGTTAACTTCTATTCTTTGCCCCTTGTCCTTGGCAGAATAGTTCTTACCCACTGGCTTTTAACAGCCAGTTTTTTCTTCTAACTAACCTGCAGCATGCTCTCTGCAACTCTACAGAGTAGCTTTGCACGATGGGCCCTTGCTAGACAGCATCATATCTTGTCAAGCAGATAACCCCAGAGGGTTAGGAGGGGTTTCCCCAGTCATATTTTTCATGTCTGGTAGGTGTTCCCTACCCCTACCATCTCATCTAAAATCTCTTTTGAGATCTGAGGCTCGGGCCTTTTCTTCCTGTGGCAAATTCCCTGGCTTGGTCCATATCCCCTTGGTCTTCTCGCCAGAGATCTTTTTTGTTTCAGTGGCAGTTAAAGGACGCCTGATACCCATCTGCCCTTGTAGACAGGTCACTATGGTATCTTCCTCCAGTGACGTCCTCTATCCATTCTCCATACTGCGGTTCTGAAGAAATCTGGACTTGCTGCCTGCAGACTGACGTTATCCTCTGCCTTTTTCCACGTATGACATCCTGGTTATTTAAGAGCTCAAATTCTGAAACGGATTTAGACTCTTTTGTCAGGGACACTATTCCCCTGACTTTTTCAATCATAACCAGGGAAGGAAGATTCTTGATGCATCTATTCAAGCGGGTATCACCCTCCTTGCTGTTCTGGGGAGTAGCATGGCTCTTCTACATCTGCAACATGCTAGGACTCCCTCTGGGCATCTCAGCTTGGGAGTCCCCATATGTGAAGACTCATTCCAGCTTGTTCCTGGAGATAGCAGTTACTTACCTGTAACAGGTGATCTCTGGGAACAGCAGGAATAAGTATTCACAACCCACCCACCTCCCCTAGGAGTTGTATTTCTCTATCTATCTTTCCTTTCCTCTCTCTCTCTTTGTCTCAGCTTTAAAACTTAACTGAGGAGAGGCAGTTGGGAAGGCGGGATGGCAGTACGCAGGCGTGGTGGGATGCTTCCAAAAGCGTTTTGGACGCTGGGAAGCGTTCCCACGCAGACTCCGTCGGTACCGACGTACCCATATGTGAAGACTTATTCCTGCTGTTCCCAGAGATCACCTGTTACAGGTAAGTAACTGTGCTTTGCCTGCCTTATCAATGCCTTGCATTTGACTTGCCAGTGCTTGTGCTGTTTCCAAGTTTTGTCGTTTGGCTCTTTTTTCCATTTCCTGAAAGATGCTTTTTTGGCAACAGCCTCTCTGACCTCACCTTTAAACCATGCTGGCAGTTTTTTGGACTTCCTTCCACTTTTCTTAAAGCGTGGAATACAGCTGGCCTGGGTTTCCAAGATAGTATTTTTCAACAACACCCAAGCTTGATGTAAGTCTTTAACCTTTGCAACTGCTCCTTTCAGCTTTTTCTTAACTATTTTCCTCATTTTATCATAGTCTCCCTTTCGAAAGTTAAAAGGTAGTACTGTGGATTTCCTTACTATCCTTCCTCCACTAATTAAATCAAACGCGATCATGCTATGATCACTATTGCCAAGTGGCCCCAACACCCTTATTTCTTGCACTAGATCTGGTGTTCCACTAAGGACTAGGTCCAATATGGCTTCCCCTCTGGTCGGTTCATGAACCAGCTGCTCCAAGAAGCAGTCATTTATTTCATCTAGGAACTTTATCTCCCTAGCATGTCCTGCCATGATACTGACCCAGTCAATACTGGGGTAATTGAAATCACCCATTATTATTACTGTGCTGTAACTTTTGTTAGCTTCCTTGATATCTTTGAGCATTTCATCATCCATTTGTTCATTCTGGCCAGGCGGTCGATAGTACACCCCCACTGCCATCACCTTCCCCTTTTTACATGGAATTTCAATCCATAGATATTCTACAGCAAATTTTGTTTCCTGCAAAACTTTAATCCTTTCTGACTCACACTGAATGTTCTTCAAGGCCCTTTCTTCTGCTGGCGGCTCTCCTTTTCCACGGGTTGCCAGGATAAACGATATATTCCTCCAGATTTAGAGCCTCTCTCCATGGTCTGCATTCCTTTCAGACCCGCCTCTTGCATCATGGCTACCAGTTCCTTCAAAGTGATTGCTTTATGAGTGATATCATTTACTGTGAAAAAAACTCTGCTGGGGTACAACCATTTATATCAGGCATTGTTGTCTCTAAGACAGGCTGTAGTGTCTCTCCACTCCTTCTGGTACCACAATATGGCTGCGGCCAAGTCCACAAAGATTGCTACTTTATGTCCCTTTCAATTGAAGTGGCCAGCCGCACTCATCCTAGTGACTATCTACTCTAAAACTATATTCAGGTAGGCAAATAATATTGTCCCTTGGGTTGTCTCCCTTTGCTGGCCCAAGAGATCTATGTTCCCTGTCAAGCTTAAATAGTCCCTGGTTCATTTACAGCATCTCGGTTGTAAAGTACAGCCAGGCATATCTCCCGTGTCACAGCAAAGCAGTCCTTTATAGTCCTCCATTTCCAGCACACTTGTAATCTGAAGATATTCCGCCATGCCTTTTCTTGAGATCTTCCATTTTCAGGGCAAGCTGGGCATGCTCTTCCTCAAGCGCCTTGGTGCTCTTTCCCATATCATTCACATTACCCTGCATTGTCTTGACATGCTTTTTGTTAGCATCCACTCCCGGCCTACCTCTAGCGTCTGCTCTGAATTCTGATAGCAGGTATTAAATCTAAATTTGAGGAAGTGCTATCTCAGTTTTAATTTCTTTGAACTATGGGCACAGCTTTGCTTTAGTTATTTGCACTAATATGCCTTTCCCTGCCAAGAGCTCAATGACGTTCGGCAAGCCTTCTCCTCACTCTCCAACACATTGTCATCGGCCATCTTTGCCCCATCCTTTATGATCCATATGGGGGCCTTGGTATGCAGAGTCTTTTAAATACACCGTTTTTGTTTTTTTTCCCATCTGGTGGAGACCTTCCCAGTCTTGGGCCTCACAGTTCACCTTCTGCCACTGGGTCTAATACTTTTGGGCAGAGGGAACCAGGTTTTTTTCCCTGTTTGGTGAGTTTAAATGGAAGAGCCCCTCACGCCACTGTTCCCTCTAAGCTGTGCGCATGTGCGCGCGCACACACCTTGCCGAGTGAGCGCACATACTTTACAACAGAGCGCACAAAAATGACGGTTCTGATTCTGATAGAAAACAACACAGACGTATTAAAATTTAAAAGTTGTTGTGTATTTACGGTTTTCACAAGTTCTACAATATTTTCTAGTGCAATCAATGTGGTGTACATCCTGTATTCTGACGTTTAGTCAAATTTTAAAGTATATAACTCCGAGTGTCGTTATGTGGCGCACAAACATTGAACCTTCCTTCAAAAGCTGCACAGCTGATATTTTATGCGCACACAGCCTACAGAAAATTAGAGGGAACATTGCCTCACGCCACCATCCGCATCGATGAATGAAGTCACTTTCTCAATTTTGCTTATTTAAGAAAAATCAAAAACGCTTTTCCACATAAACTTGCAAGCTCTCCCCTATCTTGAGCTTTAAGTAGTTAAGATGTCCAACAAAGTAATAATCACCGATAGAGGCTTCATTCAACTTTCCCGCTTTCAGTATCCTCAACTCATGGCCTACTGAGGGGAAGAAGAGGGAGGAGGATTCTTTTATCTGGGAGGTGACAGCCTGCTCTGGGGGGGGGAAGGAGGAAAAGAAAAGGTCTGCTTGGTGACAGTCTGTAGTGGGGGGGGGGGAGGGAGGAAAGAGAGAGGTCTCTGAAGTGAGTCTGTAGAGGGGGAAAGAGGTAAGTGAGGTGATGACCCGTAGGGAGCGGGGGAGAAAGGAAAGGTCTCTGAAGTGACAAATCTGTAGTGAGGGGCGAGGAAGGGTCTCTTGGTGACAGTCCTATAGTGGGGGAAGGGGGGAAAAGAGAGGTTTCAGAGGTGATAGTCTGCAGTGGAGAGGGGGGAAGGGGTAAAGAGAGGTCTCTGAGGTGACAGTATGTAGCTGGGGGTGGGTAAAGGAAAGATCTCTGAGGTGACAGTCTGGAGGGGAAAGAGAGGTCTCTGAAGTGAGTGTCTTTAGTGGAGGGAAGGGGGAAAGGAAAGATCTGGGAGATGACAGTCTAGTAGGGAAAAGGGGAAGGAAACGTCTCTAAATTGACAGTCTGTATTGGCTGGGGAAGGGAAAGGAAAGTTCTCTGAGGTGAGAGTCTTTAATGGGGAAAGAGAGAAATGAAAAGTCTCTGAAGTGACTATAATGAGGGGGAAAGAGGTCTTTGAGGTGACAGCCTAGTAGAGGGAAGGGAAGGAAAAGTCTCTGAAGTGACAGTAGTGAGGGGAAAGAAAAAGGTCTCAGAGGTGACAGTGTGTAATGTGGGGAAAGGAAAGGTCTCTGTCATCTGAGTCTGTAGTTGAAGTAAGGGAAAATAAAGGTCTCAGGTGAGAGTCTGTAGTGGGGGGAAAGGGAGAGAGAAATGAAAGGTCTCTGAAGTGACTAGTGGGGGGAAAGCAACAGTCTCTGAGGTGACAGTCTGTAGTTGGGGGAAGGGGAAGGAAAGGTCTCTAAGGTGATCTTTCCTTTTCCTTTCCTCCTTACCTCCACTGTGCCCACTCTGCTGAGCGCCTTTGGCTTAAATCACATACCCTTGCTGACTACCTACATTTTCAAATTCATACTAACCTCTTTCCAGTTGGCCAAAGCACTCGCCAAGCAAGAGTACTCTGTCCATCTGACTGTCTCTTGCTTCTGACCCTCACTGTCTTTGCTACTCTTACCATCTGCCCATACCTTAGCTGACTACTTCCATGACAAAGTCCAGAAGATTAGTCTTGAATTCTCTGCTGGGCCATCTCCACCTCATCTTCCCTCTCTTTAATCCCAAATCCTATCCTCACCTTCTGTCACCCTTTCTTCGTTTTCTGAAATCACGGAGCAGGAAACTGAAAATCTTCTCTCCCTAGTTCAAACTGACTACTTGCTCTTCTGATCCTATCCCCACCCATCTGCTAAGCCCTATCTCTTCTGCCATCATCCCTTCCATCTGTCATGTCCTTAATCTTTGCTTTCCACTGCAACTGTTCCTATGGCCTTCAGACATGCTGTGGTTACACCTCTCCTCAAAAAACCTTCACTAGTTCCTACCTTTCCTTCCAGTTATCGACCTCTCTCCTCACCTTTGCTTCAAAACTATTTGAACAAGTGGTTCACCGCCGCTGTCTTGACTTCTTCTTTTTTTTTTTCCCTTCTCGAGACCTTCTGGACCCACTACAATCTGGCTTTCATTCTCTACATTCCACAAACAGCTCTAGCCATTGACTTGTTCCTCGCCGAATCCAAAGGCCTCTACTTGATTCTCATCCTTCTTGACCTTTCTGCTGCCTTTGATACCATTGATCACCACCTCCTTAATATCCTATTCTCGCTTGGATTTAGGGGCTCTGTTCTGTCCTGGTTTTCTTATCTCCCATTGCACTTTTAGTGTCTGTTCTGGTAGTTCCTCCTCTACCGCCATTCCCCTCTGTTTTATTTATTTAACGGGTTTTATACAGCTTTATTAAGTCAAGGCCTTTTACATTACAACTCAACTCTTAGGTTATATTACAACATGGGTAACAAACTGGGAAAACCTTTAACAAAGATGTTAAATTAGGAGCCCAACAATATCTGGGTGGGGGAGGGGGGGACAGTGTTTGTGGTCCATGAGATGATTAGTGGGTTAAGTGATACTTCCGTAACGTTCAGTGAATAGGTAGGTTTTGAGATTCTTATGGAAGTCTCTTAAGTCTGCAGTCATCTTGAGGTTCTCTGGTAAAGTGTTCCATATTGTTGGTGCTGCAATAGAAAATGTCCTGGTACAGGTTGTCTGTTTGCTTCTTGTTTTGCTTTTGGGGACTATTAGGTGTGTTTTGCTATTGGCTGTCCTTGGTTTGGTTTCTGGGTCTCTTATGGGAGATTGGGAGTGTCTGCAGATGTATGCCCTCTAGTTTTACAGCTTCCCCATCTTTGGAAAAGGTTTGCTTATTCATTAATACTCTTAAGTATTTAAAGATCTGAATCATATCTCTCTTGTTCCTCCTCTCCTCCAGAGTGTACATATTTAGGTCTTCAAGTCTCTTCTCATAAGGCTTCTGACGCAGGCTCCAAATCATTTTGGTCGCCTTCCTCTGAACAGTTTCCAGTCTTTTTTACATCCTTTGCAAGATATGGTCTCCAAAACTGAACATAGTATTCCAAGTGAGGCCTCACCAGTGACTTAAACCAGGCCAAAGGCGTGGTGTGGTGGAAAAACGAAACCTTTATTAAACAAATGCCAACCCGACACAGGCCGTGTTTTGTCACACTTCGTCAGGGGTATTACTGTCATGTACTGAAAATATAAACATATAAATACTTAAAAACATAAAGGAAGAGAAAAATAGTGACACGTTCCATCAATATAATTAAATAATATGAAAATATAAAAATGATAATGAACAATATAATAACAAATCATTAGAATTAATATAAAATATCATATGAACACAATTAAAAACATCATATAGAAATAAATAAACAAAAAACAAGAGTATGCTCAAAGGGATAAAAAGATATGACATACAGAAACATAAATACCTCTATGAATGATCAAAAGAAAAGGTCTCGTAACAAACTGTTTCAGACTACTGTGAATCTGTATATTCTAAAGGAAATATAAATAAATAAGTTAACAAACAATCATAAAAATACATTCACAAAGAGCATAAAAAGTGGAACAAGAAAACATGAATCTACATTATTTTAAACATACTTTATATTAAACAAAAAAGGGGGAAAAAGAGAGGGCAGGAGTGAGTCAGCGATTGAGGTGGCCCATATAAATAAAAAAAAGACCCATATTCAACATTGGCAAGAGGCCAAGCATAAAGTTAATGACTTAAAATTTTTTGTTATAAAGAAAGTCAAGACAAATTTGCACTGGTTTCTGTTATTTGCGTGGCTCTTGCTATCGTAGTGTCTCACCAGTGACTTATACAGTGGCATTAGTACCGCTTCCTTTCTGCTGGTAATTCCTCTTTGTATGCAGCCCAACATCCTCCTGGCTTTTGCCACTGCCTTGTCACACTGTTTTGCCACCTTGAGATCTACAGAAATAATCACACCAAGGTCTTTCTCCTGATCCGTGCACACCAACCTCTCGCCCCCTATCGCGTACATTTCCCTTGGATTTCTGCTACCCAAGTGCATGACACTGCACTTCTTTGCATTAAATCTTAATTCCTTATCGTTCCTCCAGTTTAGTCCACTCTGTTGCAAATTTTCATGTCATCTGTAAAAAGACAGACTTTTCCATTCAGTCTTTCAGCAATATCACTCACAAATACATTGAACAGTGCCGGGCCCAGGACCGAACCCTGGGGCACCTCTTTAATCACCTTCCTTTCATCCGAGTGAGCTCCATTTACCATCACCTTCTGTCGTCTGTCAGTCAGCCAATTTTTGATCCAGTTTACCACCTTGGGACCCATCCCCAAACTACTGAGTTTATTGATAAGCCTCCTATGAGGAACAGTATCAAATGCTTTGCTGAAATCTGGGTAGATGACATCCATCGCATGCCCCTGATCTAGTTCTCTGGTCAGCCAGTCAAAGAACTCAATCAGATTTGTTTGGCAAGATCGTCCTTCAGTAAAACCATGTTGCCTCAGATCTTGCAACCTGTTGGTTTTGAGAGAGTCCATTATTCGCTCTTTCAGGAGCACCTCCATTACTTTTCCCGCCACCGAGGTAAGGCTCATGGGCCTGTAGTTTGTAACTTCTTCCCTGTCACCACTTTTGTGAAGAGGTACCACATCAGCCATTCTCCAGTCCTGAGGGAACAACTCCTGTTTCCAAGGATCTGTTGAAAACATCCTTAGCGGCCCTGCAAGAACCTCTCTGAGCTCTTTCAGTATCCTAGGATGTATCCCATCCAGTCCCATGGCCTTGTCCACTTTCAGTTTTGCAAGTTGTTCTAACACATCATCTTCTGTGAATGGTGTATCTACTTCATTCCCATTTTTATATTTGGGGGTCACAGGTGGTCCTTCTCCAGGATTTTCTTTAGTAAAAACAGTTATACGGTTCAAATGTATTATACAGTTTAATTGTATTATAGTTCAATAATTTTCTGTTATATTGTAATACATTATTGTTACACAATTTTAAGGTAATATAGTTGAATAGTTTAATAATGTTTCTGTTATATTGTAATACATTAATCTGTTCCATACAATTCATGTTATAATGTAATATAGTTTATAATGTTCTATGTATCTGTTTTGACTTTTGTTGTAATGTAAACCGCTGCTGATCCTTGGAAGCAGCGGTATATAAAAGCTGTTCAAATAAATAAATAAAATAAAAAACAGAGCAGAAGTATTTGTTTAGCAATTTCGCTTTTTCAGTGTCACTTTCCTCGAGTCCGTCCCCAGGCTTCTGAGTCCTGCAATTCCTCTGATCTTCTTCCTTTCCCGAATATACCTGAAGAAAGTTTTGTCGCCACACTTCACATCTTTAGCCATCTTTTCCTCTGCCTTTGATTTTGCTTTCCTTATTTCTCTTTTTGTCTCTTTGAGTTTGATCCTGTATTCAAAGCAGACCCAACATCCTACCGCCCCATCTCCAGCATATCCTTCCTAGCAAAAATTATCGAAAAAGCAGCCCTCATACAACTTCAAGAGCACCTAGACGACCACAACATACTAGACATGCAACAATACGGGTTCAGACGAAACCATGGGGTAGAAACGCTTTTAATAGCACTGCTAAATAACCTCCACAAAGGCTTGGAAGACAGGAAGAAAACGTTCTTACTCATCTTCATTGACATCTCCGCCGCCTTTGATACTGTCCATCATGGTATCCTACTAAAAAAGCTGGAATCAATAGGAATTTCGGGAACCACCCTTAAATGGTTCTCCTCCTATATAACGAACAGAAGGCCACAGGTCCAATTCAACGGAGAAAAAGCAGAAGGGTTCACTCAAACTCAAGGCATACCCCAGGGATCTGCCCTCTCTGCACTACTATTCAACATCTACATGCAGCCCCTCAGTGACATCTTCAAAAAACATAATATCAACTACCATATCTATGCAGATGATATTATGCTATACACTCAATTGGACGCAACTGACCCGAAGTATACACAGCTTGAAACCTGCCTATACGAGATGTTAGCATGGATCCAGCAAAACAACATGGCAATCAACCATAAAAAACCGAAGTGATGTATATATCAAGTAAACCAAACTTTGAACCTCCCCCGACAGTCACCCTCTGTAACAACACATGCAACACAAAGAATGAGATCAAATATCTGGGAGTCACACTCAACAGCAAACTGAAAATGGAAAAACACCTGCGAAAAACCAACAAGGCCATCTTCCACAAACTCAGAGTCCTACAACCGCTGAGGAGCTTAATAGAACCCTGTGATTTTCGGACGGTGGCACAAGCACTCATTATGCCCCACTTAGACTACTGTAACGCCATACTACAGGGTCTGCCAAAGAAAACGCTAAATATTTTGCAATTGGCCCAAAATGTGGCGGCAAGGGTCATCACACGATCAAGCATTGCTCAACACATCACACCTGTATTGATCGAGCTACATTGGCTACCCGTTGCTGCCAGGATACAATATAAAACTTTGGTAACCACTTTCAAGCTCATACATGACCTAGCGCCATCATTCCTCTCAACCCTGGTCAGCAAGCAACCAACAAACAGAGACAGAAGAACTATCAACTCTGACACACTACAAGTCCCCAATAACATCAGATCAGTAAAAGCCAGTACTAGCAATAAAGCTTTCTCATTCTCTGCCCCAATAATCTGGAATCTTCTACCACATGAACTGCGAGCTATAAAAGACATAAATGCCTTCAGAAAGAAACTAAAAACCCATCTCTTCAAATCTCACTATAACCAGATGTAAACCAAAGTGGAATCACGGAGCTGATCTGTATAAATGTAATTATTGTATAACTGTAAATATGTAAACCTAACCTTGAAGTGCCAAATCCTGCGTGATGTGACAGACCCCAAATCTATGGTATATATTACCCCAATTTTTCTGTCCTGATTTGACATCTCCCAAATTTGTAATCAAACCGCTATTGATCGCTGGAAGTAGCGGTATATAAGTGTAAACTAAATAAAAATAAAAAAATACAATTTCTATGTTCCTCTGTTTGCAAGCTTTTGAATTTGCAAAAGCTGTGTTTTTTGCCTTTATTTGAGCAGCCACTTCTTTGGAAAACCAAACAAGTTTCTTTCTCCTCTTGTTTTTATTTACTTTTCTTACATATTTATCTGTTGCCCCTTTTATTGCCACCTTTTAGTTTAGCCCATTGCAATTCCACTTCTCTTATCCCCTTCCACCCTGCCAACTCCTCCTTTAGGTACTTGGCCATTTTACTGAAGTCCAGTGTTTTTGAAGTTTAGGACTTTGAGCTTGCTATGATTGGACTGCGCCTTGGCTTTTATCTCAAACCATACCGTGTGATCGCTGCTGCTCACAGGGGCACTCACCCAGACATTCGACACGCTATCACCGCTGGTGAGCACTAAATCCAGCGTTGAGCTTTCCCTGGTTGGTTCCATCACCATTTATCTAAGTAACGCATCTTAGAAAGCATCCACAATTTTTTTGCTTCTTTCCAGATTTGCAGGAGGAGTAATCCAGTCCACACTGGGTAGATTAAAGTCACCCAATATGATCGCCTCCCCCTTTGTGGCTATCTTGGCAATATCTATCTATAATCAATTCATTATCTATCTCTTTGATTTGAGTTGGAGGTCTGTAGACTGCAGCAGTATGGATGACAGTGCCATCTCCTCTTTCCAACACAATCCAGAGCGCTGCTTCTTTTCCCCATGCCCCCTGCATTTCAGTAGCTTTAATATTGCTTTTGACATACAAGGCTCCTCCTCCTCCTCCTTTTCCATTTTCTCTGTCTCTTCTGAATAGATTATAGCCAACTGAGCACGAGGACGGGAGTCGGCAGACAGTGCGGCCTGCAGGCGCGACAGAATAAAAAAAGAAATTGGCTGCCTTGGAGCGGAGAACCGCATGGCGCAGGGCTGTGGTGCCGCTGGCGTTTTTTCATTCGGCAGGCTTTTTTCACTGCCGGGAGAAAGCAGCGCTGAAGGTAGGTGAAGGTTTGGAGGGGTGAGGGAAGCACATCTGTGTTTTGCGCGCTTTTGGCGTGCTGGTGCCTAGCAGCAGGCGGGCCTCTCTTGCACAGCTCTGCTGTGTTGATTTGTAAAAAAAAAAAAAAAAAAGTTTTAAAATTCGTTCTTCTTTATTTGGGGGGGGGGGGGCCTTGGGAGGAACAGGTAATAGGCCCTTAGATGCAACGTACCTTTAGGGGTAATTGAGTCCCAGATTCGTTATGCCAGCTAGACAGCGTTGCTTAGTGTGTGGAGCAAAGCGTGGTCCGGTGTCAGCGGCGGGTGTCTGTAGGGGGTGTACGATGGAAGCCGCCTCGGTGGAGCAAGAGATCCAGGTCTGTATGGCACTGGAATAAGTAGCTGGCACAACTCAGAATTCAGGGGAGGTGGTAGCCCAATGCTAGGTTTGGAGGGTACAGCCACCTCGGCTCTGGAGCCAGTGGTTCCTACCCAGCATCTTCCAGGCCTATCCTCCTTGCCGGCTGGGCAGGAAGGGGGAGGCTTGGACGATTTCTCCCCAGAATTTGTGTTGCTTCTGCATAAAACATTTTGTCTTCGGAAGGAGAAGCAGGGAGCAGGTCAGGATGGCCCTCCCAAGAGAAGCGTTGATCTCTGTGAAGGGGAGCCGCCCATACCACATAAGTGGCTAAAGCTAGCCAAGGAGGGGTCCTCCCCCCTGCAGTTGGTGGAGGATCGGGAGGAGGAGTTTTCCGACCCAGAGATAGGAGAAGACAAGGAAGAGCTTGACGAGAGCGAGATTCAGGAGGAACAGAGAGCCAGGATTGTGTGGGTTTTTAGCCGAGAGGAGTTACTGGCTTTGATCACTGAATTCTTGAAGGTTCTCAATATGGCCCCAGGCGTGCTGGCGGACGATGAGGCTTTGGATGACCCGCTTATTCAGGCGGTAAAGTCACAGAAGGTTTTCCCCGGTGCACCGGGTGGTGAGACAGATGATTCAGGAATAATGGGATCAGCCGGACTCGGGCCTGAGGGGAGTCAGGTCCATGGCCCGTTTGTATCCTTTACCGGAGCCGGAAAGGGAGCTATTGTGGTTGCCTAGGGTGGATGCATCAGTTTCGGCAGTCACCAAGAAGACAACTATTCCGGTGAAAGGCAGTGCGGCTCTGTGGGATTCGCAGGACCGGAAGTTGGATACGTTGTTGAAGCAAGCCTTTGACATCAGTGCCCTGGTGCTTCAGGCCTCTGCTTGTCTGCACTGGTCGCAACAGCTTCAGCTGTCCAGCGACGCCCCCAGTGGTTCGCAGGGAGAAGCGGAAAGAATTGAGTCCGGGGCGGCCTATTTGTCAGATCTTGTCAGACATTTGTCGAAGAACATGGCTTCGGTGGTTGCGGCCAGGTATCTCTGGCTGCGTAACTGGGTGACGGATGGTTCCTCTAAGACTCGCCTTAGCAAGCTGCCTTTCAAAGGTAAGCTGCTATTTGGAGAAGATTTGGACAAGTTGGTAAAGGAGTTGGGAGAGTCCAAGGGAGGCAGGCTCCCTGAGGATCGGCAGAAGCTCAATCGCACTCCCGCTTCCGCTAGGGCACAGCCGCGGGAGGCCCGTAGGTTTCGGGCGACGCGGTATGCTGCTTTTCAAAGAGGATGTTTTTCCTCTAGAGGACAGGTTTACTGAGGGTTTCGTGGAGCAGGGAGAGGCTTTGGGTCCTCCTCAGTCACGGGACCGAGGAAGTTGCAATGAACTGAGGGGGGGGGGTCCAGGCGGGGGGGGGGGGGCGCTGCCGATAGGGGGGCGTTTATGGAAGTTCCTTCCCGCCTGGACCCGGGTCACGTCCGACCAGTGGGTTCTGGAGGTAATTCGAGACGGCTGTGCTCTCGAGTTGGCCATCCCGGTGGTCCCAGCGTTCGTACAGTCCCCTTGCAGATCGCCAGCAAAGAGGGCTGCGGTGGAAGAAACTCTGGACAGGCTGCTGGAATTGGAAGTAATCGTGCCGGTACCCAGCGACCAGTGCGGCTGCGGTCTATTTCGTGGTACCAAAGAAAGAGGGCATGTTTCGCCCAATTCTCGACTTGAAGCGGATCAATCGGTGTTTCAGAGTCCCGCATTTCGCATGGAAACCCTGCGGTCCATAATAGTGGCGGTGCGGCAGGGAGAATTTTTGTCCTCTCTCAATCTGACAGAAGCGTACTTGCATGTTCCGATCCGAGAGTCCCATCAGCAGTTTCTACGTTTTGCTTACCAAGGGGACACTTTCAGTTTCAAGCCCTGATGTTCGGCTTGGCGATGGCTCCGCACACCTTCACCAAGGTAGTGGTGGTGGTGGTGGCGGCACTACGCAAGGAAGGGATCCTAGTCCACCCTTACCTCAATGATTGGTTGATTCGGGCCAAGTCTGAGGAGGAGAGTCGGAAGGTTACGGACAGGTGGTAGACTTCCTTCAGAGCCTGGGGTGGGTGATCAATCTGGCAAAAAGCAGACTGTCTCCATCCCAGGAGATAGAGTACCTCGGAGCAAGATTTGACACAAGCAAAGGAAGGTTGTTTCTGCCAGTTCATTGGGCAGATGCTCTGTGGCTGCTGATTCGTCAGTTCCTGGCCAGGAAGTCTCCCTCAGCGTGGCATTACCTGCGGGTACTGGGGCGATGGTGGCAACGATCAGGTTGGTACCGTGGGCCAGGGCCCACATGAGACCCCTTCAGTGGGCGCTTCTCCGTTGTTGGTCTCATCAAAGCCAATCCCTGTTGATACGGCTGCTGTGTCCTCCGGAGACCAGGGAGGCACTGCTCTGGTGGCTCCGGTTGGGCAATTTGGAGAGGTGGTTGCAGCTGACCACAGATGCCAGTTTGTCGGGCTAGGGAGCACACTGCGAGGAGCACTTCACCCAGGGGACATGGACGGCCGTGGAAGCCCAGTGGTCTATCAACAGGCTGGAACTGCGGGCAGTAGTTCTGACACTCAGGGCCTTCAAACCGTGGGTACACCGGAAGGTGGTCTGGGTGTTTTCAGACAGTGTGACCACGGTAGCCTACATCAACAGGCAGGGTGGTACAAGCAGCGCCCTCTTGGAGGAAGAGGCAGAAGGACTGATGACATGGGCCGAAGACCATCTGCTGGCGCTGTCGGTACAGCATGTGGCCGGAGTAGAAAATGTGGAGGCGAACTTCCTGAGCAGGCACAGGGTGGATCTCCGGAGAATGGGAGCTCTGTCATCTTGTGTACGAGCAGGTGGTTCGTCGGTGGGGACAGCCCATCATGGATCTCATGGCGCGGTTCAAGTCGGCCAAAGCCAGCTGCTTCTTCAGCAGAAGAAGGGAACGGATGTTGGAGGGCTTCGATGCTCTGGTTCAGAGGTGCTTCCGCCGTGGGCGCTGATAGAAAAGGTGCTTAAGAGGGTGGAGGGCCACCAGGGGGTGGGTGGTCCTCATAGCGCTGGATTGGCCTCGGCATCCCTGGTACGCCAATCTAGTAAGACTGTTGGCTGACAGGCCATGGCGTCTGCCGGCAAGGGGCGATCTATTGTTCCAGGGACCTTTTATGGATGCCACAGGTGGATCAGTTCTCGCTTATGGCTTGTTTTATTTATTTATTTATTTATTTATTTAGCTGTATTTATATCCCGCTTTTCACTGGGTCAAAGCGGTCAATTGGGGGATACATTTAACACGAGGGGATATGAGACACATACGCTAATACTTACAGGGAACATGGGCAATGGAGGGTTAAGTGGCTTGCCCAAGACCACAAGGAGTGCCTACAGGACTAGAAATCCCAGTCCCTCCGGCCTGAGATTGCTGTCCCCAGGTGGGACTTGAACCCCCGACCCTCCGGCCTGAAGTACCTTGTCCTAACCACTAGACCACTCCTCCCTTGGCTATTGAAAGGGCGCGGCTGCTTAAGGAGCAGTGATTTCCTCTTTGCTGAGGGCCCGTAAGCGTTCTACTTGCCTTTCTTACGTTAGGGTCTGGCGCATCTTTGAGGGTTGGTGTGCGGATCAGAAGATTTGGCCTTTGGCGGTCTCTGTGCCAGAAGTGTTTTTACAGGTAGGTTTGGAGGAGGGTCTCGCAGCCAGCTCGCTTTGGGTACAGGTAGTGGCCATTTCTTGTTATAGGGGCAAGATTAAGGGGAAGGTGCTAGGTCAGCACCCGGATGTAGGTAGATTCCTGAGGGCGGTGAGGCATGTGCGTCCTCAGCGGGTATTGTCAGTTCCTCCCTGGGATCTTAATCTAGTGTTGAATGTCCTAGTGGGGGAGCCGAACGAGTCCATGGAACACTCCTCCTTGAAGGACTTGACTCTCAAAACAGTGTTTCTTGTAGCCATCTGCTCGGCGAGGCGTGTTTCGGAACTGCAGACGTTGTCTTGCCGGCCACCCTTTCTGTCGTTCTTTAAAGAGAAGGTGGTCTTGCGGACTGTGCCTTCGTTTCTACCCAAGGTGGTTTCTCCGTTTCATGTGAATCAGTCAATTTCCCTTCCCTCGTTTATGGGAGTGGGGAAGGGGACGGAGGAGGTTCTTCTCCACAAGCTTGATGTGATAAGGACTTTGAAGCGTTATGTGAAGTGCACTGCGCCATTCCGAAAGTCGGAACGTTTGTATTGTTCGGGGGTCTGCGTAGAGGTGAGGCGGCGGCCAAGAGTTCTATTTCCAGATGGATCAGGGAGGTCATTGTGGTGGCATACATTCAGAAGGGTATACCGGTTCCGGTTGGTTTCTGGGCCCATTCAACTGAGTTTAGCTACCTCGTGGGTGGAGTTTAGCTTGGTTCCGCCCATGGAGATTTGTAGGGCAGCGACTTGGTTGTCACTGCATACCTTCGCTAAGTTTTATCAGTTGGATGTGCTGGCCACGGAGGATGCTGAGTTTGGGTCAGCAGTGTTTTGGGACGCTCTGTCAGGGCCCGCCCGGAGGTGAACTGCTCTGTTACATCCCAGAGGTAAAGGGACCGGACTGGAGGTACGCCTAGGAAAGAGTAATTAGACCTTACCTGCTAATTAGCGTTCCTGAAGAGACTCCAGTCCGGTCCCTGATCCCACCCAGTCTTGGTCAAGTTGTCCCGAAGCTTCAGGTAAGTCAAGAAACAGGAAGTTGTTGGGGCGTGGTCATCGGGGGTATCCTGGTGAAAGTGGGAACGTTCCGTAGGAACGGAACTAGAATTCTTACGGGTAAGTTCATATCAGGGACACCTTATCTCTTGGGGGAGTGGGGCGAAGATCTCTCTCTCCAAGGGGGCGGGAGGAGTTGCGTCCTTATGAGGTTGGTTAGGTTTATGCTTAACATGCTTCTAGGCTATTGTAAGAAGACAGATTGAGTTTGTCTAAAGTTATTCAGTTTATTTGATAGTTGGTTTTAATGTCTCTCCGTTAAGTCTGCTTTGTCAATAGTATACTGAATCTGATGGGAGGAGCCAGTGGTATTTATACTGGAGGGTCATCAGAAAAAAGTGGAAGAGCTCGGTCTCCAAAGCTGCTTGTAGAGGAGCACAACCTAGAGGTAAAGGGACCGGACTGGAGTCTCTTCAGGAACGCTAATTAGCAGGTAAGGTCTAATTACTCTTTTGTTCGTCTCCATTTTCTCTCTATTTTTCTGAAATTCCTTTTGGCTTCTCTGATTTCATTAGAGTACCCAGGGGGTTTGTGGTTTCTTTTGTGCTGTAGCCGTTCTATGTTGTGCTGCTGCCGCATTTGTGATGGAGTGGTTCCAGTTCTCTATTGTGCTTTCAAGGTCAGTGTGGTTTTGGTCCAGTCTAGGTAATACTTCATGCAATAATTGTTGTTTATTATGTCCTAAATCTCCTCTTGGTGTGTTGCTCCTGGGTGGGCGTATCGGGTGGGAATCATTATGTTAAATATTGTGTTATAGTGATCAGACCATGGGGTCGGTGATATAGTGTGGGGGGGGGGGGATATGCGTTTGTCATTTATCAGAGAGGATGAAGTGCAGACTAGATCCAGGGTGTACCCTGTCTGATTGTGGGCTCGTGTATTAATGGATATGGTTCATGGCCTCCATGGCTCTAAGGAAAGAGTTGGCCTGCTTTTGGGTTGCTGAGTTGAGGTTGAGGTCCCCCATTCTTAGCATGGGTTTGTGATATGAGGTGAAGGTGCATACCGCTCCTAGTATTGTTGAGAGCTCTTAAGTTTTGGCGTTGGGGGCTCTGTAAGTGAGGCAAAATGTGATGTATGTGCTTGAAATAATTAGTGTTGCTTTCCTCTGTACTGTTCATGGAGATCATTTTGAATTTGAAGTGAGTCTTGGTGATTATCAGCACTCCTCCTCCTCGCTTGTGTGATCTTGAGCAGTTAAAGGCCATGTACATGTGTGGCATGAGTTGATTTAGGAGTACTTGGTCGGTTTCTGAGAGCTATGTTTCCATTCCGCACATTATGTCTTGAATGTAGTGTACTATTGTGTGTGTTTTATTTCTAACTGATCTGGCATTTATTAATGTGCAGCCAGACCATGGTATCAAGTACTAGATTTTTGTTGAAGGTCTGTTTTTAAGTCTGTGCATCTGATGGTTATGAGTCTGTGCGCTTGGTTGGCTATTTATTTTGGAGATGCCATTGAGAATTGCATTGTATGCCTGATGGTAATAGTACAATCGGAGTAGTGCAATATGTTGAGAGGGCTCTGGTTTGCCTTTAGTAGAAGTAAGAGCTATATAATTAATACGAGGTACGAGCATGGATGTATGTTTTTGGTATCTTTTAAGCAAACATTACACAAACTGACCTTGGAGGAGGCTTTTGTGCTGTTGTGGATTTCTGTGATGTTAGAGTGCGTAGGATTTATCTGTTTTTCTTCCCTTGGAGTTGAGTTCTGGTCTTTGATCGTTCTGGCTGGCTGTGCCTTGGCATCCGAGGTTGTAATGTTGAAGAGTATGGCCGAGGTGGCAGAGTTGTTTCTGGTGTCTGTTTTGGTGGCCACTTGTTCACATTCCCCACCTAAGGGCCATGCCAGAGGGCCCTTGCATGCTGTCTGCTTTTAAATGTTCTGCTGCTGCTGTTTTTTCAGTCTGGCCTTGTCGGAGGGGAGCAGGAAGGAGCTCACCTGCCCGCTCTCCCTCGATGAAGCCAATCGGGCTGAGTGGCGGTGAAAGGTGTCCCAGGGATTGTCATGGTGAGAATTTGGGGGAGGGGGGTATTGATAGTTTGTGAATTGTTGTTTGGTATTGCATTTCTGTGCCTTGTTTGTAAGAAGAGTGTCATCTGCTGTGGATCTGTATTGTCCTCTTTTCTTTGTGTAGGGTCTTGTGAGTGTGCGCACAATTTCAGAGTTCTCTGGGTTTATTGAGGGATTTCATTATCAGATTGGTGTGGCATTCCTTCTTACGCTTGTTAATCAGTATGTTCTTGTTTGATATTGTATTGATGTTGGTCTTCATTGTTAGTGCGTTTCCATTTTCTTTCAAGCTTTCTTAAAGTTCTTTAATGGTCTGATGCTGTTTGAGTGCCACAGTGCGGTGTGTTTCGTGTATGGTCCTTATGATGATTTTGTATCATTGCAGCAATGGAGACAACTTAGTTCCAGTTGATTATTATATCCTCAAGGTTGTTCATGTCTTGGGTTAGTTTTGATGTGATGACTTTTATGGAGTGGTCTTTTAAAATTGTTTAAACCTTCTTTGTTCTTGTGACGGTTCTTCCTGATTTTGTAGGATTGGAGCAGGTGTTATATTGAATCTGAGCATGTAGTGGTTTGATCAAGGCACTGGTGTAATAGTGAGCTTGGATATGTACTTATTGGCTATCCTGTTGATCGTGGCAAAAATGAGATCTAAGATTCTTGTTTGTGTGTTGGTGCATTCACCATTTGGGAGAATTGCAGATTGCTCATGGCTTGGAGGAATGAGTGAGCCTCTTGGTGGGAGGTGGATGGGAGATTAAAGTCCTCTAGGATCAGGAGAGGTTTGAGACTTTGAGTCTGTGCATGCTGTTTCCAAGGTGGTTGGAAAGGCTTCCCTTTTTGCGTTCTATTGGTGAGGCAAACTCAAATGTCTGTTGGCGGCTATTATGATGTCGGACCCAGTTGTATTCAAAGTGTTGAGTTTGAGGTCATTGTGGCTAGCGATAAGGACTCCGCTGCCTCTTCTATTTGTCCTTGTGGAACTGTGTATGGGGGGGTGATGTTGGAGTAAGTTGGTTTAGTATGACATTGTTGGCATCTGATAGCCATGACTCTGTGAGGAATAGTGATCGATCTTTTGGTTCTGCATATAGTCAGAGAATGTGTTGATATTTTGTGTCTCACAGAGTGGGTGCAAATTAGTGCACATTGTATATGCCTGCTAAGAGGAGTATTTCGGAGGGAGGTTTTTGACACATAGGGGATGGTTTGGATCAGAATATTTCAGTTAGGCTTGTTGGGTATTTTGAAACCATGTGACCCATATTGGTAGGTAACGTATTCCTGAATTGTGGGTGTTTGATTATAAAGGGGTGTCAGGATGTGTGTGAGCATAAGGGTAATCAGTAAGGAGTGTATAGGCTGCATGGCTGTCTTTTTAAGTGGTTACCTTTTGTTATCTTGTTTTAGTTCCTGTTTTGAGAGATTTATGCGTGCTTTAGGCTGTCTTTTTTTTTTTTTTTTTTCCTCCTGTAGAACCTTGCTGTATGGCACCTATCTTTGTGAAGCTTAATCCTCCGGATGTTACTGTGGAGATGTCTGGTCCTGTGCATGGTTACATCCTAAGGCAGGGGTCACCAACCTGCGGCCTGCGGGCCCTCCGTGCGGCCCGCGAGACTCTACCCCGGTGCGGCCCGCCAAGGCAAACTCACCGACTCCTTCTTCTGCAGCCGCGGCTCCCTGCCTCTTAGGGAACCGCGGCTGTGCTTGTAAAATCATTGCGGAGCCCTTCCTGTCTTGACGGGCTCCGTGCAGCATTGTCCCGCCTCCAAAGGAAGTGGTAAACAACTTCCTTTAGAGGCGG
Source organism: Ichthyophis bannanicus (assembly GCA_033557465.1). Taxonomy (NCBI): domain Eukaryota; kingdom Metazoa; phylum Chordata; class Amphibia; order Gymnophiona; family Ichthyophiidae; genus Ichthyophis; species Ichthyophis bannanicus. The sequence continues at coordinate 103,646,064 of CM066051.1, read as the reverse complement.
GACAATGCTGCACGGAGCCCGTCAAGACAGGAAGGGCTCCGCGATGATTTTACAAGCACAGCCGCGGTTCCCTAAGAGGCAGGGAGCCGCGGCTGCAGAAGAAGGGAGGGAGCTGACATGGATTATTCAAGGTCAGGTATGAGCAGGGTTTTTTTCGCACGGGGGGGGGGGGGGGAGGGGGTGCGGCCCGCGAGTCTGCCGGTAGTCGGCTGTGCGGCCCGCGGCCCTCTGGAGGTTGGTGACCCCTGTCCTAAGGCCTTCGTCTGCAAGGTTGCACGGTGGAGTAGAAGAGATGGACCTGTATCCTAAGAGTATGGTGCTGTTGGACTCACTGTGTGGGTTATGTTGCTTCTTGGTTCCGGAGGGGTTCTACCTCCGGGCCTGTGCCAAAGGGCCTTCTGGTGAGGCCTGCCTCCGCTGTGCAGCACAATTTAAAAGTCTGGAGGAGGCAGCGATTGATAGCCAGGTGGAGAAAGGAGGGACTTTCATCTTGCTCCGATGTGATTGCTGGTGTCCCACTTTGTCTTCCCACGCCTCCGCTGTGCAGCACAATTTAAAAGTCAGTTGATGCACCTCAGGGCTCTGTCTTGGGGCAGCTCCTTTTCTCTCTCTACACTCAGTCCCTTAGTGCACTTATTTCCTCCGATGGTTTTCAGTGCCTGAAATCTCTCCAGGAATCCAGACCCGGATCTCTGCCTGCTTATCAGACATTGCTGCCTGGATGTCTCACCGCTGTGTGAAATTGAACATGGCCAATACTGAGCTCCTTATCTTTCCCCCTAAACCCACCTCCCCCCTTCCTCCCTTCTCTGTTTCTGTGGATAACGCTACACTCCTCCCTGTTTCCTCAGTTCCCAACCTTGACGTACTCTTCAATTTTATTCTCTTTCTCTGCATATATCCAACAGACAGCTAAAACCTGTTGCTTCTTTCTCTAGAACATTGGCAAAATATTGTTCCTTCCTTTCTACACACACTACTAAGACACTTATCTACTCTTTAGTTACCTCCCTTCTAGACTATTGCAACCTCCTCCTGCTGGTCTCCCTCTGAATCATCTCTACCCCCTTCAATCTGTTCAAAACTCAACTGCACAGCTAATCTTCCACCAGCCTCGATATGATCATATAACCCTTCTCCTCAAATCGCTTCACTGGCTTCCTATTCATTTCTGTATCCGGTTCAAACTTCTACTGACCGATAAGTGCACATTCTACTGCTCCTCACTACATTTCCTCTCTTGTCTCTCCCTACACCCCTCCTTGGGAACTCCGCTCTTCTGGCATATCCCTTCTATTTGTGCCCTTCTCTTCTATTGCTAACTCCAGACTTCACTCCTTTCACCTTGCTGCTCCTTATGCCTGGAACAAATTACCTGGGCCTGTGCATCAGGCTTCATCTCTGGCCTTTTTCAACTCCAAGCTGAAAACTCATCTCTTCGAGGCTGCTTAGTCTCCTATGTGTTTCCTTACCATTCCCCAATATAGAGAATCTCAAATCAGTTCACATTGAAACAAAACCTGATACATTGATTCCCCCCCCTAATATTAAGTTCTCTCCAAGTTCCTTGCCATTACATTGTTCATGGGAGGGGAGAGTGGGGAGAAGGAAGGGGGGCAGGGAAGAGGTGAAAGGGGACAGAAGCTGTTGCATGAAGGAATTATATCTTGTCCATAGTGAAGTAGACTAAATAGATGAGTCTTGAGGGCCTTTCTGAATGTTAGTAGATCTTTTGTGGTCCGGAGTTTGTATGGGATTGAGTTCCAGAGATAGGGTCCATATAGGGAGAAAGCTCTACTGGATGTGGTGGTGCTGGATCTGGTGAAGGATGCTGGAGTTGCTGGGGTGTTCTGGGGGCCTGTTCTCCTTGTGTAGTCATCTTTGGTCTCATTATTGTTTGAAGGTGAGTGGCAGATAGTCCATTGAGGATCTTGAAAACTGTAAGGATGGCTTTAAATTTTGTACATTCCATGACGGGGTAGCCAGTGGAGCTGTTGAGCAATGAAGTTATGTACTCAGTTATGCTGGCATCACAGAGGGTACATGCTGCTGTGTTGAGGGCTAGTTGAAGTGGGTGGGCTGTTTTCTTAGGTAGGCCTTGAAGGATGAGGTTGCAGTAGTCCAGATGTGGGAAGATGAGAGCTTGAAGGACTGTGTAGAGGTTTTGGTGGCTTAGGAGAGGCTTGAGATGTTGTACAGTCATGAGTTTATAGTGTATGCACATGGTGATTGTTTCTTATTTGGATAGAGAAGGTTAGTTACTGGTCGAGAGTGGTACCAAGATATTGTATCTCTTGTCGTACATGAATTTTAGTTCCATTTAGGCATATGGTGTTCGGTGGGATGACACTGCTGTCTCTGGAGATAAATAAAGCTTTTGTTTTGTTGATTATGGCTATTTTATTTTATTTATTTAACAGGTTTTCTATACCTCCCTATCAATTCAGGGCGATTTACAATGAACATCACAGCAATAACAACTTTACATTGAAAAGGCTAATGAACTTGGGGGGTTATATTGGGTACAATGAAAAAGTATAACTTTTAGCTATATACATGTGTGCTTTGGTGATCTGTTTAGTGTGTTACATATGGTTAAGGGTGAGGGCATATTCATGGGGTTTGGGTGAGGCAGAGGGTTAAGTGTTTCATGTGATTGGTCTATTGAGCTTTGTGATTGTTAGACATTTTAACTGTCAAGAGTCTTGTATGGTACATTGTGTGGTCAATGTGTGTGACCATAGTATTCTATGAATAGGTGTGTCTCAATAGCTTTTTTATAGCTCATATGTCAGGAGGCAGGTCATTCCATAGCGAGGGAGCATATATGGAGAGGGCTCTTCTACATGTGGATTGTCTGGCTTTCGTCTTGCTTTTTGGGATTTCTAGGGTGTTAATGTTTGTGGTTCTTTTTGTTCTGGTGTGTTGTGTTTTCTTGATTATTGGTTGGAGCATAGGTTTTTCAACCCAGTCCTTGGGGAACCCTAGGCCAGTCAGGTTTTCAGGATTTCCACAATGAATATGCATAAGATAGATTTGCATACAATGAAGGCAGAACATGCAAATCTTTCTCATGCATATTCATTCTGGGAATCCTGAAAACCTGACTGGCCTAGGGTTCCCCGAGGACTGGGTTGAAAACCCCTGGGTTGGAGGGAAGGGGGTAACAGGTTAAAGCCTTGTACTTGGAATGAACATTGAAAAGGAGCCAATGTAGTTGTTGAAGGGTGGGGGTTATGTGGCTGTATCTGGCTGTTCTGGTGATAATTCTTGCTGTAGTGTTTTGGACTAGTTGTAGAGGTAGTATTGTTCTTTTGGGGAGGCCCTGGTAGGTTATATTGCAGTAATCCATTATTGGTGTTTCTATGGCCTGGCATACTGCTTGGAAGTTGCTATCGCTGAGTCGAGGTTTGAGTTTACGTATTGTTCGTAGTTTGTGGTAGGCTGATTTGGTTACTGCTTTTATGTGGGATTGAAAGTTGAGTTCCTTAGCGTCCCTCCAGTTTAGTCCTCCACCTCTGGGTTGTGCACCTCCTCCTGCAGCTTGGAGACTGGGCATGTCAAATTCGTGACATCACTGAATGTAGTCTGCTGGTCTCTCCCATCAGCCCCAGTGTGTCCAGTCTCCATGCAGCAGGAGGACATAGTGAGCCTGAGTGGAGGGCTCATCTGAGGAACGAATAAGGAGAAGTTAGTGTAGTTTAGTCTTAGTTTGGGGTGGTTTTATCCCTTTTTGTCTATTTTGTCCATGATTTATTTTAATTTGGTGCTGGCCGTTTTTTTTTTTTTTAAAGCAAAGGTATAGGATTTTCTTACTACCAGATCTTGTCTGCCTTTCTGCCCTTGGCTGATTGCCAGGGCACTTTCGCATGCAGCTCTTTCCTCCTGGACAATATGGAGGGCAGCACTGTTAGTCCCTGCAGTGATCGTGTGGCTCCCCGGTCAGCCGCGATCCTGCGGAAGAGAGTGATTCGGCGGTGGTAAGCTCATCTGGCAGCAGCTGCACGCTCGCTTTGGAGCTGAGCGGGTCTGCGTGGACTTGAGCATTGCAGGAGTGACTGCACCTGAAAACGGCAGTGGCAGTTATCAAACAGGTACGGGGCTTTGGGGCAGGCAGAGAATCGGGCCGGTACGTGGAGGAGGCCCTGCAAAGTGTGCCGGTGATCGCGAGGGGTTTGGCGCCATTTGTAGCTGCAGCGGCGGCCATCTTGACTGCATGAAAGTACAGTTAGCAGCGATTTCTTGTTATAGAGGCAAGGTGCAAGGTATAGCGCTGGGGGGGCATGCAGATGTGCTGCGCTTCCTTAAAGCAGTGACCAGGATGCGGCCTTCTCGTAGGGTCATCATTCCGCCATGGGATCTCAATTTGGTCTTGGGAGCGTTGACTAAGGAACCTTTTGAGCCTTTACTCCATGCGTCAGTTAAGGATCTGACTTTGAAAACTGTTTTTGGTGGCCATATGCTCGGCAAGGCGAATCTCGGAGCTGCAGGCATTGTCCTGCAGAGAGACGTTCATGTCCTTTTCCAGGGAGAAGGTGGTTTTGTGACCAGTTCCGTCATTTTTGTCTAAGGTGGTTTCTCTGTTTCATCTGAGTCAGACCGTGTCATTACCCGTTCTGGGATTTTTGGAGGGCAGCGCCTCGGCCTGGGCGTTGGGCCGGTTAGACATCAAATGGGTGTTACGGCGATATTTGAAGGTGACAGAGACTTTCCATAAGTCAGACCATCTGTTTGTATTGTTCAGAGGTCCCCACAAAGGGGAAGTGGCAGTGAAGGCATCCATTTCAAGATGGATTCGAGAGGCGATTGCGTCAGCGTATCTTCTGCAGGGCCGAACATTTCCAACAGAGTTGAGAGTGCATTCTACAAGAGCGCAGGCGACGTCTTGGGCGGAACATTGTTTGGTGCCGCCAGGGGAAATTTGTAAAGCGGCCACCTGGTCCTCTCTTCATACTTTCAGTAGGCATTACCGCCTTGATGTTCAGACAGCGAACGATGTGCGTTTTGGGTCGGCGGTGGTATAGGCTGGCTGGAAAGGACCCTCCCGATGACTACTGCTCTTTTACATCCCAGAGGCGGAGGACTAAACTGGAGGGAAGCTAAGGAAATAGAACTGACACTTACCTGGTAATTGTGGTTCCTTTAGAACCTTCAGTTTAGTCCTCATTCCCGCCCGTGGGGGATGTCGTTGCAGTGGATGCTCAGTGGGGGGAACAGTAAAGACTACCGGTAGGTATGATTTTATTGACATTTTCATCACTTTGATTCTGTCTGTTTCCTTTTCTCTGTCCAATCTATGGTTCTGATTAAGGTGGAAGGAAAAGGTACAAGAAAAGTACCTTTCTGTTGGGAGGGCAATTCTGTTAGCATAGTTAGTTCATGGTTGATTAAAAAAAAAACAAAAAAAAACAAGAGGCGCTAGAGAACTGGTTTGTGATAATAGCTACTTATTTGTTGCTCCTTTAAGTGTGCTTTGTCAATAGTTCACTGGGGCTGATGGGAGAGACCAGCAGACTACATCCAGTGATGTCAGACATGCCCAGTCTCCAAGCTGCAGGAGGAGGTGCACAACCCAGAGGTGGAGGACTAAACTGTAGGTTCTAAAGGAACCACAATTACCAGGAAAGTGTAATTTCTATTTGTCAGTTAAATGTAGCTCCCAGGTATTTGACCACTGGCTTGGACACTATGGTATGATCGAGGATTTTCATTGAGTCTGGTGGGGAGAAACTGGCATGCCTGGTTATACGTATCATTTCAGATTTCTTAGTATCTCCAGGAACAAGCAGGAATAAGTCATCACATATGGGTATGTTGGTACCGACGGAGCCCGCGCGGGAAAGCTCCCCAGCTTTTCAGATTAAAAGCTTTTGGGGCCTCCCACTGCACATGCGTGCTGCCTTCCCGCCTTCCTGACCAGCTCTCGTCAGTTTCTTTTTTTCCGCGGAGCCAGCAGGTCGTGTTCCTGTCACCGCTGAAGAAATTGTTGATTTTATTGTTTTCTTTAGACCGCGTAACTGCCTTCCCCATTCTGAAACAGGTACTGCCGGTCTCTCTTTCTTTCTTTTGAAAAAAAAAAAATATATATATATATTTTTCTTTTCTTCAGCACAGCTTGGTACTTTGTTAGGCCTTCAGGCCTACACAAATTCTCCTCATGGAGAAGCCAGTTCCTGGTTTCAAAAAGTGTACCAAGTGCAGTGCTGTCATTCCTCTTACAGACACCCATGAATGGTGTCTTAAATGTTTAGGACCTGACCATTCCATACCGGACTGCCCATCCTGCTCCCAGATGTCGAAACGTGGATTGCAGAACCGGGCCAACAAGTTCCATGTGCTGTTTCCTTCAGAAGCATCACAGTCATCCAGGTCTTCCTCTCCGGATGGATCTCAGGTAACCAAAACTCCAGTGGGCAAATCCTCTAAAAGCAAATCTCTTTCTAAAGATCGAGAGGCTCTCAATTCTGAGTTCGAGGATTCTGCCCAGGCCAAAAACCCCGGCGGGAGGCTCCGGCCTCCAAAGCAATCATGGGGGTCACAGGTTGACATCGATGGCGCGGCCTCGACAGATCACCTGTTGTACTGCTCTGGGGTACCGGCCCATACCGGTACTGACATCCAGGCAGCAGTGGCGTCTATGGGCAATACTGTCCAAGTCATGCAGCAGGCCATTCTGGCTTTTATTAATGCTGCTACGCCCTCGGTACCGCAGCCAGCGGTACCGGGTCCGGTTCCGGTAATGGCTTCCATACCGGAACCGAGGCCATCGTCTTCCAAACGCAGATCGGTTCCGCATGCCGGATCCGGGCTTTTGCCCAGTACCGATCCCATACCCGGTACGCCCGATGTCGATACCGAACGGTATGCGTATCGTACGTTGGAAGCACATAGAGGATACTCTGCTTCTTCAGAGGATTTTAACTCCTCTGATGATTCTGATGAGTTCTCCCTTGATCTTCCTGAGGAGCCTTCTTCTCCTAAAAGCAGAATGTCTCCACCAGAGGATTTGTCCTTTCAGGACTATATCATAGAAATGGCTAAAGGTCTTTCTATTGCTTCATCCTCTGAAAAGGAACCCAGATCAAAGAAACTGGATATTTTAGGATACTCTTAAGTCTCCTAAAGAGGCAGTTACCCTGCCTATCCATGAAATCCTTCAAGAACACGTGATGGACTTATGGGAGGCTCCTCTAACATTGTCTCCTCCTTCTCGCAGGTTGGACACCATGTACCGTGTCCCCCCTTCTCCTGGTTTCCAAAAAACCCAGTTGCCTCACCATTCTATTGTGGTGAAGTCTGCAATGAAGAAGATAAAGAGTACCAAAAGGCACTCTTCTACTCCTCCAGGGCGAGAATGTAAGACTCTAGACTCTTTTGGCAGGAAAATTTTCCAGGCTACTATGCTTATAGCCAGGATTAATTCCTATGGTCTTTACATGGGCATGTTTCTCAGTGAAATCGCTCTAAAAGTTCGGCATTTTGCCCCCTTTATCCCTGAGGATAAGAGGGAGCAGTTCATTTCCTTAGTGAAACACCTTTCGGATATTTCAAAGTTCTCCAACAGGGCAGCTTTTGATTCCTTTGAGGGTGCTGGTAGGGCTTCGGGCATTGCTATAGCAGCCCGACGTCTTGCTTGGCTCCAGGCTTCTGATCTAGAACCTTGGGTCCTAGATGGCTTATGAAATCTGCCCTGTACAGGTGAGAACTTATTTGGTGAGGAGTGGCAAATTAAGGCCACTCAAATGGATGCAGAAAATGCCACCTTAGATAGACTTTCTACCTCCACTCCTGCCAAGAAGAAGTCTTTTAAGAGGCCTTATTACAAGAAGTCCAGATTTTCCACAAATACTGGCCAACAATCCTCTCAGCCTCGTTTTGCTGCTAAACGTCAGCAACCTAAACAGGCAAGGTCAAAGCCTGCGGCGTCTGCTACGCCTCAGCAGGCTCCACCCCCTCAGGGGTTTTGACTTGCCCCTAGAGAACTTAACTTTTCTGGCTCTAGAACAACCAGAGCCCCTCACCATACCCGGAAGGTTAGCTCACTTTGCTCCCAGATGGGAGCAAATTACATCAGAGCAATGCACCCTCTCTATCATCAGTGAGGGTTACAAACTCCATTTTTCCGACCTTCCTCCTTATACTATGGTGAGGCAGTTCAATTCTCCCCCATCTCTCCTGGCCCTCTTGGGTCAGGAAGTCTCCTCCCTCCTTGCCCAGGGGGCAATAGAGGAGGTCCCTCTTCTTCAACAGGGGACGGGATTCTACTCCCCTTATTTTCTAATACCAAAGAAGACAGAGGGCTTCAGACCAATTCTGGATCTGAGAGAATTGAACAAATTTCTTTTCAAGGAGAAATTCAAAATGCTTTCTCTGGGCATTCTCCTTCCATACCTTCAGAGTCAGGATTGGCTTTGTTCTCTAGACCTAAAGGATGCGTATACACACATACTCATCCACCCATCCCACAGAAAATACCTTCGATTTCTGTTTCAGGGAAAACATTTCCAGTACAGAGTACTCCCCTTCGGTCTAGCCTCTGCTCCACGAGTGTTCACCAAATGCATGGCAGTCGTAGCTGCCTTTCTAAGAGGCCTGGGAATTTTCATATTCCCATACCTGGACGACTGGCTCATCCGAGCTCCCTCTCAGTCCCAGGCCCAAATTTCCCTGGACCGCACAAGGCGTCTTCTGCAGTATCTAGGACTGGTAGTAAACCTTCCCAAGTCTCAACTAATCCCTACTCAGTCTCTCGAGTTCATAGGGGCCCAGTTAGACACCATCACTGCAAGGGCCTACCTGCCTCAGGTCAGGGCCCAACGCCTGCTGAGTTTGGCCTCCCAAGCTCAGTCCAGCAGTCATTTGACAGCCCGGGAAATGCTGCGACTTCTGGGCCACATGGCCTCCACGGTACATGTGGTGCCCTACGCTCGTCTGCATATGAGAGCAGCTCAATGGACCTTGGCCACCCAGTGGACTCAAGCATCTGGAGCGCTCTCCGACCAAATACTCACCTCAAGCCGTCTATTTTGGTCCCTCCAATGGTGGACATCCACCAAGAATCTGTTGTTGGGGGCGCCCTTCCAACCTTTGTTGCCCCAAGCAACCCTCACAACAGATGCCTCCCAGACAGGGTGGGGAGCTCATCTTCAGAACCTCTCCACTCAGGGCACTTGGTCTCCACAGGAGGCCACCCTTCTTATCAACCTCCTGGAACTGCGAGCAATTTACCTTGCCCTCAAGGTCTTCTATGCCCTCCTTGTCAACCTGACTGTCCTAGTTCAGACAGACAATCAGGTAGCCATGTTCTATATAAACAACCAAGGAGGGACAGGCTCTCTGTCGCTTTGCAACGAAGCTCTCAGATTATGGGCCTTCGCCAGAGAGCATCAAATTCACCTTCTTGCAGTGTATCTTCCAGGAGTTCAAAACTCTCGTGCGGACAGACTCAGTCGAGTTCTGCTTCCACACGAATGGTCCCTACATATGGACCAGATACGCAGAATCTTTCAGGAATGGGGGACCCCGGACATAGACCTCTTTGCAAGTCCGTGGAATGCCAAACTTCCCCGGTTCTGTTCCAGAACTCAGTGTCAGGGAGCTCAGGCCCACGATGCCTTCCTCCTGCATTGGGGTCAGGAATTCCTCTATGCCTTTCCACCCATTCCTCTAATATCCAAGACTCTGTTCAAGCTCCAGAGGGATCACGGGACTATGATCCTCATAGCTCCCTGCTGGCCACGCCAGGTGTGGTTCCCTCTACTTCTGCATCTCTCCCAGGGATCCTCCCTGGACCTGGGAGCTGCGCCAGACCTTCTGTCTCAGGAGGAGGGGACTTTGTGGCACCCAAACCCCAAATCCCTACATCTCAGAGCTTGGTTACTGAAGGCTTAAGTCTTCAAGACTTTAATCTTAAATTAAAATAAAAATTAAAATTAAAATAAAAAACGAAATAAGATATCTAGGTGTTATAATAGATACACACCTTACAATGGAAACCCACATTAGAAACACCATAAAGAAAATCTATTTCAAACTTAAAATTCTCAAACAACTACGCCCGCTAGTATTTGTACAAGATTTCATTAATATAACACAAGCTATTATAACCCCTCACTTTGATTTTGCCAACCTAATACTTATGGGCATTTCAAAACACAACATTAAAAGAATTCAACTAGCCCAAAATGCAACGGCAAGAATTATATTAAAAATAAACTCACTCCAACACATTACACCAATACTAGCATCCCTTCATTGGTTACCAATACAGAGTAGGATAACATACAAAACAATAATTACATCATTCAAAGCATTAAATGATATGGCTCCGACTACACTATGTAATCTAATATGCAAAGAAACACCTAAGACTACCCACAGAAAAGAACAATTATATAAACTAAAGATTCCGAAGGACTTCATAAAAGCACATAAATTAACCAACAATAGAGCCTTCTCTCATATAGCTCCTACTATCTGGAACTCCCTACCAGAGGATCTACGATCTCTAACAGAGATCATGGAATTCCGCAAAAAACTAAAAACTTATCTATTCACCAAACACTATAACACCATGCAAAACCTTGCACTCAACTTAGATAATGGCTAAACAAGTAACTGACAACTTAAAGCACAACCCTTCAACCTAAATAGACCACACACATAGCGCAAACGAAAAGACTATCCAATCTCTTATGCCCTAATACCTTCCTCTTGTATATAGTTGCATCTGTTATGCACTATTATGTACATAGACACCACTTTCTTTTAGTTAATTGTTTTAACTCAGTTCCAGTTAAATTTGTTTAATTTATGATACTTTAAGACGTTCTATGTATATCTAAGATGTTCTATGTAAAACAAACTTCGATTTGTTAATAGTTGTTATTTGTACACCGCAACTGATCTCTGGAAGATGCGGTATAAAAATGAGTGTTAAATAAATAAATAAATCTTTCTCAACCTGTGACAGATATCCTTCATGCCTCTAGGAAACCTTCCACGAAGCGTTCTTATGCTTTCAAATGGAAACGTTTTTCCATTTGGTGTGCTCAGCAGGGTCTTGACCCTCTAGCACTTCCTTTGAATTCCCTCTTGGACTATCTCCTGCATCTTTCAAATGCAGGCCTTAAGACGAATTCAGTAAGGGTCCATTTGAGTGCTATTGCAGCATCCTTAAAACCTATAAATGGACAACCTGTCTCCTCTCATCCTCTTGTTGCACGTTTCATGAGAGGCCTGACTCTAACTAAACCTCCCATCCGACCTCCTCCGGTAGCATGGGATTTGAACCTAGTTCTAGGTCAGCTTATGAAGCCACCTTTTGAGCCTTTGGACTCTACCTCCTTCAAATTTCTTTCCTGGAAGGTTGTTTTCCTTATTGCAGTCACTTCGGCTCGCCGCATCAGTGAACTGCAGGCTTTAGTGGCTCATCCACCTTATACTAGGTTTCATCATGATAAGGTGGTCCTTAGGACGAATCCCCACTTTATGCCCAAAGTGGTCTCGCCTTTTCATCTTAATCAAGAGGTATATCTACCTGTCTTTTTCCCGGCTCCTCATGCATCCAGTGCAGAGAGGAACCTTCATACTCTGGATTGTAAAAGAGCTCTTGCCTTTTACCTCAACAGGACTCAACCACATCGAAAGTCTTCCCAACTTTTCGTGGCTTTTGATCCTTCTCATTTGGGACTTCCAGTCACCAAGCGTACACTTTCCAATTGGATCGCTCAGTGTATTTCTTTTGCTTACCAGAGTAAGAACATTTCTCTGGAGGGCCATGTCACAGCTCACAATGTGAGAGCCATGGCCACTTCTATGGCTCATCTTCACTCTGTGTCCATAGATCAGATCTGTCAAGCAGCCACTTGGGCCTCGGTTCATACCTTCACAGCCCATTACTGCTTGGACAAGGACTCCCGCCGGGATGCCTTGTTTGGTCAGGCTGTCCTCAAACACCTGTTCCATACTTAAACAACTCCTGCCCACCTTCCCTGGATGGATGCCTGAGATCCATGCGAAGATGGTTTACCCTTGGAGGGGGATCTCCCAGGCATCTTAGCTAGGGAGTCCCCATATGTGATGACTTATTCCTGCTTGTTCCTGGAGATAGCACAGTTACTTACCTGTAACAGGTGATCTCTGGGAACAGCAGGAATTAGTCATCACAACCCACCCACCTCCCCTAGGAGTTGTATCTCTATCTATCTATCTTCCTGTCCTCTCTCTCTATTGTCTCAGCTTTAAACTCGAACTGACGAGAGCTGGTCAGGAAGGCGGGAAGGCAGCGCGCATGTGCAGTGGGAGGCCCCAAAAGCTTTTAATCTGAAAAGCTGGGGAGCTTTCCCGCGCGGGCTCTGTCGGTACCGACGTACCCATATGTGATGACTAATTCCTGCTGTTCCCAGAGATCACCTGTTACAGGTAAGTAACTGTGCTTTACTGACAGGTTTTGATCTTTTAGTCACAGCGTCATGTTTTGTAGGCATGAGGTAATTTTGTGTGTAGTCTGGTTTTCTGATGTTTATAGGAGTGAATACATAATGTGATCTGCATATATCCTGTATTGAACATTGTGCTGTTTTATAATGTTGCATATGGGTTGAATATATAAATTGAAAAGCAGGGCTGAGAGAGCTGAGCCCTGTGGGACTCCTTGTGTGAAAAAATGTGATTGTAGATTTCCAGTTCTAACTTGTTGTATGTGGTTGGATAGATATGAGATGAACCATTCCAGCACTTTACCATTGATGCCAGTTTCCCGAAGCCTTTGTAATAGGGTATTATGATTGAGTCAAATGCTGCAGTGATGTCAATGAAGCAGAGGACAAATCCTTTCTGTAAGTTGTCTATGCCGGATATGAGAGTATCTAAAAGTGAGGTGATGAGTGTTTTGACACTGTGGTTCTGTTTAAATCCATATTGGTGTGGGTCCAGTGGGGCATAGCTGTAAACATGATCTTGTAGTTGATGTAGTACTATTTTCTTGATTATCTTGCTTATGAAGGGGAAACTTCATATAGGTCGGAAGGAGCTAGGGTCTTTGAAGTTGAGGTTCCTGCTCTTTTGAATATGTCTTATGGATGCTTGTTTGAGTTGTGGTGGGAGGTAGCCTTGTGTGAGGGATGCTTTGATCTTCAGTATGTTTGGCATTAGGTATTCTCTTGTATGTTTGACCCAGCTCACTGGGCATGGGTCCATGGGTGAAGTGGTTGTGTTGATATTGGTTATAATTGAGTTGAGTTGTTTTTCCGAGGGGATGCAGAATGATTCCCACTTCTGTATGTTCTTCTGGTGAAAGTTTTGCATGGTTGGTTGGTTTGGTTTTTTGATTGGATTTTGCATATATTTTAATGGTAGGAAGTCAGCCATTTCCTGCGGTGTTATGGATTTCATATTGTTTGGTGCTATTGGTTCCTTCATCAGTCTGTTTACTATGTCAAACAGTTCTCTTGGTTTGATAAGGGATTTCATTATTAGATTTGTATGGTGTTCCTTTTTGTATCTGTTTATCAGGTCATGATGATGTGCTTGCATTTCCATGTGTTTTGTATGATGTTGTTGGTCTTTGGTTCGACGCCATAGTCTCTCAAGCTTCCTAAGATGTTTTTTATGTTGGTTGATTTCATTGGAGAGCTATGGAGCGTTCTTCTTTCTTCCGTTATTTTGTAATAGTTTGGTTGAAGCTATTGATGCTCTGAGTGTTTCGTTCCAGTTAGTAATAGTGGAATCAAGTTCAGATGTGTGTGTGGTGTGGTGTGGTGTTTGTTTTTTTTTAAGGTCAGATAGTATTTGCTCTAGGAATTTTTATTTGTTGAATGTTTTTAAAATCTCCTTTTTTCCTTTGGTGTTACATCTGGTGTTATATCTTTTACGGGTGTGTTAATGGAGAAGGTAACCATGTAGTGGTCTGACCATGGGACCGGCGTGACTGATATGTTTGTTAAAAGGTTTTGGGTAGGGGGGCGCTCGTGAGCCCGTGAAGAAATGGCTGCATACTAACCCAGCTCCGTTCCAGGCTCTCCCTATTTACTGATATCAGAGGCATTCATTGCTCATAATTTCCCCCCTGCTTACCGGATTTGAATCAGCGTACTTCGGGGATTCCCTCTGGCTGTTCATCGGGGCAACTGGAGGCTCTCACTGAACTTGCTGAGCTGTGGAGTTTGCTGCGGCTGGAGCTGCCTTCCTTGTCACTGCCGGTGCAGCTTTGAACGGGGCATTTGCCTGTGCGGCCGTCTGGAGGATCTCTGGTGGTGAGCCCCCTGTGCTGTCCACTCTGGTGCCGAGATTGAGTGCAGTGTGCTTGCTGGCTGCATTTCTCCATCGGAGGAGTGGAAGAAATCTGATTCCCGGCAGAGAGGAAGTGTGCCGATCAAGGAAGTGTCCTGGGGCACTGAGCAGAGAGAGTCCTCTGTTGTTTTGTTGAGCTGTTCTCTTTCGCTGGAGGAGCGGTCCTGAGATGGCAGGTGAGAGAGCTCTTCTTGGGAGGTGAAGCAGCCATTGCCACGTGCTCCTGGAACGCATGACTGTGTCTGCGTTCAAACCCATTGCGCGGGAAGCAGTCCTGCAGGAAGTTGTCAGCTGCATTGAGATCAGCATTTTTGAAGTTCCTGCTTTCAATAATCCTTGCTTTAATTGCTGGCTGTGTGCTCTGACTCCTGTGCAATAGACCCAGACCGGAAGATTTATCTCCTTACTGCTGCTGGCGTTGATGTGCATGACTCAGCTCTTCTGTTTTACTTGGTATGATCTTGGAGCGCCTTCTGCTGGTCTAAAGTGGAACTCTCAGGCTCTCTGTTTTTGACAGCAGCTTCTTTTCAATAGTCTTTGACTGCGGCTTGGACTGTAAGGTGCTGACCCCTTCTGTTACTGCACGGGGGCAATTACCCGATTTGACGAGGGGAGAGCATGGGACCACATGGCGGCTAAAGCAAAGAGGCTTGAGGCCAGGGAGACACTGCGGGCCTCTCAACGTCTGATGAGTAAAACTGACCCTCCTGGCAGTTCCCCTGACCGGCAGCCCTCAGAGGGCTCGGACGATGAGACTCTTAGTGAACTTGAGCGGGGTCCTGTGGCACCTCCTGCCCACGCCCTTTTGCGGAGGGAGCTTCGCCGGGGCTTTGAGGAGCTTGCAGGTGAATTCCGCTCCATGCGAGAAGAAGTGATGAATACAATTGCGGAGTTACGCGGGGACATACGTGACCTGGGCTCCCGAGTGGAGGAAGTTGAGACCAAAGTGGAAGATCAGGCTGGAGCCCTGGTGGACCTACAATGCACAGCTGATCGACACCAAGCCCAAGCGATGGAACTGACTTATAAAATTGATGACATTGAAAATAGAACTCGGCGAAACAATGTGAGGTTTCGGGGTATCCCGGAAGCTGTTGGGGGCGCAGAAGACCTGGTGGTGGTGCTTAAGACATTGATGACCGAGCTGCTCACAGCAGAGGAACTTGGAACACGGGGAGCTACGATGGAGATTGAAAGAGTACATCGTGCTTTGGGAAAGCCTCCTAACAACCAGCCGCGGGATGTTATTGCCCGATTTCTGCGGTATGCCGATGTGGAGCTGCTTCTGCGAAGGGGCCGGGAGAAGAAGGCGATCCGCTTTCAAGGTGCGGCAGTCTCTGTATATCAGGATCTTTCTGTGTTCACCCTGGCTCGTCGGAGGGAGATGAAGCCAATAATTATGGTGCTGAACAACAAAGGGATTCGCTACTCCTGGTCTTTTCCTTTCAGAATGAACTTTGTCCTGGATAATAAAAAGATTTCAGCAAAAGACCACACCGAGGCCTGGAGGGCACTGCGCCAAGCAGGTCTCGTGGAGGATAATGCGTTGCCGGCGACTCCCGCTTCCAAGCCTCAAACATCAAGATGGACCCGGGTGGGCAAACACGCATAAGTTAATTGGGACCTTGAGTCTTGATCTGGGGGAGTTCCTAGGGTATGTTATGTCCGGAATTCTGCTTTTTTCTTGTTGCATTACACAGGTACACTACCAAAAAACTGCCTCCAGTTTTGCAACTGATTCCTATAGATTTTGGGGTGCTGAATCCAGGAAAAATAGCCAAAATGTTCCATCACGTCACGTTTTCTTGCAAAATTAGATTTCTTACCCATATAAGGAATGTTCACATAATTTCTTTTTAGCCGACTGCAGTTTATTTTCTTGGCCCAAAATAGAGGTTGTAATGGTTAACTAACTAGAAACACTCCCTCGTGATATTTTAGCGTGTTTTGTATTCATTTTATACATTAACAGGACAATTGGGAGGCGGGGGGCTAAATCCAGTACAGCCACTCCTCGCTTAACGACCGAGTTCCGTTACAACGACCTGGTCGTTAAGCGAATTGGTCGTTAAGCGAGGAACTGCATGTACATAGTAAATATATGGTATATGACAATATAGACGATACAGACAATACAGTATTCTTACCAGGAAACCAGCAGTACCGGACCTCAGAATAGTGTACAATTTCAGCCATGAATGATGTATGACTTTGAGACGCAGCGCAACCACGTTTTAGCACGTACCGTCGGTGAGATGGTCGTAAGTGTGAGCGGTCGTAACAGTGAAGAGATGGTCGTAAGTGCGAGCGGTCGCTAAACAGGTAGGTCGTTAAGCGAGGAGTAGCTGTACTCGCGCTGGCGCATGTTCTTTCCTGTTCGCTTCGCCTCGTTCGCTCGCTCAAACACGGTGGTTGCGACATGAACGTTCCTGTCAAATTTCAGTTTCTTGCAAGTTCATTATTACCTTTTGTTTGCTCAGTCGTAATCCAGCTTTATTCCGAAGTGGTTCACTACAGTTGTAGTTTGCAGTGCTGTGTATTTGTGATGGCTCACAGAGCCAGAGGTTGCGTCAACTCTCCGGACAGTTTTTGTTTTATTTGTGGGGAATATACCGTGAAAAAGCGGCAGAGGAACATTTCTGCATTTATTAAAAAAGTATATTTCGCCTATTTCGGTTTGAAGTTAGGCGATCAAGACAAACCGTGGGCTCCTCACAAAGTGTGCAAGACATGTGAGGAAGATCTACGCTTATGGATGAAAGGTAAAAAACAAGCATTTCGTTTCGGAATACCTATGATGTGGCGTGAACAAAGAGACCACAGCAATGACTGCTATTTTTGCTCTTGCATTGTGAAGGGATACAACTTAAAAAATAAGAACGTAATAAGTTACCCCAACCTTCCCTCAGCAATTAGGCCTATGCCTCATAGCAACGAAGTACCTGTGCCTGAACCACCAAAATCTTTGGATCATATTTGTGTGGACGGTTCTGATCATGATGAGACTCATCAGATGGCTTTTCCCGATGAGTCCAGTACTTCCGAGTTTGAAACTGAACCAGATCCGAAACCTGAACTTTTCTCTCAAGCTGAATTGAATGATTTAGTCCAGGATTTAGGACTCCCAAAAGATGCTGCCCAACTGCTAGGTTCTCGGCTTAAACAGAAAAATCTATTGTCACCAGGAACAACTTTTTATTGGTACCGCAACCGCGAGACACAATTTTTGAAGTATTTCAGCAAAGAGGAAGATTTGGTATTTTGCAACGATATATACGGAGTGATGGAAAAGTTTAAACTCAAGTATGATCCTGCTGAATGGCGGCTGTTCATTGATTCGTCAAAAGACAGCATAAAAGGTGTTCTTCATAATGGCAACACATTCACTTCAGTTCCTATTGCTCACTCTGTTATTCTCCAAGAAAAATACGAGAATTTGGCCCTGATTCTTCAGAAGATTCGTTATGATGAGCATAAGTGGATGATTTGTGGAGACTTTAAAATTCTATCCATGCTATTAGGGCAGCAATCCGGTTTCACCAAATATCCCTGCTTCCTTTGCTTGTGGGATAGCCGGGCCCGCGACCTACACTGGGGGAAAAAAGACTGGCCAATTCGGGAGTATTTGAGACCCGGTGAGAAAAATGTTTTTCATGAGAGCTTGGTACCTCGTGATAAAATTCTATTACCACCTCTCCACATTAAGTTGGGTCTCATTAAGCAATTCATCAAGTCCCTTCCAAAAGATGGTGAGTGCTTTCGGTACCTTTGCTCAAAGTTCCCCCGACTTTCTGAAGCAAAGCTAAAGGAAGGAGTGTTTGTTGGCCCTGATATAAGGAAACTCATTTCAGATGGAGCATTCGCTGAAACGATGTCTGAGAAGGAAAAAGAAGCCTGGGATTCCTTCAAGGATGTTGTTCTCAAATTCTTGGGGAACAGGCGGGATGAGAACTATAAGGATATTGTTGCCAGGATGCTCAATGCCTTCAAAGAACAAGGCTGTAACATGAGCCTGAAAGTCCATTTCTTGCACTCCCATGTGAACTACTTTCCCGAAAACTTGGGGGCGTACAGTGAAGAACAAGGTGAAAGGTTTCACCAGGACATCAAGGACGCAGAGAGAAGGTACCAAGGAAGATGGAACACCACTATGATGGCTGATTTCTGCTGGTTGCTGCTGCGGGAAACCCCAGATGAAAAATACGCCAAGCAGCGCACCAAGAGAAGCATTCAGGGGAAGAAGAAACGGGCCCACCAGGAGATTGATTGACCCAAGAATGACTTTAAAATCTAAACTGTGTTGACAAATATCGTGTTTTTACTAAACTTTGAAATAAAAATTTGCTAGTTATTACCACAGTGTCGGATCTCATTTATTAGAATTTTATTTTCACACCATCGGGTGTTTGTCTTCATGTATTGCAATGGTGCGGTTTGCGTTTTCTATTCTTACATACATACCTGTACAACATTTTTTGCACATTTCTTTGCTTTGCTTTGTGTCTAACCTCGCTCTTATATGCTCAATGTTTGTGCACATGTATGTGGCTGTTTTAAGTGCAGACAATTTTGCTACCATCACAGTGTGCTTTGTTGACATTACTCTATTCTTATGTGCTGCCTTGTTACAATTTTCTTTATTCTTATTTGAATAGCTACTAAACAATTAGTATAAAGAATTCATCCAAGAAACCTTTATCTCGATCGCACTCAATCTGAAACGTTCACCTCAAACTGCTAACCCAATGTAGCAAAAAATCTGTACGTGATGGAGCAAATTGGTTACCAGATTTGGATTCAGCGCACCAAAAACCGTAAAAATCAATCGAAACATTAGAGGCAGTTTAAAAAAAATTTTTTTAGTGTACCTGTGTTATCTAAGTTTTTCTTGTTACATTAATCTAATCTTTGTAACTACTTATTTTGAGATTTCTATACTAAATGTAATTTGCAATTTTGGGGATTATGCTGAATGTTGCTTACTTTATGCAGGGCGGGTGGGAGGAATGTTTGGGGCAGTGTCTTCATGATTTGCTATTTACGGGGGTGAACTGATGCTAAATGTTGTTGTGATACCTAGTCTGTGGGGGGGCCTGGTTGGAGCAGGACCTGGGATCAGTTTTACCGTGCCCCGCCGTACGTGTGGGCTGGTGGTACTGAGGGGTGGGGGGGGGGGAGGGATATGGGTAGTGGGGGAGGGGTGAGGAGGGGATTGGGGGGAGGAGGGCTTATATTAATTTAAGGGGTGAGGTGCAGTCAAAAATTAGGAGTGCTTATATGAATGACCCATGGGGGAGGTTGGGTAGGAGGTTACTGTTTGGTTTTTTTACCCTGCGGAGATGCAAGTTTGGGGGGGCACTAGGACCATCCCGAGAGGGGGAGAGCGCAGGGCAGTGGGGGTAGGGTAGTTATCTATCAATGCTGAAAGTGGTATCTTTTAATGTGAAGGGTCTCAATTCCCCGGGAAAGCGTTCCTTGCTGTATACTGAGCTACGCTCCCTGAAAGGGGACATTGTGTTTCTGCAGGAGACTCATCTCCGGAGCAGCAATCAGAGTTGGTTAAAAAGAAAGCCGTACTCTGAGGTGTGGGTGGCGTCTGACTCACAGGGCCGGAAAAAACGTTGTGTGGCAATGCTGTTCCACCAGGGGTTATCTTTGCGGGTGGAGGATGTTAAGAGGGATGTTTTGGGGAGGTGGCTTTTTATGAATGTTCGCTTGGAAGGCCGTCTCATAACGTTAGCCAACATTTATGCCCCCAATACTGGCCAAGGGAACTTTTTTGCTCGGTTAAAGGGTCTGTTAGCGGAGTTTGCGAAGGGCCCTATTGTCTTGGGCGGTGACTGTAATGCACATATGGTACCCCACCTGGATTCGACGGGTCGG
Source organism: Ichthyophis bannanicus (assembly GCA_033557465.1). Lineage (NCBI taxonomy): Eukaryota > Metazoa > Chordata > Amphibia > Gymnophiona > Ichthyophiidae > Ichthyophis > Ichthyophis bannanicus. Next base: position 103,625,889 of record CM066051.1, on the reverse strand, counting down.
GCTGGACCGGCGACTAGTGGAGCTAGCCGAGCGTTACGGAGGCTTATGATTGATCTGGGCTTGCGTGATATTTGGAGAGATATGCATATTGGGGATAAGAGTTATACCTATTATTCCCATGTTCATAGGGTGCATACCCGTATAGACTATTTTTTGTTAGACCAACGATTGATGGAGGGAAGGGTGGAGGCTGGGCATGGGACACTGACCTGGTCCGATCACGCCCCCTGCTGGATTACCCTCCCTGCGGGGGTTTGTGGGGAACGATGCCAGCAGTGGCGTTTAGATAGCCGCTTTTTTCGGCGGCAACATGCTGTTCAGGACCATGGCCATTTTATCAGCGATTTCTTTGCTATAAATGATAATGGGGAGGTCCCGTTGTTCACGGTCTGGGATGCATTTAAAGCGACGGCTCGTGGCTGCTTGATTGCTGAGGCAGCTCGCACTCGGAGGGCCTGGACACGAGAATCCCATCACCTTACGGAGGAAAGTAGGCGTCTTCAATTGGAACACGCCCGGACAGGTTCTAAGAGGGTTTGGCGTCAATGGCGAGAGGTGCGGGCCAAACTGGATGCGTGTGCGCAACGAGACCTGGAACATATGCGTAGGAAGCTGCGGCAAACTTCTTATGAGCAGGGGAATAAGGTCGGGCGCTACCTTGCTTTGCGACTTCGTCAACAGCACACCTCAAGGGTGGTACGTGAGCTTAGGGACTCTGGGGGGCCGTCTGCAGGTGGTTTCTCGGGAGATTCGTGAGTTATTTGCTACTTTCTTTGAACAGTTATATAAAGCTGAGTCTTTTGACTTGCCCAGTGCCCGGGCCTACCTTAGTGCTCTTACTTTACCCCGGCTGGCGGAATCTGTTAGAGATCAATTGGATGCGGAACTTACAGTGGAAGAGGTGGACATGGCCATTCGACGTTTAAAGGCGGGGAAGGCGCCGGGCGCGGACGGGTTCCCGATGGAATATTATAAAAAATATAGTGCCCAACTGGCCCCAACCCTGGTGCTGCTTTTCAATGAGGTCTTGCGGGGGGGGGCCTCTGCCTCCTTCCCAATGCGAGGCCCTTATCGCGGTTATTCCTAAGCCGGGTAAGCCACTGCAGGAAGCAGCTTCGTATCGTCCTATCTCCCTGCTGAATGCCGACGTGAAAATATTGGCATCGGCGCTGGCGGCACGACTAAACCATGCACTTCCGACTTTGGTGCATCCAGACCAGGTTGGGTTTGTTCTGGGCCGCCAGGCGGCCGATAACATTAGGCAAATGTTGCAGGTGATTCACGTGGCCCGGCAAGATCCTCAACCTGCCCTATTAGTGGGAATTGATGCTGAAAAGGCCTTTGACCGGGTCAGTTGGGGTTTTCTTTGCTGTGTGCTACAGGAGATGGGGTTTGGGCCCAATTTTGTGCGTTGGGTTCGCTGTCTTTACCACGGCCCTACCGCATCCGTCCGGGTTAATGGGGGTCAATCTGGATGGTTTGCGCTGGAAAGGGGAACTCGGCAGGGATGCCCGTTGTCCCCGTTGTTTTTTGCGCTGGTGATGGAGCCCCTGGCACAGAGCTTTCGTGAGCATCCTGATATTCACGGCGTCCGGGTGGGTACCTCCGAGTATAGAATAGCGCTTTTTGCGGACGATATCATCCTGTCACTGGTGGATCCGGTTACCTCTCTCCCGACTGCAATGCGGATTTTTGATGCTTTTTCGCAGGTCTCTGGGTTCAAAATCAACTATACGAAATCAGAGATTTTGAATGTCGGGGTTCACGAGGTGGTTTGCCAACAACTGAAGGCTTCTTACCCTTTTCGCTGGGTATCAGGCGCTCTCCGCTATTTGAGTGTCAACTTGACAATTGATAGGAGTGCACTATTTAAAGCCAATTATGGGCCTTTAATTCAACAGGTGAAGCGTGACTTGGAATCCTGGGCCAAACTATTGATGATCTGGTTTGGGCGTATTGCGGTGGTGAAGATGGTGGTTACCCCATGTTTTTTGTACCTTTTCCAGGTTCTTCCTATACCTTTAACTCGCGGGGTTTTGGCCACCTGGCAGGCCATGCTCATGAAATTTATATGGCGTTTTCGGCGCCCACGCATTGCGCGCCAGATTCTTTATGCACACACACATCACGGAGGTATGGGGGCGCCCAACCTTCAGTGGTACTATGCGGCGGCACAGTGTTGCGCGGGGGTGGAGTGGAGTGGATGGACACTGCTAGTACTAAACGTTGGGTACAAATGGAAATGCAGCTTTCGGGGTGTGTGGGATTGGGGGACCGATTGTGGCTTGGCCCCAAGCTCCGGGGGGTTTCACGTTCAAGTAACCCCTATATCTCTCATACTCTCTGTTGTTGGGACCCCGCGGGGTGCTTATGACCCCCTTGGCGCCTATTGTAGGTAATCTTTCTTTCCCCCCCGGGATGACTGATCCAGCCTTTCGGTTGTGGGGCCATAAGGGCCTTAGTCGTGTCGGTCAACTCTTTGAGGACGGTACGATGCGTTCTTTTTGCTCGCTTCGAGGTGAGTTTGAGCTTCCCGCCGGTCACTTTTATCAGTATACGCAGGTAACTCATTGGGTGCAGGACCGCGCGATTCGGTCACAGGTTGCCCGCGGGCTGTCCGATATTGAACGCTTTTGTGAGGCATGTACCACTACAAAGGGCCTTACTGCTGCCCTGTATACACATCTTCAAACCCAGCAGACGCGACCAGGTACACATCGAGAACAATGGAATCGCGAGCTGCAGTTAAATTACACTGAGCAACAGTGGGAGCAGCTTGAGGGTCGACTCTGGAAAAGTGCAGTGGCCGTTAATGCTCGTGAAACCAATTATAAACTACTTTATCGCTGTTATATGACGCCGGTGCGGGTTGCCCGGGCTTATCCCGGAGCGTCTGGTCTGTGTTGGCGGAATTGTGGCCAGGACGGCAACATGGCTCATGTCTGGTGGCTTTGTCCTCGTATACAGACATATTGGAGGGGGATCCAGTACCGCCTACAGCAACTGGTGGGGTTGACTATCCTCTGGGACCTGGGTATTTTCCTTTTTGGTGCTAATGTTCCTGGTGCACAGACTCCCCAGTTAGCGTTGATCCGTCATGGTCTACATGCGGCCCGCCTGGCCTTGGCAGCTGTTTGGAAGCAAACCTTGCCCCCAGCCCTTGCTAGTTGGCTGGAGCGGATGTGGGAGACTTATACTATGGAGCGGGGGGTGGCAGTTGGAAAATCGCGAGTGCCACAATTTGAGCAAGTGTGGGAGCCTTTTGTTCTGAAGTATGGTTCACGCTCTTAAGATAATCTCTGCTTCTTTTTGTTATTGGTGATACGGGCCCAATGATTTTTCCCTTTCTTGCTGCGGAGTCTTTGGCTCTCTCTCCTTCCCATGCGTAGCCTGTTGAGGTGGTGCCTCACACACTCCTTGTGGGTATCATGGATACTTTTGGGGTGGTTAGAAGCGGGGTGTGTGGTAGGGGATGGGGGGGTAGCGGGGTTCTGAGAGGGGTCCTGAGGGGGGGTTGGCGGGGGAGGGAACAGGACAGGAGTTTTTCTTTAATTCGGAGTCTTGTGGGTAATAGGAGTGGGAGGGGAGGGGTGTAAGGGGGATAATGAGAACAAAGGTGGGGGGAGAAGATTTAAAAAAAAAAAAAAAAGGCCCTGTTCATTTCCTCCTTGGTTCAATGCAGATGTTCTTTTGTATATGTATGCTGTATACAGCCGATTTGGTTGCTATTTGTTGTACTTGTTTGCTGCCTTCTAATAAAAAAAAAAAAAGGTTTTGGGTAATACATTGATTAGGTACAATGGTGAGGTTGAGGGTCCCGCCTCTTTTGTGAGTAGGGGAGTTTATCATTTGGGTTGTACGGGGCAAAGGGTCAGCTGGACTGTTGGCCAGACAGTTCCCAAGCAGACACCTTCCTCTGTCCAGAAGGGGAACCACTCAGGGAGGACATATCACAGAAAGGACCTACACTTCCCAATAAAATCTCACCTTATGCAGGACAACACGCTTGTACATGGTAATAACTATCTCACAGATTTTTCTTCCCAAAGGATCCTTTTATTATTCCCTGTCTTACAGAAACTAAGAACAAAGGAAAACAGTCCAATAGAATTACAGATCTTGCCCCCTCTCACAGCAAGCAAACAGGGTCATTCTGTCTTCTCTGATGCAGATTTCTAAACAGTTACAAGTCAGAATGTCTGGTCCTGCCTGCATGATTCTGTCTTACTTCCTGACTCAACAGCGAGTGAGAGAATGTATGACAGGCCTTCCTGGACACAACAGATCAGTGTAACAGACATATACACACACACACAAGACAAACTGCCATGCACACAAAACTCAGACATGACAATAGAGATATTGGGGCCATAGAGAACCCAGGGAATCCATACCCCACGCAGCCTTCACTGCGCAAGGAAACAAACTCGTCGTGTATCTGGTCCTGTCACATTATATTTATTTTATTTATTTATTTTATTTATTTATCTATTTCTTCTATACCGCCCCTTCCAGAGATCAGTGGCGGTTTACATGGAACAAGTAAACAAATTTGTATACTAATGTATACATTACATGGAACAGAGATTTTTAACTTTATACAGATAATAGTTATTAACAGAAGATTTATAACATTGTAACTTTATACAAATAACTGTGCATTAATTGTCGAAACTATTTACATTTATATACATTAATAATGTTTCTGTATCATAGTGTTGATCAGAATTTTTTCTACCTTTTTACAGGTAGTCAGAGTTTTCTACCTTTCATATGTGTGTGTGTGTGTGGAGAATTTATTTCCTTTTTTTTCATCTCTTGGGAGATTTTTGGGGTGTATGTGGTGGGAGTATGTGGTGAGTGTATGTGTGGGTAGTTGAGTGTGATTTTAGGCTTGGTGTTTGAGTGTTTGGGGAGGGTGGTGTGGTGGACTTGGGGGTATGGGATTTCATAGTGTTCGGAGAAAAGATATGTCTTGAGTTCCTTTCTAAATTGGGTGAGGTCTTTTATGATCCGAAGGTTTATTGGGAGATTATTCCAGAGCATGGGGGCAGTGAATGAGAAGGCTCTGGTTGCTGGTGGATTTTTTAGTTTTTTTGAATGAATTTGGTATTTCAAGTGAGTGTGTTGCGTTTAGTCTGCGAGTTCTTGATTCTGATGGGGTATGTAATAGCATGGATAGATGAGGGGCGATGTTGTTTAGGAGCTTGAATGTGATTAGGAGGATTTTATATCTGATTCTGCTGTTTATAGGGAGCCAATGCAGTTCCAGCATTATTGGGGGTTACATGGTCTACAAGGCGGGCTTTAGTGACTACTTTGGCACAGATGTTCTGGGCTCTTTGAAGTAGGTATGTACTTTTTTGTGGTAGGCCAATAAGAGACTATTACAATAGTCAAAGTGTGGGGTGATGAGTGTGTTAACAACTGATCTAAAGTCATGGGTGTCAAGAAGGGGTCTTAGGTGTTGTATGGTTTTGAGTTTTGTAGAATTGGTTTTTACCGTCTGTTTTATATGTGGTAGCATGGTGAGTGTATGGTCTATTATTACCCCTAGGTATTTTACCTCTTTTTTGACGGTATAGTTGTATTTATGATTGAGATTGATGTTGGATAGGTGTCCCTCGTCACTGGTGATCTTGTTACGAACATTGCATCTTTTTTTTTGAGGTTGATGCTAAGGTAGTTAGATTCCATCCAGGAGGTGGTCTCCATCATGCATTTTGATAGGGCATCGTAGGTAGGATTTTTGGTGGATATGGGGAGAGCAAGCATGATGTCATCAGCATAGATAAAGTGACTAATTTTGTGTTTTCTGAATATTTTTTGTAATGGGTTGGAGGTACAGGTTGAAAAGGAGGGCAGAAAGGGCGGATCCTGGGGTATTCCTTGTCCTTGGGGGAAGGTTTTGACACTTCCTGGTCTATTTGAACACGTATTAGTCTGTTTGTGATGTAAGACTTAAACCAATTGAGTACTGTCCCACCTATTCCTAGATTTTCTATCTATTGATCAAAGTGAGGTGGTTAATGTTGTCAAAGGCGGCAGAAATGTCTATGAAGAGAGTAGGAAGCCTTGACTGCTATCATCTGTGCCTTTGATGAGGAAGTCTATCAGTGTAGTTAGAAGGGTTTCTACACCGTGATAGGGGCGGAAGCCAAACCTGGTGAGAGTATAAGGGTTTGTGTTCATCGATATGGTATTGTAATTGTATTTGGACGTTTTTTTCTTTTATTTTAGCTATTAATGGAATGCTGGCTTTCGGTCGGTAAGAGTTTGGGTCTCTTGGGTCAAGTTTATTGTTTTTTATTATTGGTCGAAGCGTTGTGAGTTTAGGGCGTTGGGCATGATGCCCTGGACAAGGGATTGGTTCACCATTTGTTGGATGTTTTTCAGCGAGTTCTTCCTTTGTGCATTTGATCCATGACACAGGACATGGGTCAAGTGGAGAAGTTGTGGTGTTGATAAGTGTTATGATCCTAAGAAGGTGTTTTTTGATCTATCGTGTGGAAGAAGGTCCATGTGTTATTAGATGCAGTGTTTGTAGGTAGTCTTGGTATGGTGTTGGATTTGCACTTTAGTTTTTCTGCAAGTGATTGCTAAGGTCTGTGTGCTTATAGCCGACTGTTTTGGCTCTTGGTTTTTAGCTTTTGTCAAAGTTTTTTACGATTGCGAATATTACTCTGGGGCGGTTGATAGCCATGTTTATTACTTTGGAGTGGTAATCCTTTTTTGACATGTTAATTGCATTTTTGTAATAGTTGAGGGTGGTCATATATTGGGATTTGTTTTCGTCAGATTTAGATTTCCTCCATTTCTTTTCTTGTTTACTCAATTGTTTTTTAATATTTGCTAGTTCTCTCGTGAACCATTTTTCTGTCTTTTTTACTTGTTTTTGTATGGTATGTGTGGGGGGTAGCTGCTTTCTGGACTGTTTGATTCCAGTGGTTTACAGCGGATTCGAGGTCTGGGAGGTTTGTGTTGAGTATGGGTAATACTTTGTCAAGGAAATTAGCTTTGTCAAAGTGTGTAAAACGTGATATGTGGGTGATGAGTTTGTGTGTTTAGTGTTGCTTGGGCTGGGAGGTGGAGTGTGATAAGTAGTGATCAGACCATGGTACCTCTGTTATTGTTGGAGGGGTATGTGGTGTTGGTTATTAAGAAGGGAGGAGGAAGGAAGATGAGATCTAAGGTGTTGCCTTTTATGTGGGTTGGAGCATGAATTATCTGAGTCTAACCCATTTGGGTCATAGCATCCATGAAATTGTCTGATTGAGAGTTATTCAGGGAAGGGAGATTCAAATCACCTAGGATTAGGAGAGGTTTGTTGGTGATGCTGTGCTGCAAGTTCGAAGATGGAGGAGAGGTTTTTTTTGATCAGTTGAAGGGGGTCTATATATGAGAGTAAGTGCAAGGTTCTATTTTCTATGTTGATGATGTCTATTCCATCTATATTGTTTAGGCATGTTAAGGTGAATTGTAGGTCTTTTTTAGCGAGTATGAGAGTGCCACCTCCTCTTTTTGCATCCCGATGGCAGCTGAATGTATCATATTGATGTGATGTTAACTGGTTTAGTAGTACGGTGTCTGTGGGAGTGAGCCATGTTTCAGTATGCAGATGATTCCGGGTTTGTGTCTTTTATCATGTCGTTGATGATTGGTATTTTATTTCGTATGGATCTAACGTTTATTAAGATGAGCTTTGTTTGGGTATCTAGATTGGTTGTGTTGGCGCTTAACCAGTGGTGTGGCTGTGTTTTATTTGGATAAGTCTGCGATGGTGTCTGTTTGAGTCATTGCTTGAGTCATTGCTTGAGTCATTGCTTGAGTAATTATTGTGGGTGTGTGTAAAGGTTGAACAGTGTGGTGTGTTTTTGGTGAGGATTGTGGGTAGTGATAATGTTGTTATTTGGGTTTCTGTATCGATTATGTATGATGGGGATATGATTGTAGGGTTTTGATTGGTTTTGTATGAGTAGATGTGTTGAGTTAGGAGAGTTATTAGAATGAGAGTGAGTGGGAGGTTTACCTGTCTTGTGGGAGACATTGTGTATATATTTTGGTGGCAAAGGAACTCTGAGAACGGGGTTCTGGGAATGGGGACTAGTGGATGTGTCTGTGTATTGATGGTATAATAGCTGTCTGTGACAGTTTTCGATGAACTGGGTGACTACTGGCAATAGTAGATGACTAATAGGATACACTCTATAGTGTTGTAGCTACTGGGTTACAAATAACAGTACATAGTATATGTGCTGCAGATGGACAATATAACAATCTATCAATATCTGAGAGGAAGGTGAGAGAACTAGTTACTGTTAACAATTAGTTACTAGTAATAATACAATGTGTGATTAATTGCTGTTAGTGATAGTCTGAAAACCTGGAAACAGTTTTATAAATGAGACAGCTACTGGCAACAGTATTTCTATAGTATTATACATGTAATTATACATTATATACCCTTACTCAGGACCATATTTACTATTGGGGCATTCTTCTCTAATTTGCTCATTCTTGTTCCATCTGTCTGGGGTCCCACTTGTGTGGTAGTGTTCTACTCATGTCTGTACCCCTCTCCATTGACCTTTCTTGGGCCCATGTCTGCATTATCAGCCTGGGCCTTGTGAGATTTATATTGTTATCTGACCTCTGCCCCCCTTTTACCTGGTTTTCTTGCTTGGTTCTCTTGTTTGGTTCTCTCCCACCTCTCAGTTCCAAAGAAATATATCTCTTTAACTCCCCATGTTCTGACAACTATACTGGGGGGCCATATGTTCTTCATCATGCTAAGCTGGCATGTTTATCTCCCATGATTGCCTTTCTACCCTCTCTCTGTTCACCATTTACTGATAAGTGTGTTTTTATATCTTTTCCATATACCTCTGAAAGCTTCAAGTACGCACCTCAGTAGAATTCCGTCATTCAGACATTTCAATGATTTTTCTTGTATTTTGTGTTAACTCCTTTTCCTCTGGCTCTCACAGGGTATAATTCAGATCTGTCATTGCATCCAGGAAAATATACAGGGATAGTGAAGGGAGGTTAGGGTCTCCTAGGATAAAGAGAGGTTTGTTCTGTGTAGCATGGGGGCAGATTTGTTCTAAGTTGGTCGAGAGTTCTCTCAGGGCTCTGTATATGAGGCATAAGACAAGGTACCTGTTTGAGATTGTGATGATGTTGCTTCCTTTAGAGCTAACAGTGGAGGTGGTGATGAAGTTTAGGTTAGTCTTTGCTGTGACTAGTGCTCCTCCACCTCTTCATGAGGGTCTTGTAGAATTGTATATTGTTGTGATCTGATTTGGTTTATATTGCCATTGTCTGTGACTGAAAGCCGTGTTTCCGTGATGCACATAATGGCTATATTTATTAGGTTTTTTTAGACCACTTTATCATTTCAATCAAAGCGGTTTACATTATAACAAAAACTTGGTAATGTACATTAAACAGGGACATTGATAACTTTGGATTTTTCTGAGGCAATGGAGGGTTAAGTGACTTGCCCAAGGCCTCAAGGAGTGCTAGTGGGAATTGAACCCTGGTCTCTTGGTTCCCAAGCCAATGCTCTATTAGGCTATTCCTCCACTCATGGTTTTGTAGGTAATCCAATATGGTATGAAATATATTCCTGATGGATCGTGCATTGATTAATGCACATTTGAGTGGGGGATGTACTGTTGCTTCCAGCCTGGTTACTCCAGTATAAGTAGAAGGGGTTATGTGTGCTAACTTTCGAGGTCTGTTATATTGGCTTTGGTTTTGGTGTAATTTGTGGGCTGTATATTTGCTTAGTTGTATAATTGGGATGAGCTGTGCTGGTGATGTGGTTTCTTCAGCATTTATGGGCATTATTTTGAGGAGCCAGAGTGCCAGGGTGATTAAGGTGATTCGTTTTTGCTTCTCCATTATCAGTTTGAGCGCCTTATTTTTGAAGAAAGATTGGGTTATTTGGGTTAGGGCTACTTAAATGGTGATTTGGGCGAGTGTGTGCTGTGGTTGTGTGAAACTGAGTGGGTTTCAGTGGTCTGTATTTGGGTAGTAATGTGAATCATTTGCTGCTCAGGCGGAGTTCAGCTTCTTTTTGTTGGTTTATCAGTAGTTGCTGTTCAGCGTTATTGCAGAGTTGTAGTTTGGGTGCTTCAGGAAGAGATGAGCAGCATGGAGTTGGACGACATATGTCCCCACCAAAGGGCCCTCTGGTGCAGGTGCGCCGGGAGGCGCTCCCTTTAACTTTGCAGATGCTGGGCCCTGATTGGCCTTGCATTGGAGAGCAGGAGGGGTTTCAGCCTCCCGCTCTCTTTCGTGCCGCTGATCGGGGCTCAGGAGCAGTGGAGGTGCTGTTGTGGGTGATGAGCAATGAATTGACCTCGGTGGAGCATTCTGTTAAAATTATGATGATGGGGTTCAGTGCATTGATGGGTGCATAGATCATAACATCATCAGCATATATGTGGTAGAGGATATTGTATGACTTTGCAGATCGGCTGAATGAAGATGTTGAGTGTATGGTCTTGACTTTTTGTAGAACCTGATTTTATTTTTATTTAACTAGGCTTATATACCGCTTTTTTATTCGGGTTCTGAATATATATTTTTCCTTGTCCCCAAAGGGCTCACAATCTGTTTTTGTACCTGAGGGATAAGTAGCTTGCCCAAGACTACAAGGAGCACCGATGGGACTAGAAACTCCAGTCCTTCAGGCCTAAGGTTACTGTCCTCTAGCAGGATTCAAACCCCTGGCCCTCTAGCCAGAGGTAACTTGCCCCAACCACTAGGCCACTCCTTCTGTTTTTACCTGAATTCGTTGGTTTGATAAGATTTGAACCAGCTCAGAGGGATTCCTGTTAGTCCTGTTGCTTGCAGTCTTTTGATGATTAGGACATGGGGTATGGAGTCAAATGCCTTGATGTCGAGGAATACAAATAAGAAACCAAAGTGTGTCTGTCTGTGCCTGTTAAGATTAGCAGTGTTGTTGTGAGGGATTCTACTCCATAGTGGGGGCCGAAAGCCTTATTGTTGGGAGTCGAGAGGAGTGTTTGTCAATGTGATCTTGAAGCTAGTGGGGTATGATCTTTTCCAGTATTTTGGTCATGAATGGAAGACTAGCTATGGGTCTGTAGGATGCTGGTAGGTTGATGCCGTTGGTAGTTCCCTTTCTTATTGGTCGGATGGAGGCTATTTTGAGTTTAGGTGGTATGTATTCTTGCTGTAGAGAGCTGTGTGATCTTGAGGATTGTCAGTTAGAGTTCTTGTCTGGCCATCTTGATCCAGCTGAGTGGACATGGGTCAGAGAAGATGTGGTTGTGTTGATGCTGGTGATTATATCTTCTAGGTGCCTAGGCGTGACTGTTGAAAATGTCTTCCAAGTGTGCTGGTATTCGTATTCCGACCAATCCCAAGCTAGGGTGTTCAGAACGGTGATTGTAGTGTTACAATTGGGGGTGGTTAGAGTTTGGAAGTAGTCGACCATCTGCTGTGAAGTCAAAATTGTATTTTCTGTTTGTTCGGCATAATCTTTAGTGAGGGACTTGACTACATCAAAGAGCTCTCGAGGGCAGTTGATCTTTCAATTTTGTGTAGTAGTCTTTTTTTTGCTTCAAAAGTAGCTGTTTGATATTCTGAGTTTGTTTTTGTAGGAAGCGAGACTGTCAGGTGTTCTGGATTTTCTCCGTTTCCTCTCAGTACACTTAAGGTACACTTCAAGTTTTTAGTTGTGGCGTTTACCATATTGCAGATTTGTTCCTTTTGCAGTAAGGACCTGAATGGCATTGTTACTGTGCTAGATATGGTTTTGTTCCATGTTTGTATAAGGGAGTTGTGGTCTTCTGGAGCAGATTGGAGGTAAGGTAGGATTTTCTCTAGAAATTCTTTCTTGTCGAGGTTTAGGAATTTGTGGGTAGTAGGTTCAGAGTTGTGTGGTGTTCGATCCAGTGTGGTGTGTGGTATGAGTAAGGAGATTATTTTGTGATCTGACCAGGGGACGTCCATGGTATTTGGAGGTGGGATGGAGTGGTTCTTGATGGTATTCTGTGGTAGGAAGATTTGAGGGTGTTTCCTTTTATCGTAAGTGGGTTGAAGGACAAATTGAGCATAGTCTAGGGCTTCTATGGCCTTTACAAAGATCCTTGCTTTGTTTGGTGTAGTGGATGTGAGGTTGAGGTCAGAGGAGAGTGAGGTAGTTGGTTTGTGATTTGTGACTGCATACTGCTTCTTTTAGCGTGTCAAGTTGGTCAGGACTAGCACTGAGTGATCTGTAGGCAAGTATGATATATTGCCATTTGTTAATGGTGTCCAGTCCTTTGTCTGAGGTCTTGATGAGAGTGCGGAAATTGAGGATTTTCTGGCTAGGATGAATACACCACCTCCTCAACGCTGCATTCGTGAAGAGTGGAAAAGGCTGTAGTCATGTGGCGTCAGCTGATTCAGTAGGACATTATCTATTTCACTAATCCTGGATTCTGTAACACATAGGATGTCTATTTTTGTTGTCCATTAGAAGGTCGGTGAGGTGTTGGATTTGGATTTTGTTCTATGCTGATCTGGCATGGAGTAGGGTGCAGTTCAAGTGAGAGGTGTTGCATATGTGTATGTGTGTGGGTGACTGTGTTTTAATACGCAGGTGCTCCTTGTGGTCTTGGGCAAGCCACTTAACCCTCCATTGCCCATGTTCCCTGTAAAATAGTTATCTCCAAGTTATAATGCCCTGTTCAATGTAATTTCAGTTTATTCAATGTAAACTGCCTTGATATCATGAAAGGCGGTATATAAGACATGTTAAATAAATAAAAATAAAACATGTGATGTGTGGCTCTGGGTTTGTTTTTGTGGATGGTGTGCAGTGTTAGGATGAGTGGATATGGGTAAGAGGTGGATAATAGGCAGGAAGGTAAAGGTGGGGGTGAGAGCTGAGGTGGCAGTGAGGAGTGTGGTGAGGTAGAGAGCAAGAAGGATGGCCAGTGGAGCCATAGTTCTGTTGGAGTCTGCTGGTTGGGATGCTGGATTTCAGCTGAGGAGCTCTATTCTGCATGCCTGAGAAGCTTACCAGTTGGAGGTGAGAGTGTAAGATGTGGGTTCAGGGATGTGCTGTGTGTCCTCCTGCACTTTGAGCTTGGCTGGTGATGTGTTGGTGTTGGTCCTCGCTCAAGGGCCCTCTGGCGAGGCCCTGCTGCTTTTATGTATCCGGTGAGGCAGCAGGGGGACTGATCAGCCTTGTGGAGGGGGCAGGGAGGCTATTGATCTTCCAGCTCCCTTCCCCAACTTTGATCGGGTGCTGGAGTTGGCAATGGCAATATATCCTTGCCCTCAGCTGTTGTGTTGTCTGTCTTGACTAGATTGTAAGTTCTGATGAGCAGGGACTGTCTTTTACATGTGTCTGTACAGTGCTCGTACGTCTTCAGTAGTAGTAGTAGGTGATGGTCTGTAGTGGGGGGAAGGGGAAGGAAACGTCTGAGATGAGTCTATAGCAGTGGTTCTCAACCCAGTCATCTGGGATCCCAGAACTGCTGCCATTGTATGCAGATCTGTCTCATGCATATTCATTCAGGATATCCTGAAAACCTGACTGGCCTGAGAACCACTAGTCTATAGTGAGGGGAAAGGAAAGTTCTCTGAGGTGACAGTCTGTAGTGGGGAGAGGGGGGTAAAGGAGAAGGAAAGGTCTCTGAGGTGGCGGTCTGTAGTGGGGAGAGGGGGGAGAGGTGACGGTCTGTAGTGGGGAGAGGGGGGGGGTAAAGGAGAAGGAAAGCTCTCTGAGGTGGTCTGAAGTGGGGAGAGGGGGGTAGAGGAGACGGTCTGTAGTGGGGCGAGGGGGGTAGAGGTGGCGGTCTGTAGTGGGGGAGAGGGGGTAGAGGTGGCGGTCTGTAGTGGGGAGAGGGGGGTAGAGGTGGCGGTCTGTAGTGGGGAGAGGGGGGTAAAGGAGAAGGAAAGGTCTCTGAGGTGGCGGTCTGTAGTGGGGAGAGGGGGGTAGAGGTGGCGGTCTGTAGTGGGGAGAGGGGGTAGAGGTTGGCGGTCTTTAGTGGGGAGAGGGGGGTCGAGGTGGCGGTCTGTAGTGGGGAGAGGGGGGTAAAGGAGAAGGAAAGCTCTCTGAGGTGGCGGTCTGTAGTGGGGGAGCGGGGGTAGAGGGGGCGGTCTGTTGTGGGGCGCGGGGGGGAGAGGTGGCGGTCTGTAGTGGGGTGAGGGGGGGAGAGGTGGCGGTCTGTAGTGGGGAGAGGGGGGTAAAGGAGAAGGAAAGCTCTCTGAGGTGGCGGTCTGTAGTGGGGAGAGGGGGGTAGAGGTGGCGGTCTGTAGTGGGGAGAGGGGGGGAGAGGTGGCGGTCTGTAGTGGGGAGAGGGGGGGAGAGGTGGCGGTCTGTAGTGGGGAGAGGGGGTAGAGGTGGCGGTCTGTAGTGGGGAGAGGGGGGGAGAGGTGGCGGTCTGAAGTGGGGAGGGGGGTAAAGGAGAAGGAAAGCTCTCTGAGGTGGCGGTCTGTAGTGGGGAGAGGGGGGTAGAGGTGGCGGTCTGTAGTGGGGAGACGGGGGGAGAGGGGGGGAGAGGTGGCGGTCTGTAGTGGGGAGAGGGGGGTAAAGGAGAAGGAAAGCTCTCTGAGGTGACGGTCTGCCTTGTGATGGCATTGTCAGGCATTATGCATATGATGGATTTATGTATAATGTTCACTCTGCTTTAGGTGCCTTGGATGATGCCTCAGGACTGCAGTGTTTCCTACAGGGCCAAAGTGAAGATCTGAACTGTACATGGCACTCAGGGTGGGGACTGGTAATGAATGGTGTTTACTCTCTTCATTTCCGAAGTTTGAAATAGTAAGTACAGGCCAACCGAATGATCCTGCCTCCCTTCACCAGGCCTTACTATATTCAGCTGTTAGAGCCCTTTAACTCTTCCTTGCCTCTGTTTTACAGCACTCCTACCAGAGAAGTTAGCATAGTCCCTTTTCTGAATGGACAGCACTGGGTGCTGGTCCCAAGGAGAAACTTTACCCACTCGGATGAGTATGAGATGTGGGTGGAAGGCCCTACCAAGGAGAAGAAGGTGACGTTGGACCGTTGGGTGTTGTCCATGGAGGAGATAGGTATAGGGCCCCTCACAGCTTTGACCTCCACTCCATTTTTCTGGTTCTGTGGATTTAATCTCAATTTCTCTCTCTCTCTCTCAGTGAAACTGACTCTGCCGGTGTTGGATGTGGAGGTTTCCAGAGACAACGCAGACGTGATAGTGAGCTGGATGCCTGTTCCTGAATGTCAGTATCAGCTCCACTACAGAGAACGTGGGACCCAGAACTGGACGTGGGTAGGGGACATATACACTTCGAGGACGAGACCTCTTCCCTCACTCCCCTCTTTTAACTCCAGTCTCACTTTGGTTTTTCCTGGTAGGTGAACGAGGAGGACATTGAACCAGGTTCCTATGAGTTCTTGCACCTGGAGGCCTTTACAGAGTACGAGGTGCAGATACGCTGTGTCCTGCAAAATGGAAAAGGACCAAAGGGTGCCTGGAGCCAGCCCACCATGTTTCAAAGCCCTGCAGCTGGTGAGAACTCTTTGCATATGAACAGGAGACAGGAGGGAGTCTGAAGCCTTTTCCACTGTGTCTACTGAGTCATGACTCTCCCTGCCTTGCAGCCCCTGTTGGCCTGGTGGACCTCTGGTGGTACATGGACAAGGGGTATACAAACCTAACAGTCCTTTGGAAGGTAATGAGACAGCTTTATAGCTCATCTTTGGGGCAGTGGCCAGAGAAACTTAAGTTGAGTGAAGTTGTCAGGGCTCTGGCTTGCACTGGTGGTAATTAATTTAAGCCCAGTGAAGGAGGGAAGGTGAGTGATCCGAAGCTGTACTGAGGAGACCATTCTCTGTGGCATCTAAATGAGGAACGTCAATGGAAAAAGAGGACAGGGAGGGGTGGGACAGCAGACTTGCTCCCCTGTAATGACAGCAGAATAGAGGTCCTTGCTGATCGGGCAATGCCATTTGAGGGGGTGTGATGCAGTGGAGAGAGCAACTGCTTTTGAAGTTTGCAGAGCTTTCGGGTGTGATCATCTGTGCATGTCGTCTTTCACTAACGATGATGCGCAGGGCCAGACTAATAGCGATTGGAATGTCAGAGAAGCCAAGTGGTGCAGCAGATGGGTAGAGTCGTGATCCCCGGAGAACATCTTTCACATGTAAGGACAAGCAGGATATCGGGCCCTTGCTGACCAGAATCCCTGGCTCCATAGGAAATGCAATGCCAGGAGGCCTTTTTCATGTTTATGCCAAAGACAACCTGAAAAGAAGGGCTCTGGGGAGTTGCAGAGGGTTGGGCTGGATTCCGCACCTCAAGACAGATTGACCAACTCTATTGTCACACTGGGAATCCCTCTCCGGATGCTGTGTACAGGAACCGGTGCAGGTCATACAATAAACAACTGAAAGCCCAATGAGGGAAAAACAGAAGGGAAAAAGGGTTCTGATGAGGATAGACCCCCCCCCCCCCCAGTGTTAGTGAGCAGATGGCTGGACACGTTTGAAGGGTTCCTGAGAGGGAAAGAACTGAGTGACCTGCGTTACCAACACAAGAAGCACTGCACTTGGACAGCTGATTGTTCCCTGACTTGTGTGCACTGCACTGGGCTTTGTCAGATGGCATCACCCCATGAGTGAGGACTTAATCTCCTGCTGCCCTTTGAGGAGGGAGGGGTGCAGGGGCTAGGTGAAAATAATGGAGTGTTCATTTCTTTCCCCCCCTGTCTCTAAAGGCACTAGAACCCAAAGCAGCCAAGGACCATAATGTGACCTACAGCGTGTGCTATCGGGAAGGAGGACTCCATGGAAGCAGTTTCAGGAGCATCGAGGTGTCCTGCTGTAAGACCATTCTCCCCCGCAGCGTGGACTACATCTGCATTTCAGCAGCTAATAGCGTGGGCAGGACCCAAGCAGCCAACATCAGCTTAGAGCGCTCAGGTATGGTTTTCTCTTGAGTGGATTTGCACTAGTATTCCCTACTTCTTATTTCTGTAGCGCTACTGGGGGTATACGGTGCTGCACAGTGGTCATAAGCATTCAGATAAAGTATATCCCTGGCCCTAACAGTTTACACTTGCAAGTGGGTACCTGAGGGAACGAGAAAGTTGCCCAGTATCACAGGAGTGTCAGTAGCAGAAGCGATATTTGAATTCTGACCTCCCTGGTTCTCAGCCCACTTCCTGTCCCTGCCGCACCTGCTTGCTCTCTCTGGCACATAGACTCCTGCGCTAGAGCTGCTGCAGCCTCTCAGGAGCCTAGAGCTGTGGGGCTTTTTCACAAGAGCCCCAAAAGTAGCATTTCAAAGGCGACATGACGAGGGTTCCAGCCAGGTGTCAGACGATGGGGTAGAGCAGGAGGGTACCTGGCACAGGGTAATGAAGGCTAAGGGGAGTGCTTTCTCTGATAGATTTCCTGCTGCCTGAAAGGGTCACAGTGAAGAGGACGCGCATCGGTCTCCGGGTTTCATGGATCCCTAGTAGGAAGCAGTCCCAGGATGTACAGGAGTATGTGGTGCAGTGGAGCGAAGCATCCAGCAGCAGTGCAGCCATGATACGCTGGAAACGTCTCCTGCCAAGCAATTGCAGTGTCTTACTGACTGGTGAGCAGAATGTCCTCCTGCCCCACTCCCCACTGAGGGTGCGTATCTAACTCTAGAGAAGATGTCCGATCTCCAGGAACAAGCAGGAATGAGTCTTCACATATGGGTACGTCGGTACCGACGGAGCCTGCGAGGGAACGCTCCCCAGCATCCAATCAGAAAGCTTTTGGGAGCATCCCTCAGCGCCTGCGTGCTGCCTTCCCGCCTTTCCAACTGTCTCTCCTCAGTTTTCGTTTTTCCGCGGAGCCGGCAGGACGTCCTCCTGTCACCGCAGAAAATTTTTTCTTTTTTAATTCTTTAATTCTTGTTTTCCTGTGGTCGCGGCTGTCTCCCCGCCTCCAACGGTAACGCCGGTGTTTTTTTCTTTTCTTTTTATTCATTCCAGGGAATTTTTTTCCCTCAGTTTCACTTTTATTTTTTTGGGCCTTCAGGCCTCTCCATTATGGAGCCGCCTCCTTCTTTTCCTAAGAAGTGCCTTAACTGCGGCAGTACAGTATTATTTTTAGACTCCAAGTCCTGGTGTCTAAACTGTTTGGGTCCTGACCTTCCGGAGCCATTAGGCTACCATATTAGGAGAAGAGATTTCCCTTTTCGAGTTTTCCTCGATACCGAGTTCCCTTCCAATGGCGGGGCACCGACCAGTTCTTCTTCTCTACAGGATCAGGTAACCCACAAACAGTCTGTTCAGACTAGCCAATCCTTGAGTGGTAGGTCTCATGCACAGCATGATGACGGCTCCGGCCTTTCCCTCAAGGATCCATTGGCTTCAAAACCCCGGCGGGAGTCTTCGGTCTCCAAAGCCTTTCAGGGGTTTCAGGTTGTTCCTGAGGCTCACCCCTCACAGAACATACCTGAGCCATGCTCGGTGGTGGCATCCGCTTCGAGCGGTACCGATACCCCGGCATCGGCACTGGTGTTGAGTGATCCACTCTTCCCCAGGGATCGTCATCTGGTTTCCTCGGTACCTTCGGGACCGCTCGATACATCCCAGATTGACTTTCCGGTATCAGTATCACCGCTGATACTACCACCGACGTCAGTACCTTCCAGACATGCATCGATAGACTCGCTTCCTTCGATGCCGAGTCTGGAATCGATCTCCAGTCTGGAAGACTGGGTACCGACACACCTCGGATCCGATGCTTATCGATTCCGGATGCTTGGTACCGAGGGTAATTACCAGAGGTCTTCGGTTTCCTCGGTACCACTTGAGCAGCCTCCGATGACTGCTTCGGTGTCTGTATCGTCTTCGATTCCGGCAGGGCTGCCGGTATCGGTATCGGTACCAATACCTACAGCATCGGGGTCAGTTCTTTCCACACCACATTCACTCCTTTCTATACCTAGTTTGGCGTCAATACCTGGCATGGACGATGCAGTACTGACTGTCTCACGTCATGACCTCCAGTACCAGCATCCACTCCTTAGGCCTACATTCTCAAGTGCCTACTCCGGTGCCCAGGGTAATTCTTCAGATCTAGCCTGTCCAGGGATGGTTTCTGTGGGAGATCCTTCTTTTCAGAATTTTCTCCGGGACATAGCAACATCCCTTGCTATTCCTACCCCTGGCTATGATCCTACTCAAAGCTCTCTTTGTTCTGGAGAAAAGGAGAATATCATGCTTCCTTTACATCATTCCTTGCAGGATCTTCTTCTACGAATGTGGGAAGCACCTTTAAGGGTTTCCTCACCTTCTAGAGCAACTGATCTTCTGTATCAGGTGCCCCCCTCTCCGGGGTTTCAGAAGTCTCAACTTCCCCATCATTCTATTGTAGTGGAATCAGCAATGAGGAAGGTAAAAAGCAAGAAGAAGCATTCTTCTTACCCGCCAGGTCGTGAATCTAGGACACTAGATGCCTTTGGACGTCAAACCTTCCAAACATCTATGCTGGCAACAAGGATTCTCTCATATATTTTTTATATGAGTCTATCCCTGCAGGAGGTCACAAAGAAATTATCTCTTTTGACTCCATTTTTATCAGAGCCCAAGGCTGCAGACTATTCCTTGCTTCTTAGTCATAGCCAAAATATCTCTTGGTTTCTTTCTCGTGCTTCCCTAGACTCTTATGAGTCTGTTAGCAGAACCTCTGCTATAGCCATAGGGGCATGACGTAGAGCCTGGCTCCAAGCTTCAGACTTAAACAAATGGGCACAACAAAAACTGGGTAATACTCCTTGCACTGGAGAAAATCTCTTCAATAAGGAGTCTTTACATCAGGTCGCTCAGTGGTCCACTGACTTCCCTGTTTCTGAAGGCTATCCTAAGCCTTCTCCTTCCCCAGTAGGTAGGAAATGCCCTACCAAACCTTCTTTCCCTAGGAAAAGAAGGTTTCATTCTTCTCCTGCCCATCATACAGATGTTCCCATAGGGTCCTGAAGTTTACAACCTACAGTTGACTTCTTCTCAATAGAAGTTTTTTCACTGTTTTTTCCTTCAAAACTCTACACATGGATCCCTTTCCTCAGGACATCCTTTTCCTCCTAAAAATGCTGAGCTGTCAGGATATTCATGTCTATGGGTCACAGGTTTCTCCTCCTCTTCCCACCAAGAATAGAAGTTAACAACTATCCCATGATAGTTTCTGTTCCAACATGAATATTTTCCTTCCTCAGACTTACCATATGGTAAGTCACCCTTCAGCTCCTGTTTCTCTATCCTCTCATCCAGGTTTTCCCCTGATTGAGTGGTACCTTAAAACTGCAGGGCTTCTCTAGCCTTTCTTTCCAGTGTGGAGTTTTTTCTCTCGAATAAACTCTCTTCTTTTCTCTGGGCAGCTCATCAGACAGGGACAGGAATTTCTCCTCTTATTCTGTCTGTTCTCTCTGTTTTACACAGAAAAATTCTCTCTGCTGTCTTATTCAGCAGCTGCCCATGCAGGAGTTCCAGTGATTGGATTACTGGTACTTTTCCACAAGTTTCCAGTCTGTCTTCCACTCCTTCCTGTCTGGCCTTAGTAGTGATTCCAAGATAGTGTGCTTTCATCTATCTTGGATAGTCCTAATCACTTCAGGCTTATCACACTATCTTCTTTTCTTGCCATCTCCACTTTCTTTGGATTTGGCAGCATAGTTGACATACAGCCAGTTTTATTTCCCAATTCTCCTGCATAATGCTCTCTGCAATCTTACAGAGAAGCTTTCTACTATGGGCCCTTGCTAGAGAGCATGGGTTTTTGTCTCTGATGACTATCCTATATGGTTGGGAAAGGCTCCCTCAGTCATTTTCCATGACTGTGAGGGTTCTTCACACCCTATTATCTCCTGTTATAATACAGGACCTCAGCCTTTTCTACGTGAACGTCAAAAGAGTTCTCCAATTCCTACAAGGACTATGCTCTTTTTTCCTTGCAGCTTGTCCTCATGGTATCCTACTCCTTCATGGACAGCACATATTTTACTAATAACGCATGATACCCCTTTGTGGCCCTCCATTGGGTCAACCTGGTATCTCATCCTATGCGTTTTCTGTCCATTTACCATGCGAGAGTTCTACAGCACTCAGGACTTGCTGTTTACAGACTGATATTATCCTCTGTTTTTTTCACGCAACCATCCTGGTTATTTCACTGGATAGCATTCCTGCACCATCTTAGCCAGGGGGAATAGATTCTCTATATATCTTCTCAAGTAGGTTCCACCTTCTTGTTATTAGATGAATCTTTCTCCTTCACATCTCCCATGTGAATGTTCTTATGGGCATATCTCTATCTGCTTAGTTGCAGACATTTATCTTTAGATATATATATTCATGTATGTATATCTCTCTATATACTTCTCTATAGATACATATGTCTGTAAGCTGCGTGTGCATATGTTATGCCCCTCCAGATCTCAATATATATATATATGTATCTGTCGAGATGCTTCCTTATAGGTAGATATGTATTTACATACTTATCTCTCTAACTGTCTATGTTTATAAAGGTTTTACCTTCCTAAGGGTTCCAGACAGTGGGCTTGCATATGTTCATACTGTCCCTCAGTATGTCTGGAGTTTTATGCACACAACCACTACTGTGGTACTTACAGCTCCTACCTTAACCCTAGGTTTAGGTATCCCTGAAGCTCCATGCTTCAATATCTTTCCTATCTCTCACCAGCTAGGAAAGACAGGGTGGATCTTCAGTACATCTGAGGTTTCAGCCCTTCAGACATCTGTCCTCCTTGGGAATACGGGCTGTTTCCCATACCCCTTCTTCCCTCCAGGACTGGGCTAGTTGTCCAAATCGGTCAGTCTTCCTCTTTTGCTCCTAAATGTTAAGAACTCGGTAGCCAAAAGAGTTCCAGCTTTTTTCATAAAGCTTTCCACTAAAGACCTGCCGTTTTTATACTACCCCAGGTGACACCTGTCACCTGTCAATTCCAGATTTGGACCTTCACTCCGTGAAGTCACCTTGAAGATTCCTCTACTGAATCTCCAGTAGACTCCATCAGCCTCTCTACTTCCTGCAGTCCAGTAGGTGAGGTCCATATTGTAATTGTTCATTCAATATTTTTCATGATAATTATCATACATACCAAGGACTCCTTACTTGTAGTCCTTAGGTTAGCTGTTTTTCCTACAGCTCCTCTTTTTTTCAACTCCTACCCACCATCCCTCATGGGATGCCAGAGATCCATGTGTGGGAAGTGCAGTCCTGTCCCAAGGACACGCATTTTATGGGATCTTCACCTGGCATCTACAGCTAGGGAGTCCCCATATGTGAAGACTCATTCCTGCTTGTTCCTGGAGATAGCACAGTTACTTACCTGTAACAGGTGATCTCTGGGAACAGCAGGAATAAGTCTTCACAACCCACCCACCTCCCCTAGGAGTTGTATCTCTCTATCTATCTTCCTTTCCTCTTTCTCTCTCTCTTTGTCTCAGCTATAAAACTCAACTGAGGAGAGACAGTTGGAAAGGCGGGAAGGCAGCACGCAGGCGCTGAGGGATGCTCCCAAAAGCTTTCTGATTGGACGCTGGGGAGCGTTCCCGCGCAGGCTCCGTCGGTACCGACGTACCCATATGTGAAGACTTATTTCTGCTGTTCCCAGAGATCACCTGTTACAGGTAAGTAACTGTGCTTTCCAGCGGCATCCAGGAAGGGCCTGTGGGCAGAGCTGCTCATGCCGCTTTTCTCTTCTAGATGACTTCCTGTCCCAGATCCCGTATCTCATTTCTGTCTATGGACTCTATCCTCATGGGTACGCAGGGCCAGCCACTGCTTTGGCTTACTTTCAAGAAGGAGGTAAGGAGCAGTGTTTGTTTGTTGGGTTAACTGGCTGGGCTGTGGACAGGGGGAGAGTGAGTGTTAGGTAGCTAATTTTGGCTTTGGGTGGGGGAAGAGGAGTGGCTATGATCTAGACAGTGGGTGACATTTTGCATGTAATTGCTTTTCCATATACTGAGGCCTAATTGCCCCCTCCCCCCCTCCAATTGCATGGGCTACTGCAGTCCAGTTGATGAGACCTTGAGTTATGCCCTTTATGGCCCATTCACTGTCCTACCTGATTCTGATCCATGAATGCAATCCCACCCCACCCCACTGTTACTTCCCTTTATCCGTGCTCCAAATCCACCCCCCCCTTATCTTCTGTCCCCGTTATTTTTGGTGTAAACCATTGCAGCATTATTATGATCAGCTGTATATCTGATCCAGTAAACAGTAAGAGAAACTTTGAGTGACACGCTATCATCTCTTTCATGTGTGTGTGTGTCTGACCAATCCTCAGTGCCATCTGTGGGACCAGACATCACCGTTCAAAATGTGTCTCCAAGTACCGTGCTGGTGATCTGGGATGAAATTCCATTAGAGCATCAGAGGGGCTTTATTACTCACTACTCTATCTACACTAAGAGGAGTGCCGGCTCTGCTCAGACACTGAAATCGGAGAATGGTGACTATCCTTTTGCCTCTGTTCACTGTCGCTCATGAGAACACCCTTCAAACCTTGCTTAACATGCTAACGCTATGGGCTTCCCAGGCAGAGGCATTTTTCAGAAAGGGTGGTGGGGATGTGGATGCTAAAATCTTAACAGACTTGAAGGAAATCTATGCAGCACCCAAAAGGCAGGCAGAGCTCTGGAGTCTCAATGCTTGGATGAGACGATGGTGCAAGGATGAGGGTTTTGGATTTGTTAGGAACTGGGGAACATTCTGGGGAAAGGAGGGGCTCTTCCGAAGGGATGGGCTTCACCTTAACCAGGATGGAACCGGGCTGCTGACATTAACCTTTAAAAAGGAGAGAGAGCAGCTTTTAAACTAGATAATAGGGGAGAGCCGACAGTGGCCCAAGAGCACATGGTTCGGAACAGTGTATTCTTGAAGGATACTACCAAAAGAATGAAAGTAGGGCATATCAGCAGAGAGGTTCCAATAAAGACAAAAGTAGCCCAAATGCCCTTGAGTACAGAGAAGACAGAGCTTAAAGATGCAAATTGCCCTTGCCTACAGATAAACCAGATTAATATGAATAAAATACAGTCTCTCAAATGCTTGCATGCCAATGCTAGAAGTCTAAAAAATAAGATGGGAGAGTTAGAATATATAGCACTAAATGAGAGGTTAGATATGATTGGTATTTCAGAGACATGGTGGAAGGACGACAACCAGTGGGACACTGATACCTGGGTACAAACTGGTGGAGGAGTTGTGCTCTGTTAGAGAGGGTATTGAGTCACAAAGGATTAAATTTTTACAGAAAACAAAATTCGCTGTAGAATCTCTATGGATTAAAATTCCATGTAAAAAGGGGAACGCGATGACAGTGAGGGGTGTACTATTGACCGCCTGGCCAGAATGAACAAATGGATGATGAAATGCTTAAAGAAATCAGGAAAGCAAACAAAAGTTACAGAACGGTAGTAATAATCTAAAGATTCTAAAGAATGGTAATAAGATTCTAAAGAGCGCGGTATAAAAAAGACAAGTAAGTAAATAAATAAATAAAATAATAATGGGTGATTTTGATTACTCCGGTATTGACTGGGTCAGTGTCATGGCAGGACATGCTAGGAAGATAAAGTTCCTCGATGAAAGAAATTACTGCTTCTTGGAGCAGCTGGTTCATGAACCGACCAGAGGGGAAGCCATTTTGGACCTCGTTCTTAGTGGAACACAAGATCTGGTGCAAGAGATAAGGGTGTTGGGGCCACTTGGCAATAATGATCACAGCATGATCGCGTTTGGTTTAATAAATGGAGGAAGTCAGCAAAGAAATCCACAGTACTACCTTTTAACTTTCAAAAGGGTGACTATGATAAAATGAGGAAAATAGTTAAGAAAAAAACTAAAAGGAGCAATTGCAAAGGTTAACGATTTACATCAAATATGGCTGTTTAAAAATACTATCTTGGAAGCCCAGACCAGCTGTATTCCACGCTTAGAAACGTGGAAGGAAGTCCAAAAAATTGCCAGTATGGTTTAAAGGTGAGGTCAGAGAGGCTATTTTTGCCAAAACATCTTTCAGAAAATGGAAAAAGGAGCCAAATGGCGAAAACTGGAAATAACATAAGCACTGGCAAGTTAAATGCAAGGCATTGATAAGTCAGGCAAAGAGAATTTGAGAAGAAGCTTGTAGTGGAAGCAAGAACACGTAATAGACTTTTTCAAGTATATTCGTAGCAAACCTGTGAGTCAGTTGGACCATTAGATGATAGAGGGGTGCTAAGAGGGGACAAGGCCATAGTGGAGAGACTAAATAAATTCTTTGCTTCAGTCTTTACTGAGGAAGATGTAGGGATGTTGCCCATGACTGAAATGGTATTTAAAGGTGATGCTGCAGAAGAATTGAAAGAAATATTGATATACTGGGAAGATGTGTTACAACTATTTGATAAACTGAAGAGCAGCAAATCACCTGGACCGGATGGTATACATCCAAGGGTGTTGAAAGAACTGAAATATGAGATTGCAGACCTGCTATTAGTAATCTGTGAACTATCATTGAAATCATCTGTAATACCTGAAGATTGGAGGATGGCCAATGTAACACCAACTTTTAAAAAGGGTTCCAGGGGTGATCCAGGAAACTACAAACTGGTGAGCATGACGTTGATACTGGGGGAAAATGGTAGAAACCATTATAAAGAACAAAATTACTGAACATGTAGATAGTCATGGTTTACTGGGAGAAAGCCAACATGGCTTTAGCCAAGGAAGGACTTGTCTTACTAATCTTGTATGTTTTTTTTTGAAGGTGTGAATAAACAGGTAGACAAAAGGTGAGTTGGTTGATACAATGAATCTGGATTTTCAAAAAGTCTTTCACAAGGTCCCTCATGAGAGATTCTTGGCGAAAATAAAAAGTCATGAGATAGGAGGCAGTGTTCTATTGTGGATCAGGAACTGGTTAAAAGATAGAAAGCAAAGGGTAGGGCTAAATGGCCAATTTTCCCAATGGAGAAAAGTGAATAGTGGAGTACCGCAGGGATCTGTGCTGTGTCCACTGCTTTTTGAGATATTCATAAATGACCTGGAAATGGGAATCAAATTGCAGATGACAAAACATTATTTAAAGTTGTTAAAAGCCCATGAGGATTGTGAAAAATTGCAAGAGGATCTTGATAAATTGGAAGACTGGGCATCCAAATGGCAAATTAAATTTAATGTGGACAAGTGCAAAGTTATGCACCTAGGGAAGAACAACCCAAACTATGGTCACACTATGCAAGGTTGCACATTAGGAACCACCACCCAGGAAAGAGATTTAGGCGTCATTGTGGATAACATGTTGAAGCCATCTGCCCAGTGTGCAATGGCGGACAAGAGCAAATATAATGCTACTTTTACTAAGGAAAGGAATGGAGAATAAAACAAGGATATTATAATGCATCTGTATAGTTCCATGGTGAGACCGCACCTTGAATATTGTGTGTGATTCTGGTCGCCATATCTTAAAAAGAATATAGCATTATTAGAAAAGGTTCAGAGAAGAGCCACCAAAATGGTAAAGGGGATGGAAGGATACCTCCTATGAAGAGAGGCTAAAAAGGTTAGGGCTCTTCAGCCTGGAAAAGAGACGGCTGAGGAGATATGATAGAGGTCTGTAAATTAATGAATAGAATGGAACGGGTAAACGTAGATCGATTGTTTACATCATCAGAATATAGAAAGACTAGGGGACATGTATTGAAGCTACAGGGTAACCTATAATAAGAGAAAGTATTATCTCCAGGAACAAGCAGGAATGTAGTCTTCACATATGGCTGACATCGGCACCGGCGAAGCCCGTGCGGAAACGCTCCCCAGCATCCTATAGGAAAGCTTTTGGGAGCATCCCACTGCGCCTGCGCTGCTGCCTTCCCGCCTTTCCAACTCTCCCTCTTCAGTTTTTTGTTTTCTGCGGAGCTGACAGGGAGCATTTCCTGTCACTGCATTAAATCTTTTTCTTTTGTGGTGCGTCTGCCTTCCTGTCGACGCCAGCACCGGTATCTTTCGTGTCTTTTTATTTCTTCTATTTTCTGTTTTAAAAAAAAAAAAAGGGGGGGGGGTTCTTGGAGAGTCTCTTCCCTCTAGGTCAGGGGTCTCAAACACACGGCCCGCGAGAGAACGTTGTGCGGCCCGCGACGGAGGGAAACAAAAAAGCCTTGCTTCTGCTTCTGCTACTGCCGTTGCCGCCGTGGCAGCGGCAGAATCGACTGTCAATTTTTTTTTTTTTTTAAACTGGCTTCTGCTGCTCAAGCAGCAAAATCAGCTGTCCTGCGGCCCCTTCCTCTCTGCCCGGAGATCCCTCAGTGTGCTCCATCAGCGGGTGCTTTTCAAGCCGCGAAGAGAGTATTCCCCTCTCGCGAGGCTTGAAAAGCGAATAGGCTTAAGCCGCGCGAGAGGGAAATACTCTCTTCGCGGCTTAAAAAGCACGCCGCTGATGAAGCACATTCAGGGCTCTCCGTGCAGAGGGGAAGGGGCCGCGGGACAGCTGATTTTCTGCTGCAGCAGCAGAAGCCAGGTGTTTTTTTAATTACCGGGGGGGATGGGGGGGGTAGGACTGGAAATGGGCTATTGGCAGGGGGGGATATGACTGGAAATGGGCTATTGGCAGGGGGGGTGTAGGACTGGAAATGGGCTATTGGCAGGGGGGGGAGGTTATGACTGGAAATGGGCTATTGGCAGGGCGGGGTGTAGGACTGGAAATGGGCTATTGGCAGGGGGGGTTATGACTGGAAATGGGCTATTGGCAGGGGGGGGGTGTAGGACTGGAAATGGGCTATTGGCAAGGGGGGGTTATGACTGGAAATGGGCTATTGGCAGGGGGGGTTATGACTGGAAATGGGCAGGTGGGGGTTAGGAAGGACTGGAAGTGGGCTGATGGGGGGAGTTAGGACTGGTAATGAGCTATGGAGGGGCTGACTGAAATGGGGTAATGGGGGTTAGGGCTGGAAGTGGGCTATTGGCAGGGGGGGGTTATGACTGGAAATGGGCTATTGGCAGGGCGGGGTGTAGGACTGGAAATGGGCTATTGGCAGGGGGGGTTATGACTGGAAATGGGCTATTGGCAGGGGGGGGGGTGTAGGACTGGAAATGGGCTATTGGCAGGGGGGGTTATGACTGGAAATGGGCTATTGGCAGGGAGGGGGGTTA
The DNA here is from genome assembly GCA_033557465.1 of Ichthyophis bannanicus. NCBI lineage: Eukaryota > Metazoa > Chordata > Amphibia > Gymnophiona > Ichthyophiidae > Ichthyophis > Ichthyophis bannanicus. The sequence continues at coordinate 103,597,736 of CM066051.1, read as the reverse complement.
TGACTGGAAATGGGCTATTGGCAGGGAGGGGGGTTAAAACAGGAAATGGGCTATATGCAGGGGGGGGGGAATGACTGCAAATGGGCTAGTGGAAGGGGTGGTGTGGGACTGGAAATGGGCAATTGCCAGAGGGGGTGTTATGACTGGAAATGGGCTATTGGCAGGGCGGGGTGTAGGACTGGAAATGGGCTATTGGCAGGGGGGTGTAGGACTGGAAATGGGCTATTGGCAGGGGGGTTATGACTGGAAATGGGCTATTGGCAGGGGGGGTTATGACTGGAAATGGGCTATTGGCAGGGGGGGTGTAGGACTGGAAATGGGCTATTGGCAGGGGGGGGTTATGACTGCAAATGGGCTATTGGCAGGGGGGTTATGACTGGAAATGGGCTATTGGCAGGGGGGTTATGACTGGTAATGGGCTATGGTGGGGGCTAGGACTGGAAATGGGCAGGTGGGGGTTAGGAAGGACTGGAAGTGGGCTGATGGGGGGAGTTAGGACTGGTAATGAGCTATGGAGGGGCTGACTGAAATGGGGTAATGGGGGTTAGGGCTGAAAGTGGGCTATTGGCAGGGGGGGGTTATGACTGGTAATGGGCTATGGTGGGGGCTAGGACTGGAAATGGGCAGATGGGGGTTAGGACTGGAGGTGGGCTGATTGGGGGGTTAGGACTGGAGGTGGGCTGATTGGGGGGTTAGGACTGGTAATGGCCTATGAGGGGAGGTAAGACTGAAAATAGGGTGATGGATAAGACTGCAAGTGGGCTATGGGGGGGACTAGGACTGGTAATGGGCTATGGGGGGGGTAAGACTGAAAATGGGGTGATGGGGGTAAAACTGGAAGTGCGCTATGGGGAGGTTAGGACTGGTAATCGGCTATGGGGGGTCTAGGACTGGTAATGGGCTGGGGGGGTTGCTAGGACTGGAAATGGGCTGAGTGGAAGGAGGGCTTGAACTGCAAATGGCTGATGGGGAGGGGGGCTTGGAATGGAAATGGGCTGTGAGGGGAGGGAGCTAGGATTGGAAATGGGCTGATGGGGGGCTAGGATTGGAAATGGGCTGATGCAGGGACTAGAAGGGAGCGGATGCTGGGTGGGGCTGGAACTAGAAGGGAGCTGATGTTGGGGGAGGATTAGAATGGGATGGAGCTGGGAAAGTGAAATGGAGAGGGGAAAAATATTTTGTCTGGGAGAGAAGACAAATCTACAATTGGCCAGGTATTGGGAGAGTAAGTGGGGATTGAGGATGGAGGGGTAAAATTTGAGTGGATGAAATAGGAATGAGGAAAGAGAAAAAGGAGAAAGATTAGTATGTTAAAGCAGATGTAGAGAGAGAATGGAAAAAAAACTAGGAGAGAAGAAAGGGCAAATGGACAGCAGACGATGGAGAGTTAGCAGAAGACATGAAGAAACCAGAAGAAAGTGGCTGGAACAATTGCAACTGAAAAAAATGCACAAAAGGTAGAAAAATATCTCTTTATTTTGAATTTATTAACTGGAATATGTCAGCTCTGGGAAATGTGCATCATTAATGTTTGCGCTTTGTTTAGTACAAGAGGAAATTAATTTATGGTTTTATTTCTACAGTGTTGTTGTACATTCCAAGTTTGGCTTTTGGGGTTCCCAGTTTAATTATTGTCTTCCTGTTTCTAAATCTTTTAGTCTTTTTTTATCCATACTCATTAAAGAGGCATGTTTACTAAAAGTTAGTGTATGGTAACATTATGCAAATATTTATGCAAATGAGGTCCCTTATGCAAATGAGGCCCCGCGTCTTATGCGGCCCCCGGGTTACTTTACAAGTCCTCATTTGGCCCTCAAAGCAATTTGAGTTTGAGACCCCTGCTCTAGGTGCTTAGGCGTCATTTTGGGCCTTAGGCCCCTTTCTTCCTCAGAATGGAGAAACCAACCAGTGGTTTTAAGAAGTGTTCCAAATGTGGCAGTACCATTGCTGCTACTGACACCCATGACTGGTGTCTTAAATGTTTGGGACCAGACCATTCACCATTGGAATGTCTCCTTTGCAGAAAGATGACAAAGAGGGGCCTGCAGAGTAGAGCTGCGAAACTTAGCACCCTTTTTGCCTCTGATGCAATGTCGGTGGCATCAACATCGTCCAGGGCTTCATCTTCCTCCCATGGATCTTGGGTAACAAAACCCTCCGTCCTCAAAGGGTAGATCTCCTTCTAAGCATCGAGCTGTTTTAAGCATTGCCCTAGAGGAGAATACACCAGCCAAACATCCCCTGCGGGGTGTCTCCAAAGCATTATCGGGGTCCCAAGATGTTCCCGGGGTGTCCACCTCTGGAGAGCTCTTGGTGCTGTGTTCTGGGGTCGTGGCCTGCTGTTCAGGTATCGATACCCAGGCATTGGCTGGCTCCATGGATCAATGTATCCTAGCCATTGAGTGGAATCTTGCGGCATTGCTGGCGGCTTTGGTACTGCTAAAGGTATTGGTATCGACCATTGCGCCACTCTCCACGCTACCACCTATGCCGGACCTGGAGTTAGTGCCCGGCATTGAGGGTCTGGTACAGAGGCATGCCGATTTCGATCGATACCATCGTCGGGCTAGGCGGGAGCACCCGGCCCGTCGATACTTCGAGTCGTCTGATTCTGATTCTTCCAATGAATCAATCGATACCGGAGAGGCTCTTCCGGAAGATCCTTCTCCTTCCCCACAACGCCGGATGTCTCTGCCGGAAGACGTCTTTTCAAGACTTTATACGGGATGTGGCTCAGGGCCTCTCGATTACAGTGACATCCAAGAAGGAACCGAGAGCTGAAGAACTTGAAATTCTTCAGTATCCGGCAGCCCCTAAGGAGGCTGCGACCCTACCCATTCATTGGATATTGCAAGACCTCATGCTTAGGATGTGGGAAATACCTTTAACAGTGTGTCCACATTCTCGAAGACTCAATACCATGTACTGGGTACCGCTGTGCCCCGGTTTCCAGGCGACGCAGTTACCACACCATTCTATGGTTGGTTAATCAGCAATGCATCAAATTAAAAGTGCTAAGACACATTCATCTAATCCCCCGGGCAGTGAGGTGAGAACTCTCGATGCCTTTGGCGGTCGATGCTTTCAGGCCTCCATGTTGTCGGCCAGAATAAGTTCATACCATAGTAACATAGTAGATGACGGCAGATAAAGACCAGCATGGTCCATCTAGTCTGCCCAGCAAGATGGCAAGAGTAGGTGCACCTGTCGCTCTGTGCAGGCCACCCCTCCCCATATCTTTGTTTAGGGGTGAACCCACCACTCCTTGTAGGACACCCCTATTTGTTGAGATGTTAGATGGTTCAGAAGTTGTATGTTTCAGTTTATTTTGTAATTTTATCCTGTTGCTGTAAAGGGATCCACTGTGTTTGTCCCATGCCGTTTTGAATTCCGTCACTGTTTGCCCTCACCACTTCCATCGGGAGGGCATTCCAATCATCCACCACCCTTTCAGTGAAAAAATATTTCCTGACATTGCCTTTCAATTTGCCACCTTGCAGCTTCATGTTTTGCCCTCTAGTTTTACAGCTTCCCCGTCTTTGGAAGAGGTTGGTTTGTTCATCATTACTCTAAGTATTTAAAGGCCTGAATCATATCTTCCCTGTCCCTCCTCTCTTCCAAAGTGTACATATTTAGGTCTTCAAGTCTCTTCTGATACGGCTTCTGACGTAGGCTCCAAATCATTTTGGTCGCCTTCCTCTGAACAGTTTTCAGTCTTTTTACATCTTTTGCAAGATATGGTCTCCAAAACTGATCAGTATTCCAAGGGAGGCCTCACCAGTGACTTGTACAGTGGCATAAGTACCTCTTCCTTTCTGCTGGTAATCCCTCTTTGTATGCAGCCCAATATCCTCCTGGCTTTTGCCACTGCCTTGTCGCACTGTTTTGCCACCTTGAGATCAGCAGAGATAATCACACCAAGGTCTTTCTCCTGAACCATGGACACCAACCTCTCGCCCCCTATCGCGTACATTTCCCTTGGGTTTCTGCTACCCAAGTGCATGACACTGCACTTTTTCGCATTAAATCGTAGTTGTCAAGCATTAGTCCATTCTTCCAGCTTACTCTACATACTCTACATGGGTATGTTTCTTCGGGCGTGACTAAAGGTTTGGAACTAATGGCTCCTTTTCTCCCAGATGACAAGAGGGCTGATTTCCTGAATGTTCATGAATAGGGCAACGTTTGATTGTTTTGAGTATATTAGTAGGACTTCTGCTATTTCCATTGGTGCACATCTGATTGCTTGGTTACAAGCATCTGATTTAGAACAGTGGATGAAAGATAAGCTGGGGATTATTCCTTGCACAGGAGAAAACCTCTTCGGCAAGGATTGGCAAAACAAAGCTGCTCAGCTTGAGTCGGAGAATACCACTCTACAGGTTCTCTAGGACCACTGCCAACCCAGCTAAGAAAAAGACAGTAAAGAAGCCCTTTTTCAAGAAAAAGAAGAAGTTTTATCCTTCTTATACCCATGCGGTCCACTGTCCAGTCCATGCTTCCCAGAAGGGACAACAACCGAAGCAACAAAGGAAGGCTCAGGCCCCCAGAGCTCAACCAGCTCAGCAGACCCAGCCTCCACAAGGTCTTTGACTTCCTGCTAGAGAATTTAGCTATCCTACCCTTGGAAATTCCAGAGCCAGTCAACATCCCAGGCAGACTGTGTTACTTTGCCAAAAGAAGATGGCACCAGATAACATCAGAACATTGGACTCTCTCCATAGTGACAGAGGGGTACAAACTTCACTTCCAAAGTATGCCCCCTCCCTCCACTCCAAGAGAGTTCAGCTCCCGGCCCCCTCTTACCACTCTCTTGTGCCAGGAGAATCACCACCCTTCTCGTTCAGGGTGCGATAGAGGAAGTGCCACTTTCCCAACAAGGCCTGGGCTTCTACTCCCCCCTACTTCCTTATATCAAAGAAAACAGGAGGATACAGGCCCATTCTGGATCTCCGAAAATTAAACAAGTATCTGCTCCGAGAGAAATTCAAAATGATCTCGGAATACTTCTCCCTTACATCCAGAGTCAAGATTGGCTATGTTCTCTAGACCTAAAGGATGCATATACACACATCCTTATCCGCAAAGAACAGAAGAGGTTTCTTTGGTTTCTCTTTCAGGGAAGACATTACCAGTACAGAGTTCTACCCTTTGGCCTGGCTTCTGCCCCAAGAGTCTTCACAAAATGCATGGCAGTAGTAGCAGCATTTCTAAGAGCTCTAGTGTTATTTGTTTTCCCCTACTTAGACGACTGGCTCATCCGAGCATCGTCTGCTCCAGAGACCAGCTCTTTTCTCGACTGCACAATGCAGGTTCTTCAACATTTGGGGTTTGTAATAAATCTTCCAAAACCCCAACTCACCCCTTCTCAAACCATTGTGAGCTGTGACATGGCCCTCCAGAGGAAGATTCTTACTCTGATAGGCAAAGGAAATACACTAAGCAATCCAGTTAGATAGTGTTCTATTGGAGACTGGAAGTCCCAAATGAGAAGGATCAAAAGTAACAAAGAGTTGAGAGGACTTTCTATGTTGCTGTGTTCTCTGTAAGTAAAAGGCTAAAGCTCTTTTACAGTCCAAAGTATGGAGATTCCTTTCTGCATTCGATGCATGAAGCCTTGGAAAGAACACAGGTAGGTAGACCGCTTGGTTTAGATGAAAGGGCGAGACCACCTTTGGCATAAAGTGTGGATGAGTCCTAAGGACTACCTTGTCATGATGGAACCTTGTATACGGTGGATCAGCCACTAGTGCTTGCAATTCACTGATGCGACGTGCTGATGTGATTGCAATGAGAAAGATAACCTTCCAAGAAAGGAATTTCAAGAATGTAGTAGCTAAGGGTTCGAAAGATGGCTTCATGAGCTGACCAAGAACCAAATTTAAGTCCCATGCCACAGGAGGTGGCTTAATGGGAGGCTTAGTTAGCAGAAGGCCTCTCATAAATCTTACTATAAGAGGATGGGAGGAAATAGGCTGTCCATTGAGGGGCTTGAAGGAAACTGCAATAGCACTCAAATGGACCTTCACTGAGTTAGTCTTAAGTCCTGCATTGGATAAATGAAGGAGATACTCCAGTAATGATTCCAGAGGTATGGCAATGGGTTTAAGACCCTTCTGCGAACACCATACGGTAAACCTTTTCCACTTGAAAGCATAAGAGCGTCTTGTGGAAGGCTTCCTGGAAGCATAAAGAATATCCTCTACTTGCTGAGGGAGGTTAAGATCATGAAGATCTAGGCCTTCAGCAACCAAGCCCTCAGATGCAGAGACTGGGGATTGGGATGCCATAACATTCCGTCCTCCTGAGATAGGAGATCTGGAGCAGAACCTAACTCCAGGGAGGGAGCTTGAGAGAGATGTAGAAGCAGAGGGTACCACACTTGCCGTGGCCAAAATGGAGCTATGAGAATCATATGGCCTCTGTCTCTCTGAAGCTTGAACAGGGTTTTGGGAATCAGGGGAATGGGAGGAAAGGCATATAGGAAGTCTTGACCCCCATAAAGAAGGAAAGCATCCCTGGCCTGAGCCCCCTGAGCTGGAATTCTGGAACAGAACCTGGGAAGTTTGGCATTCCATGGACTTGCAAAGAGGTCTATGTCCGGGGTTCCCCAAATTTGAAAAATCTTGGCCACCTGGTCTGCATGCAGAGACCATTCGTGTGGAAGCAGAACTCGACTGAGTCTGTCTGCCCAAGAGTTTTGTATGCCCGGAAGATACACTGCCAGGAGATGAATCTGATGTTCTCTGGCGAGGGCCCATAGTCACAAAGCTTCATTGCAAAACGACAGAGAGCCTGTTCCCCCCTGCTTGTTCATGTAGAACATGGCTACTTGATTGTCCGTATGAATGAGGACTGTCTTGTAGCTGAGCAGGGTGTGGAACACTTGAAGAGCAAGAAAGATTGCTTTGAGCTCCAAGAGATTGATATGTAGATGAGTCTCCTGTGGAGACCAGGTGCCTTGGGTGGAGAGGTCTTGTAGATGAGCTCCCCAACCCATAGGAGAAGCATCTGTTTTAAGAGTTGCCTGGAGTAAGGGTTGTTGAAAAGGGGACCCCAGCAACAGGCTTAGAGTGGACTTCCACCACTGGAGGGACAAAATAAGGCGACTTGTGTTTGCTATTTTGTCTGCCAGGCATCCTGATGCCTGGGTCCATTGAGTGGACAAAGTCCACTGGGCTACCCTCATATGGAGGCGAGCATAGGGAACCATATGCACAGTAGATGCCATGTCGCCTAGTAGTTGTAGCATTTCTCGGGCAGTGAGGTGAGGCTTTAGCACTGCTTGAGAAGCTAGCTGCACCATGCAAAGGCAGCGGGCCTGGGGGAGATAGGCCCTTGCCTTTCTGGTATCCAGCAAAGCTCCTATGAACTCTAGAGATTGACTGGGAGTTAGACTGGATTTTGGGATGTTTATTACCAGACCCAAATACTGAAGGATACGCATTGTGCACGATAGAAAAGCCTTGGTCTCTGACTCTGTTGGGGCTCGAATGAGCCAGTCGTCTAAGTAGGGGAAGACGAATATCCCTAGATGGCGGAGAAATGCTGCTACCACAGCCATGCATTTCGTGAACACCCTTGATGCTGAGGCCAGGCCAAAAGAAAGAACCCTGTATTGGTAGTGCTTTCCTTGAAAAAGAAACCGAAGGAACCTTCTGTGAGTTGGATGGATGAGAACATGGGTGTACGCATCCTTGAGATCTAGAGAACAAAGCCAATCCTGACTCTGAAGGTATGGCAGCAGAGTTCCAAGAGAAATCATCTTGAATTTCTCTTTGACAAGGAATTTGTTCAATTCTCTGAGGTCCAGAATAGGTCTGTATCCCCCTGTTTTCTTTAGGATAAGTAAAACCCTGTTTTCTTTAGGATAAGTAAAACCCTGTACCCTGCTGATGGATTGGTACTTCTTCTATTGCCCCTTGGGCAAGAAGCATAGTGACCTCTTGATCTAACAGGTTGATGAGAGAGGTCGGAGAATTGAACTGCCTTATCATTGTGGGAGGGGGCATGCTCGAAAAATGAAGCTTGTACCCCTATTTTATTTAATTTAATTTAAAATTTAATTTAATTAACAGTTTCTTATATACCACACCTTCCAGTGATCAAGTGCGGTTTACATAGAACAACATTGAACAGGTCAATGGCTGTTTTTACAGTGAACATCTTAAAACTATAACAACTCATTTCATTACATGAAACAACTGGGAACTATGTACAAAAATCAACATTAGAACTAATTACAGTTGTAAGTAAGTCGTGCATGAATCATAATGTATATGTTTTAGTGTCTCAGATACTTGTCATATCCAATTTAGTTTAGGCAAACTGACATTGTGTTATCCTTTTCCTAGTTGGGAAGGTGAATTTGTTAATGGCCCGTAGTGTACTGTGAACAGGTGTGTTTTAAGTTTCTTGTGGAATTCCATGATTTCAAGTGGTGATCTCATTTCTTCCGGCAAGGCATTCCATAGAATAGGGGCTGCGTGGGAGAATGCTTTTTTGTTTGTCATCTTTTTGGCTTTTCTAAATTCCTTTGGGGTCCTTAATTTGTTTATACAATCTCTCCTTTGAAGGTTTTTAGTAGGTTCTTTAGTGATAAGGTTGTTTAGTGTGGATGGTGCTATGTTATTTAGGGTTTTGAAGGTTTTTATATAAGGGTTTTATATAGTATTCTACTTTGAATTGGAAGCCAGTGTAAGTTCGCTAAAATAGGTGTTATATGTTGGAATGGGGGGGGGCCTTCATGATGGTCCTGGCTGCTGCGTTTTGCGCTAGTTGTAGTCTTTTCAAGTTTAGCTTTGTTGCACCTAGTAGGGTTAAATTCGCGAAGTCGAAGTGGGGTGTAATTATAGCTTGTATTATTCTCTGGAAATCTTGTAGGTGCATTAGAGGGCGTAGTTGCTTTAATATTTTGAGTTTGACGTATACTTTCTTCGTTGTGTTTCTTATATGTGTGTCCATACTAAGGCGTGTGTCCAGTATTACACCTAGATAACGTACTTCAGTTTTTAATTTGATATCATTGTTTTGCAGGGTAATGTGTGTAGGGGGAACATACATTGGGCTTTTTGTTACAATTAGAGCCTCTGTTTTTGCGTGATTGATGTAGAGGTTATTTTCATTTAGCCAGGTGGTTATTTCATTAAAGCATTCTGTGAATAGTTGCAGAGGTATATTGGGAATCGTAAATGGGATATACATCATTATATCGTCCGCATATAGGTGGTAGTGGACGTTGAATTTTTTAAATATATTACTGACATGTTTTATGTAAATATTAAATAGGAGGGCTGACAGTGCCGAGCCTTGGGGGAGGCCTAGTTTCTGATTGTATGTCTTTGATGTAAGGTTACCAATTTGTACCGTTTGCGTTCTATTGCTTAGGTAAGAGGTGAACCAATTAAGCACTGTTGATTTTATTCCTATTTGCCTAAGTTTATTAAGCATTGTTGTATGGTGTACGCTGTCAAATGCCGCAGAAATGTCAATGAATAAGAGTAAGAAGGCTTGTTTGGTATTATCTATTCCTCTTACAAGTGTGTCTACAAGTACTGTTAAGAGTTCTCAACTCCATGACGTGGGCGAAACCCGTACTGTTGATCATCGAGGGGGGCTGCATTATCAATGTATTCCTGGGTCTGAATTTGCACCACCTTTTCAATTAGTTTTGCCATAAGCGGAATGCTTGAAATAGGTCTGTATGAATTGGGTGATGATTTATCAAGGGTAGAATTTTTTAGGATTGGGAGAATCTGTGCATGTTTTAATGTAAGAGGTAAATAACCATTTTTTAGCGAAAGATTGATTATAGGAAGGATGAAGGTGGAGAGGATTGGGAAAGAGTTCTTTATCCAAGCTACTGGACATGGGTCAAGGTGGGATGTTGTTGTATTAATGTTCGATATAATTTTGAGTGCATCTTTGGATATGGGGTGGAAATCAGACCATTCATCTATATAGTGGATTTGAGATGTGTATGTGGGTTTGGGTAAGAGTGGGTGGGGATCTTGGTTTTATTTATGTAATAGTTTGCCAAGGTCTGCGGAGAGATTTCTGTAAGGTCATTGCTGGAGTTATGGGTGTTGTTCGTTAGTTTTTGTACTATTGAGAATAATTCTCTTGGTCTGTTTATTGAATTAGCTAGGATAGTAGCATGATAATTTTTCTTGGCATTGTCTAATGCTTCCTTATACATATTGAGTTGTTTGTGGTATGAATCCTTGTTAACGGTGCTTTTACTTTTACGCCACTTGCTCTCAGTTTTCCTTAGCCTCTTTTCCATTTGTTTTAGTGTGTTATTAAACCAGGGAGCATTACCGACTTTGGAATGTGTTTTTCCTATTTTATGATGGAGAGTGTCCAATGCTCTGCTGTTATCTGCCCCCATCTGGGGGCAAAGTGACACAATCTTCCTGGAATGGTGGAAGGCTCTGGTCCAACGAGAGCCAGGAAGGCTAAGTTCTCTAGCTGAAAGTCAAAGGCCTTGTGGAGGCTGAGACTGCTGGGACAGCTGAGGCTTAGCAGTCTCTGCTTTTCTTTGTTTGGGTGGTTGCTGACCTTTCCTGACAAGCTGACCTGCAGATCGTCCCTTCTGAGAATAAGCAGGATAATATCTTTTGTTTTTAGAAAAGAATGGTTTCTTGGAAAGATTTCTTTCTAGCAGGATCAGCTGTGGACTTGGATAATCTATCCAAGGTGGAGTTGTCAGCATACAACTCATTGGCCTTTTCCTGCCAATCTTTACCAAACAGGTTCTCACCAGTACACGGGATATTTCCCAATTTGTCTTGTACCCAGCGCTCCAGATCAGATGCCTGGAGCCAAGCAATTCTACGTGCACCTATGGCAATGGCAGAGGTTCTGCTTATGCACTCAAGAGTCAAAAGCTGCACGGTTGACAAATTTAGAAACATTTTGGGCATGTTTGACCAATGTGAGAAAATCCTGCCTTCTATCCTCAGGAAGAAGAGGACTCAAAGCCTCTAAATCACCTGTGACCTCCTTCAGGAACATTCCCATGTATAGACTATAGGAACTGATCCTGGTAGAAAGCATGGAAGCTTGGAAGACAAGACGTCCAAAAGCATCCAGGGTTCTGCACTCACGTCCTGGAGGATTAGAGGCATGCCTCTTTGCACTCTTGATCCCTCTCATAGCTGATTCCACTACAATAGAGTGGTGAGGAAGCTGAGGTTTTTGGAAACCAGGACAAGGAGGGACTCGATACAGAGTATCCTGTCTACGAGAATGAGGAGAGGTGGTAAAGAGGTGTCTCCCACATTCTTAACATGAGATCATGCAAGATCTCATGGATGGGCAAGGTAGCTGCCTCCTTAGGCGTTTTGGGATATTGTAAAATTTCCAACTCCTTTGCTCTGGGCTCTGTTTCAGGAGCCACAGTAATGGACAGACCCCGAGCCACATCCCTGATAAAATCCTAGAAGGAAATATCCTCTGGAGGAGACATCCTGCGTTTAGGGGAGGAAGGCTCCTCTGGGAGAAGCATTCCTGCATCGACAGAACTGTCAGAATCCTCAGATTCTTCTGAGGACTCGAAGTACCGTCTGTCCGGATGCTCCTGAAGAGCCCGAAACCCGTACTGAAGTCGGTACCGGGAGTAATCGGTATCGGAGTATCGATACTGGAAGGCTTAGGATGACTGGGTACCGGCAATGCGGACACCGATGTCGATGCTTTCGGTACCGGTGCCGGAGTCGGAGCCGGCACCGGTTGAATTGTCTGACATGGTTCCGAGGGCGTCGATGCCGCAAGGAGAGCCTCCAGACTGCGCTCAATAGCTAGGACTCTCTGGACTATCAACGCTGCCGATGCCTGGATGTCGGTACCAGAGAAGATCGCCGGTACCCCAGAGCATGGCACCAGTATTTCTGCCAAGGTCGAGGCCTCGATAACGTCCTGGAGCCCCAATAATGCTTTGGAAGCCGAAGCCTCCCGCCGGGGCAGTTTTGCCGGTGCAGAATCCTCAAGGGCAACGCCAGAGGCATCTTGATGCTTAGAAGGAGATCTACCCTTTGAGGACTGGCTAGACTTATGTTTAGTTACCTGAGATCCACGGGAGGAAGACTAAGCCCTGGAAGACGTCGATGCCACCGAAGCTGCATCAGAGGGAAACAGGGTACTGAGCTTGGCAACTCGGTTCTGTCAACCTCTCTTGGACATCATGGCACAAGCCATACATTCCGAAATGGAAAGGTCAGGATCTAAACATTTCAGACACCACTCATGGGTGTCGGGGACGGAGATGGTATCGCCACACTTGGAAAAAATCCTGGGCCTAAAGCCCAAAATGCCACATGCACCTGGAAAAAATGGGGAAAAAAAAAAGTACTAAAATTTTTTTTTTTTTTTTTTTAGGAAAAGAAAGAAAAACCGGCGGTACCAGTAAAGCATCGAGGAAGGCAGACGCGACCACAAAAAAAGAAGGAAAATTTTCTGCGGTGACAGGAACACGACCTGCTGGCTCCACGGAAAACGAAGAACTGGAGAGAGGCAGTTGGGAAAGGCGGGAAGGCAGCACGCAGGCGCTGTGGAATGCTCCCAAAAGCTTTCTAATTGGACGCTGGGAAGCGTTCCCGCGCAGGCTCCATCGGTACCGATGATACCCATATGTGATGATTACATTCCTGCTTGTTCCTGGAGATAAGAAGTACCCATTCATCAACAGGGTACAGGGTTTTACTCCCCCTATTTCCTTATCCCAAAGAAAACAGGGGGACACAAACCTATTTTAGACCTCAGAGGATTGAACAAATACCTGTTCAAGGAGGAATTCAAGATGATTTCTCTGGGAACTCTGCTGCCATACCTTCAGAGTCAGGATTGGCTTTGTTCTCTAGATCTCAAGGATGCGTACACATGTTCTCATCCATCCAACTCACAGAAAGTTCCTTCGGTTCCTTTTTCAAGGAAAGCACTACCAATACAGGGTGCTTCCTTTTGGCCTGGCCTCTGCACCAAGGGTATTCACGAAATGCATGGCTGTAGTAACAGCATTTCTTCGCACTCTAGGAATATTCATCTTCCCTTACTTAGATGACTGGCTCATTCAAGCCCTATCAGAGTCAGAGGCCAGGATTTCTCTATCTTGCACAATGTGTATCCTTCAGTATTTGGGTCTGGTCATAAACATCCCAAAGTCCAGTCTAACTCCCACTCAGTCTTCAGAGTTCATAGGAGCTTTGCTGGATACCAGAAAAGCAAGAGCCTATCTTCTTCAGACCCGTTGCCTTCGCATGGTGCAGTTAGCTTCTCAAGCAGTGCTAAAGCCTCATCTCACTGCTCGAGAAATGCTACAACTACTAGGCCACATGGCATCCACAGTGCATGTGGTTCCTTATGCTCGCCTCCATGTGAGAGCAGCCCAGTGGACTTTATCTACTCTGTGTCTGTCGACGACATCTGTCGAGCAGCCACCTGGACCTCGGTTCATACCTTCACAGCCCATTACTGCTTGGACAAGGACTCCCGCCGGGATGCCTTGTTTGGTCAGGCTGTTCTCCAACACCTGTCCCATACCTAATCAACTCCTACCCACCATCCCTGGTTGGATGCCAGAGATCCATGGGGGGGAAGTGGAGCCCTTTCACAGGGACACACAACTTCTGGGGTCTCTCCCTGGCATCTAGAGCTAGGGAGTCCCCATATGTGAGGACTACATTCCTGCTTGTTCCTGGAGATAGCATAGTTACTCACCTTTAACAGGTGATCTCCAGGAACAGCAGGAATTTAGTCCTCACAACCCACCCACCTCCCCTAGGAGTTGTATTTCTCTATCTCTTTCCCGTTCACTCTCTCTCTTTTTGTCTCAGCTTTAAAGCTCAACTGGAGAGAGGCAGTTGGGAAAGAGGCGGGAAGGCAGTACGCAGGTGCTGTGGGATGCTCCCAAAAGCTTTCTAATTGGATGCTGGGGAGCATTCCGTGCAGGCTCCGTCGGTACGGACGATACCCATATGTGAGGACTAAATTCCTGCTGTTCCCGGAGATCACCTGTTACAGGTGAGTAACTAAGCTGTATTGACCCTTGGGCAAGAAGCATAGTGACCTCTTGATCTAAGAGGTTGATGAGAGAGGTCTGAGAATTTAACTGCCTTACCATTGTGGGAGGGGGCATGCACAAAAAGAGAAGCTTGTACCCCTCTTTTATGATGGAGAGTGTCCAATGTTCTGCTGTTATCTGCCCCCATCTGGGGGCAATGTGACACAACCTTCCTAGAATGATGGAAGGCTCTGGTCCATTGAGAGCCAGGAAGGCTAAGTTCTCTAGATGAAAGTCAAAGGCCTTGTGGAGGCTGAGACGGTTGAGGCTTAGCAGTCTTTGCTTTCCTTTGTTTAGGTGGTTGCTGACTCTTTCAGACAGATTGACCTGCAGAACGTCCCTGCTGGCAATAAGAGGGATAAAACCTCCTCTTCTTGGAGAAGAATGGTTTCTTGAAAGATTTCTTTCTTGCAGGATCAGCAGTAGCTTTGGCTAATATATCCAAAGTAGAGTTGTCAGCATCTAATTCATTGGCTTTCTCTTGCCAATTTTTGCCAAATAGATTCTCACCTGTACAAGGGATATTGCCCAGTTTGTCCTGCACCCAGAGCTCCAAATCAGATGCCTGGAGCCAGGCAATTCTACGTGCACCTATGCACTCAAAACAGTCAAAAGCTGCACGGTTGACAAACTTAGAAACATCCTGGGCATGTTTGACCAGTGTGAGAAAATCCTGCCTTCTATCCTCAGGAAGAAGAGGGCTCAAAACCTCTAAATCACCTGTGACTTCCTTAAGGAACATTCCCATATATAAAATATAGGAACTGATCCTGGCAGAAAGCATGGAAGCCTGGAAAGTACGACGTCCAAAGGCATCCAAAGTTCTACACTCACGTCCTGGAGGATTAGAGGCATGCCTCTTTGCACTCCTGATCCTTCTCATAGCTGATTCCACTACAATAGAGAGGTGAGGAAGCTGAGTCTTCTGGAAACCAGGACAAGGAGGGACTCGATACATGGCATCGAGTCTATGAGAGTGAGGAGAGGTGGTAAGAGGTGTTTCCCACATTCTTAGCATGAGATCATGTAAGATGTCATGGATAGGCAAAGTAGCCGCCTCTTTAGGAGCCTTGGGATATTGTAGAATCTCCAACTCCTTTGCCCTGGCCTCTGTTTCGGAGCCACAGTAATGGAAAGACCTCGAGCCACCTCCCTGATAAAATCCTGAGAGGAGATATCTTCTGGAGGAGACATCCTGCATTTAGGAGAGGAAGGTTCCTCCGGGAGAAGTATTCCGGTATTGACAGAGCTGTCAGAATCCTCAGAGTCCTCCGAGGATTCAAAGTACCTTCTGTCCGGATGCTCTTGAAGAGCCCGATACCCGTACCGACCGAAGTCGGTACCGGGGGGAATTGGTACCGGTAACGGAAGGCATCGCATGACTGGGTGCTGGCAAAGCAGACTCCGATGCCGATGCTGTCGGTACCGATACCGTTTGCACTGTCTGACGTGGTTCCGAGGGTGTCGATGCTGCAAGGAGAGCCGCCAGACTGCATTCAATAGCCAGGAACCTCTGGTCTATCGACACTGCTGATGCCTGGGTATCGGTACCAGTGAAAGCAGCCGCCGGTACCCCAGAGCATGGCACCAGTAGTTCTGCCGAGGTTGAGGCCTCGAACATCCTGGAGCCCCGATAATGCTTTGGAAGCCGAAGCCTCCTGCTGGGGCAATTTTGCCGGTACAGAACCCTCAAGGGCAACGCCAGAGGCATCTCGATGCTTGGAAGGAGATCTACCCTTTGAGGACCGGCTAGACTTACGTTTAGTTACCTGAGATCCATGGGAGGAAGACGAAGCCCTGGAAGATGTCGATGCCACAGAAGCTGCATCGGAGGGAAAAAGGGTGCTGAGCTTAGCAGCCCGGTTTTGTCGACCCCTCTTGGACATCATGGCACAAGCCATACACTCGGAGATGGAGTGGTCAGGACCTAAACATTTAAGATACCACTCATGGGTGTCAGTGACGGAGATGGCACAGCCATACTTGGTGCACTTTTTGAAACCTGAAACGGGTTTTTCCATAGTGGAGGAAATTTTGGGCCTAAGGCCCAAAATGGCGCGTGCACCTGGAAAGAAACATTTTGGAAAAAATACTATATTTTTTTTTGTTGTTGTTTTTTTAAAGAAAGAAAGGAGAACCGGCGGTACCGGTATAGCGTCGAGGAAGGCAGACACGACCACAGAAAAGGAGAATAAGGAAAATTTTCTGCAGTGACAGGAACAACGACCTGCTAGCTCCGCAGAAAACGAAGAACTGGAGAGAGGCAGTTGAGAAAGGCAGGAAGGCAGCATGCAGGTGCTGTGGGATGCTCCCAAAAGCTTTCTAATTGGATGATGGGAAGCGTTCCTGTACAGGATCTGTCGCTACCGATGATAGCCATATGTGAGGACAACATTCCTGCTTGTTCCTGGAGATAATGTTTTCATTGGTCTCCAAATATTGTTGGAGAGAGTGCGGGAAGGAAGGTTCCTTCTTTCATAACTGATGGACAAGTCCTTGGGTTGAAGCCCTTCTGGAGGTGGGTACAGTCCTGGATAAAACAGTAGTGGGGGTAGAAGTTGAGCTTGAGCCCCATGTATCTGTCTACTGAGGTAGTGGCAACAGGGGGGCCTTCTGAGGGAGAGGTGACAGACATGGTGCTTGAGTGCTGCTAAGTGTGAATTAGTGTATCTGGAAGCAGTTGGAACTCCACTAATGTAACGCTGCATGGGGTGGCTTTGCCAGAATTTTCTGATGGAGAAACTGATGGCAATCCGCAGGTAGTGATTGGCTCGTTTTGAGCTGGAATGGCGTGCTTAAATATTTGCACGGGGAAGGTGGATTGAGGAGGGTGGGGCGTCTGTTGGGAACTTTGACTTCATATGAGCAACATGGTTACTATATGAAAAAACATTTTGGATATCATATGTCTGAAATGTTGATATTTTTAGACATCCTAATAAAAACTTAAGTTTAAAAACAAAGAAAGGGGCAATTTGCATGGAGTGCAGAGGTAACTCACTCAGTGACTGCTAGATCCCCAAACAAAAGCATACTAGGGGGCGTTACAACTCTCATTACCTCGCTGAGAAGACTAACTGGACCAAGCTGGTCTTTATCTGCAGTCATTTTACTATGTTACCATTCAATTCAGAGCCTTGATTAAAAGTTGTGGAAGAACAAACGAGAGGAATTTGGAAACTTCTAGTCTCCAGCAGATTAATGAAGCCAATTATTTCAGAAGAAGAGGATGTTGAAGAGATTTGAATATCAACAGAAGACGTTTTGGATATCCCTTGATGAATAACTTAGACTTTGGAAGAAAAACAATTAGCAAATCGCCAGCTGAATGCTTAGAATTGGGTTAGAGAAGTTGTGTGGCTGTGGTAGTCATGCGATTCTTGGAGAGAGTGTCTTAGTCTGATTGTAACTGGATTGCATTGGATTTGTAGAACATGTTTCTTCACTTCTCTGATACTATCATGGTCATGTTTTGACCCTTTCTTTGTATAACCTTAAATTTATTTGTTTTTCCTCCACATGCACTCGGAGCAGTGAAGTCCCTGGTGGAAGCGTTTCACCTGACAAGTGCTAACGTGGGGCAGAGGATATGATCCAGGAGGAAAATGCTGGGTGGTCAAGATTAATTTTAGCAGTAGCCTGAGAAAATGTTGTCTGCTCTTCTGATTGCAAGCACGAGAATGTAATGATTAAGCAGTGGTCAGTCCAAGTCATATGAGAGGTCAAACTTTCTGAAGGTATCACAAGGACTAGAGTGTGGCCCTACTGCATTTGTATCTAAAGAAATGTCATATAAACCCGCTGGCACTAGGAAATGCAATAAAACACTTTCCCCCTGCACTGTTTAGATAGTCCGTTTGAACATTAAGTTTCCAGTGATCAGGAGAATAGAATATCAAGTGTCCAGATCTAAGAGAGACTCGGAAAGTTGGTCTAGTGCAGGTGATGTTCAGAATGGTGGATGATAGATTAGGAGAATACAGCAAAACAAAAAAGCTTCCAAATAACCCAAGGGTGGGGATGAAACTTTTATCAGAGGAATTTTAGTTATTACAAAAGAGCTAGTCCACTGCCAACTTGCAAGTTGTCTAGATGATGAAATAAATGAAAAATCTGGGGACATAAACAGGAAGAGTTTCCTGACCTGCACCATATTTCTGAAAGGCATGGATGTTTTTTACTTCTTCTCTGCAATGTCGTGGACAGGGCCATGTTAATGTCTGTCTCTTAGTCTTAGAGGTAAAAATGGTAGCCAGCATCCCCACAAAATCAGGATAGGCAGAGACTCCATTTTTGTGTAAAAGAAAAGCCAAGCAGCTAAAGATAGGCAAGGGAAAGCAAATCTTTTGCCTTTTCCGAAGCGTTGGATGGGAATAATGGGCGGCACTGGACAAACTAAGGGATCTTCTCTCTTGCTCATGCACTAACTTCTGTATTTTTGTTTTGCGCAGTCTCTGTGGGGAGAAATTCCACCCTCTTGCACATCCATCCAGCCACCACTTACCAGCTGTGGGTCTCAGCATCCACCTCTGCAGGGGAGGGGAGGAAGAGCTACGTGGAGTTCACAACTCAGGGTGAGAAACGAATGCCGCTTAACTCGTGACACAGTGGTGCTTCAAGAAGGGAAGGTCTTTTTAAGGGTAAAACGAGACGTCCCCCAATCACAGAGCTCTGCCGGCACTCCACAGCCTGTCTCCCCCCCTTCCTTCTAGCACGGGTAGCAGCACTAGGGAATCTTTCAGTGCATAGACAGGGAATGTCTGCTCTTAATCACTGGGCCCTCGGTGAGTGGATCAGACTCTAGGGTGTCTTGTCTGCAGTGGGGATCGCAGAATTTTTAGGGTTTCTGTCACCTTTTTTGGGGGGAGCCCTCAGTCTGTAGGGTTTCTCTTTCCTGTTGGGGGTGGGGGAGGAGTGTCTCCGAGTCTGGAGGTTATGTCACATGTGGGAATAGGGTTAAGCATATCTTGCTTTGGGATGGTCACATCAGCCACTTTTCACCTGCTTTTTTTCCCCGGTCTAGATGCTGTTCTCTTACCAGTGATCTTGGTCCCAATATGTATCGTCGTCATCCTCCTCTGTGTCCTAGGCTTATGCTTCCATCAGCGGTAAGGAGCTGCAGTGTCCACAGTTGTAATAAAAACTTGGCATGGAGGAGAAGAGCAGTAGACTGGGAATTAGGGAAACTGGGGCTCCTTGTGGCCTTGGGCAACTCCCTTAACCCATGGCCTCAGACAGATTGTGAGTCCTTTGGAGACAGGAAAATACCCACTGTACATAAATGTAGTAACAAATAAGAACATATTTTTCTCTCTCAGTTTATAATTAGTCTTTTGAATCCATTTTGCTGAAGGATGTGGCAAAAGCTGTTAGTGTATCTGGGTTTAAAAAAAAGTTGTGACCAAATTCCTGGAGAAAAAGGCCATAAGCCATTATTAAGGTAGACCGAGCATGTAACTGGTTACTTTTGGGATGTGTCAGGTACTTGTGACTTGGATTAGCTACGATTGGTCTGACCCAGTCTGGCAGCTCCCTATATTCACCCTGAGCTACTACTGCAGAGGCTTGATTTAAATTAAATTAAAATGGCCAAGCTATAGCAGTCGTGACTCTTACCTATCCCTGACTTGTCCTGCGCCAAACTTACTTTCTCCCTTTCTAAGGCAAAGGAACTGGAGGTGTTGCTCTTCTTATGGGCATCCTAGAGGACGGGGAGGGTGGAGGGTTGGCACATCCTGAGGACACCGACAGGCCCTTTAGAGGGATTCTATGAAGCTTGCTGGGCCCAAACCAGGGAGTCAGAATGGCGCAGAGCAGCTCAGGGAGGGGCTGTGGTGGTCTGGCTACCTCAGCGGTTCACTGGATTTGCTCACTCCCATCCTATTTTAGGATTTTGGACCTTGGCCATTGGATTCTTCCTGAATGGTGTTGGCAGAGTGTCCCAGAACCAGTACATAGCAAGATAGCCACCCAGGCCTGGTGGAAGGTAAGTATTATGCCTCAGTGGGATATGAGGGTGATGTAGAAAATCGCATATTCCTGCCATCCTGACTTGCTACTGAGACTCATTAACTTCCTCCCTTGAGGCTTTCCTGATTATTCTGCCTGTGGTCTTCTGAATGCTAATCTCCGCTTTCCATGTCATCCTGCTAGAACAGTCCAGACCAGTGGGTAGTGTCCCCCTGCCAGCAGAAGCAGGAGAAAGAGAAAGTAGCAGAAGTTTGACTGACTCGGTCCTGGTACATGTAGCTGTACCCCTAGGGGTATTTCTCTGTGCTGGAAGCCACTCTGAGGGTAACGTGTCTTTGAGAGTCTCCAGGGCGGACATGAGGTGTCCCTCTGGAATTCCCCCACAAATCCTGTTGATTGAAGCTTCTGGTCAGGCAGACTGCCTTAGCTTCCCTGAGGGGAGGGGGGGGGGGGGGCAGCGGCAGTGGCGGCCTGGCTCCTGGTCAGTAGAACCTGGTTCAAGGGAGGCCTTCTGTACTTACAAAGCTCAAGAAGCTGCCAGATGTTTTATTTTAAAGTTTCTAATTGTCTTCCTTTTTGTTTAAAAAACTCCCCGTAAGTTAGTTTTTCACTGTGAGCTGGCTCTCCGTGGGATTCTTCAGAGATCGCAGTGAGTATGCCTCCCCTCTCTCCCCCCCCTCCCACGGCTCTTTTTTTACCAGCATCTGTGCTGCGGGGGGATAGCTTGACAGTACAATTGGGGTCCCAGGTGCATCACTGTGTTCCTTGCTGCTGCGGCCCTCGTTATTCCCTCCAGTGTCCTTTTGCACCATTTTTGCTGCAGCTTTGGGCTTGCCGTGCAGTTCGCTGTATGCCACGGCGGTCGCCTTTAAACCAGCGATTTTACTTTCTGCCGAGGGAGCTGTAACCTCTTCATTGGACTGCTACTCGTTCCATTCAGTGATGCCTTTCTCCTTACAATGGTGTGCAGCATGCAGCCGCAAATGACGTATTTTAATTGACATACTGTGTTCGTCATGCTCATCTCACCCTGCAGCCTCGCACAGCGTTTTGCCCACAGCAGCACTAGACTGTTCCTCTCCACAGGATTCAGCTTCCCTGACTTTGTCATCTGTGGACACCATACCTCAGGCCCGCCCGGCAGATGCCTCTCCTCCGCCTCTTCTGCTCAGATGTCAGTCCTTCCACATTCAGATGCAGACCAGGATTCGGAGCAGTTCATAACCCTTTTTAAGCAGGCCTGGAATCTTTAGAGATCTGAACCTGTCTCCTCTAGTTTCCCACTGGTTATCACCTCTAAACCCGTGACTGACAGACCTCCATCGGCCTGTAAACGCCCTCAGGATGATTCAGCCAGCAAGGATAAGAGGCATCCCCCCAAGGAAGTCACTTGGGCTTCCGGGGATTGGGACTTCATTCCACCTGTTGAGGAGGAGCCACCTTTGGTTGAGGATAGCCCAGTAGACTCCGACCAGGAGGATGGGGAATGGTCTCCTTCTAAGGAACCCAGTGAGGTCCAGGACGATGTTCAAGATGTTGGTCTTTTTCACAAGGAAGAACTGCCAGCCCTGATTGCGCAGGTTGTAGAGGCTCTGCGTCTCTTGGATCCTGAGCAAGATCCAAGGCAAAGTAAATCTCACGTGGACCCTGTTTTTGTGCGCATACGAAAAGCCCTCCAAGACTTCCTTTCCCACTAGAACCACAACAAATGGTTTCCCTTGAGTGGGATTCTCCAGATGCCTCCCTCCGCATGGCCAGGTGCCTTAGGCATTGCTATCTCTGGTCCCCAGGGGACTTAGACAGGTGGCTTCAGTATCCTAAGGTGAACGCTCTGGTAACCGCCATCACTAAGCACACCACCATTCCTGTTGAGGGTAGTGCGGCCCTCCGGGATCAACAGGATCGTGAGGTCAAAGGCCTCTTAAAGACTTCCTTTTCCTCCTCATGCTTGGCCCTCTGTCTGCGCCTGCGGAGACCTGGCAGCACAAGCTCTACTATGATGTATCTAGCTTCAGCCTTCTATACTTCCCCTCCTCCACTCGCTTCACAACAGCCTGCACTGTGGCTTTCTCCAGACCACCTCTTGCGGGGAGTCTCCTTGCAGACCCCGCACTGATACTTGTGACAACTGATGCCAGCCTCTCGGGCTGGGGGGTGCATTTTCTGAAACACATGGCTCAGGGTTCATGGAGCTCTCAAGGATTCACCTGGATGATCAACCACCTTAAGGCACGAGCTGTTCGGCTTGCACTGCAGACCTTTCTGCCATGCCTTCACGATCAAGCAGTCCATGTCCTCTGCGACAACTCCACTAGTTACCTACCTCAATAGCAGGGGGGTACGAAATGTCAGGGAATGGCCAAAGAGATGGCCTTTCTATTTCCTTGGGCAGAGCAGCATCTACAAGCTCTGTTGACGCAACACATAGGAGTTGTTGACATACAAGCCGACTTCCTCTGTCGTCATGCTCTCGATCCTCAGTAATGGAAACTTGCCCCATGGGTCTTTTGCGGGATAGTGTTTGCTGCTGTAGCCATCAAGTCCAGGCTGAGTTGGCCCCAAGCAAACACCAAGACGCCCGCCGCCTTCAGCCGGAGATGAGAACACAGCTCCCAGAGGCTGGATAAGTTGGTCCAGGAGTGGCCCATCAAGGGATTGCTTCTGCCATGGCCAGTGATCAGCCGAGCTCTTTGCTGCATTGCATCTCACCCCGGCTTGGTGATCCTGGTGGCGCCCGACTGGCCACAGTGCCCGTGGTATGCGGATCTGGTGTGGCTCCTCCAGGTGACACCTTTGCACTCTGGGCCTGCCGTGGTCTCCTGTGGCAGGGCCCAGTAATGATGAACGACCCAGCTTCTTACTTGCTTATGGCCTGGCTCTTGAGAAGCGCTGCCTAGCTTGAGAAGGCTATTCATATAGGATTGTAGCTACCTTGCTTAAAGCTCGACAATCCTCTACTTTCCTAGCATATGCCCGGGTCTGGTGCCTCTTCAAGTCCTGGTGTTCCCAACAGCAGCTTTCGCCGTGGTGACTGCAGATTCCAGATGTTCTGGCCTTTCTACAAGATGGGTTAGACAAGGGCCTACCCATAAACTCCCTATGGGTTCAGGCTTCCGCCCTTCCATGTTTCTGGGGGCCCATAGTGGGATGCTCGATTGCCTCCCATACTGATGTTAGCCATTTCCTGCATGGGGTGTGGTCCCTATGTCCCCCACTTGCAACCTCTCCTTGGTGCTCAAGAGCCTCATGAGACCATAACCCTTCTGGACTTGTCATTTAAAGCCGTCTTCCTCGTGGCGATAACTCCGGCTAGAATGGTTTCGGAGCTACAAGCTCTGTCCTCTAGAGATGCCTTTCTCTCCTTCTTACCAAAAGTGCTCATGGTTTTCCACATGAATCTGGCAATTTTGCTCCCTTTTCTAAGGAACGGTGCTTGGGCATGAACAGGGGTCTTCGCGTGGTTGATGTTAGGAGGGTTCTCCACTGATACCTGGAGCTCACCAATTCCTTTTGGAAGTCTGATCACCTTTTTGTACTTTTTGCAGGCCCTTGTAGCGTCTAAGGTTACCATTGCCTGCTGGATTAAACGCACTCCTCAATGAAATACACACAGCGCACGACCGGGGTGACATCTCTCTTGCTGTTTCATTGGATCTCTCGGCAGCCTTCGACCTGGTAGATCACGCTCTTGCTTCCCCGTCTTCAGGATTGTGGTCTCCAGGGTGCTGTACTCGATTGGTTTAGGTTCTACCTTTCTCTTCGCTCCTTTTCAGTCTCCTGTGGGTCGGCCTCTCCTCTCACTTGCGAGGTTCCCCAGGGCTTGGTGTTGGCCCCTCTGCTCTTTAACATCTTTACAGCGCCACTAGCACTGCTTATTCAGCAGTCAGGCATATCCTCTTAGGTTTTTGCGGACGACATCATACTGCTACATCATACCAGTTCTCATTCACTGGATCTTTCTCCCATAAACTCCTGTTTAGCTAGCATACACTCCTTGTTATCAGTGAATCGTCTCCACCTCAATCCACCCAAGGCAGCAGCCATCTGGTTTAGCTTCCACACACACTGTCTGTCGCTTGCACCTCTACTCCTGTCCCCCTCGCCCATTCTCTCCGGTATCTGGGGGTCCAGCTAGACTCTTCTTTCTCCTTCCATGAACATGTGACATCCCTGGTCCAATGCTCCTTTTTTCTCCAACAGGTTTGTGCGGTCTGCCCCTTTCTTACTCTCCTCATTGGTCATATCGAGGTTGGACTATTGTAATGTTGTATTTGCAGGCCTTCCCCGTTACCAGCTCATACAGAACACTGCTGCTCGTATCCTCACTTGCTCCTCTCATTGTGACCATGTCTCCCCTTTTCTAATTCATTTACACTGACTTCCTCTTCAATATCACATTAACTATACAGTTATTATCACTGTCCATAAAGTTCTTTATGTTGGGATCCTGCAGTACCTTTCTGATCTACTTCAATTTGCACCTCTCATCGTCTCCTTAGGGCCATCCATGTCAACAGCTTGGTCTTCCCTGCGACCTCTCAGGCACACCTCGAACAGACTGAAGTCAAGGAGAGCAGTAGATGTCTGCACAATACCAAGGAAGACCAAAAAGCAGACACAAGGAGACTGGCAAATGTTCAATTCAGGTAAACCCCTTTATTGGCCCCTACGCGTTTCGGCTGAAAAGCCTTCGTCAGGGGGTCTTTAGAGGGAGCAGACCTCAAAGGAAATGACATTAAACAAATATAAATAAGCATAACCTTAGAATATTTAAAAATCAAAGAAAAATGACATTAAATAAATATAAATAAACATAACCTTAAAATATTTAAAAAACCAATATGTTGTGAAATCATAAACATAAAAAATAAAAATACAATGAATTTTAATAGCAATAATAAATATAAATAAAGGTAAAAGTAAAAATGCTCCTATATATACCATGGATAATATAGTGACATAGGACAAATTCCATACAAAGGTATTATGAACACACAAAAACGGATAAAAGTGAAGCCTAAATAGTTGCTCATAATTGTCAAGAGCACCGATCAATAATAAGATAATGAAGACTTCACACCTAACACACACAGAAGTTGTTAAAACATAATGTCTTATATTTCAAGATACAGTTGAAAAGAGGGATGAGGAAAATAGGCAAAAAGTACTTGACAATACCTTAATTTCCTGTGGTATATACAAACCACTAAAAAGATAAAACGATAAAAATAGATAATGAATATAGTATTAAAAAAATAAAATCATAAAGGAATAAAATAGATTAAATTAACTATTGCTACCCATAGTTAAAAAGTCAGAGCCTGAAACTATTCCAATTGAAGGCCAAATGTTGCCATAAGACATTTTATGAAGGATCACACAGGTCTGCGACTAAAAAGCTGTTTATTTTCATCTAATTTCCATGTATTTTGGTGTGCTGAAAACAAATAAAATATTGAAAAAACTCCTAGACGTCGTCATTTGCCAAAACATGCAAAATTGTCTTCAAATTTATCAAATGTTTTTTTCAAATTACTATTAATTCAAATTACTATTAATTAATTCACATAAGTGCATTTAAGATATAAAATGCCAAAAAAACCTTAAAGGGGTTGTCCGAGTTATGTAAAAAAAAATATAGTACTGTACTGTATATACATGTAAACAGTTCTGATGCATAAGTAAAGGGCGGTATATCAAATGCTTAAACCATAAACCATAACTCTGATGGTCAGCAATATATACATAAGCTAAGCAAGTTTTAAGTCCATGCTTCTAATGGTAGAAGGGGTTAATCTTTCCTGAAGAATCCAGTGGGAGGGAGACACAGGGCAGATAGCAGCAGCTCCGGTCAGTGCAGGGGGGTGTGGCCAGCATTGTGACGTCTCGTGTACAGACACAGAGCTGCTCTCTCCTGCATGCCACACTTGTGCACGAATCATCAGGTTCTTGGTTCTAGGCTGTTCATACTTTTTCATCACAATTTTCGTCATTTTTCAACCGTTATGTTATGGCTCCGCGAAAGTGTATTAATTTGCCAAACAGTTTCTGTTTCATCTGTGGTGAATATACAGTGTTGAAGCAACAGCAGAATATTACAGACTTTGTGAAAAAAGTATACTTTGTATACTTTGGACTAAAAATTGGAGATCAAGATAGTCTGGGCGCCTCATAAAGTGTGCAAACGGTGTGTTGAGGACCTCCGAAACTGGTTCAAGGGTAAGAAAAAATCTTTGCATTATGGGATTCCTATGGTATGGCGAGAGCAAAAGAACCATAGTGACGACTGTTACTTTTGTTCATGCAATGTCAAAGGGTTTAATTCCAAATGGAAGCATTCCATTTCATACCCCAATCTTCACTCGGCAATTCGTCCCATCCCTGTCCAGCCTTTTGGATAAAGGAACTAAAAACTGAGTTTAGCCCATTCATAGCCAGACTCTGTGACACATCATTCAGCTCAGGAGTTTTTCCCCTAAATTTCAAACATCCATCAGACCCCTGTTAAAAAACAGCAAATGACCCTCAGAAAGTGGAGTCATATAGACCAATTGCCAGTATTCCACTCCTAGCCAAGATAATAGAAAAAGAAGTCCAATGCCAGATACAACACATTGACGATGCCGCACCTCTAGACCACAGTCAACATGGCTTCAGAGCTGCCCATGGTGTAGAGACACTACTCACCTCCCTCTTCAACAACATTCTCACCACAATAGACAACATTCATCACGGTGTGGCCCTTATATTTTTGGACATAGCCGCGGCATTCGACTCAGTGTGCCACACGACCCTCCTGAGACGGCTAGAAGAGAAAGGCATCTGCAAGTCAGCCCTAGCATGGTGCAAATCTTACCTCTCTGATAGATGGCAGCATGTGCGAACAGAGACCTCAACGTTGGTACCGTTCCACCAGAAACAAGGCGTTCTGCAGGGATCCTCCCTATTAGCCCTGCTGTTTAACATCTACATGCAGCCCATCTGCGAGCTCACACGATCATTCAACATTAACTGCATGATATACGCCGACGACGTACTGCTATACACACCCTTCAAGACTGACCAGATCGAGCTCTCATCACTAACAAACTGCTTCACTGCAGTAGAAAACTGACACCAAAATCAGAATCTCCGGATACAACACAAAGACTGAAATGCTGTTCATTACCAGAAACTCTAACTTCCACCCACCGGCCAACTTAAAAGTCGGAAATGTAGAGCTTCAAACCAAACCTACAATCCGTTACCTGGGTGTAACACTGGACCAGAAACTGGACATGAAATCCCATATTGGCAACATGGTCAAATCAACATATCTAAAAATCAAAACCCTCAGACATCTATGCCCCCTACTACAACCGGGTGATTTTAGAACGATCTTTCAGGCATTAACGATTCCACATCTTGACTATGCAAATGCGATTCTGCAAGGGTTACCTCAATCCACCCTAACTCCACTCCAACTTGCCATGAACTCTGCAGCCAGAGTTCTAAATGGTGCCTCAAGACGTGACCATATAACACCGATCCTCAAAAGTCTCCACTGGCTCCCAATTCACAGTAGGATCACATTCAAGATCTTACTACTAACATTCAAGGCTATCAACGGACTTTCCCCCTCATCGCTTGCAAGCCTTACGCCCATGACTCCCCCTACCAGAGCCAGACGACACGCAGCAATAAATACTATAGTAATCCCCAAAACAATAACCCAGTGTACACAGTCAACCGCAAACAGAGCTTTCAGTCTTTGTGCACCTACCGGTAGAAGCTGGAACGCCTTGCCACCCAGCCTACGAGCCATCACAGAGATAACTAAATTCAGGAAGGCTCTGAAGCACCACCTCTTCCTCAAGTGCTACCCTGAAGTAGGCAAGCCAAAACGCCCTACACGCAACATAGATCCTTAATCACCCGGTATTCAAATCATTCCACAATATGATGTACATAGGGCTTTCACCTTATATGCCTTTGTGTATATAGTTAACATGTTATCCAAGTTAATCTCCCTGTTATCTGTAATTTACGGTGTAACCCCACTGTAAAACTGCTTTGATGTTCCATGTAAACCGCACTGATGTCGAATAGCACAGATATACCAGTACCCAAGCCCACTGCTACCTTGGAAGAGATACCTAGCTCCGATGAAGGTGAAGTCATACCTGAACCAGATGACGAATCAAGTTCTGACTTTGAAGATGATACAAGACCAAAATTGTTTTCTCAGGAGGAGATGAATGATTTGGTAAGAGACTTGAATCTTCCCAAAGATGCCGCTGAGTTACTCGGATCAAGGCTGAAAAGCAGGAATTTATTGTTGCCAGGAGTGTCATCTTCATGGTTCAGACATCGTGAAAAGGAGTTTGTTCCTTACTTCGCCCAGGAAGACAAGTTGGTTTATTGCATCGATGTCGAAGGTCTGATGGGTCAATTTAAAATCCAATATGATTGAGAGCAATGGCATCTTTTTATAGATTCTTCAAAAAAGTCTCAAAGCAGTTTTACTCCACAACGGTTTTTACGCTTCCATACCTGTAGGTCATTCCGTACACTTGAAGGAAACCTATGAGAACTTGGAATTGGTTCTTCGTAAACTTAAATATGAAGACCATGGTTGGCAAGTGTGTGGGGACTTGAAGGTCTTGTGCATGCTGCTCTACCACCTCTCCACATAAAATTGGGATTGATGAAGCAATTCGTAAAAATCACTTCGAAGAGATGGAGAATGCTTCAAATACTTGGTCACCAAGTTTCCAGGCCTGTCGGAGGCAAAATTGAAGGAAGGTGTGTTTGTCGGGCCAGACATTAGAAGGCTTATAGTTGATCAAGAGTTTGTCAATACCATGACGGATCCTCAAAAAGAAGGGTGGATTGCATTTAAAGAAGTCGTACAGAAATTTTTAGGCAATAACAAAGATCCTTACTACAAAAAGATCGTCGGACGAATGCTGAAAGCATTTCAAGCTTTAGGTTGTCTGATGAGTTTGAAAGTGCATTTCCTCCAGTCCCACCTTGACTACTTTCCTGAAAATTTGGGAGCTGTGAGTGAGGAACAAGGTGAACGATTCCAACAAGACATTAAAGAGATGAAAAGGAGATACCATGGAAAATGGAGCATTGCAATGATGGCAGACTACTGTTGGATGCTTCAGAGAGACATTCCAGATGCTACTCACAAGCGTAAATGCACCATGAGGAGCCTCACAAGGAAGAAGAATCGAGTTTAGTGTGTGTAAATGAGCTCATTTCAGTTCAAAAAAGATTTTCGTGAAAATATTGTAATAAAACTTTAATTGTATAAGTCTATTTCCATTTATTTTGAGGTATTGCCTTATTTAACATAGTTACCTAAATTGTCAGGAAACGTGATGTCCTATGAAAAATGGAGGTCATTTTTGGATTCAGCGCACCAAAAAACATAAAGATTACGTGGAATAACCAAAACAGCTCTTGAAAATTTTTTTTTGCAGACCTGTCATTTAAGGAGACACTGGACTTTGCCAAAAGAAACTCTTATGTTGAAGAAACCGCATATCTAAAAGGAGTGGAGAAGAAACCTTATTATTCAGTGATTTATTAAATCAAGGCTATATTGTATCAAATGTATTGCTGTAAGGCTGAAGTCTTGTGGTGAATCTGATCACAAAGGCAACTGTTTAACGATAAAACCTACACTTCTAATAGAATCAGTGTCACGTCTCTTAATGGAATATCAAAGTATTTTAAATAAGGGCTAGACGACATTGAAAAATTTTTAAATATACGTCTACTCGGAAACTTCCTTTGCCAGATTCAACGAATCCTTCGAATCCAATATCTTGTCGCCTATATCTAATTTTGTAAATATTGTGCCACGTATGGTTCTGTTTCACTGTAAAGATTTCGTTATCCTACCCTTTGTTGAATATTTCTCCTGTTATATTGAAAAATATGTTTGGTTTTCATTATTTGTGGGTAAAGCGGTCTCTTTTAGATATAGGCGACAAGGTGCCTCTCCCTAATGTCTGATCGATTTGCGCTTGCAAAATTGATCAAATATAGAGATATGTGACCTTATAATTATGCTCTTTGTAGCATATGTAGTATTTATAAGATATGGTATTGGATTAGAAGGATTCGTTAGAAAATATTATCGATAGTTTCCGAGGTAGACGTATATTTTAAATTTTTTCATTGTCATCTAGCCCTTATTTAAAATACTTTGATATTCCATTAAGAGACATGACACCGATTCTATTAGAAGTGTAGGTTTTATTGTTAAACAGTTGCCTTTGTGATCAGATTCATCACAAGACTTCAGCCTTACAGCAATACATTTGATACAATATAGCCTTGATTTAATAAATCACTGAATAAGGTTTCTTCTCCCCTCCTTTTAGGTATGTGGTTTCTTCAACATAAGTGTTTGTTTTGGCAAAGTCCAGTGTCACCTTAAATGATCCTTCATAAAATGTCTTATGGCAACATTTGGCCTTCAATTGGAATAGTTTCAGGCTCTGACTTTTTAACTATGGGTAGCAATAGTTAATTTAATCTATTTTATGTCTTTATGATTTTATCTTTTTAATAATACTATATTCATTATCTATTTTTATTTTTATCCTTTTAGTGGTTTGTATATACCACAGGAAATTAAGGTATTGTCAAGTACTCTTTTGCCTATTCTCCTCATCCCTCTTTTCAACTGTATCTTGAAATATAAGACATTATGTTTTAACAACTTCTATGTGTGTTAGGTGTGAAGTCTTCATTATCTTGTTAGTATTGGTCTGTGCTCCTGATAATTATGAGCAACTATTTAGGATTCACGTTTATCTGTTTTTATGTGTTCATAATACCTTTGTATGGAATTTGTCCTATGTCACTATATTATCCATGGTATATATAGGAGCATTTTTACTTTTACTTTATCTTTATTATTGTTAAAATTCATTTATTTTTTGTTTGATTTCACAACATATTGTTTTTTAAATATTTTAAGGTTATGTTTATTTATATTTGTTTAATGTCATTTTTCTTTGATATTTAAATGTTCTAAGGTTATGCTTATTTATATTTGTTTAATGTCATTTCCTTTGAGGTCTGCTCCCTCTAAAGACCCCCTGAAGAAGGCTTTTCAGCCGAAACGCGTAGGGGCCAATAAAGCACAGTTACTTACCTGTAACAGGTGATCTCTGGGAACAGCAGGAATTAGTCATCACATATGGGTACGTCGGTACCGACGGAGCCCGCGCGGGAAAGCTCCCCAGCTTTTCAGATTAAAAGCTTTTGGGGCCTCCCACTGCACATGCGCGCTGCCTTCCCGCCTTCCTGACCAGCTCTCGTCAGTTCGAGTTTAAAGCTGAGACAATAGAGAGAGAGGACAGGAAGATAGATAGATAGAGATACAACTCCTAGGGGAGGTGGGTGGGTTGTGATGACTAATTCCTGCTGTTCCCAGAGATCACCTGTTACAGGTAAGTAACTGTGCTATCTCCAGGAACAAGCAGGAATAAGTCATCACATATGGGGACTCCCTAGCTAAGATGCCTGGGAGATCCCCCTCCAAGGGTAAACCATCTTCGTATGGATCTCAGGCATCCATCCAGGGAAGGTGGGCAGGAGTTGTTTAAGTATGGAACAGGTGTTTGAGGACAGCCTGACCAAACAAGGCATCCCGGCGGGAGTCCTTGTCCAAGCAGTAATGGGCTGTGAAGGTATGAACCGAGGCCCAAGTGGCTGCTCGACAGATCTGATCTATGGACACAGAGTGAAGATGAGCCATAGAAGTGGCCATGGCTCTCACATTGTGAGCTGTGACATGGCCCTCCAGAGAAATGTTCTTACTCTGGTAAGCAAAAGAAATACACTGAGCGATCCAATTGGAAAGTGTACGCTTGGTGACTGGAAGTCCCAAATGAGAAGGATCAAAAGCCACGAAAAGTTGGGAAGGCTTTCGATGTGGTTGAGTCCTGTTGAGGTAAAAGGCAAGAGCTCTTTTACAATCCAGAGTATGAAGGTTCCTCTCTGCACTGGATGCATGAGGAGCCGGGAAAAAGACAGGTAGATATACCTCTTGATTAAGATGAAAAGGCGAGACCACTTTGGGCATAAAGTGGGGATTCGTCCTAAGGACCACCTTATCATGATGAAACCTAGTATAAGGAGGATGAGCCACTAAAGCCTGCAGTTCACTGATGCGGCGAGCCGAAGTGACTGCAATAAGGAAAACAACCTTCCAGGAAAGAAATTTGAAGGAGGTAGAGTCCAAAGGCTCAAAAGGTGGCTTCATAAGCTGACCTAGAACTAGGTTCAAATCCCATGCTACCGGGGGAGGTCGGATGGGAGGTTTAGTTAGGGTCAGGCCTCTCATGAAACGTGCAACAAGAGGATGAGAGGAGACAGGTTGTCCATTTATAGGTTTTAAGGATGCTGCAATAGCACTCAAATGGACCCTTACTGAATTCGTCTTAAGGCCTGCATTTGAAAGATGCAGGAGATAGTCCAAGAGGGAATTCAAAGGAAGTGCTAGAGGGTCAAGACCCTGCTGAGCACACCGAATGGAAAAACGCTTCCATTTGAAAGCATAAGAACGCCTCGTGGAAGGTTTCCTAGAGGCATGAAGGATATCTTTCACAGGCTGAGAAAGATTAAAGTCTTGAAGACTTAGGCCTTCAGTAACCAAGCTCTGAGATGTAGGGATTTGGGGTTTGGGTGTCACAAAGTCCCCTTCTCCTGAGACAGGAGGTCTGGCGCAGCTCCCAGGTCCAGGGAGGATCCCTGGGAGAGATGCAGAAGTAGAGGGAACCACACCTGACGTGGCCAGCGGGGAGCTATGAGGATCATAGTCCCGTGATCCCTCTGGAGCTTGAACAGAGTCTTGGATATTAGAGGAATGGGTGGAAAGGCATAGAGGAATTCCTGACCCCAATGCAGGAGGAAGGCATCGTGGGCCTGAGCTCCCTGACACTGAGTTCTGGAACAGAACCGGGGAAGTTTGGCATTCCACGGACTTGCAAAGAGGTCTATGTCCGGGGTCCCCCATTCCTGAAAGATTCTGCGTATCTGGTCCATATGTAGGGACCATTCGTGTGGAAGCAGAACTCGACTGAGTCTGTCCGCACGAGAGTTTTGAACTCCTGGAAGATACACTGCAAGAAGGTGAATTTGATGCTCTCTGGCGAAGGCCCATAATCTGAGAGCTTCGTTGCAAAGCGACAGAGAGCCTGTACCTCCTTGTTTGTTTATATAGAACATGGCTACCTGATTGTCTGTCTGAACTAGGACAGTCAGGTTGACAAGGAGGGTATAGAAGACCTTGAGGGCAAGGTAAATTGCTCGCAGTTCCAGGAGGTTGATATGAAGGGTGGTCTCCTGTGGAGACCAAGTGCCCTGAGTGGAGAGGTTCTGAAGATGAGCTCCCCACCCTGTCTGGGAGGCATCTGTTGTGAGGGTTGCTTGGGGCAACAAAGGTTGGAAGGGGGCCCCCAACAACAGATTCTTGGTGGATGTCCACCATTGGAGGGACCAAAACAGACGGCTTGAGGTGAGTATTTGGTCGGAGAGCGCTCCAGATGCTTGAGTCCACTGGGTGGCCAAGGTCCATTGAGCTGCTCTCATATGCAGACGAGCGTAGGGCACCACATGTACCGTGGAGGCCATGTGGCCCAGAAGTCGCAGCATTTCCCGGGCTGTCAAATGACTGCTGGACTGAGCTTGGGAGGCCAAACTCAGCAGGCGTTGGGCCCTGAGCTGAGGCAGGTAGGCCCTCGCAGTGATGGTGTCTAACTGGGCCCCTATGAACTCGAGAGACTGAGTAGGGATTAGTTGAGACTTGGGAAGGTTTACTACCAGTCCCAGATACTGCAGAAGACGCCTTGTGCGGTCCAGGGAAATTTGGGCCTGGGACTGAGATGGAGCTCGGATGAGCCAGTCGTCCAGGTATGGGAATATGAAAATTCCTCCTTGAAAAGAAATTTGTTCAATTCTCTCAGATCTAGAATTGGTCTGAAGCCCTCTGTCTTCTTTGGTATTAGAAAATAAGGGGAGTAGAATCCCGTCCCCTGTTGAAGAAGAGGGACCTCCTCTATTGCCCCTTGGGCAAGGAGGGAGGAGACTTCCTGACCCAAGAGGGTCAGGAGAGATGGGGGAGAATTGAACTGCCTCACCATAGTATAAGGAGGAAGGTCGGAAAAATGGAGTTTGTAACCCTCTCTGATGATAGAGAGGGTCCATTGCTCTGATGTAATTTGCTCCCATCTGGGAGCAAAGTGAGCTAACCTTCCGGGTATGGTGAGGGGTTCTGGTTGTTCTAGAGCCAGAAAAGTTAAGTTCTCTAGGGGCAAGTCAAAACCCCTGAGGGGGTTGAGCCTGCTGAGGCGTAGCAGACGCCGCAGGCTTTGACCTTGCCTGTTTAGGTTGCTGACGTTTAGCAGCAAAACGAGGCTGAGAGGATTGTTGGCCAGTATTTGTGGAAAATCTGGACTTCTTGTAATAAGGCCTCTTAAAAGACTTCTTTTTGGCAGGAGTGGAGGTAGACTTAGAAAGTCTATCTAAGGTGGCATATTCTGCGTCCATTTGAGTGGCCTTAATTTGCCACTCCTCACCAAATAAGTTCTCACCTGTACAGGGCAGATTCCGTAAGCCATCTAGGACCCAAGGTTGTAGATCAGAAGCCTGGAGCCAAGCAAGACGTCGGGCTGCTATAGCAATGCCCGAAGCCCTACCAGCACCCTCAAAGGAATCAAAAGCTGCCCTGTTGGAGAACTTTGAAATATCCAAAAGGTGTTTCACTAAGAAAATGAACTCCTCCCTTTTATTCTCAGGGATGAAGGGGGCAAAATGCCGAACTTTTAGAGCGATTTCACTGAGAAACATGCCCATGTAAAGACTATAGGAATTAATCCTGGCTATAAGCATAGTAGCCTGGAAAAGTTTCCTGCCAAAAGAGTCTAGAGTCTTACATTCTCGCCCTGGAGGAGTAGAAGAGTGCCTTTTGGTACTCTTTATCTTCTTCATTGCAGACTTCACCACAATAGAATGGTGAGGCAACTGGGTTTTTTGGAAACCAGGAGAAGGGGGGACACGGTACATGGTGTCCAACCTGCGAGAAGAAGGAGACAGTGTTAGAGGAGCCTCCCATAAGTCCATCAAGTGTTCTTGAAGGATTTCATGGATAGGCAGGGTGACTGCCTCTTTAGGAGACTTAGAGTATCCTAAAATATCCAGTTTCTTTGATCTGGGTTCCTTTTCAGAGGATGAAGCAATAGAAAGACCTTTAGCTATTTCTATGATGAAGTCCTGAAAGGACAAATCCTCTGGTGGAGACATTCTGCTTTTAGGAGAAGAAGGCTCCTCAGGAAGATCAAGGGAGAACTCATCAGAATCATCAGAGGAGTTAAAATCCTCTGAAGAAGCAGAGTATCCTCTATGTGCTTCCAACGCACGATACGCATACCGTTCGGTATCGACATCGGGCGTACCGGGTATGGGATCGGTACCGGGCAAAAGCCCGGATCCGGCATGCGGAACCGATCTGCGTTTGGAAGACGATGGCCTCGGTTCCGGTATGGAAGCCATTACCAGAACCGGACCCGGTACCGAGGGCGTAGCAGCATTAATAAAAGCCAGAATGGCCTGCTGCATGACTTCGACAGTATTGCCCATAGACGCCACTGCTGCCTGGATGTCGGTACCGGTGTGGGCCGGTACCCCAGAGCAGCACAACAGGTGATCTGTCGAGGCCGCGCCATCGATGTCAACCTGTGACCCCATGATTGCTTTGGAGGCCGGAACCTCCCGCCGGGGTTTTTTGGCCTGGGCAGAATCCTCGAACTCAGAATTGAGAGCCTCTCGATCTTTAGAAAGAGATTTGCCTTTAGAGGATTTGCCCACTGGAGTTTTGGTTACCTGAGATCCATCCGGAGAGGAAGACCTGGATGACTGTGATGCTTCTGAAGGAAACAGCACATGGAACTTGTTGGCCCGGTTCTGCAATCCACGTTTCGACATCTGGGAGCAGGATGGGCAGTCCGGTATGGAATGGTCAGGTCCTAAACAATTAAGACACCATTCATGGGTGTCTGTAACAGGAATGACAGCACTGCACTTGGTACACTTTTTAAAAGCAGGAACTGGCTTCTCCATGAGGAGAATTTGTGTAGGCCTGAAGGCCTAACAAAGTACCAAGCTGTGCTGAAGAAAAGAAAAATATTTATTTTTTTTTTTTTAAAGAAAGAAAGAGAGACCGGCAGTACCGGTTTCAGAATGGGGAAGGCAGGTACGCGGTCTAAAGAAAACAATAAAATTAACAATTTCTTCAGCGGTGACAGGAACACGACCTGCTGGCTCCGCGGAAAAAAAAGAAACTGACGAGAGCTGGTTAGGAAGGCGGGAAGGCAGCGCGCATGTGCAGTGGGAGGCCCCAAAAGCTTTTAATCTGAAAAGCTGGGGAGCTTTCCCGCGCGGGCTCCGTCGGTACCGACGTACCCATATGTGATGACTTATTCCTGCTTGTTCCTGGAGATAGGGGTTTACCTGAATTGAACATTCGCCAGTCTCCTTGTGTCTGCTTTTTAGACTCTGAGGTTAGCCATCTTCTACCTGGGTCCTGCATTATGGAACTTTCTACTTCCTGCTCTCTCCACTCTGAAACTTCCTTTGCCAGATTCAAAGCATTTAAAATCCTCTGTAGCATAAATGCAAAGGAGGGTCTCTGTCAACTGAAGACAAGCTCTGCTATGAGGGGACATGGGATGAGCGTGAAAGGGGATAGATTTAGGAGTAATATGTGGAAATATTTCTTTACGGAAAGAGTGGTGGATCCGTGGAATAGTCTCCCAGTGGACGTGGTGGACACAAGGACAGTATCTGAATTCAAAAAAGCATGGGACAAACACAGAGGATCTCTAAAGGAAAAAAGGGGACTGTTGTAGTTGATATGGAAGAGCAGACTAGATAGGCCATATGACCTTTTTCTGCCGTCATGTTTCTGTGTGATCACCTATAGACATTTGCCGAGAGGCCACATTGTCGTTCTTGTCTACTTTTGCTTGACATTATCGCCTTGATTTCCAAGCATGAGATGCAACACAATTCGAAGCCAAAGTGGTGGAAGCGGCTGTCTCTTGTTGCCCAGGGGTGGAGTTGCTCTGGTACTTTCCACTTGCCTGGACTAGTCTAGCAGGATGAATTGGAAGGAGGAAATTAACGGTAAGTGAAAATTTCTTTCCTAGCATCCTGCCAGACCAGTCCAGGTCCTTTCCCCACTCTGTGAACTTCTGAAATGGCCTTCGTAGCCAAGCCAGATCCAGCTTAACTTTGACATCTCTGCCCAGCTTCTGCCTTGGCAGAACATTTGTCTATAGTTGCACTTTGTTGGTTCCTTTGACCTTGGGTTTAGCATTGGTGGCTTCTGCTTTGTGCAGGTATACTGAAGGCGACCCTAGGGGAAAGGCTGCATGTCAGTCAAGCTTCTGGTGCTTTCTCTGTCTCTAACATCTGCTGGCAGGGGGACACTACCCAGTTATATGGACAGGTCTAGCAGGAAAGGAAATTAATGGTGAGTGAAAATTTCTTAGTGTCATATCTTCATGAATAGGCTGCTCTTGTCCCCTACTGCCTGAGTATCCTGGCTATAAGCTGGGTTGGGGTTCTTTTGCCTTGTCTTTCATAAACAGTGACTGACTCGCTCTTTTGCAGGACTTGGATGGATTCTCAGGTGCCTGTGGGCAGAGCCTGGACCCTGTCCTGACAGAGGTGGAAGAGAGCCTGAGCGAGGAGGTGCCCCCTTCTAGCAGCAGTGAAGCACAAGTCCCACCCGTGCCACCTGTTGCCTTCTCGGGGTATGAGAAGCATTTCATGCCTACTGCTGAGGATCTCGAGAAGAAGAACATAACATAACATAAGACCTGCCAGACTGGGTTCGACCAAGGTCCAGCAAGCCCAGTCCCTCATAGCATTGTTTCCTTCTTTCTCAGGGCTGTTTTCCTTCCACCGAGAGGAGGGTGGGGGGCAGGCTTTGTGAGTGTGCCTTTATAAGATAATATTTGCCCGCAATTTCATGTCTCCAGTTTGGCTGCGGATCCTAAAAAATGTGACATTTCAGATTTCTCCCAGCATGATGGGCTCGATGTGTCTGAGCCGCTGGTAGAGGAAAGCGAGGCCATGACTATGTGTGAAGTAAAAATGGAAGTTACCTCAGGTGTAGCTATAAAGGGTCCCTGGGGGTGGGGCCCCTGCCTTCAGTTGGCACTGTGCAATAGCACATTAGGGCTTCATCTATTAAGCTTTTTCTCATAGGAAATGGAAAACAGTCTCAGTAAATCAGGCTCTAAAACCTAAAAAAAGGAACTACGCTGCACTGTGTTTTTTTTTTGGGGGGGAGGGAGGCGGGCAGTGTGATCTAGATGCCAGGAAAATGTCAGTGCCTGTCTTAAGCATATACAGCCATTGTCCAGAAAAGCATCCAGGAACGATGGACGGGCAGGGGCTTTGTATTCCTAACCGGTCTTCAGCGACATGCTCGCTGCCTTCTGACACTGATGCACAGGGACCATGCTTCCTGTGGAAATACTCTACAGCTCTATAGACTATACGAGTACAGACGTTTTATGCTTTTACATAAACGTTTAACATATAAGGGGGTGGGGGTATTTACATTCTTGAAAGGGTAAAGCTAGAATTCTGAATTTTGCCATTTTCATCTATGATTCCTCTGCCTGCTCTGTTACAATGGTCTTCAGTAGCTGTCCACATTTTCCAGATTCCAAAATAGAATTTCTTCAAGAATTAAGGCCTTAGGTGAATACAAAATAAATCTGATTTAAGGTAGACCCCCACACCTCCCACATCACATATCTGTGTGATCGTTCTGCTGTCGTCTTCTAAACTGTACAGGAAGAAGGTGGTGCTTGAAACATTTCCCCTTTGTCTTTCCTACTGGCGTCAGCTTCTGGGCTGAGGAGTTGCTGTTCTACCGTAACCCTCCCCATTGATGAAGCGTAAGGCACAGACTGGGAGGGGCAGCGATTAGCTGTCACCACTGAACTTAAAACCTGCATGGTCAGTGCTGGCACCAGGGGTTGGCTGGGGAGTGGCATAGTGTCTTGGTTAGCTTTGGTGGTGAAAGTTAAGCCGGCTTTTAAAGTGCCTAACTTTTGCCACTGAAAATTGTCACTAGGTGCCGCCACTGCCCCACCCCAGAACGCCCGTTGCTAGTTGGGTAGCATGGAGGCATTCAGTGGTGGACCTAACTGTGTTAGAGCCGCTGAATATCTGGGCCACCACCGTTATCGTCTGCTAACCATGTTAATAGCTTTCAGTATCAGACCCTTAAGACATAATTTGTATATTAGGTCCTGCCTTTGGTAAGTGAGTCTGAATTCTTCAGGTTATTGGGCGGGGGGGTGAACTGTTCAATCTAGAAACACCCATTCTTGTAGGTTTGAGTGTGGTTGGGAGCAGAGATTCTGTTCCGGGCAACCTCCTGTTCCATATCGTCCTGCCTAGACCAGTGGGTTATCTCCCATAACAGCAGATGATGAGACAGAGGAAAAACGAGAACAGTGCTGTGACATCATCACTAGCATTAAACCCAGTACAGCTATGGGCACTCTCCTGTATTTTCTCTGTCGCTGCAGATGGTGGTTGATCTTCTCAGTACAGCTCAGGCCTCAGCAACTGCCAGTAGGCAATTCGGCTTGGTTCACGGTCACCAGGGCCTATATGAGATGCCCTGCTAGTTTGACCGGGGGGGAGGGGGTGGCATCGTCTGGCCACGAGGGTCAGTTCAGTTGCAGTGGGAGTCCTCTGAGGGGGTGCCTGGCCTGTTTCCCTTTTCCTTCTCTCTCTTATTCTGATATTTATTTTCGTTATAAAAAAAAGCTCTTTGAAGAGTCCATTTCTTCTGCTTATTTGCTAGCGGGCAAGCCGGCTTCTTCAGGTTTGAAGACTCATTCTGCTCGTGCCCAAGCTGTGTCCTCAGTGTCACTGTTAGCTATTTGTAGGCCGCCGCATGGTCTTCCTTATCCACGTTTGTGAAGCATTACCGTGTGGACATCCAAGTGAGATCAGCAGCCCATTTCGGCACCGGCGTGCTGGCAGCTGTGCTTCCTCGCCCCCTGCCCCTCCCCCAGAGGTGGCGTAGCTTTAGTACTTCACACTGGTCTGGACTGGTCTAGCAGGAAGATCTGGAAAAGGGACATTTTACTTACCGATAATTTCCTTTCCTGGAGCCCTGCTGGATCAGTCCAGGACCTGCCCAGATTTGGGCCTTGCCGTGGTGTTCAGGGCCTTCTGCTCTTATGGAATTTGTATACAGTTCTTTGGTTTATGAACATTTATTTATTTATTACAGTTTCTTATATACCGCGCTATTTATCAGCGCGGTT
Source organism: Ichthyophis bannanicus (assembly GCA_033557465.1). Lineage (NCBI taxonomy): Eukaryota > Metazoa > Chordata > Amphibia > Gymnophiona > Ichthyophiidae > Ichthyophis > Ichthyophis bannanicus. The sequence goes on along the minus strand of CM066051.1, from coordinate 103,557,338 downwards.
TACATCATAACAAAACGACCATAACGACAGACTGTCAGGTTTTACATTGAACAGGAGTACAAACTTGGATAACCGGTTTAACTATATACATAAGCTATCTACAATGCAGATATAAGTTGGAAGGGCATTTCTAGACATTTTCTGGTTTGGGGACTTCTTTAAAAAATTCTCCAGGGGATCCATTTGCTTTGGAACCAAAATACTGGAGTGTGCCCCCTGCTGTACTGGGTTTTATGCTGGTGATGTCATCACAGCACTGTTCTGGTTTTTTCTCTGTCAGCATTTGCTGATTGGGGGAGCTAAAACACTGTCCTGTCCTGCACTGGTCTAGCAGGACTTTAGGAAAGGAAATTATCGGTAAGTAAAATGTGCCCTTCTGTGCAGAACACCATTCTGAAAGTGTTCTAATTGAAGCTACAGCCACTGCTGCTGTCACTTCCCCTAACAGCAAGGCTATAAACTACCTTCCCACAACAGTAAGATCACCCAAAGCAGAGGCAGAGATGAATGTTCCCAGCATGTAACTGCAGCGCTCTGAGAAACTGCAATCCATTCTGGCTTCTGGGGGAGGGATTCTTCCCTTCCAGCTTCTCTAGTCAGACAGTTCTTCCTCAGCTAATTAAACTATTGGTGCTGTAGCACTGATGGTCTCCCCTCACACATGGTCCTCATCGGATATCTTCCTACAGGCAGCAGCATGGGAGGATGTGGTAAGGTGGGGGGGGGGGGGGATGGGCTTCAGCACAGTCACATGACAGAGCAGCAGTGACACGTCTTCTGCTTGGGGCCTCTTCCATCTGCACCTGTCACACTGACCTTGCTGTGACCTGCCTGGGCTGTATGTACAGAGGGTGTGGTGTAGGCTGCAGCCCCCTGCCACCTTATGCTTGGCTGTTTGTTGGGTGGCTGGGTGTTGCTGGACAACACTGCTGGGAAGGCCTGGGAAGCTGGCCCTGCTACTGCCTGTAGCAAGGGCTGCTGCTCTGGGCCAAGAATGTCTGTGGCTACTTCAGCAACAGGTAAGGCTGGTTCATGATCAACTTCTGAATTTGTGACTACTGGAACCTGGTGTGTTAATATCTGCTCTTGAGGAACCAAGGCCCACTCCGTGGGGATTGTCTGCTGGGCTGAGGGCATCTGTTCCTGGACCGTGGTCAGTATATCTTCTGGGAGCAATAGGACTTGTGGTTCCTGTGCCAGGAGCTGGTTTAGATGAGTTAATATCTGCTCTTGAGGAACTGAGGCCCATTCCGTGGGGATTGTCTGCTGGGCTGAGGGCAGCGTATCTTCTGGGAGTGATAGGACTTGTGGTTCCTGTGCCGGGAGCTGGTTTAGATGAGTTAATATCTGCTCTTGAGGAACTGAGGCCCACTCCGTGGGGATTGTCTGCTGGGCTGAGGGCAGCGTATCTTCTGGGAGTGATAGGACTTGTGGTTCCTGTGCCGGGAGCTGGTTTAGATGAGTTAATATCTGCTCTTGAGGAACTGAGGCCCACTCCGTGGGGATTGTCTGCTGGGCTGAGGGCAGCGTATCTTCTGGGAGTGATAGGACTTGTGGTTCCTGTGCCGGGAGCTGGTTTAGATGAGTTAATATCTGCTCTTGAGGAACTGAGGCCCACTCCGTGGGGATTGTCTGCTGGGCTGAGGGCAGCGTATCTTCTGGGAGTGATAGGACTTGTGGTTCCTGTGCCGGGAGCTGGTTTAGATGAGTTAATATCTGCTCTTGAGGAACTGAGGCCCACTCCATGGGGATTGTCTGCTGGGCTGAGGGCATCTGCTCTTGGTCTGCAGGCATCTGCCCATGGATGGAAAGGTTCTCCTCTTGATTGACTATTTCCATTAGCTGCCCTTGGAGTGATACTGGCTCTGAAACCAACTGTTTCTCCTTTTGGGCCCCGATGACCTTCCCTTGGGTTACTGATGGATTCTTCTCTGGGGCAGATGCTAATTTCTGTTGTGTTACTGTTGCTTCAGAAAGAGTCAAATTATTAAGAGAAGCTTTTAGGGCAGGGCTGGTTTCCTTGGGGTATGGTCTCTCTTCTCTTGCTTTTGGGTCCCCATTGGTGTCAGAAGGCAAGGGAGTCACTCCGATGCCTGGTAAAGATTCCACATGATCATCACCTGCATCTTCTGTCACCAGAACATACTCAGCACATGTCACTCCATCCAGCCCATTCTCTTGGAGCAGCGTTGCAGGTAAGGAGTTGATCTGTACCTGCATGTTTCCAGGTGGGGGCTGCAAGGGGCAATCATATTTTCTTTCATCTTTGTCTGAAGTCTGAGTTTCAGCCTGCTCGTGCCTCTCTTGCAGGGGTAGCTGGTGGGTTTCTGCTGTCCTTGATCCTTCTTGAGAGGAATTGGGGGCAGTCTGCTGTCCATCCAGGACTTGCCTGTTCTTTGGGTCACTTTCCCTGGCAGCCCCCATGGCTTCATCTCTTGGGTTCAGACATATTTGCATCAGCTCTGCAGCAGGCTTGTTGGTCAGAGGCTCAGAGCTGCGTTCACAGTTTCGGGTCTCCTTTCCAGTGGCAGAACTTTTAGTAACCGTCTCTTGCACATTTTCCCCAGTCACGTCATCTTCTGGGTTGCCATCTGCCACAAAAGGAACTGGAAAACAAAACCATATCTTAGTAGTAGGGGAGAAAAGGAACTCCTGCTCCATTCTGTCTTTAACACCCACTCCAGGATTACCATGGGGGGCAGGTGAGGTTATATGCACACACTCCAGGCTTACCATGGGGGGCAGGTGAGGTTATATGCACCCACTCCAGGGTTACCATGGGGGGCAGGGGGTATTATATACAATCTCTCCAGGGAGAGGGTTTTTGTTTTGTTTTTTTAAATACGTTATTCCTTTTCCAGTTTTATTTTCATGCCTTTTTCCAGAGCCTTCTCTCTGCTCCTCCTCCTTCGTCAGTTACTTGTCTTGTGAATCTCACCTGCCAGCTCCAGGTTTCCGTTCATCTGCAGCTCTCTCTTGCTTAGCTGGGGCAGGTCCTGCCTCTCTCTGCCTGCAGATAAAGCAAGAGATGGTAAAATTAGGCCTTACCTGCTAATTTTCTTTCCTTGAGTCTCTCAAATCCAGTCGCATGGGTTTTGCCCCATCACCAGCTGATGGAGACTGATGATGTCATGCTATAAGGGTTCTGTGCACATCCTCAAACTGGCATTCTAATAACCAAGCAGGCTCCACAAAGAGACATGTGGTAGAACATTTAAGCAACATAACTCCACTCCATGATTTATTTATTTTCTGAATTTCTATTCCGCCTTTTCCAGAGATCAAGAGCGGTTTACAATGAACAGAACAAAACCTTTTAGAACAACATGGGTATAACATAGGGTTTAAAAGCAATAACAGTGATCAATGACTGTAAACATGATCCTAGCGGTTCGCAACGGGAGTTCTTGGCCTCTTGACATGATGGAAGCTTATTTCCACATTTTATTTATTTGTGATCTTATATACCGCCTTTCCATCATCAAGGCGGTTTACATTAAACAGAAACCAAGAACTATTACATGTAAACAGTGTTAGAACTTAAAACATAAACTAGTTAGATTTAACATTACGCAATGAGCAAAATGATTTGCATCTGATTTGGAAGATATATACATGTATACTTAAAGTAGTTCAGTCCTAAGTCCTTTGGGTTTAGTTAAAAATGATGTGGGCTGTGTAACTAGGATCATTATTCCGGTCAGTCTCCATAGTGCTCGTTTTAAATAGTAGCATTTTAAGGAGCTTGCAGAAGGCCTTCGGATCTGTGGTGGTTCTTACATCCTCTGGAAGAGCATTCCAGAGTCTGTACGGTGAGAATGCTCTTTTGGTTGTAACTGTATTACATCTCACATGTGCTCAGGTCAATTGGGGTGTATACCATGATATCATCTGCGTATAGGTGATATTGCATGTTGTGTTTGTTGCATATGGGTTGGATATAGATGTTGAAAAGTATGGATGACGGCAGATCCCTGTGGTATTCCTTGTGAGGTGGGAAACTGTTGATTTCTTCTGCTCGCATTTTACTTGCTGTGTGCGGTTGCTTAGGTAGGAGGTGAACCATTTCATGGTGGTGTTGCGTAGTCCAATTTCTTGAAGGCGTCTTAGTATGGGGTGTGATACCATGTCAAAGGCAGCAGAGATGTCGAGGAAGATTAGTAAGAATCCTTTCTTATGTTGTCTATCCCTTTCAGCAGGTTGTCGAAGAGGGATGTGAGCAGAGTCTCCACGTTGTGCTGTGGTTTAAAGCCATGTTGATGCAAGTCCAGTGGGGCATGTAGGTCCACGTGGTCCTGTAGTTATCTTTGCACTGCCTTCTCGATGATTTTGGAGATGAATGGCAGGCTGGAGATTGGACAGTAAAGTAAGACTTCGGATCCGAGGTGTCCAGTGAGTTGTTTTTAAGGATTGGTTGTATGGTAGCTTGCTTTAGCGTCTGTGGGAGGTGCCCTTGTTGGAGTGACTGTTGTACTATTTTGTGTAGGTGGTGGCTTAGTTGGCTCTTGGATGCTTTGATCCACTCCACTGGGCATAGGTCTGGAGCAGTAGTTGTATTGAGGGAGCCCACAATGTTTTCTATTTGCTGTATTGTTGGTATAGAGAAGTCATTCCATGCTTGGTGGGTTTCTTCGAAGGGTTGGTTGTGAGCCATCGACGTTGGGACGTCTGTGGTGGGCATGTTTGTTGGGTTTGCGATTTTGGTTATCAGGTAGTTTGCAAATTCTTGGGGGTGTAACTGGTGTCCAGTATGTGGTGGGGTTTCTTTTGTGAGTTGTACTATGTTTAATAATTCTCTTGGTTTGTTGGCTGGCTTCAGTATGAGGTTGGTGTGATATTGCTGTTTGCGGTTGTTGATCAGGTTGTTGTAGGCTTGTTGTTCGGACCTGTAGTTGAGTGCTGCTTCCTGTGACTTGGTACATCTCCATTTTCTCTCCAGCCTTCTGAGTGTCTGTTTTGCCTCTCGGATCTCACCCGAGTACCAGGGTGCATTGTTATTTCTTTGGGTGTGTCTTTTCTTTGCTTGTCACTGATGCTGCTTTGGATAGGTTTGAGTTCCATTTGTTTATGGCTTTATCTATGTCGTTGACGTCTAGTTCTAGTTGTGGCATTATTTCTTTAATGAAGGTCTCATTGTTGTGGGCTTTGAACCTTGAAGGACTAGAAAGGGGGGGGGCTGTTACTTCTGGAGAGAAATCTGCAACTGTGAGTATATACTTCTGGTAATTTTCTAAAGAATTCTTTGTATTAAAGCTACTTAATCTGTGAACCCACTGTTTTTTGTTGGATCAGTTGGGGCCTAGTAGCAGCAATTAAAGTTTGAATTTAAAACAGAGGAGAGCTTTCTGGTTTCATTTCATACCCAGCAGAGAGCTTGTAGTTTAAATTTAATAGTCACTCAGGGCCAAGTAACAGCAAAGTACTTTTAGTTTAAATTTAACACACAGAAGAGAGCTTTCTGGTTACATTTAGTACCCAGCAGAGAGTTTGTAGTTTAAATTTCATAAGAAGTTAGAGCCTAGCAGCAGCTAAGAGCTATAATTTAAATCAAATCAGAATTTAGCTTACCTTAGCAGCACAAGACAGGGTACTGTGTAGCAGCCCTCTTTTAATAAGTGTTATTTCCCTCCCTCCCTCCCCACACCCACCCTCCCCTGGGATAATCATAGCTTTATAGGTACTTACACATCTTAAAAGACAGGAGGTGCTTTCAGGTGAAGCTCATTACCCAAATCAGTCATACACTAAGGACCTGAGATTAATTAAGCTTCAAGTGAACAAGGTATATTAAACGTATTAGGTACAGTTTTATTGGTATAAATACCCATAGCAACCCCTAGTAAGTAAGAACTTAAAGATCTAGACACAAACTTAAAACTAAGATGCAGACAGCAGTCCAGCAGCGGGATGGGGGCTTTCCAGTCTTTTGCATTGAGTGTCACATGTATGATTTTCTCCCAGTTGGTGAGAGGTCTTACGTGTGCACTAGGTGCAAGGAGCTCTTTTCTCTCAGGGAACAAGTCCGTTCTCTAGAGGCTAAAGTAGCAGACTTGGAAAACATAAGACAGACAGAGAGGTACATAGACGAGACCTACAGGGATATAGTCCTGAAGTCCCACCTCCAGTCTGACAGCACCCCTGTTGCCATGGAGGAGAGAGGTCACGTGACAGGAGAGCATCACCCTGGTGTGGCAGGAAGTGATCCTGTAACTAGGACCTGTCCTCCAGGTGATGTAAAACCCTCTCGCACCAAGGAAGTTTCTCCAGGGCTATGTGCCCATGAGGGAAGGGTTAGGACAGCCGTTATAGTTGGTAATTCGATCATTAGGCATGTAGATAGCTGGGTGGCTGGTGGACGTGAGGATCGCCTGGTAACATGCCTGCCTGGTGCGAAGGTAGCAGACCTCACGTGCCACCTAGATAAGGTCTTAGATAGTGCTGGGGAGGAGTCTGCTGTCTTGGTACATGTCGGTACCAATGACATAGGAAAATGTGGTAGGGAGGTTCTGGAGGCAAAATTTAGGCTTTTAGGTAGGAAGTTGAAATCCAGAACTTCCACGGTAGCATTCTCCGAAATGCTTCCTGTTCCACGCGCAGGACCCAAAAGGCAGGCAGAGCTCCGGAGTATCAATGCATGGATGAGACAATGGTGCAGAGATGAGGGTTTTGGATTTGTTAGGAACTGGGGAACATTCTGGGGAAAGGAGGGGCTCTTCCAAAGGGATGGGCTTCACCTTAACCGGGACGGAACCAGGCTGCTGGCATTAACCTTTAAAAAGGAGATAGAGCAGCTTTTAAACTAGATATTAGGGGAAAGCCGACAGTCGCCCAAGAGCGGATGGTTCGGAAGAATGTATCCTTGAAGGATACTACCAAAAGCAGAGAAGTTCCACAAAAGAGTAAAGTAGCCCAAATGCCCTCAAGTATGGAGCAGACAGAGCTTAAAGATCCCAATTTACCCATGTCTAACAATAGCCAAATTAACATGAGTAAAATACATTCTCTAAAATGCTTGTATGCAAATGCTAGAAGTCTAAAGAATAAGATGGGAGAGTTAGAATATATAGCACTAAATGAAAAGTTAGATATGATTGGAATATCAGAGACATGGTGGAAGGAGGACAACCAGTGAGACACTGTGATACCTGGGTACAAACTATATCGTAATGATAGAGCTGATCAAATTGGTGGAGGGGTTGAGCTCTATGTTAGAGAGGGCATTGACTCAGAAAGGATTAAATTTTTGCAGGAAACAAAATCTGCTGTAGAATCTATATGGATTGAAATTCCATATAAAAGGGGGAAGGCAATGGCAGTGGGGGTGTACTATCGAGCACCTGGCCAGAATGACCAAATGGATGATGAAATGCTCAAAGAAATCAAGGAAGCTAACAAAAGTTACAGCGCAGTAATAATAATGGGTGATTTCAATTACCCCGGTATCGACTGGGTCAGTGTCACGTCAGGACATGCTAGGGAGATAAAGTTCCTAGATGAAATAAATGACTGCTTCTTGGAGCAGATGGTTCATGAACCGACCAGAGGGGAAGCCATATTAGACCTAGTCCTTAGTGGAACACCAGATCTAGTGCAAGAGATAAGGGTGTTGGGGCCACTTGGCAATAGTGATCATAGCATGATCGCCTTTGATTTAATTAGTGGAGGAGGGATAGTAAGGAAACCCACAGTACTACCTTTTAACTTTCGAAAGGAAGACTATGATAAAATGAGGAAAACAGTTAAGAAAAAACTAAAAGGAGCAGTTGCGAAGGTTAAAGACGTACATCAAGCTTGGGTGTTGTTGAAAAATACTATCTTGGAAGCCCAGACCAGCTGTATTCCACGCTTTAAGAAAAGTGGAAGGAAGTCCAAAAACTGCCAGCATGGTTTAAAGGTGAGGTCAGAGAGGCTGCTGTTGCCAAAAAAGCATCTTTCAGGAAATGGAAAAAAGAGCCAAACGACGAAACCTGGAAACAGCACAAGCACTGGCAAGTCAAATGCAAGGCATTGATAAGGCAGGCAAAGAGAGAATTTGAGAAGAAGCTTGCTGCGGAAGCAAAAACGCAAAATAAAGACCTTTTCAAGTACATTCGTAGCAAAAAACCTGTGAGAGAGTCAGTTGGTCCATTAGATGATAAAGGGGTTAAAGGAGCACTAAGAGGCGACAAGGTGATAGTGGAGAGACTGAATGAATTCTTTGCTTCGGTCTTTACTGAGGAAGATGTAGGGATGTTACCCATGACTGAAGTGGTATTTAAAGGTGCGGAAAAATTGAAGGAAATATCGATACATCGGGAAGATGTCTTAAAACTATTAGATAAACTGAAGAGTAGCAAATCACCTGGGCTCGATGGTATACATCCAAGGGTGTTGAAAGAACTGAAATATGAGATTGCAGAACTGCTATCAGTAATCTGTGAACTATCATTAAAATCATCTCTAATACCTGAAGATTGGAGGATCGCCAATGTAACACCAATTTTTAAAAAGGGTTCCAGGGGTGATCCGGGAAACTACAGACCGGTGAGCCTGACGTCAGTACCGGGAAAAATGGTAGAAACCATCATAAAGAATAAAATTACTCAGCATGTAGATAGTCACAACCTAATGGGAGACAGCCAACATGGCTTTAGACAAGGAAGATCTTGTCTTACTAATCTGATATGTTTTTTGAAGGTGTGCATAAACAGGTAGACAAAGGTGAGTCGGTTGATATAGTGTATCTGGACTTTCAGAAAGCTTTTGACAAAGTCCCCCATCAGAGACTTTTGGCGAAGCTAAAAAGTCATGGGATAGGAGGCAGTGTACTATTGTGGATCGGGAACTGGTTAAAAGATAGAAAGCAGAGGGTAGGGCTAAATGGCCAATTTTCCCAATGGAGAAAGGTGAATAGTGGTGTACCCCAGGGATCTGTGCTGGATCCGCTGCTTTTTGACATATTCATAAATGACCTGGAAAGTGGAATAACGAGTGAGGTTATCAAATTTGCAGATGACACAAAACTATTTAAAGTTGTTAAAACCCAAGAGGATTGTGAAAAATTGCAAGAGGATCTTGATAAATTGGAAGACTGGGCATCAAAATGGCAGATGAAATTTAATGTGGACAAGTGCAAGGTTATGCACCTAGGGAAGAACAACCCAAACTATGGTTACACGATGCAAGGTTCCACATTAGGAACCACCACCCAGGAAAAAGATTTAGGCGTCATTGTGGATACCATGTTAAAACCCTCGGCCCAGTGTGCAGCGGCGGCCAAGAGAGCAAATAGAATGCTAGGTATGATAAGGAAAGGAATGGAAAATAAAACAAAAGATATTATAATGCCTCTATATCGTTCCATGGTGAGACCACACCTTGAATATTGTGTGCAATTCTGGTCGCCGTATCTTAAAAAGGATATAGCGATTTTAGAAACGGTACAGAGAAGAGCCACCAAAATGGTAAAGGGGATGGAAGGATACTCCTATGAAGAAAGGCTAAAAAGGTTAGGGCTCTTTAACCTGGAAAAGAGACGGCTGAGGGGAGATATGATAGAAGTCTATAAATTAATGAACGGAGTGGAACGGGTAAACGTAGATCGATTGTTTACCTTATCAGAATATAGAAAGACTAGGGGACATGCAATGAAGCTACAGGGTAAACTATTTAAGACTAATAAAAATATTTTTTCACTCAACGTGTAATCAAACTCTGAAATTTGTTACCGGAGGATGGTAGTAAAGGCTGTTAGTGTAGCTGGGTTTAAAAAAGGTTTGGACAAGTTCCTGGAGGAAAGGTCCATAAACCATTATTAAGAAGTGACCGAAGATATCAATGCTTGACCCCAGTACAAGCATTGTGGAACTTGTCTCTTGGGGAAACTGCTAGGTACATGTGACCTAGATTGGCCACTGTTGGAAACAGAATACTGGGCTTGATGGACCTTGGTCTGACCCGGTATGGCATATCTTATGTTATGTTCTTCTTGGCTTGGCTTCATCTCTGGCTTGCTGGGTGGTGGTTTCAGGCCGTTGGGTGAAGGAGAGTACGTGGTAATCTGACCATGGAACCAGGGTATGCACAGGTGTGGTAGCTTGTGTCTGCTTTTCTAGCGATATTGGTATGAAGATCATGTCGGGTGTAGTTCCATGTTGGTGTGATGGTGCTATGACCATCTGCTGGTAGTTTAGGGAAGTCATGGCCTTGAGGAATGCTTTGGTTTCTTTGGTGGATGCGGAGGTTAGGTTGTAATTGCCTAGGGCAATCAACGGCTTGTGTTTGGTGTTACCTGCACATATGTATTACAGTATTGCTGACAGGTAACCCTTCGTGGACTTGGGGGGTCTGTAGGTGAGGTAGAAGCTGATGTGGTTGGATATGAGGATTGTGTTGGATTCGCTTGAGGTGCTGGTAGTGACAGTTTTAAATCTGTAGCTCTTTCTGGCTATGATGAGGGTGCCTCCTCCTCTCTTGAATTCTCTGCTGCAGAATGCTGTGAATTCCAGAGGGATCACTTGGTTCAGTATGACCTGGTCTGTGTCCGTGAGCCAGGTCTCTGCGATGCAGATGTCTAGCTTTTGGTCCAGAATGTAGTCGTAGATAGTATTTGGTTTGTTACGGATTGATCTTGCATTTATTAGTGCCCATTTGATAGTTGTAGCAAGTATGGGGTTTGCTGTGGGTGCCCGTGGTGTTGGGGTCTGCATTCTGTTGGGTGAGCTGGTCGCTGGTTGCTTGGGCCTGTGGCGCCCTCTTGTGGTGTCGTTTTGCTCTGAGGTAGGTGAGCGAGGGTCTGAAGGTATCGGCATGATTCTGTTTGGCTGGCCTCCCTGCATGAGGAGTAGTAGGGAGCAGTATGCTATAAGGAGCTGGTAGTTTGCCTGCATGTTTGCTTGCCCTTAGGTCTGTTGTGGCCAGTTCTGGATCCTTTGCTGGTTCGTGCGGTGTGAAGAAGCTGTTTGTAGTAGGTCCCATCTCCTTGACTTCATCCTTGTTGATGTTAGGGAGAACGTGGCACTCTTCGTGGGGTGGTTTGTTAGGGTGGTCTGTTTCTCCGCCTAAGGGCCTCGCCAAAGGGCCCTTTGGTGCGGTTGTGCCCGGAGGCAGCTCCTTATATTGCAGGCTTCTCTGCCCCGATTGGGCTAGAGCTTCAAAGCGGGAAGGAAGGCTTCCTGTCCCGCTCTGGCGCTCAACCCCAATCAGGGGGAGCTGGAGGATGGCGGTGTCGTCGGGGCTCGCTCAGCCCGATATCCTGGAGGTTGCTGTTCTGCTTTCTAATGATCTCTCTCTTCGCATGATGTGTCCAAAGTATGAAAGTCGAAGTCTTGTCATCTGAGCTTCTAAAGCAGGGGTTCTCAACCCTGTCCTCGGGACCCACCTAGCCAGTCGGGTTTTCAGGATAACCACAATGAATATGCATGGGAGAGATCTGCATATAATGGAAGCAGTGTATGCAAATCTCTCTCATACATATTCATTGTGGTTATCCTGAAAACCCGACTGGCTAGGTGGGTCCCAAGGACAGGGTTGAGAACCCCTGTTCTAAAGAAAGCTTAGGTTTGTTCTTCGGGCAGTCCATGGTATACACAGTATTGTCACCAGCACCATAATTAAAAGACATCAGTTTTCTCCCTGTCTGTTTTTTTTTTTCACTGTCCAACTTTCACATCCATATGACATTATTGAAAATACCGTGGCTTGAACAAGTCAAATCTTTGTATGGAGAGAGACATCTCTGCTCTTGAGAATCTTGTCGAGGTCCTTCATAGCCATTCTACCAAGAGCAATGCGTTGTCTGATTTCTTGACTTGCTTGTTCCTTCCTTCTTTACTGATAATTGATCCAAGTAGGTTAAAGTTGTCCACTATTTCAATTTCTTCTCTATCAACGATGAACTTATTTATTTTTTGCAGATGTCAGGATCTTTGTCTTCTTTACATTAAGGTGAGACCCATTTTAAGACTGTTCCTTGATCTTAAGAAGCAAATGTTTCAGATCGTCTTCACTTTCAGCCAGTAATGTGGTATCATCAGCATAGCAAAGATTGTTGAGTCTCCCACCAATCTGCACACCTTTATCTTCCTACGATTTTTTTCTGCATATAAATTAAACAGGTAGGGGGAAAATATGCAGCCATGTCGTACACCTTTTGCTGATTTTAAACTATTCTGTTTCTCCTTGTTCTGTTAGTTCTCTTGCACAACCTTTACATTGATCAAGAAGTAACAGTTTGATCGGGTGTTCTGGTATACCCATGCTTCTTAATGTGGCCCAGAGTTTCTCATGGTTTACACAGTCAAAAGCCTTGCTATAGTCGATAAAGCACAAATAGATATCCTTTTGGTATTCTTTAGTCTTTTCAAGGATCCATCTCACATCCGCGATGTCTCTCGTTCCTCGCCCTTTCCTGAACCCTGCTTGCACTTTAGGAAGTTCTTGTTACAGGTATGGTTGTAGTCTCTGCTGAATAATCTTCAGTAGAATCTTGCTGGCATGTGGGATCGGAGTGATTGATAATTTCAACAGTCAGTTGGATCACCTTTCTTTCGTACTGTGTTAAACACAGATCTTTTCCAGTCAGTTGGCCATGATGTCTTCCCAATTTCCTGGCAGAGCCTTGTAAGTACGGTAACAGCTGCATCAGATTGCTGTAATACTTCTATGGGAATGCCCCCCATGCCTGGTGCTTTGTTCTTTGATAAGAAATTGAAGCAGCATTGAAAGCCTTCTTTCATCACCAGTGGTTCCAGATCATAGAGGTTCAGGTTGAAACAGCTGTTGGTCCACTTGATCTTTATCATATAATAACTCTGTATATTCTTTCCACCTTTTCTTGATCTTCTCAGCATCATTCAACATGGATTCTTGAGCATCTTGAAACATTCCAATTCGAGGCTGGACTTTTTTCTTTAACTCTCGTAGCTTTAGGAAAGCCGCTCTTGTTCTTCCTCTAATAGTTTCTGCTTCTATTTCCTTGCATGTGTCATTGTAGTATTTCTCCTTGTCTTGTCTTGCTGCACATTGGAAATCTCAGAGTTCTGCAATTGCCTAATTTTCTCCTTTGGCTTTAGCTTCTTTGCGTTTCTGGGCAATTTTCAGAGTTTGTTCAGTCATCCATTTTGGCTGTTTTTGCTTTTTCACCTTTTGGTAGAGATATCTCATTTTCTTCCAACACAACCTTCTTGATGTCATCCCATTTCATTTGTATCTAAAGCAGCAAATCGATTTTGCAGGCAGTCTTTAAATTCCAGTGGTATATTCTCAAGGTCATATTTTGCTACATTCATGATGGGCTTGCTCTTTTTCAACTTTAGCTTGAGTTTGCATACTAGTAGTTGGTGATCTGTACCACAGTCAGCTCCAGGTTTTGTCTTTGTTGATGTTATAGAGATTTTCCATCATTGACATCGACAGATGTAGTCAATTTGATTTTGTACAGTCCATTTGGGTGAAGTTCATGTGTACAGTTGCCGCTTGTTGCTGGAAGAAGGTGTTTGAGATGACTAAATTGTTGATCTTGCAGAATTCTATCAGTCTTCAGCTTAATTTCTGTTGCCAAGTCCGTATTTTCCAACCATTTTGCCTGCTTGCTTGTTGCCAACGTTTGCATTTCAGTCACCCAAGATTGACAGAACATTCAAACAGGATATTCTGATAATTTCAGCTTGTACTTGTTCATAGAACTCATCAATTTCATCCTCTTCTGCAGCTGTTGTTGGGGCATATACTTGAATTATAGTTGTGCTGATAGGCATTGCACTATATTTCATTACACTTCTTGCAAGTTTCTACTTGATGATAAATGCAACACCATTTCTTCTTTGTCTTTCATTTCCAGCGTCGTAGATCATGTGATCATCTGATGCAAAGTGCCTGATGCCAGTTCATTTCAGTTCACTGGCACCCAACATATCGTGTTGGAGGTGGTCAAGAATGAAATGTAATGTGTCCAACTTACCTTGGCTCATTTTTCGTATGTTTCAAGTCCCAATACGTAAGACCTCTTTGCAGCTTCTGACTGTCTCATTTCATGCGCAGCTACATCAGCAGTTAGACATCCTGAGGGCTTTGATCCAACGACATCATAAATGCTGGCTCTACTCTGAAAAGTCTTCAGCTCCTCCCCAGTAGCAATTTGAGTGCCTTCCGACCTGGGGGTCTCATCTTCCAGTGCAATTTGTTTTCTTGTGACTATCCATTGGGTTTTTGTGACAAGATATGGAAGTAGATTGCCAGGCCTTTCTTCCCCGCAGTTTGTTTAGTGTTGCTGTTGTCACAGAAATGTGATCCACTGCTGCCGCCAACACTGTCCCATTCTGCTGCTGCCCAGTTGGGTGGTTTATTTATTTATTTATTTTATTTATTTAACAGTATTTCTAAACCGCCTTATCTTAATAATCAAGGTGGTATCACAGCAAGCAATCAGGTAAAGTGTGTGTGTTGTACATGCAGTGAGGATAAAACTTAGTTGTGTGAGGGATGTTGGGTGCTTGATTTGTTTGAGCTATATACAGGGTGGGCTATTTACAGTGGTGCTAGAATCATATTTTATATATATTCAGTTGTTTGGGAGGATTGGAGTGCTGTTATCCATTCTCTTAGGTTATGTGATGTGACCATAGTGCTCTATGAACAGCATGGTTTTCAGTTGTTTTCTGAAGTCTTTGAGGTCTGGAGTTGCCCTTAGATCGTCCGGTAGATTGTTCCATATTGTTGGAGCAGCCATGGAGAGAGCTCTGTCTGTTGTGTCCTTGCGTGTGTGTTTGTACTCATTTGGGGTGCTGACTCGGTTGCATGTTTGACTTCTTCTGGGACGTGCGCTGGTTTCCGGTTGTATGAGCAGGTGGAGGCTGTTGGCTGATGTGTGTTCTTTTATCTTAAATAGGTTTATGATAGTCTTGTATCTGATGCGAGCAATGATTGGGAGCCAGTGTAAGTCCTTTAGTGTAGGTGTGATGTGCTCCTGCCTTGCGGCTCCGGATATGATTCGAGCTGCAGTGTTTTGTGCCAGCTGTAGTGGTTTGAGAGCTTGTTTTGGTAGTCCGAGGTATATCGGATTGCAGAAGTCCAGTATTGGGGTTATCAGTGCTTGACAGACTGTACGGAAGTGTTCTGGAGCGAGGAGTGGTTTCAGTCTCCTGATGATTCGCATCCTGTAATATGCTTTTTGGATTGTTTTGTCTATGTGTGGTTTGAGGTTGAGTTTACTGTCCAGAGTAACCCCAAGGTATCTCACCTCCGATCTTATCGGTATCGTGGTGCTTTGTATCTTTATGTTTGGTGGGTGTGTGAAGCTTTGGTTTCGAGTGATGATTAAAGCTTCAGTCTTGTTGTAGTTTATAGCTAGATTGTTTTGGCACCACTTCGCCATTTGGGTAAGGCAGTCTGCTATCTTAGAGAAGTCCGGGTTTTCGATTGATATCGGGGAGTATACCATTATATCGTCTGCGTATATTGTGTATTGGATGTTGTTCTCTTTCATAATGTTGCATATTGGTTGGATGTAGATGTTAAAAAGGAGTGCTGAGAGTGCGGATCCTTGTGGTACTCCTTGTTGGACGTTTATGGGCCGGGAGGTGTCCTGTCCCACCTTGACCTGTAGCTGTCTTTCTGTTAGGTACGAGTGGAACCATTTTAGAGTGGTACCGTGTATACCAGTGTTCTTCAGTCTCTCCAGGAGTATATTGTGATCAACTGTGTCGAACGCTGAGGAGATGTCGATGAAGATCATTATAATTCCATTCCTGATGTCGTCAATTATTCTTATGATGCTGTCGAAGAGGTAGATCAGGAGAGTTTCGACTCCATGGTTGGGACGAAATTCGTGTTGGTTGTCGTCGAGAGTTCCGTGTTCGTCAATGTGTTCCTGAAGTTGTAGTTGAACCGTCTTTTCGATTATTTTTGCGAGGAAGGGTATGCTGGAGATTGGTCGGTATGCTGCTGGGTCCTTTTTGTCGAGAGAAGTTTTCTTTGTGATTGGTCTTACTGAGGCAAGCTTTAATTGCTGTGGCATGAGTCCTTGAGTGAGTGAGTTGTGTACCATTTTATGAATGTTTGGTATGAGGCTTGCTTTGGTGGCTTTGACCCATGACACTGGGCAAGGGTCTGTAGGAGCAGTGCTTGTGTTGATTGTGGAGATGATGTCTGATATCTGCTCTTTTGAGGGTGAGTGGAATGTGCCCCAGGTTTTGGGGTGGATGTTCGTTCTGTTGGTTCTACTGGGTGTTGAGCGCTCTGTGGAGTGAAATTTGTCTTTGATGTGGTCGGCGAATATCTGTGGATCCACTTGTATTTCTCTTTCTGCTGCTTGCTCTTTTGTCAGGGTTTTTACTATTTCGAAAAGTTCTCTGGGTTTGTTGATGGAAGAATTTATCAGGTTTGTGTGGAATTCTCTCTTTGATTGGTTGATGTGTTCATTGTATTGTTTTTGCTTTGTTAGGTAAAGATGTTGGTCGGAAGTAGTTTTGTTTTTTCCCCATCTCCGTTCAATTTTCCTGAGCTCCCTCTTTTCCTGTCGTATTTTTGCTGAGTACCATGGTTTGTTTTGTCTCTTGTTGTGTTGTTGTTTCTTGGTCCTGTCAACGGATGGTTTGGCGGCGTTAGCTAGGACATTGTTCCAGTTGGAAACTTGTTCCTCCAGGTCCTCTGAGTCAATGTTCAAGTGTTGTATTGTGTCCTGGATGAATTCGTCCTTGTCAAAGGACTTGAATCGTCTTTGTGTGTGTGGGAAGTTCGCTCTTTCGCTTGTCCAGTCTTCTTGTGATTGCAGATTTGTCTCGATTAAGTAATGGTCAGACCATGGTACTGGGGTGATGGTGGGTGTAGAGATTAGGTCTCTTGAAGTTAGGTAGTTTGATGCGAAGATGAGGTCTGGGGATGATCCTAGTCTGTGTGTTGGTGCATTGACTATCTGTGTGAATTGAAGTGATGACATTGCCTGAAGGAAGGCCTCTGCATCTTTTGTATTGGCGGACTTGAGGTTGAAGTCTCCGATTAGTAGTGCTGGTTTGTTGTTTGACGTTATGGCACAGGCTTCTTCGAGTATGAAGGCTAGTTCGTCGGGTGGAGCACGGGGTGCTCTGTAGGTTAGGCAGATTGCAATATTCTTGTTCTTGATGCTAATTGTGTTACACTGCTTTGTATCTGTGAGATTCAGTGTCTTGAACTTGAGTTCTGTTTTTGCTATTATTAGGACTCCTCCTCCACGCTTGTGGATGCGTGGGCAGTTGTATGCTGAGTAGTTGTTCGGTACTAGTTGGTTGAGTAGTACACTGTCGGTAGGGTTGAGCCATGTCTCTGTGATGCATATTATGTCTGGCTGTCGCTCTTCAATGTGGTCTACCAGAGTGTGTATCTTGTTGCAGATGGATCTGGCGTTTATGAGCTCAATTGATGTTTTCTTTGTGGAAGAGGTTGTTGCGACTTGTGCTTCCTTAGGGCCGGTGTTGGGGTTTGATTTGTGTCTGTTTTGTCTCTTTGTTTGGGAGGTTGCGAGTGTCTCTTTGTGTGTGTGTTGTGGACCGAGATATGGCAGTGCAGTTGGTGGGTACCATGGTGTGTTTGTTTGGGGGTAGTGGGGGTGTGTAGTTGGTGGGAGGAGTTGTGTGACTAGTAGGTATAGTGGGAGGAAGTATGTGGTGTGCATGTTGATAGCTTGTGATGTTCTGATAGGGCGACGCCTGTGTCCTTAGGTTTTCGTCTGTTGTTTGCTTTTTTGAGGAGAGCTGTACTTGTTGCAGGGGCTTGTCCTGGGGATGTGAAGTTGTATCTGTTGCGGTGCGGGAGCCTGTCCCGTGGAGGGAGCCTGTCCCTTGGATGTGAAGCTGTATCTGTTGCGGTGCGCGAGCCTGTCGCGTGGCGGGAGCCTGTCCCTTGGATGTGGAGCTGGATCTGATGCGGTGCGGGAGCCTGTCCCGTGGAGGGAGCCTGTCCCGTGGATGTGGAGCTGGATCTGTGGCGGACGCCTTGGTGCGGGAGCCTGTCCCGTGGAGGGAGCCTGTCCCGTGTGTGTAGAGCTGGATCTGTGTTGGTCGCCTTGGTGCGGGGGCCTGTCCCGTGGATGTGGAGCTGGGTCTGTCGCGGTGCGGGAGCCTGTCCCGTGGAGGGAGTCTGTCCCGTGGATGTGGAGCTGGATCTGTGGCGGTCGTCTTGGTGCGGGGGCCTGTCCCGTGGATGTGACGCTGGATCTGTCGCGGTGCGGGAGCCTGTCCCGTGGAGGGAGGGAGCCTGTCCCGTGGAGGTGGAGCCGGATCTGTGGTGGTCGCCCTGTTGCGGGGGTCTGTCCCGTGGATGTGGAGCTGGGTTTGTCGCGGTGCGGGAGCCTGTCCCGTGGAGGGAGCCTGTTTCATGTGTGTGCAGCTGGATCTGTTGATGAACTCTTGGTCTGACCCACTATGGTACATCCCAAGTCCCTATGTTCTTATCTAGCTAAAGATGACATTGCTCTAACATAGCATCAGTACTGGCATATCTCTGGGTTTAAGGTATCAATCTGGACAAACATGGTAATACCAAATATGGCCTATAAACGATGGTAGTTAACAACACTGGCATATCCCTGGGTTTACAGTATCGATCTGGACAAACATGGTAATACCTAATATGGCCTGTAAACGCTGGAAGCTAACAACAGTATCCAGAGGGAACTAGTCACTAGAGTGCCCAACACTGATCTTGGATTCTAGTCCCAAACATGAATTTCTACCCTTTAAATTAGTATTTTTATGAGAGGCAGGAGGATAATCCTAGCTGTAGAGAGTGGTGCTGCTGCAATCAGATGATTTAAACAGAACTATACATTCAATTATTGTTAGGAGTGCAGTTAATTCATATAAGTAATGAAGCAGTGTTGATAGTTTAAAAATCACTCAAATGAGTCTTAGTCTGGCATATTAGCTGAGACGTGTCCATTTTGGGAGACCCTGCCAGTAGTTAAGCTACCGATAGCTTAGCCCTCAGCATCACTGATGCACACAAGCCCTCACAGCACGACAAGCTGCAAACCAAGTGAGGGATGGGCTGTATATAAATGTTAAAATAACATGGCCAAGGGCAGGAGGTGCTGATCTGTGAGGCTGCATCTTGTCGGTGCCCCTTACCTTTTGGCAATGGGGCGGAAGAAACATAAGCAGGCTGCCTTGCCTCCTGGGACGGACTTGCTGGGATCCTCGAGCCAGCGAACGCTGACTGACTGCGGCTTCAGCAGGGGCAGCAGTAGGAGTGTCGTCTCTGAGCACCTCAGGGGTTTTGCTCTCTCCAGAGCAGTGTACCCCCCCAACGTGTTTCCCCAGTTGGAGCTGCCCTCCCTGAAGGTTTGCCGGCGAGCACACCGGTGAAGGGGAGAGCTTGGAGGTGCTTCAGCGGGGATTTCTTTGTCTACTGGTGTCGAAGTGCAGTGGAGGGCAGCTGGGATAGAAGTTTTAGTGGTGGGGAAAGCTGCGATAGCACCTGGCCAAGTGGAAGACCTGCGGTGATTACTATTGAAACGCTGTGGGACGGTTTGGCTGTTTTAAACACCTCCCTAAAGACCGTTTTGGGTACTGTGAGTACAGAGATTGTTGGGGTTAAGTCTACATGTGCCACCCTCACCGGTGTCCAAGATGTGCAAGCTGAGAGACTTCCAAGTTGGAAATGGATGTTGGGCAGCTTTAGGATTTGGTGGCTGCCCAGGTTAAGGACAAGACTGTGTCTTTCAGGAAAATGGAATATCTGGAAAACCAGGTCTGCCGGTGTAACCTGTGGTTCCTGAATTTCCCAAGGTCTCCTTTGTTATCACCTTTGGAGATGGTGAGGAAGTACTTTGGGGATATTTTGAAGATCTCCCCTGAGCACTACCCACCTCTGATAAGGGCCCAGTATTTGTCCCCGGGGGTTAAGGGATCATGGATCCAATATCCCCCCTGTTTTGCCTGGAGTGGGAGACCTCATGGGGTTTCTGGAATCTTCCCTGGAGGTCATAACAGATAAAGCTACTCTCCTCGTAACTCTGGCACTGGAGTCGGATACGTTTTATATTCTTAGATTACATTTCAAGAACTTTAATGATGTTTTTCTAGGCTCTAATGTGCTTATATTTCCTGATGTGTCTCATGTGACAAAGCTGAGAAGGAAGGACTTTTTGGCACTTCACCCCAGGGTTTTAGCCCTGGGGTAACTTTTCAGCTTAAATTCCCTGCCAAGTGTTGTGTTGTATTTAAACAGAAATTATATATGTTGTTTGACCCTAGGCAGCTTCAGGAGTTCTTGGAAGCTAGGGAAGTTGTGTTGGTGGAAGTTGCTGGCCCTTCCCTTTCGGCTGATACCTAAGTCTCCACCTGTCTGTAATAATGTTTAGTGTAGGGAGTTTGGAACCCTTTTGGGGTGCTTTACTTTCTGTGATTTTTTTGTTCCTAATACTTCCTCAATATTCCTTTACGTGAGGTCTAAATTTGTAAATGGGAGATTAGTATCTTTAGGATGTTTTCCAATTTTTCTTTTTTTTTCTGTAATGCCCATTTTCTTTTCATTCAATGTAATTTTTGGGTGTATTATTCATGAATAAGTGATAAATAAAAAGTTTAAAAAAATAAAAACATGGCCAATAGGGCAGAGCTTGTGGAATATCCTGTCTTTGTGAAAAAGGTTTAGACATGGTATTACCAATTTTTATCCATTGCCTTCTTTCAGAAAGGTATGATTTAAACAATAGTAAAACTGTGCCCTTAATTCCAGTCTCTTGTAGTCTGTTCAGCAGTATGTTGTGGTCATATGCCACAGCCAGTCTACAAAGATCAACAATGCTTTCTCGGTTTCATGTTCTGTGCTCTGTCGTTTTGGCCTGGCAATGGCACCCCCCGTACCTTCTCCAAGGTCATGGTGGTAGTCATGGCCGCCTTGTGGAAACAGGGAACCTGCGTTCATCCTTATCTGGACGACTGGCTGAGTGAAGTCACATGCGGAGGCTGTTGAAGCAGTCTCCCGCATAGTGGTGTTCTTCTAACGCCTTGGCTGGGTGGTTAATCACACCAAAAGCTGTCTTCGCCCATCCCAATCCCTGGGGCCCACTTTGACACATGTCTGGGAAGGGTCTTCCTTAAGTTGGACCATTTTTGGAAGTTCGCCGGCCAGCTGAAGGTGTTCTGCTTCACATTTGTCCCCGAGTGTGGGACTATCTTCAGATCTTGGAGGCCATGGCAGCAGCTATCAAGGTAGTCCCCTGGACTCGAGCACACATGCAGCCTCGCCAACGTTTTCTTCTGTCCCATGTCCTTAACCAATTTATCTAATGCCTCTCCAGAGAGAAGCTTACCTTTGAAAGGAAGCTTACTAAGACTAGTTAGAAGCTACATCCGCAGACCAGTTCCATAGCCAGAGAAAATGATGAATGGATACTAAGGAAGCCATGCTCTTGGCGGAGGCTGTAACCAAATCATACAACACACCTGCCAGGTACATGGATCCTGACTCCAGCTTAACCACCTCTGACAATGTTTCCTGAGGACCAGAATCAGACTCCAATAAACTCTGCGCCCATCTTAAACATGCTGAAGTCACATATGCCCCTCAAATAGAGGCTTGTAACACTAGCGCATTGATCTCAAAGGACTGCTTCAACAAAGTTTCAAGCTTTCTATCCTGAGCATCCTTCAAAGCTGCACTACCCTCTACTGGAATTGTAGTTGTCTTGGTAACAGCTGAAACCAGAGCCATCCACCTTTGGCAATTTGAGGAGGTCCTTTTCAATCAGAGAAATCTGATAGAAATGTGACATAGACCTGCTGCCCTGTAAACCGGCCTCTGGTACTTCCCATTCTGCTTCAGTCATCTCCTTTATGGCACTGTACACTAAAAAGGACCGCTGAGGCTTCCGTATTCCCTGCAATAGTAGATCTTCTAGAGTCCTTTCTTTCTCATGAGAACCAGGAGGAATATTAAGCACCAACAAAGACTGAGCAATTAGAACAGTTAACTCTTCCTGACGAAAAACCCTAATGATTTTGGGGTCCTCTTCTAGTGGAATTTCTCCTCCTTTGAAATCCACTACAGCAGGATCCCCCCCCTAAGCCCAGAGAGACCCTCCAAATAATCCTCTGAAACCCCAGAAAGAACTGAAGCTTGCTCCTCCCAGGTGTTAATCATCCACTCTATGGTACTTTGTTGGAGACTTAAGGGAATCTTTAGCCATGGAAATAGTGTCCCACCACAAATTCCTATCAAGTTTCTGGGAAGGAACTTCTACCAGGCCCTGCTTAAAATAGAACAAAGTATGGGGAAAAAGGAAAACTTGAGGCCCTCTCCCCAGACTACCGTGGCCTCTACTGGTCCCCCCAGAAGAACCAGGAATCAATCCCTGCATTCCCAAGAGGTCGTCTGCCTCTTTCTGCCATCGTCATCATGGCCCTGTTCCTGCCAAATCCGCAAGGTCCCACAGATGAAGGGAAGGCTGAGAAAACTGAGAAATGTCATTCTCTGTCACCAGGGTCTCTCCCGTAGCTGGTCTATTTCCCCTCATATTAAATCGTCGGTGGCCTTGCCCTCCTCTTCACAGATGCAGCAAAAGCCCGCTGCTAACAGACTTTGGTGGCTGCCATGGACCGTTCGAGATACTGGCATAGTTTAGAGCTGCGACTGAAGAAAATAGGTAGTAAAACTAAAAAAAACTGCTTTTACCTCAAACTTGAAAGATGGAGATGACTGATTAGTGGGCCGATGCTGTTTTGCGGCTTACTGTTTTGTTTTTTTTCTCAACTGAAGAAATTAAAGGCTATGCCCAAAGAGACTTACCGGCCCCTCTCAAAGGTTGTAGATAAGGAACAGAGGACTGCTCACAAAACAGCAATGATGAGCTATCAGAGAGGAGATTTAGTATTGTGGGAGAGACCTGGACCATCAGGTAATACAGCCCAGAAAAAGGCCAAATACTGAGTCAACAGTATTGGTTCTCTACAGAGAAGAAATGCTTTTCTCCTCTAATTTTTATTTTTTTACATTGTGTCCATGGCATCCAGACTGCACAGAAGCTCTTTACCATCTGCTGGAGACTAAGAAATACTGGAGTGTGAGGATATGCACAGAGCCCTTACAGTATAACATCATCAAAACCTGAAGTTCTCAGTTTCCATCTGCTGGTGATAGGGCATAACCCATGCATCTGGACTGGTTTGGATCTTCTATTGAAGGCCTTTGGGGATAGGGAGACCCTGGGTGCTGTTCTCCCTTCCCAGTGCTTTGTAGCTTGTTTGCTACAGCTGTGGGTAGCAGAGTTAGAGATGATGTTATCTACCCAAGGACACCTAGAGGCCACGATCCTCTCACCCTTATAGCGAGGAAGAGCTGTACTGGTAGCCCTGCTTCATTGGCAATCAAACCAAACCGTGCTGCCAGCAAAGACCCCTAAAGGGAGGAGAGAGAGGGAAAGAGTTTGGGTACACACCTGCTGGAGGGTCTGTCCTGCCATCCTGAAAGAGAGAAGAAATATGCCATCATGGAGAAGCTCGGCCTTGAAGGGAGTGATGCCATTAGTCAGAGGAAGAGTCAAAATATTCTCAGTCGGAGCTAGGGCCCCGCTGTAACGCAGAGCAATACCAGGCTAGAACATACTCTATGGTATACTGTACGTTTTTTTTCTTAACTCTCATTTTTGAATTACTTTAGTTACAGTATTTGTCATTTGCTTTGTCCTATTCTTTTACATTTCTATTTGTATTTGTTATTGCTGTTTAGTATTTGCTGTTTTACAGTATTTTTATAAATATATATATTTTTCTTTGTAAACTGCTTTGCTATCCTGCCTTTTGAGAACAGCAGGAATATTAATAAACCAAAGTAACATGAGAAGTACCAGACTGGGTCAGACCAAAGGTCATCAAGGCCAGTGTCCTGTTTCCAGCAGTGGTCAGTGGAGGTCACAAGTACCTGGCAAGTTCCCAATGCTCTTTACTTATGTCATGCCCGAGGGGGGGGGGGGGTTTGCTTGCAGATATCTGCATAAGCTAATGGCCATCTGTAAGTGACTCTTCAAGCTTTGCGTGTGCTCCTAAACCTGCGGGAGGTGGATTATCAGGTGCAGCTGAAGGGTGAGGCTGTCGGTATATGTGAAAATCTCTGCTCCCTTCTACACTTAAATGGCCAACATGTATCAATTTATCAATCTGTAGGCACAAAATCCATTTGTTAGTAGTACGTATTTTTTTACTAATAGGACTTAAGTGGAGGCATACTTTCTGCATCGCAACCTCATTAATTATATATTCCTGATCGTGTCCCCAGTCTAGTCCCGAAACCTCTGGGTTGCCCATCTCATTCAGCAGCTTGGAGACTGAGAAACTCCTCCTTTTGTATATCACCGGTATATCTCTCCGGAATCCGCCTCCAGCCACCAGTTACCTCAGTCTCCAAGCAGCTGGATAGATAGAAAGCCCGGGGGTTCGGGCTCGCTGGAGAAACAATTAGGTATTGAAGGTCCTAGTTTGGGACTTGTCCATGGGTTTATTTTACTTACATTGCAATCTTTTCATTTGAGGGTGCTGTGACTTTAAATTTTACTGCAGACCAACTTCCTCCTCTTTACCTGCCTCCCTCCCTTCCCCCCCCCCCACCCCCGCCTTCCCTCCGGCTATTCTCTTCTTTTGTTTGTTTCGGCAGTAGTCTGCTGGATCAGAAGTTTTACCTGGGGGAGAGCAGCACTTGTAATCTGCCGAGTGGCGATCCAAGTTGGGGGGGCTGGAGACAGAGTTTAGCCGGCGCCGCACAGAGGATCTTGCCTGCTAGCACGTCTGGCGACTCTTCACTGCCGCACGGAGCCTAGAGCGGTTTTTCTGCTGTGCGGTGGTGGTGATTTCATTTGGGACAGTACAGGGTCTTCTGAGCCGGCGGCAAGCGCAGTTACTTCAGAAGGGGCCGTGTAACTCGCTCTGCTGTCGGACCAGGTAAGCGCAAGTCTCGCTGGAGAGTGGTTTTAGTCAACGCGGTTTTGGCACGAATTAGACTTTGAGCCCTGCCACGTGGCATCGCCGTGGTCAGACTTCAGGCCCAGAGGGTGATTTTGATGTGAGGGTGAAGAAGCCCTTAGCGTTGCTCTTTAAAAAAAACAAAACAAAAAAAAAACCAACACAGAATTACAGTGTGCTGTCTTTCATAATTAGCAAGTGTGTGTTTTTTCTGAGCAGTCTCCAGCACGCTATTAGGCCGCAATGCCTTCTAAGTCCCAGTGCCTGGTATGTGGGACATGGAAAGGCACTAGCGCAGGGGCCTGCAAGGCTTGTGCAGGGGAGTCTGCGGTTTCAGATCATGCCCGTGAGCTACAGGAGGGGGCTTCGGGAGGTGAGGCAGGTCCTCTTCATTCTTGGGCAGGCCCTCCGCCCAGGCGATTTTCCCCAAGGAATTGACTTCTATTTTCTCACAGCAGTTTGTGGCATTACTTCAGCAGACGGTGCTTGGTAGTACGCTGCGGCAGAAGGTTTAAGCGGGCACGAGCGGGGCACAGAAGTGCCCGTTGTCGCCGCGGCTGGACGGTCCCCAGAGTGGGAGCAAGAGATCCCGTGGTGAGGGGGACTTAACGGAGCATGTGGCGGCCTCTGAGGGTCCGCAGTCGGATGAGGAGAATCACAGTTTGGTCTTAGATGACGAACTGGAAGAAGGTGAACTGTCAGAGAGAGGATCAGGCTAGAGTGATGAGTCTTCAGAAGAGAGGAGCTGCCAGCGCTTATTGTAGACGCTGAAGGCGCTCAATATGCCGGTGCCAGGGCCAGCTGAGGATGCGACGCTGGAGGACCCTTTGTTGCAGGTGTTCAGGAAAAATCAAAGAGCGTTCCCAGTGCACAGGGTATTTCAAGAGATGATCCAGGAAGAGTGGAACGTTCCGGAGGCTCCGCTGAAAGGGTCCAGAGTTATTCCGTTGTTGGACCAAGATAAAGACTACAATTCCTGTAGAGGGTAGTGCGGCCCTCAAGGATGTGCAGGACAGGAAGCTGGATGTCTTGCTGAGACAGGTTTTTGACGTCAATGCGTTATCGCTGCAGGCGGCGATTTGCGGAGCGTGGGTGGCTCGAGCCTGTTTTCGCTGGGTGCAACAGGTGCAGGAGGAACAGCTGAGTCCCCTAGCGGGAGAGGCTTCCCGGCTGGAATCTGGGGCAGCCTATCTGGCAGATATTCATTATGATCTTATGCGAGGTTTGTCAAAAAGCATGGCAGCGGCGGTAGCAGCTCGGCGTTACCTGTGGCTACGCAATTGGGCGGCGGATAGCTCTTCCAAAGCTAGAATAAGTAAGCTACCTTTTAAGGGCCGCTTGTTGTTCGGGGAACACTTAGAGAAATTGGTTAAGGATTTAGGGGAGTCCAAAGGGGGCAGATTGCTGGAGGACAAACGTAAACAGGCTCGGGTAGCCCTGGTGGGCAGGGGGCAGCCAAGAGACTTTCGCCATTTCCGATCCCAAAGGTTCAATTCGGGTCACGGGGGCGGTTCCCCAATAGAAACCAGGGGTTTCGGGGATTTTGAGGAGCTGGGAGGGACTTCGGGACGCCTACCTCCTCCTCCCTTAGCTTCAGGAAGCCACAATGAGATGAGGGGGACCCAGTCGCCCTTAATTCCCGTGGGAGGGCGTTTGCAGGAGTTTTATTCTGCCTGGGTCCGAGTTACGGCAGATCAATGGGTACTGGAAGTCATTCGGGAGGGCTACGCTCTGGAACTCCTACGTTCAGTGCGGGAAGCCTTCGTGCAGTCTCCGGGTGGATCAATGGCAAAATGCGCCGCTCTGCGGGAGACGGTACAAAGGTTGTTAAGCCTCAGAGCAATAGTCCCGGTACCCCCAGACCAGTGCAGATATGGTCAGTACTCGATCTACTTCGTCGTCCCGAAAAAAGACGGAGGGGTTCGGCCGATTTTGGATCTCAAAGGAGTGAATCGTCTGCGCGTGTCTCACTTCCACATGGAGATGCTGCGCTCAGTTATAGTGGCGGTACAAAAGGGAGAATACCTCAAGTCTTTGGACTTGTCGAAGACGTATCTCCATATTCCCATAAGGCCGGATCATCACAAATTTCTCAGGTTCGCACTTCCGTTCGGCCATTATCAGTTCCAAGCATTACCCTTCGGGCTAGCAACGGCCCCGAGAATTTTCACCAAGATTATGGTGGTGGTAGCAGCAGCACTGCGCAAGGAGGGCATTCTTGTGCATCCTTACCTGGACGGTTGGTTAATTCGGGCGAAGTCGCAGGCCGAGAGCAAGATGGTCATGGCCCGGGTAGTGGCGTTCCTGGAAAGTCTTGGTTGGATAGTCAATATGACTGAGTCACTTGGTTCCCTCACAGAGTCTGGAATACCTAGGAGCTCGCTTCGACACGCAGATTGGGAAGGTGTTCCTAACAGAACAGCGAGCGCAGCTTCTTCGAAGGCTGGTGGGGGACTTCTTGAAGCTCAAAGCTCCCTCCGCCTGGCATTACCTGCATTACCTGCAGCTGCTAGGCACCATGGCGGCATCGATAGAGACGGTACCGTGGGCAAGAGCCCACATGAGGCCCTTGCAAAGAGCATTGCTTCGCCGGTGGTCGCACCAGCAGGATCCTCTGTCCCGAAAACTCCTCTGTCCGGAAGACACCCGTCTCGCCCTGCATTGGTGGTTGCTTCCCAGATCGTTGGAGCAGGGGAAGTCTTTGGAGGCACCAGCCTGGGTGGCAGTGATTACAGATGCCAGCTTACTGGGCTGGGGAGCTCACAAGGCAGCTTCGCGCAGGGACGGTGGACTCCTCGGGAGAGGACGTGGTCGATCAACCGGTTGGAATTAAGAGCGGCATTTCTGGGCCTCCAGGAGTTCCGGGCGTCGATCGCGGGAAAGGCGGTCCAAGTGCTGTCCGACAATACGACGGCGGTTGCCTACGTCAACAAACAAGGAGGCACCAGCAGCGTACCGCTGGAAGCCGAGTCCGAGGCCCTGTGCGCCTGGGCAGAAGCAAATCTCTTGGACCTGTCGGCAGCACATGTAGCAGGAGTGGACAATGTGGAGGCCAATTTTTCTCAGTCGGGTGAAGGTGGATCCGGGGGAATGGGTCCCGCACCCCGACATTTTCCAGATGGTGGTTCGCAGGTGGGGAGCTCCGGTCATGGACCTCATGGTGACCTTCGATTCAGCAAAAGCCAGTCGCTTCTTCAGCAGGCGCAGGGAAAGGATGTCGGAGGGCTTGGACTCCCTTATGCAGGACTGGCCGGAGGGGCAGCTGTTGTATGTCTTTCCTCCATGGGTTCTGATAGGAAGAGTTCTGCAACGGGTAGAGCGTTTCAGAGAGGTAATTCTCATAGCGCCAGACTTGCCTCGTAGTCCCTGGTACAGGGACCTGGTGAGGTTGTTAGTGGCAAACCCCTGGCGACTTCCCTGCTGGCCGGATCTTCTAACTCAGGGGCCCCTGTGGATGCCGCACGTGGATCGGTTCTCGCTTACGGCTTGGCTCTTGGGAGGGCTCAGTTAAGTTCCAGGGGTTATTCCGGGGCGGTTGTTGCGACATTATTGAAATCCAGGAAACGGTCTACTTCTCTGGCGTATGTTCATGACTGGAGAATTTTCGAGGCTTGGTGCACGGAGAGGAAGTGCGAGGCCTTAAAAGCTTCGGTGCCTCAGATTTCTGGAATTTTTGCAGGATGGTTTTGACAAAGGGTTAGCGGCTGCGTCGTTACGGGTACAGGTGGCAGCGTTATCTTGCTACAGAGGCAGAGTGGCAGGCCAGTCGTTAGGATCTCAGCGAGATGTGAAACGTTTTTTAAGAGTGGTGACACTGGTCAGACCGCCAACTTAGACCAGTGTTTCCCAAGTGGTATCTCCCTTTCGTGTTGAGCGCAATGGAGCGGGAGCCCTTTGAACCATTAGCTCGAGCGTCGCTCAAGGATCTCACTCTGAAGGTGGTGTTCTTGGTAGCTATCTGGCTAGGCGAGTATCAGAACTGCAGGCGCTTTCCTGTAGGGAACCCTGTCTTTTGTTTTTTGCGGCAAAGGTAGTCTTGAGGCCCGTGCCGGCCTTTATTCTGAAGGTGGTCTCGGCGTTCCATATAAACCAGGAGATTTCCTTACCGGTGTTCTCCAGGGGCACCGATGGCTCGGCATCGAGAAATCTGTAGCTTTTGGATGTTCGGTGAGCGTTGAAGTATCTTAGTCGGACGGCATCTTTTCGCAGGTCAGATAGGCTTTTCGTTCTTTTCGCAGGGCCAAGAAAGGGGGAAGTGGCGTCAAAGGCATCTATTGCGTGTTGAATCAAAGAAGCCATTGCGTCGGCTTATGTCTTAAAAGGTAGAGTGGTGCCAGAGGGGCTAAGAGCACACTCCTCTAGGGCTCAGGCTACCTTCTGGGCGGAAGTTAAGTTGGTGTTGCCGGTGGAGATTTGTAAAGCGGCGACCTGGTCGTCTTTTGAATTCGTTCGTTCGGCACTATCGTCTGGATGTGCAAATGGCGGAGGAAACCTCTTTTGGTTCGGCAGTACTTCAGGCTGGTTTGAGGGGTCCCGCCCGTGATTGATATGCTTTACTGCTCTGGTACTGACCCAGAGGTTTTGGGACTAGACTGGGGACACGATCAGGAAGGTGAAATTAGGCTTACCTGCTTATTGTTGTTCCTGGAGTGGAACCAGTCTAGTCCCGTATCCCTCCCAGCGTTCGTTGTCCGACAGAGGCCTGAAGTGTCACAGGTAAGAGCTGTTTTGTTTTCACGTTTTCCAGTTTACAATAAAAAAAAAAAAAATTCAATATGGAGGGGGTTAGCCCGTAGGACGGTGGACATTTTAGGGCTTGCACTTCTTTCCTTTGGGGGAGGGAGTGGTCTGCAAGTTTCAAGTCACGGAATGGAAGAGGATTCTTTCCTCTGTTTGTTAGTTTCCAAAGTTCCTGCAGTTTGATTAGTTTATTGTATTTGCATATCTTCTTACTTGTTGCTCCGGTGAGTCTGCTTTGTCAATAGGGTACTGGTGGCTGGAGGCGGATTCCGGAGAGATATACCGGTGATGTCACAAAAGGAGGAGTTTCTCAGTCTCCAAGCTGCTGAATGAGATGGGCAACCCAGAGGTTTCGGACTAGACTGGTTCCACTCCAGGAACAACAATTAGCAGGTAAGCCTAATTTCACCTTAAGTTAGAATAATCTCTTTCAATGTGTATTAATCATTCACTCACTCTAACTTCAGAAAAAGAGATTAAAACTACATGAACATTAGAAACCGTGACACTTAAAATAAGACAGACCATGCTGTTCATGTTTCTTAGAACACGTTAAAAGGCAAGCTGTTGCTGTATGCTCTAACGAGCTCATCTTGCAGAATGGAAGCCAAGGCAGGAATGGTTCTTACTGTTCATTATAAGCAAAACCACACAACTAGCAATTTCCTGAACATGCAGGGCCCTGGCCAGAGTTAGTTCAAGGCAAACTGTAAGCTTTTCTCCCCTTCTGGCTGTCAGAATAGGGCAACTGCCATGGTCCTGACCATCCTACCACAGGGCAGCCCATTCAGGTAGCAGATGAGCGCTGCACTTAACTTTATAGAGCCTGGAACTTCTCAGTGGCCCATTATTAGTGCAGTCCTACTAAGCACATAAGCCCATCCCGCTATTGGCATAATTAGATATACTCCTGGCCCACCTTTCTGTGAATAACCTCTGCCCATTTCTTTTTAAAAAGGACTCTTGCAGTTAATGCCCAAAGCTAGCTGCATAAGTCCCTTTGAATACTGACACCCCTCCCCCCACCTCTTCAACTTGATCCTCGGACGCACATGATCAGTATAGTTCAAACCAGCCAATGGCACTGGTATACAGCTGATCCTTACCTCCCTGGTAGCATCCGGTTCCAGTGCTGCATCCGTTGGCATGCACGGAGATGGTTCCTGGGTTTCCAGGCAGCTCACTTGTAATCGCAGACTGTGATAGGAGTTAAGAAAATAAAAGTCACTACATACCAAAGCCAAATCAAACTGAAGGGAGAGGGTGCTGACCCAGTCCTGGTTTTGTTCCTTGGCATGCAGGGAGATGTAGTTCTGATATTCTTAGGGGAAATGAATGGGCAAGTCTAAGTAATACTTTTCTGCATGCAGCAGGGCAAAACCCATGTAACCCTCCTAGTTGTAACTCCCTGTTCTATGTAAAGCTCGTTGCTATAACTGTTATATATAAACCTCTTTGAACTGACGAGAAAGTGGTATATAAAACCCGTTTAATAAATAAAACCAACCAGGATTGGATCAGTCTGGCTGACACACAATCCTTGCTACACCCAAAGGTAAAAAGCAGCCATTTGGAAGGCACCCCTTAGATTTGGTGAAACCACACAACTTTTACTCAAGATGAAGGGCACGAACTGCAGTGGTATAATGCAGTGAATGTGCAGACTTATGGAAAAGGGAACAACTGGGAGGACATGAAGTGAATGCCCACTGCTGGCAGAGCACCCAGAAAGGGCAACACCTAAACTTACCCACTGGCCTACACTCATTCACCCAAGGAATACCTGAAAGCTTTTTATTTTTCCTAAAAACTCCAATAAGGCATACACACTTCATACCCCCCAAGCAATGCAGATACATGGGTGTTAAATGAGAATAAGGGGGTCAGGATCCCAATGCAGCCTCAGAGGGCTAGGGATGGAGCCTGCCACACACAGATTCAGGTAGTTTGTTCCAGGCATATGGTGCCGTGAGATGGAAGGAAGAGAGTCTGGAGTTGGCAGTGGCAGAGATGGGCACAGATAAAAGTGATTTACTTGAAGAGTGGACTTACTGGGGAGATAAGAGAGGTGAGGTAATGAGGAACCACAAAATTAATCTATTTGTAGGTCCGAAGAAGTTTGAACTGGATGTGGAAACAGATAGGGAACTAATACAGTGACTTGAGAAGACTGTTACATGAGCATAGCAATACTAGTGGAAGATTAGCTGTGCAGCTGAGTTTTGAATGGGCGAGATGATTCAAGGGGGGAGACCAGTGAGATGAGCATGTTGCAGTAGTCTACCTGAGAGGTGATGAGAGAGTGGATAAAGGCCTTGGGTAGTGTTCTGGGAAGAAGGGACAAATTTTGCTGATGTTATAGAATGACAGGTTTTAGCTATATATGGGATATATACAGAGAAAGAGAGAAGAGTCAGGTGGCCCCCAAGCATGCAAGCTGAGAAAACGAGGACGACAGTGTTGTCAATAGAAATGGAGAAGGGGGGAGGTGAGCTTAGGGGAAAGATAAGAAGCTCAGTCTTGGCCATGTTCAGTTTCAGATCACAGCAGGACGAGCAGGTAGATTCAGGCCTGGATTCTTGGAGAGACTTCTGGTATAGAGAGGTAAATTTGAGAGTTGTCAGCATAAACATGGTACTGAAAACCATGGGAGGAGATGAGTGCACCAAGGGAACAAGTACAAAGAGAGAAAGGTGGTTTCAAGATAGAGCCCTGAGATGCACAGACTGAAAGCGGGATTGGAGCAGAGGAGGATCCACTAGAGCATACACTAAAAGTGCGTGGAGAGAAGAAAAGAACCAAGAACAGAACCCCTAAATCCAAGCACAGAGTATGGAGGAGAAATAGTGATCAAATGTGTTGATAGGTCAAGAAGGATGAGGATCGATTATGGAGCTAAAATTTAAGCAACAGTATCTGAGAAAATTAAAAGAAAACTGAAAGAAAAGCTTTGCTCCGTGTACAGATGCAATGCAATGTGTGCCTCAGAGTTGATGCTGACTCCTGGCGACCCAGCAGCTCCTGGGTTTTCTTGGCAGTGTGACCAGAAGCAGATTGCTAGGCCTTTCTTCTGAGGCATTTTATTTCTTTAGCAGTTTTTCTATATTGCTGTATCTCCAATTCTAAGCTGTTTCCATGATGACAATTGTGGCCAACAGGGCTTTACATAGAACCTTGTATTAGAACATTATAATGGCAGAGGAGCTAAGAGCAGAACTTTGTACCACTGAAACTATATATACATTCTTAAAGTTACACGAGTAACTATAAGGAGAGGGTGAATTTGCTTAGGATACTAAAGGTCTATTCATTCTCCAGGACCAAGCAGGAAGTCAGTCCTCACATATGGGTGACGTCGTTGCCAACGGAGCCCTTGAGCAGAGCATTTCCCTAGCTTTCACAGAAAGCCTTTGGGAATGCAGTGCGCATGTGCGGTCCCCTTCCCGCCCAAGGGTGCCATCTTGCTCAGTCTTTCTTTTTCCGCAGAGCCCAACAGATGTAGTTCGTGTCACCCGGTAAAAGTTGTTTTTTTTTCTGCAATTTTTTGCGTCTTTGTCCGGTTTGACGCCAGTTCCCCATCCCGCCTCGGCTCGGTACACCGGTATCGAGTCCGGAACTTCTTTTTCGGTTTTTGTCCTTTGTGACTAGCATTTGTGCTTTTTCTGTTATTTTCACTGGCAGCCCAGTCTTTTGACCTTGCAGTGGCCCTTTTCCCCCCCGATGGCTGCCAACGGGTTCAAAACATGTGATCGGTGTAAGAAACCTATGTCTCTCACCGATACACATGACTGATGCCTCCAATGCCTCAGGGCCGACCCATGACCCACTGGTCTGTGGCCCATGCGGCAAGATGTCGTCAAAGGCACTTCGGAGCCATCAGCATCAACGTGAAACAATTTTTTCAGAATCCGCATCCGGCCAGGCCTGGACTTCATCAGAGGCCTCGACATCTCGGGAGTCCGACCCTGAGTGCCGTCGTGGGTCCTCTGAGAGGGGGTCTCCTGCCTGGGAGCACAAAAGGAAGAAGAAGCTCGTGAGGGCGGCGTCAGTGGAGGCACCTGGGTCCTTGAGGGCCAGGTCGCATAGCCCTGACCACTGTCCCGGGCTCTCGAGTCAGAGAGGCCATCCATACTACCCTGCCTGGAGCCGGAGTCCCAGAGTCATGTAAGTTCTGTTGTCCTCGTTGACTCTCCTCCGGGAGAACCGACGCCGTCGGGGGCTGATGAGTCTCCTGAGCTCGGACTCAGGCTGATGGCCCTGGAGAGCAGCCTGGCTGCCTTAATGGAGCAGCAGTGGGTACTGATCGCCGGTCTGACCGGTGCATCTGCCCCGACCACTGAGACCTCGACGACCAAGCCGACTCCGGAGACCGAGTCGATCCTCGGCCAACGTCTCCCTCGACCTCCCGTGCGGGGCCGAGGTCGTTGACACCGGTGCCCTCAGCATCGAGGCCCACACGGCCGGAGCCGCTCGATGACTCCTCGGAGGGGTCGGCATGGGAGACTGAGGATGAGGAGTCTCCTGACACCTTCCGGACCCGGAGACAGCCTCTGAGATGGCCCCCCCTCCCTCCCCCCCGGAAGATACCTGGTTCTCGGATTTCATCAGGGACATGGCCAAGGCTTTGGCATTCCCTGCGGACGCCAAGGAGGAGCCTCGGGCCTAGGAGCTCAATGCCCTCCAGTACGATTTTCCTCTGAAGGAAGCCTTTACTAAACCAGTTCCTCCGATGCTGGAATGGTTGTTCTTCCGAATGTGGGAGGCACCAGTCTCGGCGCCGATTCTTAGCAAGCGGGTCGATTCCATTTATCGAGTCCGTAAGAGCCATGGGTTCCAAAAGGTGCAGCTACCGCACAACTCCATGGTTGTGGAATCAGCCATGCACAGGCTGAAAAGTCAAAAGATGCACTCCTTGGTGCCTCCTGGCCGGGAGGCCTGGAACCTGGATGTCCTCGGTAGAAAGTTCTTCCAGGGCTCTATGCTATTTTGCCGTGTATTTACGGGACCTGGCAAAGGAGACTACCGGGTTCTCGGCTGGCCTCTCCGAGGAACCCTTGCAGAGATTCAAAGCCTTGTCTTCAGGGATCCGAGAGTGCTCGAAGTGTATATCTCGAGCAGCATATGACGGCTTTGAGGCTTCGGCCTGGGTAGCAGCGGCCAGCATTGGTGCACGCCGTCAGGCCTGGCTACAGTCGTCGGACCTGGAGTCATGGGTACAGGATAAGTTGGTCAATGTCCCGTGCCGAGGTGACAACCTATTCAGCAAGCCCATGACTGAAAAGGCTGCAGAAATAGAGAAAGAGACTCTCACCAGGACAAGACTGTCTAGAAAGACTTCTGCCCCTTCTCAAAAAAAGGGCTCGGGAAAGAAGCCCTTTTTCCCGAGGAAGGGTGCTGCCTACAAATCCTACCCTCAATATCAGGCCTCTCCAGCTCCCCAACAGGGCCAAAAGGGCAGGGGCATGGGCCCCGTAGGCAGAAAACCCCCAAGCCTCCAGCCCTGGCTCCTGCTCAGCAGGGAGGGGTTTTTGACTCCCACAGCATAGCATAGCCTCTTCTCCGCCGGTGGCCCCACCCAGCACAAGAGGTCGGCTGACCCTGTACGCATACCGGTGGCCAGCCATCACAGGGGATACCTGGGTACTGAGCATAATCCAGAAGGGCTATATGCTCCATTTCTACCAGCTACCCCTTTCCTACTATCCAGGGGAGCCTCCAAGACTCCCTCTACACAGGAACCTCCTCCTTCAGGAGTTGGCAAGTCTTCTAAAGGAATAGGCGGTGGAACCGGTGCCCCACCACCTGAAAGGGCAAGGCTTCTATTCCAGGTACTATCCTAGACTTGCAAAATCTGAACAAGTTTCTAGAGAGGAAAAAGTTCAAGATGCTTACTCTTGGGATACTGCTGCCCTACCTCCAGCAGGGAGACTGGCTATGCTCCTTAGACCTAAAGGATGCTTATACTCACATCCTCATTCATCCAGACCACAGACAATACCTCAGATTTGTGGTGGGAGGAAACCATTTTCAGTACAGGGTACTTCCCTTTGGCCTAACCTCTGCCCCCAGAGTTTTCACCAAACGCCTGGCGGTGGTGGCGGCTTTTCTCAGGAATCGGGGGATTTTTGTCTTCCCATACCTGGACGACTGGCTAATCAGGGGTCAGTCTCTCCAGGAGGCCCGACAGGCCACTCTTTGCACTGTCTCTCTTCTTCAGCATCTGGGCTTTGTCATAAACTAGGCAAAGTCCACTTTGCTCCCCTCTCAGAACCTAGAGTTTATAGGGGCCAGGTTGGACACCCTTCAGGCAAGAGCTTACATGCCCGAGGACAGGGCTCACAGACTTATGGACTTGGCCAATCAGTTCTAAAGCAATTCTCGTGTTTCCACCAGGCATTACCTGCGGCTCCTGGGCCACATGGCATCCACGGTACATGTGACCCTGAATGCCCATCTGCACATGCGGGCTGCTCAATGGTGCCTCAGAGATCAGTGGACACAAGCCACCGGTGACCTCCGAGACAGGGTAAAGGTGTCCAGATGACTTCTGAACTCCTTACAGTGGTGGCTACATCTGCCAAACCTCAGGGGTGTACCTTTTCAGGCTCCAGCACACACAAGGGTGCTGATGACAGATGCTTCCTTAAAGGGCTGGGGTGCACATTGTCAGGGCACGTGCACTCAAGGCCTGTGGTCCCCTCGGGAGGCCACACAACAGATCAATCTTTTAGAGCTGTGAGCAATTCGCTTAGCTCTGCAAACCTTCTGCCATGCTCTCTCTCAACAGTCTGTCCTAGTTCAGACGGACAATCAGGTGGCAATGTTCTACGTGAACAAACAAGGGGGCACAGGGTCCAGGCCCCTATGTCAGGAGGCACTGGACCTTTGCTCCTTTGCAGTCTGACAAGGCATGTTTCTCAAAGCAGTTTATCTATCTGGTCAGGAAAACTTCCTAGCAGACAAGCTAAGCAGGATTCTCCAGCCCCATGAATGGCAGTTGAATCCATTGGTGGTCCAGCAGATCTTCCTCCGCTGGGGACTTCCATCCATCGATCTCTTTGCAAGTCCACTAAACCGTCAGCTGCCCAGGTTTTGCTCCAGACAGCCGCATCCCCTGAGAATGGCAGCAGATGCTTTTCTAATCTCTTGGTCTACAGGCCTCCTGTATGTGTTTCCTCCCACACCTCTGGTGACCCGAACTCTGTTCAAGATCCTCCGGGACAAGGCCTCGGTGATTTTGGTAGCCCCCAGATGACCGAGGCAGCCGTGGTTTCCACTTCTACAGTTAGAGGTGGAAGCTCCGTTCCCTCTGGGGCTGCAACACGATCTCCTGCCTCAGGATCAGGGTTCCCTTCTGCACCCCAACCTCAGGTCCCTCAATCTGATGGCCTGGCTGCTGAAAGGATAGTGCTAGCTCCCTTACATCTACCTAAGGAGGTGGAGGAGGTGGTTTTGGCCTCTAGGAGGCACTCCACCAGAAAGTCCTATGCCCTCAAGTGGCGTAGGTTTAAGATATGGTGTGCTCAGCGCAATGAAGATCCTTCCTCGTGCCTTGTGCCAGTAGTACTGCAGTATCTACTTCACCTTTCAGACCTAGGCCTTAAGTCTAACTCTGTTTGGGTCCACCTCAGTGCTTTGTTAGGGCACCACTCACCCGTGGAAGGACAGTCTCTGTCGGTTCACCCCTTGGTGTCTAGATTTCTCAGAGGTCTGCTTCTACTCAAGCCTCCAGTTCGTCCACCGGCAACTGAGTGGGATTTGAATGTGGTCTTGCAGCAACTTACTCACCCACCGTTTGAGCTGATGGCTACTTGCCATTTGCACTTCCTCTCTTGGAAAGCGCTCTTCCTGGTGGCTCTTACCTCGGCCAGACTTGTGAGTGAACTACAAGCTCTGGTTTCTGATAGACCGTACACACGGTTCTATAGAAACAGGGTGGTCCTACGGATCCATCCCTCACGTCAGTACCGGGAAAAATGGTAGAAACCATCATAAAGAATAAAATTACTCAGCATGTAGATAGTCATGGCCTAATGGGAGACAGCCAACATGGCTTTAGACAAGGAAGATCTTGTCTTACTAATCTGTTATGTTTTTTTGAAAGTGTGAATAAACAGGTGGACAAAAGTGAGTCGGTTGATATAGTGTATCTGGACTTTCAGAAAGCCTTTGACAAGGTCCCTCATCAGAGACTTTTGGCAAAACTAAAAAGTCATGGGATAGGAGGCAGTGTACTACTGTGGATCAAGAACTGGTTAAGAGAGAGAAAGCAGAGGGTTGGGCTAAATGGACAATTTTCCCAATGGAGAAAGGTGAATAGTGGTGTACCCCAGGGATCTGTGCTGGGTCCGCTGCTTTTTGACATATTCATAAATGACCTGGAAAGTGGAATAACGAGTGAGGTTATCAAATTTGCAGATGACACAAAACTATTTAAAGTTAATACCCAAGAGGATTGTGGAAAATTGCAAGAGGATCTTGATAAATTGGAAGACTGGGCATCAAAATGGCAGATGAAATTTAATGTGGACAAGTGCAAAGTTATGCACCTAGGGAAGAACAACCCAAACTATGGTTATACGATGCAAGGTTCCACATTAGGAACCACCACCGAGGAAAAAGATTTAGGCGTCATTGTGGATAACACGTTAAAACCCTCGGCCCAGTGTGCAGCGGCAGCCAAGAGAGCAAATAGAATGCTAGGTATCATAAGGAAAGGAATGGAAAATAAAACAAAAGATATTATAATGCCTCTATATCGTTCCATGGTGAGACCGCACCTTGAATATTGTGTGCAATTCTGGTCGCCGTATCTTAAAAAGGATATAGAGTTATTAGAAAAGGTTCAGAGAAGAGCCACCAAAATGGTAAAGGGGATGGAAGGATACTCCTATGAAGAAGGGCTAAAAAGGTTAGGGCTCTTTAACCTGGAAAAGAGACGGCTGAGGGGAGATATGATAGAAGTCTATAAATTAATGAACGGAGTGGAACGTGTAAACGTTGATCGATTGTTTATGTTATCAGTATATAGAAAGACTAGGGGACATGCAATGAAGCTACAGGGTAAACTATTTAAGACTAATAAAAGAAAATATTTTTTCACTCAACGTGTAATCAAACTCTGGAATTTGTTACCGGAGGATGTAGTAAAGGCTGTTAGTATAGCTGGGTTTAAAAAAGGTTTGGACAAGTTCCTGGAGGAAAGGTCCATAAACCATTATTAAGAAGGGACCCAGGATATCAATGCTTGACCCAGTACAAGCATTGCGGAACCTGTGTCTTTTGGGGAAACTGCTAGGTACGTATGACCTAGATTGGCCACTGTTGGAAACAGGATACTGGGCTTGATGGACCTTGGTCTGACCCAGTATGGCATATCTTATGTTCTTATGTTCCTCCCAAAAGTGGTCGTCTCTTTCCACCTCAATCAGGAGGTGGTTCTTCCGACCTTTTTTCCCAAGCCACATGCCAGCCGGGATGAAAAAGTCTTGCATACCCTGGACTGTAAGAGGGCGTTGTCCTTTTACATAGAACGTACGCGGGAGCATCGAAGAGCTACTCAGCTGTTCGTCTTGTTTGACCCTAATAGGATGGGGTTACCTGTCTCCAAGAGTACGCTGTCCACTTGGGTAGCAGATTGCATCGCCTGGGCGTACAGGGTAGCCGACCTCCCCTTGCAGGGTTGGGTCACAGCCCACCGTGTCGGGGCGAAAGCCGCGTCAGTAGCTCATCTCCGCTCTGTTCTGTCGGCAGACATCTGCCGGGCTGCAACTTGGTCTTCAAGCCAGACTTTTGCAGCCCATTACTGCCTGGAGAGAAAGTCCTGGCGGGACAGTGTTTTCGGCCAGGCGGTACTCCGTAATCTCTTTGAGGTTTAGGCAACTCCTACCCTCCGGCCCTTTGTGTTGGGCTACCGTACGGGGTGTGTTCTCAGAGAAAATTCTTATCACGGATGCTGAGGCTCTTGAGAGGGAGCCATTTTTTAAGCTCTGGGTTCACGGTAGCCTAGAGCTGGGGAGTCCCATATGTGAGGACTGACTTCCTGCTTGGTCCTCGAGAAAGCATAGTTACTCACCTGTAACAGGTGTTCTCCATGAGCAGCAGGAATCAGTCCTCACGACCCTCCCTCCTCCCCTGGAGTTGCAGTCCTATCCTTCATTTTGATTTTTGCTGTCTTTTAGCTATGTCATTAGACTGAGCAGGATGGCACTCTTGGACAGGAAGGGGACCGCGCAGGCGCACTGCATTCCCAAAGGCTTTCTTTGAAAGCTGGGGAAATGCTCCGCACGAGGGTTCCGTCAGCGCCGACGTCACCCATATGTGAGGACTGATTCCTGTTGCTCCTGGAGAACACCTGTTACAGGTGAGTAACTACGCTGTCCAAGCAGTTAAGTTGGGTCTGTAAAATGTCCAGTGAAGAGGTGGGTTTTCAGTTTTCTTCTGAAATCTGCCAGGTCATTCATGGCATGTAGGTTGTCCAGCAGTGCATTCCAAAGGGTTGAGGCGAACAAGGAGAAGGCTGTCTTGGAAGTTGCATGGTTAGTCTTAGTAATTGTTGAAGGGGTGTGTAGAGTATTAAGGGTGTGTGTTTGTCTTGTGTTTTCTCAATGAGGAATTGTAGATATGTGGATGACAGGTCATGGATGATTTTAAAGATAGTGAGAAGGGCTATGTATCTTACGCGCTCTTCTATGGGTAGCCAGTGAAGGCATTTAAGAATCTGGGTGATATGTTCAGTTCTGGAGGCATTGCTCAGGAACCTTGCCAGTGGTATTTTGGGCTAGTTGTATCTGGTGTAGTGTGCATTTAGGCAGGCCTTGTAAGATGTGATTATAGTAGTCCAGGTGTGGGAAGATGAGTGCTCGCTAAACTGAGCGGAGGTCAGGTGTGTTAAGCAGGGGCTTGAGGCATTGAATTGCTTTGAGTTTGTAATAGATGGATTTTATTATGTTCTTGATATGACGGATGAAGATAAGGCTTTGATCAAGTGTGACTCCTAGATAGCAGACTTGTTGTTTGACTTGCAGCTGAATTCCATTGAATATTGTGGGAAGCGGTGTCAAGTTTTTCTGGTGATGTACAGCACCTCTGTCTTGCAGTTTATTGTCATGTTGTGTTCAGAGAGCCAGTTTGTGATGGCTTTGAAGCCTTAGAAACATGATGACAGAAAGAGACCACATGGCCTATCTCAGTGATGGCTAACCTTTTTGAGCCCGAGTGCCCAAACTGCCGCACAAAACCAAAGAATTTCCTCAAAGTGCCAGCACGTCAATTTGCATAAATATTTGCATAATGCTAACATACACTAACTTTTAGTAAACATGTCTCTTAATGAGTGTATGGATAAAGACAGACTAAAAGATTTCTACATTACTATAATCCAGTGCCAACCGCCAGGCACATTAGGAACTACTACAAACACTGCCCATTTAGAACCAATAGCAAACCCGCCATATCCTAACAGCACTACCAGGAGTCACAAAGCACCACACCATACCTATCAAAAGGCAACACTGCAAATATTAAACCAATACATTTCAGAGAACAACAATACATGACCTACTGGGGAAAGAGAACAAGTGGCAATGTCAAAAAGGAATTACATAAACAGAATACCTCAGCTCAGTTACACAGTTGCAATTGCTCCAGCCACTTTCTTCTGGTTTCTTCATGTTTTCTGCTAACTCTCCATCATCTGCTGTCCATTTGTCCTTTCTTCTCTCTTCTAGTTTTTTTTTCCATTCTCTCTCTCTACATCCGCTTTAACATACTAATCTTTCTCCTTTTGCTCTTTCCTCATTCCTATTTCATCCACTCAAATTTAACCCCTCCATCCTCAATCCCCACTTACTCTCCCAATACCCGGCCAATTGTACATTTTTCTTCCCTCACACACAAAATATTTTTCCCCTCTCCATTTCATTCTCACAGCCCCATCCCCTTCTAATCTCCCCCAACATCAGCTCCCTTTTAGTTCCAGCCCCACCCAGTATCCGCTCCCTTCTAGTCCCCTCATCAGTCCATTTCCAGTCCTAGCTCCCCCATCCATTTCCAGTCCTATCCGAGTCCCTTCATCAGCTCATTTCCAATACCAGCCTCCCATCAGCCCATTTCTAGTCCTTTCCTAGCCCCACCATCAGCCCATGTTAAATCCTAGCTCCCCTCCACTCAGCCCATTTCTAATCCAAGCCCCCCATGAGCCTACCTCCAGTTCTAGCCCCTCCATGAGTCCATTTCAATCCAAGCCCCCACCACAGCCCATTTCCAATCTTAGCTCCCCCAACACCCAATTCTCAGTTCTATCCTAGCCCATCCATCAGCCCAGTTCCTGTCCTAGCTCCCTCCCCTAAGAGCCCATTCCAAGCCCCCCTCCCCATTAGCTATTTGCAGTTCAAGCCCCCCACTTCCCCTCAGCCCATTTCCATTCCAAGCCCCGTCCCCATCAGCTATTTGCAGTTCAAGCCCCCCACTTCCCCTCAGCCCATTTCCATTCCAAGCCCCATCCCCAACAGCTATTTGCAGTTCAAGCCCCCTTCCACTCAGCCCATTACCAGTCCTAGCCCCCCCAACCCATTACCAGTCCTAGCCCCCCATAGCCCACTCCCAGTCCTAATCCCACCAGCCCATTTCCAGTCCTAATCCCCCATCACCCAATTTTCAGTTTAAGCCCCCCCATAGCCCATTACCAGTCCTAACCTCCCCATCAGCCCACTCCCAGTCCTAATCCCCCATCACCCAATTTTCAGTTTAAGCCCCCCCATAGCCCATTACCAGTCCTAACCCCCCATCAACCCACTTCCAGTCCTAATCCCACCAGCCCATTTCCAGTCCTAATCCCACCAGCCCATTTCCAGTCCTAATCCCCCATCACCCAATTTTCAGTTTAAGCCCCCCCATAGCCCATTACCAGTCCTAACCCCCCTTCAACCCACTTCCAGTCCTAATCCCACCAGCCCATTTCCAGTCCTAATCCCCCATCACCCAATTTTAGTTTAAGCCCCCCAGCGCCCATCACCACTCCTAACCCCCCCAGCCCAGCGCCCATCACCACTCCTAACCCCCCAGCCAGCCCAGTGCCCATCACCACTCCTAACCCCCCCAGCCAGCCCAGTGTCCATCACCACTCCTACCCCCCGGCCCAGCGTCCATCACCACTCCTAACCCCCCCAGCCCAGCCCATCACTACTCCTAACCCCCCCAGCCCAGCCCATCACTACTCCTAACACCCCCCCAGCCCAGCCCATCCCAACACCACTCCTAACCCCCAGCCCAGCCCATCACATCACCAATCCTAACCCCCCCCCAGCCCAGCCCATCACATCACCACTCCTAACCCCCCCCCCCCCCAGCCCAGGGAAAATTAAAAAAAAAAAGAAAACCTGTCTGTTGCCGCTGTCGGGGCCGCCGCGGCAGAATCGAGCGTGCCGCGGGGCCCCCCTGTATCCGGCAGAGCCTGCCCTCCCCGTAGCAGCTCTCTCTTTGGAGCTGCAGTCAGACGCGCCGGTTTGCAGAGCGCGAGGGAAGAGTTTCTCCCTCGCTGCTCTGTTAAACCCGCGGGGGCGGATGGGGGGGTGCCAACAGCCCCCGCGGGCTTAACAGAGTCGCGAAAGGGAAACTCTTCCCTTCGCGCTCTGCAAGCCGGCGCGTCTGACTGCAGCTCCAAAGAGAGAGCTGCCAAAGAGAGAGCTGCTATGGGGAGGGCAGGCTCTGTCGGGTATAGGGGGGTCCCGCGGCACGCTCGATTTTGCCGCGGCGGCCCCGACAGCGGCAGCAGACAAGTAAAATTGAAAAAAAAAAAAAAAACTAATTGCGGACCTTCCCGCGTGCCAGCTGCAAGGCC
Source organism: Ichthyophis bannanicus (assembly GCA_033557465.1). Taxonomy (NCBI): domain Eukaryota; kingdom Metazoa; phylum Chordata; class Amphibia; order Gymnophiona; family Ichthyophiidae; genus Ichthyophis; species Ichthyophis bannanicus. Next base: position 103,513,850 of record CM066051.1, on the reverse strand, counting down.
TTCGCGTGCCATAGGTTCGCCATCGCTGGCCTATCTAGTCTGTCCTTCCATATCAACAACTACAACAGTCCACTTTTTACCTTTTAGAGATCCTCTGTGTTGGTCCCATGCTTTTTTGAATTCAGTTACTGTCCTCATCTCTACCACCTCCACTGGGAGACTATTCCACGGATCCACTACTCTTTCCGTAAAGAAATATTTCCGCATATCACTCCTGAATCTATCTCCCTTCACCCTCATCCCATGTCCCTTCTTGGCAGAACTTGCTTTCAATTGAAAGAGGCTCTCTCCCTGAACATTTATGCCACGGAGGTATTTAAACATCTCAATCATATCACCTCTATCCCGCCTTTCCTCTAAGGTGTACATATTAAGATCCTTAAGTCAGTCCTCATATGCTTTATAATGAAGCCCACTAATCATTTTAGTACCCACCCTCTGCACCGACTCCATCCTGTTCACATCCTTTTGAAGGTGCGATCTCCAGAATTGCACACTATACTCCAAATGAGGTCGCACCAAAGACTTATACAGAGGCATTATCACCTCCTTTTTTCTGCTAGCCATTCCTCTCCGTATGCACCCAAGCATCCTTCTAGCTTTTGCTGTCACCTTTTCTACCTGTTTAGCTACTTTAAGATCATCAGACACAACCACGCCTACGTCCCACTCTTCTTTAGGGGACAAAAGTACTTCACCTCCTATACTGTATTGCTCCCTTGGATTGCTGCAGCCCAAATCCATGACCTTACATTTTTTAACATTAAATCCCAGCTGCCAAATTCTAGACCATTCTTCAAGTTTAGCTAGATCCCTCCTCATGTTATCTACACCTTCCTGGGTGTCTACTCTATTGCAGATTTTGGTATCATCTGCAAAGAGGCAAACCTTACCCGACAGCCCTTCCGCTATATCACTAACAAAGATGTTAAAAAGAATCGGACCAAGGACAGATCCCTGGGGCACACCACTGGTAACGTCCTTCTCCTCAGAGTGAGCTCCATTTACTTGTACTCTTTGTCGCCTCCCACCCAACCAATTTCTAACCCAAGCAGTAACTTTAGGGTCCATCCCTAGGGTGCTCAGTTTGTTTATAAGTCGTCTGTGAGGAACAGTGTCAAAGACTTTACTGAAATCTAAATATACCACATCTAGAGCTCTCTCTCGGTCCAACTCCCTGGTCACCCAGTCAAAGAAATCAATCAGATTTGTCTGACAAGACCTGCCTCTGGTGAATCCATGCTGCCTCGGATCCTGTAATCTGCTGGACTCCAGAAACCTCACTATTTTCTCTTTCAGCAGCGTTTCCACTAATTTACTCACCAGCGAAGTTAAACTAACCGGCCTGTAGTTTTCAACCACATCCTTACTTCCGCTTTTGTGTAAAGGCACCACATGAGCCTCTCTCCAGTCCTTTGGCACCACTCCCGACTCCAACGAGGCATTGAAAAGGTCAGTCAGTGGAGTTGCTAGAACGTCCCCAAGTTCCCTCAGTATTCTAGATATATGTGGCTATAGAGTTGTTGGTTGAGAATGGTGTGTATATCATTAAGTCGTCGGCATAAACGTGGTATAGTATGTTATGTGTCTATATTATTGTGCATAATGGTTGGAGGAAGATATTGAGTGATGCAGGGTGAATGTTGATTATTCTGTGCCAATTCTTGGTTGTGACGGTCAGTGACGTAGGATTTGAACCACTTCAGGGTGTTTCCAGTTATACCTATGTCTTGTCGCAAGATTCTGTTAATGCGGGACAGAGTCAAAAGCTGCCTCGACATCAAGAAAAATAAGTATAAATCCTTTTTGAGGTTTGTCTGTGCCTCTTATTAAATTGTTGGTAAGGGCAGTTAATAGAGTTTCAACCCTTTTGCTAAGAGCGACATCCATAGAGATGAGGACAGTAACTGAATTCAAAAAAGCATGGGACCAACACAGAGGATCTTTAAAGGTAAAAAGTGGACTGTTGTAGTTGTTGATATGGAAGGACAGACTAGATAGGCCATGTGGTCTTTTTCTGTTGTCATGTTTCTATATTGTTGTGGGTCAAGTGGGAAATGGGCATCGACATGATTTTGAAATTGATTTTGTACGATTTTTTTCTATCATTTTTGGCCAGGAATGGTAGACTAGTGATGGGCCTGTAGGAGCTTGGTTGGTCTTTGTCAAAGCTTGTCCATTTAATTAGTGGGCAGATGGAAGCTACCTTCAGTTCCGCTGGCATATACCCTTGGAGGAGCAATAATGTTACCATCTTGAGAATTTTGGGGATTAGTTCCATTCTAGCTATCTTAATCCAACTCACCAGCAAGGGTCCAGTGGGGATGTAGGGGTGGTCACGTTTATGATTATCTGTTCCAGGTGTTCTCCAGGAACAAGCAGGAAGTCAGCCTTCACTTATGGGTGACATTGGCACTGACGGAGCCCACACGGAGCAATTCCCCAGCTTTCAAAGAAAGCCTTTGGGATTGCTGCCAAGCATGTGTGGTCCTCTAACCGCCCAAAGGTGCCATCTTGCTCGGTCTCCCTTTTTTCGCGGAGCCCTTTGGATGCACGTCCTCATCCCTCAGAAAAAGTTTTTTTACTTCGGCCTTTGGCCCCTTTTTTCGGTTGCACCGGTCCTCTCCCATCCTCCCCTTCACCCCTGCTTCGGCTGTGGGCTAGGGGATCCCCCCTTTTATTTTTTTCCTTAGTGTTTTTTCTGTCTGGCCCTTTTTGTGCACTTTTTTATCCAACCGCTGGCCTTGAAGGTTTTCGACCTCACAGGGGCCCTATGGCCACCAGATTTAAGAAGTGTGACAGATGCTCCAAAAATATGTCGCTCACGGATACCCACGACTACTGTCTATGGTGTCTGGGGACTGACCACAACCCAGAGCCCTGCTCACTCTGTAAGAAAATGTCCATTAAGGCCTTGCCCAGCTGCAAGCAGAAGTCTGACAACATTTTCTGCATGGCGTCCCCGGTGGCACCATGCCCTTCCGATCCACTGCTGGTGGGGTCCCCCGCAGTGACACTGTAGCCTAGGCGTCACTCCGATCAGGGTTCGCCCAAGGTGGAATGGCGGTGTAAGAAGACGACGACCTCAAAGTCGCTGTCTGGGGCTCCGGATAAGCGCAAGTGGTCTCGTGCTCGTTCCCTTAGCCCTCCCTGGCATTCCTGAGGGTCGGACAAGGAGCAGCCTCAAAAATGTTCCTCGTATGAACACGGAGGCCTCTGGTGATGGTGCCCAGTCTCCTGAGTGTCGTCCTGGTGAGGACCCCCCCTCTCCTCCTCCACGCCAGACCCGGTAATCCCGGCATCAGTGTCACAGGGACCCACCCCCGAGTGGGAGTCCCGGATGCTGGCACTGGAGCGCAGCATTTCTGCCTTCCTCACTGCCCAGCAGGTGCTCTTGCCCAGCATGTCTGGCTCGCGCCTCGAGACAGGGTCACCTGACAGGGGTCCCGACAACTACCCTGGAAAACCCCGAGAGCCACAGGCCTCGTGAGGGTCCTCGGCACCGGTCTCACACGCCATCCCATTCTTTGGGGGCGAGGTCTTCCAGAGTCTGCCTCCGCTCCAAGTGAGCCTTGGCCACAGGGCGTGGGGACCAGATGAGTTTGAGTCCTCCTCGGACCTCTCGGGCTGGGAATCGGACAGGGGGACTTTTCCGGAAACCCATGCCCACAGATCTCCCCTCTGACCCATCCCCGCCGCCTCACAAAGGCGGGAGCTTCCAGAAGACACCTCTTTACTGGCATTTGTGTGGGATATGGCTTGGGCCCTCAACCTGCCGACGCAGATCGAGGAGGAGCCGAGGGCAGAGGAACTTGACATCTTGCAGTATGAGTCTCTGTCCAGGGAGTCTCTTATGGTCCTGATACCGTCTATTCTATCCCGGCTGCTTCTCTGCATGTGGGAAACGCCTGCCTCAGTCCCTGTTGTCAGTAGGAGACTCAATACCATGTATAGGGTCCAGAGCGGCCGGGGTTTCGGAAGACCCAACTTCTTCACACCTCCATAGTCGTTGAATCTGCTATGCAGAAACAGAAGAGCCCGAAGTCACACTTCTGTCCCGCCTGGCAGGAAATCCCATGTCCTTGATGCCCTCGGGCGCAAGGCTTACCAGCACTGTTCCCCCTAAGCTGTGCGCGTGTGCGCGCGCACACACCTCGCCGAGCGAGCGCACATACTTTACAACAGAGCGCACAAAAATTACGGTTCTGATTCTGATAGAAAAGAACACAGACATCTTAAAATGTAAAAGTTGTGATTGTAATTACTAGAAATTTTCCGCTTCATTTAGTAATTGTCTATTTTCATTTAATTTGATTAAAATCAATGTGGGTGTACATACTGTATTCTGACGTGTAGTCAAATTTTAAAGTATATAACTCCGAGTGTCGTTATGTGGCGCACAAAAATTTAACCTTCCTTCAAAAGCTGCACAGCTGATATTTTATGTGCACACAGCCTACAGAAAATTAGAGGGAACATTGCTTACCAGGTATCTATGCTAGCATGCCGCATCCAGGCATACCAATTGTATATAGGTATGTTCCTGCTCGACCTCGCCAAGGAGCTCAGCGGTTTTTACATGGGTCTGGGTGGGGAGCACCTCCTCAGGTTCCAGTCCCTCCTGAGGTTGGTCACAGATTGCTCAAAATACCTTTCCTGTGCCACGTACGACTGGTTTGAATCTTCTGCCCGTGTAGTGGCGGTTGGCATCGGAGCCAGGCGTGGCTCCAGTCTTTGGACCTAGAGCAAGTGGGTCCAGGAGAAGCTCCTAGATGTCCCCTGCCTTGGTAAAAAGCTGTTTGGCAAGCCCATGGAGGGAGGACAAGGCAGCCGAGATAAAGACGGAATTCGTGACTCGCACCTGTCTCTCTCGCAAAACATCCTCGCTTCCACGGAAGAAGCAGCATACAAAAAGCCCTTCTTCCAGAGGAAAGGGCTCCCCTACTGGGGATACTCGCCATACCTGCCTGCCACTGCGCTGATGACCAGCGCTCAGGGCAAAGGGGGGTGCTCAGGGTCATCGGAAGTCCAACGCCCAGCCACTGGCGCCACCCCAGCCAGCGCCGAAAGCATAGCCTCTCGCCCCCCCCCCCTCGGTGTCGCTTCTGCCCATGGGGAGGATGCCTGTCTCTTTTCGTCCCAAAATGGGCACTATCACTTCGGACACCTGGGTCCTATAAGTGATTCGGGACGGGTATAGTCTTTGCTTGGACAGATCCCCCCCCCCCCCCTTCTCTCCGTCAGAGCCTACCCGGCTTCCCTCGCATCAAGCCTGCTTGCAGCAAGAGTTGAACAATCTCCTCGGCCAGCAGGCGGTCAAAAGGGTCCTGCTGCACCTCCGGGGTCAGGGTTTTTATTCCCAGTACTTTCTCATTCCGAAGAGGATGGGGGGGCCTCTGCCCCATCCTTGACCTCAGGAACCTGAACAAGTTTCTGAAACGGGAGAAGTTCAAAATGCTATCCCTTTACCCCAAAATCCCTCCTTTTACTCCCCCCCCCCCTCCTCCTTTCTCAGTGTCTGTGGATAACTCTGTACTCCTTCCTGTTTCCTCAGCCTGCAATCTTGGGATTGTCTTTGACTCCTCTCTCTCTTCACACACACATCCGATAGCTAAGGCCTGCCATTTCTTTCTCTATTACATCAGCAAAATCAGCCCTTTACTTTCTGAACACACTACTAAGACGTTATCCATGCCTTAATCACTTCCCATCTTGACTACTGTAACCAACTCCTTGTTGGTCTCCTTTTGAATCATTTCTCTCCCCTTCAATCTGTTCAACACTCTGCTGCGCAGCTAATCTTCCGCTAGCCTCGTCATGCCCATATTACTCCTCAAGTCACTTCATTGGCTCCCTATCTGTTTCTGCATCCAGTTCAAACTTCTCCTGCTGACCTATAAATGCATTCACTCTGCAGCTCCTCACTACCTTTCTTCTCTTATCTCTCCTTACAACCACTCTTGGGAACTCTGCTCTTCTCACAAACTGCTTCTATCTATGCCCTTCTCTAATATTGCTAACTCCAGACTTTGCTCCTTTCACCTTGCTGCACCTTACGCCTGGAACAAACTACTGTCTCTGTGCGCCAGGCACCTTCTCTGACCCTCTTCAAATCCAGGCTGAAAATTCACCTCTTCACTGCTGCTTTTGGATCTTGACTCACCTGATCTCCTTTTTCTTTTTCTTTCCCCCTTGTTTTATCCCTGCCTACACCTTCTGTGTTGTCTGTCTTGACTAGATTGTAAGCTCTAATGAGCAGGAGCAGGGACTGTCTCTTACATGTCTGTGCAGCGCTGTGTATGACTTGTAGTGCTATACAAATGCATAGTAGTAGTATCCCTTGGCGTCCTGCTGCCCTACCTCCAGCAGGGTGATTGGCTATGCTCCTTAGATCTCAGAGGCTCTTAAGCTCACATTCCTGTCCACCCCAAGCACAGGAAGAACCTGAGTTTCAGGGTGCAGGGAGAGCCCCGCGAGTCTCTGCCAAGTGCCTAGAGGCAGCCATGGTCCTCCTCCAGCTGCAGGCCATATCCGTCTACCCTTACCTAGCGGATTGGCTCATCTCGGGCACCTCGGCAAAGGAGGCTCATCTCTTGGCATCGCATGCAGTTCTTATTTATTTATTTATTTGTATTTCTTCTATACCGCACTCTTTTTCATCAGCGCGGTTTACATTAAACAGGAATACTCATTTCAATCAACAGACTGTGGTGAGTTTACATAAAACAGGAAATATACAACTGGGATTATAACTTAGGGAAACTATGTACATATTTGTAGCATGTATAGGACCTATATACAAGGGATGGAGTTTCTTTTCATCATCTTAAGTAGGGCGGTTACACTTTATCTGTAAATGTTAGAGGGTTGATGATGTGCTTTGGAAATGTAGAATGAAGAGGTGATGCTTTATGGCTTTTCTAAATTGCTTGAGGTCAGTAATAGCTCTAATGTTGGGAGGTAGGTTGTTCCAACATCTGGGTGCGTAGTACGCGAAAGCCCTGTCTGTTGTTGATCGTTTGTATTTTGTGGCCTCATGTGGTGTAGTTAGGGTATTTGCCGCTGCTGACCTCCTAGATCTGGTGTTGGGAGTGTGATGGAGGAGTTTCGAAATTGATGACGGAGCTATAGTATTTATTGCTTTAAAGGTCAAGATAAGGGCTTTATATGTTATTCTGCAGTATATAGGGAGCCAGTGAAGCTCCATTAGGATGGGTGTTATGTGATCGCTCTTTGAAGCACCGTATAATACCCGGGCTGCGGCATTCATGGCTAGTTGTAATGTATTTAGTGAGTTCTTTGGGAGACCATGGAGTATTATATTCGCATAGTTGAAGTGGGGTGTGACTATGGCTTGGAATATAGTTCTGAAGCTGTCTGGGTCAAGCATATTTTTCAGATGGCGTAGGGTCCTTATCTTGAAATAAATGGTTTTCACAGTGCGGTTGATATGTTCTTTAAAATCTAGGCGATGGTCCAGTATAACTCCAAGGTATCTTATGGAGGGCTTGATTGGGAGGTGTGCGTCTCGTACTCTTAGGGTCTCCGGGGGTGTGAATTCTCTGTTTTTCGTGACAATCAGTACTTCAGTTTTTTTTGTAGTTTATTCGCATATTCTGCGTGAGTAACCAGTCTGCTATTGCATTAAAGCAATCTACTAAAGATGTGTAATCTGGGAGCTTGACATTGAATGGAGTGAATAGTAGAACATCATCTGCATAGATCAGCGAGGAAATGCCAAAGGATCGAGTGATGTCGCACAGGGGCTGCATGTAAATGTTAAATAGGAGTGCAGATAGGGATGAGCCTTGTGGAACTCCTTGTTTTAGCTGGAAAGGTTCTGATGTGCCTTTAATAGTCCGGACGTGTTGCAAGCGGTCTTCCAGGTATGATTTGCACCATTTCCATGCTAGACCGTGGATTCCCTTGTCATATAGGCGGGTTAGTAGTATTTCATGGTCAACCGAGTCAAATGCTGCGGATATGTCGAGGAATATTAGTGCGAAGCCCTTGTTAATGTCGTCTAGTCCACTGATGAGTGTGTTGGTTAATGTGGTCAACAGTGTCTCTACTCCGTGAGCTTCCCTAAATCCGTGCTGACTGGGATCAAGGGGGGAGGAGGTGTCTATGTGTTGTTGTATCTGATTATTGGTTACTTTCTCAATTATTTTGGATAGTAGCGGTATACTAGCTATCGGGCGGTATGATTCTTCTTTTGTTGGGTCTAGTTGATTGTTCTTTAGCAGCGGTCTTATGGAGGTCTGCTTTAGTGCTGATGGAAAGGTGCCTGTTGAGAAGGACATCTTTATTATTTCTGCTATGACAGGGCTAAAGTCGGATCGCATAGCTCTTATCCAGTGTGCTGGGCAGGGGTCGTTAGGTGCTGTGGTAGTATTCATTTTGATGATAATGTCTTCAACGCATTTTGCAGAGGGAGGGGAAAGTTGAAGGAGTGAAGAGGAGAGCTGAAAGAGAGGGAAATTTTGTCCTTGTTGCTGGAGTGGACTTTGGGATGAGGAGGTGTGTGATGTCGGAGGACTTTGGGGTGAAGAGGTTGTTGTTCTGATAGCTTTAGATTGTATGAAATTGGCATACTTCTGAGGGTGTATGGGTTCTTGTTGAGGTGGAGCAGGTTCTTTGGTTAATGACTTTACTATATTGAATAGCTCCCGGGGTTTGTTTAGGGAGCGGTTGAGGAGTTCGGCGTGGTAGGTTTTTCTTGTGTCCCATATTGTTTCACGATAGGATTGAAGGTGGGTTAAATATATTTGTTGATCTGTTGGGTTGTGAGATTTACGCCATTTTCTTTTGAGGTTCCTCAATAGTGTACGAGACTTCCTTAGTTCCTGAGAGAACCATGGTGCAGATGGTCTATTGACTACATTATTCTTCGTTGTTGGGTTTTTGCAGGCTGGTGGGTGGTATAGTGGCGTATTGGTTGATGGTTTCATTCCATGTAGAAACTATGTCGTTGATGTTGGAGGACGGTTGTTTGAGTATTGGAAGTATGTTTTTCTTAATTTCTTCTTCGTTGAGCGGTCTGAAGCGAGTGGTGTTTGTTGATATTCGTTTTGTTGTATTATTGGATGGATCTTGATGTGCTGGTATTGTGAATACTATCAGGCTATGGTCTGACCATGGTACTGGAGCGACAGATAGGTCGAAATCGTCATTCGTGGACGTGTAGGAGGGCGGGGCAAAGACGAGGTCGAGCACATTGCCATGTTGATGAGTAGGTTGGTTTATGAGTTGGCTGTAGTTGAGGTTTGTCATTGCGTCTAAGAATGAGTTAGAAAGGGTAATTGGTATGGAAGGGAGATTGAAATCACCCATTAGCCAGTTAGGTTTCCCTGGGTGTATTGGGTTGCAGGCTAAGTCAAGTACGCTGGATAATTCTTCAGAAGTTGAATTCGGTGCCATATATATTAAGTTGATGGTATTGTAGTTGTTGTATATTGAGATAGTGTCTAATTGTTTTGTGCTCTTGGATGTGATTGTACGATATTGGAGGTCTGTCTTTGTTATGATGGCGACACCTCCTCCTCTTTTGTTTGATCTGTTACATGTGTAGGTGGAGTAATTAGGTGGTGTGAGCTGGTTTATTATGACTGAGTCGGATTCGGAGAACCATGTTTCTGTGATCATTAAAATGTCTAGGTTTTGCTTAATTATTAAGTCTGAGATGGCTGGCCATTTCTTGCGTGCAGATCTGGCGTTTATGAGAGCACATTTAAGTCCTCCTTGTGGGGGAGCATGTCGGTTGCGTTTTGTGTTGGCTGTTTGGTCTATTGCTATATGAAGTAGGTGAGAGTGCCTCTTGTAGTAAGGGTTCTGTGGATGTTGATGAAAGCTGTGGAAGTGTTTTTTGTTTGTGCTATGTAATGTCGTGATATGGTAGTGATCTTGGGAGAGAATTAGCTTCGTACAATACACTGGATAGTAAGCAAACTAATGTTACGGCTGGTATGGTCATGGTTGCAGCAGTGTGGGAGAGTAAAGCTTTTTTATAGATATCTTTTTGGAGTGATATAGCAAGATATATCAAGGTTGGCAGCTAGTGATATAACAAGGTATAGCAAGGTAGGCAGCTGGGGATTAGGCTGCAGCAACGATGTGACAGTTTTAAGTTGGAGCGTTGGAAATGCAACAGAGACAGTGTCGATTTTAGTGCGGACCCTGGAGCTCACCGGCGCTCTTCTTGACACGGAGTGTGTGACTGCTTTTCTCCTTCAAGCACGCACAGATTCACTCAGTGCTCTGGCTGCAGAGGTCCAGGGCCGGCCCAGAGTCTCAGCGCGGGCCATGTTACACATGGTCTCAATGGTGCATGTCGTCCCCCATGCTTGCATGCACATGCAAGTGGCCCAGTGGTGCCTCCGGGCGCAATGGACCCAGGCCTCGTGCTGCTTCCGGGACCCCGTCCAGGGGTCTCGCAGCCTAGTTGAGTCCCTAGTCTGGTGGCAGGAGCCCTGGAGCCTCCTTTGGGGCATGCCTGTCCAGACTGTCCACATGAACTCATCTTGACGATGGACGCCTCGCTGGCGGGCTGGGGAGTCCACTGTGGCCACCTCTGTACCCAGGGAAGGTGGTCACCCAAGTAATCTCGCCAGCAGATCAACCTGCTCGAGCTGCGAGTGGTCTGGTTGGCCTTGAAGGTCTTCGAGCACCACCTGAAGGGCAGGTTGGTGCTTGTGCAGACCGACAACAGATTCACTATGTTCTACATCAACAAAGAGGGGGACACGGGCTCCTGCCTCTTCTGCCAGGAGGCAGTCCTCCTCTGCTCCTTCGCAGTGCATCGGGGCATGATCTTAAGAGCTCTCTACCTCCCGGGCCAAGACAATGTCCTTGCGGACAGGCTCAACAGGCGCTTCTACCCGCACGTGTGGTGCCTGAGTCCAAAGGTGGCTCTCCACCTGTTCCACCATTGGGGGACTCCATCCATGGACCTGTTCACCAGCCCGGCGAACGTACAGCTTCCCCACTTCTGCGGGCCAACACCACACCCGAGCAGGGTGGCCCTGGATGCATTCTTCTTGTCTTGGACCTCCGGGCTGCTGTATGTGTTCCCTCCCACTCCTCTCCTGGCGAGGACTCTCCACAAGATCCAGTGTGACCGAGCCGCGGTGATCCTTGTGGCCCCGACAACCTTGGTTCCCGTTTCTACTCCAGCTCTCGTCTGAGCCTCTGGTTCCCCTGGGCAGTGCCCCCGGTCTGCTGATGCAAGAGGGGCGGGTGCTTCATCTGAACTTGGTCTCGCTATCCCTGACAGCCTGGCAGCTGAACGGATCTCTTTAGCCTTGCTGTACCTCCTAGTAGAGATTGAGGACATCCTCACTTTGAGGAAGGATTCGATGAGGCGGGCTTACGCCCTGAAGTGGCAGCAGTTTTCGACCTGGTTCTCTGAGCTCCAGATCGACCCGTTTTCCTGCTCCACCTGTTGGTTCTCCAGTACCTTCTCCACCTTTTGTGTGGATAGGGCAAAAGTCCAAAGTTTGAGAGCCTCCTTGCAGAGGGAGTGGAAGCCAGTTCCCCTTGCTTGTTGACTTAAAACATGGCCATCTGGTTGTCTGTCTGGACCAGGACCATCTTGCTGGTAACGTGGGTCTGAGCTATGGAGAGTACTTCCATCTACAGCACTGTCAAATGACATCAGCAAGTGTGGCTGACTCATCCTGCTTTTCCTAGGATAAAGAGCTTACCTGCCTAAGTTGAACGGAGTCTAGAGACACAGGTTTTCCTGATAAAACCTTTTTTTAAACATGTCCACAGGGGTCACTGTTGGTGATCTTGGAAAACTGAGTAAACCTAAATTACAGCATTTATCCCAGTTCTCAAGGGCCTCCAGACTCTTATGAACAATCTACTCTTCTTTAGAGTCTCAAAATCCTTCACTTTAGCCTCAAGCTGAGCTACCTTCACACCTACACCTGTTAGATGATGTCAAACCAGTAGCATCAATTTTATCAGCCAGTCTGTCCAAAGGGACTCCAGCCCTCCTCTGGGTAAGATGTGGTGACTAACCTGCCTTCCTAATCATGCATGGTGGTAACAGTATGGGCACGGCTTCTGTGGGGTTACTGGATCCTGTGCCGTCCCCTATTCCCAAACCAACAGCTACCACTGGGCCTTGCAGTTGAATAGACAAGTCAAGTTGAAGCACCCTCACTCCTCTGTAGGCTATACGGTCAGGCAGAAATCTCATTGTGAGTGGTTGCTCACCAACCTAACTAATCACCCCCATATCATCAGGAAACAAATTCCTGGTATATGAAACCAGATTGAGATGACCAAATCCAGATTAGGCCCTTCCTTTACCAGGATAGTCCAAAACTACTCATAAGATTGCATAAGTACAGCCATATCTAACTGGAGAGAGTCTAATTTCTCAAATCCACTGCATCCCTTATGACTACTGAAGGATCTGAGAATGGCACCAGTGATGTCGCCAGAGCTCCACCCTGTAACACAGGAGCACCCAGAAGGCCCCAGACAGAATTAATAGCAGACTCTCCTTCCTCCTCTCTCCCTCAACAGATACTGGTTCAAGTTGAGGCTCTTCCTTAAAAGTTTCTTACAAGGAAATAGTTTATCGGGATTTGATTGACTGCCCTTAGCGAGACAGACAGTGCAGTTTACAGATTTTAAAAAATACACACATATTAAAGGCAGAAGAAGAAAGGAACTCCATATCATGATAGGAAAGGGGAAAGCATCATCAAATTTGATGATCCAAGATGGCGGAGGAGTGAGACGCCGAGTTGGAGTGCTCTGAACCAGCTCCTGCACTTTCGATGGGGAGGAAAAGAAAACAACGTACCCAAAAAACCCCTGAGGCTTCGACCCCGTCTGGAGGTTTGGTGCAGTCGTTGATAGCGGGTTTTTGCCTCCCCTCAACGTCCATGGCCTCGGCGGATCCTGTGGGTGTTGCACTGGATCTGAGCTCAGAAGGGGGGTGATTTTAAGCCCCGTTCAAGCGCCCCCCAGCTCAGCCTGGACTGCCTCTCACGGAGGGGCAGGTCTGCGGAGATTCTCCAGGATTGGGGATATCGGCATCTGCGGGGGTTTCCCCCGTGCAGAGAGAGCCGACGGTAGCGGGTGGAGGAGCTGCAGTAGGAGGATGTTTTTCCTTCCCTATTGCTAGCAATGCATCAGAACAGCTGACCCCTAGCCTATCCGGTGCTCTGGAGTCCATGTTACCTGGGGTGGTTGAAAAACCAGCGCGTGTAACCTTAGATAGCTTGTGGGAGGCTATCTCGACTGTCCAGCAAACCCTTCTCCCCTTTGTGAATTCGTTTTCTCAGCAAATTGTGGATATTAATGCTCGTTGTTCCTCGATGGACTCAGAGGTTTTGGCACATTCGACTACTTTCTTTCCTGGAATCTAAGGTGGAAGGCCTTGAGAACCTTAGAGCTGTTAACGAGAAGGACCGGACAGTTCAGGCAAGGAGAATTGAATTTTTGGATAACTGTCTTTGTAAGAATAATTTGAGATTTTTGAACTTTCCTCGGTCTCCTATGATAGCTTCTATGGACTTGGTCCGCAAATTTTTCATCGAAGTTTTGCAGATGCCGGCTGAATCGTTGCCTCCGGTGGTGCGAACGCAATATGTCTCTATCTCCAGTTGAGCCCGAGTTGTAGCGGGCCCCTGGTGCGGATCCTGATCAGCCCCAGTTGGATCTTTCAGCTTTTTTAGAGAGCTCCCTGGAGGTGGTGACCAGCAGGGCGACTTTATTAGTTAATTTTGCCTTTGAGTCAGATAGGAACACTGTTCTTATATTTTCGTAAATTGTCTCTTACGCAGGTTATGGGCTCAAAAATTTTGATTTTTCCTGATTTGGCTAGAGACACGCAGAAGAGGCGAAAGGCATTCCTGGCCTTACGCCAGAGAACGGAAGCCTTGGGAGCGCAGTTTAAGTTAAGATATCCCTGTAAGTGTATGGTTAATTTTCAATCTAGGCAGTACATTTTTTTTGAGCCCAGACAGCTTTTACAATTTCTTGATGCTAGGGAAGAGGGTGGGGGTCGGGAAGTTCCCATATCGGCTGCCATGTAATATATCTTTGCTCCTTTGATGTCTTTTTTTCTCGAGTGTTGTTCACTTATGTGTTTTATTTCTTTTTTTCTTGGATCCTATGGTGGGTTTATATATTGTGGTCTATGCCAGGTTATTTGTTTTCTTGTTTGTAGAGGATGGTTATGACGGTTCTCTACAGTGGTTTCTTTTTCCATATTGTTAATTCTGATTCAGACTTGTATTATTTATTTATTTATTTATTTTATTTATTTAGCAATTATTTCTATACTGCTCTTTCACAAGTATCAAGTGCGGTTTACAATGAACAGTATGTTATATGGTAAGGGTGGTATCATACCAAGTCAGTTTACATAGAACATATTGAACTATTTACAGGTAACAATATAAAGTATTAACATTATAATTATTAGAACATTAAACTGTTAGAACATATACATTGTTGATATTTACAATTATGTCATGAATTATAAATTGTGGTATATATCACTTGGGTTGTATTTTAATTTATACTTCAGAGAACATGTAGCTATGATTTATATTATGATTGTTAACCTGTGTCTCTTTGAGTGGTCTGGGTGAATTCTGCTCCTTTGTTGTAGTATAGAGAGAATAAATGGGTTTTTAGTTGTTTTTTAAATTCCTTTATGTCTGACAGTTGGCGAATGTGGTCAGGAAGGTTATTCCAGAGGGTGGGAGCTGAGTGTGAGAATGCTCTCTTGTTAGTTTGTTTTGTAGCTTTTGTGTAATCCTTTGGTACTGTTATAGTATTTGAGTTTCGACTTCTTTGTGTTCGTTTATCATTTTCTACTTTGATGAGAGTATTGAGTACAGACGGGGCTAAGTTGTTTATAGTTTTAAATGTTGTTAGAAGAATCTTGTATTTTATTCTGCTGTCTATGGGTAGCCAATGGAGTTCAGCTAGGATCGGTGTGATATGTTCTGTTGAGCTTAAGTTCCTTATTATCCTTGCTGCGATGTTCTGGGTTAGTTGTATCTTTTTAATATTTTGCTTTGTGATGCCATTAAGGATTAAGTTTGCAAAATCGAAGTGTGGAGTTATAATAGCTTGAATTATAGCTATGAAGTCTTGCAAGTGAATTAAAGGTCTTAGTTGTCTCAGTGTCTTAAGTTTGTAGTGTATGTTTTTTGTTAGGTATTTTATGTGTGAGTCCATGTTAAGTTTGTTGTCAAGTATCACACCTAGGTATTTTATTTCTTTTTTTGTGTTGATCTCATGGTTATCTAGGGTGATAGTAGTTGGAGGTTTGTAGGTTTGGTTTTTAGTAATATATAGTACATCCGTTTATATAGTAATATATAGTACATCCGTTTATATAGTACATTCCATTATCTGGATTATATTGTAAAATTGATAAAAAAAAAAAAAAAAAAGGAAAGGGGAAAGCAGAGTGTAGTGGTAGTAAGAGGACGAGGAGACAGGACAGTAGCTTATCCAAGCATACAAGGAAGTCTGGCTATCTATAGAGCAGGTCTCAGGTGGCTTTTATTCCAAATGCTTGGATAAATAAGTATGTTTTAAGGAGCTTTTTAAATTTGGGGAATGAAGATTCCAACCGAAGGCGGGAGGGAAGACGGTCCAGAGAGCAGGTGCAACAATGAAAAATACAGAATGGCGTGTAGATTCACGTTTAGCACATGCTGGGAAAGGGAGGACCAGGTGGTTATCTTGGAGGGAACAAAGACAGCGTTGCAGTACGTAGGGGATAGTCAAGAAGGAAAGATATTGCGGGGCTCTGTTGAGTAGGGCCTTGTGCATGAGGGTGGACTATGAAGTGGATCCTTTGTGGGTAAGGGAGCCAGTGGTGTTGAATGAGTAGGGGTGCGACATGCTCAAATTTTCTGGTGTGAGTGAGGGTATGGATGGCTTTGTTTTGGATGGTTTGGAGATGTGTTAGCTGGTATTGTGGAAGTCCGGTGAATATGATATTACAGTAGTTGAAACTTGTGATGACAGTGCTGAGGAGATGTATAGTCAGGGCT
This sequence comes from Ichthyophis bannanicus, assembly GCA_033557465.1. Classification (NCBI taxonomy): domain Eukaryota; kingdom Metazoa; phylum Chordata; class Amphibia; order Gymnophiona; family Ichthyophiidae; genus Ichthyophis; species Ichthyophis bannanicus. The sequence goes on along the minus strand of CM066051.1, from coordinate 103,497,810 downwards.
GTTTGGTCAAAGAAAGGGTGAGGAGCATGAAATTTGCAAAGGACTAAAAATGCAGAGCGAGTTAAGATGAGAAATGGGGGTGGAGAAAGAGAATTCAGAATCTATGTGGATACCAAGGTATTTAAAAGAAGGGAGTAATCAGATGGTAGTAGTGCCAAGTGAGGGCACCAGAGAAGGCGCGTACTTGGAGCCCATGATCTAGGTGGCAGTGGTTTTAGAGGGGTTAAATTTTAGTGTAGGGAGTCCAGGGCAGAATTGATGATGGAAAGTTTAGGCAAAACACTGATTCGTGCCAGGAGTAAGACGACATCAGTATATATATAGAAAGTGATACTCGGAGATTGAATGAGGATGCCTAGGGGAGTGGGAAAGATATTGAACCAAAAGTTCTAGTGTATCCCAAAAGGAAACCAGGCAAGGATACACAGCTGTTAAATGAACATCCCAAGCAAAAGGCCCTTTCATAGGGAAGAGGAGTGAATATCTTCTGCTGTTGTCTCTGTGCTTTACCCGTGAGAGGGCAGACTATGAGAGGCCCAGAACTGCTTCACAGCTTCCAACCAGCTCTTTCTGATGTAAAGTTCCCCCATAGTGCTTGCATTAGAGATATGTACTTATAGTACAGATTCCATTCGTTAGCGCAGCTTGAAAAATTGTGTACATTAAATCGTTTTAATGCGCATCAACCTACAAATTAATATGCATAAGGTCAACTGACCCTCATTAAAAAATTCTAGTGAGTTAGCATTTTTTTTATTAATACAAATGGTTCAAAACAAACCAATAAACAATCTGAAAATTGGGGAAATGCCTTAAAAACTAATGGAAAAACTGTTCTGTGCACATGCCTAGGTCTCATTCATCAAAAGTGGTGTAAAGCATAGTTACTCACCTGTAACAGGTGATCTCCGGGAACAGCAGGAATTTAGTCCTCACATATGGGTATCGTCGGTACCGACGGAGCCTGCGCGGGAACGCTCCCCAGCGTCCAATTAGAAAGCTTTTGGGAGCATCCCACAGCGCCTGCGTGCTGCCTTCCCGTCTTTCCCAACTGCCTCTCTCCAGTTGAGTTTTAAAGCTGAGACGAAGAGAGAGAGAGAGGGAAAGAGATAGAGATACAACTCCTAGGGGGGAGGTGGGTGGGTTGTGAGGACCAAATTCCTGCTGTTCCCAGAGATCACCTGTTACAAGTGAATAACTATGCTATCTCCAGGAACAAGCAGGAATGTAGTCATCACATATGGGGACTCCCTAGCTTTAGGTGCCAGGGAGAGACCCCAGACGTTGTGTCCCTGAACAGGGCTCCACTTCCCCCGATGGATCTCTGGCATCCTACCAGGGATGGCGGGTAGGAGTTGATTAGGTATGGAACAGGTGTTGGAGAACAGCCTGACCAAGGCATCCCAGCGGGAGTCCTTGTCCAAGCAGTAATGGGCTGTGAAGGTATGAACCGAGGCCCAGGTGGCTGCTCGACAGATGTCGTCGATAGACACAAGTGCAGATGAGCCATTGAGGCTGCCATGGCTCTCACATTTTGAGCTGTGACATGGCCCTCCAGAGAAAGGTTCTTACTCTGATAGGCGAAGGAAATACACTGAGCAATCCAGTTAGACAGTGTTCTCTTGGAGACTGGAAGTCCCAAATGAGAAGGATCAAAAGCAACAAAGAGTTGAGAAGACTTTTTCTATGTTGCTGTGTTCTTTGTAAGTAAAAAGCTAAAGCTCTTTTTACAGTCCAAGGTATGAAGATTCCTCTCTGCATTTGATGAATGAGGCCTTGGAAAAAACACAGGTAAGTAGACCGCTTGGTTCAGATGAAAAGGCGAGGCCACCTTTGGCATAAAGTGTGGATGAGTCCTAAGGACTACCTTGTCTTGATGGAACCTTATATAAGGTGGATCAGCTACTAGCACTTGCAACTCACTAATGCGGCGTGCTCATGTGATTGCAGTGAGAAAGATAACCTTCCAAGAAAGGAATTTCAAGGAGGTAGTAGCTAAAGGTTCGAAAGGTGGCTTCATGAGCTGCCCAAGAACCAGGTTTAAGTCCCATGCCACCGGTGGTGGCCTAATGGGAGGCTTAGTTAGAAGAAGGCCTCTCATAAATCTTGATAGAAGAGGATGAGAGGAAATAGGCTGTCCATTTAGAGGCTTAAAGGAAGCTGCAATAGCACTCAAATAGACTCTTACTGAATTAGTCTTAAGACCTGCATTGGAAAATGAAGGAGATACTTCAGCAATGATTCCAGAGGTATCGCAAGGGGTTAAGACCCTTTTGTGAACACCATATGGTAAACCTTTTCCACTTGAAAGCATAAGAGCGTCTTGTGGAAGGTTTCCTGGAAGCAAAAAGAATATCTTTTACTTGCTGAGGGATATTAAGATCATGGAGATCTAGGCCTTCAGCAACCAGGCCCTGAGACGCAGAGACTGGGGATTGGGATGCCATAACATTCCGACCTCCTGAGATAGGAGATATGGAGCAGACCCTAACTCCAGGGAGGGAGCTTGAGATAGATGTAGAAGCAGAGGGTACCACACTTGCCGTGGCCAATGTGGAGCTATGAGAATCATATGGCCTCTGTCTCTCTGAAGCTTGAACAAGGTTTTGGGAATTAGGGGAATGGGTGGAAAGGCATACAGGAAGTCTTGACCCCAGTAATGGAGGAAAGCATCCCTGGCCTGAGCCCTCTGAGCTGGAATTCTGTTTACAGAACCGGGGAAGTTTGGCATTCCAAGGACTTGCAAAGAGGTCTATGTCCAGGGTTCCCCAAAGTTGAAAAATCCTGGCCACCTGGTCTGCATGCAGAGACCACTCGTGTGGAAGCAGAACTCGACTGAGTCTGTCTGCCCAAGAGTTTTGAATGCCTGGAAGATACACTGCCAGAAGATTAATCTGATGCTGTCTGGCGAGGGCCCATAGTCGCAAAGCTTTGTTGCAAAGTGACAGAGAGCCAGTTCCCCCCCCCCCCCCCCCTGCTTGTTCACATAGAACATGGCCACTTGATTGTCCATATGAATGAGGACTGTCTTGTAGCTGAGCAGGGTGTAGAACACTCGCAGAGCAAGGAAGATTGCTCTGAGCTCCAAGAGATTGATATGTAGATGACTCTCCTGTGGAGACCAGGTGCCCTGGGTGGAGAGGTCTTGCAGATGAGCTCCCCAACCCATTGGAGAAGCATCTGTTGTGAGAGTTGCTTGGGGTAAGGGTTGTTGAAAAGGGGACCCCAGCAACAGGTTTTGAGTGGACTTCCACCACTGGAGGGACAAAATAAGGCGACTTGTGTTTGCTATTTTGTCTGACAGGCATCCTGATGCCTGGGTCCATTGAGTGGATAAAGTCCATTGGGCTGCCCTCATATGGAGGCGAGCATAGGGAACCACATGTACAGTAGATGCCATGTGGCCTAGTAATTGTAACATTTCTCGAGCAGTGAGATGAGGCTTTAGCACTGCTTGAGAAGCTAACTGCACCATGCGAAGGCAGCGGGCCTGAGGGAGATAGGCCCTTGCCTTTCTGGTGTCCATCAAAGCTCCTATGAACTCTAAAGACTGAGTGGGAGTTAGACTGGATTTTGGGATGTTTATTACAAGACCCAAATACTGAAGGATACGCATTGTGCAGGATGGAGAAGTCCTGGCCTCTGACTCTGTTGGTTCTCGAATGAGCCAGTCGTCTAAGTAGGGGAAGACGAATATCCCTAGAGTGCGAAGAAATGCTGCTACAACAGCCATGCATTTCATGAACACCATTGGTGCTGAGGCCAGGCCAAAAGGAAGCACCCTGTATTGGTAGTGCTTTCCTTGAAAAGGGAACCGAAGGAACCTTCTGTGAGTTGGATGGATGAGGACATGGGTGTACGCATCCTTGAGATCTAGAGAACAAAGCCAATCCTGACTGAAGGTATGGCAGCAGAGACCCGAGAGAAATCATTTTGAATTTCTCTCTGACAAGGAATTTATTCAATTCTCTGAGGTCTAAGATAGGTCTGTAACCCCCTGTTTTCTTTGGGATAAGAAAATAAGGGGAATAGAACCCTGTACCCTGCTGATGAATGGGTACTTCTTCTATTGCCCCTTGGGCAAGAAGGATAGCGACCTCCTGACCTAACAGGTTGATGAGAGAGGTCGGAGAATTGAACTGTTTTACCATTGTGTAAGGGGGCATGCTTGAAAAATGAAGCTTGTACACCTCCTTTATGATGGAGAGTGCTCAATGCTCTGCTGTTACTTGTCCCCATCTGGGGGCAAAATGACATAACCTTCCTGGAATGGTAGAAGGCTCTGGTCCCCCGAGAGCCAGGAAGGCTAAGTTCTCTAGTAGAGAGTCAAAGGCCCTGTGGAGGCTGAGTCTGCTGGGCCGGTTGAGGCCTAGCAGCCTTTGTTTTCTTCTGTTTGGGTGGTTGCTGACCTTTCCTGGCAAGCTGACCTGCAGAATGTCCCTGCTGAACATAAGCAGGATAAAATCTTTTCTTTTTAGAAAAGAATGGTTTCTTGAACAATTTCTTTCTAGCAGGATCAGCAGTGGACTTGGATAATTTATCCAAGGTTGAATTTTCAGCATCCATTTCATTGGCCTTTTCCTGCCAATCTTTACCAAACAGGTTCTCACCTGTACAAGGGATATTTCCCAATTTGTCTTGTACCCAGAGCTCTAGATCAGATGCCTGGAGCCAAGCAATTCTACGTGCACCTATGGCAATAGCCGAGGTTCTGCTTATCTTTATCTTTATTGCAACATTTGATAGACCGCTTTGGCCGAAACATTAAAGCGGTGTACAATAAAAATCAAAGGTCAACACTGCAAACCATAGAAAAGGAACGCCATAAAATAACAGGAAAGAAAAGGACAGGGCAAGCAAATAATAGCCATATATCTAGACCGAGGACAAATAATGGCAATACATCTAGACCGAGGACTTCAGCAAGACCAATACAAGGACAAAACAGGGAAAACAATCAAGGGGAGCCAGGACACACACGAGGGGCACGGAACAAACAAACCAGCAGCAGCTTCAGGGAGGAATACCAGGAGGGAGATCAAAGGCTTGTTGGAACAGATGAGTTTTGAGTAGTGTTTTGAACTGGGGATAAGAGGGTTCCAGCCGGAGAGAAGGTGGTAATGCATTCCACAATAGAGGACCAAGGAAAAAGAAAGCCGAATGACGAGTTTGTTCCAGATGTGCTTGTGATGGAGAGGGTAAGGACAAACGATTAGCATGGAGGGACTGAAGTTGACGATAAGGGGTATGGAGAGAGAAAAGGTCAGCAAGATACCGAGGATTGTCAGTATGAACAATATGGTATGTTAAAATGAGAAGTTTATAATGGAAACAAACGGATGGGCAACCAATGCAAACAAAGAAGCATGGGAGTGACGTGATCAAAACGATGGGCAAATGTGATGAGACGAGCTGCAGTGTTTTGAATAGACTGCAAGCGCTGAAGCTGATAGTTTGGGAGGTTAGCTAAGAGAATGTTACAATAATCAAGTCTACTAATAGAGCTAGAACAAGGGTGACCAGAGAACCAAAGAGAAGGGAGCGGACAGCCCTAATCTGACGTAGGATTGCAAACGAACGACAGGTAAGGGAGGAAATATGGCTATGAAAAGAAAGCGAGGAGTCAAGAGTTACTCCCAAATAACGGAAGGAAGAGACAAGTGGGATGGGGTCGAACCAATCATGGGGACAGCAGTAGGACAAGAGCCACTCAAGGATACCCACATAGCCGTGGACTTTAAAGGATTTAAATGAAGGAAATTCCGAGAGAGCCAAGAAGCAATATGGGGGAGAGAATTGTTAAATAGGGAGATATCCAAAGCGAGCAGAGAAGTATGAAAAAGGTGAATGATGTCGTCAGCATAGATATAAGAGGATACAGGATACTGCTGAATCAGAAAGGGGCAAGGGAGCAAGAAAAATATTGTACAGAGGGGACTCAAAGCAGTCAAAGGCTGCACGGTTGGAAAATTTAGAAATATCTTGGGCATGTTTGACCAAAGTGAGAAAATCCTGTCTTCTATCCTCAGGAAGGATAGGACTTAGATATGACCTAGATTGGCCACTGTTGGAAACAGAATACTGGGCTTGATGGACCTTGGTCTGACCCAGTATGGCATATCTTATGTTCTTATGTAAAGCCTCTAAATCATCTGTGACCTCCTTCAGGAACATTCCCATGTAGAGACTATAGGAACTGATCCTGGCAGAAAGCATGGAAGCTTGGAAGACACGACGTCCAAAAGCATCCAGGGTTCTGCACTCACGTCCTGGAGGATTAGAGGCATGCCTCTTTGCACTCTTGATCCTTCTCATAGCTGATTCCACTACAATAGAGTGATGAGGAAGCTGAGTCTTATGGAACCCAGGACAAGGAGGGACTCGATACATAGTATTGAGTCTGCGAGAAAGAGGAGAGGTGGTAAAGAGGTGTCTCCCACATCCTTAACATGAGATCATATAAAATCTCATGACTGGGCAAGGTAGCTGCCTCCTTAGGAGTTTTGGGATATTGTAGAATTTCCAACTCCTTGGCCCTTGGCTCTGTTTCAGGGGCCACAGTAATGGACAGGCCCCGAGCCACCTCCCTGATAAAATCCTGGAAGGAAATATCCTCTGGAGGAGACATCCTGCGTTTAGGGGAGGAGGGCTCCTCTGGGAGAAGCATCGCTGCATCGACAGAACTGTCAGAATCCTCAGATTCTTCTGAGGACTCGAAGTACCGTCTGTCTGGATGCTCTTGAAGAGCCCGATACCCGTACCGACCAACCAGGGTATCAGTACTGGAGGTCATCGGATGAGTGGGTACCAGCAAAGCAGACACCAATGCCGATGCTATCGCTACCGGTACCGATACCGATGCCGGTGCCAGTACCGGTGGAATTGTCTGTCGCGGTTCCGAGGGCGTGGATGCCACAAGGAAAGCCACCAGACTGCGCTCCATAGCCAGAACTCTCTAGTCTATCGACGCTGCCAATGCCTGGATGTCGGTACCGGAGGAGACCGCTGGTACCCCAGAGAATGGCACCAGTAGTTCTGCCGAGGTCGATGCCTCGAACATCCTGGAACCCCGATAATGCTTTGGAAGCCGAAGCCTCCCGCCGGGGTAATTTTGCCGGTGCAGAATCCTCGAGGGCAACGCCAGAGGCATCTTGATGCTTAGAAGGAGATCTACCCTTTGAGGACCGGCTGGACTTATGTTTAGTTACCTGAGATCCACGGGAGGAAGAAGCAGCCCTGGAAGATGTCGATGCCACCGAAGCTGCTTCAGAGGGAAACAGGGTACTGAGCTTTGCAGCTCGGTTCTGCCGACCTTTTTTAGACGACATGGCGCAGGACATACAATCTGTGATGGAGTGGTCAGGACTTAAACATTTTAGACACCATTCATGGGTGTCGGTGACGGAAATGGTACCGCCACACTTGGTGCACCTTTTGAAGCCTGAGGCAGGTTTCTCCATGGTAAAGAAAAGTTTTTGGGCCTAAGGCCCAAAAAGGCGCATGCACCTGAAGAAAAAGAAAAAAAGAGGAAAAAAAAAAATATATATATATGTTTTTTTTGACAGAAATAAGAAGATAAAAACCGGCGGTACCGGTAAAGCATCGAGGAAGGCAGACGCGACCACAAAAAAGAAAGAAAGAAAAAAGAATTCTTCTGCGGTGACAGGAACACGACCTGCTGGCTCCACGGAAAAAGAAGAACTGGAGAGAGGCAGTTGGGAAAGGCGGTAAGGCAGCACGCAGGCGCTGTGGGATGCTCCCAAAAGCTTTCTAATTGGACGCTGGGGAGCGTTCCCGCGCAGGCTCCGTCGGTACCGACGATACCCATATGTGATGACTACATTCCTGCTTGTTCCTGGAGATAAATCATTCCACAAAAAGGAGAGGTTCCTGGGGGAAGAGGGAAAGGAGAATAACTCTGATTGCGTTTCCCAATCTACATCCATCATGCAATGTCCTTTCGGTGAGTTTCAAGTGGAAAGTAAGCACCATGCTTCTACTGTGAAACTTAGGTAAAAAGAATCTGTGGACTTTGTGCAAATGTGGACACTTAGAGAAAGCCACATGGAGCAATTTTCAAACTCTGTGCCCCTCTGAAGAGGCTGAAGTAGGCTGGGTTTTGCCCCAGTGGATGTTGGGGCTTCTATTTCTGTAAGAACAGCAAAGCTGCCAGATCCATATATACGTTGGGGGTAAACGTGAGGCTGCTCAGGCCCCTCGCTATGGATGAAAGGCATGTGAGATCATAAAAGTAAAAGCTCTAGTTCTCCCTTCCTTCCCCTTCTCACCTGGTAAGGGTGTCCTCCAACTGCTGGATTCGGGACTGTGTCTGCCAGAGGGGTGACGAGGGGTCAGATTCATCAGAGGCTGGTGCAATATCCTCCATCAGCCACCTGTCTCTGAGAGACTTCCTCTGAAAAGGAGCAGAGGGCATTAGTTATGGATGGGGAAGAGATGAACAGCAAAGCCTTGGAATCATCTGTTCCCCATCACCAGGCTCAGGACTTACTGAAACTGCAGCTCATGAGGAAGCTTGTGGCTGTCTCCTGCCTGTCCAACGGCATAGAAATTAGATCGAAGTATTAATTCCTGTTACATATCACTTCCTCCCCCCCACCCCCAGCATAATTCTAGTAGACTCTTCTACTATCCTCCCAGTACATGGATCCCCCACAGCATGATCCTTGTACACTCCCCTCTGCATTACACTCATAGTGACATTAATACTCCTATGAGGAAAGGCTAAAAAGGTTAGGGCTCTTTAACCTGGCAAAGAGACGGCTGAGGGGAGATATGATAGAGGTCTATAAATTAATGAACGGAGTGGAACGGGTAAACGTAGATCGATTGTTTACGTTATCAGAATATAGAAGGACTAGGGAACATGCAATGAAGCTACAAGGTAAACTAAGACTAATAAAAGAAAATATTTTTTCACTCAACATGTAATCAAACTCTGGAATTTGTTATCGGAGGATGTAGTAAAGGCTGTTAGTGTAGCTGGGTTTAAAAAAGGTTTGGACAAGTTCCTGGAGGAAAGGTCCATAAACCATTATTAAGAAGGGACCCAGGATATCTATGCTTGACCCGGTACAAGCATTGTGGAACCTGTGTCTCTTGGGGAAACTGCTAGGTACGTATGACCTAGATTGGCCACTGTTGGAAACAGGATACTGGGCTTGATGGACCTTGGTCTGACCCAGTATGGCATATCTTATGTTCTAACAACGTCCCTCAAACACACGCATGCTCACATACACACAGATCTTCCACCTTCACACACACACAAAGCAGATAATCTTTCTCAAGTACACACACATACAATTTCCTTTTCATCTCTCCAGGCCAGTCCAGAACATCAGGGTAGTCGGCCTCCACCAGCAGCTGAGGACTGAAAAACCAGAGAATCTTGACACTCCTTTATATGACTCCCCCTAACGCTTCCGGCTCAGTCTTTCAGTCCTCAGCAGCTAGGACGGATCATAGGCTCCCGGGTTAGAAAAAAGAATTAAATACAGAGAGGAAGACAGACAATGAAGCAAAGCTCTTTACCTTATTGGAATAGCTAAGAATCAGCAAGGGTCTGGATTACCCTAGCAGGGTAAATTGCTCAGCTCAGTAGTATTTCGCCTTTGGTGTGGAGCAAAAGTTGATTCGAGGGGACAGCAGAGGCAGAGCCTGCCTCGTAGAAGGAGCGTGGCTGGCTCTGCTGTCGCGGGGAGCGTGTCTGGGAGCCCCAGAACACATCTCCAGGCAGACTGGTCAGTTCCACTAGCAGCGGACAGCTGATTGAAGGCACCGGCAAAGCCTCACGATAAGAGATCCTCCTAGGCAGCTCCTACTTGGCTGCTGCTGTGGCAGCGGAGCTAGTTGGGGGAGGGGGGTCCGTCTCGTGTCTGTTGGAGAGATTGGCGACATGTGTACAGCGTGGGGGCAGCCGGGGAGTATCTTTCACCGGAGTGTGCCGGACCTGTGTGAGGCACAGGAGTAGTAGTGAGCGCTACTTGGTACAGTTAATGGAGGGAAAATCTACCTCCGGAGATGGCACGGCAATGGTGTTGGACAGCGCTAAAAAGGCAGGAACGGCGACCATCTTGCAGGCGCCATCCACTCCTCCCGTGCATAGTAAAAAGCAGGCTAAGGCAAAAACGTAGGCCAAAAAACTGGCAGCAACGCAGCCAGTGCTGCAGTTGGGATCCAGCGAACAGCAGTCAAATTTAGAAGCGCTGTTTTCTGCTGATTTTATATTGGCCATGCATAAAGCATACTGCATAAAGAGGGGACAGGTCCTGAGCCAGGGTCCCTTTCAGGACCTTCCGATAGTTTTGGAGCCAGGAGGAAAAGCACTGGAGGACCCCGGAGAAGGGAGTTCTTGCAAGGGTGTGCAGGACTTGAAGCCGGGTCTGACTGGTTCACTCAGCAAGCGCAGCGGGCTCCAGAGCTAGGTATGGCAGAAGAGGGAGAGCTTCTGTCAGATTTTGGTAAGGATTCCTGGACAATGGAGCTGGAGGAAGGAGAGATTCCTCCTGGGGATGATCCCAATATGTTCAGAGTCTTCCGTAGGGAAGAATTGGGAGCGCGCTTATCACTCACTCGCTAGCAACCCTGAACATTCCCTTGGCGGCAGCTCAGGAAGAACCACTGGAAGATCCCCTGCTGCATGGGTTTAAGGCAGAACAGGCATGTTTTCCGGTCCATAGGGTCAAAAAGCAGATGATAGATTCCGAATGGGAATGTCCGGAGGCTACTCTGCGCGGTGGACGCTCTATGGGGCGCCACTATCCAATTTCGCAAGAGAAGGAGCTGATGAGAATGCCTAAGGTGGATACGTTAGTATCAGCGGTGACAAAAAAGACCACTATCCTGGTGGAGGGGAGTGCGGCCTTGAAAGACGCGCAGGACCGGAAGCTGGAGACCATTTTAAGACAAGCTTTGGAAGCTACGGCCTTGGCTTTGCAGGCCTCTATTTGCGGGGCTTATGTGTCTAGGACCACAATCCAGTGGCTCCAGGGAGAGGAATCTTCCGAGGGGGCCGATTCTCCTTTAGTGGAAAGGGCGAAGCTGGAGTCAGCCGATTCCTTCTATGACTTGGTCCGGATTTCCGCAAAGTCAATGGCTTCTCTAATAGCGGCCAGGAGGTTTCTTTGGCTGCGAAACTGGGCGGCGGACACTTTGTCTAAGGCTTGTCTGAGCAAATTCCCATACAAGGGTAAACTGCTTTTTGGGGAGGCATTGGAGAAAATTGTTAAGGACCTGGGGGATTCAAAGGGAGGCAGGCTCCTGGAGGATAGGCCCAAGGGTCTGAAGTTGAGCGGGCTGCAAAGAGGGCAGCAGAGAGATTTTCGTAGGTTTAGATCTCCTCGTTACGGGCCATATCAGAGGGGTAGAGCGATGGCCAGAGGACAGCCCTTTCGGGGGGTCCGGGGGTTTGGTAGAGTTTACTTCAATTCCCTACAAACCCCACCAAAAAAGTCACAATGAAGTCAGGACGGTCCAGGTGGAGATTCCGGTAGGAGGTCGACTACGGGAGTTCTTCTCCGCATGGACTGCCATAACTACAGACTAGTGGGTGCTGGAGGTGGTCCGTGAGGGTTATGCGCTAGAGTTTTGCAAACTTCTAGCGGAGGCTTTCGTGGCGTCGCCTCGCAACGCACTGGGGAAAAGAGAGGCTGTGGAGAAGACTCTTCAGTGATTGCTGGCCTTGCAAGCGGTGGTTCCTGTGCCGTTCGACCAGTGCGGATTAGGTTGATACTCAATATATTTTGTGGTCCCAAAAAAGGAGGGGTCCTTTCGGCCCATTCTTGATCTCAAGCATGTGAACGGCAGTTTAAGGGTACCGCATTTCCAGATGGAGACCTTGTGGTCTAATTTTGGCAGTGTGGCCGGGGGAGCTACTGTCTTCGATAGATCTTACTGAAGCGTACTTACACATCCCTATCAGGCCGGAGCACCAAACGTTTCGGCGTTTTGTGGTTCCCATGGGGCATTTTTAGTTCCAGGCAATGCCTTTTGGGCTGGCAACAGCCCCACACACCTTCACGAAAGTGATGGTAGTGGTTGCGGCGGCCTTGAGGTGAGAAGGAATTCAGGTGCATCCGTATCTGGACAACTGGCTTATTCAAGCAGAGTCCGAGGAGGAGTCAGTGACCAATCCAATGGTGTCGTTCCTGGAAGAGCTTGGTTGGGTAATCAACCGAACCAAGAGCCAGCTGCACCCACAGTGACAATTGGTGTTTCTCAGGGCATTATTCGACACACAGGCTGCGGTAGTCTCCCTTCCAGAGGTCAGGGTGTGCAAGATTCAAGATCAAGTCAAGAAGTTCTTATGTCTCAGGGTGCCGATGGCATGGCATTACATGCAGCTTCTAGGTCACATGGCGTCATCGTTGGATTTAGTTCCATGGGCAAGAGCCCATATGCGACCATTGCAACAAGCGCTACTATCACGCTGGGTGGCCCAGGAACAACCATTTTCGCAGAAGCTAGTGTGTCCAGAGGAAGTGAAGAACAGTCTGGCATGGTGGCTGGAGGGCGATCGTCTTCGGGCTGGGGTGCGCATTGCCTGTCCCAGGTGATGCAGGGCTGCTGGTCGGAGAGCGAGGGGCAGTGGTCCATCAACCGTCTGGAAATGAGAGCGGTTTGTTTGGCGTTAGTTTCAAGGTGCTGGTGAGAGGGCAGGCGGATCAAGTTTTCTCCGACAGTGGCCTATATCAACCGTCAAGGGGGCACGGGGAGTGCGTCCTTGGCGGAAGAGACTCATCTGCTAGCCTTGTCAGTGGTGCATGTGGCAGGCAAGGACAGTATGCGTGCCGACTAGCTCAGTCGGCACATCTTGGGTCCTCGAGAATGGGAGCTCAGCGCTGATCTGTTCAGCGACATTGTCGTCCATTGGGGACAACCAGTCATGGATCTGATGGCTACTCTCGCCAACTCCAAGGCCGATAGGTTCTTCAGCAGGCGCAGGGAACATATGTCGGAGGGCCTGGATGCTCTGGCCAATGATAGGCCGATTGCTACGTCAGATAGCAGGTCATGGCGGCCTAGTGATTCTGGTGGCGCCGGACTGGCCGCACAGATCGTGGTATGCGGATCTGATGAGGTTACTGGTTGATCGGCCGTGGAGATTGCCCAGTCGGCATGACCTGGTGATTCGGGCCGATTTGGCTGCCTCAGGTGGATGGGTTCTTGCTTACGGCCTGGCTATTGAGAGGAGTCATTTGCAGTGGCGAGGGTACTCGGAGGCGGTAATATCTACTATGTTGAAAGCTTGGAAATGGTCTACGTCCTTAGCGTATGTTCGTTTTATGGGGGGTATTCGAAGCTTGGTGTGCGCTGAGGTGTTCCTTACCCGACATTTTGCGTTTCCTGCAGGCTGGCTTGGAGAAGGGGCTGGCGCTGAGTACCTTGAAGGTGCAGGTGGCAGTGCTATTGTGCTACAGGGGTTGGCTGCAAGGCCGTTCCCTGGCAGCGCATCAGGACTTCGTGCATTTTCTGCAGGCGGTTAAGCTGGTGCGGTTGGCCCTTAGACAGATGGTGCCTCCTTGGGATCTAAATTTGGTCCTGGAGGCCTTAACGGGACCGCCCTTTGAGCCGGCGGGGTCAGTGAGCCTCAGGAAGTTTTCCTGAGACGGTTTTTCCGGTGCCTTCCTTCCTGCCAAAGGTGGTGTCACGGTTTCATTTGAACCAGTCGGTTTCCCTGCCTACCTTTCCGGTTCGGGAAGGTGATTCGATGGCAAGTAAGCTACGAAGTCTGGATCTCGGAAGGGTGCTGCGGAAGTATATCAAGAGAACGAAATCCTTCCATAGAACGGATCGGCTATTTGTGTTGTTTGCTGGTCCTCGCAAAGGGGAGGCAGCTTCCAAGGCGTCTTTAGCAAGATGGGTTAAGCAGGCGATCGCTGCAGCTTATATAGTTCAGGGGAAGTTGGCTCTGAGGGGCCTGCGAGCCCACTCTACCAGGGGGCAGGCGGCGGCATCCTGGGTGGAGTCTGCTTTAATCCCTCTAGGGGACATCTGTTGGGCAGCTACCTGGTCCTCTCTCCATACGTTTTCTAGGCATTATCACCTAGATGTGCAAGCGAGAGGAGATTCCAAAGTGGGAGCGGTGGCTATTGTGGCCGGGCTTGTGGGTCCCTCGCATAATTAGGTACTGCTTTGGTACGTCCCTGATATTCTGGACTGGCCTGGAGAGATGAAAAGGAAGGAGAAATTAGACCTTACCTTCTAATTGTCTTTCCTTGAATTCTCTCCAGGCCAGTCCAGGGCCCACCCAGTTATTTAGTACTCTGGAGTTGTGAAGGCAAGTTGGGGTCCTCATGATCTGAGGGTAGCCCAAGTCGATGGTGTGTGGCTGGCCTAACAGTGAATTCTTCAGGACGGTTCTGTTTCTCTGCTCCCTTTGTGGGTGGGTGTGGGGGGGGGGACAGAGTATAGGCTGTTTCGTCGGTTATAGTAGGCTTTAGGTATAAAGTTAATGGGTTCAGTAATTACTTTCCTTGTGTTTCATTATGGATGAATAAGGGGTGCAGTTTTGTAAGTTGTAGGGCTCCTAGTTGCTTTGTCAAAGGAAGACTGAGCTGGGAGCGTTAGGGGGAGTCATATAGAGGAGTGTCAAGACTCTATGGTTTTTCAGTCCTCAGCTGCTGGAGGAGGCTGACTACCCTGATGATCTGGACTGGCCTGGAGAGAATTCAAGGAAAGACAATTAGCAGGTACGGTCTAATTTCTCCATCTCTCACACACGCATGCTCTTGCTCTCATGCATACACACAGAAATCCGTCCTTTACAGACACACATACAAAATAATCTGTCACATGCACACACTACTGCTGTCTCTCTTCCATACATACAGATCTCTTCCTGAACCTGCCTGCTGCTGCGCCAACCTCCCCCAACCCCATCGATTGAATCAGTAGAAGTGGGGGTGGCAGCATGGCACGGAATAGCTGGGGCGTCTGCCTATGGTGGCAGAAATCCTTGGGTCAGCACTACATGCATATACACACATGCAGGCAGATTTCTTCCTCAGATGCGCACGTGGGCATGCGCGCACACAGATCTTTTCTGCGCACAGATCTCTTCCTCAGATGCACACATGGGCATGTGCGCGTGCACACCCCTCCCCTCAAATGTGCAGACACACAGATCTTTCCCTCTGACATGCACACAATGCAGATCTCTCTCTGATGCTTGAGCACGCATGTGCACACACCCCTCTCCCTCAGATGCACATGTACGCATGCAGAATCCTCCCTCAGATACACACGCATGCGCACACACACAGATCCCTTCCTCAGATTCGCACACATACAGTCTCTACTTCTCTGGGAACAAGCAGGAAGTCAGTCCTCACATATGGGTGACGTAGGCACCGACGGAGCCCTCGTGCAGAGCAAATCCCCAGTTTTTTAAGAAAGCCTTTTGGAATTGCATAACGCATGCGTGGTCCCCTTCCCGCCCAAGGCTGCCATCTTGCTCAGTCTCCTTTTTTCCACGGAGCCCTTCAGACATAGTCCAGTTGTCACTGCAAAAAAAGTGTTTAAAATACTTTGTTTCATCTTTTTCCTTTGGTTTGACACCAATTCCCCTTCCCGCCTTTGACTCAGTACACCAGTATTGAGTCCAGTTTTGTTTTTTTGATTTTTGTTCTTCGTGACTAGCATTCGTGTTTTTCGTTTTCACTGGCAGCCCGGGTCTTTGACCTTGCAGGAGCCCTCTTTCCCCCCCCAATAGCTGCTAGCGGGTTTAAGAAATGTGATCGGTGTATAAAATTAATGTCCCTCACCGGTACCCATGACTGCTGTCTGTGGTGCCTCGGGCCTCACCACAACCCGAAGATCTGTGGTCCGTGTAGGAAAATGTCCTCGAAGGCCCTGAGAAGCCGCCAGCAGCAGCATGATAGGATTTTTGCTGAATCTGTACCTTTGCGGGCCCGGACCTTGTCTGAGGCCTCCATGTCTCGGGAACACTCTGAGCCAGAGCACTGTAGCGGTTCCTCAGAGAGGGGGTCTCCCTCACAGGAACATCGAAGGAAAAAAAAATCCTTGAAGGTGGCATCGCTGGATGGTTCTGAACAGCCTGGTTCCTCCTGGGACCGGTCGCGGAGCCCTGAGCGCTGGCCTGGATCCTCAGAGATGGAGCATCCAGCAAAGCTTCCTCGATGGGATATGGAGCAGCCGAGGCAGGTAGCAACTGTCCTCGGTGAGGACTCTCCTCCGGGAGAACTGGCATTGGGACCCGACCCGGTGGCTGCAGAGCCTTCTGAGCTCGGTCTCAGAATGGTGGCCTTGGAGCGCAGTATATCTGCCTTCATGGACCAGCAGCAGGCACTGATACCTGGCCACACTGGTCCTTCCGCCCTGACCACTGGGCCACCGATGTCCAAGTTGACCCCGGAGGCCGAGCCGATCCTCGAGACCATGTGTACTCGAGTCTATCTTCGGCCAAGGTCTCCCTCAACCTCCTGTTCAGGACTGAGGTCATCGCCTCCGGTTCCACCAGTGTCGGGGCAGTCCAAGTTGAAGCCCTCGAGGCTGGAGCCACGTGATTCCTCTTCGGAGGCATCGGGCTGGGAGACTGAGGAAGAAGAGTCCCCGGACACCTGCTGTCACAGGGATGTTCCATCCGATTCCCCGGCATCCGAGCCTCGAAGTTTCCCACCGGAGGACACTAGGTTCTTGGATTTCGTAAGGGACATATCAAAAGCTTTGGTGTTCCCTGTGGAGTCCGAGGAGGATCCTTGAGCCGAAGAGCTCGAGATCCTCCAGTATGACTCTCCCCCTCGGGAGGCCCTTACTGTACCAGTGCCTCTGATCCTGGAACGACTGATGCTCTGCATGTGGGAGATGCTGGTGATCAGCAGGTGGACTGACTCGATGTATCGGGTCCGCAAGAGTCCTGGGTTCCAAAAAGCACAACTCCATTGGCTGTGGAATCGGCTATGCGCTGGCTCAAGAGCCAGAAGATGCACGCCTCTGTGCCTCCTGGCAGGGAGGCCCACAACTTGGACGCCCTCAGCAGGCAGTGCTACTAGGGTTCTATGCTGACATGTCAGATCCAGGCATACCAGCTGTACATGGGCATGTACCTGCGAGACCTGGCGAAGGAAATTGCCAGGTTCTCGACTGGTTTCTCCGAGGGATCTTTGCAGTGCTTCAAGAGCCTGTCCACTGGAGTCTGTGAGTGCTCGAAGTTCATGACTCGAGCTGCCTATGATGGGTTTGAGGCGGCGGCTTGGGTAGCTGTGGCAGGCATAAGTGCATGCCGCCAGGAATGGCTACAGTCATCAGACCTAGAGCAATAGGTTCAGGACAAGTTGGTCGATGTCCCATGCCGGGGAGAGAACCTCTTCGGCCAACCCATGACTAAAAAGGCTGCTGAGCTTGAGACGGAGTACATGACCAGGACACGGCTCTCAAAGACGACTTCTGCCCTTTCTAAAAAGAAGGGCTCAGGTAAGAAGCCCCTTTTCCTGAGGAAGGGTGCTGTTTACGGAAGCTAACCACCCATTTCAGGCCTCTTCTGCTCCCCAACAGGGGCAGCAGGCCAAGGGACAGGGGCATGGCCCGTGTAAGCAGAAAGCCTCCAGGCACCGGCTCCGGCTCAGCCTGGGAGTGTCTTTTGACTCTCAAGGCATAGCCCCTCTCAACACAGGAGACAGGGAATTGCACAGGAGGAAGGCTTGTCCTGTATGCCCACAGGTGGCCAGCTATCACCACAGACGCCTGGGTCTTACAGATAGTCTATCAAGGCTATCTGCTCCATTTGACCCAGGTGCTTCCTCCTTACTTTCCAGGAGAGCCTTGGGTCTCCTCTTCACCGGGACCACCTTCTGAAGGAATTAGCAGGTCTTCTCGAGGATCAGGTGGTAGAACCGGTGCCCCATCACCTAGGGCAAGGGCTTCAATTCCAGGTACTTTCTGGTACCAAAAAAGACAGGAGGCCTCAGACCCATCCTCGACCTGTGCAACTTAAACACATTCCTAGTGAGGGAGAAGTTCAAGATCCTTTCACTTGGAATATTACTGCCTTACCTCCGCCAGGGAGACTGGCTATGCTCCTTAGACCTAAAAGGATGTGTATACACACATCCTAATTCATCCAGACCACATCTACGCTTTGTGGTGGGGGGGGAGGGGGGAACCACTATCAGTACAGAGTACTTCCCTTTGGCCTGGCCTCTGCCCACAGGATGTTCACAAAGTGCCTGGCAGTGGTGGATGCCTTCCTCAGAATCCAAGGAGTCTTTGTCTTCCCCTACCTAGATGACTGGTTTATCAGAGCCACGTCAGCCATGGAGGTCCAACAGGCCACATCTCGCACCATTCAGGTGCTTCAGCATCTAGGGTTTGTAATCAATTACCCTAAGTCTACCCTAATGCTCACTCAACAGCTAGAGTTCATTGGGACCAGACTAGATACCCTTCAGGCAAGGGCTTACCTGCCAGTAGACAGGGCACAGAGACTCCTGGTCCTAGCACGTCAAATGAGTCGCAGGTCCCAAATATCAGCAAGACACTTCCTGCGCCTTCTCGGCAACATGGCTTCCACAGTCCATGTGACACCAGATGCCCGCCTCCACATGTGAACAGCTCAGTGGTGCCTGAGCGACCAGTGGACGCAAGCCACAGGCGGACTCCGAGACAGAGTCACAGTTTCCAGAAGACTACTATAGTCCTTGGAATGGTGGCTTCAACCAAAGCACTTGGAGGTGGGTGTGACCTTCCAGGCTCCTCAACATGAGGATCCTAGCTACAGATGCATCCTTGCTGGGCTGGGGAGGCCATTGCCAGGGACCTTGCACTCAGTCAGGGCGTGTGGTCTCCAAATGAGAGCACGCAACAAATCAATTTCTTGGAACTTCATGCCATTCGCCTGGCTCTATGAGCCTTCTGTCAAACTTTGGCTCATCAGCCTGTCTTGGTACAAACAGACAAAGTAGGGATGTTCTACGTGAACAAGCAGGGAGGCACGGGGTCCCACCTGCTGTGTGAGGAAACCCTGGACCTGTGCTCCTTTGCAGTCTGGCATGGTATGCATCTGAGAGTAGTTGATCTACCAGGCCAGGAAAATTACTTAGCCAACAGGCTAAGCAGGATTCTGCAGTCCCACGAATGGCAGCTGGACACGAGTGTGGCCCAATGGCTTTTTCAGACCTGGGGACAGTCGACACTGAATTTGTTTGCGAGCCCACATAATCACCAGTTGTCCTGGTTTTGCTCCAGAGAGCCACATGCAAACAGGGTGGCTGCCTTTCTCATCTCATGTTCTGTGGGCCTCCTGTATGCGTTTCCTCCGACGCCTCTAGTGGCCAAAACTCTGTTCAAGATTCTCCGAGATAAAGCCTCGGTCATCCTGGTAGCCCCAAGATGGCCGAGGCAACCCTGGTTTCCGCTTCTACTTCAACTAGTGGTGGAGGCCCCAATCCCCCTGGGGTCCTCTCCAAACCTCCTGTCTCAAGAGGGGGGCACTCTCCTGCACCCCAAGCTCAGCTCCCTCAACCTAATGGCATGGCTGCTGAAAGGCTTCTTACACCACTCTTTCTTCTGAAAAACGTGGAAGAAGTTTTGCTGGCCTCAAGGAGGCAATCAACTAGATGAACCTATGCCTTTAAGTGGGGTAGGTTTGGAGTATGGTGCGAAAAGCAGAAAGTGAATCCTTTCTCCTGCCAGGTTGCAGTGGTACTACAGTATCTTCTCCACCTTTCGGATTTGGGCCTTAAGTCCAACTCTGTCAGAGTTCACCTCAGTGCCTTGGCTGCACACCGCTTTCCAGTGGAGGGAAAGCCTCTTTCTGCACATCCTTTGGTGTCCAGGTTCCTGAGAGGCCTACTTCTATTGAAGCCCCCGGTTCGCCCTCTGGCAACCGAGTGGGATATGAATGTGGTCTTAGGGCAGCTTACTTGTCCGCCATTTGAGCCAATGGCAACCTGCCATCTATGCTGCCTTTCTTGGAAGGTAGTTTTCTTGGTGGCGCTGATGTCGGCTCGGCAAGTGAGTGAGCTCCAGGCCCTGGTGTCTGACAGGCTTTATACAAGGTTCTATAGGAACCGGATGGTGCTCTGCACACACCCCAAGTTCCTTCCGAAAGTGGTCTCTTCGTTCCACCTCAACCAGGAGGTAGTACTACCTACCTTCTTTCCCAGGCCGCATTCCAGTAGGGCAGAGACAGTTCTGCATACCCTGGACTGTAAAGAGGGCATTAGCCTTCTACATTCAGCATTTGCAAGGCCATAGAAGGGCTTCTCTGCTCTTCATATCCTATGACCCCAGTAAGCTGGGGATGGCCGTCTCTTAAGCGTATGCTCTCCACCTGGGTAGTGGATTGTATTGCCTGAGCATACAGGGCGGCTGATCTTCCGTTGCAGGGTCATGTTACGGCCCACTGGGTCAGGGCTATGATGGCATCAGTGGCTCACCTCCACTCTGTTCTGATGGCAGACATCTGCCGGGCTGCCGCCTGATCCTTCGGTCAGACTTTCACAACCTATTACTGCCTGGATAAGAAGTCCCAACGGGACAGTGCTTTTGGCCAGGCTGTACTCCATAACCTTTGAGGTCTAGGCAACTCCTGCCCTCTGACCCTTCTGTGTCAGGCTAACCTGAGTGCTGCTACTCTGATTCCTATTGTGGCTGCTTGCGGCTCTCGTAGAGGGAGCCTATTTTTTCAGCTGTGGGTTCTCCTATAGCTGGGGAGTCCATATGTGAGGACTGACTTCCTGCTTGTTCCTGGCGAAAGCATAGTTACCTGTAACAGGTGTTCTATTTATTTATTTTATTTTATTTATATTCTCTTATATACCGCGCTATTCTGCATCAGTGCGGTTTACATTGAACAAACTGAAATTACATTGAACAGGGCATTATAACTTGGAGATAACTATTTTACAGGGAACACGGGCTATGGAGGGTTAAGTGGCTTGCCCAAGACCACAAGGAGCACCTGTGGGACTAGAAACCCCAGTCCTTCCGGCCCAAAGTTGCTGTCCTCTAGTGGGATTTGAACCCCCGACCTTCCGGCCTGAAGTACCTTGCCCCAACCACTAGGCTACTCCTCCACTCCACTGTTCTCAGGGGACAGCAGGAATCAGTCCTCACGACCCTCCCTCCTCCCCTTGGAGTTGCAGTCCTATTATATTTTGTTCTTTTTGCTGTCTTTTTAGTTATGTCATTTGACTGAGCAAGATGGCACCTTTGGGCGGGAAGGGGACTGCGCATGTGTGAAGCAATTCCTGAAGGCTTTCTTAAAATGCTGGGGATTTGCTCTGCATGAGGGCTCTGTTGGCGCCAACATCACCCATATGTGAGGACTGATTCCTGCTGTCCCCGGAGAACACCTGTTACAGGTGAGTAACTATGCTTTCATGCACACACATGCCTTTTTTTTTTTTTTTTCCCCCAATTTCAAAAGCCTTTATTAATTTAAAGTTCAGGATACAATAAAGTTCACATCACAAGGACCACTACTGATAAGAAATACAACATCAAGAAAACATTACAAGTAAAGGAACATCCTATCAAAAAAAAAGAAACAAGCTCCCAATTTACTACTTCAATACTCCTTTAGTTTCTTTATGCTTTCCTGGCCTTGTTAAACACTTTTACTCCCTTCCAGACAAAAATGCCTCAAGTTGTTGTGGGTCAAAATAAACATAATCAATAGATTGATAAGAAATCAAACATTTGCAAGGATACTTCAAGAAAAACATCACCCCTAAGGCCAAGACACGAGGTTTAAAATTAAGAAATTCCTTCCTACGCTTCTGAGTAGTTCTACAGATATTAGGAAATATTCGAATAGGGCTGTGTATGGGGTGAAGGGTCAGCTGGACTGTGGGCCAGACAGTTCCGAAGCTGACACCTTGCTCTGTCCAAAAGGGGAACCACTCAGTGAGGACATATCACTTCCCAATAAAAGAAACATCACAGAGAGGACTTACTTTCCACTAACATCTCACCTTATGCAGGACAACACGTTTATACATGGTAATAACTATCTCACAGATTTTTCTTCCAAAAGGATCCTTTTATTATTCCTATCTTACAGAAACAGAAAGCTAAGAACAAAGGAAAACAGTCCAATGGAATTACAGATCTTGCCACCTCTCACAGCAGGCAAACGGGGTCATTCTGTCTTATCTCAGATGCAGATCTCTAAATAGCTACAGATCAGAATGTCTGGTCCTGCCTGCATGATTCTGCCTTTCTTCTTGACTCAACAGCATATGACAGACTTTCTTGGACACAAGAGATCAGTGTAACAGACATACACAAGAGAAACATGCACACAAAACTCCCAGACACAACAGGGATACTGGGGCCATAAGGGAACCCAGGGAATCCATACCCCACACAGCCTTCACTGCGCAGGAGACTAACTCATCGTGTATCTGGTCCTGTCACATATACCCTTGCTCAGGACCATTCTTCTCTAATTAGATAATTCTTGTTCCAGCTGTCTAGGGCCCCACTTGTGTGATTTGCCATGTTGTTCTACTCATGTCTGCACCCCTCTCTGTTGACCACCTAAGGCCCTGGGCCTTGTCAGATTTATATTGTTAACTTACCTTTGCCCCCCTCATTCAGTTCTTTATCTGGTTCTCTTGCTTGGTTCTCTCACACCCCTCAGTTCACAAGAAATATATTTCTTTAACTCTGTGTTCTGAGAACTATACTGGGGGTCATATGTTCTTCTTCATGCTAAGCTGGCATGTTTATATGTCATGGTTCCCTTTCTACCCTCTCTCAAGGTCCACCATTTACTGATAGTGTGTTTTCACATCTTTTCCATATGACGTCACATACCTCTGAAAGCTTCACGTACACATCTCAGTACAATTCCAGCATTCAGATATTGATGGGTTTTTTTGTGTTACTGTGTTAACCCCTTCTCCTCTGGCTCTCACAGCTGCCACAAAAGTCTATGTTCTTCTTAGGAAAATAAGCTTTAAGGACCAAATTCTTATCATCCAATTACAGAGAGGATGCAACTAAAGTGGCACGCTTAGGAATAAAATCAATTGAGGACTCAAGAAAAGCCAAAACATCTAAGGTCTCAACTTGAGAAAGCTGAACACCATCCGCCACTGAAGAAACCTGCATCTTGGCCTTTTGGGGAATATGATATGCTGCTGAAAATGTAATAGCCTCCACATCAGACAACAACAAAATTTCTTTAAAGTACTTCTGCAGTAGCAGGTTTGGCGTCAAATAATGGGTACAAGGAAAATTAATAAAATGAAGATTCTTCGCCCTAGCTATATTCTCCAGTGACTCAATCTGATAATGAAGAATAGCACTGTCCTGAATATTAGAAGAGAGGACACATTGAGCCACCAAGACCAGGCCCTCTAGTCATCTTACAGAAGCTATACAAACTTTCAAGGAATTATCTTGATCAGTCATTTTGGTTACTCTTCAGAGGAAAACTGGGATACCTGAGACAGAGAGGAACGCAAGGACAATTCTCCAGGAACCAGCAGGAAGTCAGTCCTCACATGGGTGATGTCGGCACCGACGGAGCCCATGCGGAGCAATTCCCCAGCTTTCAAAGAAAGCCTTTGGGATTGCTGCCACGCATGCATGATCCTCTTCCTGCCCAAAGGTGCCATCTTGCTCAGTCTCCCTTTTTCCACAGAGCCCTTCGGACGCATGTCCTTGTCCCTCAGAAAAAGTGTTTTGTGTTTGGCCTTTGACCTGTGTTTTTTCCGGTAGCACTGGTCCTCTACTGTCCTCCCCTGCTCTTCTTTTTCCCTTGAGTGAGGGGACATCCTTTTCTATAAGTTTTCCTTTTTGCAGGCTCTGCGCCCTTTTTTCTCTCAACCGCTGGCCACAAAGGTCTTCGACCTAGCAGGGGCCCTTTATGCCCCAATGGCCACTGGTTTTAAGAAATGTGACAGATGCTCCAAAAACATGGAAACCCATGACTGCTATCTTTGGTGTCTTCGGGCTGACCATGACCCAGAGCTCCACTCTCTCTTTGCAAGAAAATGTCCTGCAAAGCCCTTCTAAGTCATAAGCAGAAGTCCAATGATATTTTAAGGTGGCTGCAGAATCCCCGGCGGCACCCTCTGTCATCCCTCAGCTGGTGGGATCCCCCACTTTGGACCCGTGCTCTTGATGGCAGTCCGACCAGGGGTCCCCTGGTGGAGAGGCATAAGAAGATGACATCAAAATTGCTGTCGGGGGCTCCAGATAAGTGCAAATGCTCCCATGTTTGGTCGCTCAGCCCCCCCCTCCCCCCCCAGCGTTACGGAGAGTTGGACAAGGAGTGGCCTCGAAGGATACCTCGTAGAGATACGGAGGCCTCCGGTGATGGCACCTGGACTCCTGAGGGTCGTCCTGGTGAGGACCCCCTCTCCTCCTCCATGCCAGACCTAGTAAACCCCAGTGTCAGTGTTGCAGGGACCCACATATGCGTGGGAGTCCTGTATGCTGGCACTAGAGTGTAGTGTTTCTGCCTTCTTAACTGCCCAGCAGGTGCTCATGCAAAGCACAAATGGCCCGCGCCTCAAGACCGAGGTTCCCTCAAGAGGGACATAAGAACATAAGATATGCTATACTGGGTCAGACCAAGGTCCATCAAGCCCAGTATCCTGTTTCCAACAGTGGCCAGTCTAGGTCATATGTACCTAGCAGTTTCCCCAGGTTAGAGCCCTAACCTTTTTAGCCTTTCTTCATAGGGGTATCCTTCCAGCCCCTTTACCATTTTGGTGGCTCTTCTCTGAACCTTTTCTAATAACACTATATCCTTTTTAAGATACGGCGACCAGAATTGCACACAATATTCAAGGTGCACCATGGAACAATACAGAGCCATTATAATATCCTTTGTTTTATTTTCCATTCCTTTCCTTATGATACCTAGCATTCTATTTGCTCTCTTGGCTGCCGCTGCATACTGGGTGGAGGGTTTTAACATGTTATCCACAATGACACCTAAATCTTTTTCCTGGGTGGTAGTTCCTAATGTGAAATCTTGCATCGTGGAACCATAGTTTGGGTTGTTCTTCCCTAGGTGCATAACTTTGCCCTTGTCCACATTAAATTTCATCTGGCATTTTGATACCTAGTCTTCCAACCTATCAAAATCCTCTTGCAAATTTCCACAATCTTCATGGGTTTTAACAACTAAATAGTTTTGTGTCATCTGCAAATTTGATAACCTCACTCGTTATTGGCTACGCAGGCTGAAGAGGAGCCGTGAGCTGAAGAGTTTGATATTCTACAGGATGAGTCCCTGCCTTGGGAGTCTGACTGTTCCAGTTCCTCCCATTTTGTCAAGGCTGCTCCTCCGCATGTGGGAGACATGTGCTTCAGTCCCCATTGTGAGCAAGTGCCTCGACGCCATGTGCAGGGTCCAACATGGCCCAGGGTTCTGGAAGACCCAGCTTCCACACACCTCCACGGTAGTGGAGTTGTCAATGCAGAAGTAAAAGAGCCCGAAGTCACACTCTTCGGTCTTCCCCTCCCCTCGGGCAGGGAATCGAGAGCCCTTGACGCCCTTGATTGGAAAGCCTATCAGGGGTCCATGCTCACATGCCACACCCAGGCATACCACTTCTATATGGGCATGTTCCTGTGTGACTTTGCCAAGGAGCTCTGCGGGTTCTCTGCAGGCCTCAGGGGTGAACCCCTTCTCAGGTTCCAAACCCTCCTGAGATCCGTTGCGGAGTGCTTGAAGTAACCCTCTTGTACTGCGTATGACAGTTTTCAGTCCTCTGGCTGAGTGGCAGCAGCTGGCATTGGGGCCTGAGGCAGCTCCAGTCCTCGGACCTGGAGCAGTGGGTCCAGGAGAAGCTCCTGGATGTCCCCTGCCTCGGAGACCAACTGTTTGGTAAACCTATGGAGGATAAGGCTGCTGAGATAGAAACTGAGTTTGTGACTCAAACTCGTCTCTCGCGTAAGACCTCCTCCCTCCCTTGGAAGAAGCAGCAAACAAACAAGCTGTTCTTCCAAAGAAAGGGGCTCCCCTACTGTGGTTACCCACCCTTCCTGCCCACCCCAGCAGCAGCTCCCGGAACACAGGGAAAGGGAGGTGCACATGGCCACTGTAAACCTAAAGGGCCTAAGGCTCAGCCACTGGCGCCATCCCAACCTGTGCAGGGTTTTTGACGCTGATAGCACAGCCTCTCGACCTCTGGCAGCACTTCTGCCAGTGGGGGGGACACTTGTCCCTGTTTTCCCTGCAGTGGGTGTTGATCATGTTGGACACCTGGGTCCTCCGAGTGGTCTGAGACGGATACGGTCTTTGCCTGGACAGGCACCCTCCTCACCAGCGGAGCCTACTTGGCTTCTTTTTCACCAGATCTTCTTGCAGCAGGAGTTGTCCAACCTCCTTGCCCAATGGGCAGTCGAGAAGATACTGCTGCACCTTTGAGGCCATGGGTTCTATTCCTGCTACTTTCTCATTCTGAAAAAGATGGGGGGGCCTATGCCCCATCCTCGATCTCCAGAACCTAAACAAGTTGTTGGTGCGGGAGGGGTTCAAAATGTTATTGCTTGGTGTCCTGCTGTCCGTCCTTCAGCAGGGCAATTGGCTATGTTTCTTGGATCTCAAGCACGCTTATGGCCACATTCTAGTCCACCCCCAACACAGACAATACCTGTGCTTCAGGGTACAGGGGGAATACTACCAATACAGAATGCTTCCCTTCAGGCTCGCATCTGCACTGTGGATTTTCACAAAGTGTCTCTGTGGCTGCCACCTCCCTCAGGCAGCAAGGCATACCCATCTTTCCCTACCTCGACAACTGGCTTGTCACAGGAACCTCGATTGGTGAAGCCTGCCTGGCGGCGTCGTGCATGATCATTTTCCTTGAACGCCTCTGCTTTTTGGTCAACTACTCCAAATCCCACCTCGAGCCAGTGGAGATCCTGGAATTCATCAGTACATGCCTCGACATGGAGCAAGTGACTGTCTTCCTGCCCGTGGACTGGACAGACCGCCTCCAGGCTGTGGCGGCTCAGATCCAGAACAGGGTTTAGGTTATGGCACGGGCCATGCTGCACCTCCTAGGACACATGGCCTGCACTGTCCATGTGGTCCCTCACACCTGCATGCACATGCGGACAGCCCAGTGGTACCTCAGGGCACAATGGATCCAGGCCTTTGGCCACCTCAGAGACCCTATCTGGGTCTCCCGCAGTCTCCACAACTCCCATGAGTTGGTGGCAGGACCCCTGAAGTCTCCTTCAGGAATGCCCTTCCAGACCCCACAGCATGAGCTCATCCTGATGATGGATGCTTCCCTGTGGAGGGGGGGGGGGAGCCCACTGTGGCGCATTGTGCACCCAGGGGTAGTGGTTGCCTGAGGAGTCTCAGCAGCAGATCAACCTGCTTGAGCTTTGGGTGGTCCGATGGGCCCTGAGGGCTATCTGTGGGGGAAGTCCGTGCTTGTGCAGACTGACAACAGGGTAGCTATGTTTTACATAAACAAGGAGGGGGGAAAAGGATCCCACCTCCTCTGCTGCAAGATGATTCTCCTTTCAGTCTTTACTGAGGAAGATGTAGGGATGTTACTCAAGACTGAAGTGGTATTTAAAGGTGATACTGCAGAGGAATTGAGAGAAAGTTCGCTACACTGGGAAGATGTATTACAACTATTTGATAAACTAAATAGTAGCAAATCAGCTGGACTGGATGGTATACATCCCTGTCATACATACACGTTCCCCTCCTCCCTCTCACTCTCATACATACATGTTCCCCCCCTCATACATACATGTTTCCTCCCCCACTCACACTCTCCCTCTCATTCATACATACATACATACATGTTCCCCCTCCCTCTCATACATACCTGTCCCCCCCCCCCCTCCCTCACGGGTCTCCAATCTCTCACACTCTCCCCTCCCTGAGGATCTCCTCGTCCTTCTCATAGATACAGTTGCCTCCCTCTCATAGATACAGGTTCCTATTCCCTCACGCTCTCTTCTCCCTCTCAGAGCGGTAACCTCTCCCTGATGGTCCCCTGCTTCCTCTCATACAAACAGGTGTCCCCTCTATCCCTCCTCTCCTACTCCCTATCATACATACTGATGCTCCCCTACATAATGCTCTCCCCTCCCTCCCCTTACATACAGATACCCCCCTCCCTCCTGTTGTCATACATACAGGTACCCACCTCCCTCCCTCAGGGTCTCCTGCTCCTCAACCATTCAGGTTCCCCCTCCTGAATGCTCTCCCACTCCCTTTCATACATAAAAACATGAGCACAACACCCCCACTTTAAAAGACCTACACTGGCTACCTATCAGAGCCAGAATTGAATATAAAGCCTTAATGATAACATGCAAGATAATAAATAATCAGTCCTCTGAATGCCTGAATGATATAATCAGAAAAGTACCAAATATGTGCTCAAGGAGGAAACCCCACCAAAGCACTCTATTGACAGCTTCTATACCACTGAACTCCACAGAACATTTGAATACTACTCACCAACACTTTGGAACTCTTTCCCCTCCAACCTAAGAGAGATCAAAGACATTGCCGACTTCAAAAAACACCTAAAAACCTACCTCTTTAAAAACTACATATCAGATACACCACCACAGAACTGATCCCAGCATTCAAATGTCCCTCTGAAACAAGAGTCTCTGCCACTGTACAAAGTTATAGAATTGTAACTTGTTAAATGTAAATAGTTTTCAAAGTTGTATAATGTAAAGAGTTCCTCTACTGTTTAATGTAATAATGTTCTGTTCTGTGTGAACTGCTTTGATAAACCTGAAAAGCGGTATACAAAAAATGATAAAGGTCCCCCCTTTCATGTTCTGTGTTCCCTCTCATACTTACAGGTTCCCTGTCCCTTATGCTCTTCTGCTCCCTCTCATACATTTATTTATTTAATTTATCTAACAGGTTTTATATACTGCCTTCTCCTTAAGTCAAGGTGGTTTACATTCAACCCTTACTGTTTACATACAATGTTTTGAAGTAAGGAGCAAAAAGTGTAGGTTATAATTGACAGAAAATGCTAACAGGGATAGTACATATGGTATATTGTCATGCAGATAAAAATTAAAGCACTCAGTAACTTATATACACTGGTTAGTATGAAGAGGTAGTTGCCAGCATACAGCATGGCATTATGCCTAGCATAGGTTTCATGGCTTTTCCCAGACCTTGGCCTGCAGGCAGCTCTGACCCCCTGGTGATGTCAGATAGGACATCTCCAGACTTGATGGGCTTAGCATGCCTGATGAGTTTAGTCTGCAGGACAACAGCCCCTCCTTACTAATTACGTGATAACAGACCTCAAACAGACTAAAGTATGACAAAGGGAGATGCTGGAGAAGGAGAACTTCAGTATAAATACAGAGAAGGACAAAAATAATCTCTTCCTATTCATCGGACACTTCTTACTATGAGACTCTGACACGTACTCTTCTTTACCCCTCCCCCCTTTTCTCTCTCTCTCCCACACTCAGGCACACACATAGAGTCATTGATAATACATGGAAGCAGCTCAGTAACTACTGTATACCTCTGTTCTGTACCCATGTAAGAGGCCTATTTCTATATGAAAACCTTTTTAAACAACACTAGTTTGGTTGTCTTGTGCTACACACCCTACTGCCTCTGTGAAGTGGACCCAGGACCAACAGGAGAGTAACCAAACATAGGAAGTGGCGAAAGGTTACATTTATGGGGGCTTGTCTTGGTTTTGCAGTGGATCTCTAGTTGGGTAAGTAATAATTTTGTTTGATACATTAAAGTAGATGTCAGACAGGGTGCGACAGGAAATTCAAAAGCCCTTGTGACCATTTACAATTTTGGGTTACAAGCTGGATGGCATGTTAGTGAAAAGATTCTGTAAACAGACAGAGTGCTGCTATTTAGTGAAATATTCCAGTGATACCTTTTTGTTTTGTGGGTTTAGACAAGGTGAGATTTTCATTGTCAAAAGGCTCTGTAATAATCCTGGATTTTAATATTACCTCTACCTAGTGACATTACATAGGGTGGCTTGCAATTTTCTTATTTTTATATATAAGCTTGCAAAGGTTCAGTATAAGGCACAAATTTTCTAGAGTATTTAAGCGGTTAAGAAAAGACAGAGTGATAGTCCAGCTTTGTTTGGGAAGTGGTGCCAATTACAGTCCTCCTGCAGTCTCAAATATGGATGCCTTTGAATTTAAGGAACTGAAAGAAATAGTACTGACATACTGTAAGAGAAAAGGTGGTCCCTTTGAAGGGGAATTCCCTGATGCATCATGGTATGATATTCAAAGACAAATGTTAAACCATTATCAAGAATTTAAAAAGAAAATGCCTGTTTATCCATGGTATGTGCAGGGGGCTCATTAGCATGAAACATGACAATACTGAATTGACTACTTAGTGTACACAATTAACCAAAGACCTGGTGGAGGCATAAATTTGCATTTCCATGCAACATGCGCAGGTGATACAAGCCACAAACTGCTTTATAACTGTTAGTGAGCAATTAGAAGGACTTAAACGTGAACTGAGGCACATTAAGGATGAATTAGCCTCTGAAAGACAAAAGAAATATAAGCCCTGGCCAACAACCCTTTCTCCCTCAGCCCCCCCCCCCCCCCTCTCTGCCTATGATGCACCTTATAAGCCATGCATCCACGCTATTGAGAAACAAAAGAACACAGAAGTATGTATAGCAGGGCTTAGGAATGTGAAAAATAAAGACGAATCAGCCAGTACAGAGGAAGAAAATCCTAATAGTTTGTCTCAGCCAGAACAGAGCAATAACCGAGACCTGTGTCAGAAGGATAATTCCAATGACTCAAACTCAGCGCACCAGTTAAAGTGATGCTGCAGGACTCATTAAAAGATAGGGACATTGAAAGGATAGTTGAGAAAGCTGGCCCTATGCATTTTAATGTAAATGAACGGTGCAATTGGGCCACTGATATTTTGATTCACTGGGGTCTAGGGAAATACAGAAGGAAACAATCAGACTTTGATAGACTTATGCATCTGGCTCTGGGGGCCGCACTATTATAAATTTGGCTCTCTCACTCACCCATACCAGTTGGTTAAAAGGGGTATTGAAAACTATTTCACTGTTCCCCAATGCAAGTATTTAACATTATTTCACTTTTATGAAATGATACACTGGAACAGTTTGTATATAGAGCCTGGATTTTAAATGCAGTTCTTAATGAGCAGGAGTCCTGGCCCAAGGCAGAAGATTATGGGGAGAGCATGCATAAGGCATTTTTATTAGAATTACTATCCTCTGAGATTACAAAACAGCTTTGGTTATTTTTGGAAGACCCTAAAGCAACCCCTTTCGATACTTTAATGCTCAGAATTGGGTCTGTGTGGAAGACCCAGCCCTTGCAGGTCATAACAGTATCAGAAGTGGCAAGCTGAGGGATCCTCTCAATACACAAAAACCACAAAGGGTACAGAGGACACACACCTTGGAGAGGAGAAGGCAGAGGCACTTTTAGAAATTCCTCAGGTTACATTTCCTTTCAAGAGCTCAAAGCACAGAGAGCTGGATTAGAAAAGGAGAAAATTAAATGGGAACAGGACAAACACATGCTGCAGGTAGAACTAGATAAATTAAAACAGGACTTATGAGCAGCTCAGGACACACACGCAAGGCTAGGGCATAGTGGTGTCCTGACTTTCTGGGTTCAGATATCAAAATGTCTCAAGCCTTCGTAGCCCAGCCTGCCTCCGTTCCCGCAGCAGAGGATTTGATTCCAGAGCCTCTGGATGATTAAACTGATACAGGCCAAGAATACAGTTTAAGGCTTGTAACATCCTTGATATTGGACTCTTGTGGATGCCCCAAGGTTATCAGCAGAATAGGGGGTCAGGATAAACTAGCTTTGATTGACACTGGGGCTGGAATTAGTTTTACAAACAGAGCTTCTTCCACTGCAGCTCAGGAAAATATGGAAGTTTATAAAATTCAAGGAATTAATGACAGCTTCCCAGTTAAATGGGGTATCCTGGTGCACAGGGAACAAAACAATGAAATGTTGGAAACCACTGCCTCTACTATAGTGAACACACCAAAAGAAATAATTGGAATTGATGTTCTCAGCCAGTTAAATCTGGTGGTGGGTATGGCTTATCTTAAATTGTGGCAGTATACAGGAACTTCAAGTGCTTCTAAAACTTTAGTGCATGAAGTCATTCCCTTGCAGTTAGCAATGCAGTGCACCAAGGCAGCTCAGCAGTATGATCTCTGTGTAATTCCCTCAGAGGTGGTTGATATTCCAGTCTGGGCACAAGTTAGATTGTGGGAAAATGAACAGAGAAATACTGTTGGAAGGCGAGGATCCTCCACCACAGAAACAATACCCAGTACCTCATCAGGCTATAGAACCAGTGACTAAAATTGTGAAGATATTGGAGGAGAGGGGGTCTGATGAGACCTATTTCTTCCACATGTAATTCACCAGCCTGGCTGATAGCTAAACTGGGGGGGTTCCTTCAGGCTCACTATGGACTTCTGTGCCCTGAATCAAGTTTCAAAATCTGTAGTGCCTGTGGTAGCCTCATACCCTGAAATGATCTCTAAACTGAATCCTAAATATAAATTTTTCTCTGTTTTAGACATATCCAATGGGTTTTGGAGTCTGCCCCTGCCATGCCAGTACAAAACAGCCTTTCAGTGGCTGAATAAACAATATGCATGGACCGTGCTGCCATAGGGCTATAAAGATTCACCATCAATATTCCATAAATACATGTAGGAAGCCCTGTCACTATTGTCTTGCAGAGATAATATAATTCAGTATGTAGATGACATTCTGATTCAGTCTGAGAATGAAGCTGTACACTGGAATCATGTAAGAGAAGTTTTGAAAGCCCTATTACAAGCTGGTCTTAAAGTTAATCCTGCCAAGGCTCAACTGTGCAAATCACAGGTTCCCTTTTTAGGGGTTACAATTGGCTAGAATGGTAAATCTGTAGATTCTCAGAGGATAGAGCTGATACGGAAACTTCCACTTCCTACAGATCAGAAATCACTCCAGTCATTTCTAGGGCTCACTGGTTTCTGTCGTGACTTCATGCACAACTATGCCGAAGTGGCAGCTCCACTTTACTCTCTGCTAAAAAGTAAAGGTTATGTTTTGGAGGAAGAATATACAGAAGCTGTAGCTAAATTAAAGCACATTCTGACTTCTGCTCTGGTTCTTGCACACCCAGATCACACACAACATTTTTTTCTGTACCCTGTAGTTGGAGAGAACAGTATAGGTGCAGCTCTAACACAATGCCTAGGAGGAGTAGATCACCCTATTGCCTTCTGTTCCAGAGTTCTCACTTCTCCTGAACACAAAATGGGAAACTGTGAAAAACATGTACTGGCTTTCTATGCTGTTATGCAGAAATTTACATACATCATAGATGCTCAAACCACATCCATATGCAGCCATCACACCCCCCTCAAATTCATTGTAGAGGGAAAGTTAGCATGTACAAGATTAGGACTGAGAGAGTATAGTCCAGTGGACTCTCATGCTGCAGGCACAGAATGTAAAGTTTGAATTGTTGAAAGAACCTAACGTGCAGGTGGCTGGAATCTTGCTGGATGGGCAACCTCATGACTGTCAGTCCTCACCCAGTGCCCCTAATCACATGATCTTTAGGGAACTGGGACTAGACAAAATTTCACCTTTTCTTCCTACAGTATATATTGATGGTAGTAGCCAATGTGAAGGAGGCAGGCGACTAGCAGGTTTTGCAATTGGACCCAAATAACCAAGTGGTACAGCAGAGACGGTATTCCTGTGGGACAGTACTGTGAGCTGGCTGCTTTTGTGGCTTGTATGCAACAATATCAGGTTTCACATCCAGATACAAATTATTGTAGATTCTGATTATGTCTTTAAAAGTGCCATTGCCCTGTTACTCTGGTGGCTGGCAAATAAATTTAAATCCACAGATGGGTCCATGGTGTAAATTTCATCACTGTGGACTATGGCACAAGAACTGAGTGAGAAGTTTCAGAGTGTACATTTAATTAAAGTGAAGGCACATAGGAAGAAAGGTCCTTTAGTAAAAGGAAACACATTAGCAGACTCACTAGCCAAGGAAGTATGCCATGTAGGCCTTGTAAGGCCCTGGTTTGAGTAGACACGCATGGTTGCTACTGCTACACGTTTCACAGCGTATGAGCAGATAACACCACCAGATTACTTCATAGCACTGCAGACAAAGGACCCTGACCTTTCCAATTTGAGGAAGCTTGTGTAGGATGCCTCAGCTAACCTATATCAGCACACACCCTTTCTCACACTCGCTATAGAGAAAGACATTCTATGTGCAAAAAGAGAGGAAGGCTTGGTTATAACTATCCCTAGAGCTCGAGGTAAAGAGTGGATGCATTGGGTTCATGGTGCAGGTCCTATGGGACACCCTAAAGCAGAAGAAATGCAGACTATCCTCAATAGGTTGGTATGGTGGCCAGAAATGAAACATGATATACAGGATTATGTTTCCTCCTGTGTAATCTGTGCTTCATTTGGGAGGCAACCTAAAAAGAGAAGGGGACAGTTAATGAGAGCACGTCCTCGTGGTCCATTTGAAAGATTGCAAATAGATCATGTGGGCCCTCTTCCATTAACAGCTAGGAAAAATAGATTTTTACTCACTGTTGTTGATTCCTTTTCTCATTGGGTAGAAGCATTCCCTGTCCCAGATCAAACCGCTCAAACCACTGCAGCAATCCTAACTATGCAATTTTTTACACGCTGGGGCATCCTGAAGACTATTGATTCTGATAATGGTCCTGCATTTGTTTCTCAGCTGATCAAGGAATTGTTTTTCTAGGCATAGAACAACAACTCCACATTTTGTACCATCCACAGACAGCAGGGCAGGTAGGAAGAATGAATCAAACAATTAAGGTCCACCTCAGCCCTATGCTTAATCTGACTGGGAAAAATTGGGATCGGGTGCTCCCTTTAGTCCTTATACGTATCAGAGCTAATGTCTGTAAATCCACAGGTTTTGCACCCTATGAAGCCTTAATGGGAAGGCCATTGCCACAGTGGGAAAATATGCTGAGTCCTTTTCTTCCAGAGGACCAGACAGTAATTCTCACCAATGAGTGGATGAAATCCCTGAAAGAACATCTAAAAGAAATTCAGACCTCTGTGCTAGCTAACACAGAAAAAGCTAGAGATTATCTGCAGGAGGTACAGGCAAAAGGTTCTGATTTAAGGCCCCCTCAAGGTTTGGGAGTAAAGTGATGATTCTGAGACCTAGACCAAACGTCCCCTTTGGAACTGCAAAGTGGGAAGGACCGTACTTAGTTACTGATACCTTAGGCCCAAGCCTATACCAGATCCTAATGCCTGACAAACAGCAGTATTGAAAACACATCACCCAGTTGAAACCATATGGGTAATATGTGTTTTATCAGTCTTTGTTTTCAGATACCACCTGATGACAGAATAGACAGCTGCTTTCTGAACAAAAGTTGCTTGAGGTTGGTAACTATTTACTTTTGCTGTATAGTTGTTGTGTCCTATATACTGGACATGTGTCTAATAGTTATATAAATAAATAGTAAACATTATTTCTGTTGTTGCATAGTATAAGTGGGGAGCACTAGTTTACTCCCTAGTAGAGTGAAACGAGTTGGCTTTTATGTCCTGGTTTCTTGCTGTTCTTGGATCTGCTCTTTTCAACCAAGTCTCATTACAGGAACTGTTGTCCAAATATGCACGATTGGTTGGGCTAACTCCACAGGTGGTGTATATTGTTATCAAGAAATACCCCCACCTTCCCTGGAAGGAAAGGATCTGGTCATCCTGAGTTTCTGTTCGGTACAGGACAAGCCAGTTCTATTTATTAAACATCACTCAAGTACAGTGGGTGCCACCAGTTTCCACTTCTCTAGAAAGGACACAAGAATTGAGGGCACTTCCAGAACATTACTTTCTTGGTCCTCCCTGCCTTGATTTTTTACAGTATTTCCTGTCAGGACAAAAGTACCAGGAAAATAACGTATACATGGGTTCTGAGTAATCAACAGCACACCACTGAGGCTTCATTCTTTTTTGATGGATGTTGTTTATCTACCACCCCTCCAACCACTTTGGCTCTTCCTGTACTCTACCTTTCTGATAGTCACCCATTTCAATGACATCCCTTTCAGATCAAATATGATGCACCACACGATGTTTTACATGAGGTAGAATACTATTTCCTTACTTGGCATCTATTTCCTAAATTGTTTCTAGTTACTCACAAATATCCAAATTGCTCTCAGTTTATTACCAACTACATATAAATGCTCAATATTTGGTTTAATGTGTAGTCTAACACCCCAAGCCAAGCAATTACAACACAAGTGGGAATTAATTGAAACAATTTTAGGTGGCACAGGGTGCCCTTAATATAACTGATATAGAGGTGCTCTGTAATAAATTGGGATCCCCTGCACAGCATGCTTCTGATGGTTTTACCTCATAACATATTATTAATGAAGCTTCCTCTAAACTGTCCAATGTAGTTGTAGATACCTTTGCTCTTATATCTCCCATTATAGAACAGAAAATTGTTATCTTAGCACATGCAGAATACAGATTGGGAAAGACTATCTCCTGGGCTCTGGCCTGTGATCAAGTACAGATCGAGCTTATTACTATATTAAAGGAAATTCTGATCACTGCTAAGTTGGGACACTGGCCACCATCTCTCGTCCATATGGCTAGTACCAAAATACCTGAATTTGCTATAGCTCACCTTGATTGGTGGACAGTTAGTGTTCCCATTTGTTCACCACAAGGCTGCTCTATCTGTACTTTGATCCCATGGTCAGGACAACACACAGTTATTTACCCTGTTGTTAATATCGGTGTGCAGTTTGATAAGGACCATACCACCTTAGTAGAGCCACTGGATGATACGTGGACTTCATTCAAGCCTATGGACCCCAGTTTGTGTGAGCAGACTAAATTTCAGTTCAAGTGTGAACTGCACGAATTTAAAGAGGCTGACACCTCCTGCTGGAACAATTCCTCCTCTTGCTCCCTGATTTCCTCACACTGTTTGTATTACCTTGGAGCTGGACATTTATGTTTTCATCTGTTATTTCTCCAGAATGTTTCTTTTTTGATTGCTCCCAGAATGCATGACATTCGCCTTCCTAAGAACACTTTGTTGTACAGTTCAAACTACTTACTAAACAATACCTGGTGCAGTCATACACCACTGGTCTCCATCACCATTAACGGGACAACTTATTCCACACCGCTGGTTACCAATGACTCTATGGACATTCCAGACTTTATTGCGTATGCTGTGCATCCCTTACCACTTGGCATGGGAGAAGAGACACTACATAAACTGCTGAACTTTACAGAACTCCATGCCTATATATTGATCACCTTAAAACAACAGCCACCGAAGTGAATCACACCATCACTTATGAGAATGGTCACATTCGACAAACCGTTGAACACTTGCTACAAGATGCTCATGTGTCTGTGTGGGAATTGTTATTTGATACTTGTCTACTGCTGATCATGTCTTTAATGTTTTGTTCACCCTATTATTATTTTAACTGCTGTACAAATATTGCTATGCATTATCGTAATTTCCTGTGTTGTAAAATGAAACGCATGTACATGTCTTTGCAGCGCACGTCCTACAAAATACCATCAACATTTTAAGGTAGTTACACTTAATTTCTCCAGCATCCACCTCTACATCCAGGCTCATTTGGCATTTCCTACTACATTGAATATTAGAGTCAGCTGCAGTCTTACTTCCTACCCTCACTCATAGCATCCTGGTACCTTTTGGCTTTAACCTCCTCAGAAATTCCTGCATCCCTTATGCACTGTTCACTCTCTCTAAGACGGGCACGGAGGTAGCATATTGGGTTCCCCCCCCAGTAGTGGCTGCTCTACCTAAGACACGAGGTTTGGACTCATAAGGTGACTTGTTTATCTCTAGAACACTAGAGACAGTACTGTGCAGGACAGGGGACCTGCTGGACATAGCAAGGTATTTAATACAGGAGGTATTAGACAAACTACCTACTATCATGTATATAGTAATTGCAGCTGGGACATGTACCACAGGTTTGCTTCCACCATTTCACAGATAAAAAGAAGGCGTGGGAGATGTCAGCATACATCAGCATGACATTATGCCTAGCCTAGGTGTCATGGCTTTTCCCAGACCTTGGCCTGCAGCTCTGACCCCCTGGTGATGTCAGATAGGACGTGTCCAGATTTGATGGGCTTAGCATGCCTGATGAGATTAGTCTGCAGGACAACAGCTAATCAGGTGATAAGAGACCAAAGTATGACAAAGGGAGGTGCTGGAAAAGGAGAACTTCAGTATAAATACAGAGGACAACAAAAATACTCTCTCTCTTCCTATTTATTGGACACTTCTTACTAGGAGACCTCCTCCTCCTTTTCTCTCTCTTGCTTTTCCACACCCAGGCACACACATAGAGTCATTGATATACAGGGAAGCAGCTCAGTAACCACTATATACCTCTGTTCTGTACCTATTTAAGAGGCCTATTTCTATATAAAAACCTTTTTTTTAAAACCACACTAGTTTGGTTGTCTTGTTGTGCTACAAACCTTAATGCCTTTGTGAAGTGGACCCAGGACCAACAGGAGAGTAACTGAATGTAGGGAGCGGTGAAAGGTTACAGTAGTGAACAGACTTTGGGGTGACATTCTGGAGTCTGAAATTAGTGATGGTAGATCTACATCCCATCTTTATATGATGTTACCATAGAGCTCTGTGAACAGTATATACAGGTGCCCCCCTCCGTTACATACTGGTACTGTGATCCTTCATGTTCCCCCACCAACTCTCATACATACGTGTTTCTTGCTCCCTCACACTCTCCCCTCCTTCCCTTGTGCTTTCCCCCCTCCCTCATGTGCTCGCTCATACCTACATGTTTCTCTCCTCCCTCCCTCCCATTCATACAGGTTCTCCCTCACTCATGCTCTCCTGCTCTGTCTCATGTGCTTGCTCATACATACAGGTTCCCCCTCCCTCATGTGCTCCCTCTCATATATATCTATGTTCCACCCTCCCTCACATACATACGTTTCTTGCTCCCTCTCATGCATACGGGGTCCCCATCCTTCAGGTGTCTTTGGTTTACCTTCAGCTGTTGTGCCTTCAGCCTCTCATCTTCCAGTGCCTGCTTTGTCTTCTCAATGTGTTCCAGTACTTTTCGCTTTTCCTAGAAAGATCCAGCACAGAGTATTCAAAAGGTGTGCAGAGGAGGGACTGCAGCTCCCAGGAAATGACAAGCAGAGGATGGAAAAGGCTGGATGCTCTGTGCATGTCACCTGAACGCCACCTGTGCCCTTTACCTATTGCTCCCTATTGACCTCTTCTGCTTGTCCCTGCACCTCTCGTATCTATTGCATTGCTTCAGCCCCTTCTCTCTCTACCCACTTTATTGTGATGCTTTTTGTACTGCACATGCCTCAGCAGTCTCTGTGACCTTGTCTATTGCCTCCTATTCATCTGACCTCATCGCTCTGTGCATCTCCCACCCATAATTTGCTACACTTCTCACCTGGTTACTCTTAGTACCTTCATCTGTCCAACTCTCTGTGGCCCTTGTTTATCTCTCCCTATGTGCCTGACTTGCATATTCCTTCATTATTCTCTTCCAGTGGTCAGTCTGCTCACTTTTCACTCCCCCTCCTTACCTGTGTGCTTTGCTTGTGTATTCTCGTGTGCTCTTCAGCTCATCTGCTCACTTCCTCACTCTCCCCCCGTCCCTGCACCTTTCACTCCCCTGCTCATATCCATCTCTCCCTATGTGTCCTGCTTGTGTATTCTGTTGCCATTCACCTCACCCACTCACTTCCTGCACCTTTCACACTCCTGCTCATGCCTATCCCTACCTATGTGTGTCTATTTGTGTAGTCCCTTGCTATTCACTTCCTGCACTTTTCCCTCCCCCCTTACCTCTCTCTATGTGCTTCTACTTTCATATTTCCTCATTATTTCCCTTGCCTTCTCCCTTCCTTCACCTTTTACCCAATCCCCTTACCTATCTCCCCCTATGTGCCTTGCTGGCATCTCCCCTTACTGTTCTCCTCACCTGCTCCCTTTGTGCCCCTTACCTATCTCTCCCTATGTGCCTCGCAGGCATCTCCCCTTACTGTTCTCCTCACCTGCTGCCTTCCTGCCCTTACCTATCTCCCCCTATGTGCCTCACTGGCATCTCCCCTTACTGTTCTTGTCACCTGCTCCCTTCCTCCCCTTACCTATCTGTCCATATGTGCCTCACTTGCATATCCCATCACTATTCACCTCAGC
Organism: Ichthyophis bannanicus; assembly: GCA_033557465.1. Taxonomy (NCBI): domain Eukaryota; kingdom Metazoa; phylum Chordata; class Amphibia; order Gymnophiona; family Ichthyophiidae; genus Ichthyophis; species Ichthyophis bannanicus. Next base: position 103,457,531 of record CM066051.1, on the reverse strand, counting down.
TGCTCATGTATTTGATTTTATATAGTGCACTATTTTAATATCAGTGCAGCTTACATAGAACAGAAATAAATGTTTTATATTGAACAGGCATTACAGAGCAAGACAAGATATGTCTAACATTGCAATAAACAGTAAGCATATTACATGCAACAGGCACAAACTTGGGTAGTAATGGGGAGAACTAAGTTATAAGCTGGTTGGTGGTCTGTAAGCAGTTGGGTTGGAGCTAAGGCTGGCAGCTGGCAAAGTCTTTATTGTAGCTATAGTATAGTTGGAACAAATGAGTCTTTTTTGCTTTTCTGAAGGGTGATAGGTTGGAGATGGATTGGCTGTGTGCAGACAAGGGTGTTCTGAAGAGCTGAGAAAGCTTGGTTCTTAGCAGCTTGGGAATTGTCTTATTGCTCAAGAGGTGGCGAGTGTGTTTGTCCTTCTTATTCTGTTGTTAGGTGTCCATTGTATGGTCTCTGCAAGGGAGACTGGAGAAAGGTTATGCAGTATTTGAAATGTCATTAATAGAGCTTTGTAATTTAGGCAGCTTGCAATTGGGAGCCAATGCAATTACATTAGGATGGATATGATTATGATCAAAGATGGAGGCCCCCTATAGGGTTTGGACTGTAGTATTCAAGACCATTTGCAAAGTGTGTAGCATGGCAGACCATGGAGAATGATATTTGCCCAGTCAAAGTGTGGAAAAATAGGTGCTTGTAATACAGTGTGGAAGGTGGCAGCCTGCAGCAGTAGACATAGAAGCTGGAGGGTACTTCTTTTGTGGTATACTGCCTTGGTAACATTGTGTGTGTGTTTCTAGAATCTGTTGTTGCTTTAGGGTGATTCCTAGATAGTGCACCTCTTGCTTCATCATCAGTTCTGCATCTGTTATATGTAGAGAATATGGTGGGATGAAGGTTGGATCTTCTGTGGTAAACAGCAGCAGTCTTCTTTCAGCTTACTGTTGCTTCTTGCACTTACCTATCTATCCCTATCACCAGAACCATAATTTGGGTATATGTGCCAACAATAGCTGCAGAAGAGGAAGATGAGTTCTGTGGACATGTACAGATTGAAATTGACAGAATACACAAACAGGATATCCTGATAATCATGGGTGACTGGATTGCAAAAGCTGGTAAAGTGGTTGAAAAATATAGACATGGTAACAGAAATAAAGCTGGAGAAAGACTGATCGAATTCTGCAAGATGAATGGTCTATTCATCTCAAACACCATATTCCAGTGATACAAGTGCTGACTGTATATGTGGACTTCATCCAATTTGACTATGTCTGTGGAAGACAAATGATGGAGAAGCTCAATGACATTAACCAAGTTAAAATGTGGAGCTGACTGTGGTACAGATTACAAACTATTGGTGTGCAAAGTCAAGCTAACGTTGAAAATGAGCAGATCACTCATGAATGCAGCAAAATATGACCTTGAGAATATACCACTGGAATTAAAAGATTGTCTGAAAAATTGATTTTGCTGCTTTAGGTACAAATGTCAGGGTTCCAGAGGAGTTATCAACAAAGTTGTGTTGGAAGAAGGTGAGGAGCCTCTGCATGAGGTGAAAAGGCAAAAACGTCCAAAATTGATGACTGAAGAAACTGAAAAGTGTTGAGAAATGCAGAGAAACGTAAGTCAGAGGTGAGAGAGGCAATTGCAGAACTCAACAGATTTTCAATGTTCAGTAAGACAAGTCAAAGTACTACAATGACATATGCAAGGAAATGGAATTAGAAAGTATTAGAGGAAGAATAAGATTAACTGTCATAGCTTTAGAAAAGCCAAAAAAATCTAGCCTGAAATTGGAATGCTACAAGATTCTCAAGGTTTCATGTTGATTGATACTGATATCATCAAGAAAAGGTGGAAAGGATATATAAAGTCATTATATGCTGAAGATCAAGTGGACCAACAGCTGTTTCAACCTGTACCTTATGATCAGGAACCATTGGTGATGACAGAAGTCAAAGTAGCATAGAAAGTCTTATCAAAGAAAAAAGCATCAGGCATGGATGACATTCACATAGAAGTATTACAGCAATCTGATGCAGCTGTTAATATACTTTTGAGGCTCTGCCTGGAAATTTGGAAGAGAACATCATAGCCAACTGATGGGAAAAGATCTGTTTTTATATCAATATGAAAGAAAGGTGATGCAACTGACTGTGGAAATGTATTGTGCAATCACTCTAATCCAAAATGCCATCAAGATTCTCCTGAAGATTACTGAGCAGAGAGTACAACCATCCCTGGAATGAGAACTATGGGAAGTACAAGCAGGGTTCAGGAAAGGGTGAGGAATGAGAGGCATCATCATGGATGTGGGATGGATCCTTGAAAAGCCTAAAGAATACAAAAAGGATATCTATATGTGTGGTGTTGACTGCAGCAAGGCTTTTTACTGTGTGAACCATGAGAAAGTTTGGGCCACGTTAAGAAGCATGAGTATAGCAGAACACCTGATTGTTCTCTTGCACAACCTTTACGTTGATCAAGAAGCAACAGTTTGAATGGAACTGGAAGCAATAAAATGTTTTAAAATCAGCAAAGGTGTATGGACAAGGCTGCATATGTTCCCCCTTACCTCTATAATTTATATGCAGAAGAAATCATCAGTGAAGCAGGATAGTATGAAGACAATAGAGGTGTGACGATTAACAACTTTAGCTATGCTGATGATACCACATTACTGGCTGAAAGTGAAGACTATTGGAAATATTTGCTTCTCAAGATCAAGGAATATAAACTTGAAATGGGTCTGCACCTAATTGTTAAGAGGACAAAGATCCTGACAACTGGCAAAATCAATAAGGTTTTCATTGATGGAGAAGAAATTGAGATAGTTGACAGCTTTAACTTACTTGCATCAACAATCATTAAAGAAAGGACTAGCAGTCAAGAAATCAGATGATGTATTGCTCTTGGCAGAATGGCTATGAAGGACCTAGACAAGATTCTCATGAGCAGAGATGTCTCTCTGCATACAAAGATTAGACTTGTCTAGGCCATGGTATTGTCAATAATGTGATATGGATGTGAGAGTGGGAACAGTGAAAAAGTGATGTCTTTGAATTATGGTGCTAGTGATGAATACTGTGGACTGTCTGAAAAACAAACCAGTCACTACTAGAGGAGATCAAACCTAAGCTTTCCTTAGAAGCTCAGGTGAGAAGGCTCTGACTTTCATACTTTGGACATATCATGTGAAGAGAGATCACTGGAGAAAGGTATCATACTTAGCAAGGTAGAAGGTTGCTGTAAAAGAGGAAGGCTGGCAATGAGTTGGATTGATCCAATAACAGCAGCTATCAGCAATGAGATGCTTGGCTGAAGAGTGAGCAAAGTTTAGGTTACCTATTCAGATGGCAGTCAAGAACAATCACCCTTACCTTTCTCCCCCTATGTACATCTCTTGCATATTCCCCTTGCTTTAATTCTCAGCTGCTTCCTTCCTGCACCTTTCACTCCCCCTTTGCCTGCTGACTTCCTGTGCCCTTCACTCACCTTGCTTACCTATCCCTCCCTATGTGCCTCACTTGTGTAGTGGCTCACTAGTCTCCTCACCTGCTCCCTTCCTGCAGCTTTCCTTCTCCCCCCATTACTGTCTACTGTCTTGCAGTTTTCATCCCTTCTACCTGCATTTTTCTTGTGGTTTGTACTGCTCCTTCCTTAGCTAGCTCTTGCTATGTGCTTCATTTGCATATTCTCCTGCCATTCACCTCACCTGGCCTCCCCCCATTACCTGCTTATTTCCTGGACATTTCAACCCCCACATGCATGTTTCAGTCCTCTCTCCTTACCTATTCCTTTCTATGTGCTTCTACATGTGTAGTCCTTTGTTATTCCACTCCTGGCTATTTTCTGGCTTCTCTCACCTGCTCACTTCCTGCCCTTATGCATCCTTCCTTCTGTGTGCCTCTACTTACTTAGTTTCTTGCTATTTTCCTCATGTAGTCCCTTCCTGCACTTTTCACTCTGCCATCCCCAACCTTATCTGCTGCCTTCCTACAGTCTTCACTTTGCACACTAACCTGTGTCTACCCTTGTGGTTGTGATTCATCTCAAGAGCTCCCTATCCTCAGCTTTCACTCGAGAACATAAGATATGCTATACTGGGTCAGATCAAGGTCTGTCAAAGTATAGTATTGTGTTTTGAACTGTGGGTAATCTAGGTCATATGTACCTAGCAGTTTCCCCCAAAGACAGGGGGTCCACAATGGTTGTATTGGGTCAAGTAGTGATATACTGGGTTCCTTTGTAATAATGGTTTATGGACTTTTCCTCCAGGAACTTCTCCAAATGTTTTTTAAACTCATTTACAGTAACAGCCTTTACTACATCCTCTGGTAAGAAATTCCAGAGTTTGATCACATGTTGAGTGAAAAAATATTTTCTCTTATTAGTCTTAAATAGTTAATCCTGTAGCTTCATTTCATGTCCCCTAGTCTTTCTATATTCTGATGATGTAAACAGTTGATCTATGTTTACTTGTTCCAGTCTGTTCACTAATTTATAGACCTCTGTCATATCTCCCCTCAGTTGTTTCTTTTGCAGGTTAAAGAGCAGAAATGTTTTTAGCTTGTCTTTATAGGAGTTGCCTTCCATCCTCTTTACCATTGTAGTGGCTCTTCCCTGAATGTTTTCTAAGAATGCTATATGTTTTTTAAGATGTGGTGACTAGTATTATACACAGTACCGAAGGTGTGTTTGCATGATGGACTGATAGAGGCATTATAATATCTTGTATTATTTTCTCTTCCTTATGACAGAATGGTATTCTATTTGCTTTCTTGGGTGCTGCTGAACACTAGGTGGAGGGTTTTAACATGTTATGTACAATGATGCCTAAGTTGTTTTCCTGGGTGGTGGTTACTGATGTGGAATCTTGTATTGTTTAAAAATAGTTTGGGTTGTTCTTCCCTAGGTGCATAAGTTTGCATTTGGATGTGCAGTCTTCCAATTTATCAAGATGTTAATGTTTTGACATGTTGTTTGTAAAACTGCCCCTGATCTGTGGAAGGGGTGGTATAAAAGAAATGCACAAATAAATAAGTAAATAAATAAATAAGGGTCCTCCTGCAATTTTTGTGAATTCTCATGGCTTTTAATAGCTGAAATAGTTTTGTGTGATTTGCACATTTGATAACCTTGGTTGTTCCCTTTTCAAAGTCATGTATGTGTATGTGAGAAAGCTGTGGACCCAGCATAGATCCCTGGAGTACACCAGTATTCACCTTTCTCCATTGGGTAAATTGGCTATTTAGCTCTGCTGTCTGCTTTCTATCTTTTAAACAGTTCCTCATTCATAATAGTGCACTGATTTGTATCCTATGACTCTCTGGTTTTGCTCAAAGTCTCAGATGAAGAACATGTGAAAGGCTTTCTGAAGGTCTAAATGCAGTATGTTAGCTGACTCACCTTTGTCTGTGTGTTTATTCACCCCCTCAAAGAAACATAAGAGATTAGTAAGATCAGATGTTTCTTGTTTAAAGCTATGTTGGCTGTCTGCCATGAAGCTGTGACTATCTACATGTTAAGTGATTTTGTTGTTCATGATGGGTTTTTGCTATTTTTCCTGGTACTGATGTGAGGCTCACTTGGGTGTAGTTTTGTGGATCAGCCCTGGAATCATTTTTACAAATTGGTGTTATGTTGGCCATCCTCCCATCTTCAGGTATTTGAGATGATTTGAATGATGGTTCACAGATTACTAATAGCAGGTCTGACATTTGATGTTGTAGTCATTTGAACACCCTTGGATGTCAGTCATCTGGTTCAGGTGATTTGCTACTTCTCAGTTTATGAAATAGTTGTAGTACATCTTCCTGATGTATTGATATTTTTGTCAGTTCTTCTGGATCTTTACATATTGCTTTAGTCATGGGTAGTACTGTTATATCTTCTTCATTAAAGTTGGAAGTAAAGGATTCATTTAGTCCCTCTGCTATTGCCTTGTTGCTTCTTAGTGCTCCTTTAACCTTTCTATCATCTAATGGACCAAGTCACTCTTGGGTTTATTTGTTATGAATCTGTTGGAAAAGGTCTTTGTGTGCTGTATAAAAGGGTGGTGTGTAATTTGCCAGTGCTTGAGTTGTTTCTAGTTGTCATTTGGTTCATTTTTTCTATTTATTGAAAGATGCTTTTTTGGCAATAGCCTCTCTGAGCTCATCTTTAAAGCATGCTGGATGTCCTTCCACTTGTCTTAAAGTGTGGAATACAGTTGTTCAGGGCTTCCAAGATAGAATTTTTCAGAAACACCCAAGCTTGATGTAAGTCTTTAACCTTTGTATGTGCTCCTTGTAGTTTATTGTTAAGTATGTCCCTAATTTTATCATAGTCTTCCTTTTGAAAGGTAAAAGGTAGTACTGTGGATTTCCTTACTATTCCTCTTCTATTAATGAGGTGTGATTGTGCTGTGATCATTTTAGCCAAGTGGCCCCAACACCCTTATGTCTTGCAGTAGATCTGGTGTTGCAATGTAGAGTAGGTCCAATATGGCTTCCGCTGTGGCTGGTTTATGAAGCAGCTGTTGCATGAAGTAGTCATTTTTTCCTACAGGAACCTTTTTTCTCTAGTATATAGTGGTGTGACACTGACCCAGTTGATACTGGGTTAAGTGAAATTAGCTGGTATCATTATTACTGTGCTGTAACTTTTGTTAGCTTTGTAGATTTCTTTGGGTATGTCACTATTCATTTGTTGAGTCTGGCTAGGCAGTTGATGGTACACCTGTATTGCCTTTGCTTTTTCCTTTTTGCATGGGATTTTAATCCATGGAGATTTAACAGCAACTTGTGGTTCTTGCACATCTTAATCCTTTCAGCCTCCATATCTTCTGTAACACAGAGTGCATGTCGTTCACCAATGTGGTGCGCTCTATCATTTTGATAGAGTTTGTACTGAGGTATTGTGGTGTTGTAATGGTTGTTTTTGTTGCTCTATGTTTCTGAGCTGTCAGTCATGTATAACCTTTTATTTGGAGCTGTATATTATAGCTGTCCTATCTTAGTTGTTTTTGATGTCTAGTATTTGCATACACATGTTTTAGAGGCTGTATTTTAGTTATGTTAATATGGGTATTGGTAGGTATGGTTAATGTGGAGTCTTTAAGCTGTGTCTATTTAAATCTTGTGGGCATTTGGGCTACATTACTTAGTTTTGGAAGCTCTCTGCTTTTGGTAGTATCTTTCAGGGATATATTTTTCAGGGCCATGTGCTCTTGGGTGATTGGTGGGCTTTCCCCAATTATGTAGTTGAAAAGCTCCTCTATCTCCTTTTTATAGGTTAATGTGAGTAGGCTGGTGTTATGGTTAGGGTGGGGCTGTTTCCTTTGGGTGAGGCTCTTGGTTCTTTTAGTGCTCTGCAGTTATTAAGAAATTGAAAACCCTCATCTTTGCACTATAGTCTCATCCATGTATTGAGACCCTGGAGCTCTGCATGCCCTGTGGGTCTTGTGTGTGGAAGGAAGTATTTTGGGGAGTGTTAGCCTGGGAGTTTTGGATTTGCACCTTTTACCTACAAGCCTAGATTTAGTCTGTAGAATCTCTAGCACATTTTGCTATGTGAGTGATAGCAGAGTGTTCCCCAGCAGTGTCTATGAGCTTATGTAGGTGGTGAGTTTGTTTTGCAATGTTAGCATGAGGAAGGGATGTTGCTAGGTGATCCCCATGTCTACCAGTCACCCAGCTATCTATATGCCTAATGATTGACTCATCAATTATAGTGGTAGTGCTAACTCTTCTCCCATGGGCACATGGTGCTGGAGAACCTCCTAGGTGTGTGGGGATTGTACCACACCTGGAGGACAGGTTATAGTTACAGGATGACAATGTGCTACCCTGGGGGTGCTGCTTTCCTGTCATGTGATCTGTCATCACTGTGGTAGTAGGGATGTTGCCTGACTGGGGGTGGGGACTGCAGGCCTATATTTGTGTAGGTCTTATCTATGTAGTGTTTGTTTGTTTGGTCAGGTGTGCTAATTGTGCCTTTAGGGAAGGGATTTGTTCCCTCTGAGTAAAGAGCTCCTTGTAGTCAGTGCAGATGTAGGAACCTGGGGAGGTGGGAGATAAGATATATGTGAATGTCAATGCAGAGGATGGGGAAGCCCCCATTGTGCTTGTGGGCTGCTGTTAGCATTGTAGTTGTGAGATTGTGTTGAGATGTGTAGGTTCACTACTTTGTAATGGTTGCTGTGGATAGGTATGTGAATAAATGTGTGCTCATGTGCTGCGTATGTGAGGCAGGTGTGTAATGGTTGGCTGATGTGGATAATGGGCTGCACCTGTGAGCACACCCTTACTGCTGACTATGTGTATGGGGCTATAAAGCTGGGAATGTGCTAGGGGTGGGTGGGTGTTGGGGAGGGAGGGTGGGACATAAGACCTATGAAAGGAGGACTGCTACATGGCACCCTGTCCTGTTCTCCTAAGGTAAGCTGTAAATCAACTTCCTGGGTGAGTAACCGTCCTTGTTTGGCTAGAAGGAGTCTTTTAAAATGGCCCTGTGACCTGCAACCTGCCTTTAACACCTACTTAAAAGTTTTACAGGGCTCTTGCCCCCTAAGTAGAAGGTCTCTGGAAGACTATTTATTGCTCAAAGAATACTAACCCTACTTTGTGTTTTCTGCTGTTATATTCTGATTTAATTTAAAGTTAATCTTTTTGCTGCTGCTAGGCTCAGACTTAATATGAACATTACACTACAAGCACTTTGCAGGTAATAGGCCCAGAGTGACTATCACATTTACACTACAAACTCTCTACTGGGTTCTAAAGTTTACCTGAAAGCTCTCTTCTGGGTTTTACATTTAAACTTCAACTGCTGCTACTAGTCCCTGACTGATTTAACAATTACACTAGGTTCACAAATCAAGCAGCTTTGATCCAAACAATTCCCTTCACAAACATTCCCTGTAGTATATACTCACTATTGCAGATCTCTCTCCAGAAGTAGCAGTCCCCTGTTGTGGTCCTTCAAGACTCTAAATCAAACCTGTCATAAGCAGCTCCTCTTGCCTATTTCTCTCTATGTGCCTCACTTGCATAGTCTTTCGCTGTTCCCTCAGCTGCTCCTTTCTGCAGTTTTCACTCCCCCAACCATTACCTGCCCACTTCCTGAACCTTTCACTCACCCCCTTTACCTGCACCTTTAACACACACACCTTACCTATTCCACTGCATGTGATTCTAGTTGCATGTTCCCTCAGCTGCTCACTACCTGCACTTTTTAAACCCCTCATACTGCCCACTAACACCACTATTCACTCCCTCCATACCTGCTAACTTCCTGCTTTTTCCACTCCCTCCCTAACCTACCTCTCCCTATAAGCCTCTATTACATAGTCCCTCACTATTCTCAACTGCTCACTTCCTGCACTCTTCACTCTGCTCCTCAGATGCAAGAGAGGCAGATAGGTAAGGGGGAGGAGTGAAAGGTGCAGGAAGTGGTCACGTGATGAGGGGAGGAGTGAAAGGTGCAGGAAGTGGTCACGTGATGAGGGGAGGAGTGAAAGGTGCAGGAAGTGGTCAGGTAAGAGGGAGGAGAGAAAGGTGCAGGAAGTGCTCACGTGATGAGGGGAGGAGTGAAAGGTGCAGGAAGTGGTCAGGTAAGAGGGAGGAGTGAAAGGTATTCTGGTACTATTCACCACAGCTGCTCCCTTAGTGCACTTTCACTCCAAAACTTTTACCTGCCCACTAACTACACTTTCAACCCCTCCCCATTACCTGCTCACTTCCTGTACCTCACACTCCCCCTATAGGTTACTCCAGCCCTGCACCTCACACTCCCTCACCTACAGCCACCCTGCACCTATCCCTTTCAAGGCAACTAATCCAACAATAAATGAACATAGTATTATTGGGACACACAGAGGGCATGAGGTTTCTCTCTCCTTTTATTGATGACAGTCCATATGGCATGGCGTCGGGGCGGGCATGGCGTCGAGGGGCAGGTGCAGTGTCGCAGGGGGGGGCGGCCGGGCGCACGCAGCGTCAAGGCAGGCGGGGGGCACAGCATTGGGCCAGGGGCCATGTACAGCTGCAAAGATCAGGCTGTGGTGTTTTACGGTACAATGATGTGGCAAGGAAAGCCCACCTGTCTCTTCATTCTGCCCTGAAGCAAACACCGTGTCCCACTCCCCACCTAGACAAAAGCCCTTTCAACATCACAAGAGGCAGCCGAGTAACTGCATAACATAAGGGTTTGGGATGAGCCACTTACAGCAATAGCCTGGAGTCGGAGTCTGTACAGTGAACTCTCAGCCATCTTCACTCTGGAAAGCAAACACAAGACCAGTGATCATTCAAGGGCTGTGTCCTGAATATTGCAGAAGGTTAAAGGAAGACATAGGGCTCTCTCTCACTCCTTCCTCTCCAGTCCCATGCACTCCCTCTCTCTCTCCTACTTTCCACCTCCTAGTTACTATCCTTTCTGTGCTCTATAAGAAGGAAACAAAAACTAGCAGGTGTTCTATGCTCTGCAGGATTTTATCTGTGCTTAGGGAAAGCGTTTAGGTCTGGAGAGAAAAATAACACAGCATCCATGGAGTTACATACATTACATCTGCTCCTGGTGCAGGTAGGATTTATATATATATATATCTCCTCAAAGGGTTTCAGAATGACCATCCGCATGGCCCTCACTGTAACTGCCACAATAAAATGTCCCTGTTTACTCTGCAATGACAGTGTGCATGCAGCACATCAGGATACTTAAACATTGCTTTCTCTTCTCTCAGGGATATTTGGTCTGTTCAGCATTGATGCAGGATTTTCAATACTGAATTCACTTTTTAATGGATCAGGTTCTGATTCTTGGAGTTGTTGCCAAGTGACACAAGGCCTGAAGGCTTGGGTCATAAATAATGCAGAGCAGAGGGAAGGTGGGAGGTGGCTCTCTGATACTAAGAGTGAGTGGCAAGGGATCAGTGGCCCTGTCAGTGTTTCCAATTTGGGGGTCTGCACCTGCTTTTTGATGCCATGCAAGCAATAGATGTTGCTTGAAAGTGAGGTGTCTATCAGAGTAAAGGGGTCAATCTCCAAGGACAAGAAATCTGATGATTTCTTTTTCATCTTCTTCCTGGGTCTCCGTTCCTTTTTGTGTGTGAGTTTTCAGTACAAGAGAAGGCCTGTGGCATTCAAATAACTCCACTTTCCTGCTACATTTTATTTCGGCTGGACAAGAAAGTGTGAAAACAAATCTGTCACTGTGATGCCAGTGTAAAGATCTGCTCTTCAGCTGTCAGTGCTCTATTCATACTTTCCAAATGTAGAAGAGGCCCAAGTTTCTCCCTCCCTATACATTTCATGTCTCTCCAGATCTTCCTTGGGAACATATGCCCTTGCCCTTGCCCTCTACAAAAATAGACATGTGATGCTTTTCCTACACAAATACTAATTTTACCTACATAACCAAGGGGCCGAGCGTACCTTAGAATATGTAGATGTCAGCATGATACTAAAGTGAATCTAGGAGTTTAAACTGGCCACAGAGATAAACTGTGATAAACTGGTTGGACTGGTCACTGTTGCCCATAAGGTACTAGACGTTTTGACCTATCAGATCTGACCCAACTCAGCACTTAATAGCAAGTTTACTAAGCTCCAGGTTAGTAGTGTGAGTCTGGGTGGCACTAATAGTGTGAGGTACTGTGCTAGATGCAGGGGGTGGGGATAGTCATCCCCCAGCATTTAGCACAGCTTACTGCCCCACTAACACTAGCCCTGAACAGTCTCCACAGTCCCAAATTTATATGCAAAATATAAAGAAGGTGGGTACATTGCCCACATATCAAAGACCTCCTTCTACTACCTCTGCCAGATCCGTGCCATCCGTCCCTTTCTTTCTCCACAGGCCCTTTCTACTCTTCTTCTTTCCCTGGTCATATCTCGCATCGACTTCTGCAACTCCCTCATGTCTGGTCTCCCTGCCTCCCAACTGCAACGCCTCCAACGTATTCAAAACACAGCCGCCCGCCTCATCTTCCATGCATCTATCCACGACCATATCACCCCCCTCCTCATCCGTCTTCACTGGCTCCCTGTCAAATTCCGTAGTCATTTTAAGATTCTGATCCTTCTTCACCGTATCCTCTACACCCACTCTCCGCAGTACCTAGCTGACCTGGTTCACTTCCATAACCCCACCCGTTCCCCACGCTCCTTTCATCTGAATCGCCTACACCTCCCCTCTCCCACTTGTGCTCGCCTCCAATCCACCCGTACCTCTGCATTTTTCTTCCTTGCCCCCGCCCTCTGGAACTCTCTTCCCTCCTCTATTCGCCTCGAACAAGACCATTCCACCTTTAAGAACCGCCTCAAAACTCACCTCTTCACCCTTGCCTTTGACCTTCCTGCTCCTCCTGTACCCCACGTGTAATCTGTTTTCCCTTCCCTCTCTCCTCTACTGTCCTGTCCTGTCGTATGAATCTGCCTAGTTTGCTTTCCTGTCGATTGATGTAACTTCCTTTCCTCTTCTATCTCACCTTTACGGTGATTGCCTCATTTTTTTTGAACTCTGTAAACCGCTATGATGTCCCCCACGTTTAGCGGTATATTAAGCAAATAAACCTAAACCTACACCAGAGGAACAGTGGCCAGTAGCCTATTGATGGTATCAAGGGGGGGTGAAACCCACTTCATAACACATTCCTAAAAGCATTCCTTGTGTTATACAGCTTAAACCTCCTTGCGGATGATACCAAAATCTGCAATAGAGCAGACACCCAGGAAGGTGTAGATAACATGAGGGGGGATCTAGCTAAGCTTGAAGAATGGTCTAGAATTTGGCAGCTGGGATTTAATGTTAAAAAATGCAAGGTCATGGCATTTGGGCTGCAGCAATCCAAGGGAGCAATATAATATAGGGGGGGGAAGTACTTTTGTTCACTAAAGAAGAGCGGGGCCTAGGCATGGTTGTGTCTGATGATCTTAACGTAGCTAAACAGGTAGAAAAGGCAATGGCAAAAGCTAGGAGGATGCTTGGGTGCATAGGGAGAGGAATGGCCAGCAGAAGAAAGGAGGTAATAGTGCCTCTGTATAAGTCTTTAGTGCGACCTCATTTGGAGTATTGTGTGCAATTCTGGAGACCGCACCTTCAAAAGGATATAAACAGGATGGAGTCAGTACAGAGGGTGGCTACTAAAATGGTTAGTGGTTTTCATTATAAATCATATGTGGACAGACTCAAGTATCTTAATATGTACACCTTGAAAGAAAGGCGGGATAGAGGTTATATGATTGAGACGTTTAAATACCTCCATGACATAAATGCACAGGGGGACACCCTCTTTTGATTGAAAGCAAGTTCTGCTGTGAGGGGACATGGGATGAGGGTGAAAGGGGATAGATTTAGAAGTGATATACAGAAATATTTCTTTATGGAAAGGGTGGTGAATCCATGGAATAGTCTCCCAGTAGAGATGAGGACAGTATCTGAATTCAAAGAAGCATGGGACAAACACAGAGGATCTCTAAAGGAAAAAAAGGGGACTGTTGTAGTGGTTGATATGGAAGGGCAGACTAGATAGGTCATGTGGTCTTTTTCAGTCATCATGTTTCTATAATACCATTCAAAAAATAGTAAATAAATAAATAGCCTTGATTTTCTCTCCTCTCATGCCCTTCTGGATCAACCTCAACCTGGCTTTGGTCCCTTACACTCTGGCAAGAGCAGTCTCAGTAAAGTCTCCAGCGACTTGTCCTGGCTAAGGCCAAGTCCTCATCCTTCTTGACCTTCCTGTGACTTTTGACACTTGACCAGCACCTTCTCTTTGACACATTGTCCTCACTTGGTTTTAGGGATTCTGTGCTCTCCTGGTTCTCTTCTTATCTCTCTCATCACCCCTTCAGTGTTTGTTCTTGTGGTTCCTCCTCTACTGCTATCCTACTCTTAGATGGTGTACTCCAATGATCTGTTCTGGCCTCTCTCCTCTTCTCTCTCTATACCCAGGCCCTTGCTGCTCTCATCTCCTCCCAAGGATTTCAGTATCATTTTTATGCAGACAACTCTCGGATCTAGGCCTGTATCTCTGCCTGACATTGCCACCTGCATGTCTCACTGCTGTTTGAAATTAAACATAGACAAAACCAAATTTCTTATTTTTCTCCCTAAACTTTCCTCCCCTTTCCTCCGGCTCTACAGAGAACACTTTTCTAGTTCCTGTTTCCTCACCCCATAACCTTGGAGTCATCTTTGACCCACCCTCTCCTTCTCCTCACATATCCAACAGATAGCTAAAACCTGTCATTTCTTTGTTAATGTTATAGATAAGCTTTGCCCTTTCCTTTCTGAAGACACTACTAAAATACTTGTCTGCTCTCTAATCACTTCCCATCTTGACTATTGCAATCTCCTTCTTGCTGTTTTCCCTCCGAGTGACCTCTCTGCAACTAATCTTTCACCAGCCTCAAAATACTCATATAACCCCTCTTCTCAAATCACTGAAATGGAAGGGAAGCCAATGAAGGGTCTAATTTGAACTTCTCCTTCTGACCTATAACTGCATTCACTTTACTGCTCCTCCCTATCTTTCCCCCCTCCTCGTGACCTCCGCTCTTCCACTGGCACACTCCTCTCTGTGCCCTTTTCCTCCACTGCCAACTCCAGACTTCGATCCTTTCACCTTGCTGCTCCTTGTGCCTGGAACAAACTTCCCAACTCTGTGTGCCAGGCATCCTCTCTCCCCCTTTTCAAATCCATGCTAACGGCTCACCGTTTTGGGGCTGCTTTTGGATCCTGATCCCTTGCTTTCATTGTGTCTCCTCACCTTTCCCTATTTCACCCTTATTCTTATCTATTGTGTCTTGATTAGCTTGTAAGCTCTGACAGCAGGAATAGTCATTATCTATGTCTAGACTGATCAGCAGCACCAGCAGGGAGCTCTTCCCTCTTCCCCACTCCCCACCACCGCCATCAATCCAGCCCAGCAGTTTCCATTTAAATCAAGGGCGTGCTTAGGCATCGATCCCCTCCGGACCGATCAGCAGCACAAGCAGGAAGGTGAGCTCTACCGCCCCCCCCCCCCCCCCCACATGAACCAATCATTCACACATCGCACTCATCACAGCACGCCACCCCCCCCACTTTTCACAAAAACAAACCCAGATCCACCCATCACCTCATCCAAATCACAACACACACTCCAACAACTATACCGCCCCCATGCAAGCTTACAAGCAGCACCTCTCAATTAAAGTGCACCCTACTAACTGCTCAAACTGCAAGAAATAAAATCCAGCTCCTCACAGGTTTCCTCCCTGACAACAAGATAGACATCCTTAGCGTCATGGAATCATGGTTCACTGAGAAAGATAATGTACTGTTGAACCAACTAATACCACATGACTATGACCTTGTCAGTTCCCCAAGATCACAATGCCGAGGTGGAAGTGTATTTATCCTAGCGAAAAAACACCTCAACTTTTGTGCCCTCACCAAAACCACAGACAAAGGACTGGACACAATAGCCATAGCAAACGGAAACATAACCCTCCTTCTTGCCTACAGATTCCCAAGTGCTAGCCCAGATCAGCTGCACACCCTACTAGATGCAGTATGCAACCACAGATCAAAAACCAATTATCTCATGCTCCTAGGAGACCTGAACCTTGCATCTACAACATTAAACAATGCAAAAGCCTTCCTGGAAGCAATGAAAGTCCACAGCTCGTCAACCAGCCAACCCACAACGAAGGAAACCCTGGACATGATCTTCCTACCTCAAAGTATCCTCAAAAGCCACTCCATCTCACCTCCCACAACACATGATGTCCCTTGCTCTGATCATAAAGTCGTCTCCATCATCACTCCACACAACACACCAAATCACAAATACGACAGTGTTGAACCCACTTCACGCAGATTCAAAAACTTAGAAACCAAATAATTCCTGAAAGGCATCCTACCAAAGCTACAAAGCGCTCCTGAAGACCTCAACACCCCCATATAAACCTGGAATGAAACCATAACCAATACAGCAACAAAACCGCCTACACCCAGACCTCACAAAAGACACAAAGCAGCAATATGATGCACATCAAACTTAAAGGACATGAAACACATCCGAACCATAGAGAGGAAATGGAGAAACACCAGATCGCCAGACACCATAAACACCTACAAGATCAAGCCACATGAATACCAGACAGCATAAACACCTACAAGATCAAGCCACATGAATACCAGACAGCATAAACACCTACAAGATCAAGCCACATGAATACCAGACAGCATAAACACCTACAAGATCAAGCTACATGAATACCAGACAGCCACATATCAAGCAAAAAAAAAATACTATGCAAAACTAACCCAAGCCTCTCTTAATTGTCCTCGAGAGCTTTTCAAAGTGGTTAAATCCTTAACAAAGGACGCAACCCAACAAAGAGAAGAAATAAGCTGCACATCTTCAGATGAAGCATGGCTCCACCAACCCTCCCACACTCATCAAACCCAATCTGAGCAAGATGACAGACACCTCCCAGTGTGGATGACCAGAGATGTACCCCCTGATGAACTCGATACCATCATCTCTCACATCAATACAACAACCTCCCCACTGGACCCATGCCTTGTGTCGTGGATAAAGGCTACAAAGAATCCCTTCTTACCACTCATATCGTCCAAAGTACAAACATCCCTATCCCATGCCTACCTCCCCCCACCACTCAAACAGGCCTCCATCTACCCCCTTTTAAAGAAACCCAACCTAGACCCCAAGTCACCCACCTCATACTGACTCATTGCCAGCGTACTCTTCCTGGCAAAAGTCATAGAGAAGACAGTCCAAGTTCAAATCCATCTCCACGAACACATCGACCAGCATGCGCCCCTCGACCAACACCAGAATGGTTTTCGCCCCATCAAAGTGCAGAATCCCTGCTGATTTCACTACTATCAACCCTCATTGAAGGAACGGAGAACAAATCAAGGGGTTTCATACTGCTCTTCTTGGACATTTCAGCAGTGTTTGATACAGTGTTGCATCAAACGCGCCTGGACCAACTACATGAGATTGGAGTACGAGGCAAACCCCTCCAGTGGTTCCATTTGTACCTCTCACACTGTCACAAACAGGTCAAGATAGGACAGCCTGCATCCTCTCTGTACACCCTGCCAAAAGGACTGTCCCAGGCCAGGGATCCACACTTTTGCCATTGCTGTTCAATATCTATATATGCCCCCTATGCACAACCATCCAAAAATCAGGTATCTGATATATGCCAATAACATAATGGTATACACCCTCAACTACTCCAACCTCTCAGCCTGCTTCAAGGAAATTGTCAAATGGTTCCAGCACCAAAATCTAGCAGTTAACCTCAGCAAAAACAAAATCTTACATGTAACTAGAGACCCCGAGTATACACCTCCCATAACAGTCAGACTTGGAGACACAGATCTCCAAGTCAAAACCCAGCTCAAGTATCTTGAAATCACCTTAGAAAAGCAAATGGACTTTCAAGCCCACGTCCAAAACACTACCAAGGCAATTATAAGCTCAGGACACTATGCAACCTGCACCCTCTTCTTTCCTCTGACGATTTTGATGCAGTCTGTCAGGCAACAGTCACCCCCCTCCCCCTTGCTCGACTACTGCAACTCCATATATCATGGTTTACTCAAGCACTTTATCTATCCACTACAGCTCGCTCAGAATACCGCCGCACGTGCAATCTTCTGAGCATCAAGATACTCCCATATCACACCCATCCTAAGATACCTCCACTGGCTACCTATCACCTTCAAGATCAAATTTAAAGTCCTCATTATCCACATACCCAGAATGGCCTCACCGCCCAGCACCTCCAGATTTCAATTAGCACCCCCAGTTTCACCAGGCCCTGCAGACAGTACACCAAATCTACTCATCCTGCCTATGTAGATCCACAGGAGCACCCAATATGCCCGCCTAAGGTCCTTCCCACTCTATGGTCCCACACTCTGGAACATGCTGCCACCCACCTTAAGAAGCATCAACTCAACAAAAGCCTTCAGCAAGCACTTGAAAACTCATCTTTTCCAGGAACACTATGGCACAGGCTAGGGGTCATTGGACGGACTACTGAACCCACCTTGCCAAACCTCTTGTAATCATCGCTGTCCCTGTCACGTATTTACCTCTGCATCTGCTTTTGCACCCCATTCCCTATGGTGATTGATCTCTATGTACACCACTGTTTCCCTGCCTGTGTCTCCTCTGTTAAATGCTCATCGTTTTGACAGGAACTTGTTATAACCTCCAACACTCTTGTCTCTCCACTGTTGATTGGTTTTGGTATACCGTTTTTCTACCAGTCAAAATGGTGAACAGTTAAGGTCTGGAAATAATAAACCTCACAAATGATGGCTGACTAACTTATCCCCACAGCAACAACATAAAGCACAGTTACTTACCTGTAACAGGTGATCTCTGGGAACAGCAGGAATAAATCTTCACATATGGGTACGTCGGTACCGACGGAGCCTGCGCGGGAACGCTCCCCAGCTTCCCAAAAAGGAAAGCTTTTGGGAGCATCCCACAGCGCCTGCACGCTGCCTTCCCGCCTTTCCTAACCAACTCTTCTCAGTTCAAGTGTAAAGCTGAGACAATAGAGAGAGAGAGGAAAGGAAAGATAGAAAAGAGATACAATTCCTAGGGGAGGTGGAAGGGTTGTGAAGACTTATTCCTGCTGTTCCCAGAGATCACCTGTTACAGGTAAGTAACTGTGCTATCTCCAGGAACAAGCAGGAATGAGTCTTCACATATGGGGACTCCCTAGCTAAGATGCCTAGGAGATCCCCAAGGATATGAGCCCCTGAAAGGGATCTGCGTCCTCCTATGGATCTCTGGCATCCATCCAGGGAAGGAGGGTAGGAGTTGTTTAAGAATGGAACAGGTGTTTGAGGACAGCCTGACCAAACAAGGCATCCCGGCGGGAGTCCTTGTCCAAGCAGTAATGGGCTGTGAAGGTATGAACCGAGGCCCAGGTGGCTGCTCAACAGATCTGGTCGATGGACACAGAATTTAAATGAGCCATAGAGGTGGCCATGGCCCTCACATTATGAGCTGTGACATGGCTCTCCAGAGAAAGGGTCTTACTCTGGTAGGCGAAAGAAATACACTGAGCAATCCAATTGGACGGTGTTCTCTTAGAGACTGGAAGTCCCAAATGAGAAGGATCAAAAGCAACAAAAAGCTGGGAAGACTTTCTATGTTGCTGTGTCCTTTGTAAGTAAAAAGCAAGAGCTCTTTTACAATCCAGAGTATGAAGATTCCTCTCTGCACTGGATGCATGAGGAGCTGGAAAAAAGACAGGTAAAAATACCTCTTGATTAAGATGAAAAGGTGAGACCACTTTAGACAAAGTGTGGATTTGTCCTAAGGACTACCTTATCATGATGGAACCTTGTATAAGGTGGATTAGCCACTAAGGCCTGCAGTTCACTGATGCGGTGAGCAGAAGTGACTGCAATGAGAAAAATAACCTTCCAGGAAAGGAATTTCAAGGAGGTAGTGGCTAAAGGTTCAAAAGGTGGCTTCATAAACTGACCAAGAACCAAATTTAAGTCCCATGCCACCGGAGGAGGCCTAATGGGAGGTTTAGTCAAAGTTAGGCCTCTCATGAATCTTGCAATGAGGGGATGAGAGGAGATAGGTTGTCCATTGATGGGCTTAAGGGATGCTGCAATAGCACTCAAATGGACTCTTACTGAATTTGTCTTAAGTCCTGCATTGGAGAGATGCAGGAGATAATTTAACAGAGAAGTTAAAGGTAGTGCTAGAGGGTCAAAACGCTTTTCAGCACACCAAATGGAAAATCTTTTCCACTTAAAAGCATAGGAACGCCTGGTAGAAGGTTTTCTGGAAGCATGGAGGATATCCTTCACTTGCTGAGAAAGATTCAAGTCTTGAAGGTCTAGGCCTTCAGTATCCAAGCTCTGAGGTGAAGGGACTTGGGGTTTGGGTGCCACAAAGTCCCTTCCTCCTGGGACAGGAGGTCTGGAGCAGCTCCCAAGTCCAGGGAGGGGGCTTGGGAGAGATGCAGAAGTAGAGGGTACCACACTTGGCGTGGCCAGCGTGGAGCTATGAGGATCATAGATCCTTGATCCCTCTGGAGTTTGAATAGAGTCTTGGGAATCAAGGGAATGGGTGGAAAGGCATACAGGAAGCCCTGACCCCAGTGAAGGAGGAAGGCATCCTTGGCCTGAACTCCCTGACACGGAATTCTGGAACAGAACCGGGGAAGTTTGGCATTCCACGGACTTGCAAAGAGGTCTATGTCCGGGGTTCCCCATTCTTGGAAGATTCTGAGTACCTGATCCATATGCAGAGACTATTCGTGTGGAAGCAGAACTCGACTGAGTCTGTCTGCCCAAGAGTTTTGGATTCCTGGGAGGTATACTGCCAGGAGATGGATTTGATGCTCTCTGGCGAAGGCCCATAATCTTAAAGCTTCATTGCAAAGCGACAGAGAGCCAGTTCCTCCTTGCTTGTTTATGTAAAATATGGCTACTTGATTGTCCGTATGAATGAGGACTGTCTTGTAGCTGAGGAGGATATGAAAAACTTTGAGAGCTAGAAAAACTGCTCGAAGTTCCAAGTGGTTGATATGAAGAGAGGTCTCCAGTGGGGACCAATTGCCTTGAGTGGAGAGGTCTTGTAGATGAGCTCCCAAACCTGTTTGGGAGGCATCTGTTGTGAGGGTTGCTTGGGGCAACAACTGTTGGAAGGGGGTCCCCAGCAACAGATTTTGAGTGGACATCCACCATTGGAGAGACCAAAAGAGACGTTTGGAGGTTGCTATTTGGTCTGAGAGAGCTCCTGAAGCTTGAGTCCACTGGGTGGACAAAGTCCATTGAGCTGCTCTCATGTGTAGGCGAGCATAGGGTACCACATGTACTGTGGAAGCCATGTGGCCTAGCAGTTGTAGCATCTCCCGGGCAGTTAAGTGGTTCTTTGACTGAATCTGGGAGGCTAACTGCACTAGACGTTGGCAACGGGCCTGAGGAAGGTAGGCCCTTGCAGTGGTGGTATCCAACCAGGCCCCTATGAATTCCAGGGACTGAGTAGGGGTGAGCTGGGACTTTGGGAGGTTTACCACAAGTCCCAGATACTGCAGAATGCGCATTGTGCGGTCCAGGGAAATCTGGGCCTCTGACTGAGATGGAGCTCTAATGAGCCAGTCATCCAGATATGGGAAGACAAATATTCCCAGAGTGCGTAGAAATGCAGCAACTATTGCCATGCATTTGGTGAACACTCTGGGAGCAGAGGCCAGACCAAAAGGAAGTACTCTGTATTGGTAATGTTTTTCTTGGAAAAGAAAAAACGTAGGAATCTCCTGTGAGATGGATGGATGAGGACATGTGTGTACGCATCCTTGAGATCTAGAGAACAAAGCCAATCCTGACTTTGAAGGTATGGAAGGAGAGTGCCCAGAGAAAGCATCTTGAACTTCTCCTTGCATAGGAATTTGTTCAATTCTTTGAGATCTAAGATGGATCTGTATCCCCCTGTCTTCTTCGGAATGAGAAAATAGGGGGAGTAGAACCCTGACCCTTGTTGAAGAAGAGGAACTTCTTCTATTGCCCCTTGGGCAAGAAGGGTAGTCACCTCCTGACCGAGAAGGTCGAGAAGAGATGTGGGAGAATTGAAGTGTCTCACCATGGTGTGGGGAGGCACGTCTGAGAAATGAAGTTTGTAGCCCTCTCTTATGATGGAGAGGGTCCACTGCTCTGACGTGATTTGCTCCCATCGGGGAGCAAAATGAGCTAACCTTCCTGGAATGGTGAGAGGTTCTGGCTGTTGTAGAGCCAGAAAGGCTAAGTTCTCTAGCATCAAGTCAAAAACCCTGAGGAGGATGGGACTGCTGAGTTGCAGCAGCCCCTGTAGACTTAGGTCTGGCCTGCTTAGGTTGCTGACGCTTAGTGGTAAAGCGACCTGTAGAAGATTGTTGGCCAGAAGTAGAAGGAAATCTGCCCTTTTTGTAAAAAGACTTTTTAAAAATCTTTTTCTTGGCAGGAATGGAGGTTGACTTTGAAAGTCTATCCAGAGCAGAGTTCTCTGCATCCATTTGAGTGGCTTTTATTTGCCACTCTTTGCCAAATAGATTTTCACTTGTACAGGGCAGATTTCCTAAGCCATCTTGAACCCAGGGTTCTAGATCAGAAACCTGCAGCCAAGCAATTCTGTGAGCGGCTATGGCAATGCCTGAGGCTCTGCTGGCACCTTCAAAGGAGTCAAAAGCTGCCCTGTTGGAAAACTTTGAAATGTCTTGAGTATGCTTAAGCCAAAGGAGGAATTCATCCCTTTTATCTTCTGAAAGAAAAGGGAGGAAGTTGTGCCGTTTTTGTGCAACTTCTTTTAGAAACATACCCATGTAAAGGCTATATGAGTTGATTCTGGCAATAAGCATACTGGCTTGGAAGATTTTCCTACCAAAAGCATCCAAGGTCCTGCATTCTCTCCCTGGAGGAGCAGAAGAGTGTCTCTTTGTACTCTTTATCCTCTTCATAGCTGACTGCACCACAATGGAATGGTGAGGAAACTGAGTTTTCTGAAATCCAGGACAAGGAGGGACACGATACATAGTGTCCAACCTGCGAGAATGAGGACAAAGAGTGAGAGGAGTCTCCCATAAATCAATCATGTGTTCATGAACAATCTCATGAATTGGTAAGGTGACTGCCTCTCTAGGAGCCTTAGAGTATCCTAAAATATCTAATTTCTTTGCTCTAGGCTCTGATTCAGAGGTTACTGCAATAGAGAGTCCTTTAGCTACTTCTCTTATGAATTCTTGAAAGGACAAGTCCTCTGGAGGAGACATTCTTCTTTTTGGAGAAGAAGGCTCCTCAGGAAGGGCTATGGATACTTCAGGAGACTCATCTGATGAATCAGAATCACCAGAGGAATCAAAGTATCGCCTGTCAGGGTGCTCTTCTAACGCTCGATACGCGTATTGAGCGTTATCGACATCGGGCGTCCCCGGTACCGGATCGGTACCGAGAAGTAGCCCTGGACAAGGAACCGCTGCAGTCGGTACCGGTATCGGCGCTGGTGCCGGTACCGGAGTCGATACCGACAATGGAGCTCGTTGTGGTACCATCGGCGTCGCAGCTCGAATGAAGGCCGTGATAGCCTGCTGCATGGACAGAACATTCTGATCCATCGATGCCATGAATGCCTGGAAATCGGTACCGGGAGATTGTGCCGGTACCCCAGAGCAATTTAACAGGTGATCGGTCGAGGCCGTGCCATCGATGTCAACCTGTAACCCCATAGGAGGAGCTTTGGAAGCCGGAGCTTCCCGCCGGGGTTGTTTTGCTGGGGCAGGATCCTCGAGGGTAAGCCCGCAGGCATCTCGATGCTTAGAGGGAGATCTACCCTTCGAGGACCTGCTAGGTTTGTTTGGTTACCTGAGATCCATCAGGAAAAGAAGACCTGGAAGATGTCGATGCTACTGACGGTGCATCAGCGGGAAACAGCACATGGAGCTTAGCTGCTCGGTTCTGTAACCCCCGTTTAGACATTAGAGAGCAGGACGGACAATCCGGAATGGAGTGTTCAGGACCCAAACATTTAAGACACCATTCATGGGTATCGGTAACAGAAATAATACCGCTACACATAGTGCATTTTTTTAACCCGAAGGCTGGTTTTTCCATGAGGGAAATTTTCTTGTGGGCCCTGAGGCCCAAGAAGAAAAATACACCAAGTGAGGAAAAAATATATATATTTTTTTTTTTTAAGAAAGAAAGAAAAAGACCAGCGGTACCGGTCCGGAGTCGGGGAAGGCAGACACGCGACCAAAGAAATAAAATAAAATAAAGAACTTCTTCAGCGGTGACAGGGCTCGACCTGCTGGCTCCGTGGCAAAGAAGAACTGAGGAGAGTTGGTTAGGAAAGGCGGGAAGGCAGCACGCAGGCGCTGTGGGATGCTCCCAAAAGCTTTCCTTTTTGGGAAGCTGGGGAGCGTTCCCGCGCAGGCTCCGTCGGTACCGACGTACCCATATGTGAAGACTCATTCCTGCTTGTTCCTGGAGATATAAATAAACACCCCCCACGGATACAGCATAGTTACTCACCTGTAACAGGTGATCTCCGGGAACAGCAGGAATTTAGTCCTCACATATGGGTATCATCGGTACCGACGGAGCCTGCGCAGGAACGCTCCCCAGCGTCAAATTAGAACGCTTTTGGGAGCATCCCACAGCGCCTGCGTGCTGCCTTCCCCAACTGCCTCTCTCCAGTTGAGTTTTAGAGCTGAGACAAAGAAAGAGAGAGCAAGGGAAAGGAAAGGATAGAGAGATACAACTCCTAGGGGAGGTGGGTGGGTTGTGAGGACTAAATTCCTGCTGTTCCCGGAGATCACCTGTTACAGGTGAGTAACTATGCTATCTCCAGAAACAAGCAGGAATGGAGTCATCACATATGGGGACTCCCTAGCTTTAGGTGCCAGGGAGAGACCCCAGAAGTTGTCTGTCCCTGAGAAGGGCTCCACTTCCCCCCCATGGATCTCTGGCATCCTACCAGGGATGGTGGGTAGGAGTTGATTAGGTATGGAACAGCCTGACCAAACAAGGCATCCCGGCGGGAGTCCTTGTCCAAGCAATAATGGGCTGTGAAGGTATGAACCGAGGCCCAAGTGGCTGCTCGACAGATGTTGTTAATAGACACAGAGTTTAGATGAGCATTGAGGCTGCCATGGCTCTCACATTGTGAGCTGTGACATGGCCCCTCCAGAGAACATAAGATATGCCATACTGGGTCAGCCCAAGGTCCATCAAGCCCAGTATCCTGTTTCCAACAGTGGCCAATCTAGGTCATACGTACCTAGCAGTTTCCCCAAAAGACATAGGTTCCGCAATGCTTGTACTGGGTCAAGCATTGATATCCTGGGTCCTTTCTTAATAATGGTTTATGGACCTTTTCTCCAGGAACTTGTCCAAACCTTTTTTAAACCCTGCTACACTAACAGCCTTTACTACATCCTCCGGTAACAAATCCCAGTGTTTGATTACACGTTGAGTGAAAAAATATTTTCTTTTATTAGTCATAAATAGTTTACCCTGTAGCTTCATTGCATGTCCCCTAGTCTTTCTATATTCTGATAACGTAAACAATCAATCTACGTTTACCCGTTCCACTCCGTTCATTAATTTATAGACTTCTATCATATCTCCCCTCAGTTGTCTCTTTTCCAGGTTAAAGAGCCCTAACCTTTTTAGCCCTTGTGATAAGGAAGCTTATCATAGCTCAGGAAGGAGCTATAGTAAAGGTGAAGTGACTCTGAACAAGCAACCTGTCAGTCCTGGTAGAAATAAGAAAACAGAATTTTCCCATAAAAGACTACCAGTCCCAGAATGCACCAGGTTTCCAACAGCCATTAGTGGAGCTGAAGTGGGAAAACGTGTGTTCAATCAGGAGGGCTATGAGGTAATCCCCAAGCACTCATCTCAAAGGGCAGGGCCTGATTCAGCACAGCTGCTCTGTGCTAGGGTGGAGCACTCATCAAAGCAGAATAAAGGTAGAGTTTATTCTACAGAGAATTATCCTCATCTTGATCCTCATCCTCAGTTTCATCTGAGAGATCCTCAGAATTATCCTCAGTTTCATCTGGAGGATCATCAGAAGCAGAAGCCAGTGCGGACAGACAGAGAGGGCAAGAAACCCTTTGGAAGAAAGAAGAGAAAAGCATTTGGGAGGCCTAAAGGAGTCCAGAGCAGTACGTATACTGGGAGACATTCAAAAGGCCAGCATACACCATTGGACTGAGGAAAGCCAGAGGAATGATGCTGCAGAGCTAGGAATCTCCAGACGGTATCTGTGAGGGAGACGGCTGCATGTGGAAGGGACCCTAAGACCCGTGGCAGAAGGTATGTGAAGAGAGATCCAGTGTCCAGGGATCTGGATTGGAAGGCTGGACATAAGAACTGGACTACATACTGGCCAGGCTATTTAGAGAGGAACTCTAACAGCAATGGAAGCTCAGGTACAATGTTCCCTCTAATTTTCTGTAGGCTGTGTGCGCATAAAATATCAGCTGTGCAGCTTTTGGAGGAAGGTTAAATTTTTGTGCGCCACATAACGACACTCGGAGTTATATACTTTAAAATTTGACTACACGTCAGAATACAGTATGTACACCACATTGATTGCACTAGAAAATATTGTAGAACTTGTGAAAACCGTAAATACACAACAACTTTTAAATTTTAAGATATCTGTGGTGTTTTCTATCAGAATCAGAACCGTAATTTTTGTGCGCTGTGTGGTAAAGTATGTGCGCTCGCTTGGCAAGGTGTGTGCGCGCGCACACGTGCACAGCTTAGAGGGAACAGTGCTCAGGTATGAACACTGATCTATGCCCTAGCTATAACCTTGAAAGACAGCAGGGAAACAAGTATTCTCCTGAGAGTGCTACATTGAGAAATTCCTCTGTGACAATCCATGATATTGAACCCATGATTGTTGAAGAAGGGGGAGCGGTCTTAGATACAGGCTGTGAATATATGGATTGCTCTCTGTCTAAACTCCTTTGGTAATTTTCTGTTACAAAGTACAGCAACCATCACAAAGAAATACAAACTTGTTCTTTAATCTACTCAGAAAAGCTCCTGAGTAGGATTTTGGGCCACGCAGTAGAAAGCAAGCCAGCTAAGGGGTTTCAGCTGGATAACTGCTAGCAATTGAGCCTTACCTAATTGCTTGTGAGCTCTGAGGGAATCACGTCTGAGTCTATGTGTGAAGATATAAGAAGTTAACCTGAAAAGAACAGTTTTTCCCTTCTTTGTGGGTTTTGCTTGTTGTTTGAAACACTGCTAAGAAAATATTAGCTAAAGCCTACAGAAAAGACCAGTTTGTTACCAACCAGGTCTTTATTCTTTTGCTTTGATTGCCTGACAAGTTCAACTGTTTTCCAGATTTTGTTTTTCCAAGTTTAACACTGAAAGCAAGTATCCTGTTTTGTGTGCTACCAAGCATATCTGTGTTGGGAAAAATAACCCCATAAATAAATATCTTATTGGCTTTACACTCAAGCACAACTAATTATTGTGAGCAGCTGTGTCTGGTGTGAATGGACTGCATTTCCCACAATCCCTTGCAAATCATATTGATATATGCACTTGCCAAGACTGTGAACATTCTCACCCAGGCAGCCGTCTGACACCCTTCCTCATAGGAGTTTCCTTCCATCCCCTTTACCATTTTGGTGGCTCTTTTCTGAACCTTTTCTAATAACGCTATATCCTTTTTAAGATACGGCGACCAGAATTGCACACAATATTCAAGGTGCGGTCTCACCATGCAACGATATAGAGGCATTATAATATCTTTTGTTTTATTTTCCATTCCTTTCCTTATCATACCTAGCATTCTATTTGCTCTCTTGGCTGCCGCTGCACACTGGGCCGAGGGTTTTAACATGTTATCCACAATGACGCCTAAATCTTTCTCCTGGGTGGTGGTTCCTAATGTGGAACCTTGCATCGTGTAACCATAGTTTGGATTGTTCTTCCCTAGGTGCATAACTTTGCACTTGTCCACATTAAATTTCATCTCCCATTTTGATGCCCAGTCTTCCAATTTATCAAGATCCTCTTGCAATTTTCCACAATCCTCTTGGGTTTTAACAACTTTAAATAGTTTTGTGTCATCTGCAAATTTGATAACGTCACTCTTATTCCAATTTCCAGGTCATTTATGAATATGTCAAAAAGCAGCGGACCCAGCACAGATCCCTGGGGTACACCACTATTCACCTTTTTCCATTGGGAAAGCTGGCCATTCAGCCCAACCCTCTGCTTTCTATCTTTTAACCAGTTCCTGATCCACAGTAGTACACTGCCTCCTAGCCCATGACTCTTTAGTTTTGCCAAACGTCTCTGATGAGGGACCTTGTCAAAGGCTTTCTGAAAGTCCAGATACACTATATCAACCGACTCACCTTTGTCCATCTGTTTATTCACACTTTCAAAAAAACATAACAGATTAGTAAGACAAGATCTTCCTTGTTTAAAGCCATGTTGGCTGTCTCCCATTAGGCCATGACTATCTACATGCTGAGTAATTTTATTCTTTATGATGGTTTCTACCATTTTTCCCAGGACTGATGTGAGGCTCACCGATCTGTAGTTTCCCGGATCACCCCTGGAACCCTTTTTAAAAAGTGGTGTTACATTGGCAATCCTCCAATCTTCAGATATTAGAGATGATTTTAATGATAGTTCACAGATTACTAATAGCAGGTCTGCAATCTCATATTTCAGTTCTTTCAACACCCTTGGATGTATACCATCCGGCCCAGGTGATTTGCTACTCTTCAGTTTATCTAATAGTTGTAATACATCTTCCCGATGTATCGATATTTCCTTCAATTCTTCTGCACCTTTAAATACCACTTCAGTCATGGGTAACATCCCTACATCTTCCTCAGTAAAGACTGAAGCAAAAAATTAATTCAGTCTCTCCGCTATCGCCTTATCGCCTCTTAGTGCCCCTTTAACTCCTCTATCATCTAATGGTCCAACCGACTCTCTCACAGGTATTTTGTTACGAATGTACTTGAAAAAATCTTTATTTTGCGTTTTTGCTTCCGCAGCAAGCTTCTTCTCAAATTCTCCCTTTGCCTTCTTTAGCAATGCCTTGCATTTGACCTGCCAGTGCTTGTGCTGTTTCCAGGTTTCGTCGCTTGCCTCTTTTTTCCATTTCCTGTAAGATGCTTTTTTGGCAACAACAGCCTCTCTGACCTCACCTTTAAACCATGCTGGCAGTTTTTTGGACTTCCTTCCACTTTTTTTAAAGCGTGGAATACAGCTGGTCTGGGCTGCCAAGATAGTATTTTTCAACAACACCCAAGCTTGATGTAAGTCTTTAACCTTTGCAACTGCTCCTTTTTGTTTTTTCATAACTATTTTCCTCATTTTATCATAGTCTCCCTTTCGAAAGTTAAAAGGTAGTACTGTGGATTTCCGTACTATCCCTCCTCCACTAATTAAATCAAAGGCGATCATGCTATGATCACTATTGCCAAGTGGCACCAACACCCTTATCTCTTGCACTAGATCTGGTGTTCTTACTCTGATAGGCAAAAGAAATACACTGAGCAATCCAGTTAGATAGTGTTCTCTTGGAAGCTGGAAGTCCCAAATGAGAAGTATCAAAAGCAACAAAGGGTTGAGAGGACTTTCTATGTTGCTGTGTTCTTTGTAAGTAAAAAGCTAGAGCTCTTTTACAGTCCAAGGTATGAAGATTCCTCTCTGCATTTGATGCATGAGGTCCTGGAAAAAAGACAGGTAGGTAGACCTCTTGGTTGAGATGAAAAGGCGAGACCACCTTAGGCATAAAGTGTGGATGAGTCCTAAGGACTACCTTGTCATGATGGAACCTTGTATAATGTGGATTAGCTACTAGTGCTTGCAATTCACTAATGCGGCGTGCTGATGTGATTGCAATGAGAAAGATAACCTTCCAAGAAAGAAATTTCAAGGTGGTGGTAGCTAAAGGTTCGAAAGGTGGCTGCATGAGCTGACCAAGAACCAGGTTTAAGTCCCATGCCACGGGAGGTGGTCTAATGGGAGGCTTAGTTAGAAGGAGGCCTCTCATAAATCTTGCTATAAGAGGATGAGAGGAAATAGGTTGTCCATTTAGAGGCTTAAGGGAAGCTGTAATAGCACTCAAATGGACTCTTACTGAATTTGTTTTAAGGCCTGCATTAGACAAATGGAGGAGATACTCCAGCAAAGATTCCAGATGTATCGCAAGGGGGTTAAGACCCTTTTCCGAACACCAAATAGTAAACCTTTTCCACTTGAAAGCATAAGAACATCTAGTGGAAGGTTTTCTGGAAGCATAAAGAACATCTTTCACTTGCTGAGAAAGATGAAGATCTTGGAGATCTAGGCCTTCAGCAACCAAGCCCTGAGATGCAGAGACTGGGGATTGGGATGCCATAACATTCTGTTCTCCTGAGATAGGAGATCTGGAGCAGACCCTAACTGCAGGGAGGGAGCTTGAGAGAGATGTAGAAGCAGAGGGTACCACACTTGCCGTGGCCAATGTGGTGCTATGAGAATCATGTGGCCTCTATCTCTCTGAAGCTTGAAGAGGGTTTTGGTAATTAGGGGGAATGGGTGGAAAGGCATACAGGAAGTCTTGACCCCAGTGAAGGAGGAAAGCATCCCTGGCCTGAGCCCCCTGAGCCGGAATTCTGGAACAGAACCGGGGAGGTTTGGCATTCCACGGACTTGCAAAGAGGTCTATGTCCGGGGTTCCCCAAAGTTGAAATATCCTGGTCACCTGGAATGCATGCAGAGACTACTCGTGTGTAAGGAGAACTCGACTGAGTCTGTCCACCCAAGAGTTTTGAATGCCTGGAAAATATACTGCCAGCAGATGAATCTGATGCTCTCTGGCGAGGGCCCAAAGTCGCAAAGCTTTGTTACAAAGCGACAGAGAGCCTGTTCCCCCTTGCTTGTTCACATAGAACATGGCTACCTGATTGTCTGTATGAATAAGGACCGTCTTGTAGCTGAGCAGGGAGAGGAACACTCGCAGAGCCAGGAAAATTGCTCTGAGTTCCAAGAGATTGATATGCAGACAACTCTCTTGTGGAGACCAGGTGCCCTGGGTGCAGAAGTCTTGCAGATGAGCTCCCCAACCCTTTGGAGAAGCATCTGTTGTGAGAGTTGTTTGGGGTAAGTGTTGTTGAAAAGGGCACCCCAGCAACAGATTTTGAGTGGACGTCCACCATTGGAGAGACAAAATAAGGCGACTTGTGTTTGCTATTTTGTCTGACAGGCACCCTGATGCCTGGGTCCATTGGGTGGATAAAGTCCACTGAGCTGCCCTCATGTGGAGGCGAGCATATGGAACCACATGCACGGTGGATGCCATGTGGCCCAGCAATTGCAACATTTCTCGAGCAGTTAGATGAGGCTTTAGCACTGCTTGAGAAGCTAACTGCACCAAGCGAAGGCAACTGGCCTGGGGAAGATAGACCCTTGCCCTTGTGGTATCCAAAAGAGCTCCTATGAACTCTAAAGATTGAGTGGGAGTCAGACTGGATTTTGGGATGTTTATTACCAGCCCTAAATACTGAAGGATACGCATTGTGCAGGATAGAGAAGTCTTGGCCTCTGACTGTGGGAGCTCGAATGAGCCAGTCGTCCAAATAAGGGTGTGCAGATATGCAGCTACCACTGCCATGCATTTCGTGAACACCCTTGGTGCAGAGGCCAGACCAAAAGGAAGTACCCTGTATTAGTAGTGCTTTCCTTGAAAAAGGAACCGAAGGAACCTTATGTGGGTTTGATGGATGAGGACATGGGTGTACGCATCCTTGAGATCTAGGGAACAAAGCCAATCCTGACTCTGAAGGTATGGAAGCAGAGCCCCGAGAGAAATCATCTTGAATTTCTCCTTGACAAGGAATTTGTTAAATTCTCTGAGATCTAAGATAGGTCTGTATCCCCCTGTTTTCTTTGGGATAAGAAAATAAGGGGAATAGAACCCTGTGCCCTGTTGAAGAGGCACTTCTTGTACTGACCCTTGGGCAAGAAGGATGGTAACCTCCTGACCTAACAGGTTGATGAGAGAGGTCGGAGAATTGAACTGCTTCACTATTGTGTGAGGGGGCATGCTTGAAAAATGAAGTTTGTACCCCTCCTTTATGATGGAGAGTGTCCAATGCTCTGCTGTTATTTGCCCCCATCTGGGGGCAAAATGACAACCTTCCTGGAATGGTGGACGGTTCTGATCCTTCCAGAACCAGAAAGGCTAAGTTCTCTAGCTGAAAGTCAAAGGCCCTGAGGAGGCTGAGGCTGCTGGACACTGTTCCCTCTAAGCTGTGCGCGTGTGCGCGCGCACACACCTCGCCGAGTGAGCGCACATACTTTACAACAGAGCGCACAAAAATTACGGTTCTGATTCTGATAGAAAACAACACAGACGTTCTTAAAATTGAAAAGTTGTTGTGTATTTATGGTTTTCACAAGTTCTACAATATTTTCTAGTGCAATCAATGTGGTGTACATACTGTATTCTGACGTGTAGTCAAATTTTAAAGTATATAACTCCGAGTGTCGTTATGTGGCGCACAAATATTTAACCTTCCTTCAAAAGCTGCACAGCTGATATTTTATGCGCACACAGCCTACAGAAAATTAGAGGGAACATTGCTGCTGGAGGCCTAGCAGCCTTTGCTTTCTTCTGTTTGGGTGGTTGCTGACGTTTGGTTGAAAACTGACCTGCAGAAGATGCCTGCTGACCATAAGCAGGATAAAATCTTTTCTTTTTAGAAAAAGATGTTTTCTTGAACAACTTCTTTCTAACAGGATCAGCAGTAGACTTGGATAGTCTATCCAAAGTGGAATTTTCAGCATCCATTTCATTGGCTTTTTCCTGCCAATCTTTACCAAACAGGTTCTCACCAGTACAAGGGATATTTCCCAATTTATCTTGTACCCGAGCTCTAAATCAGATGCCTGGAGCCAAGCAATTCTACGTGCACCTATGGCTATAGCCGAGGTTCTGCTTATACACTCAAAGCAGTCAAAGGCTGCACCGTTAGAGAATTTAGAGACATCTTGGGCATGTTTGACCCAAGTGAGAAAGTCCTGTCTTTTATCCTCAGAAATGAAAGGATTTAAAGTCTGTAAATTATCTTTGACTTCCTTTAGGAACATTCCCATGTAGAGACTATAGGAACTGATTCTTGCAGCAAGCATGGAAGCTTGAAAGACTCTACGTCCAAAAGCATCCAGGGTTCTGCATTCACGTCCTGGAGGATTAGAGGCATGTCTTTTTGCACTTCTAATCCTTCTCATAGCCGACTCCACCACAGTAGAGTGGTGAGGAAGCTGAGTCTTATGGAACCCAGGACAAGGAGGGACACAATACATAGTATCTAACCTACGAGAATGAGGAGAGGTGGTAAGAGGTGTTTCCCACATCCTCAACATGAGATCATATAGAATCTCATGAATGGGTAAGGTAGCTGCCTCCTTAGGAGTTTTGGGATATTGTAAAATTTCCAACTCCTTGGCCCTTGGCTCTGTTTCAGGGGCCACAGTAATGGACAGGCCCCGAGCCACCTCTTTGATTAAGTCTTGGAAAGACAAGTCCTCTGGAGGAGACAGCCTGCGTTTAGGGGAGGACGACTCCTCTGGAAGAAGCATCGCTGCATCGACATAACTTTCAGAATCCTCAGATTCTTCTGAGGACTCGAAGTATCGTCTGTCAGGATGCTCCTGCAGAGCCCGATACCCCTACCAACCAAGGTCAGTACCGGGAATAAACGGTATCGGAGGAC
This sequence comes from Ichthyophis bannanicus, assembly GCA_033557465.1. Lineage (NCBI taxonomy): Eukaryota > Metazoa > Chordata > Amphibia > Gymnophiona > Ichthyophiidae > Ichthyophis > Ichthyophis bannanicus. Next base: position 103,424,236 of record CM066051.1, on the reverse strand, counting down.
AAGGTACCGGCATAGCAGACACTGATGCAGATGTCGATGCTATCGGTACCGATGCCGATGCCAGTACCGGTGGAGTTGTCTGTCACGGTACCAAGGGCATCGATGCCGCAAGGAAAGCCGCCAGACTGCGTTCCATGGTCAGAATTCTCTGGTCCATAGACGCCGCCAATGCCTGGATGTCGGTACCGGTGGGGACCACCGGTACCCCAGAGCATCACACCAGGAGATCTGTCGAGGCCGAGCCATCGAGAACATCCTGGAACCCCGATAATGCTTTGGAAGCCGAAGCCTCCCGCCGGGGTAATTTTGCTGGTGTAGAATCCTCGAGGGCAACGCCAGAGGCATCTCGATGCTTAGAAGGAGATCTACCCTTCGAGGACCGGCTGGATTTATATTTAGTTACCTGAGATCCACGGGAGGAAGAAGCAGCCCTGGAAGACGTCGATGCCACCAAAGCCGCATCAAAGGGAAACAGGGTACTGAGCTTGGCAGCTTGGTTCTGCTGACCTCTTTTAGACATCATGGCACAGGACACACAATCCGTGATGGAGTGGTCAGGACCTAAACATTTTAAACACTATTCATGGTTGTCGGTGACGGAAATGGTACCGCCACACTTGGTGCACTTTTTAAAACCTGAGGCAGGTTTTTCCATGTTAAGGAAAGTTTTTGGGCCTAAAGCCCAAAGAGGCGGGTGCACCTGAAGAAAATGGAAATACATATATATATTTTTTTTTAAAAAATAGGAAAAGAAAGACCGGCGGTACCGGTAGAGCGTCGAAGAAGGCAGACACGACCACAAAAAGAAACTGGAGAGAGGCAGTTGGGAAAGGCGGGAAGGCAGCACGCAGGCGCAGTGGGATGCTCCCAAAAGCGTTCTAATTGGACGCTGGGGAGCGTTCCCGCGCAGGCTCCGTCGGTACCGACGATACCCATATGTGATGACTACATTCCTGCTTCTTCCAGGAGATAACAAATAAACAACTGACAAGACCTAAGATCACCTGAAATTAATTTGCAACAGTCACAGCCAAACACCTAGAAAAAATAATTACTAGCATCAACACAGTCACCTCCCCACTTGACCCTGCCCAGTCAGCTGAATCAAGATCACAAGACAAGAGCTAACACCTACAATACTCAAAATCACCCAGCTATCACTACATCAAGAATACATAACCCTGGAACTCAAAAAGGCCTCCTTCAGCCCAGTAATAAAAGGAACAACTAACAACATTAACCAGCCATCCTCTTACAGACCTATAGCCAGACTTCGATTCATGGCCAAGGTAGTGGAAAAAATTATACAATAGCAGCTCCAGGATCACATAGACACATCCGCTCCACTCAACCCCCAGCAATAGGGATTTAGACCCCATTATGGAGTCATATTTCTTATGGCTGCATTACTGGACAACCTAATAAAGGGCATAGACAAACCCAACACGGGATTTATACTCATCTTCCTTGATACCAACGCTGCATTTGATTGAATTCCACACAATCTAATCATTCAGCGACTTAAACCAATTCGGAAGGGTGTCTTATTCCAATTGCTTGATGTCTTACCTATCAGACTGACCGCTTCAGGTAAAATCAGGCTACACACAATCAGCACCATATATATGTCAAGGAGTTCCTCAAGGCTCTGCCCTCTAATCCCTAATATTCAACATCTTCCTTCAGCCGATCTGCACACTTATACAGGCTCACAACGTCCTATACCACATTTACACAGATGACATTATGATATACACTCCTAGCATCATGACCAACCCAGCAATCACTTGCATTAAAAAATGCTTCATCTCCATCAACAAATGTCTCACAGATCACAACATGACTATAAACCCCCAGAAAACAGATGTTCTTTACATTACCAGAGACAGTAGCTTCACCTCGCCTGACACCATTAATGGAGCCCAATTACAAGTAAATCAGGAAGTACATTACTTAGGAATCACCCTGGATGAATGCCTATCCTTCTCAAACCACATCAGGAACATCACAAAAAGCATCTACTATAAGCTCAAAACAGTCCAGCACCTCAAACCTCTCCTAACCCACCATGACTTCTGCATAGTTCTCCAAGCACTCGTTTCCCCACACTTTGACTACTGCAATCTTATCCTCCAAGGCTTATCAAAGATGGGAGTCCACCTGCTTCAACTTACTCTCAACACTGCAGCTCACATCCTTTGCGATGCCCATAGACCTGAACACATACCCCCCTTACTCAAACAGCTACACTGGCTACCCATCACAGAACGCATAAAATACAAATCCATCCTCATTCTCTTTAAAGTCACTAATGGCCTATCATTCACCCACCTCCAATCACTAATACAAAAGACACCCGACAACTGAAAGAGAAAAACTGGCTCCCTCAACACTCTATGCACACCAGCGCTATACATCAGAACCAGCACCACCACATCTAAGAGAGCCTTCTCTCTATTCACACCGTTCCTCTGGAACTCAATCCCTGCCAACCTACGTGCCACAAAGGACTTAACCACCCATGAATAGGTGTGTTTTCAGGTTCCTTCTGAATGCTGTTAATGCATGTTAGACTACTTCTCCAGGGCCAAGCAGTCCAAGTCAGCCACACTTAGGTGTGCCATTCCTCGTGACCGGATTAGCTCTTCCTTTTTTTTTTTCTTTTTTTTTTTTTTAGTGCCATCAAGTCAGTGTTGACTCATAGCAACCCAGCACCTCTGGGTTTTCTTGGCAATGTATCACCGGAAGTAGATTGCCAGCCTTTTCTTCCGAGGCAATGGAGGGTAAAGTGACTTGCCCAAAGTCACAAGGAGTGCCAGTGGGAATTGAACCCCTGATCTTCTGGGTATTAGGCAGTTGCTCTAACAACTAGGATACTCCTCCACTCTTTTTTTTTTAGTGTCATCAAGTCAGTGTTGACTCATAGCAACCCAGCACCTCTGGGTTTTCTTGGCAATGTATCACCGGAAGTAGATTGCCAGCCTTTTCTTCCGAGGCTACACTCTGGAGGGTAAAGTGACTTGCCCAAAGTCACAAGGAGTGCCAGTGGGAATCAAACCCTTGATCTTCTGGGTACTAGGCAGTTGCTCTAACCAGTAGTCTACTCCTCCACTCCCTTAGCTCAGAGGAATCCTGTTTTCTTTTGTTTGTTTTTTTTTTTGTATTCCTTCCTCTTCCTGTCCCTGCCCTTACTTCCTCAGTTTTTTCCATCCGCCTTCCAGGATTTTCAGCTTTCCTCAATTTTCTACTACTTTAACCCAAAAAAAAGAAAATCCCAAAACAAAATAGACTCACAACCTACCAGATGGAGTAAGGAAGGAAATGCCTCTGCTGCAACAGGAGACTCAGCCACTCAGAACATGATCGCTGCCAGCCATGCCTGCAACCGGACCACCACGTGCAGGCTTGTACCACCAGAAAAGAGCATAAGGGAGCCCAAAAGGATCCCCCTGCGCCCCCCCCCCCTTGACAATCTGGGATGAAAAGAAAAAAAGGGCCAAGACTGCTCAGGCAAAGAACAAGCGCACTGAGCATGTCGATCACACAAATGGAGGACAGGCAGAGCCCCCAGTGATCCCAGCCAGCTATGAGACTGCTTCAGGGCAGGTAAGCCCGTACAGCATACTCCTGAGAGAGCCTCTGCAGCTCCTGCGCCAGTGGACCTTCTCTCCCCACCCTCCCCAGAGATCACATTAGGGCAGCCTGCCTCCCTCCAGCGGCGCACTGACCCCCCCTCCCAAATCATCAGAATTCACCCAACAGGCAACCTTGAGGGAAACAAGGGCAGAACAAGAGCCCACTCAAAGCCTCCCCCAACACCTCTGAAACTTGGCGCAGGCTTTCTCCTCACAGCCTCCACACCCTGAAGGACCCTAAATGCCAGCACCATGATTCCCACAGGCACCGGCGTTGAAGCTCCTCCCCCGATGTCACCAGTGTGACTCTGCCTCCCGGAGCCAGCATGCAAGCAGGAGAACGTGCTGCAGCTCCTCCCCCTCAAGACAATCACCACAAGCACAGGAAAACGGAGGCACTGGGAGGAACGGAGGCACAGAGAACATCCTCCACCGTGACTCCAGCCTACGGAGGAGCAGCAGAGGCACAGAAAAGATCCTCCAACATGGTCCCAGCCTACAGGGCAGCAGCTTACAGCCACACAACATTGGGCTTCTTCTGGTAGGCAGGACCAGCAGGCATTCAGGAGGACGCCCCTGCACCATCCCTAACTGCACATCAGGGGACCTTAATGGAGCTCTGAGGCAAGTTCATAGCCCAACTCCCCATGACAATGCCACCGCAAGTCCTTACAATGCCTCTACCCCTGGCAACACCTCTGCAGGTGCACCACCAGACTCCCGCACAACACCAAGCTCCAGCCATAGTAGACAATCTCATGCCAACACGTGACCAACCGTCACAGCCAGGATCCTCGATGTCAGATAAGGAGGGTGAGTTACGGGTCTCCAAAGACTGTCTGGAGTTCGGGGGATGTCGCCAGTGCCCAGTCCCCTCGGCACGCCCCCCGGCATCCCCTCTGACAACTTGCCGCTGCCTCCCCCCGGAGGACCTCACATATCCTACGTTTCTGCATAAGCTCTCCACAAACTTCGGATGATCTCCTAAAGGTGCCCCTGACCCACAAAAGAAAGTCAAGTGCTTCTGGACTGTAGGGATAAAGTGTGGCAGGCACCAGTGATGACACCCACTGTCACCAAAAGATTGGAACGCAAGTACCACATACAGTCTGCACCAGGTTTTGAGGTGGCACAGCTACCACATCAGTCTATTGTGATGGAATCCAGTCTGAAGAGATCTAAAACCTTCTGGCAAAACTCAAACACACCGCTAGGAAGAGACCACAAACTTCTCAACAAAGTTGGCAAAAAGGTGTTCAAAGGCGCCATGCTGAATGCACGAATCGCCTCACACTAATTCCAAATCGTTGCCTATCTTGACCACCTGCTGGAAAAGGCGAAGGACATGGTGGCTTCTCTGCCCCATGAAACCAAGGAACTCTTGACACCCATGTTTATGACATGGCAGACTGCAGCAAACACCTGATCAGAGCAGCCTTTGATGCCTTCGAGACTGCCTCTCGCATGGCGGGCACAGCCATCACAGCCTGTCGTATGGCATGGCTCCATGCCTCGGGACTAAGGGACGACATCCATGCATGGATAGGCAATGCACCATACCTAGGGAACAACCTTTTCAGCAGTAAAGTACAAGAAACAGTGGACGGCATCAAGGGCAATAGCACAACCATACAAATCTCTCCAATAAAGGAATGAACCACCAGTGGCCTGCAAAGCCGTAAGGCAACCAGAAAACCACTCACCAATGCAAGTATAACTCCTCCTCCAGCCGCAGCCACACAGGCTATCAGAATCCACAGTGCTACAAAAACCACTACCAGCACAGATCTCGTCCACGAGAGAGATAACCTCAAAAATCCCAGCACCCCTCCTCGACTAAGACCACACAGGGGTTTTGAGCACCAGCCCCCACGGGATGTCCCTGTGGGAGGTCGCCTAACATTCTTTGTGGAGGCATGGGCAGCCATCTCAACAGACTGCTGGGTCATCCAAATAATCCACAGGGGTTTCCACATCTGCTTCAGAGAATCCCCCACTCCCAGACATCAGCAGGGCTCACATCACGCCTCCTCCAGGAAATGCACAGGATATGAGCCATAGAACCGGTTCCCGACCCACAATTCAAAACAAGTCTTCTACAGTACTCACATTGCTTCCTCATCTCCAAGAGGTTCGGGGTCTGGCACCCAATCCTCAACCTCAGGCTACAGACACATCCTCAAAGAAAAATTCTGCATACACTCATTGGGCACCATTCTCCCCCCTGATCCTGGAGAATGACTGGCTTGCATCACTGGACATACAGGATGCCTACACCCACATACCACTCCATCCTTCACAGAAGAAGTACCTATGCTTCAGAGTGGGCAACCAACATTTGCAGTAAAAGGCCCTGCCATTCGGCCTCTCCTCAGCCTCACGAGTCTTCACAAAGTGCGTTGTGATCGTTGCAGCCCACCTGTGCAAGGCGGGTATACGCATCTTCCCCTATCTCGACTAGCTAATCGCAGCACGATCCCCGGAAGCAGCATGAGAGGCAATCCAAACTACAGCCTCTCTACTTCAGACTCTGGGCTTCCTCATCAATCACAGCATGTCATAAATGCAACCGTCCCAGGCATTGGACTTCATAGGGGCCCACATCAACATCACACAGGCCAAGGCATTCCTCCTGCCTCACAGAGCAGACAAGATCATGGCACAAACTGTCCAGATCTCCTCATCGCACATGACCTCGGCATGGATCTTCCTCCACCTCATGGGACATCTGGTGGCAGTGGTGAATGTCATCCCACATGCCAGGCTGTACATGCGCCAACTCCAGTGGCACCTCTGGAGGGCTTGGGACCAACACAGACAACCCCTGCACCACAAGGTCGGCATAGACTACCACACCCGCAAGACCTTCAGCTGGTGCAGCACACAGAAGAACCTACAGGAAAGCAAGCCACTCAGGCCACCCCAATTGCAGATCACCTTGACCACAGACGAGTCGAAGCACGGATGGGGGGGGGTGCACCTGCTCAACCTCCACATGAATGGGATCTAGTCCCCAGCCGAGGCACGCCCTCACATCAACCTCCTTGAATTCCGAGCCATATGGAGCATGCTGTGGCCTTACAACACTGGATCCAGGGAAAGGCTATTCTTGTCCAGACTGACAACCAAGTAGCAATGTTTTACATCAACAAACAATGAGGCACATACTCCTGCATACTGTGCAGGGAGGCCTACTTGATATGGACAACCGCCATCTTCCTGTGAACCCACCTGCAAGCGGCATACCTGCCAGGGAACATCATCATCTTAGGGGACTCCCTGAGCCAGCAGTTTGCTCCTTATGAATGGTCACTCAAATCAGTTGCCTCCAGCCTTTTCTGCCAATGGGGGACTCAGAGGATCGATCTCTTCGCTTGCGAGGACAATGCGAAATGCAAAGGAGTTCTGCTCCAGACACCCCTCAACTAACAGGGTGGCTGCGGATACCTTCTCCAGCCACTGGGATTCTCAGCTAAAGGCTACACCTACCCACCGACCCCCATCATCTCCAGATCACTCCCAAAGATCGCACACCATGGGGCAATTGTCATCTTCATCGCACCATTCTGGCCAAGGCAGCCCTAGTTCCCATACCTCAAGCAGCTATCCAGCCAACAACACCGCTGCTTTCCAGCCTGCCCAGACCTCATTACACAGGACGGGGGTCAGACACTCCACCCCAACCTGCAGACCCTAGCGTTGACCACGTGGATGCTGAATGGATGAACCTGAGACCCTTCCACCTCTCCCAGGACATCAAGTCCTCTTGGCAGCCAGATGACCAGCCATGTAGCATTCTTATGCGGCAAAGTGGGAAAGGTTCCGCACATGGTGCGACAGCGGGAGGCTGAACCCTTTCAACTGCCCCATACCAGCGCTGCTACAATACCTGCTCACCATCTCATGAGCAGGACTAAAATCCTCGATTATCAAGGCACACCTGAGCACAATTGCAGCTTATCATGATAAGCTGGAGGGAAAATCCATATCGACTCAGCCCCTGGTCTCGCGATTCTTGCGAGGACTCAACCACCTGTACTCTCAGGTCAGGCCCTCGACACTGGAGTGGGGCCATATGGTCCTCAAGCAACTCATAGAGCAACCATTCAAACCCTTGGATCAGGCGCCGCTAAAATTCCTCACATGGAAGACCCTTTTCCTTGTGGCAATCACCTCAGCAAGCCACATCAGTGAACTCCAGGCCCTCGTCAATTATTCCCCCTACACACAGATACATTGCGACAGGGCCACTCTCAGGACCCACCTGAAATTCCTACCAAAGGTTGTATCATTCTTCCACATCAACCAGGCAATAGTCCTACCATGCTTCTACCCTGAGCCACACGCATCACAGGATGAGTGCCAACTGCACACCCTGGACTGCACTTGCACCCTCCGGGCCTACATTGATAGGACTGGACCAACCAGGAAGGCCACACAACCTTTTCTCGCCTATGACCCAAACAGACTGGGCCGCCCAGTCACCAACCGAACCATGTCCAAATGGTTGGCAGACTGCATCGCTTATTGCTACATAGATGCCAATCTACGCCCAGAGGGCATGACGCATGCTCACCAGTTATGAGCAATGGCAGCCACACACTGGCCCACCTACACACTGCGACACCCACAGACATCTGCAGCGTGGCCATGTGGGCTTCAATTAATACCATCACGAAGCATTACTGCTTCGACCACCCCATGGACAATGCCCGCTTCATCAAGGCGGTCCCGCAAGTGGCTATCAATACATGCGGCCGTGACTGATCGCACGAAGACTAAACGTTAGAGCTCATGATCACCCAGTTCAGTGTTACATTATGCATTGCAGTTTTTCGATGTTAGACTATGCATTGCACAAATTGTTTGCCATTGAATGTTACACTACGCCGTTCCTGTGCTATTGCATTAAATTGGCATCCTTGTTGCATACCTCACACTCCCTGGGGTCTCCTTTTTTCATGTAAAATCTGTATATCTCTAGCCTCATCCTACCACAGCACCCCGGGAACAGCTCGAGAGTCCCCTAGGTGTGGCTGACTCAGACTGCTTGTCCATGGAGAAAGTAAGGTTACTTACCATAATGGGGGTTCGCCGTGGACAGCAGGATGAGTCAACCACGCCATCCCACCACCTTCCCCTTCAGATGAGCTTCCGATGAGCCTGCAGGCTAGGGAAACACTGAGGAAGTAAAGGCGGGGACAGGAAGAGGAAGGAACAGGTTCAGAGGAATGAAAAAACCCCAAACAGGATTCCTCTGTGCTAAGGGAGAGCTAATCCGGTCACGGGGGATGACATACCTAGGCGTGGCTGACTCATCCTGTTGTCCACAGAGAACCCCCATTACGGTAAGTAAAGCACAGTTACTTACCTGTAACAGGTGATCTCTGGGAACAGCAGGAATAAGTCTTCACATATGGGTAGTGTCGGTACCGATGGAGCCTGCGCGGGAACGCTCCCCAGCGTCCAAAAGGAAAGCTTTTGGGAGCATCCCAAAGCCTGCGCGCTGCCTTCCCGCCTTTCCCAACCGCCTCTCTCCAGTTCGAGTTTATAGCTGAGACAAAGAGAGAGAGAGAGGAAAGGAAAGATAGATAGAGAGATACAACTCCTAGGGGAGGTGGGTGGGTTGTGAAGACTTATTCCTGCTGTTCCCAGAGATCACCTGTTACAGGTAAGTAACTGTGCTATATCCAGGAACAAGCAGGAATGAGTCTTCACATATGGGGACTCACCAGCTAGAGATGCCAGGGAGATCCCCAAGGTTGTGAGTCCCTGAGAAGGGCTCTACCTCCCTCTATGGATCTCGGGCATCCAACCAGGGATGGGGGGTAGGAGTTGATTAGGTATGGAACAGGTGTTTGAGAACAGCCTGACCAAACAAGGCATCCCGGCGGGAGTCCTTGTCCAAGCAGTAATGGGCTGTAAAGGTATCAACCGAGGCCCAGGTGGCCGCTTGACAAATTTGGTCGATGGACACAGAGTTTAGATGAGCCATGGAGGCTGCCATGGCCCTCACATTGTGAGCTGTGACATGGCCCTCCAGAGAAAGGTTCTTACTCTGGTAGGCGAAAGAAATACACTGAGCAATCCAATTGGACAGAGTTCTCTTAGAGACTGGAAGTCCTAAATGAGAGGGATCAAAAGCAACAAATAGTTGAGAGGACTTTCTATGTTGCTGTGTCCTTTGTAAGTAAAAAGCAAGTGCTCTCTTACAATCCAGGTAAAAGACAGGTAAATACACCTCCTGGTTCAGATGAAAAGGTGAGACCACTTTAGGCATAAAGTGTGGATTAGTCCTGAGGACTACCTTGTCAGGATGGAACCTTGTATAAGGAGGATTAGCCACCAAGGCTTGCAGCTCACTGATATGGCGAGCTGAGGTGACTGAAATGAGAAAAATAACCTTCCAGGAAAGGAATTTCAAGGAGGTAGTGGCTAAGGGTTCAAAGGGTGGCTTCATAAGCTGGCCAAGAACCAAATTCAAGTCCCATGCCACTGAAGGTGGTCTAATGGGAGGTTTAGTTAAAAGAAGGCCTCTCATGAATCTTGCAATAAGAGAATGAGAGGAAATAGGCTGTCCATTGAAAGGCTTAAGGGATACTGCAATAGCACTCAAATGGACTCTTACTGAATTTGTTTTAAGGCCTGCATGGGATAAATTCAGCAAATACTCTAGTAAAGAATTCAGAGGTATTGCAAGAGGGTTAAGACCCTTTTCTGCACACCAAATGGTAAACCTTTTCCATTTAAAAGCATAGGAACATCTAGTGGAAGGCTTTCTGGAAGCATGAAGGATATCCTTCACCTGCTGAGAAAGATGCAAATCTTGAAGGTCTAGGCCTTCAGCAACCAGGCCCTGAGATGAAGAGACTGGGGATTTGGGTGCCACAACGTTCCCTGCTCCTGGGACACGAGGTCTGGAGCAGATCCCAAGTCCAGGGAGGGAGCTTGAGAGAGATGCAGAAGTAGAGGGTACCACACTTGGCGTGGCCAACGTGGTGCTATGAGGATCATAAACCCCTTGTCTCTCTGAAGCTTGAACAGTGTCTTGGGAATTAGGGGAATGGGTGGAAAGGCATAGAGGAAGTCTTGCCCCGAATGAAGGAGGAAGGCATCCCTGGCCTGAACTCCCTGACACGGAATCCTGGAACAGAAACGGGGAAGTTTGGCATTCCAAGGACTTGCAAACAGGTTTATGTCCGGGGTTCCCCAAATTCGAAAGATCCTGGCTATCTGGTCCCCATGGAGGGATCATTCGTGTGGAAGCAGAACTCGACTGAGTCTGTCTGCCCAAGAGTTTTGAACCCCTGGAAGATACACTGCCATGAGATGAATTTGATGCTCTCTGGCGAAGGCCCACAATCTCAAAGCTTCGTTGCAAAAGCGACAGAGAGCCAGTCCCGCCCTGCTTGTTTACGTAGAACATGGCTACTTGATTGTCCGTGTGGATGAGGACTGTCTTGTAGCTGAGCAGGGTGTGGAAGACTGAGAGCTAGAAAAATTGCTCTGAGCTCCAAGAGGTTGATATGTAGAGATGTCTCCTGTGGAGACCAGATGCCCTGGGTGGAAGATCTTGTAGATGAGCTCCCCAACCTCTTGGAGAGGCATCTGTTGTAAGGGTTGCTTGGGGTAGCAACTGTTGAATGGGGGACCCCAGCAACAGATTTTGAGTGGACTTCCACCACTGGAGAGACCAAAAGAGGCGACTGGAGGTTGCTATTTTGTCTGACAGGCACCCTGATGCCTGGGTCCATTGGGTGGACAGAGTCCACTGAGCTGCCCGCATGTGAAGGCGAGCGTAAGGAACCACATGCACGGTGGATGCCATGTGGCCTAACAGTTGTAACATCTCTCGAGCAGTTAAATGGGACTTTAACTGAACTTGTGAGGCTAACTGCACCAAGCATAGGCAACGGGCCTGGGGAAGATAGGCCCTTGCAGTTGTGGTATCTAGCAAGGCCCCTATGAACTCTAATGACTGAGTAGGGGTGAGATGTGATTTTGGGATGTTTATTACAAGTCCCAGATACTGAAGAACACGCCTGATGCAGGCTAGGGAAGTCTGGGCCTCTGACTGGGATGGAGCTCGGATGAGCCAGTCGTCCAGATATGGTAATACAAATATTCCTAGAGTGCGTAGAAATGCAGCTACTACTGCCATGCATTTTGAGAACACTCTTGGAGCAGAGGCCAGACCGAAAGGAAGCACTCTGTATTGATAGTGCTTTCCCTGATAAAGGAACCGAAGGAACCTTCTGTGTGTTGGATGGATGAGGACATGGGTGTACGCATCCTTGAGATCTAGAGAACAAAGCCAATCCTGACTCTGAAGGTATGGAAGGAGAGCACCGAGAGAAATCATCTTGAATTTCTCCTTGAATAGAAACTTGTTCAATTCTCTGAGATCTAATATGGGTCTGTAGCCCCCTGTTTTCTTTGGGATAAGAAAATAGGGGGAGTAGAACCCTGAGCCCTGTTGAATAAGGGGTACTTCTTCTATTGCCCTTTGGGCAAGAAGGGTAGCAATCTCCTGACCCAGAAGGTCGAGGAGAGATGTTGGAGAATTTAACTGTCTCACCATGGTGTGAGGAGGAAGGTTTAAGAAATAAAGCTTGTACCCCTCCCTTATGATGGAGAGGGTCCATTGCTCTGCTTTGATTTGTTCCCATCTGGGAGCAAAGTGAGCTAACCTTCCTGGAATGGTGAGAGGCTCTGGTTCTTCTAGAGCCAGAAAGGCTAAGTTCTCTAGTTGTAAGTCAAAGGCCCTGAGGAGGCTGAGGCTGTTGGGCCGTAGCAGTCCTTGCAGCCTTAGGCTTGGCTTGTTTAGGTTGTTGCTGACGCTTTGCAGCAAAATGACCTGCAGAAGATGCCTGCTGACCATAAACAGGATAATATTTCCCCTTTTTGGGAAAGAAAGCCTTTTTGAATAACCTTTTTCTAACAGGAGCAGAAGTAGACTTTGAAAGTCTATCTAAGGCAGAATTCTCAGCATCCATCTGAGTGGCCTTTGCTTGCCAATCCTTGCCAAAAAGGTTTTCACCTGTACAAGGAAGATTTCCTAATCCATCCTGGACCCAGGGTTCCAAATCAGAAGCTTGTAACCAAGCAAGTCTGCGTGCACCTATGGCAATAGCCGAGGCTCTGCTGGCACACTCAAAAGAGTCAAAGGCTGCACGGTTGGAAAATCTGGAAACATCCTGGGCATGTTTAAGCCAGGTGAGAAACTCCTCTCTTTTATCTTTTGAGATAAAAGGAGATAAAGTTTGCAGATGATCTGTAACTTCTTTTAGAAACATCCCCATATAGAGACTATAGGAGTTGATTCTGGCAGCAAGCATATTGGCCTGGAAAATTCTCCGTCCAGAAGCATCTAAGGTTCTGCATTCTCTTCCTGGAGGATTAGATGAGTGTCTTTTTGCACTCTTTATCTTCTTCATAGCAGACTCCACCACAATAGAGTGGTGAGGAAGCTGAGTCTTATGAAAGCCAGGACAAGGAGGAGCACGGTACATGGTGTCCAACCTACGAGAATGAGGGGAGGTGGTGAGAGGAGTCTCCCATATGCCCAACATGTGGTCATAAAGGATCTCATGAATTGGTAAAGTAGCTGCCTCTTTAGGAGCCTTAGAATATTGTAAAATATCCAATTTATTGGCTCTAGGCTCTGCCTCAGGGGCCACTGTAATGGAGAGGCCCCTGGCCACTTCCCTAATGAAGTCTTGAAAAAACAAGTCTTCTGGAGGAGACATTCTTCTTTTTGGAGAAGAGGGCTCCTGAGGAAGGAGTACTGATGCTTCGACAGAAGCCTCTGATTCATCAGAGTCTTCGGAGGAATCGAAGTATCGCCTGTCTGGATGCTCCTGCAGAGCCCGATACACGTACCGAGTGGTATCGACATCGAGCGTGATCGGTACCGATTCGGTACCGATGGGCATCACAGAACAGGGTACCGCTGCAGTCGACACCGAAGCCGATGTCAGTACCGGAACCGATATCGGTACCGGTGCCGGAGCCGGTACCGGCAACGGAGTTTGTTGCGGTACCGGAGGCGTCGCAGCTTGTATGAATGCCGTGATGGCACGCTGCATGGTCAGAATATTCTGATCCATCGACGCTACCAATGTCTGGATGACGGTACCAGTGGGAACCACCGGTACCCCAGAACATGGCAACAGGTGATCGGTCGAGGCCGAGCCATCGATGTCAACCTGTGACCCCATAGATAAAGCTTTGGAAGCCGGAGCCTCCCGCCGGGGTAATTTTGCCGGTGCAGAATCCTCGAGAGCAAGCCCGGAGGCATCTCGATACTTGGAGGGAGATCTACCCTTCAAGGACCGGCTGGACTTATGTTTGGTTACCTGAGATCCATGGGAGGAAGAAGCAGCCCTGGAAGATGTCGATGCCACCGAAGCTGCATCAGAGGGAAACAGGGTACCGAGTTTGGCCACTCGATTCTGTCGACCTCTTTTAGACATCATGGAACAGGACTCACAATCCGTGATGGAGTGGTCAGGACCCAAACATTTTAGACGCCACTCATGGGTGTCAGTGATAGAAATAGTGCCGCTGCACTTCGTGCACTTTTTAAACCCGGAAGCAGGCTTTTCCATGAGGAAAATTTTTCCTAGGCCTAAGGCCCAAAAAGAAAATATGCACAGAAGTGGGAAACGGTAATTTTTTTTTTTTTTAAAGAAGAAAGAAAGAAAAGACCGGCGGTACCGGTCTGACGTCGAAGAAGGCAGACGCGCGACCAAAGCAATAAAGAAAAATAAAGAACTTCTTCAGCGGTGACAGGAACACGACCTGCTGGCTCCGTGGAAAAGAAGAACTGGAGAGAGGCGGTTGGGAAAGGCGGGAAGGCAGCGCGCAGGCGCTGTGGGATGCTCCCAAAAGCTTTCGTTTTGGACGCTGGGGAGCGTTCCCATGCAGGCTCCGTCGGTACCGACGATACCCATATGTGAAGACTCAGTCCTGCTTGTTCCTGGAGATCCTTACTTTCTCTCAGGACATAACATATCTTCAGCCTCCTCCTCCCCTCCCCCCCCTCAGTTAGGACTCTCCAAGTTGATCTCCCTCCTCTGAAGTATCCCCTTGATATTATTCCTCCCCCTGTATGATACTCAAACACCCTGTGTTAGAATACTCCAAGCTGATAACAGTATACATTATAATTATAATAGGGTAATGTTCCAATATAAACCTCTTTGACCACAGGATAAAGTAGTATAAAAAACCTGACATGAGACTGGTAGCCTGTACTGCATCAGCAGGGGCGTTATGTGCTCAGATTTACAGAAGCAACAAAGGATTTGGACAGCAGTATACTGAATAATTTGAAGCCATTTAAGTTCAGAAACAGGGACTCCTGCATAAACAGCGCTACAATAGTCAAGCCTTGAAATGATCTAACGGAGGAAAGAGTGTAAAGTGCCGAGTTGTCTAGAAAAGGACGTATGCCTTGAAACTGACATACAGCTAAGAATTAGTTAAGCTCTGTTTTGAGAGAGCTCAGTGCCCAGATGGGTGCTGAAGTACTTGAAGCTAGGTTGAAGTTGCATGACTTTACCTTTCAAAATTGGGCAGTGGGTGCACTGATGCTTTCCAAAAGCCAAGCAGCTGATATTTTACTCTCTTCTAATCATGAGTCACTCTATGTAGATGTTGGTTCAGACCCAATAGATCTAGGGAGCAGGAAGTGTTGTGGCTCATATCAGAATATAAGAGGAACCAGTACAGAACCGTGCAGGACATTATGTGTCTGAGGTCAAGGACCGGAAGATAGCCCACAAGAAAGACAAGAAGCAAAGCAATTAAGGACATTAGACAGGGGGCAAGAACGATGTTGTGATCAACCAGTCAAAAGCAGCAGACAAATCAAAGGAAATGGCCAGAGTAATTTTACCATGATTGAGAGAACTATGGACCTTGCCTAGAAGGGATGTTCTCAGTGCTATGACCTGATCTAACTCCTGATGGACAGGGGGGGGGGGGCATAGGAGAAGGTTTCAGGGGTGGTGACTGAACCTTGAACCCGAATATTCAATGCCAGGGTCAGATCCAGCCACTGGAACTGAATACCCGGGTTGGCTGGATAACACATTAGCTTTATGGCTAGCGGCCCATTAGGTGATGTGGCTAAAGTTAGGGCAGCCTTTCAACTTCCTAGCTTTAGCTGCTTTAGGAGAACCGACAAGTGGCTGCACATTACCGTTACCGTGTCATTCCTGGGGGCCTTCTCCAGAACGCCCTGATGTTATCCTGATAGCATCGGGGTGCTTAGAAGCCAAAACCGGGGATATTCAGCCGAGCACCATTTAGGTAGTTTGCAGGTCTGCAAATTACTTCAATGGCTCTGAATATCCCCCTTTAGTTTCTTATAAGGAAGGACTAGCAACGTGATCCTGTAGTGATTAAATCTGCACCATTGACTAACTTCCAAAGGTTGCCCTTCAGTCCTAGGAAGGGGTGGGGGTGTATGTAAGGGGGTGGGGGTGTCTTGTTACAGTTTGACTTTTAGAACATAAGAACACTCTCAGGTTTAGAGGCCACGAGGTGTTTTCACTTCCAGCAGTTACAAAGTAACTCAGTGAGCAGCAGAGAAAAAAAGAGAATTAGGGCTCTTCGCGCCTCACACTGACATGCGGCTTTAATCAAAGTGACAAACCTCCCTGCCCACCCCCCAGCAGCAGCTGCTATCCCCAATGAGTCCCATTACTCACTGCTCTCAGAGGCGTCCGTCTAGCACCCGGATCCAAAGAGGCCACTGATTCTGCTGCGGCGCAGCTCCAACGGTCTGCTGCTGTTTCTGGATCGGCTCTGCTCTTCCTAGCCAGGATCCTGGGGCGTGGGGGCAGGGCCAAACACTTCAGAGAGCAGGTTTCACTGGTTCTACAGAAAAATGGGGAGTGAAACGAAAAATCTTTTTGAGCAGAATCCAGAGCTTTGCTTATGAACAGAATGTCCAGAGGAAGAATTAGGAATCCTGAGCAAGAGGTCGGAGAGCCCAAGCTTCCAGCAACCAGCTGCTGGGTGGAGAAACACTATCAGTGACCCAAATCAATTATTTACTGGCATTCCAACACTGCCTTGATCAGTTACCTTCCCTCTTCTACATAACAAGCAAAATGTTAGCACAAGGACCCTGGGGCATCCACCACCCATCGCACCAGCTCTCCGAGTCTCTGGATTCTGGAGCATCCACCACCCATCACACTGGTTCTCCCAGTCCCAGGACACTGAGTCAGTTCCCCATTATACAAACTTTCCTAGTTCCAGGACACTGGATCATCCACCCATCACACAAGCTTTTCCAGTCCCTAAATTCTGGAGCATCCACTCATCACACAGTTGAAGGAAGGATCCTGCTATTCAGCCTTTTACGCCTAGCCTGTACATACCCAATGATTTCACCTCTCATCACCGTCTTACCAGCTTCCCAAAATAAAGATGGGTTAGCCATATGTTGGCTATTATGAAGGACATTTTCTGCCCACCACTCTCTAAGAAAGGGGGCAAACTAGGCGGCCCCCACAACCTCCAGTGGAAATCTCCAAGGAGATGTATCTGCCGGCACCCCCCATCGTAACTCTAGCAGCACCACAGCATGGTCAGAGATTACCACCGGCCCAATGTCGGCTCGACTGACCCGCTCAATAGTCCCACGAGATCAGGAAATAGTCTATCTGTGACCAAGTACCATGTGCCCAAGAAAGATGGGTGTAATCCCACTCACCTCACATCTAGGAGATCATCTCTTTCACAAATACCTTGAAATCAACGCGCCTGATACCGACCCTCAGTCCTGCACCCTTGTGATCTATCCAACACATCAAGCGCACAGTTGAAGTCACCAGTCATAATCAGTGGGCTGTCCCTCACATCTGCCACACACTTAGCTAGGTGCTGATAAAAGAAGGCTTCACAGACATTGGGTGCATAAATGGATCAAAGGATCACTCTGGTACCCAGGAGTTTCCCATCCATAAAATCATATCGCCCACTCGAGCCAGTAACTATGTTGCCCACCTCAAAGCCCAAGCCTTTAGCCACCAAGATAGCAACACCTGCCTTCTTGCCAATTTCTACCACTCCATACACCTCTACAACCTACCATCACCACAACTTGGCACGTTCTTCCACAGTTTGGAGAGTCTCCTGGAGAAACGCAATGTCCACATGCCAGTCGCATAGATGCTGCAGCAGTTTATGGTGCTTTATGGGGGACTCAATACCACACACATTCCATGATGCTAGCTTTAAGTCCTTACCCATTATCCCAGGGCTTTACCAAATAATACCGTGAAAAGCAATTTCCAGAAACAGGGTGATGGCCCCTCCAAACCAGACACACCCCCAGCAACTAAACCCCAGCTAGATTTGTCAAATGCCACCCAAAACACAATCAGACAAACACATTCAGCACCCACCACATTCATCCACTTCAGACGGGCCCCCACCCCCCATGCTCTCACCCCCCAAGGCCCATAGTAAACACAGACAATCCCACCAGTTACATCACCACCGTCCCTTGTCCCCACCCTCCCCCACATCCTCCTATCCATCCCCTCACATCAAACGCTCCGAATAGGAACTCACCATTGGAGTCAACATGGCTTTGGGGTCCTGCCTTCAGTCCCACCAAACCAGTCCTTGCAGCCCACCACTACTCTACTTACATCCAGGCCTAACACTGTATAGGCTCACACTTCCAAAACACCACGGTGTTTGGACACAAACAAAACCATTCCAACGCACCCCCAATAACACCACCCAACCCCAAGCATCCATTCACCCAACCCCAAGCATCCATTCACTCAACCCCACCCCTCCCTTACATAATCACTCACCAATCAGTACCATCCCCATCAGCCCACCATCAAGCCCTCTCCTACTCATTCAGCCACATCACTCTCCCCCCTCCCTAGCAAGCCAGCTTTCCATAGGAACATGCTCTACCATCGAGTTCCCACAGCCCACCCCCCAACGACTCATTTCCCAGCAAACACAGGGAATTAAAAATCCACAAAAAGGGGATTGATACAAAGTAAAATAAGTACAGGGAGGAACTCGCCTGAGCAATGTCGAAGTGTACTATCCGTCAGGGATGCAGACCCCACAACTGGGGAGAGAACCAAGGGGAGGCATAGAGTGCCACTTGGGGTAATAAACAAAAATACAAAACTTCACCAACCTCTCTCCCAGGCACACCAGGGTACAGGAAACTAGAGGTCCTGAGTGCCATGAGGTGGCGCAGGCTCCATGTCAGAAAGAAAGAATCCCCCCCCCCTAAAGAAGATAAAGAAAAAGACCCAAAGTAGTTAGGCACCCTGTAGTGGGGGGGGGGGGAAGGAAAATATAAGAGGGATAAGAGATGAAGAGAGGAATAAAAGAGGAGAAAAACAAGAGAAAAGGGGAGTAACAAAAAAGCACAGATAAGGAGGATAGAGAAACGCCCAAGACCCCTACTCTCAATCCATGATTTCCGATCATCCTACACTGTGACTACTGCAATAGCATCCTGTGAGGTCTATCCAAGCAAGCACTAAACCAACTACAGATGAACCAACATGTTGCTGCATGGAGTGCCTGGGAGGCCCACACAACAGACCACATCACTCCCATACTACACTATATAATGCGCAATGGCTTCCAATTCAAAACTGTACTAATTACAAATCACTAATGACGGCATTTAAACTTCTTAAGGATATAGCCCCTCTCACCTCACCAAGCCAACAGATATACAACTAAGAAGAGGGTGCACTTAGAACACACTAGCAGTCCCCTCAGACTTTCTTAAATCTCACCAGGCCACTAGCAATAGAGCATTCTTGTACTTTGCGCCCATACTCTTGAACACCCTACTTGATAAACTGAGAATTATCAATGATCTCTCCATGTTCTGTACGGAACTTAACACACCTTTTCATGCAGAATTTCAGAAATACACTGGAACCAGTCAACATTGATCCAACCTAACAGCCCACTCAACATTCCCTCCCCCAGTAAGTAGGTGATCCTCCACTTCCATATCTCTGTTGATTCCAACCACACTTGTAAATATGTTCTGTAGATAGCGCACATTTTGTAAATAACAGCAAAGTGCTCTTTACACCTCGATGTTAAAGTCACGAGGATTCACTCATAGTAAATAGTTCATAATCTAACTTTTAATATTTAAAGTTTATAATTACTTGAAGTCTTCTATGTAATTGGTTTCATTTTGTTCCCTGTAAACCGCATTTGATCTCTGGAAAGCACAGTTACTTACCTGTAACAGGTGATCTCTGGGAACAGCAGGAATAAGTCTTCACATATGGGTACGTCGGTACCGACGGAGCCTGCGCGGGAACGCTCCCCAGCTTCCCAAAAAGGAAAGCTTTTGGGAGCATCCCACAGCACCTGCGCACTGCCTTCCCGCCTTTCCTAACCGCCTCTCCCCAGTTCTAGTGGTAAAGCTGAGACAAAGAGAGAGAGAGGAAAGGAAAGATAGATAGAGAGATACAACTCCTAGGGGAGGTGGGTGGGTTGTGAAGACTTATTCCTGCTGTTCCCAGAGATCACCTGTTACAGGTAAGTAACTGTGCTATCTCCATGAACAAGCAGGAATGAGTCTTCACATATGGGGACTCCCTAGCTAGAGATGCCTGGGAGATCCCCAAGGTGATGAGACCCTGAGAAGGGCTCTAGCTCCTCCTATGGATCTCAGGCATCCATCCAGGGAAGGAGGGCAGGAGTTGATTAAGAATGGAACAGGTGTTTGAGAACAGCCTGATCAAACAAGGCATCCCGGCGGGAGTCCTTGTCCAAACAGTAATGGGCTGTGAAGGTATGAACCGAGGCCCGGGTGGCCGCTCGACAGATCTGGTCGATGGACACAGAATTTAGATGAGCCATAGAGGTGGCCATGGCCCTCACACTGAGAGCTGTGCCATGGCCCTCCAGAGAAAGGTTTTTACTCTGGTAGGCGAAAGAGATACACTGAGCAATCCAATTAGACAGTGTCCTCTTAGAGACTGGAAGTCCTAAATGAGAGGGATCAAAAGCAACAAAGAGTTGAGAAGACTTTCTATGTTGCTGTGTCCTTTGTAAGTAAAAGGCAAGAGCTCTCTTACAATCCAGGGTATGAAGATTCCTCTCTGCACTTGATGCATGAGGACCTGGAAAAAAGACAGGTAAATACACCTCTTGATTAAGATGAAAAGGTGAGACCACTTTAGGCATAAAGTGTGGATTGGTCCTAAGGACTACCTTATCATGATGGAACCTTGTATAAGGTGGATTAGCCACTAAGGCCTGCAGTTCACTGATGCGGTGAGCTGAGGTGACTGCAATGAGGAAAACAACCTTCCAGGAAAGAAATTTCAAGGAGGTGGTGGCTAAGGGTTCAAAAGGTGGCTTCATAAGCTGACCAAGAACCAGATTTAAGTCCCATGCCACCGGAGGAGGCCTAATGGGAGGCTTAGTTAAAGTTAGGCCTCTCATGAATCTTGCAATAAGAGGATGAGAGGAGATAGGCTGTCCATTGATAGGCTTAAGGGATGCTGCAATAGCACTCAAATGGACCCTTACTGAATTTGTCTTAAGGCCTGCATTGGAGAGATGCAGGAGATATTTCAATAGAGAATTCAAAGGTAGTGCTAGAGGGTCAGGACCCTTCTCAGCACACCAAATGGAAAACCTTTCCCATTTAAAAGCATAGGAACGTCTAGTAGAAGGTTTTCTGGAAGCATGGAGGATATCCTTCACTTGCTGAGAAAGATTCCAACCTTGAAGGTCTAGGCCTTCAGCAACCAAGCTCTGAGGTGAAGGGACTTGGGGTTTGGGTGCCACAAAGTCCCCTCCTCCTGGGACAGAAGGTCTGGAGCAGCTCCCAAGTCTAGGGAGGGAGATTGAGAGAGATGCAGAAGTAGAGGGTACCACACTTGGCGTGGCCAGCATGGAGCTATGAGGATCATGGATCCTTGAT
Organism: Ichthyophis bannanicus; assembly: GCA_033557465.1. Lineage (NCBI taxonomy): Eukaryota > Metazoa > Chordata > Amphibia > Gymnophiona > Ichthyophiidae > Ichthyophis > Ichthyophis bannanicus. The sequence continues at coordinate 103,402,633 of CM066051.1, read as the reverse complement.
CCCTCTGGAGCTTGAACAGAGTCTTGGGAATCAAGGGAATGGGTGGAAAGGCATACAGGAAGTCTTGACCCCAGTGAAGGAGGAAGGCATCCTTGGCCTGAACTCCCTGACATGGAATTCTGGAACAGAACCGGGGAAGTCTGGCATTCCACGGACTTGCAAAGAGGTCTATGTCCGGGGTTCCCCACTCTTGAAAGATTTTTAGTACCTGGTCCATGTGCAGTGACCATTCGTGTGGAAGCAGAACTCGACTGAGTCTGTCTGCCCAAGAGTTTTGGATTCCTGGAAGGTATACGGCCAGGAGATGGATTTGATGCTCTCTGGCGAAGGCCCACAATCTTAAAGCTTTGTTGCAAAGCGACAGAGAGCCAGTTCCTCCTTGCTTGTTTATGTAAAACATGGCTACCTGATTGTCCGTATGAATGAGGACTGTCTTGTAGCTGAGCAGGGTATGGAAGACCTTGAGAGCTAGAAAAACTGCTCGGAGCTCCAAGTGGTTGATATGTAGAGAGGTCTCCTGTGGAGACCAAGTGCCCTGAGTGGAGAGGTCTTGCAGATGAGCTCTCCAACCTGTTTGGGAGGCATCTGTTGTGAGGGTTGCCTGGGGCAACAACTGTTGGAAGGGGGACCCCAGCAAAAGATTTTGGGTGGACTTCCACCACTGGAGAGACCAAAAGAGGCGCCTGGAGGTTGCTATTTTGTCTGACAGAGCCCCTGGTGCTTGAGTCCACTGGGTGGACAAAGTCCATTGAGCTGCTCTCATGTGAAGGCGAGCATAGGGGACCACATGCACTGTGGATGCCATGTGGCCTAGCAGTTGTAGCATCTCCCAGGCAGTTAAATGGCTCTTTGACTGAATCTGGGAGGCTAACTGCACCAGGCGTAGGCAACCGGCCTGAGGAAGATAGGCCCTTGCAGTGGTAGTATCTAGCCAGGCCCCTATGAACTCTAGGGACTGAGTAGGGGTGAGCTGGGACTTTGGGAGGTTTACCACAAGTCCCAGATACTGCAGAATGTGCCTTGTGCAGTCCAGGGAAGTCTGGGCCTCTGACTGAGATGGAGCTCGGATGAGCCAGTTGTCCAGGTATGGGAAGACAAATATTCCCAGAGTGCGTAGAAATGCAGCTACTACTGCCATGCATTTGGTGAACACTCTTGGAGCAGAGGCCAGACCGAAAGGAAGCACCCTGTATTGGTAATGCTTTCCTTGGAAAAGAAAACGGAGAAACCTTCTGTGAGATGGATGGATGAGGACATGTGTGTACGCATCCTTGAGATCTAGAGAACAAAGCCAATCCTGACTCTGCAGGTATGGAAGGAGAGTGCCCAGAGAAAGCATCTTGAATTTCTCCTTGTATATGAATTTGTTCAATTCTCTGAGATCTAATATGGGTCTGTGGCCCCCTGTTTTCTTTGGGATGAGAAAATAGGGGGAGTAAAACCCTGACCCTTGTTGAGGAAGAGGTACTTCTTCTATTGCCCCTTGGGCAAGAAGGGTAGCCACTTCCTGACCTAGAAGGTCGAGAAGAGATGTTGGAGAATTGAAGTGTCTCACCATGGTGTGAGGAGGAAGGTTTGAGAAATGAATTTTGTAGCCCTCCCTTATGATGGAGAGGGTCCATTGCTCTGTTGTAATTTGCTCCCATCTGGGAACAAAATGAGCTAACCTTCCTGGAATGGTGAGAGGCTCTGGCTGTTTTAGAGCCAGAAAGGCTAAGTTCTCTAGCATCAAGTCAAAAACCCTGAGGAGGTTGGAACTGCTGAGTTGCAGCAGCCCCTGTAGACTTAGGCCTGGCCTGTTTAGGTTGCTGACGCTTAGTAGCAAAGCGACCTGTAGATGACTGTTGGCCAGAAGTAGAAGGGAATCTGCCCTTTTTGAAAAAAGACTTCTTGAAAGGTTTTTTCTTGGCAGGAATGGAGGTTGACTTTGAAAGTCTATCCAGAGCAGAATTTTCTGCATCCATTTGAGTGGCCTTTATTTGCCACTCTTTGCCAAACAGATTTTCACCTGTACAAGGGAGATTTCCTAAACCATCCTGGACCCAAGGTTCTAAATCAGAAGCTTGGAACCAAGCAATTCTGCGAGCAGCTATGGCAATGGCCGAAGCTCTGCTGGCACCTTCAAAGGAGTCAAAAGCTGCACGGTTGGAAAACTTTGAAACGTCCTGAGTATGCTTGAGCCAAAGAAGGAATTCTTCCCTTTTATCCTCTGGAAGAAAAGGGAGGAAAGTGTGCAGTTTATCTGCAACTTCTTTTAGAAACATACCCATGTAAAGACTATAGGAGTTGATTCTGGCAATGAGCATACTGGCTTGGAAGATTTTTCTACCAAAAGCATCCAAGGTCCTGCATTCTCTTCCTGGAGGGGCAGAGGAGTGTCTTTTTGCACTCTTTATCCTTTTCATAGCTGACTGCACCACAATAGAATGGTGGGGAAGCTGTGTTTTATGAAAACCAGGACAAGGAGGGACACGGTACATAGTGTCCAATCTTCGAGAATGAGGAGAGATAGTGAGAGGAGTTTCCCATAAGTCAATCATGTGCTCATAAAGAATCTCATGAATTGGCAAGGTGACTGCCTCCTTAGGAGCCTTAGAATAACCTAAAATATCCAATTTTTTAGCTCTAGGCTCTGATTCAGAGGTTACTGAAATAGAGAGTCCTTTAGCCACTTCTTTTATGAAGTCTTGAAAGGATAAGTCCTCTGGAGGAGACATTCTTCTTTTTGGAGAAGAAGGCTCTTCAGGAAGGGTTATGGATACTTCAGCAGATTCCTCTGATGTATCAGAATCATCAGAGGAATCAAAATATCGCCTGTCAGGGTGCTCTTCTAAAGCTCGGTACGCGTATCGAGCGGTATCGACATCGGGCGTCATCGGTACCGGTTCGGTACCGACGAGCATCCCTGGACAGGGAACCGCTGCAGTCGGCATCCTGGTTGATGTCGATGCAGTCGGTACTGGTACCGGCGCTGGTGCCGGTACCGGAGCCGATACCGACAACGGGGTTTGTTGTGGTATCAGCGGTGTCGCAGCTTGAATGAAGGCCGTGATAGCCTGCTGCATGGATAGAACATTGTGATCCATCGACGCCATGAATGCCTGGAATTCGGTACCGGAAGGTTGCGCCGGTACCCCAGAGCATTCTAACAGGTGATCGGTCGAGGCCATGCCATCGATGTCAACCTGTAACCCCATAGGTGGAGCTTTGGAAGCCGGAGCTTCCCGCCGGGGTTGTTTTGCCGGTGCAGGATCCTCGAGGGCAAGCCCGGAGGCATCTCGATGCTTGGAAGGAGATCTACCCTTCGAGGACCGGCTGGATTTATGTTTGGTTACCTGAGATCCATGGGAGGAGGAAGAAGCCCTGGAAGACGTCGATGCCACTGAAGCTGCATCAGAGGGAAACAGCACATGGAGCTTAGCTGCTCGGTTCTGTAAACCCTGTTTAGACATCAAAGAGCAGGACGGACAATCCGGAATGGAGTGTTCAGGACCCAAACATTTAAGACACCATTCATGGGTGTCAGTAACAGAAATAGTACCGCTGCACTTAGTGCATTTTTTAAACCCGGAGGCTTGCTTTTCCATGAGGAAAAATTCTTTGTGAGGCCTAAGGCCCAAATTTTTTTTTTATAAGAAAAGAAAGAAAAGACCGGCAGTACCGGTCCGAAGTCGGGGAAGGCAGACGCGCGACCAAAGAAATAAAAGAAAACAAAGAACTTCTTCAGCGGTGACAGGAACACGACCTGCTGGCTCCGCGGCAAAGAAGAACTGGGGAGAGGCGGTTAGGAAAGGCGGGAAGGCAGCGCGCAGGCGCTGTGGGATGCTCCCAAAAGCTTTCCTTTTTGGGAAGCTGGGGAGCGTTCCCGCGCAGGCTCCGTCGGTACCGACACTACCCATATGTGAAGACTTATTCCTGCTTGTTCCTGGAGATAAGGGGTTATATAAATGCTAATAAATAAATAAAAATAAATAAACATAGAAAAACAAGGGTTGAAAAGAAGAAAAGCAGAGGTGGGAACCAAAAGGGATCTAGTAGAAGGAGTCGAACAGAGGAAAACAGAAAGTGAAAAGAAACTGAAGAAAACCTGGGGCAAGGGAAAGAAAATAAAATCCACCTCTAGGGTATAGCATAACTCATTCAGGTTAACTCCATCTACGAAAAGGGAAAAAACCCCAAACAAACAAACTTACTTCCAGGCTTCACATAAAGAAGTATGCAACAAGAGTCAAAGCTGCAGGTTACTCGGGATCAAGAGAGTTACTCCACACCCCGGCCACGGCTATTTGTACAAGTCAGGTCTTAGGCCATCAGGGCAAAGCGCCCCGAGGCAAGGTCCACTGCCGGCAGCCACAGACATGGCAGCAAAGCAGGGTCAGATGCATGCGAAAGAAAGTCACCAGTCCAAGTTCCCAGGAGCGCCGAGATCCAAACAGCTCACAGGGCGATATCAGCCGGTATAAAGAAACTCAAGCTGGCAAAGATTCCAAGAACCGTCCAGCTTCTGCAGGGCTGAGAAAAACCCTCTGCTGTCCCTGGTAGTCCAACCACAGTCTAGCAGGATATAAAAGAGAGGGCAGTTAGCTGTTTGCAGGCCTCTGAATTCTCGTCGCCTCTTGCTGATAATTGCGGCGTAGTCCTGAAAGATGAGAAAGCTCCGAGATCTGGGCTACACATTTTAATGCACCCTCTGTTTGCAAAACTACTACTTTTTGGGCATAGCTCTAAAAGAACGCGATGACCACTCGGGCTCAAGAGTCGTTTTCCCTCTGTGGGCCAAGGCAATGGGCTCTTTCCAGTACAATCTTGTCCACATTGTCTCCTAAAGTCAGGTTGAGAGGAACCTGGGATTCATGGAACCCCCGCAGCTCACTCTCATATGTGAAGGTTCTTTTGTTGGCTGTGTTTTTCTAGACCATAGAGGTTTTTGCTGTGGTGCCGCAGCTCCTCCTCTGCACATTTCAAGGCATCAGTCTGTGAGCGCCGGTCGTCTTCCATGGTTGAAATGAATTGTTCCGCTTGGTCTATGCGGTTATTGAATTCTGTAACTCCTTAAGCCACCTGGGAGATCTGTGCAAAAATACCCTGGAAACATTCCTCAAGAGCTTTAACCACAATCGCGGAGACCTCATCTATAACACTTGTGAGTTGGTTGGATCCCTGGCCTGATTCCTCTCCTTCCTCACCGCCTTGGATGTCATCAGCACTGCGGGAGTCGGGCGAATAGGTAGAAGTGTGTAGATAGTGCTGGTTGTCGCAAATGCAGCAATTTCAGAAGGTTCCAGGCAAGAAGTGGCAAAAAATAACGCAACTGAATGCAGGAACCTCAGAGCCGAGGAAACATAGAAACATAGAAATATGATGACAGAAAAAGACCACATGGCCTATCTAGTCTGTCCTTCCATATCAACAACTACAACAGTCCCCAGGAGAATGCAAACTCTCTGTTCATGGTATCACATGCCTCCTCCTGCCACTATTTATTGTTTATAAAACGTTACAAGGTGTATGCAGCGCTATCCAAACAGTTAAAAAGCAGTCCCTGCTTGAAGAGCTTACAATCTAGTTAAGAGAGACAATACAACAATATGATACAAGAGAAATAAGGCTTCAATAGGGAGAGGAAACACAAGAGATTAGGATCCAAAAGTGACTTCAAAGAGGAAAGCCTTTAGCATAGATTTAAAGAGGGAACGAGAAGAGACGACGTAAGGATAGAGGAAGCTTGTTCCAGGCATAAGGAGAAGCAAGGTGAAATGAGCGAAGTCTGGAGTTGGCATCTGAGGAAAAGGGCAGAGAGAGAAGGAAGTCAGAGGAGGAGCGAAGTTCACGAGGAGGAGAGTAGGGACAGAGAAGAGAGGAAAGCTAACAAGGGGCAGTAGAGTGAACGCATTTATAGGTGTGAAACGGAAGGGAAGCCAGTGAAGTGATTTCAGAAGAGGGGTTATATGAGTGTATTGGGGCTGGCGGAAGATTAGTCGCACAGCTGAGTTCTGAATAGATTTCAGAAGAGAGGTGACTCTGAGGGAGTCCGGCAAAGCGGAGGTTGCAGTAGTCAAGACGGGAGGTAACTAGAGAGTGGATAAGAGTTTTAATTGTGTGTCTGAAAGGAAGGGACAAATTTTGCTAATGTTATAGTTATGATATATAATCAAATATTCAGCAGCCAGAACTAATTCAGCATCTGGCATGGGCTATCAGGTTTTGCTGGACAGAGCGCTTGCTAGCCATTCAGTGGCTATATTCAGCCACTAAGCAAAGAGGAAAAAGTGCATGAAGTGAAGTCAGCCATTGACCTTTATGCGGTTTAGCAATCCTCAGCACTAGCCAGATAGCTGCTGGGCCACTACCCCTCCTCTACTCACAGAACACCCCGTTTTAATCAGGTGTCAATCCTGTGGTCTGGGGGCTGTTCCCATAGTGCCACTGAATATTGAGATTGGGTAGTTTAGCTGAGCAGCTGAACCCTTTGGAATATCCCGCCTTAGTAGCACTCGCTTCTGTGCGTAATTTGTGGACACATGCTTTATAAAAGCCGCATGGGCACGCAGAGAGCACCTGCGCTTCAGAGCACATTATTCCTGTCTGCTCCTTGGAGTCTGTTTTACAAAAGCACACAGGTTTCTATTTTCTTCTTGTAAAATAATATTCATATAATCAATTAATTTTATAGGGACCTCAAAGCACAAAAACGCAAGAGTGGAAAACGTCATGACTATTCTTATCTATTTTATCATAGTCCATTTATCCCAAGTCTTGCTGCAGATCATTTTTTATCTATGAACTGAGTCTGTTTAACATGTGTCCGTCCTGCTTCTACCACTATATAACATTTGTATAGGGCTACAAGGCGTACCCAGCACTGTACACATAAGAGACAGTCCTACTCTATGGAGCTTACACTCGATTCAAGACAAACGCAATAAACAGGGGACTAGGATAAAGCAAGGCGAAACAGATACGATTCACATAGGTGGTAAACAGTCACTGACCACTTCATTTCATTTCCGATGCCAACAGGGATTCCATAGGTCTGAAGTCATTGCTAAGTAGCAAATAACATCCGCCCTCCCCCATTGGGAACTATCTTCTGCCTCCACACCAATTGAACAAATGAACCGATCACAAGTCTCATAAAGAAGAATTGCAGTACATCACTATTACACACGCCGAACTTAACATCAACCGGAAGAAAAGGTAAATAACCAGATTAGCCCTCACCACTCATTATAATGGTACCAATGGGTCAGGAATGACTGATAATTGCTCTTACTCTCAAGAACACTCTTTGCCTTACAACACATGCCACTAACCCAAGCTGTACTCACCAGACAAGTTGTCTTGAACTCTCATATACTGACCTAAGCACTTTGCTTTCGACAACACGCTAAAACAAATGAAGAGACAACTAAGAAAATCAGAACTCAAATGGCGCAAAACCAAACTAACTATACATAAGGAAATATATAATACCATTCTTACAAAATACAAAGACACTATAGATAGCACAAAAAAGACTTACTATGCTGCAATCTTATCAAAATCCTATAATAGACCACGAGAGCTATTCTCCATTGTTAGAAATCTCACTAATAACCCTCAAACACATAACAATGAAATTACTGACGTATCAGTACAAACTTTAGCTGACTACTATCAAAATAAATCCACACAACCTATAATGTCCATAGACAAACATAACGTAGCCTTAAATTGCGCAAATGAATGGTCAGTTTTTCACCCCACATCCAAAGAATCACTAAAGAATATTATTTCCAACCTCAACACTACCACCTCTTTCCTTGATCCATGCCCTGTAACATGGATAAAAAGCACACTTCCAATACTAATCTCTTTCATCCTCCCTATAGTCAACCTCTCATTACTCCAAGGTTACCTCCCTCCTAAACTCAAACATGCACAAATCCGCCCAATTCTCAAAAATGGTACTATGGACAAAACATCCCCAAAATCGTATCGACCTATTTCAAGTATCCCTTTCTTAGCTAAAATAATAGAAAAAGTGGTACAGATCCAGACACAGGAATACCTAGACTCTTACTACCCACTTGATGAACACCAATATGGTTTTAGACCTCAGCATGGAGTAGAATCACTTTTAACAGTCTTAATTGATACACTCCTTAAAGGGATTGATAATCACAAAAAAGCATTCATACTCCTATTTATTGACATATCAGCTGCATTTGATAGTGTACATCACACTATAATGCTTAATAACCTAAAACAAATAGGTATAAATGCCACGGTACACAAATGGTTCACCTCATATTTACATAATAGAACGCAAAATGTAAAAATAGCTAATCAGACATCCACCACATATAAACAAGAAATTGGTCTCCCACAAGGCTCAGCTCTATCAGCCCTCCTATTTAACATATATATAAAACCAGTTTGTGACATTTTCAAAAAATTCGGTGTACTCTATCATCTATACGCAGATGATATTATGTTATACATTCCATTCACCATCCCTGATGTACCGATAAAACTCTTAACAGATTGTCTTAACGAAATCGCAACCTGGCTAAAAGCGAAAAACCTCCACATAAACCATTCAAAAACAGAGGTATTAATTGTAACAAAAAACCATTCATATGTCCCTCCAACCCACATAACAATACAAAACCATGACATCACAATAAAAAACGAAATAAGATACCTAGGAGTCATTTTAGATACACACCTTACGATGAACACCCACATTAGAAACACTATAAAGAAAATCTACTTCAAACTCAAAATACTCAAGCAACTACGCCCCTTAGTTCACTTACAAGATTTCATTAACATAATACAGGCAACCATAACCCCACACTTTGATTTTTCCAACCTAATTCTCTTAGGTATAACGAAACAAAACATTAAAAGAATACAACTAGCACAGAACGCAGCAGCTAGAATTGTAATGAAAGCACACTCATTCCAGCATATTACTCCAATATTAGCAACCCTGCATTGGCTCCCAATACAAAGCAGGATAATATATAAGACCACAATAACCACATTTAAAGCTCTCAATGGCATGGCTCCAATCCCATTAAGCAATCTTATAAGCAAGGAATCTCAAAAAGTCACTCACAGAAAAGGACACTCAAATAAATTAAGGACTCCAAATGATTTTATAAAAGCAACCAAACTAACTAATAACAGAGCCTTCTCACATGCGGCCCCCTTCATTTGGAACTCCATCCCAGAGGACCTAAGATCCACAACAGAAATTATAGAATTCCGCAAAAAACTGAAAACCTACCTCTTTGCCATGCACTACAACAACATTGATAATACACTAATCATCCCAGAAAAAGGCTAAATAACACCCAACTGAGTAAAGCTAAACCTCATAATTAACAGATTTACACCCTCTTGTAAATAACCATGATTTAAATCTAAGGAACCTACAAACCTGTATCTGTACATAGTTCTTAAATTGTTCTTGTTCTGTTATGTATTTAACCATTACATTGTTCTGTTATGCATTTAACCATTCACCGTTCTGTTACGTATTTAACTATTACATTGTTTACTGTCAAAAATTGTTCCATGTAAAACAAGCCCTTGCTTTGTTGACTGTTGTTCAATTGTAAGCCGCATCTGAACTCTGGAAGATGCGGGATATAAATGATTGTTAAATAAATAATAAATAAATAAATGTTTTCCACTAGGATTAATGTGATCTGTATCCCTGTTACCTATCATCCTGTATATTACAATAACTCTGTAACATTGTAACAGTTACTCACTCAGTATCTCTCACTGATTCTCTCATCTGTGTACTATAAGCTACAACTCTGCCACTTTGTAGCCTACAACTCTAAGTAAGTCTTTAATGTGGTTATTACGCCATTCTCAGTACCTCTGTAACCTTGCAACTACTCTATTGTTGTTTATAACATTATTCTCAGTTGCTCTGTAACTTTGCAATTACTCTATATTGCCACAACTCCCCTGACTGTAACTCATACCTCAGCCACTCACATCCCACTATGGCCTACGCATCACCTTATCTTACCATACTCTTCCTCCTAGCAAATGCCATACAATTCTCCTTTGCCCTAGTAGACAGACACTGTCATATCCCCACCATCCACCTTCTGGGCAAAATAAACCAGGAAAACCCCTTTTACTCAGCCACATGGCTACCACTTCAACCACGTCATTCGCACCTCCTGTATATAGACCTTATCCAATCTAAATACAGCAAGGCAACCCAACAGCAAGTCCTCAAATGCGCACTCATAAATTCCCGCTCTGTTCGCAAGAAATGGCCTGTCATCACTGATCTTATAGCTGTGCACAACCTAGACCTCCTCATGGTGACAGAATCCTGGCTGTCTGACTCAGATGCCGCTCTAATAAATCAACTCATCCCTCCTAATTTCTCCATTTACACCTGCCACAGATCCAATCGCAAAGGCGGAGGAGTCTTTATCCTAGCCAAAACAGACCTTAAATTTCAACTATGTTCCTCCAGGAGCAATACACATGCCGACATTGTCTCCATAGAAAATAAATTCATCACCATAAACCTCATATATAGAGCCCCCTGCTCCCCTCCAGATGACCTCTCCACCTTCATTGACATAGCCTGCAACCCAGCCAATCCACGGAATCCCAACTGGCTACTCGGTGATTTTAACCTACCATCCCTGCAACCCAACCAAGCAACGGCCTTCCTGGACGCAATGCAAGATTTGCAATTCAAACAATTAGTGACAGCCCCAACTCACCAAAAAGGAAACCTATTAGACCTAATTTTTGCCCCTATCACTTCAGTTAACCACATAACAGACTTCAACATTTCAATCAGTCCTGTCCCTTGGACCGACCATAACCTGATTACTTTCCATATTCCATCACACCATGTTCCAGCACCACAGTGTGAAGCAACTAGATCCTCAGCCACACCACGCTCCAGATCTCTTGTTATAGAAGAATTCTCCAAGAAAGTCCTCCCAACCCTACAACAGAAATCCACCAACTTAGAAGAAGCAATTTCCATCTGGAACAACACATTGAATGAATTCGCCCACCCAACTTCCTCCATTAACTCAGAAACCCACAACAGATGTAAAAAGAGAAGACAGCATGCTCCATGGTTCTCAGCAGAACTCCGTGCCTCCCTCATCGAACTCAGGAAGCACGAGAGGAAGTGGAGAAGCTCCCAATCCCAGTCCCACAAATCAACCTACCTTGGACTCCTGAAGTCTCACCGCGAGAAGATCTCTCTCAAAATGAAGGAATACCATACCCAGCTCCTTCAACGCTCAATCAACAAACCAAGAGACCTATTCAACCTAGCAAAATCCCTAATCAAGGAACCCTCCCCCATCCAACTGGTCCCAATTCCCCCCCAGTTATATGCCGACCTCCTCCATTTCAAATCACTAACAGCAAGTAATCAGCCAACAGCAATAGCGCCCCCCCTTTACCAAACTCCTACCTCACAAAATTCACTCACACATTTTACCCTTCCTGACGAGAGGAGTCTCCAAGACCTCATTGTCAGCATCAACACCTCAACAGCTCCAAACGACCCCTGTCCAGCACACTGGATCCGGACCCTCAGAGTTGAACTCAGCCCAATTCTACTAAACATCATCCATCTCTCATTTGCTACTGGCTCATTCTCCTCTCTATTCAAACGAACCTCAATAAGACCCCTCCTAAAGAACAGCAGACTTGACCCATCAAAAACAGAATCCTACTGGCCTATCGCGAGCATTCCTCTACTCGCTAAAATAATCGAGAAGGTCATCTACAGACAAATCCAACAACATATAGACATAGCAGCCCCCCTCGACCCCTGCCAACATGGCTTTAGGGAATTGCATGGAATAGAAACACTGCTCACCTCCCTCTCCAACACTCTCAATAGAGGAATTGACAACGCCGAAAATGGTTTCGCACTCATCTTCTTGGATATTTCTGCTGCCTTCGACTCCGTCAACCACAACCAGCTACTTACCCGCCTCCTGGCAAAAGGCATCCACGGCCTTGCCTGGGAGTGGTGTAAATCCTACCTGTCGGATCGCTGGCAACGTCCGTGTTGGTTCTGAAACTTCGACACCATTCCACCAGCAACAAGGTGTCCCGCAAGGTTCCTCCTTATCGGCGCTGATGTTCAACATCTATATGCAGCCGATATGCAACATCATCCGATCCTTCAACATTTCTGTCCTAATCTACGCGGATGATGTTCTACTATTCACCCCGTTCAAAGTCAAACAACCTGAATTCTCCAACCTTGTCAACTGCTTTAACGCAATTACAGATTGGCTAACCACCCAAAACCTCCACATTAACTTCAAGAAAACGGAGGTACTTTTCATGTCAAGGAACAAAAACATCTCTCCCCCCTCCAGCCTAAGAGTAAGAGATGTGGAGCTTCCAAGCCGTAATGCCATATGCTACCTCGGGATTACTCTTGACCAGCACCTGGATTTCAAGGAGCATATAAAAAACATCACCAGATCCATCTACAACAAAATCAGAACACAGACTTCTCAAACCTATGCTACCTGCTGACGACTTCCAAACCATCTTCCAGGCCCTCATACTACCACATCTAGATTATGCAAACCTAATCTTGTATGGCCTACCAAAGAACAGCCTCAACCCTCTCCAACAAGCCATGAATGCCGCTGCACATGTCCTATGTGGTCTAGCCAGATCAGATCACATCACACCAATACTCAAGGATCTCCATTGGTTACCAATATACTCCAGGCTAACTTATAAGATTCTGCTAATAACATTCAAGATTATCAACAACATCGCCCCCAAGTCTCTCAATGAACTTATCACACCTACTCCTAAAACTAGAATCAGAAGGACAACAACAGACAACACTATGACGATTCCCAAAGACTCCATAAAATGCTCCCAAAGAACCAGGAGAAGAACCTTTGCCTACTATGCACCAAAATGTTGGAATGACCTTCCCCCAGAAATCAGAGCGATCCGGGATCTTCTACAATTCCGGAAAGCAATAAAACACCACCTCTTTCTGCTCCACTTTGCACAAGCTGCCACCCCGACTCTAAGAAACCAACCCCTTTCCCCCACTAAAGACTCCCACACAACATAATGCTCAAATCCCACGCACTCACTTGTCAGTCCTAAAGCAACCTACTTACTTTCAGATCAAGTAACAACGATTATGCCATATCTTTATGTATATAGTTCCTTGTACTCCTCAACCATTCTGTTACATGTCAATATGTAAATAGTTTCCCATGTTCTCCAAGTTTTATTCCTTGTTATAATGTAATTTCAATCAGTCTTCTCTGATCTGAAAACTCTTTGTTAAATGTAAACCGCACTGATAACAAATAGTGCGGTATATAAGAATTGTTAAATAAATAAATAAAAAAAGGCAGCATTTTATATCAAACTATATGTGGGTGGAAGAGGAGGAGAATGGCTCTGGCACAGATACATCTAATTCCTTATCTATCGACGGAGTCTGAAATACTGGAAGAGTGCGTTTTATCTGCAGCAAGACTTGGGATGAAATAGATGAGAATAGTCATGACATTTTCCACTCCAGCATTCTTGTGCTTTTGAGGTTCACTATAAAACAAATTGATTATATAAATATTACAAAAAAAATACCTTGTTTCTTAAAGGATGTTTTACCTAGAACTTCCCTGAATGGGGATTTCAGAACTAGGCTTTTATAAACTAGGTTCTTTGTTGGGAATATTTTTAGGTGCCCTATTCTCAGATGCAGAAGGTGCCTGTGTGTCTTTATAAACCCCCTAGCACAAATCCTGGCAAAACTGCGCCTAGAAGGAAGATGCGACCATTATGCCTGCTGGGGAAGAGCAGTAAATGCTAGAACCCTACACACTTAGGTAAATCGCTCCGCCCACATCACCTTGCACTTTACCTACTTTTGGACAAGGCCTAATTTTAAAGACGCCTTATTCACACAGAAATCAGAGTTTTATACACTGAATTTCCCCCACAAAGTGCAAGAAGATGAATCCAATAACTTCATTTTTCTGAAAAACAAAGGCAAACAAATTCAATGTTTAAGTCCACAGACAGAGCAGTCTCTCTCGCAAAGTGAGCACCACAGAGCAGTCTCTCTCGCAAAGTGAGCACCACAAATAGAGCAGTGTCTCTCGCAAAGTGAGCACCACAAACAGAGCAGTGTCTCTCGCAAAGCAAGCACCACAGAGCAGTCTCTCTTGCAAAATGCGCACCATGCAGTCTCTTTCACAAAGCGCGCACCACAAACAGAGCAGTCTGTCGCAAGGCATGCACCACAGAGCAGTCTCTTTTGCAAGGCAAGCACCACAGAGCAGTCTCTCTCGCAAAGCGAGTATCACAAACAGAGCAGTCTCTCTCGCAAAGCGAGCACCACAGCAGTCTCTCTCACAAAGCGAGCACCACAAACAGAGCAGCGAGAGGAACAAGGGCAGTAGCTACCAGTAAACTTTGTTCTATCTAACCCCTTCGCGTTTCAGCCTTCGTCTTCCTCAGAGGGTGCAGCTCTCCTATTAGAAAACCATCCGTATAATGCATTAAAGGCCAGTACCCAGGGTCTTATAGTGTCAAACCTGTTTTAAATATTGACGTTGTTTTGGCTCCCACATTTGGCTCCCACTAGAGGACAGCAACCTTGGGCCGGAAGGACTGGGGTTTCTAGTCCCACAGATGCTCCTTGTGGTCTTGGGCAAGCCACTTAACCCTCCATTGCCCATGTCCCCTGTAAGTATTAGTGTATGTGTCTCATTTATTTATTTATTTAACAATTATTTCTATACCGCTCTTTCACAAGTATCAAGTGCGGTTTACAATGAACAGTATGTTATATGGTATGGATAGTATCATACCAAGTCATTTTACATAGAACAGATGAACTAGGTACAGATAACAGTATAAAGTTTAAACAGTAAATTATTAAACTATTATAACATATATACATAGTAAATATATACAAATTGTATCTCATATCCCCGCGTGTTAAATGTATCCCCCAATTGTGTTGTGACCGCTTTGATTGAAGGATAAGGCGGTATACAAAACTGTCTAAATAAATAAAAATAAAATTACTATGAGGTTCGCTGAGTCTCCAGGTTGACACTATGGGACCCTGGGTTCTGGCCTTTAATGCATTATACGGATGGTTTTCTCATAGAAGAGCTGCACCCTATGAGGAAGGCAAATAAAGTTTACTTGTAGCTACTGCCCTTGTTCCTCTTGATCCTTTGTTTGTGTAACAAATTTAGTGTATACACGTACAGATAACCGAGGGAGTGATCCCATCGTTTGAGTCCCATCTTCAGTTTCGCTGTTCTGTTTTGTACCCATTAAAGTTGGTCTCCCTCACTTGGTTTGCAGCTTGTCGTGCTGTGAGGGCTTGCATGCATCAGTGATGCCGAGGGCTAAGCTATTGGTAGCTTAACTACTGGCAGGGACTCCCAAGATGGACAGGTCTCAGCTGAGGTGCCAGACCAAGACAAACCACCCATCTGGGTGGTAGCAGCAGCAGAATGGGACGGTGTTGTAAGCAGAGGATCACATTTCTGTGACAACAGCAACAATACTAGAATTACCTGCGCGGAAGAAAGGCCTGGAAATCTACTTCCGTATCTTGTCACAAAAACCCAATGGATAGCACGACAAAAATTGCACAATAGTGCTGGAAGATGAGACTCCCAGGTCGGAAGGCACTCAACTGGCTACTGGGGATGAGCTGAAGACTTTTCAGAGTAAAACCAGCATTTATGATGTGGTTGGAGCAAAGCCCTCGGGACATCTGACTGCTGGTGTAGCTGCATATGAAATGAGAGTCAGAAGCTGCAAAGAAGTTTAACATATTGGGACATGGAATGTACAAAGCATGAACCAAGGGGAGTTGGAGGTGGTCAAGACTGAAATGGAACGTGTACAACTTGATCTGTTGGGTGTCAGCGAACTGAAATAGACTGGCATCGGGCACTTTGCATCAGATGATCACATGGTCTACTATGCTGGAAATGAATGACAAAGAAGAAATGGTGTTGCATTTATAATAAAGAAGAAACTTGCAAGAACTGTAATGAAATACAATGCCTAAGAACATAAGACATGCCATACTGGGTCAGACCAAGGTCCATCAAGCCCAGTATCCTGTTAACAACAGTGGTCGATCTAGATCATACGTACCTAGCAGTTTCCCCAAAAGACACAGGTTCCACAATGCTTGTACTGGGGCAAGCAGTGGATTTCCTAGGTCCCCTTTAATAACGGTTTATGGACCTTTCCTCCAGGAACTTGACCAAACCTTTATTAAACCCATCTACACTAACAGCTTTTACTACATCCTCCGGTAACAAATTCCAGAGTTTGATTACACGTTGAGTGAAAAACTTTTCTCTTATTAGTCTTAAATAGGCTACATTGTATTTCTAATGTGTCATTTCTCTTACCACCATTGCAACTTCTGCGCCTACAGTAAAAATTAGAAGATTTATGTTTGTAAATAGTTCTCATGTTTAACTGCTTATTGTAAATTGTTCACCGGTTACATGATGTTCATTGTATTATGTTTTGTTCTATTGTAAACTGCTCCTGATCTCTGGAAGGGGCGGTATAGAAAAACATCCAAATAAATAAATAAAAATTGTAGCATGTGATGAGGAAGGCACTAGTGAGCCTGCAGAGTTCGAGAAAATCAGTGATTGTACCTTTAAAAACATTCCAGCAGTGCACAGGCTTCAGAGCAAGCTTAGAGTTTCTGAGGCTAGGCTGCCACACCCAAGCTCTGCTGACAGAGTAGCAGGCTTGGAACATGATTATGAACACCTGTTAAGGCAGAGAGAAACGCTGCCCAGGAAGCACCTTTATAAACCCTGCTTAGGGAAAAGCAGGGGGGAGAAGAGCTGCTCAGGAGAAAAAGGTTGCTCAGAAGGGAAGAGCAGAGCAAGCAAACACTCAAGGAGAGAGTCCAGGAAGACAGAGTCAGAGACGGACTCAGAGCAGGACTGGAAATTGAGCTGGGAAGTTCCCAGAAAGAAAGTTCCAAGCAGAAGAAAGAAGAAGGACCTGGAAAGAGTTTGGCACAAGGGAAACCAGGCAAGAGCTGCTCAGGTGGAGAGAGCAGGGCAGGTTCCAAACTTCTGTTCCTGACCAAGAGGTTCACAACACTCAGATGTGGGTGCCTAGGTTTCAAACCAGGAGGCAGAAGAACCCAGCCTCCAACAGAGAGCCATGGTTAAACCTCAGAGGGGAACTGGGGCAAGAGAACCAAAGAAAGATATCCAGTAATACAGTTCTCCATATTCCTTACCGGGTAGAGAAGTCCTGGAGGGAGTTACAGGAATCCACAGCAAGAATTCCACCAGAGGCAGGTCATGAGAGCTCAGTGCAGGATATTATAATTCCCGAGCAGGAGGAAATGCAAGTGGAGTATAATGAACCAGACCCCTTGATTACTTAACCAGCACACCAGCAGCAGGGAAGCTCCCCCGATCGGGGAGAAGCGCCTGAGCAGGAAATTGTCCCGCTCAGAAGCTCCTGCGCAATCGGGCCAGTGGGAGAGCAGCATAAAGAGGAGTGTATCGTCGGCGCTGCCCCGAACCAGCACACCAGCAGCAGGGAAGCTCCCCCGATCGGGGAGAAGCACCTGAGTGGGAAATCGTCCCGCTCAGAAGCTCCTGCCCAATCGGGGCAGTGGGAGAGCAGCATAAAGAGGAGCGCATCGTCGGCGGGCCCGCGCCTGGCGGGCCTGCGCCCGAGGGCCTCGCCAGAGGGCCCTTTGGCGTGGCCCTTAGGTGCGGCACAGAGGCAAGCACAAAAGGAAGGAGACCATCTCAAGAAGAAAACAGCTAAAGGACACACCGGAGTCACACAAAAGACAGCCGGAACAATGAAAGCAGCAAAAGACCCGAGCGTAAGTCCAACAGACAAACAGACTACAAAGTCAGCACAGCAGAGAACATGAACCCATTACTAATCCTCTCCATCAGCATCCTCATCACGCAATTCATACCCCCATTCACACCCAACACTCACACACCAACACAGACAAACACACTATGGCATTTACCAACAGAATGGGGACACACAGACCCACAGTACATCCTCACAAACACCCACAAAGCATCCAGGCGCAAAGCTCAAACCAAGACCAAGTACAACAGACACGGACATTCAAAGGAAGCACACAGTACCACAAACACCCCAATAACATTATCAATAGAGCTCATAAATGCCAGATCCATACGAAACAAGATCAACACAATTGCAGACCACATAGAAGAACAACCACCAGACATACTATGTATAACAGAGACCTGGCTCACACCCACGGACAATGTACTACTCAACCAATTAATACCCAACACATACTCAGCATTCAACTGCCCACGAACCCACCGGCGAGGAGGGGGGGTTCTAATCATCGCAAGGAATACACTAAACTTCAAATCATGAAGTGCCACTGATACCCAACAATGCAACACTATCTCTATTGAGAACAAGCAGATAGCCCTATGCCTCACTTACAGAGCACCCAACGCTCCATCTGATGAACTAGCCTCCACAATTGAAGCAGTATGTGCAATCAGCACGAAACACAAACCTACACTAGTACTAGGAGACTTCAACCTCAAATCATCTAACACCAAAGACGCAGAAGCCTTCCTACAAGCAATGAGTTCCCTACAATACACTCAAATAATTACCTCACCAACTCACAGACTCGGATCTTCACCCGACCTCATCTTCACATCCAACCACCTAATCAACGGAGGACACATCTCAACCCCCTCCATCACACCTGTACCATGGTCAGACCACCACATGATCAAAATAAATATAACACAACCACAAAAACAAGATGGGAACCCGGACATCCCACCCACACAAAGAAGATTGAAGAGTTTTGACAGGGATCAATTCCTTCAGGACACTATACCACACCTACAACCAGAAGAAGAGGATCTAGAAACACAAATCACAAACTGGAACAACATCATTAATACCGCTGCCAAAGCCACTGAATACAGACAAGAGAAAGCTCGCTGCAACAAATTACAACACAAGCCATGGTACTCAAAAAGAATACAGTCTGAAAAGAGGCAACTCAGAAAACTAGAACGAAGATGGAGACACACCAAGTCAACGAGTACACAGGAACTATACCTAACAAAGCAAAAGCAATACAATGAGCTCATCAATCAAACTAAGAGCGAATACCACACAAACATCATACTTAAATCCAACAACAAGCCGAGGGAACTCTTCGAAAAAGTGAAAACCCTCACCAAGGAACAGGGGACTGAAAATGAAGTCCAAATAGACCCACAAAAGTTTGCAGATCACATCCAAGAAAAATTTCACTCATCATTACAGCCAAGACTCAACACGCCCACAAAGAAAAGCACACCACCGAAAACATGGGACACATTCAACACACCATCCAAAGAGCAGCTCTCGCACATCATCACCACACTCAATACAAGCACAGCTCCAACAGACCCATGCCCAGTGAAATGGATCAAAGCCACCAAGTCAAACTTCATCCACACCGTACACAACATGATGCAAAGATCACTGACACAAGGATTCATGCCGAATCAATTAAAGCTCACCACGATAAGACCTATCCCAAAGAAATCCACACTCGAGAAGAGCAACCCAGCAGCATACAGGCCGATATCAAGCATACCCCTACTAGCAAAAATAATCGAGAAGACAGTGCAACATCAGCTACAGGAGCATATTGACAACCAAGCACCGCTTGACATCCACCAACACGGTTTTCGCCCCAACCACGGAGTTGAAACCCTCCTACTATATCTCTTCAACGACATACTCCGCCTCATTGATAACTGTAAGAACGGGATACTCATGATCTTCATAGACATTTCCTCTGCATTTGACACAGTAGACCACATAACTCTGCTGGACAGACTACAGGACATTGGATTGCATGGATCCACACTGAAATGGTTCCAATCATACCTAACCAACAGACATATACAGGTCAAGATCGGCTCCAACAAATCTCTGCCCATAAAAGTCAAGCAGGGAGTACCACAAGGTGCCTTATCTGCACTATTATTTAACATCTACATTCAACCAATATGCAACATCATGAAAGAAAATAACATACAGTATACAATCTATGCTGATGACATAATGATTTATACACCCATCTCTATCGACAACCCGGACTACTCCAAAATAACATACTGTCTCATGCAAATGAACGACTGGTTCCAGACCAACAACCTATCCATAAACTACAGCAAGACCAAGGCACTAATCATCACCCAAAACACCGACTTCATCTCCCCACCTAACATCATGATGAAGAACACAAGCATACCCATAAAAACCGAAGTAAAATACCTGAGAGTAACCCTGGACAGCGAACTGAATCTACAATCTCACATAAGCAAGACCACCAAGAATGCATACCACAGGATGAGCCTAATCAGACGTCTCAAACCCCTCCTCGCCCCAGAACACTTCCACACTGTCTGCCAGGCCCTAATAACACCACTCCTAGACTTCTGCAACCCGATCTATCTTGGCCTCCCAAAACAGACCCTCAGACCACTACAACTGGCACAGAACACGGCAGCACGAATAATAGCCGGCACTTCAAGACAAGACCACATCACACCTATCCTGAAAGACCTACACTGGCTTCCATTCACCGCTCAGATCAAATATAAGACAATCATAAACATTTTCAAAATTAAACAACAATCATCAGCCCTTAGCTTACAGACACTCATACAACCTGACAACAGCACTCGACCAAGGAGAAAGGGCACATCCAACCGCATCAACACACCAAAGGAGATAACCAAGGTACGGAAGGACACCTCAGAACGAGCCCTTTCCCTGGCTGCACCAACAATTTGGAATAAGCTACAAGACGAACTTCGACTAAATACAGACATCAAAGATTTCCGGATGCAACTAAAGACAACACTCTTCATGGAACACTATGGGGACGTTACATGATTCAAATCTACACAGACGACCAATCCCCCGCCCCCACTACTTGTATAATAGCGCATAATGTAAATAATGCATCACGAATCTAATATTCCCTAACACACTCGCACACATGGAACACTGCATGACCCCCCCAAAACACATTTGTGATTGTTTGCTGTGAAAACCGCCTTGATTTAATGAAAAGGCGGTATAGAAATCCTTTTAAATAAATAAATAAATAACTGCCAATGGACTGTTCTTTGTGTCGTGCAGAGGCTACTGAATCCTTGGTTAAGGAGTAGCAGCCTGAGTTAATGCTTTTGGGAAAAGCACTACCAAGAAAACTTTAACCTTGCTAAGGTAGGAACCAGGTTAAGTAAGACAAGCTTGCACAGCACTGTATATTATCTCACTAAGGAAGCAGAAAGACATTCTTTACTTTGCTGAACCTAAGAAGCTATACTTTTGGTTTGCCTGTTTTGATTGATGAAACGTCTGTGTCTGTTTAATGCCTTTGAGAAGTTACTCAGCTTAAGGATGTAAATATTTTCTGTACCTTTTTGTCCTAGAGGAAATATCCAGATACTTTGCGTTTGAACCTTAGAGGAATGGCGGGATAGAGGTGATATGATTGAGATGTTTAAATACCTCTGTGGCATAAATGTTCAGGGAGAGAGCCTCTTTCAATTGAAAGCAAGTTCTGCTACGAGGAGACATGGGATGAGGGTGAAGGGAGATAGATTCAGGAGTGATATGCGGAAATATTTCTTTACGGAAAGAGTAGTGGATCCATGGAATAGTCTCCCAGTGGAGGTGGTAGAGATGAGGACAGTAACTGAATTCAAAAAAGCATGGGACCAACACAGAGGATCTCTAAAGGTAAAAAGTGGACTGTTGTAGTTGTTGATATGGAAGGACAGACTAGATAGGCCATGTGGTCTTTTTCTGTCATCATGTTTCTATGTTTCTATGAACCTTATTTGTGCATATTTTGGGGAAATAAACTGTGTCATGTTTGCCTACACTCGATGTCTCCACGACTATCCTTTTTAAGAGGGAAACTACAACTCCCAGTGGGCACTGCTCCTGAAGGAAATGGTTTTCAAACCGTTTAAAGAGGACTAAAATGGCAACCCTAATCCCCTAAGCACGTGGCTGGGGATAGGGACACGTGACAAGCATCATTGCATGTCCCCAAGTTTTTCTATATTTTGATGGTGTAAACAATCTATCTACGTTTACGTGTTCCACTCCATTCATTAATTTATAGACCTCTATCATATGTCCCCCTCAGCTGTCTCTTTTCCAGGTTGATGAGCCCTAACCGTTTTAGCCTCTCTTCAGGGGCAATCAATGAACGCTTAATGTCTGTTCATTTATGAGGAATGCCCATCAACACAAATATAATTCAGGTATATGCCCCAACAGCTGCAGAAGAGGATGACGTTGATGAGCTCTGTGGACAAGTACAAGCTGAAACTTACAGAACATACACAGGATACCCTGATAGTCATGGGTGACTGGAACGCAAAAGATACCAACAAAGATGCGTGGATGAGACAATGCGTGGATGAGACAATGGTGCAGAGATGAGGGTTTTGGATTTGTTAGGAACTGGGGAACATTCTGGGGAAAGGAGGGGCTCTTCCGAAGGGATGGGCTTCACCTTAACCGGGATGGCACCAGGCTGCTGGCATTAACCTTTAAAAAGGAGATAGAGCAGCTTTTAAACTAGATATTAGGGGAAAGCCGACAGTCGCCCAAGAGCGGATGGTTCAGAAGAATGTATCCTTGAAGGATACTACCAAAAGCAGAGAGGTTCCACAAAAGAGTAAAGTAGCCCAAATGCCCTCAAGTATGGAGCAGACAGAGCTTAAAGATCCCAATTTACCCATGTCTAACAATAGCCAAATTAACATGAATAAAATACATTCTCTAAAATGCTTGTATGCAAATGCTAGAAGTCTAAAGAATAAGATGGGAGAGTTAGAATATATAGCACTAAATGAAAGGTTAGATATGATTGGAATATCAGAGACATGGTGGAAGGAGGACAACCAGTGGGACACTGTGATACCTGGGTACAAACTACATCATAATGATAGAGCTGATCAAATTGGTGGAGGGGTTGCTCTCTATGTTAGAGAGGGCATTGAGTCAGAAAGGATTAAAGTTTTGCAGGAAACAAAATCTGCTGTAGAATCTATATGGATTGAAATTCCATATAAAAGGGGGAAGGCAATGTCAGTGGGGGTGTACTATCGAGCACCTGGCCAGAATGACCAAATGGATGATGAAATGCTCAAAGAAATCAAGGAAGCTAACAAATGTTACAGCGCAGTAATAATAATGGGTGATTTCAATTACCCCGGTATCGACTGGGTCAGTGTCACATCAGGACATGCTAGGGAGATAAAGTTCCTAGATGAAATAAATGACTGCTTCTTGGAGCAGCTGGTTCATGAACCGACCAGAGTGGAAGCCATATTAGACCTAGTCCTTAGTGGAACACCAGATCTAGTGCAAGAGATAAGGTTGTTGGGGCCACTTGGCAATAGTGATCATAGCATGATTGCCTTTGATTTAATTAGTGGAGGAGGGATAGTAAGGAAACCACAGTACTACCTTTTAACTTTCGAAAGGGAGACTATGATAAAAAGAGGAAAACAGTTAAGAAAAAACTAAAAGGAGCAGTTGCGAAGGTTAAAGACGTACATCAAGCTTGGGTGTTGTTGAAAAATACTATCTTGGAAGCCCAGATCACCTGTATTCCACGCTTTAAGAAAAGTGGAAGGAAGTCCAAAAAACTGCCAGCATGGTTTAAAGGTGAGGTCAGAGAGGCTGTTGTTGCCAAAAAAGCATCTTTCAGGAAATGGAAAAAAGAGCCAAACGACGAAACCTGGAAACAGCACAAGCACTGGCAAGTCAAATGCAAGGCATTGATAAGGCAGGCAAAGAGAGAATTTGAGAAGAAGCTTGCTGCGGAAGCAAAAACGCGAAATAAAGACCTTTTCAAGTACATTTGTAGCAAAAAACCTGTGAGAGAGTCAGTTGGTCCATTAGATGATAAAGGGGTTAAAGGAGCACTAAGAGGCGACAAGGCGATAGCGGAGAGACTGAATGAATTCTTTGCTTCGGTCTTTACTGAGGAAGATGTAGGGATGTTACCCATGACTGAAGTGGTATTTAAAGGTGCGGAAGAATTGAAGGAAATATCGATACATCGGGAAGATGTCTTACAACTATTAGATAAACTGAAGAGTAGCAAATCACCTGGGCCGGATGGTATACATCCAAGGGTGTTGAAAGAACTGAAATATGAGATTGCAGAACTGCTATCAGTAATCTGTGAACTATCATTAAAATCATCTCTAATACCTGAAGATTTGAGGATCGCCAATGTAACACCAATTTTTAAAAACGGTTCCAGGGGTGATCTGGGAAACTACAGACCGGTGAGCCTGACGTCAGTACCGGGAAAAATGGCAGAAACCATCATAAAGAATAAAATTACTCAGCATGTAGATAGTCACAATCTAATGGGAGACAGCCAAGATGGCTTTAGACAAGGAAGATCTTGTCTTACTAATCTGTTATGTTTTTTTGAAGGAGTGAATAAACAGGTGGACATAGGTGAGTCGGTTGATATTGTGTATCTGGACTTTCAGAAAGCCTTTGACAAGGTCCCTCATCAGAGACTTTTGGCAAAACTAAAGAGTCATGGGATAGGAGGCAGTGTACTATTGTGGATCAGGAACTGGTTAAAAGATTGAAAGCAGAGGGTAGGGCTAAATGGCCAATTTTCCCAATGGAGAAAGGTGAATAGTGGTGTACCCCAGGGATCTGTGCTGGGTCCGCTGCTTTTTGACATATTCATAAATGACCTGGAAAGTGGAATAACGAGTGAGGTTATCAAATTTGCAGATGACACAAAACTATTTAAAGTTGTTAAAACCCAAGAGGATTGTGAAAAATTGCAAGAGGATCTTGATAAATTGGAAGACTGGGCATCAAAATGGCAGATGAAATTTAATGTGGAAAAGTGCAAGGTTATGCACCTAGGGAAGAACAACCCAAACTATGGTTACACGATGCAAGGTTCCACATTAGGAACCACCACCCAGGAAAAAGATTTAGATGTCATTGTGGATACCATGTTAAAACCCTCGGCCCAGTGTGCAGCGGCGGCCAAGAGAGCAAATAGAATGCTAGGTATGATAAGGAAAGGAATGGAAAATAAAACAAAAGATATTATAATGCCTCTATATTGTTCCATGGTGAGACCGCACCTTGAATATTGTGTGCAATTCTGGTTGCCGTATCTTAAAAAGGATATAGCGATTTTAGAAAAGGTACAGAGAAGAGCCACCAAAATGGTAAAGGGGATGGAAGGATACTCCTATGAAGAAAGGCTAAAAAGGTTAGGGCTCTTTAACCTGGAAAAGAGACGGCTGAGGGGAGATATGATAGAAGTCTATAAATTAATGAACGGAGTGGAACGGGTAAACGTAGATCGATTGTTTACGTTATCAGAATATAGAAAGACTAGGGGACATGCAATGAAGCTACAGGGTAAACTATTTAAGACTAATAAAAGAAAATATTTTTTCACTCAACGTGTAGTCAAACTCTGGAATTTGTTAAAGGAGGATGTAGCTGGGTTTAAAAAAGGTTTGGACAAGTTCCTGGAGGAAAGGTCCATAAACCATTATTAAGAAGTGACCGAAGATATCAATGCTTGACCCAGTACAAGCATTGTGGAACTTGTGTCTCTTGGGGAAACTGCTAGGTACATATGACCTAGATTGGCCACTGTTGGAAACAGAATACTGGGCTTGATGGACCTTGGTCTGACCCAGTATGGCATATCTAATGTTCTTATGTTCTTAAGGCTACAAAGTGTTGGGAAAATATGGACTTGGCAACAGAAATGAAGCTGGAGAAAGAATGAGAGAATCCTGCAATGCCAATATCTATTCATCTCAGACACCTTCTTCCAGCAACACAAGTGGTGACTGTACACATGGACTTCACCTAATAGATTGTTCAAAAATCAAATTGACTACATCTGTGGAAGTCAACAATGGAAAAGCTCCATAATATCAACAAAGACAAAACTTGGAACTGTATGCAAACTCGAGCTAAAGTTGAAAAAGAGCAAGCCACTCATAAATGTAGCAACACAGGACCTTGATAATATACCACTGGCATTTAAAGACTGCCTGCAAAATCAATTTGCTGCTTTAGATATAAATGACAGAGCTCCAGAAAAGTTAAGGGATGACATCAATAAGGTTGCATCGCTCCTTTAGCGTATGCTCTGGCGGCTCCTCCTCCTCTCCCATCCCGCTCCATGTCGGTGTACCCCAGGGATCTGTCTTGGGCCCCCTCCTTTTCTCTCTCTATACCCAATCCCTTGGCGCGCTCATCTCCTCCCATGGATTTCAATACCATCTCTATGCCGACTCCCCCCAAATCTACCTCTCTACACCCAATATTTCCCCGCCTTTCTGACATCGCCGCCTAGATGGCCCATCGCTGCCTGAAATTGAACATGACCAAGACTGAGCTCCTCATCTTTCCCCCCCCCCAATTCCTCCCCTCCTCTTCAACCCTTCTCAGTCTCTGTGGATGAATCCACGATCCTCCCTGTTCCCTGAGCCCGCAATCTGGGGGTCATCTTTGACACCTCTCTCTCCTTCTCCACACATATCCAGCTCATAGAGAAGACCTGCCGCTTCTTTCTCTACAACATCAGCAAGATCCACCACTTCCTATTTGAACACATTACCAGAACGCTCGTCCACTCCCTAATCTCTTCTCGCCTCGACTACTGCAACATATTCCTTGCTGGTCTTCCCGCGAGCCATCTCTTTCCCCTTCAATCTGTGCAGAATTATGCTGCTCGACTAATCTTCCGCCAGTCTTGCCATGCCCACATCACTCCTCTTCTCAAGTCGCTTCACTGGCTCCCTATCCAAGCCCGCATCCAATTCAAACTCCTCCTGCTGACCTATAAATGCATTCACTCTGCAGCCCCTCAATACCTCTCATCTCTCCCTACATCCCCACTCGGCAACTTCGCTCTGCTAACAAACTACTTCTTTCTATGCCCTTTCACTCGCACCGCTAACTCCCGACTTCGCTCCTTTCACCTCGCTGCACCCAACGCCTGAAACAGCCTACCTATGTCCATCCGCCAAGCACCCTCTCTGGCCCTCTTCAAATCCAGGTTAAAGACCCACCTCTTCAATGTCGTGTTCAGATCCTGACTTCTATCCTTCATCCTAACCTAACCCTCATCTCATGTCCGAACACACTACCTAACGCTTTTAGCGTGTAAAACCATATTGTACTTTACCGATTGTTGTGACTAGATTGTAAGCTCGGACGAGCAAGTCTCTGATTAGCAGGGACTGTCTCTTGTATTTATGTCTGTGCAGCGCTGCGTGCTTGGCGCTATATAAGTGTTAAATAGTAGTACGTCTCTTCAAAAAAGAGTAAAAAAGCAAACAAACAGCCAAAATGGATGACTGGAGAAACTCAGAAAATTACCCAGAAACACAGAGAAGAAAGAGAGACAATAGCAGAACTCAGATTTCCACCATGCAGCAAGACAAGACAAGGGGAAATACTACAATGATGCATGCAAGGAAATAGAATCAGAAACTATTAGAGGAAGAAAAAGATCAGCTTTCCTAAAGCTACGAGAGTTAAAGAAAAAATTCCAGCATCAAATTGGAATGCTCCAAAATGCTTCATGTTGAATGATGCTGAGAAGATCAAGAAAAGATGGAAAGAATATGCAGAGTCATTATATCATAAAGATCAAGTGAACCAACAGCCGTCTCAACCTGTACCTTATGATCTGGAACCATTGGTGATGAAAGAAGAAGTTGAAGCAGCATTGAAAGCCTTATCAAAGAACAAATATGTCAACAGAAAATGGGGAACTCTCTGCTATCTTCTAGTTTGCACGGAAGTGGTCTCAGACTTGTCGGCAGCCTCTACAGAGATATTTTAGTATCTTGCGGCACCTATTGGCATCAATGACACACTTTCCGGCTTGTTTTTAGCAGTTTCCCTCACCAATAGTGTTTCACACTTATCTTCTATAGTGATGATTCTTTAAATATTATATCTCTCACAAGATTGTATTATTCTCAAAACTGTTGTTACTATAGGTCATTTCCCAAGTTGTTTCCCAATGCCTCACATATGACGTCGTGGCTGCGTTTCTCTCAAAAATCTTGAGGTTCTTCAGGGGAACATTCTCTAATCAGCCAAGCCATTCACTATAGAGTAAACGAAAAAAATGTGTATAAAAACTCAACCAATGTATGACATAAAATAACATTTTCCATCTAATTGTAGCTAATATCTTATTTAAAATCCTACCCCACTTTAGCTGAAGTATGCTGCCAATATATTTCTTAAACTATTTTCTCCTTCATTTCTCTTAGAGGACAGTTGCCGTTCTTCTCTCCAAAAAGCGCCGCGCATGTGCAGACTGATCATGTTAGCCTTTCTTATAGCTCCTCCCTAGGGAGGATCTTAGCACTCGGTAACTGGCTGCTAGCTCTCATTATCTGCTCAAGTCGCTTATTGGATCCTCCACTTCGTTCAACAGGCTCACCATTCTATTGCTATATTTAAGCCATTAGGTATAACTGTTTGAAGATTGAAAATCCACCGTTGTTCCCGGTAAAGTAATGTTTGTTCTAAAGACTTGCCGTACATAGACATTGTGACTTGTTCAATACAAAAGCATCGCAAGTCTTCAAAGTTATGTTTACAGGCTAGGCAATGTTGAACTGGGGGCGCTGTAATCACCTCATGTTTTAGCCTACTTTTATGTTCCAACATTCTGATTTTGAAAGGTCTAATCGTTTTCCCTATATAGAACAGGTCACAAGGGCAAGTAATCGCATAGATAACATTCTTAGTATCATAAGTGGTGGTGGTTCTCAAAACATACTCTTTACTATGACAAGTAAATTGCTCTTGTTCACTCGTGACATTGCAGATGGAACAATGACCACATTTAGAATGTCCATGTCTTATTACCTCTGTTAGTTCTGTAGACTCGGGGCGTAATTTAGCTGGACTTAGTTTTTCTTTCAAATTCTTTTCCTGCGCCAGACGCAACGTATTGTTTTATTCGTCAATCCAGATACTGCGCTAAGGACATTAGTATACTTCGAGATAATCTTCTTTATTTTGAAACTAAATGGTGAATATTGTGTTATCAAATTCACCACCTCTGCGTCATTTTTCTTCCTGACTTTAATAGGCGTCTCAAGTAATGTTGACCGATCATTAAATAATGCCCTATGATACGCTCTTTTTATGATTCGAGGAGGATATCCTCTCTCCATAAAATTCTTTGCTAGAACGGAAGCTTTACTTTTGTAGTCATGAACCTCTGAACAGTTCCTACGGTAACGTAGAAACTGTGAAAAGGGCAACCCTTCCTTTAATTGTAAAGGGTGTGCACTGTGAAAATGGAGCAGTGTATTATGGTCTATTGGCTTCCTAAATACTGAGGTTATCCAATTGGTGGTTCCTTTTTTGAGTACAACATCCAAGTAGACAATATCTGTCATATGCGCTACATAGGTGAATTGGATATTTTTATCTTGGGCATTCAACCAGCTCACAAAAATGCACAGGGACTCCATAGACCCTAACCATAATATGAAAATATCATCTATAAAACGATGCCAAAACTTGATATTTAACATGTATTGTGAAGAAAAAACCTTCTGGCGCTCGAAATAAAGACGATTATCTCGAAGCATACTAATGTTCTTAGCGCAGTATCTGGATTGACGAATAAAATAATACGTTGCGTCTGGCGCAGGAATAAGAACTTGAAAGAAAAACTAAGTCCAGCTAAATTACATCCCGAGTCTACAGAACTAACAGAGGTAATAAGACATGCACATTCTAAATGTGGTCATTGTTCCATCTGCAATGTCACGAGTGAACGAGAGCGATTTACTTGTCATAGTAAAGAGTATGTTTTGAGAACCACCACCACTTGTGACACTAAGAATGTTATCTATGCGATTACTTGCCCTTGTGACCTGTTCTATATAGGGAAAACGATTAGACCTTTCAAAATCAGAATGTTGGAACATAAAAGTAAGCTAAAACATGAGGTGATTACAGCACCCCTAGTTCAACATTGCCTAGCCTGTAAACATAACTTTGAAGACTTGCAATGCTTTTGTATTGAACAAGTCACAATGTCTATGTACGGCAAGTCTTTAGAACAAACATTACTTTACCGGGAACAACGGTGGATTTTCAATCTTCAAACAGTTATACCTAATGGCTTAAATATAGCAATAGAATGGGGAGCCTGTTGAACGAAGTGGAGGATCCAATAAGCGACTTGAGCAGATAATGAGAGCTAGCAGCCAGTTACCGAGTGCTAAGATCCTCCCTAGGGAGGAGCTATAAGAAAGGCTAACACGATCAGTCTGCACATGCGCGGCGTTTTTTGGAGAGAAGAACGGCAACTGTCCTCTAAGAGAAATGAAGGAGAAAATAGTTTAAGAAATACGTTGGCAGCATGCTTCAGCTAAAGTGGGGTAGGATTTTAAATAAGATATTAGCTACAATTAGATGTAAAATGTTATTTTATGTCATACATCGGTTGAGTTTTTATACACATTTTTTTGGTTTACTCTACAGTGAATGGCTTGGCTGATTAGAGAATGTTCCCCTGAAGAACCTCAAGATTTCTGAGAGAAACGCAGCCACGGCGTCATACGTGAGGCGTTGGGAAACAACGTGGGAAATGACCTATAGTAACAACAGTTTTGAGAATAATACAATCTTGTGAGAGATATAATATTTAAAGAATCATCACTATAGAAGATAAGTGTGAAACACTATTGGTGAGGGAAACTGCTAAAAACAAGCCGGAAAGTGTGTCATTGATGCCAATAGGCGCCGCAAGATACTAAAATATCTCTGTAGAGGCTGCTGACAAGTCTGAGACCACTTCCGTGCAAACTAGAAGATAGCAGAGAGTTCCCCATTTTCTGTTGGCATATTTGTTTTCAGTGGAGTAATTTTACATTATTTATATTTATTTCAATATTACTCTTATACATTAGACCATTACTTTTTGTATAATTATCAAAGAACAAAGCACCTGGCATTGATGGCATGCACACAGAAGTACTACAGCAATCAAATGCAGCTGTTACCATACTACAAGGCTCTACCAGGAAATTTGGAAGCCAACATCATAGCCAACTGACTGGAAAATATTTGTGTCTATACCAACACTAAAGAAAGGTGATCGAACTGACTGTGGAAATTAATCGCACAATTGCTCTGATCCCACATGCCTGCAAAACTTTACTCAAGATTATTCAGCAGAGACTACAACCATACCTGAAACGAGAACTGCCTGAAGTGCAAGCAGGGTTCAGGAAAGTGCGAGGAATGAAAGACATCATCGTGGATGTGAGATAGATCCTTGAAAAGACAAAAGAATATCAAAAGATATCTATATGTGTTTTATCAACTACAGCAAATCTTTTGACTGTGTAGACCATGAGAAACTCTGGGCCACATTAAGAAGCATGGGTATACCAGAACACCTGATCGTATTCTTGCACAATCTGTAAATTGATCAAGAAGCAACAGTTTGAACGGAACAAGGAGAAACAGAATGCTTTAAAATCAGCAAAGGTGTACAAGGCTGCTTACCTCTCCCCTACCTGTTTAATTTATTTGCAGAACGAATCAGAGAAGCAGGAATGTATGAAAATAACAGAGGTGTGAAGATTGGTGGAAGACTCATCAACAACCTTCCCTATGCTGACGATACCACATTATCAGCTGAAAGCGAAGATGATCTGAAACATTTGTTTTTCAAGATCATAATCTTAAAATTGGCCTGTACCTTAATGTAAAGAAGACAAAGATCATGACAACTGGCAAAGTCAATAAATTCATTGTTGATGGAGAAGAAATTGAAATAGTTGGAAACTTTAACCTACTTGGATCAGCTATAAATAAAGAAATGGCAAGCAGTCAAGAAATCTGACGATACATTGTTCTTGGCAGAATGATTATGAAGGACCTAGACAAGATTATCAAGAGCAAAGATGTCTTACAACCATATGACGTTATTGAAAATACCATGACTTGAACAAGTCGAATCTTTGTATGTAGAGAAAGTTGGACAGTGAAAAAGACAGTCAGGAAGAAAATTGATGCCTTTGAATTATGGTGCTGGCGACGAATACTGTGTATACCATGGACTGCCCGAAGAACAAACCAGTCAGTACTAGAGGAGACCAAACCTAAGTTTTCTTTAGAAACTCAGATGACAAGACTTTGACTCTCATACTTTGGACACATCATGCGAAGAGAGAGATCATTAGAGAAAGACAGACATCATACTTGGCAAAGTAGGAGGACAAAGCAAAAGTGGAAGGCCAGCAATGAGATGGATTGATACAATAACAGCAGCTATGTGTGCCAGTCTGTCAGTAATGAGCCGCCTGACTGAAGACCAAACACAGTTTAGGACAACTATCCAGAGGGTCACCATGAGTCGACACCGACTCGATAGCACTTAAAAACAACAATAAAGTCTGTATAGCTGTTTCTTTGAAAAGCCCAAATACACAGACCTGCAGCTCTGAGAAAGAAGAAGCGAATGCATTTGTCTCGGCTGTCGTAGATTTAATAAAGTGTCTAATATCCAGGGAAGCCTGCTCATCTTAGCATAAAGTTGAGCTAATTATGATCCCCACATTTCAGATGTTGGCTTAAGAATCACTTAGGGAATATAAAGCACAGTTACTTACCTGTAACAGGTGATCTCTGGGAACAGCAGGAATAAGTCTTCACATATGGGTATCGTCGGTACCGACGGAGCCTGCACGGGAACGATCCCCAGCGTCCAATCAGAAAGCTTTTGGGAGCATCCCACAGCAC
This sequence comes from Ichthyophis bannanicus, assembly GCA_033557465.1. NCBI lineage: Eukaryota > Metazoa > Chordata > Amphibia > Gymnophiona > Ichthyophiidae > Ichthyophis > Ichthyophis bannanicus. Next base: position 103,369,687 of record CM066051.1, on the reverse strand, counting down.
CTGCGTGCTGCCTTCCCGCCTTTCCCAACTGCCTCTCTCCAGTTTGAGTTTTAAAGCTGAGACAAAGAGAGAGAGAAGGAAAGGAAAGATAGAGAGATACAACTCCTAGGGGAGGTGGGTGGGTTGTGAAGACTTATTCCTGCTGTTCCCAGAGATCACCTGTTACAGGTAAGTAACTGTGCTATCTCCAGGAACAAGCAGGAATGAGTCTTCACATATGGGGACTCCCTAGCTTTTGATGCCAGGGAGAGACCCCAGAGCTGTGTGTCCCTAAGAAGGGCTGCAGTTCCCCCCATGGATCTCTGGCATCCAACCAGGATTGGTGGGTAGGAGTTGACTAGGTATGGAACAGATGTTTGAGAACAGCCTGACCAAACAAGGCATCCCGGCGGGATTCCTTGTCCAAACAGTAATGGGCTGTGAAGGTATGAACCGAGGCCCAAGTGGCTGCTCGACAGATGTCGCCGATAGACACAGAATGTAGATGAGCCATTGAGGTTGCCATGGCTCTCACATTGTGAGCTGTGACATGGCCCTCCAGAGAAAGGTTCTTACTCTGATAGGTGAAAGAAATACACCGAGCAATCCAGTTGGACAGTGTTCTTTTGGAAACTGGAAGTCCTAAATGAGAAGGATCAAAAGCAACAAAGAGTTGAGAGGACTTTCTATGTTGCTGTGTTCTTTTGTAAGTAGAAGGCTAGAGCTCTTTTACAATCCAAGGTATAAAGATTCCTCTCTGCACTTGATGCATGAGGTCCTGGAAAAAAGACAGGTAGGTAGACCTCTTGGTTCAGATGACAGGGTGAGATCACTTTAGTCATAAAGTGTGGATGAGTCCTAAGGACTACCTTGTCAAGATGGAACCTTGTATAAGGTGGATTAGCTACTAGTGCTTGCAACTCACTAATGCGGTGTGCTGAGGTGATTGCAATGAGAAAGATAACTTTCCAAGAAAGAAATTTCAAGGAATTGGTAGCTAATGGTTCAAAAGGTGGCTTCATGAGCTGCCCAAGAATCAGGTTTAAGTCCCATGCCACCGGTGGTGTTTTAATGGGAGGCTTAGTTAAAAGAAGGCCTCTCATGAATCTTGCTATAAGAGAATGAGAGGAAATAGGCTGTCCATTGAGAGGCTTAAGGGAAGCTGCAATAGCACTCAAATGGACTCTTACTGAATTTGTCTTAAGGCCTGCATTAGATAAATGAAGATACTCCAGTAAAGATTCCAGAGGTATCGCAAGGGTGTTAAGCCCCTTTTCCGAGCACCAAATTGTAAACCTTTTCCACTTAAAAGCATAAGAATGTCTAGTGGAAGGCTTTCCGGAAGCATGAAGAATATCTTTCACCTGCTGAGAAAGATCAAGATTTTGGAGATCTAGGCCTTCAGCAACCAAGCCCTGAGATGCAGAGACTGGGAATTGGGATGCCATAATGTTCCGTCCTCCTGAGATAGGAGATCTGGAGCAGACCCTAACTGCAGGGAGGGAGCTTGAGAGAGATGTAGAAGCAGAGGGTACCACACTTGGCGTGGCCAATGAGGTGCTATGAGGATCATGCGACCTCTGTCTCTCTGAAGCTTGAATAGGGTTTTGGAAATTAGGGAAATGGGTGTAAAGGCATACAGGAAGTCTTGACCCCAATAAAGGAGGAAAGCATCCCTGGCCTGAGCCCCCTGAGCCGGAGTCCTGGAACAGAACCAGGGAAGTTTGGCATTCCATGGACTTGCAAAGAGGTCTATGTCCGGGGTTCCCCAAATTTGAAAAATCTTGGCCACCTGGTCCACATGCAGGGACCACTCGTGTGGAAGCAGAACTCGACTGAGCCTGTCTACCCAAGAGTTCTGAACGCCTGGAAGATAAACTGCCAGAAGATGAATCTGATGCTCTCTGGCGAGGGCCCACAGTTGCAAAGCTTCATTGCAGAGAGCCTGTTCCGCCCTGCTTGTTCACGTAGAAGATGGCTACCTGATTGTCCGTGTGGATAAGGACTGTCTTGTAGCTGAGCAGGGTGTGGAACACTCGTAGAGCAAGGAAGATTGCTCTGAGCTCTAAGAGATTGATATGTAGACCACTCTCCTGTGGAGTCCAGATGCCCTGGGTGGAGAGGTCTTGCAGATGAGCTCCCCAACCCATTGGAGAAGCATCTGTTGTGAGAGTTGCTTGGGGTAGAGATTGCTGAAAGGGGGACCCCAGCAACAGGTTTTGAGGGGACTTCCACCACTGGAGGGACAAAATGAGGCAACTTGTGTTTGCTATTTTGTCTGATAGGCAGTCTAATGCCTGGGTCCATTGGGTGCACTGTTCCCTCTAAGCTGTGCGCATGTGCGCGCGCACACACCTCACCGAGCGAGCGCACATACTTTACAACATAGCGCACAAAAATTATGGTTCTGATTCTGATAGAAAACAACACAGATGTCTTAAAATTTAAAAGTTGTTATGTATTTACAGTTTTCACAAGTTCTACAATGTTTTCTAGTGCAATCAATGTGGTGTACATACTGTATTCTGACGTGTAGTCAAATTTTAAAGTATATAACTCTGAGTGTCGTTATGTGGCGCACAAAAATTTAACCTTCCTTCAAAAGCTGCACAGCTGATATTTTATGCGCACACAGCCTACAGAAAATTAGAGGGAACATTGATTGGGTGGACAAAGTCCACTGAGCTGCCCTCATGTGAAGGCGAGCATATGGTACCACATGCACGGTGGATGCCATGTGGCCTAGTAACTGTAACATTTCTTGAGCAGATAAATGGGGCTTTAACTCTGCTTGAGAAGCTAACTGCACCAAGCGAAGGCAACGGGCTTGGGGGAGATAGGCTCTTGCTCTTGTGGTATCCAGCAACGCCCCTATAAACTCCAGGGACTGAGTAGGGGTTAGATTGGATTTTGGGATGTTTATTACCAGCCCTAAATACTGAAGGATACGCATTGTGCAGGATAGAGAAGTCTTGGCCTCTGACTGTGGGAGCTCGAAATAGCCAGTCATCCAAATAAGGGAAGACGAATATTCCCAGAGTGCGCAGAAATGCAGCTACCACTGCCATGCATTTCGTGAACACCCTTGGTGCAGAGGCCAGACCGAAAGGAAGCACTCTGTATTGATAGTGCTTCTCTTGAAAAAGGAACCGAAGGAACCTTCTGTGAGTTGGATGGATGAGAACATGGGTGTACGCATCCTTGAGATCTAGAGAACAAAGCCAATCCTGACTCTGAAGGTATGGCAGGAGAGTTCCCAGAGAAATAATTTTGAATTTTTCCTTGACTAGGAATTTGTTCAATTCTCTGAGGTCTAAAATGGGTCTGTAGCCCCCTGTTTTCTTTGGAATAAGAAAATAGGGGGAGTAGAACCCTGTGCCCTGTTGATGAAGAGGCACTTCTTCTATTGCCCCTTGGGCAAGAAGGGTGGCAATCTCCTGATCCAACAGGTTGAGGAGGGAGGTCAGAGAATTGAACTGGTTCACTCTTGTATGAGGGGGCAAGCTTGAAAAATGAAGTTTGTACCCCTCTCTTATGATGGAGTGTCCAATGCTCTGCTGTAATTTTTCCCCACCTGGGAGCAAAATGACATAACCTTCCTGGAATGGTGGAGGGCTCTGGTCCTTCCAGAGCCAGGAAGGCTAAGTTCGCTGGGCTGGAGGAGGCCTAGCAGCCTTTGCTTTGCTCTGTTTGGATGTTTGCTGACGTTTGGTAGCGAACTGAGCTGCAGAAGATGCTCACTGACTATAAGCAGGATAAAATCTTCCCTTTTTAGAAAAAGGTGCTTTTTTGAACAACCTTTTCTTAACAGGAGCAGCCGTAGACTTGGATAATCTATCCAAGGCGAAGTTTTCAGCATCCATCTGATTGGTAAAGATTGGCAAGCAAAGGCCAAACAGGTTTTCACCAGTACAAGGGATATTTCCCAATTCATCTTGGACCCAGATCTCCAAATCAGATGCTTGAAGCCAAGCAATTCTACATGCACCTATGGCAATAGCCGAGGCTCTGCTTACACATTCAAAAGAGTCAAAAGCTGCACGGTTGGAGAATTTGGAGATATCTTGGGCATGTTTGAGCCAAGCGAGAAAGTCCTGTTTTTTATCCTCAGAAATGAAAGGACTTAAAGTCTGCAAATGATCAGTGACCTCTTTTAGGAACATTCCCATGTAAAGACTATAGGAATTAATCCTTGCAAGCAAGCATGGAAGCTTGGAAGACTCTACGTCCAAAAGCATCCAGGGTTCTACATTCACATCCTGGATTAGCGGCATGTCTCTTAGCACTTCTAATCTTTCTCATAGCAGACTCAACCACAATAGAGTGGTGAGGAAGCTGAGTTTTATGGAAACCAGGACAAGGAGGGACACAATACATGGTATCTAACCTGCGAGAATGAGGAGAGGTGGTAAGAGGTGTTTCCCACATCCTCAACAAAATCTCATGAACAGGCAAGGTAGCTGCCTCCTTAGGAGTTTTAGGATATTGTAAAATATCTAACTCCTTGGCTTTGGGTTCTGTCTCAGGGGCCACCGTGATGGATAAGCCCCGAGCCACCTCCCTGATGAAGTCTTGAAAAGACAAGTCTTCTGGAGGAGACATCCTTCGCTTAGGAGAGGACTCCTCCTGTGGAATAAGCATCGCTGCATCGACAGAAGCGTCAGAATCCTCAGACATTTCAGAGGAATCGAAGTATCGTCTGTCCGGATGCTCCTGCAAAGCCCGATACCCGTACTGACAGGGATCGGTATCGGGAATAAATGGTACCGGGGTATCGGTACCGGAGGGCCTCAGAGGACAGAGTACTGGCATAGCAGACACCGATGCCGATGCCACCGGTACCGGGATCGGTACCGATGGCGGTGCTAGAGCCGGTACCGGTGGAGTAGTCTGTTGCGGTACACCTGGGGCGTCGATCCCACAAGGAAAGCCGCCAGACTGCATTCCATGGACAGAATCCTCTGGTCCATCGACGCCGCCAATGCTTGAAAGTCGGTACCGGTGGAAGCCACCGGTACCCCAGAGCATGGCACCAGGTGATCTGTCAAAGCCAAGCCATCGAGATCATCCTGGATCCCCAATGATGATGCTTTGGAGGCCGAAGTCTCCCGCCGGGGTAATTTTGCCGGTGCAGAATCCTCGAGGGCAACGCCAGAGGCATCTCGATGTTTAGAGGGAGATCTACCCTTCGAGGACCGGCTGGATTTATGTTTAGTTACCCGAGATCCATGTGAGGAAGAAGCAGCCCTGGAAGACGTCGATGCCAGCGAAGCCGCATCAGAGGGAAACAGGGTACTGAGCTTGGCAGCTCGGTTCTGCCCACCTCTTTTAGACATCATAGTACAGGACATACAATCTGTGATGGAATGGTCAGGACCTAAACATTTCAGACACCAGTCATGGTGTCGGTGACGGAAATGGTACCGCTACATTTTGTGCACTTCTTAAACCCTGACCTGAAGAAAAAGAAAACGTCTTTTTTTTTTTTTTTAAAAGAAAAGAAAGACCGGCGGTACCGGTAGAGCGTCGAAGAAGGCAGACGCGATACAAAAGAAATAAAGAAATTCTTCTGTGGTGACAGGAACACGACCTGCTGGCTCCGTGGAAAAAGAAGAACTGGAGAGAGGCAGTTGGGAAAGGCGGGAAGGCAGCACGCAGGCGCTGTGGGATGCTCCCAAAAGCTTTCTGATTGGACGCTGGGGAGCGTTCCCACGCAGGCTCCATCGGTACCGACGATACCCATATGTGAAGACTCATTTCTGCTTGTTCCTGGAGATAGCGATTTCTTTTTATGGGACAGGACGGGGGTGGCCAGTTATGTATGGTAATTATAGATAAAGGACTTAGGCATATTATAAATACATTAATGAACTGACTTTCATCTCTGGCATTAAAGAAATATTAGACCTTCCCACCAACCCAGTGTAAATAATGGGATTAATGAGTTGTGGGCAGCCTGTGGTCTCCCCCCTCTGCTCCCAGGAAATCCATTAAGGGGCAGGATAATTCTGTCTTTTCTCATTTCACGGGCAAGTGGTGCTCTTGCACAGTTTAGCTTGTGAGTTGCACCGAGTACTGTCTGGTTCCAGTATCACAGGGAGACCTTCATTTGGGGGAGGGGGGGGCACCTCAGGGAACTGTAAACAGTGACACTGAGGTAAAGAGGGCCGAGGACAGCTTAGCAGGCAAGCGTCACCAAGAACAGCAGATCTAACCTGCTTCTCCTTTTGCTAGTCCTTGAGTGTCCTCTAAGCCAGTCCAAACAGCAGCCAGCAGGTCTCGGACTGAGAGATAAACAGCTCATTGTGTAACATGGACCTCGCCTCCTTCTCCCCAGCCCCCTCCCACCTATCACATGGCACAGCTGGGCACACCTGCTCAAGGTCAGTACAAGGTGAGTCCTGCAGAACCCATGCCAGGGATAGTGACTCGCCTTCATCTCAGGCTTAGAGACGGATACAAACCTATTCACTGATACAAAGCAAAGCAGCCTCAGCTAACTCTCAGTCACTCTCTGTGATGCAGCTCATAGCTCCTGCAGTCCCAGCCTCTACCAGCAGAAGGTGCTGTAAGGAATAATATATGCATGATGACTTCTGAAGAGCTCTCAACTCCAGCACCCTTAGCCTCTCCCAGCAGGAGATGCTGTAGGGGATGGTGCAGAAGCACCGAGTTTGCAGGGAGCCTGACATCTCCTGTAGTCCCAACAGGAGGCACTGTAGAGCATGGTAGAGGAGTACTGAGGGAGGGTGAGCTCACAGCTCTGGTAGTGCCGGAGCAGCCGCTGTGTGCCTGGTATGCAGGGAGGGAGGTGAGTGTTAATATTTAATTCTGCCCTTTTGGCTTTTCCACTGTGGTTTGTGGAATGTGTGTGTGTATGTGCACAGCTTATTTCTCTTGGTGTGGGGAGGGGGGAGAGCAGCAGTCTGGGCCAGTCCCTCCCTCTCATTGGTCTCGCTGTTCCCTAGTACTGAGCCCCAGGGACTTACAACAGATTAGGAAAGTCAACGAGAAGCACACACTCCAGGGGAGAGCAGAAGGTCCGTCTCTTCTCAGAACCAGAAACACACTCCAGAGAGCCCGAACCCTACAGGTCAGTTCATAAACTCCTGTACATCACTGACAGACTGGCTGTAGAACTTCAGTAAGGTGCAAGGGGGGCATAAGCACCCTGTGCCAATCCTTTAGAAGGAGGGAGCAGAGAATATAAAAGGATCCCGGTGTTAGGGGGCAGGGAATGCCCTGATCTGAAGACACTTGAGGAGGATCGGGTTTCCGTTTGAATAAAGTTACTTTTTCTATTGAAAAAGTGTTAATGGTTTTTAAAGTCTGTTGTCACTTATTGTCAATCAGTCTAAAGCCTTTACTCATACAGCCTGCCATCAGGTCTCCCTAGTTCTTTGGTCAGTGGTGAGGGGGGCATTTGCCTTTTCTCGTAGTGCCCATAGTCGGCGGCACGCCCTTCTGGTGGCTATTGGAGTCATCACTGATATGATGGAGTTTTGGCAGAAATCAAAAGCACATTTATTTGACCAGACTTTTAATTGATATATAAGACAAAACACACAGTAAAAATATTATTAATGAATTGTATATGTTTTATAACCAACCAAGAATGCTGTGATTTGGTGGGATAGAAATATTTTAATTAAATAAGTGTCTGGTACTAGGGGACAGGGATTGTTCCGATCTGCGCATCCGTTATTACAGGGGTTCTTAACCTGGGGTAAGTGAACTTGAATGGGAAAAAATTTACATCTTTATTTTCACTAACCTCTAACTAAAATGTAGCCTCTCCATCAATAATGAATGTAGGCAGCAAACTTACCTGTGACTTTGTCACCAATAGAATTCATACATATTTTCATATCACATTAGAGCTATAGATGTCTTGAAATATTGTTTATGCTCATCACTACTTCAAAATTATGGTAATTAGTAGACTAAGGTTACCAGAATTTTTGCAGGAAAATCTTGGACACATATCCAAAGTGTGTGTGTTGTGGGGGGAGGGGGGGGCGGAAGAGACATCTTAGTTTCAAGTTTGAGCAACACAGTGTGGAGGAGGGAAAAGGAATCATTACCCTGCTCCCTCCTCATCCAACCCATGATAGAAACAATATCACGTCCAACTAGACAAATCAACAGAGAAATATAAAAGTGACGCATTTCCTCGTACTCTGCAAAATATAAAGATAATGGATGTGAATTCTAAAAATCGTCATATTCAAATCACTAAATTGAAGATACATTTTTTTCCTACCCTTACTGTCCCCATTGCTAGAATTGGGGACAGGCGGCTGCCAAACAGATGGGAATTGGGGACACGGCTCTAAAATTGGAGATATCTGGTAACCTTATAGTAGGTCCACTGCTAGATTGCAGACTTCCTGTCTGAAGAGGGCCCATTGCCGCCACCAAAAGGGTCCATTGTACAAAAAAAGGTTACAAGCCCCTCCTAGCAGGAGGAACTTTATCAGTGTCAGGGAGCAGGGAATGTCCTAATTTATTCCACGTGATAGTAAGGTAGGACGAGGAAGGAGTGTCAGTTATTTAAACTCATTGAAGATAAAGGCTCTTCCACACAGAATTACACAAGCGCAGAGGAGTTGATATTCAAAGCCCTTAACTGGCCTGCAAAGAGCACTGACCATGATATTAAGAGGCACCCTCCTGACGGCCCAGTTAATGCAGGAGCGGCCCGTGGGCATGCTGAGGGTGGTCTTGGCACTAACCGGATAAATGGTGCCTTTCTCCAGCTAGCGGGATTGTCAGTCATCACCTATCCAGCCAGCTTAAGCCGCTTCTAAAGCTCTGCCAAGTTGGAAATTAGATAAGTAGTGACTGAAAATCATCGCTAACCAGATAAAAGTCGCCATTTATCCGCTTAGCGCCGCTGAGTCCTGATATTCCGCTGCAGCTCCAGTCCAGATACTGCCATCAACGTTTAGGCAGGATTGGCTGACCACCGCAGGGTCTAAATATCGGTCGTGTAGATACTAAATGGATGCTATTAAAAATCAGCATTTTACTACCTTTTGCAATTGTAAGCATTTATTAATTAATTTTCTACATTTTTTAATGCATCCAAAAGCTTTAAATTAATTCAGAGAAGAAAACTTCCAACAAGCCCATAATGCCTTCATCAGAGCTTCCTCGTCAGTTATTAGTGGAAAGTCGCCTCTCTCCAACTACTTTTATCATAATTCAAATAGCAGAAATAGATAAACATCAATGAAAAGCTACTTAGCTCAATAATTGTCCACATGGCTTAAAACATCACGATCTGAAGATACTGAAGTAAAGGTTCCTTCTGATGCAAGCTATGTTTTGCCAGTCGCTGCTTCAGGGATTTGATTTCTATATCAAAATAAAATTCTTAAAATTGTGCAGTCCAAACCGCTCATCGAACACCCATCACCCTTATGGCTACATTCACAGTCTTTAGGTCCTTACCTCCAGACTGTATTTTCTTCTGTCACAGTCCTGCTGGGCTGACTTGGCATGGGAAACTGAGAACAGCCTGGTTAGTGCTACTCACCACTTTTATAGCGCTACAAGGCATATGCACTGCTGTGGAGAGTCACCTAAGCAATGATCCCTGCTCAGCAGAGCTTGCAGTCCACCCAAGAGGCAAATAGGTGGGAGTTTAATTTAGGAGAGCAAGAACATGGGTCTCTGCATGTGAGAAAAGCAGAATATGGGGCACGTGAGTGAAAGGTAGGACCAGGTTATCCGGCTACTAGAAAAGCTTCTCAGTAACCTTCCTTCTATCACAGGGTCAGGCAATAAGCCCTTTCTGCCTATCTGTTCAAATATAAGCTCCTCATTCTAACTCATAGGGGCTTGTTTACAAAGCCGCGGTAGCGGTTTGCGATCGTAATCGGAGCCGCGGCCCCATTGATTTCAATGGGGCCGCGGCTGCGATCGTGATCGCGAACCACTACCGCGGCTTTGTAAACAAGCCCCATAGAGTCATCCATACATCACATCCTCAGTATCAAGCAAGCCTTGTTTCCCTCCACACTCCCTATCGTCAGCTCCACACCCTGCATGCCAATTGACTGTCTCTTCCTATCCCTGCACAAGCCCATTTAGAACAGACACGCCACGCCGCATTCTTTTTTCTTGGACCCTCACTTTGGAATTCTCTGCCACCTTCTCTCCGGTTAGAACCCTCCTATCATAATTTCAAAAACCTACTGAAAACACATTTGTTCCAACAGGCTTATGACCTCCCTCCCAGCAGTCCTGTCTAGTTATCGTTTTGTCTGTCCCTAGTGACCTTTCAGTTCTGTCTAGTTATTGTTTATTGTCTGTCTTTAGTGGCCCCTTTGGTCAGTCTTTCCTTTATTTTATTGGAGTTCCTTTCTTTTCCGACGCTAGCATTTATATTTTGTTTTTATTGTAAACCACCCTCATGTTTCGACAAGGGCGGTATATAAAGTGTTTAATAAAGATAAAAGATAAAGATCTGCTATACCTGACAGCACTTTGATTGAGCACAATCCAGAGAACTTGCATTTCGGTGGCAATTCGAAGCAGAAACTTCATTCACATCAAGACTTCTCCTCTTGCCCCATGCCCTCTAATTCTTCCCTGGGTTCATGCTGTAAAAGCCAAGACTAGAGTTGTCAACAGGCTCCAGATTCCCTCAACAGAGCTGATTCCGTCCTGGGTTTGCCACATGGCATGCCGGGACATGTAGTTCTGAATTCTCTGTTGCATTCCATAAGAGAAACAAGACTACAAGTCCCAGCAATGCTTGGGATAAACCCAAGCCTAGTCAGTCCTGTGGGGTGGATCCAGAGCCAGTTGGCAACTCTAGCCGACTGTGGGAACTCCATCTAGCAGTAGGTTTGCAGCCTCATTACAATACAAGTAGCAGGACTGCAGATACCAGAATGCCTTGGGATGATCAGGGCCACTGCCAGGTTGCCTTTCCATGATGTGCCAGCAGATGGCGACCGTGCCTCTCTGCTACTCCCAGCTGCGGCTACTGATCCAGAGAGAACTGGATTCTTTGCAGGCAGCGGCCCCCTATGTGGGCAGGGGAAATGGTGTCTTTGTGCTTGGGGGCAGAGGGGAGGCTTAATCTGGCTTTGATAATTCTTCTGATAGCTGACTAAGAAACTGACATGGATTCTTGATACTATCTCCAAATGCACCCTCCCCCCCCTCCCTTTAAACCTGGCCTCTGGCTCTAGTTCAGAAGAAATTGATAGGCTGGTGTTGGCGCCTCAGCTCCTGGCTGAGATTAGTGTACTTTTCCTTTGTAACTTCCTGCTGTGCTCTCTGCTTTTCTTCACACAGCTTTGGCAGTGACCCTGTGACGCTATGACCTCAGAGGTGACGCCTGTGCTGACCGCTACTGGTGACGCTGAAGGGGAGACCAGAAAGGCACCAACTCAGAGCACTGGGCCAGTCATGCTCAGCACCATGGACAGAGAGACAGAGGGTCCACAGTCTGGGGGTCTATCCTGCAGTCCCACCCCCAGCATTACGAGTGAAGTGGAAGGGGCCAAGAAGGGAGACGTAAAGGCAGCCCTCACCTCAGAAGAGAGCTGCAGTGCCAGTGTCAGGGAGCAAAAGGGAAAGGATCCTGGCGAGGAAGTGACAGAAACTGAAAGGAATCAGAGCCAGGAGCCTGGGGGGGCCAAGGGGGGTCAGAGCCAGGAGCCTGGGGGGGCCAAGGGGGGTCAGAGCCAGGAGCCTGGGGTGGACAAGGAGGGTTTGAGCCAGGAGCCTGGAGGGGTCAAAGGGGGTCTGAGCCAGGAGCCTGTGGGGACTGAAGAGGGTTTGAGCCAGGAGCCTCTGGGGACTGAAGAGGGTTTGAGCCAGGAGCCTGGAGGGGCCAAAAGGGGTCTGAGCCACGAGCCTGGGGGGACCAAGGAGGGTCTGAGCCAGGAGTCTGCAGAGACTGAAGAGGATTTGAGCCAGGAGCCCATGGGGGTCAGGGAGTTTTTGGGGGTTGGAGAGAGTGTGGAGCTAGGACATGATCTGAACCAGAAGCCTGCAGGGGTCGAGGAGGGTCTGAGCTGGGAGCCCAAGGGTGCCATTGGCAGTCTGATTCAGGAGCTTGGGGAGGCTGGGGAAGACCTGACCAGAGAGCCCCTGGGATTCAGGAAGGATGCGAATGGACTTGACAAGCAGAGATTAGATAAAGAGAGTGCAGAGGGCAGAAAGTTGGAGCAGGAACTAGGAGACAGTCAGTCAGTAACCACGGCCTTTACCATAGCAGCAGGAAGCTTCCTCTCTGTGGTTGATGTGATAAAAACAGATTCAGCACCTGCAGCTAGTTCAAATGAGGGGAGGAACCAGCAGGACGCTACCTGGCCAAGCCAGCAGGGGGAAGAGGCCATGTTCCCAGATTCAGCCAGGACTCCCATAGCAACCTGTAACAGCGAAGCTGCCGCTCCCGTGGGCAGGGAGCAGTGGGAGGGGCCCTCTGTTAGCTCAGCAGGTGGAGTAGAGGATAACATTGCCTGGGAAGAACAGGCAGTGGATAGAGAGAACCTGCTGGAATCAGAGAAGCAGGCGACAGTCATACGGTCACCGGCTCCCCCATCGTACAGCCAGTTCAAGTGCCTGGAGCCACAGGAAAGCCAAGAGACTATGGCACTGGAGAACGGAGATCAGAGCGAGACACGAAGCGACAGCAGAGTGTCCACACACTTCTCCTCTGCCAGTACCCTGGAGCTGCCTCCCACTTCCGAAACCCCCATCGAGCGAGAGATCCGGCTGAGCATGGAACGGGAGGAGGTACTGCGCAAGGAACGGGGCATTGCCCCATCTTTGGGTTCCCAGCAGTATGTGGAGGTGAGAATGAAGCCCATCCTAAGCCAGTTTCTGCCCACGACTCCCACGCTGCCTAAGGAGAAAGACCGCCAGCTGGCCGGGGCTCAGATGCAACGAGACATTCTACTGGAGAGTCAACGGGAGGAAGACCTGGTGTTGCTGGGTAAGGTGCGGGGTCTGTATGATCGGGGCATAGCACAGGAGCTGCAAGAGAAAAGGCTACTCTTTGAGCAAAAACAGGATGTCCTGGCCCTGGAACCCATAGCGCTGAAGAGACTGAGTGGGGGGTTCTCCACCGAGAGCCTTCCACCCAAAACTCCAGAAGGCAAGAAGGGGCCTTCCTATGCCGAAGCTAATGGCACCAACTTGATTGTCTTGGAGCACAGCACATTAGAGCAGACTACTCTTTCCTCCTCGTTCCCTGTGGCCACCAAGACACAGGTGAGCGATGCCGGGAATCCATCATTCTCCCTCCAAGGCACAGTGGAGTCCATCCAAAGGAACCCCTTCTTCCAACTGCGCTCCAAAAGCCCACAGTCGCTGCTAGAGCAGGAAATCCGGGAGGTGAGAGAACGGGAGAATGAACTCCGCATGCTGCGGCACAACCTGTACGGACTGCAACCCCTGGACAACTCAAACCAGGACCAGCACCTAGCTGAGGGAGAGCAGCCCACATCCAACAGCAGCTTCTCAGGTAATAAGTGCGCAGCAGCATCACTGGGGCCGTGTGTAAATCCACTGCGGTTCTGGCTGGCGCAGCAGCAGCGACCAGCCCTGAACTGACCCATAGAGCAATAAAGGGCTGGGCAGATGCTCCTGCTTTAAATATGGGGACAGTGAGTGGGAGAGAATCAAAGAGGAGGAATTTAGGTTGTAATTCCCTGGGTACCATATGAATATAACAAGAACTCTCAGTATTCCAGGAGCAAAAGGGGCCCAGTTCCAGCTCTCGCCTGGGATTCAGTGCAGGGATTCCACATCCCACACTCTCCACGCAGCTTTCCCACACCCCACACTCCCCACGCAGCTTTCCCACACCCTACACTACCCCTGCAGCTTTCTCACACCCTACACTACACACCTGCAGCTTTCCCACACCCTACACTCCCCACGCAGCGTTCAAACACCCTACACTCCCCACACTCCCCACGCAGCATTCCCACACCCTACACTACCCCTGCAGCTTTCCCACTCCCTACACTACACACCTGCAGCTTTCCCACTCCCTATACTCCCCCTGCAGCTTTCCCACACCCTACACTCCCCACGCAGCTTTCCCACACCCTACACTCCCCAACTCCCCATGCAGCTTTCCCACTCCCTACACTACACACCTGCAGCTTTCCCACTCCCTACACTACACACCTGCAGCTTTCCCACACCCTACACTCCCCACACTCCCCACGCAGCTTTCCCACTCCCTACACTACACACCTGCAGCTTTCCCACACCCTACACTACCCCTGCAGCTTTCCAACTCCCTACACTACCCCTGCAGCTTTCCCACACCCCACACTCCCCACGCAGCTTTCCCACACCCTACACTACACACCTGCAGCTTTCCCACTCCCTACACTACCCCTGCAGCTTTCCCACTCCCTACACTACACACCTGCAGCTTTCCCACACCCTACACTACACACCTGCAGCTTTCCCACTCCCTACACTACACACCTGCAGCTTTCCCACTCCCTACACTACCCCTGCAGCTTTCCCACACCCTACACTACACACCTGCAGCTTTCCCACTCCCTACACTACCCCTGCAGCTTTCCCACTCCCTACACTACACACCTGCAGCTTTCCCACACCCTACACTACACACCTGCAGCTTTCCCACTCCCTACACTACACACCTGCAGCTTTCCCACTCCCTACACTACCCCTGCAGCTTTCCCACACCCTACACTACACACCTGCAGCTTTCCCACTCCCTACACTACCCCTGCAGCTTTCCCACTCCCTATACTACCCCTGCAGCTTTCCCACACCCCACACTCCCCACGCAGCTTTCCCACACCCTACACTCCCCAACTCCCCATGCAGCTTTCCCACTCCCTACACTACACACCTGCAGCTATCCCACTCCCTACACTACACACCTCCAGCTATCCCACACCCTACACTCCCCACACACCCCACGCAGCGTTCACACACCCTACACGACACACACCTGCAGCTTTCCCACACCCTACACTACCCCTGCAGCTTTCCAACTCCCTACACTACCCCTGCAGCTTTCCCACACCCCACACTCCCCACGCAGCTTTCCCACACCCTACACTACACACCTGCAGCTTTCCCACTCCCTACACTACCCCTGCAGCTTTCCCACTCCCTACACTACACACCTGCAGCTTTCCCACACCCTACACTACACACCTGCAGCTTTCCCACTCCCTACACTACACACCTGCAGCTTTCCCACTCCCTACACTACCCCTGCAGCTTTCCCACACCCTACACTACACACCTGCAGCTTTCCCACTCCCTACACTACCCCTGCAGCTTTCCCACTCCCTACACTACACACCTGCAGCTTTCCCACACCCTACACTACACACCTGCAGCTTTCCCACTCCCTACACTACACACCTGCAGCTTTCCCACTCCCTACACTACCCCTGCAGCTTTCCCACACCCTACACTACACACCTGCAGCTTTCCCACTCCCTACACTACCCCTGCAGCTTTCCCACTCCCTATACTACCCCTGCAGCCTTCCCACACCCAACACTCCCCAAACAGCTTTCCCACTCCCTACACTACACACCTGCAGCTTTCCCACTCCCTACACTACACACCTGCAGCTTTCCCACACCCTACACTCCCCACACTCCCCACGCAGCTTTCCCACTCCCTACACTACACACCTGCAGCTTTCCCACACCCTACACTACCCCTGCAGCTTTCCCACACCCTACACTACACACCTGCAGCTTTCCCACACCCTACACTACACACCTGCAGCTTTCCCACACCCTACACTACACACCTGCAGCTTTCCCACTCCCTACACTACCCCTGCAGCTTTCCCACTCCCTATACTACCCCTGCAGCTTTTCCACACCCTACACTCCCCACGCAGCGTTCCCACACCCTACACTCCCCAACTCCCCATGCAGCATTCCCACACCCTACACTACACACCTGCAGCTTTCCCACTCCCTATACTACCCCTGCAGCTTTCCCACACCCTACACTACACACCTTCAGCTTTCCCACACCCCACACTCCCCACGCAGCGTTCCCACACCGTACACTCCCCAACTCCCCATGCAGCTTTCCCACACCCTACACTACACACCTGCAGCTTTCCCACTCCCTATACTACCCCTGCAGCTTTCCCACACCCTACACTCCCCACGCAGCTTTCCCACACCCCACACTCCCCATGCAGCTTTCCCACACCCTACACTACACACCTGCAGCTTTCCCACTCCCTACACTACCCCTGCAGCTTTCCAACTCCCTACACTACCCCTGCAGCTTTCCCACACCCCACACTCCCCACGCAGCTTTCCCACACCCTACACTACACACCTGCAGCTTTCCCACTCCCTACACTACCCCTGCAGCTTTCCCACACCCCACACTCCCCATGCAGCTTTCCCACTCCCTACACTACACACCTGCAGCTTTCCCACTCCCTATACTACCCCTGCAGCTTTCCCACACCCTACACTCCCCACACTCCCCACGCAGCTTTCCCACTCCCTACACTACACACCTGCAGCTTTCCCACACCCTACACTACCCCTGCAGCTTTCCCACACCCTACACTACCCCTGCAGCTTTCCCACACCCTACACTACACACCTGCAGCTTTCCCACTCCCTATACTCCCCCTGCAGCTTTCCCACACCCTACACTACCCACTCAGCTTTCCCACACCCTACACTACCCCTGCAGCTTTCCCACACCCTACACTACACACCTGCAGCTTTCCCACTCCCTATACTCCCCCTGCAGCTTTTCCACACCCTACACTCCCCACGCAGCGTTCCCACACCCTACACTCCCCAACTCCCCATGCAGCATTCCCACACCCTACACTACACACCTGCAGCTTTCCCACTCCCTATACTACCCCTGCAGCTTTCCCACACCCTACACTACACACCTTCAGCTTTCCCACACCCCACACTCCCCACGCAGCGTTCCCACACCGTACACTCCCCAACTCCCCATGCAGCTTTCCCACACCCTACACTACACACCTGCAGCTTTCCCACTCCCTATACTACCCCTGCAGCTTTCCCACACCCTACACTCCCCACGCAGCTTTCCCACACCCCACACTCCCCATGCAGCTTTCCCACTCCCTACACTACACACCTGCAGCTTTCCCACTCCCTATACTACCGCTGCAGCTTTCCCACACCCTACACTCCCCACGCAGCGTTCCCACACCCTACACTCCCCACGCAGCTTTCCCACACCCTACACTCCCCATGCAGCTTTCCCACTCCCTACACTACACACCTGCAGCTTTCCCACTCCCTATACTACCCCTGCAGCTTTCCCACACCCTACACTACCCCTGCAGCTTTCCCACTCCCTATACTACACACCTGCAGCTTTCCCACTCCCTATACTACCCCTGCAGCTTTCCCACACCCTACACTCCCCACGCAGCTTTCCCACACCCCACACTCCCCATGCAGCTTTCCCACTCCCTACACTACACACCTGCAGCTTTCCCACTCCCTATACTACCGCTGCAGCTTTCCCACACCCTACACTCCCCACGCAGCGTTCCCACACCCTACACTCCCCACGCAGCTTTCCCACACCCTACACTCCCCATGCAGCTTTCCCACTCCCTACACTACACACCTGCAGCTTTCCCACTCCCTATACTACCCCTGCAGCTTTCCCACACCCTACACTACCCCTGCAGCTTTCCCACTCCCTATACTACCCCTGCAGCTTTCCCACACCCCACACTCCCCATGCAGCTTTCCCACTCCCTACACTACCCCTGCAGCTTTCCCACACCCTACACTACACACCTGCAGCTTTCCCACACCCTACACTACACACCTGCAGCTTTCCCACTCCCTATACTACCCCCGCAGCTTTCCCACACCCTACACTACACACCTGCAGCTTTCTAACTCCCTACACTCCCCCTGCAGCTTTCCCACACCCTACACTCCCCACGCAGCTTTCCCACACCCTACACTCCCCACACTCCCCATGCAGCATTCCCACACCCTACACTCCCCACGCAGCGTTCCCACACCCTACACTCCCCAACTCCCCATGCAGCATTCCCACACCCTACACTACACACCTGCAGCTTTCCCACTCCCTATACTACCGCTGCAGCTTTCCCACACCCTACACTCCCCATGCAGCTTTCCCACTCCCTATACTACACACCTGCAGCTTTCCCACTCCCTATACTACCCCTGCAGCTTTCCCATACCCTACACTACTCCTGCAGCTTTCCCACTCCCTATACTACCCCTGCAGCTTTCCCACACCCCACACTCCCCACGCAGCTTTCCCACACCCTACACTCCCCACGCAGCGTTCCCACACCCTACACTCCCCACGCAGCGTTCCCACACCCTACACTCCCCACACTCCCCACGCAGCGTTCCCACACCCTACACTCCCCACGCAGCTTTCCCACTCCCTACACTACACACCTGCAGCTTTCCCACTCCCTATACTACCCCTGCAGCTTTCCCACACCCTACACTCCCCATGCAGCTTTCCCACTCCCCACACTCTCAGCGCAGCTTTCCCACACCCCACACTCCCCACGTAGCTTTCCCACTCTCCACACTATCCACACAGGTTTCCCACTCCCCACGCAGCTTTCCCACACCCCACACTCCACACGCAGCTTTTCCACACCCCGCTTTCCCACTCTCCACACTCCCCACGCAGCTTTCCCACACCCCACACTCCCCACGCAGCTTTCCCACACCCCGCTTTCCCGCTCCCCACACTCTCCCCCGCTCCCCACACTCTCCCTGCAGCTTTCCCGCTCCCCACACTCCCCACGCAGCTTTCCCGCACCCCACACTCCCCCTGCAGCTTTCCCGCTCCCCACACTCCCCACGCAGCTTTCCCGCTCCCCACACTCCCCTACGCAGCTTTCCCGCTCCCCACACTCCCCCTGCAGCTTTCCCGCTCCCCACACTCCCCCTGCAGCTTTCCCGCTCCCCACACCCACGCAGCTTTCCCACTCCCCACACTCCCCCTGCAGCTTTCCCACTCCCCACGCAGCTTTCCCACTCCCCACACTCCCCCTGAAGCTTTCCCGCTCCCCACACTCCCCCTGCAGCTTTTAAGTCAATCCCAAGGTGAGACTTACAAAAATGAGAGGTAAGAGGGGAGAAAATAGGGACTGTACTAACCAGGGGTTTCCAGATCTGTGCAAGAAAAAAGTGCAGAAAATGCAGAGAGCAGGGGCTGAGGCTTTTGGGAAATGCAGAGATCTCAGTCTAGAAATGAAAATACCAGAGACTAGGGTAGAATTTAGAAATGGAAAGAGGTTGGGGCTAACTCCAAACCCTGGCACTGGAGCCCAGAGCAGGAGATGGAGCCAGTCCCTGTAGGGTGATAAGCAGACACAGCAAGACCCTCAAATGCTGCTGGGCACAGCCATACACTCAGCAGTGCCACCGGGGTTGTGGTTTAGTTGTTCAATGCAAATGGTTTGGAAGTCCCAAGGGAGTCCTTGAGGGTGGCAGTATAGGGTACTGGAGCAGATGTGAGAAACCTGCAACACAAGGTCCACTCTCAAAGTTTGGGGCCTGGAAAAACTGGACAGCTGGGCTGTTTCCTCAAGGCCCTGTTCATTTGGTATAATTTATTTAGCTCACGCCTTTCCAGAAGTAGATCAAGGCGAGTTACAATCAGGTACTGTAAGTATTTCCCTGTCCTCAAAGGGCTCACAGTGTTCAGTGGGCTCCAGTGCCTTGCCTAGTCACACTTTGAGGGAGTTAGAGCAATGTCCATAGGAAGGAAAACCTTCACTCCTAGTCACCCTGGCTAAAGCACAGTTACTTACCTGTAACAGGTGATCTCCGGAACAGCAGGAATTAGACTTCACATATGGGTACGTCGGTACCGACGGAGCCTGCACGGGAATGCTCCCCAGCATCCAATCAGAAAGCTTTTCGGAGCATCCCTCGCGCCTGCGCGGTGACTTCCCGCCTTTCTCACTGCCTCTCTTCAGTTGAGTTTCATAGCTGAGACAGAAGGAGAGAAAGAGGAAAGGAGATAGATAGATACAACTCCTAGGGGAGGTGGGTGGGTTGTGAAGACTAATTCCTGCTGTTCCCAGAGATCACCTGTTACAGATAAGTAACTGTGCTATCTCCAGGAACAAGCAGGAATGAGTCTTCACATATGGGGACTCCCTAGCTGTGGGTGCCAGGGGAGATCCCATAAAATGCGTATCCCTGGAACAGGACGGCATTTCCCAAACCTGGATCCCCGGCATCCCCTGAGGGATGGGGGGTAGGAGTTGAATAGAGAAGAGCTGTAGAGGAACAGCAAATCTAAACACTAGAGAAAAAATGAGTCTCTAGAATGTATGTCAAGTATCATTAAAATATTTAATGAACTAGTACAATATAGAGCTTACCTACTGGATTGTAGGAAGTAGAACTGTGATGGAGTGTACTGTAGATGCAGTAGCGGAATCCTCAAGGTAACTTCACAGCCGTGAGGATGAAGTTCCAAACCTGGAATGGGCAGGTGACCCAGGTGTCAACTGGGGTAGGATAAGAACGGCAGGTCTTCAATAGAAAGCTTTATGGGAAAAAGCTGAAAACTCTTTTAGGTACAGAGTTATTAACATTGAGGACTAAAAGAAGACTGACCGATCTGGAGAATTAGCCCAGTCTTGAAGGGAAGAGGGGGTATGGAAAAAAGCCCCTATTCCCAAGGAGAACAGAAGTGTACTCAGAATACTGAAGATGTACACCATCTTTCCTAGCTGGTGAGAGATAGGAAGACATTGAAGTTTGATACTTCATAGACAGGGAGATCTATAACAAAAATAGAAGCTGTTGACGTCACAGCAGTAATTGTGTGTATAACCGCTCCCACTTACTGAGCCGCATGAGAATAGGCAAATAGACTGTTTGGACCTCTTAAGAAGGTAAAAGCTTTATAGCACAGACAGTGAGGGAGATAGCAGGTAATACATGGGGTCCTATGGACATCTCCCAATGGGCATATATATGTATAGATATATATATATAGATGGAGAGACATACATATCTATATATATGTGCATATATGTCTAGATATGTGTGATATATATGGAGATATATAGATATATATATATCTATATAGATGGGCATGACTTATGCCTACACAGACTACAGAAATATGTATGAATAGGACATATACATACATGAAGATAAGTCTGAGGATACATGCCTGCAACTGAGCCCCACAAAAACATTCCCTTGGGGAATGTTAATGGGAAAAGATTCAACTAATAAGGAGGTGAAAACCACCTGAAGATATATAGAGAATCTATTTCTGCGGTGCAGGAATGTAGTTCAGTGGAATAACCAGGATGGTTGCGTGAAAAAACAGAGGACAATAGCAGTCTGGCAAGAGCACGTCAGGAGTACTTTAGGACGCTGACATGTCCAAAGGACAAAAGAAAAACGCATAAACTAAGATACCAGGATGACCCAGCCAAGGGACACAGGGGTATCAGGTACAGTAAAAGAGCATGCGTTGTCCAAGTGGAGCAGAAAAGCATAATGCCAAGCTGTAAGGAAAAAGGGGTAGATTCCTGCAAGATTGGGAACTCCTTGGACATTCACGCAGAAAAAGCTTGTCTTCTGTTTCACAACAGGAGACAAGAGGGTATAAAGAACCCATATAGTCAGGGAATGATTATATAAGTTTTTTCTACTATATGGAAAAAACCCTCAGAGATAAAGTCCAATGCTCTGTAGCAAGGGCCCATAGTAGTAAGCTTCTCTGAAGATCGCAGAGAGCATTGTGCAGGAGAATTATGAGATAAAACTGACTGAAGTCAGGTGTGTTGCCACATCCTAGGAAAGGATATGGCTAGAAGAAGATAACCTGCAGTGAGTAGTATTATGCAAGATAGTTGAAAGTAGCTTGCAATGAGCACTAAAGTAATCACTGGAAGTCCTGCATGCATAGCAACTGAACAAAACAGCAGAGGGGATTCTCCTGTATAAAAACAGAGAGAAAACAGACAAAGGGAGCGGAGATATTCCCGTCCCTGTCTGATGAGTTGCATTGAAGGATAACAAAAAAGTCTACACTGGAAAGAAAGAGAAGTGTTTCAGTATGGTACCAACTCAAGCAGGGGAAACCCTGGAAGAGAGGGGGATGGAAGGTGACTAACCATATGGTAAGTCAGCTGAAGGAAAAGATGTCCATATGGGGACAAAAAACTATCATGGGATAGTTGTAACCTCCCTTCGTAGTAGTAAGAAGGGGAGAATTTTGTAACCCATGGACAAAAGTATCCTAACAGCTTAGCATACTGAAAAAACAGTGTAGAGTTGGAAGAATAAACCTCTGCTAAGAAGAAGTTAACTGTAGATTGCAACATATAGGAACCTATGGTTACTGTTTATGATTAGACTGGCTAGAGTCTGGGGACCTCAGACTAGGATGAGATGTCCCTTGTTTGGGTACATCTGGAGGATGGGCAGGAGAAGGGTGAAACTTTCTTTTCTTAGGGAAAGGAGGTTTGGTAGGACATTTCCTACGTCCTGGGGAAAAAGAAGGCTTAGGATGGTTTCGAGAACCAGGGAAGTCAGTGGAGCAATGAGCAACCTGACGTAAAGCCTCTCTATTGAAGAGATTTTCTCCAGTACAAGGAGAATTACCCAGTGTATGTTGTGCCTATCTGCTCAAGTCTGAAGCTTGCAGCCAGGCTTTACGACGTGCCCCAATGGCAATAGCAGAGGATCTGCTAACAGACTCAAAAGAGTCTAGGGAAGCACGAGAAAGAAACCAAGAGATATTCCTGCTATGATTAAGAAGTAAGGAATAGTCAGTGGCCTTAGGCTCTGACAAAAAAGGGGACAAAAGAGATAATTTCTCTGTGACCTCCTGAAGTGTCAGACTCATATAAAAAATATATGAGATAATTCTTGAAGCCAGCATAGACGTTTGGAAGGTTTGACGTCCAAAGGTATCAAGTGCTTTAGATGCACTACCTGGCGGATAAGAAGAATGCTTCTTCTTGCTTCTTACCTTCCTCATTGCTGATTCCACTACAATGGAATGATGTGGAAGTTGATTTTTTTGAAACCCTGGAGAGGGAGGCACCTGATACAGAACATTAGTGGCTGTAGAAGGTGAAGGAACCTTTAAGGGTGATTCCCACATCCTCAGAAGAAGATCCTGCAAAGAATGATGTAAAGGAAGCATTATATTTTCCTTATCTGCAGGATCTTGGTCCAGAGTAAAGCCAGGAATAGGAATAGCAAGAAAGGTTGCCATGTCAAGGAGAAATTTCTGAAAAGAAGGATCTCCAATAGGAACTATTCCTGGGTAAGCTGAGGTTGAAGGAGCAGCTTGAGCACCAGAAGACATACTGGCCTTGTGCAGAAAAAGAATCCTGCTAGATGGACAGTGATACTGACAGTTCTGATTTGAGGCAGTTAGTACTGCATTGTCAGTGCCTGGGATCGATTCCAAACTAGGCATAGAAAAGATCGATGGCACCGATGGAACTGCAGGAATCGACATCGATACCGGTACCGGGGGCTGCTGAAGCGGTGCCGAGGTAACCAGAGAGCCTTGGTAAATATCCTCGGTACTGCGTAGTCGGAAACGAAATGGATCGGTTCCGAAACGCGTCGGTACCAAGTCATCTAGACTGGATATCGATTCTAGACTCGGCATCGAAGGGAGCGAGTCTATCGATGCATGTCTAGAAGGTACCGACGGTGGTGGTGGTATCGGCGATGCCGATACAGGAAAGTCAATCGGAGTCGTATCGATCGGTTCCGAAGGTACTGAGGATGTCCGAAGACGATGCCTGGTGAAGAGTGGAACACTCGACACCGGCGCCGATGTCGGGGTATTGGTACCGCTTGAAGCCGATACCAACACCGAGCATGGCAAAGATACAGGAAAGTCAATCTGGTTCGTATCGATCGGCCCCGAAGGTACCGAGGATACCAGATTACGATCCCAGGTGAAGAGTGGAACACTCGACACCGATGCCGATGTATCGGTACCGCTCGAAGCCGGTACCAACCCCGAACATGGCTGGGATACAGGAAAGTCAATCTGGGTCATATCGATCGGCCCCGAAGGTACCGAGGACACCAGATGACGATCCCTGGTGAAGAGTGGAACACTTGACACCGGTGCCGATGCCGGGTTATCGGTACCGCTCGAAGCGGATACCACCCCCAAGCATGGCTCAGGTATGTTCTGTGAGGGGTGAGCCCCAGGAACAACCTGAAACCCCGTAAATGCTTTGGAGCCTGAAGACTCCCGCCGGGGTTTTATTGCCAATGAGGTCTTGAGGTCACACAAAAATATATGTCGGTCAAATCGTAGAGCAATCAAAAGTGATCCCAAATATAAATAATTACTCCATTAATAACATATCAAGATGAAGATTCTTAAGAAAGGAGCAAAAACATTATGTTTAAAGGCTCAGGGATGTCTCAGACCAGCGGCTCAAGACAAAGGCACAAAAGTGTCTTATAATGCAGTCATAGCATCAATGACTGTCCCTTTGCCAACGATGTGTCTCAAAAATTTTTTGTATATGCGATTAAATAATTCTAAAGCTCCTGTCAAAGGTATTCAACAGCGTGCTAAAAAGTAGTTTGAAATGTAGTACTTAGCTTAAAAATGCCCCAACGCCAGCTATCATAGCGCCATTCAATGCGTTTCACTCAAGTAAATGAGTTTCTTCAGGGGGATTTCAAACTGAAAAATAAATAACAAGTATAAAACACTACTGTGATAAAATCTTCAATAAGTCAGGTGAAAATTAAAAATCCTTAAACAGCTAATAACAGTACCTTTAGGTATATACTGCTGCTGCCCACGTTTCACACAAGGAGCTGAACTTAACCAAACGTAGTGCTCACAAAAAACGCCGCGCATGCGGACTGAGAACGAAGGCACTTTTTAAATGCAAAGCATGACGTAATGAATAAACAATAATGCTGAAAGCGTGGCTAAATAATTCAAATGACTATGCCCCAATCAATGGCTGCATTGAGTCCACCAGGAGAAACTGATTGTAATGTGAAAATCCACCATTGTTCTCGATAGGATAAAAAATCTTCCTGTGATTTGCCAATAGCACCACTAGTTATCTCTTCAATGCAAAAACATTGGAGACTTTCAAACACATGACCCAATGTTTTGCAGTGTTGAACAATCGGTGCTGTCAGAATACCATGTTTCAGGCGGCTTTTGTGTTCTTGTACACGAAATTTAAAAGGTCAAGTTGTTTTACCAATATACAGCAAATTGCAAGCACAACGAATGGCATAAACAGTGTTGCTAGTAACACATGATGTAGATCCTTTTAACTGATATACATGTCCATGATAAGTAAACTGGTCTATTTCACATGTAATAGCACAAATATTACAACGGCCGCACTTTTTATGGCCTCGCACTGTCTCTACTGTAGTGGAAGATACTATATTTGGCAAGACAGCAGGGCTTAGTCGCTCTTTAAGATTACGGCCACGCTGCCACACACAGCGAATCTTCTTAGTGGCTAACGCTGGAATAGAGCTCAACACGTTCATATGTTTCTGAACTATCTTTTGGATCTTAAAACTCAAGGGTGAGTAACCAGTGATAAAGTTGATGTATTCAGTATCAACACGCTGAGAAGCAGACTCTGCCCGAGATTGTAACAATTGTGTGCGATCATTAAACAAGGCACGTTGATATGCTTGATGAACTATTCTTGAGGGATAACCCCGTGCAGTGAAATCCTTCATCAACTTAGTAGCTTGTGTCTTGTAATCATGTACTTCCGAACAATTACGGCGATATCTGAAGAACTGAGAAATGGGCAGGCCATCTTTCAATCGTAAGGGATGGGCACTAGTGTAGTGCAAAAAAGTATTTCTGTCTACCGGTTTTCTAAATAAGGATGTCTGCCATCCAGCCGGACTACGAGACACAAACATCCAAAAATGCTATTGTGGATTCATCTGACGTATGTGTAAATTGGATATGCTGATCAAGGCCATTAAGCCACTCCAAAAAGGTGTCTAGAGAACGTTTGGATCCTGCCCAAATTAAAAAGACATCGTCTATAAATCGTAGCCACAATTTTACATGACTGTTATAAGGGGAAGACTCAATCCAACGATGTTCAAAAAACCCCATAAAAAGATTGGCTATGGAGGGGGCACATGAGGCCCCCATAGCTACTCCAGAAATCTGATGGTAGATTTGTTTCTCAAAGCTGAAATAGTTATGATAGATGACCAATTCTGTCAACCGTGACAGAAAAAAAGAGTTGTTCTTCTGACAAATCTCCTCTTTGTTCTAAAGCTTGTTCAACTGTAGATAAGGCTTGTACTTGAGGAATGCTTGTGTATAAAGCTGTGATATCAAGGGTTACCAGAAGTGTATTTGATGCAACTGCCAGCTGTGAATGGCGGGACAGCACCTCTAAAAAATGAGAGGTGTCACGGATATAAGAAGGAATATCCTTTAATAAAGGCCGCAAATAAGAATCCACAAACAAAGATAAAGGTTCTAATATAGTGCCAGTAGTGGAGACTATAGGCCTTCCAGGGGGCCGTTCCAAGTTCTTATGGATTTTTGGAACTAAATAGAACCGAGACATTGTGGAAGTTGATGTATTCAAAAACTTATGCTCTTTTGTTGTAATCACATGAGCATCTAGTGCTTGCCCTGTCAACTCTTTGATTTTACCCCGAAGAGATGCTGTGGGATCAATAGGCATAATCTGGTAAATAGCTTCATCAGACAGCTGTCGAAAAGCTTCCCCAAGATAATATTCTCTACTCTGAACTACCACCGCGCCTCCTTTGTCGGCGCGGCGAATCACGATGTCAGTGTGAGCTTGCAATTCTTTCAAAGCTAGCCGCTCAGCAATGGGGAAAGCACAATAAGATTTGTGATGAGTCTTCTCTACTTCAATTAGATCCTTAAGGACCAAATCTTTAAAAATGACTATAGCTGGATGTATAGGTCCTGGAGGAACCCAAGTTGATTTAATAGGTAACCGTATACAGCGAGGATCCGATGTAGACTCGCCTGAATCAACAAGTGAGGATTTATCCGCAAAAAAACCCTTCAAATTAATTTTCCGCAATAAGCTTTCAAAATCAACGTGGAATTTGAAGGGATCATAAAAAGTGGTTGGTACAAAAGTTAACCCCTTATTTAACACTGAAATTTGAGCAGATGTCAAAAATTTCCCAGAAACATTAATAACTAAATCTTTTGTCACGTTAGAAAAAGTGTTGGCTGTATCCACCGGTGCCAGGATTTGATTCACTGGGGACGCCGTTTCGTTCCCTCCTTCTTCTTTTTCTTTTTCTCTTCGGCATCGAGAAAGTCCTCCCGCGAAGATCTAGCTGACTCAGCTGAACTGGCATCGTCCGAGGTCAGTTCAAAATTAACTTGCTTGCGAGTCCGGCGGGATTTCCTTTTAAGGTCCATCCAGGGGTAAACGAAACCGGTATGGTAATCGTCATAATCACGCTTCAACTTGTTCACTTTTACTGTGTGCACTTCTTGTTGGAGAGCTTCAACTTTTTTTTGAAGTTCAAGGGTCTTAGACAGGGCCGGATTTACCTATACGCCATGTACGCCATGGCGTAGGGCCCACAGCCGGCAGGGGCCCACAAAAAAAGAACCAGGTAATTTTTTTTTAACTCAATTAAAAAAAAAACCTGGTGGCTGCCGCCGCGGGGCCCCCTCTGCTGCCGCGGGGGCCCCGTCTACAAGGTGAAGCGGTGCGGTGCGGTGCGGTCGGGTCGGGTCGGGTCGGGTCTCTCCCTCCCTCCTTCCCTCCCTGCAGGCTGCGAGAGACGCGAAGATAGAGCGTCTCCTCGCGTCTGTGTTAAGCCCGCAGGGGCTGATGGGATTTCCCATCAGCCCCTGCCGGCTTAACACAGACGCGAGGAGACGCTCTATCTTCGCGTCTCTCGCAGCCTGCAGGGAGGGAAGGAGGGAGGGAGAGACCCGACCGGACCCGACCCGACCCGACCCGACCGCACCGCACCGCACCGCTTCAGCTTGTAGACGGGGCCCCCGCGGCAGCAGAGGGGGCCCCGCGGCGGCAGCCACCAGGTTTTTTTTAAATTACATTTTTCTTTAGGCCGGGGGGGGGGGGTAGGACTGGTAATGGGCTATGGGGGGGGTAGGACTGGTAATGGGCGATTGGGGGGGCTGGGGCAGGAAAAGGACTGGGGGGTGGAGGGCTGGTAATGGGCAATTGGGGGGCTCGGGCAGCAAATGGGCGGGGCTGGGCTGGGCTGGGCTGGGCTGGGCTGGGGGGGTTAAGGCTAGAGGTGGGCTGATGGGGTTAGGACTGGTAATGGACTGTGGGCTGTTGGGGGGGGCTTAGAACTGGCAATGGGCTTTAGGGGGGGGGGGGTTAAGACTGGTAATGGGCTGTGGGCTGATGGGGCTGTCTGGTAATGGGCTATGGGGGGGGCTAGGACTGGAAATGGGCTGGGGGGTTAATACGGGAGGTGGGCTGATGGGGTTAGGACTGGTAATGGGCTGTTGGGGGGGGTTAGAACTGGTAATGGGCTTTGGGGGGGTGATGACTGGTAATGGGCTGTGGGCTGATGGGGCTGTCTGGTAATGGGCTATGGGGGGCTAGGACTGGAAATGGGCTGGGGGGTTAAGACTGGAGGTGGGCTGATGGGGTTAGGACTGGTAATGGGCTGTTGGGGGGGGTTGTCTGGTAATGGGCTATGGGGGGCTAGGACTGGAAATGGGCTGGGGGGTTAAAACTGGAGGTGGGATGATGGGATTAGGACTGGTAATGGGCTGATGGGGGGTGTTAGGACTGGCATTGGGATAGGGGGGGCTGACTGGAAATGGGTTGATGGGGTTAGGACTGGAAGTGGGCTGATGGGGGGTTAGGACTGGTAATGGGTTATAGGGGGGGCTTAAACTGAAAATGGGGTGATGGGGGGTTAAGGACTGAAAATGGGGTGATGGGGGGTTAAGGACTGTAAGTGGGGTGATGGGGGGGCTAGGACTGGTATTGGGTTGGGGGTTGCTAGGACTGGAAATGGGCTGATGGATGGCTAGGACTGGAAATGGGCTGATGCAGGGACTAGAAGGGAATGGATGCTGGGTGAGGCTGGAACTAGAAGGGAGCTGATGTTGGGGGAGGATTAGAATGGGATGGGGCTGGAAGAGTAAAATGGAGAAGGGAAAATATTTTGTGTGGGAGGGATAAAAAATCTACAATTGGCCGGGTATTGGGAGAGTAAGTGGGGATTGAGGATGGAGGGGTAAAATTTGAGTGGATGAAATAGGAATGAGGAAAGAGCAAAAGGAGAAAGATTAGTATGTTAAAGCAGATGTAGAGAGAGAATGGAAAAAAATCTAGAAGAGAGAAGAAAGGACAAATGGACAGCAGACGATGGAGAGTTAGCAGAAGACACGAAGAAACCAGAAGAAAGTGGCTGGAGCAATTGCAGCTGAAAAAAATGCACAAAAGGTAGAAAAATATCTCTTTATTTTGAATTTATTAATTGGAATATGTCAGCTCTGGTAAATGTGCATCATTAACATCTGCGCTTTGTTTAGTACAAGAGCAAATTAATGTATAGTTTTATTTCTACAGTGTTGTACATTCCAAGTTTGGCTTTTGGGATTCCCAGTTTAATTATTGTCTTCCTATTTCTAAATTGTGATTACTTGTTTGGTGATGGTCTATGTTCTGCATGTGTAACTGAGCTGAGGTGTTCTGTTTATATAATTCCTATTTGACATTGCCACTTGTTCTCTTTCCCCAGTAGGTCATGTATTGTTGTTCTCTGAAATGTATTGGTTTAATATTTGCAGTGTTGCCTTTTGATTGGTAGAGTATGGTGCTTTGTGAGTCCTGGTAGTGCTGTTAGGATACGGCGGGTTTACTATGGGCAGTGTTTGTAGTAGTTCCTAATGTGTCTGGCAGTTGGCACTGGATTATAGTAATGTAGAAATCTTTTAGTCTTTCTTTATCCATACACTCATTAAGAGGCACGTTTACTAAAAGTTAGTATATGGTAACATTATGCAAATATTTATGCAAATGAGGCCCCTTATGCAAATGAGGTCCACACCCCCCTTGGGCCGCCCCTGCTGGGGGCCCACAATTTTTGTTGGCGTAGGGCCTCACTCAAGGTAAATCCGGCCCTGGTCTTAGATGTGAATCGATCCTCAGATTCTTTTAATTTTAAATCAGCAAGCAGAGAATCCGCTTCTTTCTGAAAACCTCCCAAAGCGGTTTGCGTGGCACCTATAATCAAGATCATCAAATCGAGAGAGCACTTGTTAAGGACTCGATTCCAATTTGCCACAAATTCAGGATCAGCTGTAAACATCCGAGGCTCTTTGTAAACCCGCAAACCTCTGGGAATATGCTGTCTATTCACATATTCTATCATTGACAGGCGATGCAGATCAGATCGAACTATCTGTTTCTTCTTTTTAAGCAACAAGTCCCATTGAGCATCAGAACCTGTTGCGGAAGCTCCATCCAATGCAAACAATGTTCTTTCCTTGCATAAATCAGCTATATGGGACTGAAAAAAACTTAACGTGTCTTTCCAAATGGCATGACCCTCCATTGTTGTAGTCACACAAAAATATATGTCGGTCAAATCGTAGAGCAATCAAAAGTGATCCCAAATATAAATAATTACTCCATTAATAACATAATAAAAAGCCGCCTGAAACATGGCATTCTGACAGCACCGATTGTTCAACACTGCAAAACATTGGGTCATGTGTTTGAAAGTCTCCAATGTTTTTGCATTGAAGAGATAACTAGTGGTGCTATTGGCAAATCACAGGAAGATTTTTTATCCTATCGAGAACAATGGTGGATTTTCACATTACAATCAGTTTCTCCTGGTGGACTCAATGCAGCCATTGATTGGGGCATAGTCATTTGAATTATTTAGCCACGCTTTCAGCATCATTGTTTATTCATTACGTCATGCTTTGCATTTAAAAAGTGCCTTCGTTCTCAGTCCGCATGCGCGGCGTTTTTTGTGAGCACTACGTTTGGTTAAGTTCAGCTCCTTGTGTGAAACGTGGGCAGCAGCAGTATATACCTAAAGGTACTGTTATTAGCTGTTTAAGGATTTTTAATTTTCACCTAACTTATTGAAGATTTTATCACAGTAGTGTTTTATACTTGTTATTTATTTTTCAGTTTGAAATCCCCCTGAAGAAACTCATTTACTTGAGTGAAACGCATTGAATGGCGCTATGATAGCTGGCGTTGGGGCATTTTTAAGCTAAGTACTACATTTCAAACTACTTTTTAGCACGCTGTTGAATACCTTTGACAGGAGCTTTAGAATTATTTAATCGCATATACAAAAAATTTTTGAGACACATCGTTGGCAAAGGGACAGTCATTGATGCTATGACTGCATTATAAGACACTTTTGTGCCTTTGTCTTGAGCCGCTGGTCTGAGACATCCCTGAGCCTTTAAACATAATGTTTTTGCTCCTTTCTTAAGAATCTTCATCTTGATATGTTATTAATGGAGTAATTATTTATATTTGGAATTATAAATGAGGTCTTGAGGGCAAGGCCGGAGCCGTCATCATGCTGGGCATGAGACTTACCCTTCAAGAATTGGCTAGTCTTAACAGACTGTTTGTGGGTTACCTGATCCTGGAGAGAAGAATAAACCTTTGTCCTCACCTCAGGAGGAAAAACGGCATCGAGGGAAACTCGAAAAAGGGAAGGTCTTCTCCCAATAATATAGCCTGAGGTATCAGGGGAAAAAGGGTCAGGACCCAAACAGGTTAGACACCAAGCAATGGAGTCTAAAAAGAAAACTAAGTTTCCACAGTGAAGGCACTTCTTAGGGGAAGAAGGCTCCATGTTGGAAAAGGCCTGGCAGGCCCCAAAAGTTAAAACAAAAAACTGAGGAGAAAATATTTCTCTAAGTTTGAAAAAGAAAAGAATAAAGCACCGGCGGTACCGGTATCGGCGGGAAAGACAGCCGCGACCACAAGAAAACAAGGATTTTAAAGAAAAAAGTTTCTGCGGTGACAGGAGGATGTCCTGTTGGCTCCGCAGAAAAACGAAAACTGAGGAGAGGCAGT
Organism: Ichthyophis bannanicus; assembly: GCA_033557465.1. Taxonomy (NCBI): domain Eukaryota; kingdom Metazoa; phylum Chordata; class Amphibia; order Gymnophiona; family Ichthyophiidae; genus Ichthyophis; species Ichthyophis bannanicus. The sequence continues at coordinate 103,337,607 of CM066051.1, read as the reverse complement.
GGGAAAGGCGGGAAGTCACCGTGCAGGCGCGAGGGATGCTCCCAAAAGCTTTCTGATTGGATGCTGGGGAGCATTCCCGTGCAGGCTCCGTCGGTACCGACGTACCCATATGTGAAGACTCATTCCTCCTTGTTCCTGGAGATAAAGCTAATGTCTCAACAAGGTAAGAAATAGGCATGGACTTTCATAGCCTGCCTGCTTCTACCTGTGAGAGTCTGCACCCCCCTCCAATAATCCAGGCATTATCGAGGGTTCGAGTGAAACCCCCTGCTTATATTTCATTCCTCCCTTCTACTACTTATTATTTGTGCAGCACTCTACATATACACACGGGAGACAGCAAGTTTACAATCTAAGCAAGACAAAGGGGGGACTAAAGGTGGGTTTAACACACATGGGTGATAAGCAGGATTTCTAGGGGGTTGGGATCCCAAGAAGCCTTGCTGGGTTTATAGCCTGGATTTCGATAGGACCAAAGATGGAGCCTGACGCACTGATTCAGGTAATCTGTTCCAGACTTCCTCTCTCCATATCAGCTGACCACACAAAGAGCAATGCACAGATGTTTAATACATTGTGGGAGATGGTAAAACTTGCCCATGTACTTTGGTAACAGTGAGGGCTATTCAAAATTGCTCCTTAATGCCTCAGAGCATCTCAGTTCAGTTTCACTGTGCCAAGAAGGAGCACAGTTCATGAAAGGAGTGGGCTGGGGTGGGGGAAGGTTTCCATAGGAAGGAGTGGTATGGAAAGATCCTATGTAGGACTGGAGGAAGATCTGGGATGGAAAGGTTTATAAGGTCTGGAATGGGAGGATGATGGAAGAGTCTACACCATAGTTTGGGAAGTGAAGATGTGGGGAAGGAGATCTGTAGAAGGGTCTGGGATGGGAGGATGATGGAAGAGTCTACAGTACAGTTTGGGAAGTGAAGGTGTGGGGAAGGAGATCTGTATAAGGGTCTGGAATGGGAGGATGATGGAAGAGTCTACAGTACAGTTTGGGAAGTGAAGATGCGGGGAAGGAGATCTGTATAAGGGTCTGGAATGGGAGGATGATGGAAGAGTCTACAGTACAGTTTGGGAAGTGAAGGTGCGGGGAAGGAGATCTGTATAAGGGTCTGGAATGGGAGGATGATGGAAGAGTCTACAGTACAGTTTGGGAAGTGAAGGTGCGGGGAAGGAGATCTGTATAAGGGTCTGGGATGGGAGGATGATGGAAGAGTCTACAGTACAGTTTGGGAAGTGAAGGTGCGGGGAAGGAGATCTGTAGAAGGGTCTGGAATGGGAGGATGATGGAAGAGTCTACAGTACAGTTTGGGAAGTGAAGGTGTGGGGAAGGAGATCTGTATAAGGGTCTGGAATGGGAGGATGATGGAAGAGTCTACACCATAGTTTGGGAAGTGAAGGTGTGGGGAAGGAGATCTGTATAAGGGTCTGGGGTGGGAGGATGATTGAAGAGGTCTACAGTACAAATTGGGAAGGAAAGGTACTTGGGGAGGGGAGTGGTTAGAGGAAGCCCTGAATGAGATAGAAGGGTGTTATGTTTGTGTCTGTAGTGTGTTGTGTGCATATGGGTACATGGGACGTTATGCTGATTATGGAAAATGTTGGGTTTTACTGGTTGGGAAGGCAAGAGATGGCAGAGAGCATGAGAGACAGAAGGATAGTGAGAAAGAGTGTCTAAGTCTGAAAGGGCAGAGAGTAGGGAAGTTCTAGAAGAGGCAGCACGATAAATGGCTTTCTCAGCTTGCTTGAGCTTTCTGCAGAGAGACTTTGCCTCTCAGGTTCCCTCTTCTCTTTCTCCAGAGACACTGTCCTTTGGGAAGCTGGATGTGACCTGGCCACCTCCCAGAGCCACTGACAACATGAATGGGAAGATGCCTGAGCAGGTACAGGGCTGTGGGAGGGCTGGATTCCTTTACAGCATTAAGATTATTTGCTACAGAAGGGCTCGGGGGGCAATGTGCCACTCTCACACCTGGGGGCACCCAGCTTCTGCTTGCTGCTGCCGGTGTGTTGCACAGGAGTCTTGAGGGATCAGGGTGTGATATAAGAAATGGTTCCCACTAAGAAGCTAAGACTTACGAGTTTTATGATCTCTCTCCCTGTCCTCCCCAACCCTTGCAGGAGGAGAGAGGTGCTGGGTCTCTACGGCAGAAGAGTACCTTACTGCAGCGCTGGGAAGCGGGCATGGTGTCAGCTCACCCACCCCAGGATGACGAGTAAGACAGCAGCCTACAGCCTCTGCTCATGGGACCACAGAGAGAAATCTGGGGACAAGAGGGATGTGTGTGTGCATTCCCTCCTGAGAGAACAAGACCCAATCAGTTGCCAAGGCCTTTCAGCACCAATGTCTACGGTGCCCTTCTGGGTCCTGCCTTCACTCCCCCCCAGTTCAGGAACCACAGGACATGGACCCATCCAGGCTTCTTGTCATCTCCACCTTTTTCTGGATCAAGACAGACCTGGTGATATTTCCTTGATATGCTGACTCTAAAGGTCCCTTCCCTCCCCCCGCCTATAACCATATCTTCAATAGAGTCCCCGTCCATTTCTCTCCTCTAAACATCATATTTGCCAATCAAATAAAACTCTTTATTGACTGCTAGATCACTGTATGTGAGGGGAGGAGGGAGGGGGCAGGGGCAAGACTGGAAATTGGGTAGGATGAGATTGTGGGTTGCATCTAGGTTAGTAACCGGGGGGGAGAGGAGGAGAATGATTATGAGATTTTTCCTAGGCTACGATGTTGGAGGAAGGCCTGTATCTTACCAGACAATGTCTAGTCAGTTCCTCCTGAGGTTAGTGGGACCCTTCAGCCTAGTAGACTATCTCCCTCTCTCCCCCCCCACTTGGTTTTCTTTTGTTTTTTGGGAAGTCTAACTCCTATAATGCAAGAGATTGTCTTAATCTGACTGACCTCAAGGAGAGACCTGTGTCCTCCCAGCCTAGCATCAGGCTCCCGCGTCTTCCTCCTCAGTCTGCTGTGCAGCTGGACTCTCCTCTCTGTGCCAAATCAGCTTCATCAGCTCATCTTCTTCTGACCTGGTACATCTCCTTCTACAGCGCACAAAGACCCACAAAGCGCTCGAGTGAAACCTGAACACACAAATAAATGATGGTTAGAAAGGTCCTCTACTAAATCTCTCATCTGAACAAGGACACATGTGCAGCTATGTCTGCATGGGCGTGTCTCTCTGTAGCCTTGTGCACGTGTAAGAGGTATCGGCCTCCAGCAAGGATCCACATCTCTGAGGGGTCCAGCTTCTGGAGCCTGCAAAGGAGAAAGAGCTGTATCCAAATCCCCACTTTCAGAATATGCTAGGCCCGAGTCCACTCCAGAACATGGACCCCTGCTGTGGCTCCAGAGGTAACTGATATAGTATTTAGGGGCAATTTTGAATGATCCTTACCTGTGTCCTCTCTCAAGAGTGACATAGCTTCAAGAAAGTGGAATTCTAGCATATGTGGGGGGGGGGGGGGCAGGGGGTATGTCTGGGGAGGAAAGAAGCACATATAGTTGTGGCCAACACTATTGGCAGCCTTGGATTTTAGGTATGTCGTGGACAATAATTGGAAATATTCCAACTGTATATCATAATATTTTAATAGTATGTTCAAAGGGATATCCAACAAAAAAGAGAGATGTCTGTTCAACTTAGATACAGTAATGTCTGAAAAAACAAAAACAAAATATGACCTGGACAGCATTAATGGCACCTTCACTAATATTTGGTTGCACCAACCCTTGGCAGTGATGACAACCACCAAACATTTCTTGTAGCCATGTATCTGATGGTAGTTTCTACCACTCTTCAACTGTGATTTGTTCCAGCTCATGAATGTTTCCAGGATTCCTTTTACCAATGGCAGATTTCAGCTCTTTCCATGGGTTCTCGATTGGATTGAGATCAAGACTCATTGCTGCCAGTTTAAACAGTCCATTTGTTCCTTTTTAACCATTCTTTTGTGCTTTTGGATGTATGTTTTGGGTCACTGTCCTGCTGGAGGACCCATGACCTTTGACCCAGACCTAGCTTTCTGACATCAGGTAGTACATTTCACTCCAAGACACCTTGATAATCCTCTGACTTCAAGATTCCTTTCATACGTTCCAGGCCTCCAGTTCCTGAGGCAGCAAAACAGCCTCACATCATCATAGAACCTCCACCATATTTAACTGTAGGAAGGGTGTTTTTTTTCCTTATAAGATTCATTTCTTCGCCTGTAAATGTATCGCTGGTCTGCACTGCCAAAAAGCTCAAGTTTGGTTTCATCTAGCCACAGAAGATTTTCTCAAGATGGGTTTGGGTAAAGATCAGGCATGCCTTTTTATGTCTGTATTTGGCAGTGGGGTCCTCCTTGGCCTTTATCTATGAAGTCCTTCTTCATTTAGTGCGTGGTGTATAGTGCAGGTTGAAACCACCATCCAGACTGCTCCAGGTCAGCCTTAAGCTCTTTGGATATTGTATGTAGTTTGCACTAACCTTTGAAAACTTCTTGGATTAATTTTTCTCTTCCTACCACATCCTGAAAGGTTCTTGACAATTCCAAGAGCAGAAAACTTCTTAATAAGATTGCGAACTGTAGACACAGGAATCCCAAGATCTTTGGAGATGGCCTTGAGTCTCTTTGAAGTTTGGTGATAAAAGCTTTTCTGACAGTCTCAGGCAGCTCTCTTGTTTTCAGTGTGAAATGGAACAGGGAGTGAATGTGGCCATTTTAAACATAAGAGCCATCATTCATTGGTTGATTCAAGTCATTTGACTATTGACAATTGATACCGGGTGCGTCTAATTTTACTGTAATGGGAATGTGGTTCTTCTGTTCAAACTGATTTGAATTGCTTATAAGGGTGCCAATAAACATGTCCTAATAATAATCCTTAATAAGAGAAACCCTAAACTATTAAATTTTTGTTGGAACACACACCATGAAGATAAACCTTTTCTTCTTGCAGTGTGGTGTTGCTTTTTTATTTTTAAAAGGGGATGCAACCCCTATGGAGTGGAGGAGTGGCCTAGCGGTTGGGGCAAGGTACTTCAGGCCGGAAGGTCGGGGGTTCAAATCCCACTAGAGGACAGCAACCTTGGGCTGGAAGGACTGGGGTTTCTAGTCCCACAGGTGCTCCTTGTGGTCTTGGGCAAGCCACTTAACCCTCCATAGCCCAGGTTCCCTGTAAAATAGTTATCTCCAAGTTATAATGCCCTGTTCAATGTAATTTCAGTTTGTTCAATGTAAACCGCACTGATGCAGAATAGCGCGGTATATAAGAGAATGTAAATAAATAAAATAAATATAAGTGCTAAGGAGACACAAACACCTTAGTACATGCCGGTACAAAACATCCTATCAGATTTAACTGTACTTCTTAAGATAGAGAAAAGGTACTTAGCTGATCCCCGTTATGGAGAATTGATCTGCTGAAGAGGTTTCCAATCACAATGGGAGGAAGCAAAGCAGACTCCCGTAGCCGAGCTCAAAAAAACACCGGCACTTCAGCTTCAACCATTGTTTCACGGACCTCTCTCATATACAATGTTTCCAAGCTCTCAAAACATCTGTGAAAAGCAACTAAATCGTGGAACTGCCACGAATCTAGTAACCCAATGTTGCGTTTCAAGCCATAGATTCTCCTGGCTCTTCTTCAAACTTCGTTGCTTTTGAAACAGTCCCAGAGCACCATGATCTTTAAATCCCACGCTTTGATCACATGACCGGTCCAAAACCAATGGGAACCAACAAATTACCACCCCCTCAAATGCAGGGATTTATAAAATACTCCACCAATCTAAAGAGGAATTTAAGCCCCTAGGCGACACAGAGTCCAAAGAGCAAATCCAGTACTGTTTGCGATAGCATAAAGTAGAATCCCGATCTCCCCCTCTGAGCTTAGTTGGTATATAATCTAAAATTCTCCATCGCAAATCAGTAAATTTATGCTGTTGTTCTTGACAGTGGGATACCATCGGGGCTGACACAACTTCTGTAGTTATACGGGAGCGATGTTCTAATAATCACCGTGTCATCATTCTGGTAGTTTTACCAATGTAGATTTTTAAACATGTAGTTCTACAATACTCTTATTGGTCTTTTCTCAGAGCAAGGTATACAATTATCAATTTAATACTTATTGCTCTACAGTAACATCCATCCAACGTGGTAACTATTTCTTCTGTGGAAATTATTATGTAATCAGGACCTTCACTGGCTTCCAATAGAAGGCAGAATCACCTACAAGGCACTACTCATTACGTTTAAAGCCATCAATGGGATATCCCCCTCGTCCATCACCGCACTCATTACCCACACTCCCGATAATAGGTCAAGAAGGTCAACAGGCGCAAACACACTAGTAACCCCGATTGAAGTGACGAAATGCACGCAAACCACCAGAAGCAGTGCATTCTCTTTCTACGCTCCAAGGTGTTGGAATAATCTCCCATCCAACATCAGATCAATGATCTCTCACAATTCAGGAAAGCCATAAAACATCATTTATTCCTATTATATTACTCGTAATCCAACTGTATCTCTACACCTTGCACAAACACAACCACTAAAATGATTAGTGGTCTTCATTATAAAGCATATGAGGACAGACTGAAGGATCTTAATATGTACACCTTAGAGGAAAGGCGGGATAGAGGTGATATGATTGAGATGTTTAAATACCTCCGTGGCATAAATGTTCAGGGAGAGAGCCTCTTTCAATTGAAAGCAAGTTCTGCTATGAGGGGACATGGGATGAGGGTGAAGGGAGATAGATTCAGGAGTGATATGCGGAAATATTTCTTTACGGAAAGAGTAGTGGATCCATGGAATAGTCTCCCAGTGGAGGTGGTAGAGATGAGGACAGTAACTGAATTCAAAAAAGCATGGGACAAACACAGAGGATCTCTAAAGGTAAAAAGGGGACTGTTGAAGTTGTTATGGAAGGACAGACTAGATAGGCCATGTGGTCTTTTTCTGTCGTCATATTTCTATGTTTCTATGCACCCAACAGCTTGAAGAATGTAAAAGTGACACTAGTAAGCTGTCATTGTTCAGATGTAAATAGTTCAATGTTATGAATCCTAGTTACTATGTCCTGTTTGATGTAAGCACAAGGCACTTCCCCACCTTGTGTAAAATTGTTAACTGTAAACCGCGCTGATGTCAAATAGTGCGGCAGAGAAAAGCTAGAAATAAATAAATAAAGCTAGAATAAATCAGAACTATGTTCACATGCTCAGAATGTCTCAGACTCAATGGCACTCGATATACCGATATCAAAAAATATCAAATCATAGCGCCCAATAGCATCAATGACCTTTCTGGCATATAGTTTTTTTGTTTGTTTCCCCACAGATGAAATTTTCAAACTCTATTTAAATACAATTGCTTAGCTTTACGTGCTGCCCAACGCCATCCTCAGGCGCCATTCCATGCATTTCATTCTAGAAGGAGTTTCTTCAGGGGAGGCTCTAAGGAAAACAGAATAAAAAATAAAAATAAAAACAAAATACTATAGTAATTTCACCACGTCTTGTATCACTAGATCCTCAAAAATATCTCATATGGTTTCACATACCATCACAGACTTCTGCAATGATGCTGCAAACGTTATCATCTGTAAAGCTTCCAAAACAGTAACTGTTCCAAAATGCCGCGCATGCGGGATAGCCCAACAGTCTACTTACTATAAATTTGTCGAAGCTGAGAGGCATGTTCCCACACTCAGCGGGGTCGAAATATAGCCAATTCAAAGCCATACATTCAAAGCCATACATTCAAAGCCATAAACAACCAAGCACCATCAACCATTACCAACCTTGTACACTCACAGACCCCTAATAGATCCAGAAGGTCAATTGCAATGAATACATTAATAATCCCAAAACAAACAGTCAGATACACTAAGGAAACAACCAAAAGAGCCTTCAGTATCCACGCCCCAATAACCTGGAATGCCCTCCCACTAGAACTGAGAGCTATAACCAGCCTAACACAATTCAGAAAGAGTCTCAAACACCACCTCTTCCTAAGCTATTTCCCAATCTAACCTTTGCACATGACAATATTACAGACACTTTTCTGACCAGGACATTTCCCAACTGATATCCAAATGTGACTAATGTATTTCAATCTTCTGTAAATAGTTAGCTAGCCTATGTAGTTGTACCTTGTTATTCCCAAGTTTTCAAAAACCATGTTACTTGTAAAATACATTACAGTTCCTTGTATGTATATGTTTGTTCCATGTAAACCGCGCTGGTGATAATAGTGCGGTATATAAGAGATGTTAAATAAAATTGGGTGGTTCATAATAATGCTTCACTTTCTGAGGATGGCATCTGGGGACATTTCCAATGCATGAATTGTAATTTTTGTACTCAGACTTTGGAAGGGGAAGTGTGGGAACATCCCTCTCAGCATCGACTAATTTATAGTAAGTTTCGTACCACATGCGAATCATCATTTGTAGTATATGTGGTAATGTGCCCATGTTTAAAAATCTACATTGGTAAGACTACCAGAATGATGAAACGGCGATTAGAACATCGCTCCCAAATAACTACAGGAGTTGTGTCAGCCCCGATGGTATCCCACTGTCAAGAACAACAACATAAATTTATTGATTTTCGATGGAGAATTTTAGATTATATACCAACTAAGTTCAGAGGGGAAGATCGGGATTCTACTTTACGCTATCGCGAACAGTACTGGATTTACATTGGTTTTGGACCGGTCATGTGATCAAAGCATGGGATTTAAAGATCATGGCGCTCTGGGACTGTTTCAAAAGCAACAAAGTTTGAAGAAGAGCCAGGAGAATCTATGGCTTGAAACGCAACGTTGGGTTACTAGATTCATGGTAGTACCACGATTTAGTTGCTTTTCACAGATGTTTTGAGAGCTTGGAAACATTATATGAGAGAAAGGTCAGTGAAACAACGGTTGAAGCTGAAGTGCCGGTGTTTTTTTTAGCTCGGCTACGGGAGTCTGCTTTGCTTCCTCCCTTTGTGATTGGAAACCTCTTCAGCAGATCGATACTCCATAACGGGGATCAGCTAAGTGCCTTTTCTCTATCTTAAGAAGTACACTTAAATCTGATAGGATGTTTTGTACCGGCATGTACTAAGGTGTTTGTGTCTCCTTAGCACTTATAGGGGTTGCGTCCCCTTTTAAAAAGAAAGAAAAGGTATTACACTGACAGGCATCAGGGATACTGAGGGTATTACACTGAGAGGCATCAGGGATACTGAGGGTATTACACTGAGAGGCACCAGGGATACTGAGGGTATTACACTGAGAGGCATCAGGGATACTGAGGGTATTACACTGAGAGGCATCAGGGGTACTGAGGGTATTACACAGAGGCATCAGGGATACTGAGGGTATTACACAGAGGCATCAGGGTTACTGAGGGTATTACACTGAGAGGCATCAGGAAGATACTGAGGGTATTACACTGAGAGGCATCAGGAAGATACTGAGGGTATTACACTGAGAGGCATCAGGGGTACTGAGGGTATTACACTGACAGGCATCAGGGATACTGAGGGTATTACACTGACAGGCATCAGGGGTACTGAGGGTATTACACGGACAGGCATCAGGGATACTGAGGGTATTACACTGACAGGCATCAGGGGTACTGAGGGTATTACACAGAGGCATCAGGGATACTGAGGGTATTACACAGAGGCATCAGGGTTACTGAGGGTATTACACTGAGAGGCATCAGGGATACTGAGGGTATTACACTGAGAGGCATCAGGAAGATACTGAGGGTATTACACTGAGAGGCATCAGGGGTACTGAGGGTATTACACTGACAGGCATCAGGGATACTGAGGGTATTACACTGAGAGGCACCAGGAGTACTGAGGGTATTACACTGAGGGTATTACACTGACAGGCATCAGGAAGATACTGAGGATATTACACTGAGAGGCATCAGGGGTACTGAGGGTATTACACTGAGAGGCATCAGGTAGATACTGAGGGTATTACACTGAGAGGCATAAGGGGTACTGAGGGTATTACACTGAGAGGCATCAGGAAGATACTGAGGGTATTACACTGAGAGGCATCAGGAAGATACTGAGGGTATTACACTGAGAGGCATCAGGGTTACTGAGGGTATTACACTGAGAGGCATCAGGGATACTGAGGGTATTACACTGACAGGCATCAGGGATACTGAGGGTATTACACTGACAGGCATCAGGGGTACTGAGGGTATTACACTGAGAGGCATCAGGGATACTGAGGGTATTACACTGAGAGGCATCAGGGGTACTGAGGGTATTACACAGAGGCATCAGGGATACTGAGGGTATTACACTGAGAGGCATCAGGGATACTGAGGGTATTACACTGAGAGGCATCAGGGGTACTGAGGGTATTACACTGAGAGGCATCTGGAAGATACTGAGGGTATTACACTGACAGGCACCAGGGGTACTGAGGGTATTACACTGAGAGGCATCAGGGGTACTGAGGGTATTACACTGACAGGCATCAGGGATACTGAGGGTATTACACTGAGAGGCATCAGGTAGATACTGAGGGTATTACACAGAGAGGCATCAGGAAGATACTGAGGGTATTACACCGACAGGCATCAGGGGTACTGAGGGTATTACACAGAGGCATCAGGGATACTGAGGGTATTACACTGAGAGGCATCAGGAAGATACTGAGGGTATTACACTGACAGGCACCAAGGGTACTGAGGGTATTACACTGAGAGGCATCAGGGATACTGAGGGTATTACACTGAGAGGCATCAGGGGTACTGAGGGTATTACAATGAGAGGCATCAGGGATACTGAGGGTATTACAATGAGAGGCATCAGGGATACTGAGGGTATTACACTGAGAGGCATCAGGGGTACTGAGGGTATTACAATGAGAGGCATCAGGGATACTGAGGGTATTACACTGAGAGGCATCAGGGGTACTGAGGGTATTACACAGAGGCATCAGGGATACTGAGGGTATTACACAGAGGCATCAGGGAGATACTGAGGGTATTACACTGAGAGGCATCAGGGAGATACTGAGGGTATTACACTGAGAGGCATCAGGAAGATACTGAGGGTATTACACAGAGGCATCAGGAAGATACTGAGGGTATTACACAGAGGCATCAGGGATACTGAGGGTATTACACAGAGGCATCAGGGATACTGAGGGTATTTTACTGAGGCATCAGGGGTACTGAGGGTATTACACAGAGAGGCATCAGGAAGATACTGAGGGTATTACACTGAGAGGCATCAGGAAGATACTGAGGGTATTACACTGAGAGGCATCAGGGATACTGAGGGTATTAAACTGACAGGCATCAGGGATACTGAGGGTATTACAATGAGAGGCATCAGGGGTACTGAGGGTATTACACTGAGAGGCATCAGGGGTACTGAGGGTATTAAACTGAGAGGCATCAGGGGTACTGAGGGTATTACACTGACAGGCATCAGGGGTACTGAGGGTATTACACTGACAGGCATCAGGGATACTGAGGGTATTACACTGACAGGCATCAGGGGATACTGAGGGTATTACACTGAGAGGCATCAGGGGTACTGAGGGTATTAAACTGACAGGCATCAGGGGTACTGAGGGTATTACACTGAGAGGCATCAGGGATACTGAGGGTATTACAATGAGAGGCATCAGGGGTACTGAGGGTATTACACTGAGAGGCATCAGGGATACTGAGGGTATTACACTGACAGGCATCAGGTTTACTGAGGGTATTACACTGACAGGCATCAGGTTTACTGAGGGTATTACACAGACAGGCATTAGGGGTACCGGGAGTATTAAACAGACAGGCACTCAGGAAGATACTGAGGGTATTACACTGAGAGGCATCAGTGGTATTGAGTGTATTACACAGACAGGCATTAGGGGTACCGAGAGTATTACACTGACAGGCACTCAGGAAGATACTGAGGGTATTACACTGACAGGCATCAGGGATACTGAGGGTATTACACTGACAGGCTTCAGGTTTACTAAGGGTATTACACAGACAGGCATTAGGGGTACCGGGAGTATTAAACAGACAGGCACTCAGGAAGATACTGAGGGTATTACACTGAGAGGCATCAGGAAGATACTGAGGGTATTACACTGACAGGCACTCAGGGATACTGAGGGTATTACACTGACACACACTCAGGAAGATACTGGGGGTATTACACTGACAGGCATTGATAAGGCAGGCAAAGGGAGAATTTGAGAAGAAGCTTGCTGCGGAAGCAAAAACGCGAAATAAAGACTTTTACAAGTACATTCATAGCAAAAAAAACTGTAAGAGAGTCAGTTGTTCCATTAGATGATAGAGGGGTTAAAGGGGCACTAAGAGGTGACAAGGCGATAGCGGAGAGAATGAATGAATTCTTTGCTTTGGTCTTCACTGAGGAAGATGTAGGGATGTTACCCATTACTGAAGTGATATTTAAAGGTGCGGAAGAATTGAAGGAAATATCGATACATCGGGAAAATGTATTACAACTATTAGATAAACTGAAGAGTAGCAAATCACCTGGGCCAAATGGTATACATCCAAGAGTGTTGAAAGAACTGAAATATGAGATTTCAGACCTGCTATTAGTAATATGTGAACTTTCATTAAAATCATCTGTAATACCTGAAGATTGGAGGATCACCAATGTAACACCAATTTTAAAAAGGGTTCCAGGGGTGATCCGGGAAACTACAGACTGGTGAGCCTGACGTCAGTACCAGGAAAAATGGTAGAAACCATTATAAAGAACAAAATTACTCAGCATGTAGATAGTCATGGCCTAATGGGAGACAGCCAACATGGCTTTAGACAAGGAAGATCTTGTCTTACTAATCTGTTATGTTTTTTTGAAGGTGTGAATAAACAGGTGGACAAAGGTGAGTCTGTTGATATAGTGTATCTGGACTTTCAGAAAGCTTTTGACAAGGTCCCTCATCAGAGACTTTTGGCAAAACTAAAGAGTCATGGGATAGGAGGCAGTGTACTATTGTGGATCAGGAACTGGTTAAAAGATAGAAAGCAGAGGGTAGGGCTAAATGGCCAATTTTCCCAATGGAGAAAGGTGAATAGTGGTGTACCCCAGGGATCTGTGCTGGGTCCGCTGCTTTTTGACATATTCATAAATGACCTGGAAAAGAGAATAACGAGTGAGGTTATCAAATTTGCAGATGACACAAAACTATTTAAAGTTGTTAAACCCCAAGAGGATTGTGTAAAATTGTAAGAGGATCTTGATAAATTGGAAGACAGGGCATCAAAATGGCAGATGAAATTTAATGTGGACAAGTGCAAAGTTATGCACCTAGGAAGAACAACCCAAACTATGGTTACAAGATGCAAGGTTCCACATTAGGAACCACCACCCAGGAAAAAGATTTAGGCATTATTGTGGATACCATGTTAAAACCCTTGGCCCAGTGTGCAGCGGCGGCCAAGAGAGCAAATAGAATGCTAGGTATCAAAAGGAAGGAATGGAAAATAAAACAAAAGATATTATAATGCCTCTATACCGTTCCATGGTGAGACCGCACCTTGAATATTGTGTGCAATTCTGGTCGCCGTATCTTAAAAAGGATATAGCGATTTTAGAAAAGGTACAGAGAAGAGCCACCAAAATGGTAAAGGGGATGGAAGGATACTCCTATGAAGAAAGGCTAAAAAGGTTAGGGCTCTTTAACCTGGAAAAGAGACTGCTGAGGGGAGATATGATAGAAGTCTATAAATTAATGAACGGAGTGGAACGGGTAAACGTAGATCGATTGTTTACCTTATCAGAATATAGAAAGACCAGGGGACATGCAATGAATCTACAGGGTAAACTATTTAAGACTAATAAAAGAAAATATTTTTTCACTCAACGTGTAATCAAACTCTGGAATTTGTTACCGAAGGATGTAGTAAAGGCTGTTTGTGTAGCTGGGTTTAAAAAAGGTTTGGACAAGTTCCTGGAGGAAAGGTCCATAAACCATTATTAAGAAGGGACCCAGGATATCAATGCTTGACCCAGTACAAGCATTGTGGAACCTGTGTCTCTTTGGGAAACTGCTAGGTACTTATGACCTAGATTGGCCACTGTTGGAAACAGGATACTGGGCTTGATGGACCTTGGTCTGACCCAGTATGGCATATCTTATGTTCTTATGGTACTGAGGGTATTACACTGACAGGCTCTCAGGAAGATACTGAGGGTATTACACTGACAGGCATCAGGGGTACTGAGGGTATTATACTGACAGGCATCAGGGGTACTGAGGGTATAATACTGACAGGCACTCAGGGGTACTGAGCGTATAATACTGACAGGCACTCAGGGGTACTGAGGGTATAATACTGAGTGTATTACACTGACAGGCACTCAGGAAGATACTGAGGAGGGTATTGCACTCAGGGGTATTGAGTGTATTACATAGACATGCATTAGGGGTCTGAGGGTATTACACTGGCAGCATCTCAGGAAGATACTGAGGTTATTACACTGACAGCATCTCAGGAAGATACTTAGGGTATTACACTGACAGGTGTCAGAGGTACTGAGGGTATTACAATGGCAGGCGTAGCGTAGTTACTCACCTGTAACAGGTGATCTCCAGGAACAGCAGGAATTTAGTCTTCACATATGGGTATCGTCGGTACCGACGGAGCCTGCACGGGAACGCTCCCCAGCGTCCAACAGGAAAGCTTTTGGGAGCATCCCACAGTGCCTGCATGCTGCCTTCCCGCCTTTCCTAACTGTCTCTCTCCAGTTGAGTTTATAGCTGAGACAAAATAGAGAGAGAGAGAGAGAGATAGAGAGATACAACTCCTAGGGGAGGTCGGTGGGTTGTGAAGACTAAATTCCTGCTGTTACAGGTGAGTAACTACACTATCTCCAGGAACAAGCAGGAACGTAATCTTCACATATGGGGACTCCCTAGCTGCAGATGCCAGGGAGATGACCCCAGAAGTTGTGTGCCCTTGTGAAAGGTCCCCACTTCCCCCCATAGATATCTGGCATCCTACCAGAGATGGTGGATAGGAGTTGATTAAGTATGGAACAGGTGTTGAAGAACAGCCTGACCAAACAAGGCATCCCGGCGGGAGTCCTTGTCCAAGCAGTAATGGACTAGGGGACATGCAATGAAGCTACAGGGTAAACTATTTAAGATTAATAAAAGAAAATATTTTTTCACTCAACGTGTAATCAAACTCTGGAATTTGTTACCGGAGGATGTAGTAAAGGCTGTTAGTGTAGCTGGGGTTACAAAAGGTTTGGACAAGTTCCTGGAGGAAAGGTCCATAAACCATTATTAAGAAGGGACCCAGGATATCAATGCTTGACCTAGTACAAGCATTGCAGAACCTGTGTCCTTTGGGGAAACTGCTAGGTACGTATGACCTAGATTAGCCACTGTTGGAAACAGGATACTGGGCTTGATGGACCTTGGTCTGACCCAGTATGGCATATCTTATGTTCTTATGGGCTGTGAAGGTATGTACTGAAGCCCAAATAGCTGCTCAGCAGATGTTGTCAATAGACACAGAGTGAAGATGAGCCATAGAGGTTGCCATGGCCCTCACATTGTGAGCTTTGACATGGCCTTCAAGAAGAAGGTTCTTACTCTCATAGGCAAAAGATATACACTGTGCAATCCAGCTGGACAGTGTTCTTTTGCAGACTGGAAGTCCTAAATGACTAGGATCAAAAGCAACAAAGAGTTGAGATGACTTTCTATGTTGCTGTGTCATTTGCAAGTAAAAGGCCAAAGCCCTTTTACAGTCCAAAGTATTAAGATTCCTTTCTGCATTTGAGGCATGAGGCCTTGGGAAGAATACAGGAAGGTAAACCGCTTGGTTTAAATGAAAAGGTGACACCACCTTTGGCACAAAGTGTGGATGCGTCCTAAGGACTACCTTATCATGATAGAACCTTGTATAAGGAGGGGGAAAGGAGGGGCTCTTCCGAAGGGATGACCTTCACCTTAACCAGGATGGAACCAGGCTGCTGGCATTAACCTTTAAAAAGGAGATAGAGCAGCTTTTAAACTAGATATTAGGGGAAAGCCGACAGTCGCCCAAGAGCGGATGGTTCGGAAGAATGTATCTTTGAAGGATACTACCAAAAGCAGAGAGGTTCCACAAAAGAGTAAACTAGCCCAAATGCCCTCAAGTATGGAGCAGACAGAGCTTAAAGATCCCAAATTACCCATGTCTAGCAATAGCCAAATTAATATGAATAAAATACATTCTCTAAAATGCTTGTATGCAAATGCTAGAAGTCTAAAAAATAAGATGGGAGAGTTAGAATATATAGCACTAAATGAAAGGTTAGATATGATTGGAATATCAGAGACATGGTGGAAGGAGGACAACCAGTGGGACACTGATACCTGGGTACAAACTATATCGTAATGATAGAGCTGATCAAATTGGTGGAGGGGTTGCTCTCTATGTTAGAGAGGGCATTGAGTCAGAAAGGATTAAAGTTTTGCAGGAAACAAAATCTGCTGTAGAATCTATATGGATTGAAATTCCATGTAAAAGGGGGAAGGCGATGGCAGTGGGGATGTACTATCGACCGCCTGGCCAGAATGACCAAATGGATGAGGAAATGTTCAAAGAAATCAAGGAAGCTAACAAACGTTACAGCGCAGTAATAATAATGGGTGATTTCAATTACCCCGGTATCGACTGGGTCAGTGTCACATCAGGACATGCTAGGGAGATAAAGTTCCTAGATGAAATAAATGACTGCTTCTTGGAGCAGCTGGTTCATGAACCGACCAGAGGGGAAGCCATATTAGACCTAATCCTTAGTGGAACACCAGATCTAGTGCAAGAGATAAGGTTGTTAGGGCCACTTGGCAATAGTGATCATAGCATGATTGCCTTTGATTTAATTAGTGGAGGAGGGATAGTAAGGAAATCCACAGTACTACCTTTTAACTTTCGAAAGGGAGACTATGATAAAATGAGGAAAACAGTTAAGAAAAAACTAAAAGGAGCAGTTGCAAAGGTTAAAGGCGTACATCAGGCTTGGCTGTTGTTGAAAAATACTATCTTGGAAGCCCAGACCAGCTGTATTCCACGCTTTAAGAAAAATGGAAGGAAGTCCAAAAAACTGCCAGCATGGTTTAAAGGTGAGGTCAGAGAGGCTGCTGTTGCCAAAAAAGCATCTTTCAGGAAATGGAAAAAAAGAGCCAAACGACAAAACCTGGAAACAGCACAAGCACTGGCAAGTCAAATGCAAGGCATTGATAAGGCAGGCAAAGGGAGAATTTGAGAAGAAGCTTGCTGCAGAAGCAAAAACGCGAAGTAAAGACCTTTTCAAGTACATTTGTAGCAAAAAACCTGTGAGAGAGTCAGTTGGTCCATTAGATGAAAAAGGGGTTAAAGCAGCACTAAGAGGCGACAAGGCGATGGCAGAGAGACTGAATGAATTCTTTGCTTCGGTCTTTACTGAGAAAGATGTAGGGATGTTACCCATGACTGAAGTGGTATTTAAAGGTGCGAAAGAATTGAAGGAAATATCGATACATCGGGAAGATGTATTACAACTATTAGATAAACTGAAGAGTAGCAAATCACCTGGGCCGGTTGGTATACATCCAAGGGTGTTGAAAGAACTGAAATATGAGATTGCAGACCTGCTATTAGTAATCTGTGAACTAATCATTAAAATCATCTCTAATACCTGAAGATTGGAGGATCGTCAATGTAACACCAATTTTTAAAAAGTGTTCCAGGGGTGATCCGGGAAACTACAGACCAGTGAGCCTGACGTCAGTACCGGGAAAAATGGCAGAAACCATCATAAAGAATAAAATTACTCAGCATGTAGATAGTCATGACCTAATGGGAGACAGCCAACATGGCTTTAGATAAGGAAGATCTTGTCTTACTAATCCGTTATGTTTTTTTGAAGGAGTGAATAATCAGGTGGACAAAGGTGAGTCGGTTGATATTGTGTATCTGGACTTTCAGAAAGCCTTTAACAAGGTCCCTCATGAGAGACTTTTGACAAAACTAAAGAGTCATGGGATAGGAGGCAGTGTACTATTGTGGATCAGGAACTGGTTAAAAGATAGAAAGCAGAGGGTAGGGCTAAATGGCCAATTTTCCCAATGGAGAAAGGTGAATAGTGGTGTACCCCAGGGATCTGTGCTGGGTCCGCTGCTTTTTGACATATTCATAAATGATCTGGAAAGTGGAATAACGAGTGAGGCTATCAAATTTGCAGATGACACAAAACTATTTAAAGTTGTTAAAACTGAAGAGGATTGTGGGAAATTGCAAGAGGATCTTGATAAATTGGAAGACTGGGCATCAAAATGGCAGATGAAATTTAATGTGGACAAGTGCAAGGTTATGCAACTAGGGAAGAACAACCCAAACTATGGTTACACGATGCAAGGTTCCACATTAGGAACTACCACCCAGGAAAAAGATTTAGGCGTCATTGTGGATACCATGTTAAAACCCTCCGCCCAGTGTGCAGCAGCGGCCAAGAGAGCAAATAGAATGCTAGGTATGATAAGGAAAGGAATGGAAAATAAAACAAAAGATATTATAATGCCTCTATATCGTTCCATGGTGAGAACGCACCTTGAATATTGTGTGCAATTCTGGTCGCCGTATCTTAAAAAGGATATAGCGATTTTAGAAAAGGTTCAGAGAAGAGCCACCAAAATGGTAAAGGGGATGGAAGGATACTCCTATGAAGAAAGGCTAAAAAGGTTAGGGTTCTTTAACCTGGAAAAGAGACGGCTGAGGGGAGATATGATAGAAGTCTATAAATTAATGAACAGAGTGGAACGGGTAAACGTAGATCGATTGTTTACCTTATCAGAATATAGAAAGACTAGGGGACATGCAATGAAGCTACAGGATAAACTATTTAAGACTAATAAAAAAAAATATTTTTTCACTCAATGTGTAATCAAACTCTGGAATTTGTTACCAGAGGATGTAGTAAAGGCTGTTAGTGTAGCTGGGTTTAAAAAAGGTTTGGACAAGTTCCTGGAGGAAAGGTCCATAAACCATTATTAAGAAGGGACCCAGGATATCAATGCTTGAACCAATACAAGCATTGTGGAACCTGTGTCCCTTGGGGAAACTGCTAGGTACATATGACCTAGATTGGCCACTGTTGGAAACAGAATACTGGGCTTGATGGACCTTGGTCTGACCCAGTATGGCATATCTTATGTTCTTATATGAGGATCAGCCACCAACGCTTGCAATTCACTGATGCGACGTGCTGATGTGATTGCAATAAGAAAGATGACCTTCCAGGAAAGGAATTACAAAGAGGTAGTGGCTAATGGTTCAAAAAGCGGTTTCATGAGCTGCCCAAGAACCAGATTTAAGTCCCATGCCACCGGTGGTGGCTTAATGGGAGGCTTAGTTAAAAGAAGGCCTCTCATAAATCTCGCTATGAGAGGATGAGAGAAAATAGGTTGTCCATTTAGAGGCTTGAAAGAAGTTGCAATAGCACTCAAATGAACTCTCACTGAATTGGTCTTAAGCCCTGCATTTGATAAATGAAGGTGATACTCCAGTAATGATTCCAGAGGTATAGCAAGAGGGTTAAGACCCTTCTGCAAGCACCATATGGTAAACCTTTTCCCACTTAAATGCATAAGAGCGTCTTGTGGAAGGTTTCCTGGATGCATAAAGGATATCCTTTACCTGCTGGGAAAGGTTAAGTCCGTGAAGTTCTAGGCTTTCAGCAACTAGACCCTGAGATGCAGAGACTGGGGATTGGGATGCCATAGCATCCCATCCTCTTGAGAAAGGAGATTTGGAGCAGATCCTAACTCCAGAGGCAGAGCTTGAGAAAGATGTAAGAGCAGAGGGTACCACATTTGCCGTGGCCAACGTGGAGCTATGAGAATCATATGACCTCTGTCTCTCTGAAGCTTGAACAGGGTTTTGGGAATTAGGGGAATGGGTAGAAAGGCATACAGGAAGTCCTGACCCCAATGGAGGAGAAAAGCATCCCTGGCCTGACCACCCTGAGCCAGAATTCTGGAACAGAGCCGGGGAAGTTTGGCATTCAGCGGACTTGCAAAGAGGTCTATGTCTGGGATTCCCCAAATTTGAAAAATTTTGGCCACCTGGTCTGCATGGAGAGACCATTCGTGTGGAAGCAGAACTCGACTGAGTTTGTCTGCCCAAGAGTTTTGAATGCCTGGAAGATACACTGCAAAGAGATGAATCTGATGTTCTCTGGCGAGGGCCCATAGTCGCAAAGCTTCGTTGCATAGTGACAGAGAGCCTGTTCCGCCCTGCTTGTTCACACAGAACATGGGTACTTGATTGTCTGTTTGAACTAGGACTGTCTTGTAGCTGAGTTGGGTGTGGAATACTCGAAGAGCAAGGAAGATTGCTCTGAGTTCCAGGAGATTGATGTGTAAATAGGCCTCTTGTGGAGTCCAGGTACCCTGAGTAAAGAGGCCTTGTAGGTAGGCTCCCCAACCCACTTGTGAAGCATCTGTTGTTAGAGTGGCTTGGGGTGGGGGTTGCTGAAAAGGAGACCCCACCAAAAGGTTTTGGGGTGACTGCCACCATTGGAGGGACAAAATAAGGCAATCTGAGTTTGCTATTTTGTCTGACAGGCAACCTGACGCCTGAGTCTACTGAGTGGATAAAGTCCACTGGGCTGCCCTCATATGAAGGCGAGCATAAGGAACCACATGCATGGTGGCGGCCATGTGGCCTAGCAACTGCAACATTTCCCAAGCAGTGAGATGAGGTTTTAGCACTGCTTGGGAAGCCAACTGCACAATGTGAAGGCAGCGGGGATGTGGAAGGTAGGCCCTTGTCTGTCTGGTATCCAGCAGAGCTCCTATAAACTCTAGGGACTGAGTGGGTGCAAGGTTGGATTTTGGGAAGTTTATGACAAGTCCCAAATACTGAAGGATGCGCATTGTGCGAGAGAAGCAACCCTGGCCTCTGGCTCTGAAGGGGCTTGAATGAGCCAGTCATCTAAGTAAGGGAAGACGAATATTCCCAGGGTGCGGAGAAAAGCTGCCACCACAGCCATGCATTTTGTGAACACCCCTGGTGCAGAGGCCAGACCAAAGGGAAGAACCCTGTATTGGTAGTGCTTCCTTTGACACAGAAAGCGAAGGAACTTTCAGTGAGTTGGGTGGATGAGAACACGAGTGTACGCATCCTTGAGATCTAGAGAACAAAGCCAATCCTGACTGAAGGTATGGCAGCAGAGTTCCTAGAGAAATAATTTTGAACTTCTCTTTGAACAGGAATTTGTTCAATTCTCTGAGGTCTAAAATGGGTCTGTGTCCTCCTGTTTTCTTTGGAATAAGGAAATAGGGGGAGTAAAACCCCGTACCCCACTGGGGAATGGGTACCTCTTCTATTGCCCCTTGAGCAAGGAGCACAGTAACCTCTTGACCTAACTGGTTGTTGAGAGAGGTCTGAGAATTTAACTGTCTTACCATTGTAGGAGGGGGCATGCTGAGGAAATGAAGCTTGTACCCCTCTCTTACAATAGACAGAGTCCAATTTTCTACTGTTATCTGACCCCATCTGGGGGCAAAATGACATAACCTTCCTGGAATGGTGGAGGGTTCTGGGCCGTTCAGGGCCAGGAAGGCAAAGTTCTCTAGATAGGAGTCAAAGCCCCTGTGGAGGCTGAGTTTGCTGAACCTGTTGAGGCTTAGCTGCTTTTGTCTTTCTTTGCCTAGGTTGTTGCTGCTGTCCCTTTTGGGCAGACTGACCTAAACGATGCCCCTGCTGGGTATAGGAGGGATAAAACTACTTCTTCTTACTGAAGAATGCATTCTTAGAGGATTTTTTCCTCGCAGGATCAGCTGTAGATTTAGACAACCTGTCCAAAGTGATATTGTCAGCATCTATCTCATTAGCTTTTTCCTGCCAATTCTTGCCAAAGAGATTATAAGAACATAAGAACATAAGATATGCCATACTGGGTCAGACCAGGGTCCATCAAGCCCAGTATCCTGTTTCCAACAGTGACCAATCTAGGTCATACGTACCTAGCAGTTTCCCCAAAAGACACAGGTTCTGCAATGCTTGTACTAGGTCAAGGATTGATATCCTGGGTCCCTTCTTAATAATGGTTTATGGACCTTTCCTCCAGGAACTTGTCCAGTCTTTTGCATTCTCTCCTGTGCAAGGAATATTCCCTAGTTTATCCTGTACCCAAAGTTCCAAGTCAGATGCCTGGAGCCAGGTAATCCTACGTGCACCTTTGGCAATGGCAGAGGTTCTGCTTATGCACTCGAAGCAGTCAAAGGCTGCACAATTCACAAACTTGGAAACATCCTGAGCATGATTGACAAGGGCGAGGTAATCTTGCCTCTTATCATCAGGAAGGAGAGGGCTCATAATCTCCTGTGACCTCCTTAAGGAACATTCCCATATACAAGATATAGGAACTGATCCTAGCAGAAAGCATGGAAGCCTGGAAGGTTTGACGTCCAAAGGCGTCAAGAGTCCTACACTCACATCCTGGAGGATTAGATGCATGCCTTTTTGCACTCTTTATTCGTCTCATGGCTGATTCCACCACCATGGAATGGTGTGGTAATTGAGTCTTCTGAAACCCAGGACAAGGAGGAACTCGATACATGGTGTTGAGTCTTCGAGAGTGAGGAGATGTGGTCAGAGGTGTTTCCCACATCCTTAACATAAGATCATGCAAGATCTCATGAATAGGTAAGGTAGCTGCCTCCTTGGGAGCTTTAGGGTATTGTAGAATTTCTAATTCCTTTGCCCTAAGCTCGTTTTCAGGAACCACTGTGATGTAAAGACCTCGGGCCACATCTCGGATAAAATCCTGAAAGGACATATCCTCTGGTGGAGACATCCTACGTTTAGGAGAGGAAGAATCCTCAGGAAGAAGTACTCTGGTATTGGCAGAGCTTTCAGAGTTTTCAGACTCATCCGAGGATTCAAAGTATCTCCGATCCGGGTGATCGTGCAAGGGACGGTACCGGTACCGATTGAAGTCGGCATCGGGGTGGTCCGGTACCGACTTGTCGATGCCGGATAGAGACGCATGACTCGGTCCCGGTAGAATACCTGCTGATGTCAATGCAGTCGGTGCCTGTATCGGTTGAATTGTCTGAAGCTGTTTCAGGGGCATCGAGGCCATGAGAAGAGCAGCCAGACTGCGTTCAATAGCCAAGAATCTCTGGTCTATCGACGCTGCTGATGCTTTGGTGTCGGTGCCGGATGAAGCGGCAGGAACCCCAGAGCATGGCACCAGTAGTTCTGCTGAGGTTGAAGCCTCGAGAACATCCTGGAACCCTGTTAGTGCTTTAGAAGCCGAAGCTTCCCGCCGGGGCAATTTTGCCAGTGAAAGTCCCTCAAGGGCAACACCAGAGGCATCTCGATATTTAGAAGGAGATCTACCCTTTGAGGACCGGCTAGATTTATGTTTAGTTAGCTGAGATCCATGGGAGGAAAATGAAGCCCTGGAAGACGTCGATGCCACAGAGGCTGCATCGGAGGGAAAAAGGGTGCTCAGTTTAGCAGCTCGGTTTTTCCGGCCCCTTTTCAACATCATCCCACAGGCAACACACTCTGAAATAGAGTGGTCAGGACCTAAACATTTGAGGCACCACTCATGGGTGTCAGTGATGGAGATGGTACTGCCACACCTAGAACACTTTTTAAAACCCAAAGTGGGTTTTTCCATTTTGAGGAAAAAAACTGGGCCTAGTGACCAAAATGGCATGTGGCACCTGAGGAGAAAATTACTGGAAAAGACTCCAGAAAAAGTTGTTTGGGGTTTTTTTGGGGTTTTTTTTAAAGAAAAGAAGAACTGGTGGTACCGGTGTAGCATAGAGGGAAAGCAGACGCGACTGCAAAAAAAGAATAAGAAGGGAATTTTTTCTGCGGTGACAGGATGTGCGACCTGTCGGCTCCACGGAAAATGAAAAACTGGAGAGGGACAGTTGGGAAAGGCGGGAAGGCAGCACGCAGGTGCTTTGGGATGCTCCCAAAAGCTTTCCTATTGGACGCTGGGGAGCGTTCCCGCGCAAACTCCATCGGTACCGACGATACCCATATGTGAAGACTCAATTCCTGCTGTTCCCGGAGATCAGGGTACCAATGGTATTATAGTGACAAGCACTCAGGGGTATTGACGGTATTACACTGACACACACTCAGGAAGAAACTGAGAATATTACATTGACAGCCTCTCAGTAAGATATTGAGGCTATTACACAGAGAGGCACCCATGGGTATTGAGTGGATTACACAGACAGGCATCAGGAAAATACTGAGGGTATTACACTGAGAGGCATTAGGGATACTGAGAGTATTACACTGATGGCTCCCAGGAAGTTACTGAGGGTATAACACTGACAGTCATCATGAGATACTGAGAGTATTACACTGATGGCTCCCAGGAAGCTACTGAGGGTATTACACTGACAGCCTCTCAGGAAGATACTGAGGGTATTACACTGACAGCCATCATGAGATACTGAGAGTATTACACTGACAGCCTCTCAGGAAGATACTGAGGGTATTACACTGACAGTCATCATGAGATACTGAGAGTATTACACTGACAGCCTCTCAGGAAGATACTGAGGGTATTACACTGACAGCCTCTCAGGAAGATACTGAGGGTATTACACTGACAGCCTCTCAGGAAGATACTGAGGGTATTACACTGACAGCCTCTCAGGAAGCTACTGAGGGTATTACACTGACAGCCTCTCAGGAAGATACTGAGGGTATTACACTGACAGCCTCTCAGGAAGATACTGAGGGTATTACACTGACAGCCTCTCAGGAAGATACTGAGGGTATTACACTGACAGTCATCATGAGATACTGAGAGTATTACACTGACAGCCTCTCAGGAAGATACTGAGGGTATTACACTGACAGCCATCATCAGATACTGAGAGTATTACACTGATGGCTCCCAGGAAGCTACTGAGGGTATTACACTGACAGCCTCTCAGGAAGCTACTGAGGGTATTACACTGACAGCCTCTCAGGAAGATACTGAGAGTATTACACTGACAGCCTCTCAGGAAGATACTGAGGGTATTACACTGACACACACTCAGGAAGAAACTGAGAATATTACATTGACAGCCTCTCAGTAAGATATTGAGGCTATTACACAGAGAGGCACCCATGGGTATTGAGTGGATTACACAGACAGGCATCAGGAAAATACTGAGGGTATTACACTGAGAGGCATTAGGGATACTGAGAGTATTACACTGATGGCTCCCAGGAAGTTACTGAGGGTATAACACTGACAGTCATCATGAGATACTGAGAGTATTACACTGACAGCCTCTCAGGAAGATACTGAGGGTATTACACTGACAGCCTCTCAGGAAGCTACTGAGGGTATTACACTGACAGCCTCTCAGGAAGATACTGAGGGTATTACACTGACAGTCATCATGAGATGCTGAGAGTATTACACTGACAGACACTCAGGGAGCACTGAAAGTGTAACTATCAGTACTGAGGGTGTAATGCCGATAAGCGCTCCTCCACCCTGCAGGATCAGAGTACAACATACAAGCTTGATAAGGGTCAGTTCTTTCTGTACCTTTCTCGATAAGGAGTGGTACTCAGCGGCTAAATCACACTTTAAACAAACCGTCCTAGGCTTGAGGCAGATGGACTCACACCCCAGCACTTCTGGTTAACCCCTGGTTGAGCATAGAGGGAAAAGAAAGGCTCCGAGAAGTGCTGATTTCCAAAATCAGAGAGCTGTAGAAATCTAGCAAAGAAGTACTGCTTACGCCTTTTGTAAACATCTCAGTAACTTCAGAAAGAGGAGGAAGAAATAAAACCACAAACCAACCAGAACAAAAGGGAAAGGACAGTGAGAGCTCTGCACAGGCTATCAGGTGACATGACTCAGCAGGAAGTGGTGAACCGTACCCAGCATGGGTGTATGTTCCTCCCACCTGCACTTCCACCAGTAAGAAGCAAGGAGTAAAGAAGATCAGGGCTCAGGGGGCGCCCAGCAAGAGAACAAAATATACACACTGGGCATGAATACAGCGGGAGGAGAGGAACAGGGCTCAGGGGGGCACCCAGCTAGAGAACGAAACATACCCACTGGGCATGAATACAGCGGGAGTAAAGAAGATCAGGGCTCAGGGGGCGCCCAGCAAGAGAACAAAACATACCCACTGGGCATGAATACAGCGGGAGTAAAGAAGATCAGGGCTCAGGGGGCGCCCAGCAAGAGAACAAAACATACCCACTGGGCATGAATACAGCGGGAGGAGAGGAACAGGGCTCAGGGGGCACCCAGCTAGAGAACGAAACATACCCACTGGGCATGAATACAGCGGGAGTAAAGAAGATCAGGGCTCAGGGGGCGACCAGCAAGAGAACAAAACATACCCACTGGGCATGAATACAGCGGGAGTAAAGAAGATCAGGGCTCAGGGGGCACCCAGCTAGAGAACGAAACATACCCACTGGGCAAGAAAACAGCGGGAGAAGAGAGGAACAGGGCTCAGGGGGGCACCCAGCTAGAGAACGAAACATACCCACTGGGCATGAATACAGCGGGAGTAAAGAAGATCAGGGCTCAGGGGGCGACCAGCAAGAGAACAAAACATACACACTGGGCATGAATACAGCGGGAGGAGAGGAACAGGGCTCAGGGGGCACCCAGCTAGAGAACGAAACATACCCACTGGGCATGAATACAGCGGGAGAAGAGAGGAACAGGGCTCAGGGGGCACCCAGCTAGAGAACGAAACATACCCACTGGGCATGAATACAGCGGGAGGAGAGGAACAGGGCTCAGGGGGCACCCAGCTAGAGAACAAAACATACACACTGGGCATGAATACAGCGGGAGGAGAGGAACAGGGCTCAGGGGGCACCCAGCTAGAGAACGAAACATACCCACTGGGCATGAATACAGCGGGAGAAGAGAGGAACAGGGCTCAGGGGCACCCAGCTAGAGAACGAAACATACCCACTGGGCATGAATACAGCGGGAGGAGAGGAACAGGGCTCAGGGGGCACCCAGCTAGAGAATGAAACATACCCACTGGGCATGAATACAGCGGGAGAAGAGAGGAACAGGGTTCAGTGGGCACCCAGCTAGAGAACGAAACATACCCACTGGGCATGAATACAGCGGGAGAAGAGAGGAACAGGGCTCAGGGGGGTACCCAGCTAGAGAACGAAACATACCCACTGGGCATGAATACAGCGGGAGAAGAGAGGAACGGGGCTCAGGGGGCGCCCAGCAAGAGAACAAAACATACCCACTGGGCATGAATACAGCGGGAGGAGAGGAACAGGGCTCAGGGGGCACCCAGCTAGAGAACGAAACATACCCACTGGGCATGAATACAGCGGGAGAAGAGAGGAACGGGGCTCAGGGGGCACCTAGCTAGAGAACGAAACATACCCACTGGGCATGAATACAGCGGGAGAAGAGTGGAACAGGGCTCAGGGGGGCACCCAGCTAGAGAACGAAACATACCCACTGGGCATGAATACAGCGGGAGAAGAGAGGAACAGGGCTCAGGGGGCGCCCAGCTAGAGAACAAAACATACCCACTGGGCATGAATACAGCAGGAGAAGAGAGGAACAGGGCTCAGGGGGGCGCCCAGCTAGAGAACGAAACATACCCACTGGGCATGAATACAGCAGGAGAAGAGAAAGCGTAGCTACTCACCTGTAACAGGTGATCTCCAGGAACAGCAGGAATTTAGTCTTCACATATGGGTATCATCGGTACCAATGGATCCTGCGCGGGAACACTCCCCAGCGTCCAATAGGAACGCATTTGGGAGCATCCCTCAGCACATGCGCGCTGCCTTCCCACCTTTCCAACTGTCCCTCTTCAGTTAAGTTTGTAGCTGAGTGAAAGGATAGAGGGAGCGAGGAAAGAGACAGAGAGATAGAGAGACAACTCCTAGGGGAGGTCGGTGGGTTGTGAAGACTAAATTCCTGCTGTTCCCGGAGATCACCTGTTACAGGTGAGTAACTACGCTATCTCCAGGAACAAGCAGGAATGTAGTCCTCACATATGGGGACTGCCTAGCTGAAGATGCCAGGGAGATAGCTCCAGGAAGGTGCCATCCTAGAAAGGTGGGAATCCTTCCTCCCATGGATCTCTGGCATGCCACCAGGGTTGGTGGGTAGGAGTTGAATTAGGTCTGAAAGAGATTTTGAAGAACAGCTTGGCCAAAGAAGGCATCCCAACGGGAGGCTTTATCCAGGCAGTAGTGGGCTGTGAAGGTGTGTACCGAAGCCCAGGTGGCTGCTCGACAAATGTCATCAATAGACACAGAGTGGAGATTAGCCATAGAGGTTGCCATGGCTCTCACATTATGAGCTGTGACATGGTCCTGAAGAGGAAGACCCTTACTTTCATAAGCAAAGGATATGCATTGGGCAATCCATTTAGATAAAGTTCTTTTGGAGACCAGTTGTCCCAAATGACTAGGGTCAAAAGCTATAAAAAGTTGTGAGGACTTTCTATGTTGCTGTGTCCTCTGTAGGTAAAAGGCTAAGGCTCTTTTACAATTCAAAGTATGAAGGTTTCTTTCTGCATTAGAGGCGTGAGGCTTCGGAAAAAATACAGGAAGATAAATTGATTGATTTAAATGAAAAGGCGAAACCAATTTTGTCATAAAGTGTGGATGAATTCTAAGAACAACCTTATCATGGTGAAACCTAGTATAAGGAGGATTAGCCACTAAAGCTTGCATTTCACTAATGCAACATGCAGAGATGATTGCAATTAGGAAGATGACCTTCCAGGTTGAAAACGTAAGGTTTGTAGTGGCTAAAGGCTCAAAAGGCGGCTTCATGAGCTGCCCGAGAACTAGATTTAGTTCGACACTTCTTCCCTGTTACCACTTTTGTGAAGAGGTATGATGTCAGCCATTCTCCAGTCCTGAGGAACCTCTCCCGTTTCCAAGGATCTGTTGAACAACATCCTGCATTGATCCTTGCCCAGTAGCGTGGATCAAAGCCTCCCGAGAGGTGAACTCAAACCTAAAGATGAGAAATTGAAAATTGCAGCGTGGGATTGTGGACCATGTACAAGATGGTTCACAGACAGCATAGAAAAAACAATAAAACAGAGAAACGCAGATTCTGTAGCACTGAAATGGAAACGGTCACACATCTTGCATCTGGGTGAGATGTGCGAATTGCAGAAAGCCACAATAATGCAGCACAACATCTCCTGCTATTTACTCTGGGCTCAGTATTCAGCCTCAATGGTCAGTGTTTCTTTTTTAAACACTGGCTGCTGTGTCTATAAAAATTAAGATATTCAGTGGCACTATCCAGAGAGTGGTCGGCGTTGTATATCTGGATTCAGCTGTGACTGATGCTGCTGTCCAGATAAAGATAGGACAACCACTAACTGCGTATCTCCTAAATTCATGCACGCTACCGGCACTGTCTGGCCTGTAAGAGAACGGCCACAGATAACTGCTACAAACGTCTGGATATTTCCTCTTGAATATGGGGCTCCGTGCTACTATGTTCCTTCCTGCATCTTACAGTCAGGGGTATGGCAAGTTGTCTTCTGTGAGCCAGTCACCCTTTTCTCCTACTGCGATCATGCCCTGTGTATGTGAGTGGGTATGTCTGGCATTCTAGCAGGATCCCCCCAGGTATGGGAGTGGCATGGTGCCCCTCTGAGCCGTCGCCCTTTTCTCTTGCTGTATTTATGCCCAGTGGGCATGTTTGGTATTCTAGCTGGGCACCCCCCTAAGCCCCATAGCTGTTTGCTTTCATAAAGGGCATAAAAAGACTGGAAACGGTTCAGAGGAAGGCGACCAAAATGATTAGGAGTCTGCATCAGAAGACATATGAGAAGAGACTTGAAGATCTAAATATGTATACACTAGAGGAGAGGAGGGACAGGGGAGATATGATATAGACCTTTAAATACTTAAAGGGTATCAATGAACAAAAACTTTTTTCAAAGAAGGGGAAGCTGTAAAACTAGAGGGCATAACATGAAGCTGCAAGGGGGTAAACTCAAAAGCAACATCAGGAAATACTTTTTCACTGAAAGGTGGTAGATGGTTGGAATGTCCTCCCGATGGAAATGGTGGGGGCAAATACAGTGACAGAATTCAAAATGCCATGGGACAGACTCAGTGGATCCCTTTATAGCAAGAGGTTGAAATCAAAGCAAACTTAAGTATCTTTTAATAGAGGGGGGCTGACCTGCACGGAGCAGCAGTTATAACCACTTTAGCCACCTTACCGAGCAGACTAGATGGACCATGCTGATCTTTATCTGCCTGACATGGTAAAACAAGGATGGCCCAAAACAGAATAGACTCCAAATTATCATAAAAATATTTTTGTCTGACTTATAAAAGTGAGGAATTAACCCCTACAATGAAATGTCCCATTTTAATAATTTATTGCAGTAAAAACAGCCTGTATGGTCATAATGCGCTTTACTTAGCTGAAATGATGGTGAAAGTTGGGCAAAAGCGGTGTTGTCATCAAGGCCGTAAAACCATGAGTAGCTACTCTTAAAGAAACGGCATCAGACATCTTGTCTGACCTCAGCTCCTACTGCAAAGCTGTAACCATACCCC
Source organism: Ichthyophis bannanicus (assembly GCA_033557465.1). Classification (NCBI taxonomy): domain Eukaryota; kingdom Metazoa; phylum Chordata; class Amphibia; order Gymnophiona; family Ichthyophiidae; genus Ichthyophis; species Ichthyophis bannanicus. Next base: position 103,307,009 of record CM066051.1, on the reverse strand, counting down.
CAGAACAGCCCAAGTGCTGCCTAATTGTTATAGAACACCGTGCCAGTCCATTTCCAAATTAAGCCCTTGTGGGAAGGCCAAATGCAAGAGAAAAATCCAGTTCTGTTCCTGATACTGCAATCGCACCTCCTGATCAGAAGCAAAATGCCTTGTGCACATACTTATATTAGAGCGAATGTCTACAGCCAGCTCTTTGGAGCTGCTTTTGAATCCTGATGCCCCTCACTCTGTCGTTCACTACTTACGTGTATCTTACCATATTCTAGTTCCTACCTTTGCGATGTTTTTCATCTTTAGATTGTAAGCTCTGCTGAGCAGGGACTGAGTCTTACATCTTTATGTACAGTGCTGCCAGGGGTGGCCCAAGGGAGGTGCGGGGCCATTTGCGGAGACTCATCGCGGGGCCTCATTTGCATAAACATTAGCATAATGTTAACATACCTCTTAATGAGTGTCTGGATAAAGACAGATTACCAGATTTCTACATTACTATACTCCAGTGCCAACCGCCAGGCACATTAGGAACTACTACAAACACTGCCCATTTAGAACCCATAGCAAACCCACCGTATCATAACAGCACTACCAGGACTCACAAAGCACCAAACCCTACCTATCAAAAGGCAACATTGCAAATATTAAACCAATACACCTCCTACTAGGGAAAGAGAACAAGTGGCACTGTCAAACAGAAACCACAAGAATAGAATACCTCAGCTCAGTTACACATGCAGAACATAGACCATCACCAAACAAAGAACAAGGAATCACAATTTAGAAATCAGAAGACAATAATTAAATTGGGAACCCCTAAAGCCAAACTTGGAATGTACAACACCACTATAAATTAATTTCCTTTTGTACTAAACAAAAATGCAAAGACGTTAGTGATACACATTTCCCAGAGTTGACATATTCCAGTTAATAAATTCAAAATAAAAAAGTATTTTTCTACCTTTTGTTGTCTGGGCATTTTATTTTTCAATTGCAATTGCTCCAGTCACTTTCTTCTGGACTCTTCTGTCTTCTGCTAATTCTCCATTGTCTGCTGTCCATTTGTCCTTTCTTCTCTCTTCTAGATTTTTAACATACTGATCTTTCCCCTTTTGCTCTTTCCCCAATTTCTTTTTTATTCCTTTATCATCCACTCAAATTTCACCCTTTCATTCTCAACCCCCACTTACTCTGCCAATACCCAGCAATTTGTAGATTTTTCTTACCTCCCACACAAAATATATTTCCCCCTCCATCCTCATTGCCCCATCCCCTTCTAGTCCTCCCCCAAAAATCAGCTCCCTTCTAGTTCCAGCCCCACTCAGCATCCGCTCCCTTCTAATTGCATTCCCCCCCCATCAGCCCATTTCCAGACCTAGCCCCCCCCCAATCAGCTCATTTCCAGTCCTATTACACCCCCATCAGCCCATTTCCAGTCCAAGCTCCCCCCATCAGCTTGTTTGCAATCCTAGGCCCCCCCATCAGCCATTTCCAATACTAGCCCCCCATAAACCAATTCCAATCCTATTCCAGTGAGCTGATGGGGGGCTTGGACTGGAAATTGGGCCGAGTGTGGAGGAGCTTCAGCCCATTTCCAGTCCAAGCTCCCCCACACTCAGTCCATTTCCAGTCCGAGCCCCCCCCCCCCCCATCAACTCATTTCCAGTCCAAGCTGCCCCTATCAGCCATTTCTAAAAGTAGCCCCCCCATCGGACATTTCCAATCCTATTCCAGAACTACATCAGTCCATTTCCAATCCTACCCCCCCAAAAGCCCATTTGTTGTCCTAGTCCTCCCTATCAGCTCATTTGCACCCCCTCCCACTCAGCCTATTTCCATTCCTAGCTCCCCCTCAGCCCAATTCCAATCCTAGCCTCCCCCCCATTCAGCCCATTTCCAATTATAGCCCCCCCAGCCCAATTCCAATCCTAGTCTCCCCCCCCATTCAGCACATTTCCAATTATAGCCCCCCAGCCCAATTCCAATTTTAGACCTCTCCACGGCCCATTTCAAGCCCAAGCCCTCCTCCCCGAAGAGCCCCGCGGCAAGCTTCAGCGGCTCCCAGCAGGCTCAGCACAGCTCGTTACAGCCGCCGAAGTGAAGAGCGTTGTTCCCTTCACTTCAGCAGCTGTACTGTAATGAAGATCGCAGGCATGCTGAGAGCCGGGATGCAGAAGTGTCCTTTGACCTCCGGCGTGCCTGCGATCTTCATTACAATTCAGTTGCCGAAGTGAAGGGAACAACACGCTTCACTTCGGCGGCTGCAACGAGCTGTGCTGAGCCTGCCGGGTGCCGTTAAAGAAGGTGAGCAGTGTACAGAATGTTGTTGGCGCGGGGCCCCCTGAAGCGCGGGGCCCTGTGCCAACAACATTCTTGCTCAATGGACGGGCTGGCCCTGAGTGCTGCATATGCCTTGTAGCGCTATACAAATTAATAGTAGTAGAGGTGTGCATGTAAAGGCCCATTAGAAATCCATGATTTACACACATACATAGTTTGTGTATAACTTTCCACAACTTTTCACAAAATTACTCCCTATGTGTGTGATCTATAAGACCCATAATGCTTTTAGGTCTTGGATGTACAATCTCAGTATACACTGGTTCTTTTAAATTACCTGGTGGGCATGAAGGAATTTTCTTGGTCTTACATCAAATTTGTCAAGATCTTTAAGAGAAGACAGGGACTGCAGCTGATTGATAGATTGTATCTTTCAAGCGCCATTGGGCACGAAGGACTCCACCGTCACCACCAAGGAGCCCCAATCGGTGTCGGGACAGGAACCCCTCCCACTCTCCTTCACAAGGCCAATCAGGGACCCACACCTTGGACTTTAAATTTCAAGCGTCATCGAGTGCTCCAATGCCTGGCGGGCTCGCACCTGTTGGCCCCGCCAGAGGACCCTTTGGCATAGCACTATGGCAGGGACCAAGACACAGGAACAAAGAAGGTACCACTCAATCAACCAGCGGACATTAATCAACAAGACATCAGACAGAAAGACACAGTCCCTTCACCTGCCAGAAGTAGACATGACAGAGAATATAAGAACATAAGATATGCCATACTGGGTCAGACCAAGGTCCATCAAGTCCAATATCCTGTTTCCAACAGTGGCCAATCTAGGTCATACGTACCTAGCAGTATCCCCAAGAGACACAGGTTCCACAATGCTTGTATTGGGTCAAGCATTGATATCCTGGGTCCCTTTTTAATAATGGTTTAAGGACCTTTCCTCCAGGAAAGCACAGTTACTTACCTGTAACAGATGATCTCCGGAACAGCAGGAATTAGTCTTCACACGTGGGAGACGTCGCCGACGGAGCCCGCACGGGAATGCTCCCCAGCATCCAATCAGAAGGCCTTTGGGAGCATACCCCGCGCCTGTGCGGTGGCTTCCCGCCCTTCCTACTGCCTCTCCCCAGTTGAGTTTCATAGCTGAGCCAGAAGGAGAGGAGAGGAAGGAATAGATACACAAAAGAGATACAACTCCTAGGGGAGGTGGGCGGGTTGTGAAGACTAATTCCTGCTGTTCCGGAGATCACCTGTTACAGGTAAGTAACTGGGCTATCTCCAGGAACAAGCAGGAATGAGTCTTCACACGTGGGGACTCCCAAGCTGAGGATGCCCGGGGAGGTCCCATAAGCGCAGCCCAGGATGGGATGGCATTTGCCCAGCCTAAATCCCCGGCATCCCCTGAGGGATGGAGGGCAGGAGTTGAATAGAGGAACAGCGAATCTACAGACTACAGAGGGAGTCTTTAGAGTGCAGAACAGGTAACATTAAGATACAGCAAAAAAAAACCCAGGCTACGGGAAGAGTAGCCAGAGGGATGCACAAATAGTATCAGTAAGCATTTAATGAGTAAATGCCCTAGTACCATGTAGAGCTTACCGGCCACTAAGTTTTAATGAAGTAATGGTGTGGAACCCCGTAGGGCTTACCTACCGGGTTGCCGGAAGCAGACCTGTGGTGAAGGCACCGAAGACGAAGTAGCGAAGTCGTCAAGGAAAATTCGCCGTAGCGAGGAGGAAGCTCCAAATCCGGAAGGCTAGGAGATCCAGGCGTCAGCTGGGTCAGGAGAGAGACGGCAGGTCTTCCAGGAGGCTTAGTGCAAGCTGAGCACTCCCTTTGGAGTAGAGTCCAGAACTCAGAGGACTAACAGTAGAAGACTGGCCGAACCAGAGAGCTCATTCCGGAGAAGAGTAGGGGTGCACCTCGGAGCAGAAGGAGTACACAGGCTACCCTAGCAAGAGATAGGGAGACAAGGGTCCGAACCCCCGGGAGGAGGACTTAACTGAAAAGGAGCTGTAGACTCCACAGCGGTAGAGTACCACCAGTCCGCGGCCCGATCGAGGAATAGGCAGGCGGACTGGCCGGACCCCGGGGGGGGGGGCGTGAGTACCGGCCATAGGGAAAAAGGCGGTATAGCACAGGTACTGCGGGCATCCCCCCAATATGTGCCTATCGCGCAGGAGATATCTAGTATATCTAAGCCGGTGGGCATTAGGGCGCCCAATCCGGTACTAATGCAGGTATGTCGAGGGGCCTACCTCCCTGCGCATCACCCTGGTAAGGCGGATCTGCCATCGATCCACAGAGCATCCACCTGGAAGGTGGCAGTAAGATCCATCAGTAGAGGGATCTATTCCAGAGGACAAGGGCAGATCGGCGAACCAACAGCGCGGTAGCGTGGGGGACAGGGGATAGCATCAGTCTGGTAGAACGCCACAGGGGCTGGAGGCCCTATATGTGTCCCCAGGACCTGCACGCAGAAACTCGCCCCCCCCCCCCACACAGACGGGGGACAGGAAGGTAATTCCGGTACGGAAGCAATCAGCAGGGGGATACCGGCTGAGAAGGGTTCGGAGACGTACCGAAGGGTAATAAGTTGGCCGTTGGCCATAGCTATCACGGAATAGAGGTGGTCTCCCTACCAACGGAAGGAGAATACCCGAACCCCTAGATAAGCCTCTGAACCATTTGCAACTGAACGAGCCCCCGAGCAGAGCTCAATTTTTAAACGTCCGATAAGAGGGTTAAGTGCAGGCAGCCGCCTGCCTAAGCCTAAAAATGCTTAGAAGGAGAGTCCTGGTGCGGGCCCGGGGGCATCAACCCGGGGTGAGAGGCCCCTTGCCTGGGCGCGCCTGGAGGGTGGGCGGAGGTCTGATATTTCCTCTTCCTAGAGAGGCGTTTACCGCCACCGTGGGGCCGGGCCCTAGGCTGTCTGCTAACCCTGGGAAGGTTAGCGAAGCACTGTGCGACCTGATGCAAGGCTTCGCTGTTGAAGAGGTGATCTCCGTCGCAGGGAGAATTACCCAGGTTGTGCTGTGCCCGTCTACACAACTCGGACGCCTGCAGCCATGCTGTACGGCGTGCTCTAATGGCAACAGCAGAAGCTCTGCTGACCGACTGGAAGGAGTCCAGCGAAGCACGAGAAAGGAACCCGGAGATATTCCTGCAGTGATAAAGGAGCAGAGAATATTCAAAGGCCTTGGTCGCCAATACGAAGAGGGATAACTGAGACAACCTCTCGGTGACCTCCTGCAGCGACAGACTCATAAAAATATATATGAGATAATTCTGGCCGTCAGCATAGACGTCTGGAAAGCTTGACATCCTAGAGTATCTAGCGTCTTTGAGGCGCGGCCTGGGGGACGAGAAGCATGCTTCTCCTTGCTTCCGGCCTTACTCAGCGTCGATTCCACCACAATGGACCGATGTGGAAGCTGGTGCTGCTGTAAACCCGGGGACGGAGGCACCCGGTAAAGAGCCTGCATCGCAGTCGACGGTGCCGGAACCCTCAAAGGCGACCGCCAAGCCCCCAGCAGGAGATCCTGCAGGGAGGGATGCAGAGGAAGCATCACGGCTGCCTGTTCCTCATGGCCCGGGCCCGGGGTAGGGATGGCCAGCAAGTCCGCCATGTCAAGGAGGAAATCCTGAAAAGGTGGCTCTGCCGGAGGAGTTATGGCGGGGGAGGCTGCCAGGGCACACAGAGGCCGCTCGGGCCGATGCCCGCTAGGCATAGGAGGGGACCAACCGTCCCGGATCGGGGCAGTCCCCATGGTGTTGTCGGCTCCTGGGATTGATTCCAAACTAGGCATCGAAGGGGTCGATGGCACCGACAGCGCCGCAGGAATTGGCCTCGGCCCCGAACCCGGGGGTGGCGCTGCTCCCTGCGATCGAAGCTGTTCCGCGGCCGCCGGAGGGCAGGAGCCAGTGGTCTCCGCTCTGCGTCACGGGAGGGGACAGGGACCGATCCCGAGACGTGTAGTGTCCAAGCTTTCAAGACTGGATACCAACTCCAGGCTGGGCATCGAACCGAGCAAGGAGATCGACTCCCTTCCAGAGGGCCCCGGCGGGGGCGACCGCGCCGGTGGTGGAAAACCCGGAGCGCGGATCGGAACCGCGCCGATCGGTGCCACGAGCATCACGGGTCCCCGATGGCGGAGCTCGGTGGAGAGGGGGTCATCCGATGCCGGCGTCGATCGGCGGGCACTGCCCGAAGCCGGGCTCCCTCTCACACCCGTTCGACCCGGAGAGAAACCCTCCCGGGGCATACGGCCCGTCCCTGAGGGGACCCTGGTCACCCGACGACGAGTCCCTGCGGGGGTGCAAAGCCCCTGCGCCGACGTCGGTGTACCGTTGCGGGGCAGCGCAGATCCAGATCGGATCGAAGCGGTCGAAGGCCCCGAGGCCCCTTCTCTAGGAAAAAACGGGGCCCTCGACGGCCGCGTCGATGCCAGGGAGTCGTCCGAGCGCTGGCTGACACACCCCGAGGTCCCCGGGGAAGGTCGATGGTGGCCCCTCGTGCTCGACGCCCCTGCCGTCGCCGACGGAGCGGCGCCGCCCGAACCCGGTACCACCCTTGCGCAGGGCTGGGAAAACGGCGACCCGGCATGGGTCGAAGCGAGCGGCCCCGAGGGGGAGGGAGGCCCGATGACCATCCCCGGCACGGGGCGGAACCACCGACGCCCGCGCGCTCGAAGCGGGTACTACCCCCGCGCATGACCTGAACGTAGGGCCGTCAGACCGTGTCGAGTGATCGGCCCCCGAGGTAGGGAGGATAGCGGCCGGCGATCCCCGGTGGGGAGCGGGTCACTCGACGCCGACGGGTCGGCACCGCCCAAGGCGGATACTGGCCCCCTAGGAAGGCCATACTGGCGCGAGTCGGTCGGCCCCGGAGGCGCCGAGGACCTCAGCCGCCAATCCCCGGTGAGGAGTGGAATGCTCGACACCGACGTCGAGGGGTCGGTACCGCCCAAAGCGGGCACCGCCCATGCGCATAGCAGGGATGGAGGAACGCCAGACTGGACCGAGTCGATCGGCCCCAGAGGCGCCGAGGACAGCAGCCGACAATCCTCGGTGAGGAGCGGAGCGCTCGACACCGATGCCGATGCCGGGGGCTCAGTACCGCCCGAAGCGGCTACCACGCCCGAGCATGGCTTGGATGTAGGGATGTCAGACCCGGTCGAGCCAGTCGGCCCCGAAGGCGCCGAGGACACCGGCTGACGATCCCTGGCGAAGAGTGGAACACTCGACGCCGATGCCGGAGAATCGGCACTGCTCGAGGCGGGTACCTCCCTCGGGCATGGCTCGGGAATGTTATGTGAGGAATGAACCTCAGGAACATCCCGAAACCCCGTAAATGCTTTGGAGCCTGAGGACTCCCGTCGGGGTATATCAGCCAAGGAGGACTTGAGGGGTTGGCCGGAGCCGTCGCCATGCCTCGCATGAGACTTGCCCCTCAAGACTCGGCTAGTCTTAACAGACTGTTGTGTGGTTACCTGATCCTGGAGAGAAGAACAACCCGACGACCGCGCCCTGGGCGCGAAGACGTTGTCGAGGGATACCCGAAAGAGGGAGGGTCTTCTGCCGACACTGCAGCCCGGGGAATCCGGGAAAGAGGGGTCAGGCCCCACACAGGAGAGGCACCAGGCATTGGAGTCCACGTGGAAAATGGAGTCCCCGCCATGAGGCTGGGGGGAAGAAGGCTCCATGCCCCGGTCCTCAGCGCCCGGAGGGGGCGACGAAAATTAAATGAAAATAAAAAAGGGGGGGGGGGCACGGAGGTGCCACCGTCGGCGGGAAAGCCGCGACTACAGAAAACGGAAAAAAAAATTTCTGCGGTGGCAGGAGGGACATCCTGCCTGCTCCGCGGAAAATGAAAAACTGGGGAGAGGCAGTAGGAAGGGCGGAAAGCCACCGCGCAGGCGCGGGGTATGCTCCCAAAGGCCTTCTGATTGGATGCTGGGGAGCATTCCCGTGCGGGCTCCGTCGGCGACGTCTCCCACGTGTGAAGACTCATTCCTGCTTGTTCCTGGAGATCTTGTCCAAACCTTTTTTTAAACCCAGCTACACTAACAGCTCTTACTACATCCTCTGGTAACAAATTCCAGAGTTTGATTACACGTTGAGTGAAAAAATATTTTCTCTTATTTATGTTTATGTTTATTACATTTGATATACCGCTCAGGCCAAAGCATCAGAGCGGTTTACAATATTACATAAATGATACTGAAAATATGAAAAGAACGCCATTAATAAGATAGGACAGAGTAAGAGATAGTGATAGTCAAAGAAATAGAAGAGACAAGAGGAAAGGTTTATTATAACACCAGAGAGGCAGAATATCATACCACCACAGCTCAGTCCTTCCAAACAGACTTGACCATAATCGTTACTCATCACAAATTCAAGCCAGGCAGGAATACGCCACAGAAATGGCTCCTTATAAACCTCTTCTGCCTGGATATACTTGACAGAAACAGGTGATGAGGCAGAGCTCTCACTCACAGCCTGCGACGCCGGCATCATTCCTCCATCGTCCCGCTCGTCGTGGCATGCAAACCAAATACAGCAGATAACCCGGTCCCGCACAGTCCAACGCCTAAGGGCCACGCCAAAGGGCCCTCTTGCGAGGCCCGCAAGGCGCGGGCGCGCTGGTGGAATGGCATTTTAAAAGCCAATGGAGTGGGCAGGCTCTGTGGAGGGAGGTGGAGCTCCCACTCTCACCTCTGATGCTGGCTGCTGCTCTCCCCTCACAGAACACGCTGGTAGAATGGCAGTTTAAAAGCCAATGGAGTGGGCAGGCTTAAATAGTCTTAAATAGTTTACCCTGTAGCTTCATTACATGTCCCCTAGTCTTTCTATATTCTGATAGCATAAACAATTGATCTACGTTTAACCGTTCCACTCCATTCATTAATTTATAGACCTCTATCATATCTCCCCTCAGCCGTCTCTTTACCAGGTTGAAGAGCCCTAACCTTTTTAGCCTCTCTTCATAGGAGTATCCTTCCATCCCCTTTACCATTTTGGTGGTTCTTCTCTGTACCTTTTCTAATAACGCTATATCCTTTTTAAGATACAGCGACCAGAATTGCACACAATATTCAAGGTGCGGTCTACCATGGAATGATACAGAGGCATTATAATATCCTTTGTTTTATTCTCCATTCCTTTCCTTATGATACCTAGCATTCTATTTGCTTTCTTGGCCGCTGCTGCACACTGGGCGGAGGGTTTTAACATGTTATCCACGATGACTCCTAAATCTTTTTCCTGGGTGGTGGTTCCCAATGTGGAACCTTGCATTGTGTAACCATAGTGTGGGTTGTTTTTTATTTATTTATTTACATTCTCTTATATACCGCGCTATTCTGCATCAGTGCGGTTTACATTGAACAAACTGAAATTGCATTGAACAGGGCATTATAACTTGGAGATAACTATTTTTACAGGGAACATGGGCTATGGAGGGTTAAGTGGCTTGCCCAAGACCACAAGGAGCACCTGTGGGACTAGAAACCCCAGTCCTTCCGGCCCAAGGTTGCTGTCCTCTAGTGGGATTTGAACCCCCGACCTTCCGGCCTGAAGTACATTGCCCCAACCACTAGGCCACTCCACCACTCTTGTTCTTTCCTAGGTGCATAACTTTGCACTTGTCCACATCTCATGCCGAAAGCTCCACCTTCCAAAGGATTTCTGCTACCACTATGATCCCCAGCCAATGCCGCCACCACCTCTAGACAGCCCTCTCTAAACTAAATACCAGAATATAAACATGGAAGCAATACACAGAAGACTAACCACCATCAGCATGAAAACTGTCCTACTCCTCCTAATATTCACCGCTCTTGCTGACTGCCACCTCAGTCCTTAGTAACACCATTCCCATAATTCAAAGTTACAAGTACTCACATGAGGAATCTCTACCCCAACTGCTCTACACACAGTGCCATACAAGGCACAATATAGACCTGGTGAAATGCAATACAACACACTTCACAAAATGTGCCCTCATTAATGCCCGCTCTGCTCGAAACAAAATCCAGATACTAACAGACTTCATCAATGATGATAACCTTGACATCCTCTGCATAACAGAAACGTGGCTCACAGATTCAGACACAGTCCTCTTAAACCAGCTTTGCTCCTCATACTCAATACTAACCAGGGGCGACTCAAGACAATCTGCTGCCTGTGGCGAAGGATGAGAAGGCGCCCCCCCCCCCCCATAGAGGGGGCAGGGCTTTTTCAGAACTCCAGTCAGTGACTGAACCAAACCAAAAAGCCGATTAGATTCCATGGAGGAAATGCAAGGTGTTTGCACACCAAGGAACTAAAAGAGAGCGAGAAAGACCACCACAGTTTATAAAACTAAATTATAACTCATTTTTATTTTGTTGTTATAAACTGCGTTATGGTTCTTGCTTTTTCTTTTTCAACATATATTTTGCATCCACAGTGGCTGCAGAGCAGAACCAGGACATTCATCCACAGAACTCAATATCTTAAAAAAAATTAAAAAAAATCTGATTCTGATAATCTCACTAACAACAACAACAACAAATATTCTCCAGTACCAGGCATATTGTGAACTAATACAAAACCCTACAACAAAAAGCAAATCTACCATACCATACCATATCAGCACAAACTTCCAAAACTCACATAAGGAGCCCATCCAAAAAAAATGTCACTGTAAATACTACAATGGGCCCTGGAACATCCATACACTTATTTGAAAAGCTGAACAAGTTAAATTACAGTACAGTATAGTATAGTATAGATCTTTATGTACAAACTCCATGTTTACAGAACACCTGGCCTCAGTCACACTCAGAACATCGACCCTCACCAAGTACAGAATAAGTAACCGCAATCTAAAGTAAAACTAAAAATATGTAGACAAGAGGAGGAAATGACGTCACAGGACTAGACGGCAGCAAAAGCACGGAGCTCCGTCTATTGAAGTGAAAAACCTGCTTAATAGCCTCTAATAGTTGCCCCGGGAGCATCGAACCATCGGTAGTGGGACCGGAGGAGGCACAGAGAGAGTGGATATGGCAGCGGCGTGGAAAAGCACTGCGGACTTAAAATCGTTTGCTTATAAGAATGTGACCGGGAGTGCCGCAGGGAAGAGCAAGATGGCGTTGACATGTGCAGTGCACACGGAGGAGGCAAGTGTGGTGGCTGGAAGGGAAACCCCCCGAGAAAGCGAAATTGCAAGCCTGAAAGGAGAGTTGCAGGGCTGGTTTACAGCTATTAGGCAAGATCTGGCCCACTTTAAATCCGAAGCTCAGAACTGGATAGAGGAGTTGAAAGCTGAAGTGAAGGAGGTGGGCTAGAGATTAGTGGAAGTGGAGACCAAAATGGAGGAGCATGAGGATACCATCAAAAGCCTGCAAGATAAAGTGGAGGGGACGCTGGGGGAGCAGGACGAACTGTGGTCTAAACTGGAAGACCTTGAAAATTGATCCTGCAGATCTAATATCAGGATCCGAGGGATACCGGAATCTAAGGATAAAGAGGACTGTGTGGCAATAGTGGAGCAGTTGGGCCGGCAGATAATGGACCAAGCGGGCGATGATGGTGCAGCCATGTGTTGGCGGATAGACCTGGCGCATCGTGCGTTGGGCCCGAAGACGGATGGGCGGACGCGGGACATAATTGCCTGTTTTCATGAGTATGCAACAAAAACTGCGGTGGTGTCTGCTGCGAGGAAACTTACAGAGGTGCAGTGGGCAAACCACAAAGTGGAGATTTATGCAGACTTGTCGGCGATCACTATGAGGAAGAGGAGGGAGATGGCGGGCCTCACGAAGAGGCTAAGGGAGGAGAACATCAAGTATAAATGGACTTTCCCCTTTGGACTATCATTTAGCCTGAAAGGAGTCTCCTCTTACATCCGCACAGTGGAGGAAGCTACGGAGGTGATGCAGCGAGCAGGATGGTTGGAGGGTCCTGGCGGTTCCGGCAGCCACCTAGGGAAGCGGCAAGATGACAAGAACAGATGGAGGCGAGCATCCATAGGGGAGAAGCGATTGCGGCGGCAGAAGACGACCCCAGGCCCAATGGGAGAGAGAAGATGATATACAGGACTGCCTATTCCATGGTCTATGTTGAGTGGGGTTGAGCGGGGATGAGTGATGTGTGCCAAGAGTGTGGGGGAATGCTATTGTTTGATGTATGGAAGAAGTGCTATTTGCAGGATCTGAGTGTGAAAGTGCGGGCTGCTTCAGGAGTCTGGTGGGTCATGCCTTACTTATTTGGAGGGGATGATGGAGGAAGGTTTAGGGGAGAGGGGGGGAGGGATATCCTATCAAGCAGCACATCTCTACAAGGGTCTTGAAGATCATACCTAATGGATAAGTTGAGAGTATTGACACTGAATGTACGGGGTTGAATTCCCCGATAAAGAGACAACGCATGTACAAAGAATTGCATAGGCTTAAAGGGGATATTGTCTTATTACAAGAGACGCATTTGCGCAGAGCGGATGAATGGAGGGTGGCACATAGGAAGTATCCCGGGAGGTGGTTTGCATCCAATAGAATAGAGCTAAAGAAGGCAGGGGTGGGAATCTTGATCAGTGAGAGGGTCCGGTATACTGATAGTGAGATATATCAGGATAAAGGAGGGAGGTTTTTACTGCTTAAATTGAAAATGCACGAGCAATGGTTTACTTTAGTAAATGTATATGGCCCGAATACTGCACAGGGGGGATTCTTTGAAGGGCTAACCTCCTGTGTGGAAAAATTTGCAGAAGGGCAGGTAATCATGGGGGGCGATTTTAACCTGACCCTTAACCCCCCAATTGGATAATTCCTCAGGGTGTAGTGAGGGCAGCATGAGAAGTAGACGGATGTTGAAACTTATGGGGGCAAATTTGGGGATCCAGGACACGTGGAGGGAACTGCGGGGCCGAGAGAGGGAATTTACCTTCTACTCCTCGGTGCACCAGTCCTTCTCCAGACTTGATATGATATGGGTGTCAAAATCCATGATGACAGCTGTGAAGCATTGTGAAATTGGGGAGCGGATTTGGACAGACCACTCTCCGGTTTGGATAGATTGGGTGGTGGGGGACATGGGACCGAAGAGGAAGAGATGGATGTTAAATGAGGCCCTCTTGGATAATCCAGAAATCACTCAAAAAGTAAAACAAGCTATCATAGAGTACTTAGAGATTAATGATCGGGACAACTGTTCCATTGGTACTCTGTGGGAATGTTTGAAGGTGGTGGTAAGGGGGGCTTTGATCTCCATTGGAACGTATGTGAAAAAAAGTAAAGAGCGTCACAAAGAGACCCTGCGGGGTACAATCAGGGGTCTGGAACGGCTCCAACAGACAAAGGAGTTGGGGGAGGTACAGCTTAGAGAGTTAAGAGACGCAAGAAGAGAACTGGGGGAACTAGAAATTGCAGAGATTAAATTTGCTCAAGATCAACTTAAGCAGCAATTCTTTGAATTAGGGAACAAACCTACTAAATGGCTAGCGTATCGGTTGAAACAACATCAGAGAAGGAACCTGATCACTAAAATTCGGGATGCAGAGGGGCGAGAGGTACGAACGGGGGAACAGATTAAGGCCCAGTTTGTACAATTCTTTAAAAAGCTGTATACGGCGGAAGACACCTGCCCAAGGACAGCTATTGAAGGGTATTTGCAAACCCAGTTACCGAAACTGACGGGGGAAGAGACAGAATTGTTTTCCAGGCCCATTACTGAGGTGGAGGTGGGGGCTGTGATTAAGGCTTTACCATCCCATAAAGCTCCGGGGATGGATGATTTCACCAATAAATTTTATAAAACTTTTAAAGAGGTGTTGAGTGGACCCTTGACTAGATTGTATAACTCCTTTAAGGAAGGGGAGGGAATCCCAGAGTCCATGCGTACGGCTGGGATTACAGTGCTACCAAAAGAGGGGAAAGATCCAAATTTGTGTGGCTCCTATAGACCCATCTCCCTATTGGGGACGGATTTTAAAATATTTACTAAAATACTGGCGAACAGACTATTACCCTATATGCCGCGCCTGGTGCATGAGAATCAGGGGGGGTTTGTTCCAGGCAGACAAACCACAGATAATATCAGGAAGGTGCTGAATGCGATTTGGAAGGGGAAGAAGAGCGGGGCCCCGATGCTCTTATTAACTATAGATGCTGAAAAAGCGTTTGATCGTGTGTCTTGGCCCTATCTGTTTCAGGTTTTAGAACGCCTGGGGTTGGGGGGGGGGGGGGCATACCTTAACTGGATTAGGGCTATTTATTCAAAGCCCATGGCGCAAATCAGCATCAATGGAGAATATTCTGAGGCATTCGAACTGGAGAGGGGAACCAGGCAGGGCTGTCTGCTCTCGCCGCTACTCTTTGTACTTTCTATGGAGCCTTTGGCTCAACGAATGCGCGAAAGTGAGGCGGTGAAGGGGGTATGGGGGGGGATGGAGAGTAAAGTGTCACTGTTCGCAGATGATCTATTATTTATCCTGACAGACCCCGAAGGCTCCCTGGGGGCGGTATATAACCTTTTGCAAGAATATGGGACATATTCGGGATTTCGAATAAATGCTACAAAATCTGAGATCCTTACTCTGTCCATAGAGGCAGGCCTGAAACACCACCTACAGAGCAAATTCCCCTTTAAATGGGTTAAACAGAGTGTAAAATATTTGGGAATATATCTAACATCCAACGAAGGGGATCTAGGGAGAGTGAACTTTGGGGCTATGGAACGGAAAATGAGAAGAGAATTGGAACGCTGGGAGAGCAAAAAACTCTCTTGGTTGGGGAGGATAGCTGCCATCAAAATGATGGTGTTACCCCAGTGGGTGTATTTATTTAGGGCTCTACTGGTGGAAGTGGATAAGGCTTTTCTGGCCAGAATGCAGGGGGCTCTTATGAAATTTATTGGGGGAGGGAAGAAAAATCGAATTGCCTGGTCGACCCTCACTAAGAGTAAGAAAAAAGGGGGACTGGCGGTACCAGATTTGCATAGATATATGGAGGCAGCGCAACTTAGTGCGGTAGTGGAGTGGGGGAAAGAGGGGGGGAAGAGGGGGGGAAAGAGGGAGGGAAGAGGGGGGGAAAGAGTGGGTGCGTTTGGAAGCTGAAGAGGTTCTGGAGGGGAAAATTGGGGACTGGATATGGTTGCCACAAGGGAAACTGTGGGGTGGACGGGATGGTAACCCTTATGTGTATAGGACATGGTGCATATGGAACAAATGGAAACGAAGATGGTTGGGACCAGATGGAGTCTCTAGATTGATACCTATTATAGATAACCCTGAGTTTCCGCCAGCGGTGGGGAATGGTGAATTTAAGAAATGGACTTTGAAGGGGATAACCCATATTGGCCAACTCCTGGATGGTTTAAAAGTCAAGGAGTTCCAGGTTTTGAGGCAACAATATGGGTTGGACCCCATACATTTGTTCCAATATCATCAGTTATGCCATTATTTGAGGCATAAGATTTTACCTCATATACAGAAAGACCCAGTGGCCATTGAGAAGGTTTTTTTGATGGGGCAAACAAAAAAGATTCTGACTATGTTTTACAATATGATGGAGAATGAGGGCCCTAAGGGGAGCTTTCAGAGGCAATGGGAGCGAGATTTGGGAGTGAGTTGGGAGGTGACCCATTGGGATCATATCTTCCAGAATAGCACTAAAGGTCTGTTGGCAGCCCATTTATGGAAAATAACTATAAATTACTATACCGATGGCATCTGACACCTGAGAAATTACAGACCATGTACCAGAGTCAGACAGACAGGTGCTGGAGGGAGTGCGGGGAGAAGGGCACCTATCTGCATATTTGGTGGTCTTGTCCAATAGTAGTGGAACGGTGGGGGGAGGTCTTCGGACAATTTAGTAGGATACTGGGGAAAACGGTAGAACCACATCCAGCCACAGCCCTACTAGGGGTTAAGCCGGGGAACCTAAATCAGGTGGAGAGTATGGGGGTTACTTTGGGGTGTACTGTCTTTCGATTGTTATTGGCATGGCACTGGAGGCAAAAGAGGGTGCCAACTTTGGGGGAATTTGATGCCTCGCTAGATCAGGCTTACTTGTTGAGCAAGTTAACGGTGGAAAAAAATAATTGCACCCAGAAGTTTACTAGAATATGGGGGGCATATAGTACGTGGGTGACAGGTAGATAGAGGTGTGGGGACTGCGACAGTGGGATGGGAGGGGGGGTGGGGTGGGGATATAGAAATTGTAGTAGGAGAATAATTACTGTTGGAACTCATTTGTGTAATGGTAAGGATGAGCCAAAGGGTGGCGTTTGAAATGTTACAATCGCATTGATCGCAAATGCTGTGTACATGTATATAAAGTGTAAATAAAAAAATAAATAAATATGTAGACAAAATTTAAACTGAAACACCAAGAAGCCAGACTCTGCATGCAGTGCAACATCAGATAAATAAGAGATGCAGTTCCCCCATACTGTGTAAAATATTAAGACAGCACAAAGTCCAATCACTAAAATTAAATAAAATTATTTTTTCTACAATTGTTGTTTGAATATTTTATTCTCTGATCATGCTGGTCCCGATCTGAGGCATCTGCTTAAGAACATAAGAACATAAGATATGCCATACTGGGTCAGACCAAGGTCCATCAAGCCCAGTATTCTGTTTCCAACAGTGGCCAATCTAGGTCATATGTACCTAGCAGTTTCCCCAAGGGACACAGGTTCCACAATGCTTGTATTGGTTCAAGCATTGATATCCTGGGTCCCTTCTTAATAATGGCTTATGGACCTTTCCTCCAGGAACTTGTCCAAACCTTTTTTAAACCCAGCTACACTAACAGCCTTTACTACATCCTCGGGTAACAAATTCCAAATTTCCTATCTTCTCTTAGCTCTCTTTCTGTGATCTATGGTCCATCTGCCAATTCTTATCTCTTCTTTTGTTTTCTTCACTTCCTTCCATCAGCCCATTTCCAGTTCCAGTATCCCGCCCCAGTATTCCCCTCCCAGTACCTTCCAATGTCAACTGCCTTGCATTCCCACGACTACCACTGGTGTCCATTCCCTTCCAGTCCCCCTCCTTCCCCACTGTCCAGCCCCTTCTAGTCCAAATACCATCCTAGGTATCAGCTCACGTCCACTCTCAGTGCCACCCCCCCCCCCGAGTCAGCTCCCTTCCAGTCACCCTAGCCTCTGTCCATTCCCCTTCCAGTGCCATTCACACGTCAGCTCCCTTCCAGCTTCCTCCCCAATACCGAGCCACCTACCACTCCTATCCCCAAATGTCAGCTCCCTTCCAGTCCCCCCTTCAGTACATTCCAGGTGTCAGCTCCCTTCCTGCCCCCTCCTTTCACACCATATCAGCTCCTTTCCAGCCCCCTCCTTCCCCCGTGTCAGTTCCCTTCCTGCCCCCTCCTTCCCCTGGCAGAACCTCTCAGTATCCGCTCCCTTCCAGTCCTATTCTCCCATCCCCTCACATCGGCCCATTTGTAGCCCTAGCCCCTGGTTTTCTTTCAGGACCAGCAGCACTCTCCTCCTCCCCCCATTAGCACATTTCCAGTCATATCCCCCTTATCAGCCCACTCCAGTCCTAGCCGCCCCCCCAATCTCCCATTACTAGCTCATTTCCAGTGCTAGCCCCCCCATCAGCCCATTACCAGTCCTAACCCCCCAAATCAGCCCATTTCCTGTCCTAGCCCCCCTAATCAGCCCATTTCCAGGCCTAACCCCATGATCAGCCCATTACCAGTCCTAGCTCCCCCTCCCATTCAGCCTATTTCCATTCTTAACCCCACCCATCAGCTCATTTCCAGTTCTAATCCCCCCCGATAGCCCCTTACCAGTCCTAGCCCCCCTCCCGATCAGCCTATTTCCATTCTTAACCCCCCATCAGCCCATTTTCAGTCCTAGCCCTCCCTCCCATCAGCCCATTACTATTTCCAGTGCTACTCCCTTCCCCTCCCAGCCCAGCCCAGCCACAGACCTTCTCAAGGGAAATAAAAAAAATGCAAAAATCCCCGGTTGGAGAAGCTGCTGCCGCTGTGCTGCTGCAGTGGTAGCGGCAGAATGAAGTGCCCCGCGGCCCCCCACAAGAGCCTGACATTCTTTTTCCCCCACGCCGGTACAGCTTTGCAGAGCCACGAAGGGAGAGTTTCCCTTTCCCGTGGCTCTGTTAAAAGTTGAGCCCGCTGGCACTGATGGGAAACAGGCATTTCTTGTCTCGCACAAAATCACAGAACTTTGGGTATACTATGCCTGTGCTTCTGAGGTAAGCTGTGACAATTTCCTGGGTGATTAACACACTCCTTGCTTGGATACAAGAAGTCTGTCAAAACAGCCTGCCATCTGGCTTTAACACCTATTTAAAAAAATTCACAGGTCTCTTGCCCCCTATGTAGAAGGCCTCTTTGTAAAGATCTCTAGAAATAATTTATTGCTCAAAGAATATTGATCCTGTTTTGCCCTATATGCTTAGTTATATTCTGATATGATTTAAATTAAAGCACTTTGCTGCTACTAGGCCCTGACTGAGTAAGAAATTTAAACTAGAAGCTCTCTGCTGGATTCTAAATTTAACCAGCATGATCATGTTTGATTTAATAAATGGAGGGACGGTGGCAAGGAAATCCACAGTACTACCTTTTAACTTTCAAAAGGGAGACTATGATAAAATGAGGAAAATAGTTAAGAAAAAACTAAATGGAGCAGTTGCAAAGGTTAAAGATTCACATCAAGCATGGGTGATGTTTAAAATACTATCTTGGAAACCCAGACCAGCTGCTATCAGCATGGTTAAGGGAGGTTATTGTTGGCAAAAAAGCATCGTTCAGGAAATGGAAAAAGGATCCAAATGACAAAAACTGGAAACAACATAAGCACTGGCAAGTTAGATGCAAGGCATTGATAAGGCAGATAAAGAGAGAATTTGAGAAGAAGCTTGCTGTGGAAGCAAAAACGCATAGGGGATGTAGGGATGTTATGACTGAAATGGTATTTAAAGGTGATGCCGCAGAAGAATTCAAAGAAATATCGATACACCGGGAAGATGTATTACAACTATTTGATAAGTGGAAGAGTAGCAAATCACGGGACCGGATGGTATACATCCAAGGGTGTTGAAAGAACTGAAATGTGAAATTGCAGACCTATTATTAGTAATCTATGAGCTATCTGTAATACCTAAAGATTGGAGGATGGCCAATGAAATGCCAATTTTTAAAAAGGGTTCCAGGGGTAATCTGGGGAACTACATACTGGTGAGCCTGATGTCAGTACCAGGAAAAATGGTAGAAACCATTATAAAGAACACAATTATTGAACATGTAGATAGTCATGGCTTAATGGGAGACAGCCAACATGGCTTTAGCCAAGAAAGGTCTTGTCTTACTAATCTGTTATGTTTTTTTGAAGGTGTGAATAAACAGATACACTTTATCAACTGACTCACCTTTGTCTATCTGGATTTTCAGAAAGCCTTTGACAAGGCCCCTCATGAGAGACTCTTGACAAAATTAAAAGGTTATGGGATAGAGGCAGTGTACTATTGTGCATCAGGAACTGGTTAAAAGATAGAAAGCAGAGGGTAGGGCTAAATGGACAATTTTCCCAACGGAGAAAGATGAATAGTGGAGTACCCCAGGGATCTGTGCTGTGTCTGCCACTTTTTAACATATTTATAAATGACCTGGAAATAGGAATAATGAGTGAGGTAATCAAATTTGCAGATGACACAAAATTGTTCAAAGTTATTAAAACCCATGAGGATTGTGAAAAATTGCAAGAGGATCTTGATAAATTGGAAGACTGGGCATCCAAATGGCAGATGAAATTTAATGTGGACAAGTGCAAAGAACATAAGATATGCTATACTGGGTCAGACCAAGGTCCATCAGGCCCAGTATTCTGTTTCCAACAGTGGCCAATCTAGGTCATATGTACCTAGCAGTTTCCCCAAGAGACACAAGTTCCACAATGCTTGTACTGGGTCAAGCATTGATATCTTCGGTCACTTCTTAATAATGGTTTATGGACCTTTCCTCCAGGAACTTGTCCAAACCTTTTTTAAACCCAGCTACACTAACAGCCTTTACTACATCCTCCGGTAACAAATTCCAGAGTTTGACTACACGTTGAGTGAAAAAATATTTTCTTTTATTAGTCTTAAATAGTTTACCCTGTAGCTTCATTGCATGTCCCCTAGTCTTTCTATATTCTGATAACGTAAACAATCGATCTACGTTTACCCGTTCCACTCCGTTCATTAATTTATAGACTTCTATCATATCTCCCCTCAGCCGTCTCTTTTCCAGGTTAAAGAGCCCTAACCTTTTTAGCCTTTCCTCATAGGAGTATCCTTCCATCCCCTTTACCATTTTGGTGGCTCTTCTCTGAACCTTTTCTAAAATCGCTATATCCTTTTTAAGATACGGCGACCAGAATTGCACACAATATTCAAGGTGCGGTCTCACCATGGAACGATATAGAGGCATTATAATATCTTTTGTTTTATTTTCCATTCCTTTCCTTATCATACCTAGCATTCTATTTGCTCTCTTGGCTGCCGCTGCACACTGGGCCGAGGGTTTTAACATGGTATCCACAATGACGCCTAAATCTTTTTCCTGGGTGGTAGTTCCTAATGTGGAACCTTGCATCGTGTAACCATAGTTTGGGTTGTTCTTCCCTAGTTGCATAACCTTGCACTTGTCCACATTAAATTTCATCTGCCATTTTGATGCCCAGTCTTCCAATTTATCAAGATCCTCTTGCAATTTTTCACAATCCTCTTGGGTTTTAACAACTTTAAATAGTTTTGTGTCATCTGCAAATTTGATAACCTCACTTGTTATTCCACTTTCCAGGTCATTTATGAATATGTCAAAAAGCAGCGGACCCAGCACAGATCCCTGGGGCACACCACTATTCACCTTTCTCCATTGGGAAAATTGGCCATTTAGCCCTACCCTCTGCTTTCTATCTTTTAACCAGTTCCTGATCCACAATAGTACATTGCCTCCTATCCCATGACTCTTTAGTTTTGCCAAAAGTCTCTGATGAGGGACCTTGTCAAAGGCTTTCTGAAAGTCCAGATACACAATATCAACCGACTCACCTTTGTCCACCTGTTTATTCACTCCTTCAAAAAAACATAACAGATTAGTAAGACAAGATCTTCCTTGTCTAAAGCCATGTTGGCTGTCTCCCATTAGGTCGTGACTATCTACATGCTGAGTAATTTTATTCTTTATGATGGTTTCTACCATTTTTCCCAGTACTGACATCAGGCTCACCGGTCTGTAGTTTCCCGGATCACCCCTGGAACCCTTTTTAAAAATTGGTGTTACATTGGCGATCCTCCAATCTTCAGGTATTAGAGATGATTTTAATGATAGTTCACAGATTACTAATAGCAGGTCTGCAATCTCATATTTCAGTTCTTTCAACACCCTTGGATGTATACCATCCGGCCCAGGTGATTTGCTACTCTTCAGTTTATCTAATAGTTGTAAGACATCTTCCCGATGTATCGATATTTCCTTCAATTCTTCCGCACCTTTAAATACCACTTCAGTCATGGGTAACATCCCTACATCTTCCTCAGTAAAGACTGAAGCAAAGAATTCATTCAGTCTCTCCGCTATCGCCTTGTCGCCTCTTAGTGCTCCTTTAACCCCTTTATCATCTAATGGACCAACTGACTCTCTCACAGGTTTTTTGCTACGAATGTACTTGAAAAGGTCTTTATTTCGTGTTTTTGCTTCCACAGCAAGCTTCTTCTCAAATTCTCTCTTTGCCTGCCTTATCAATGCCTTGCATTTGACTTGCCAGTGCTTGTGCTGTTTCCAGGTTTCGTCATTTGGCTCTTTTTTCCATTTCCTGAAAGATGCTTTTTTGGCAACAACAGCCTCTCTGACCTCACCAGGCAGTTTTTTGGACTTCCTTCCACTTTTCTTAAAGCGTGGAATACAGCTGGTCTGGGCTTCCAAGATAGTATTTTTCAACAACATCCAAGCTTGATGTACGTCTTTAACCTTTGCAACTGCTCCTTTTAGTTTTTTCTTAACTGTTTTCCTCATTTTATCATAGTCTCCCTTTCGAAAGTTAAAGGGTAGTACTGTGGATTTCCTTACTATCCCTCCTCCACTAAATAAATCAAAGGCGATCATGCTATGATCACTATTGCCAAGTGGCCCCAACACCCTTATCACTTGCACTAGATCTGGTGTTCCACTAAGGACTAGGTCTAATATTGCTTCCCCTCTGGTCAGTTCATGAACCAGCTGCTCCAAGAAGCAGTCATTTATTTCATCTAGGAACTTTATCTCCCTAGCATGTCCTGCTGTGACACTGACCCAGTCGATGCAAAGTTATGTAAGAAAGAACAACTCAAACTATGGTTACACAATGCAAGGTTTCACATTAGGAACCACCACACAGGAAAATGATTTAGGTATAAGAACATAAGATATGCCATACTGGGTCAGACCAAGGTCCATCAAGCCCAGTATCCTGTTTCCAACAGTGGCCAATCTAGGTCACACATACCTAGCAGTTTCCCCAAAAGACACAGGTTCCACAATGCTTGTACTGGGTCAAGCATTGATATCCTGGGTCCCTTCTTAATAATTTATTTATTATTTATTTATTACAATTTCTTATATACCGCATAATGGTTTATGGACCTCTTCTCCGGGAACTTGTCCAAACCTTTTTTAAACCCAGCTACGCTAACAGCCTTTACTACATCCTCCGGTAACAAATTCCATAGACGTTGAGTGAAAAAATATTTTCCTTTATTAGTCTTAAATAGTTTACCCTGTAGCTTCATTGCATGTCCCCTAGTCTTGCTATATTCTGATAATGTAAACAATTGATCTACGTTTACCTGTTCCACTCCATCCATTCATTTATAGACTTCTATCATATCTCCCCTCGGCCGTCTCTTTTCCAGGTTAAAGAGCCCTAACCTTTTTAGCCTTTCTTCATAGGGGTATCCTTCCATCCCCTTTACCATTTTGTTGGCTCTTCTCTGAACCTTTTCTAATAACGCTATATCCTGGATATCATCGTGGATAACATGTTGAAACCCTCTGCCCGGTGTGCAGCGGCGGCCAAGAAAGCAAATAGAATGCTAGGTATCATAAGGAAAGGAATGGAGAATAAAACAAAGAATATCATAATGTTTTTGTATAGTTCTTGGAAAAGAGACTGTTGAGGGGAGATATGATAGAGGTCTATAAATTAATGAATGGAGTGAAACAGGTAAACATAGATCGATTGTTTACGCCATCAAAATATAGAAAGAATAGGGGACATGTAATGAAGCTAGTGTAACCTATGTAAGACTAATAAAAACAAATATTTTTTCACTCAACGTGTAATCAAACTCTGGAGTTCGTTACCAGAGGATGTAGTAAAAGCTGTTGTGTAGCCGGGTTTAAAAAAATGTTTGGACAAGTTCATGGAGAAAAGGTCCATAAACCATTATTAAAGGGGACTTGGGAAATCCACTGCTTGCCCCAATACAAGCATTGTGGAACCTGTGCCTCTTGGGGAAACTGCTAGGTACTTGTGACCTAGATTGGCCACTGTTGGAAACAGGATACTAGGCTTGATAGACCTTGGTCTGACCCAGTATGGCATCTCTTATGTTCTTATGTTTCTTGATGATTGGTTGATCAGAGCAAAATCCAAGAGCGAAAGTGCCTCTGCTATCCAGTGGGTGATGGAATTCCTCTAGAGCCTCAGTTGGGTGGTCAATTTGGCAAAGAGCAAGATCGATCCGGTGCAGAATCTAGTCCAACTGGGAACCCACTTCAACACCAAGGCAGGACTTGTTTTCCTCCCGGAAGAGCGGGCGCAGGTCTTTCCCTGGGGTGTTGGTGACTTTAATGTGGTACTGTCTTCAGCTCCATGGCAGCAATCTTGGAGTTGGTGCCCTGGGCATGGGCTTACATGTGTCCTGTTCAGCAGGCTTTGCTCTCTTGTTAGTCCAAGCAGCTACACCCATTTTCAAAAAAGCTGGTCTGCCCACTGGTCGTCAGACAGAATCTTCTCTGGTGGCAGTGGCCAGAGCACCCTGCAGTGGGAATACTGGTGGAACCACAAGACTGTATTTACTTCAGGGAATTTTTCTAAATCTTGGGGAAAAAGGATTTCTTTAGATTAAAGCTGATTAATCTGTGAACCCAGTGTATTTGTCAAATCAGTCAGGGTCTAGTAGCAGCAAAGAGCTTTTAGTTTAAATTTAAAACACAGCAGAGAGCTTTCTGGTTAAATTTAGACCACAAGACTCCCTTTATCCAAGCAAGGGATGTGGGAATCCTCCTGGAAATTGGTCACAGATTAACTTAGAAGCACAGGACAGGGTACTGTGTAGCAGCCAGCTTTTCATAGGACTTCTTTCCCTCCCTCCCCAACACCCACCCACCCACCCCTGGGATAATCATCCCTGTTGAGGGTAAAGGCCAAGGCAGAGAGGCTCGCATCCCGGAGATGAATGCATGGCTGCGTGGATGGTGTCATCGAGAGCGTTTTGGTTTCCTAGACCATGGGATGCTGTTCCAAGGGTTGCAGAGCACAGATGGCATCCATCTGTCCAAGAAAGGTCAACGCGTCTTCAGTAGTAGACTGGCTAATCTACTGAAGAGGGCTTTAAACTAGATTCGTTGAGGATGAGTGAAGAAAGCCCCCAGGTAGGTGATACATTAAATAACTTTATGGAAATGGGTAATAGGGGTAACATATGGAAAGCAGTGTGTATAAATGCCCGTAGCATGGGAAAAAAAATCCCTGATGTTGAAGCTTTGGTGGGAGTGGCTGACTTGGATTTAGTGGCAGTTACAGAAACATGGTTCACAGAAAACCAAGATTGGGATGTAACTATACCTGGCTATACTTTATTCAGAAAGGACAGGGTAGGAAGTAGGGGAGGAGGAGTGGCACTATATGTAAAAACTACTATTAAAGCTTTGGAATTACAGAGCTTAAAAGGGAGAGGGGAGGCATTGTGGGTTAAACTAGAAAGAGGGAAAGAGAAATCTATTTACATTGGTGTGATATACAGACCTCCCTCACAAGAGGAAGAGGTGGACAGAGAGTTAATTGAAGACATAAGCAGCATTGCTAGGAAAGGGGAAGTGCTACTGATAGGAGATTTCAATATGCCAGATGTTGATTGGCACTTTCCTGCTGCAGTATCATCTAGAAGTAAGGAGATCCTGGATTCTCTACAGGGAGAACTATTCAGGCAATTGGTAACAGACCCCACACGTGAAGGGGACCATACTGGACTTGGTGCTTACCAATGGTGAACGTGTTTCTGATGTTGTAGTGGGAGATCATTTTGCATCCAGTGATCACCAGATGGTGTAGTTCAGTATTAGGACTAGGGCTGTTAGAATCCATTCAAAGGCGAGGATCTTAGACTTTAGGAAGACTAACTTTGCGAAGATGGGCCAATACCTCAGGGAGTCGTTAGTTAGATGGGAACAACTGAGGGATGTAGAAAAACAGTGGGAAAAACTGAAAGGGGATACTTTAAGGGCAACCAAACTTTTGGTTTAAATGGTAAATAAAGGTAAAAGGAAAAGGAGACCACTATGGTTTTCGAATGAAGTAGCTGAAAAAGTGAAGAAAAAGAGGGAGGCCTTCATGAAATACAAGAGATCACAGAGAGAGGAAGACAGGCATCTATATTTGGAAAAACTTAGAGAAACTAGCAAAGTAGTCAGGAAGGCAAAGATTCAAAAGGAGGAGGAAATAGCCAATGCAATAAAATGGGGGGATAAGACATTTTTCAGATATATTAGTGAGAAGAGGAAGGGCAAGAGTGGTATTGTCAGACTCAAGGGTGCAGGGGAGGAATATGTAGAAGCTGATAAGGATAAAGCGAAATTGCTTAACAAATATTTTTGTTCTGTGTTCACAGATGAAGAACAAGGAGCAGGACCTCAGAAAACACCCACAAATAGGAACATAAGCAAAGGACATCTTGAACAATTTTCAAAAGACTGTGTCCGTGAGAAACTATCTCAACTTAAAGTAGACAAAGCGATGGGACCGGATGGGATACACCCGGGAATACTGAGGGAACTTGGGGACGTTCTAGCAGCTCCACTGACTGACCTTTTCAATGCCTCGTTGGAGTCGGGAGTGGTGCCAAAGGACTGGAGAGAGGCTCATGTGGTGCCTTTACACAAAAGCGGAAGTAAGGATGTGGTTGAAAACTACAGGCCGGTTAGTTTAACTTCGGTGGCGAGTAAATTATTGGAAACGCTGCTGAAAGAGAAAATAGTGAGGTTTCTGGAGTCCAGCGGATTACAGGATCCAAGGCAGCAGGGATTCACCAGAGGCAGGTCTTGTCAGACAAATCTGATTGATTTCTTTGACTGGGTGACCAGGGAGTTGGACAGAGGGAGAGCCCTAGATGTGGTGTATTTAGATTTCAGTAAAGTCTTTGACACTGTTCCTCACAGGCGACTTATAAACAAACTGAGCACCCTAGGGATGGACCCTAAAGTTACTGCTTGGGTTAGAAATTGGTTAGGTGGGAGGCGACAAAGAGTACAAGTAAATGGAGCTTGCTCTGAGGAGAAGGATGTTATCAGTGGTGTGCCCCAGGGATCTGTCCTTGGTCCGATTCTTTTTAACATCTTTGTTAGTGATATAGCGGAAGGGCTTTCAGTTAAGGTTTGCCTCTTTACTCTATTGCAGATCTTGGTATCATCCGCAGACACCCAGGAAGGGGTAGATAACATGAGGAGGGATCTAGCTAAGCTTGAAGAATGGTCTAGAATTTGGCAGCTGGGATTTAATGTTAAAAAATGTAAGGTCATGCATTTGAGCTGCAGCAATCCAAGGGAGCAATATAGTATAGGGGGTGAAGTACTTTTGTCCACTAAAGAAGAGTGGGACCTAGGTGTGGTCATGTCTGATGATCTTAAAGTAGCTAAACAGGTAGAAAAGGCGACGGCAAAAGCTAGAAGGATGCTTGGGTGCATACGGAGAGGAATGGCTAGCAGAAAAAAGGAGGTGATAATGCCTCTGTATAAGTCTTTGGTGCGACCTCATTTGGAGTATAGTGTGCAATTCTGGAGACCGCACCTTCAAAAGGATGTGAACAGGATGGAGTCGGTGCAGAGGCTACTAAAATGATTAGTGGTCTTCATTATAAAGCATATGAGGACAGACTGAAGGATCTTAATATGTACACCTTAGAGGAAAGGCGGGATAGAGGTGATATGATTGAGATGTTTAAATACCTCCATGGCATAAATGTTCAGGGAGAGAGCCTCTTTCAATTGAAAGCAAGTTCTGCTACGAGGGGACATGGGATGAGGGTGAAGGGGGATAGATTCAGGAGTGATATGCGGAAATATTTCTTTACGGAAAGAGTAATGGATCCCTGGAATAGTCTCCTAGTGGAGGTGGTAGAGATGAGGACAGTAACTGAATTCAAAAAAGCATGGGACAAACACAGAGGATCTCTAAGGGTAAAAAGAGGACTGTTTGTAGTTGTTATGGAAGGACAGACTAGATAGGCCATGTGGTTTTTTTCTGTCGTCATATTTCTATGTTTCTAATCATAGCTTTATAGGTGCTTAAACCTCTTAAAGGAAAGGAGGTGCCATATTCACTCTCAGGTGCAGCTGTTTATCCTCATCAGACATACATTAAGGACCTGAGATTAATTAAGCTTCAGGTGAACAAAGTACATTAAACGTATTAGGTATAGTTTTATTAGTATAAGTATTTCCAGCAACCCTTAGTAAGAAAAGAACTTAAATGTCTAAACACAACCTAAACTAAAATGCAGACAGCAGTCCAGCAGCAAGATGGGGGCTTTCCAATCTTTTGCATTGCGTGTCACATGTATAATTTTCTCCCAGTTGGTGAGGGGTCTTACGTATGCACTAGGTGCAAGGAGCTCTTTGCTCTCAGGGAGTGAGTACGATCTCTGGAGGCTAGAGTAGCAGACTTGGAAGACATAAGGAAGAGAGAGGTATATAGACAAGACCTACAGGGATATAGTCCTGCAGTCCCACCTCCAGTCTGGCTGCATCCCTGTTGCCATGGAGGAGAGAGGTCACGTGACAGGAGAGCATCACCCTGGTGTGGAAGGAAGTGATCCTGTAGCTAGGACCTGTCTCCAGGTGATGTAAAACCTCTCGTAACAAGGAGATTTCTCCAGGGCCTTGTGCCCAGGAGGGAAGAGTTAGGACAGCTGTTACAGTTGGTGATTCAATCATTAGGCATGTAGATAGCTGGGTGGCTGGTGGACATGAGGATCGCCTGCTAACAAGCCTGCCTGGTGCGAAGGTAGCGGACCTCACGCGCCACCTAGACAAGTTCTTAGATAGTGCTGGGGAGGAGTCTGCTGTCTTGGTACATGTCTATACTAATGACATAGGAAAATGTGGTAGGGAGGATCTGGAGGCTAAAATTTAGGCTTTTAGGTAGGAAGTTTGAATTCTTCTGTGGCATCACCTTTAAATACCATTTCAGTCATAGTAACATCCCTACATCTCCTACAGTAAAGACTTAAGCAAAGAATTCATTTAGTCTCGCCGCTATGGCCTTGTCCCCTCTTAGTGCCCCTTTTACCCCTGTATCATCTAATGGTCCAACTGACTCTCTCACAGGTTTTTTGCTATGAATGTACTTGAAAAAGTCTTTTTTATGCGTTTTTGCTTCCACAGCAAGCTTCTTCTCAAATTCTCTCTTTGTCTGCCTTATTAATGCCTGTCAGACGGCTGCCTGGGTGAAAATCTTCACAGTCTTGGCAAGTGCATATATCTATATGATTTGCAAGGTATTGTGGGCAATGTAGTTCATTCACACCAGACACAGCTGCTGACAATAATTTAGTTGTGCTATTGGGTAAAGCCAATAAGATTTTTATTTATGGGGTTATTTCTCCCAACACAGATATGCTTGGTAGCACATAAATTAGGTTACTTGCTTTCAGTGTTAACTTGGAAAAACAAAGTCAAAATCAGGAAAACAACAAATGAAAAGCCACAAAGCAAGAAACAAACTGTTCTTTTCAGGTTAACTTCTGATTACTTCCCAATAGATACAGAAGTGATTCTCTCCTAGCTCACAAGCAATTAGGTAAGGCTTAATTGCTAGCAGTTATCCAGCTGAAACCCCTTAGCTGGCTTGCTTTGTACTGTGTGGGTCAAATCCTGCTTCAGGAGCTTTTCTGAGTAGATTAAAGAACAAATTTTTATTTCTTTGTGATGGTTGCTGTACTTTATAACAGAAAGTTACCAACGGAGTTTAGATAGAGAGCAGTCCATATAAACAGGATCCTCATCTGCTATTATTCCGCCTTGTTCAACAAGCATGGGTTCAATATCATGGATTGGCACAGATGAATCTCTCAATGGAGCATTTTCAGGAGAATACTCGTTTCCCTGCTGTCTTTCAAGGTTATAGCTAGGGCATAGATCAGTGTTCATACCTGAGCTTCCATTGCTGCTAGAGTTCCTCTCT
This sequence comes from Ichthyophis bannanicus, assembly GCA_033557465.1. Classification (NCBI taxonomy): domain Eukaryota; kingdom Metazoa; phylum Chordata; class Amphibia; order Gymnophiona; family Ichthyophiidae; genus Ichthyophis; species Ichthyophis bannanicus. The sequence goes on along the minus strand of CM066051.1, from coordinate 103,277,252 downwards.
ATATAGCCTGGCCAGTATGTAGTCCAGTTCTTATGTCCAGCCTTCCAATCCAGATCCCTGGACACTGGATCTCTCTTCACATACCTTCTGGCACCGGTCTTAGGGTCCCTTCCACGTGCAGCCGTCTCCCTCACAGGTAGCCTCTGGTGATTCCTAGCTCTGCAGCACCATTCCTCTGGCTTTCTCCAGTCCAATGGTGTATGCTGGCCCTTGGAATACCTCCCAGTATACGTACTGCTTTGGACTCTTCTAGACCTCTCAAAGGCTTTTCTCTTCCTTCTTCCAAAGGGTCTCTTTCCCTCTCTGTCCGTCCGGTTTGGCTTCTGCTTCTGATGATCCTTCAGATGAAACTGATGATCAAACTCAAGCTGACTCTCAGGATACTGAGGACAATTCTCTGGATATCCAAGGTGATCATGAAGATGGTCATCTGTACAATAAACTCTACTCTTATTCTGCTTAGATGAGTGCTCCTCCCTAACACAGCGCAGCTGTGCTGAATCAGGCCCTGCCCTTTGAGATGAGTGCTTAGGGATTACCTCATAGCCCTCCTGATTGGACACACGTTTCCCCACTTCAGCTCCTCTAATGGCTGTTGGAAACCTGGTGCATTCTGGGACTGGTAGTCTTTTATGGGAAAATTCTGTTTTCTTATTTCTACCAGAACTGACAGGTTGCTTGTTCAGAGTCACTTCACCTTTCCTATAGCTCCTTCCTGAGCTATGATAAGCTTCCTTATCACATGCCTTGCATCTAACTTGCCAGTGCTTATGTTGTTTCCAGTTTTCGTCATTTGGATCCTTTTTCCATTTCCTGAAAGATGCCTTTTTGGAAACAACCACCTCTCTGACCTCACCTTTAAACCATGTTGGTAGTTTTTTGGACTTCCTCCCACTTTTCTTAAAGCATGAAATACAGCTGGTCTGGGCTTCCAAGATAGTATTTTAAACATCACCCATGCTGGATGTAAATCTTTAATCTTTGCAACTGCTCCATTTAGTGTTTTCTTAACTATTTTCCTCATTTTATCATAGTCTCCCTTTTGAAAGTTAAAAGGTAGTACTGTGGATTTCCTTGCCGCCCTCCCTCCATTTATTAAATCAAACGCGATTATGCTATGATCACTATTGCCAAGTGGCCCCAACACCCTTATCTCTTGCATTAAATCTGGTGTTCCACTAAGGACTAGGTCTGATATGGCTTCCCCTCTGGTCGGTTCATGAACCAGCTGCTCCAAGAAGCAGTCATTTATTTCATCTAGGAACTTTATCTCCCTAGCATGTTCTGCCGTGACAATGACCCAGTCGATACCGGGGTAATTGAAATCACCCATTATTATTACTGCGCTGTAACTTGTGTTAGCTTCCTTGATTTCTTTGAGCATTTCATCATCCATTTGTTCATTCTGGCCAGGCGGTCGATAGTACACTCCCGCTGCCATCGCCTTCCCCTTTTTACATGGAATTTCAATCCATAGAGATTCTACAGCTAATTTTGTTTCCTGCAAAACTTTAATCCTTTGTGACTCAATGCCCTCTCTAACAGAGCGCAATCCCTCCACCAATTTGATCAGTTCTATCATTGCGATATAGTTTGTACCCAGGTATCACAGTGTTCCACTGGTTGTCATCCTTCCACCATGTCTCTGAGATACCAATCGCATCTAACCTCTCATTTAGTGCCATCTTATTTTTTAGACTTCTAGCATTTGCATACAAGCATTTTAGAGACTGTATTTTATTCATATTAATCTGGTTATTGGTAGGCAGGGTTAATTTGGAATCTTTAAGCTCCGTCTGTTCCAAACTCAAGGGCATTTGGGTTACTTTTGTCTTTATTGGAACCTGTTGATATGCCCTAACTTCAATCTTTTGTTAGTATCCTTCAAGGATACATTGTTCCAAACCATGCACTAAGACTGTTGGCTCTCCCCTATTATCTAGTTAAAAAGTTGCTCTCTCCGCTTTTTAAAGGTTAATGCCAGCAGCCTGGTTCTGTCCCGGTTAAGGTGGAGCCCATCCCTTCAGAAAAGCCCCTCCTTTCCCCAGAATGTTCCCCAGTTCCTAACAAATCCAAAACCCTCTTCCTTGCACCATCGTCTCATCCACGCATTGAGACTGCAGAGCTCTGCCTCCCTTTGGGGTCCTGCGTGTGGGACAGGAAACAGAAAATGCTCAACGGATCATGATATATCTTAAACCCTAATTGTATAAAACAATCTAATATAGCTCATGCTGTACTATAGCTCACAATGTACATAGTTCAACCTAATCTGTTACACTAACCTCTTACACGCAAATCATTACATTTTCACTGCATGAAATACCCTTCCACTACTATTGATTGTATTGCTGTGACACCGCCTTGATTGTATGATAAGGCGGTATAGAAATACCTTTAAATAAATAAATAAAATAAATCTTGGAGAATGCTACCCTGGAAGTTCTGGATTTCAACTTCCTACCTAAAAGTCTTAATTTGGCCTCCAGATCCTCCCTACCACATTTTTCTATGTTAATGGTACCAACATGTACCAAGACAGCAGACTCCTCCCCAGCACTATCCAAGACCATGTCTAGGTGGTGCGTGAGGTCCGTTACCTTCACACCAGGCAGGCATGTTACTAGGTGATCCTCACATCCATCAACCACTAAGCTATCTAAATGTCTAATGATCAAATCACTAACTATAACAGCTGTCCTAACCCTTCCCTCATGGGCACGGATGAACTAACATGCCCTCCTATATCAGAGCGGCCACCACGATCATCATGACCTTGTTGAAGGTCCATGGTGCTGTGGCCAGGTCGAATGGCAGTGCCTGGAACTGATAATGTCCCATCGGTACTGCAAACTGCAGATACTGCTGATGGACTGATTGCATTGGGAAGTGAAGATACACTTCTGTGAGATCCAGCGCTGAGAGGAACTCTCCCTTCCTGATCATCATTATCACTGAAAGCAAGGTTTCCATGTGAAAATGTGGTGATCGAAGGGCCCAGTTTACAAGTTTAAGGTCTAAGATGGGACGGAAGGTATCCTTTTTCTTGGGGACCACAAAGTAAATGGAGCACTAACTGGATCTGCATTAGTCAGACAGGAGGGCATGTTGGTTCATCCAGGTACTACAGCCTGGAGATCCAGCAACCACGGTCATGTACCCTGTTTCGAGCGAGTTTTGCAAGGGGACTGCACGAAGGCCTCTGAAAGAGAATGAGCCAATTCCAAAGTGCACATCTCTCTGATAACTTCCAGCACCCACTGGTCGGTGGTAACAGACATCCAGGTGGAATAAAAAAGTTGAAGACAACCACCTATTGGAACTATCCCCACCTGGGCTTGTCTTGTTTCATTGGGACTTTATGGGAGGAAATGCAGGGGTGGAGAAGTACCCTCTATTGGAAGCTCTGTAGCCTCGAGAAGACTGGCCTCTCAAAGTATAGTGACCTTGCTGAAAAGGGACAAAATGAGTAGATAAAACTTTCTAAAATCCCTAGGCTGACCTCTTGGGATGGTCCCCTGCTTTGGCACTTTAGGACAGTCTTCTAGCCCAGATTTTTAACCAATTTGTCCAGAGTTTCTCCTTTTGAGCCTAGTCTTAGAAGACACATCAGCTGACCAGTTTCTTAATCATAGAAAGTGCCTGGCTGCAATAATCAAAGCCATGGTCTTGGCCGAAGATTGTACCAGGTCATAAAAGGCATCCACCAGGTAAGCCGAGGCAGACTCCAGCTTAGCCACCTCTGGCACTGCATCGCCAAACTTTGGATGCAGTGAATGGAAGCCCTGGCCACATAAGCCCCACAGATTGAGGCCTGAAGAGTAAGAGCACTAGTATCAAACACTTGCTATAAAAAGGTCTCCATCTTGCGATCCTGCAAGTCTTTCAATGCTGCCCCACCTTCTACCAGAATCGTGGTCTTTTTTGGTTGCCGCTGAGACTAAAGCATACACCTTAGGCATCTTAAGCAGATGCTTTTCCTTCTTAGGAAGAGAGTACAGACTGCTCATGGTCTGACCCCCTCCTACTGCTGGTCTCCGGCATCTCTCATTCTGTTTTAATCATTTTCTTGATGACTCTGTGCACTGCCACTGTGGGGACTTAAATCCCTGCAGAGGTGGGTCCTCCAGGGGCTCCTCTGCTACTGTAGGGACAGGTATAATATTAAGTACAGCCAGTGAGTGTGCAATCAGTGTGGCCAGCTCCTTCTTGTGAAAATTTCTACCCAAATTGAGATCTTTCCCTTGAGGGATCTTCCCTTCCTCTAATTCAGTAGCCACTGTCTCCCCTAAAGGTCCGCTGCCCCCTCCAGAGGTTCCTCCGAGGTGAATACCGGCCTAACCAAGAATCATCCTCCATCCTTCTCTTTTTAGCTGGAAGATCCTCCACTGCTAGAGAGGTCTCCTGCAGGGTGCTAGACAAATTCTCGGATCCAGAAGCCTTGAGAACTTGTGCCCCAAATGTTCTTTTTAGTAAAATTGCCTTATGCAAAGCTAGAACAAACTCTTGGGAAAACCGCTCTTCAGCCTGCCCAGGAGCAGCAGTTTGAGCTGCCTTTGTTGCTGAAACTAAACATTTGTGCCTTTCCTAGCGTTTCTTAGCTTACTGAGGAGAAATGGCCAATTGAGAGGAAATGGCTACTTTTTCCACCAAAACTGCTGCAGCCCCAGAGTGAGAGGAATTCTATACTGCTAACTCTGAAAAAAAATCCATCTGCCCAATGTTAAAAAACCCTTGGGCAAACTTTTCCTGCCTAACATAAACTACAGCTTTCCACACACACATCACAGCAGGCTTCGGGAGCCAGTAGCATGCAGGAGAAAAGCAGGGTTAAAAACAAAAGAAACCCAACAGCCCGAAGGAGAGATAAAAAGACAAGTACTTACTAATTACAGTGCTCTGAACTGAAAAGTGAGGTTACTTACCTGTAAGAGAGATTCTCTGTGGACAGCAGGATAACTCAGCCACACATGGGTGATGTCATCTGACGGCACCATGGACAGAATAGCTCTAAAATAACTCAGAAGAGTCTGGAAGAATCCTCTGAGCACGTGCCAGCCACCTCACCACAGTGCCCACCCCCTTCCTACCTCAGTCATTCTGCAGCTGTAGGCAGGTTCATCTGAGGAAGGGAGGTGGGTGGGTTTGTGTGGCTGACTTATCCCGCTGTCCACAGAGAACCCTTATTAAAGATAAGTAACCTCACTTTCTCCATGGACAAGCAGGATGAGTCAGCCACACATGGGTGACTCCCTAGGGCTGTGAAGTCTCTCGTTTCATCAAGTTGGTTTTTTTTGTGTTCATCCTTCACAGCAGTGGGATGAAGCTGCCAGAGGAGGACTGGTAACCAGTGATGATGTCTCTGCTGCCAATGGTGCCAACCTTTATTTGGCACGTTGGGTGGCGAGCCCTGTAAGTGTAACTGCTATAACCCTAGTGAAATTGCAGACTTCAGCAATCTGAAGGGTGGTCTTGCGACGAGGATTATGTATCCTAACCCTATCCGCATGTGTGGCTTAGGGCGTTCTGTGGGTTTTGCCATGGTCCATGTGGCATGGAGGAGGGTCACTGACATTGCAGCATCAAGATTTGAGCCTTTTTTTTTTTTTAACTAGAGGGGAACTTTGTTGTTCATTTCATTATTCATGGTCATTCCCTGAGGGGACCTTCCCTGTATGGCTTAACTTAGGTATGTTGCCCACCAGTTTGAAGGATTCAATGAGCCTTGTCGTTATTCAGCCCAGTGTCCCGTTTCCATTTGTGGCCATTTCGGGCACCAGTACTGAGGGAATAAAAGGATAATCCCTTGTAGTAGGTCTTATATGTGCTATATTGGAGCAGACGTGTAGGGCAGATCCACAACAATAAAGTACCTATTCCTTTCAGTGCACTTCCAGATGAAGAACTACAACAGATGTTAACTGAAACATAGAAATATGACGACAGAAAAAGACCACATGGCCTATCTAGTCTGTCCTTCCATAACAATTACAATGGTCCCCTTTTTACCTTTAGAGATCCTCTGTATTTGTCCCATGCTTTTTTGAATTCAGTTACTGTCCTCATCTCTACCACCTCCACTGGGAGACTATTCCACGGATCCACTACTCTTTCCGTAAAGAAATATTTCTGCATATCACTCCTGAATCTATCTCCCTTCACCCTCATCCCATGTCCCCTTGTAGCAGAACTTGCTTTCAATTGAAAGAGGCTCTCTCCCTGAACATTTAAGCCATGGAGGTATTTAAACATCTCAATCATATCACCTCTATCCCGCCTTTCCTCTAAGGTGTACATATTAAGATCCTTCAGTCTGTCCTCATATGCTTTATAATGAAGACCACTAATCATTTTAGTAGCCACCCTCTGCACCGACTCCATCCTGTTCACATCCTTTTGAAGGTGCGGTCTCCAGAATTGCACACTATACTCCAAATGAGGTCGCACCAAAGACTTATACAGAGGCATTATCACCTCCTTTTTTCTGCTAGCCATTCCTCTCCGTATGCACCCAAGCATCCTTCTAGCTTTTGCTGTCGCCTTTTCTACCTGTTTAGCTACTTTAAGACCATCAGACACAACCACGCCTAGGTCTTGCTCTTCTTTAGTGGACAAAAGTACTTCACCCCCTATACTATATTGCTCCCTTGGATTGCTGCAGCACAAATGCATGACCTTACATTTTTTAGCATTAAATCTCAGCTGCCAAATTCTAGACCATTCTTCAAGCTTAGCTAGATCCCTCCTCATGTTATCTACCCCTTCCTGGGTGTCTACTCTATTGCAGATTTTGGTATCATCCGCAAAGAGGCAAACCTTACCCGACAGCCCTTCCGCTATATCACTAACAAAGATGTTAAAAAGAATCGGACCAAGGACAGATCCCACTGGTAACATCCTTCTCCTCAGAGTGAGCTCCATTTACTTGTACTCTTTGTCACCTCCCACCCAACCAATTTCTAACCCAAGCAGTAACTTTAGGGTCCATCCCTAGGGTGCTCAGTTTGTTTATAAGTCGCCTGTGAGGAACAGTGTCAAAGGCTTTACTGAAATCTAAATACACCACATCTAGAGCTCTCCCTCGGTCCAACTCCCTGGTCACCCAGTCAAAGAAATCAATCAGATTTGTCTGACAAGACCCGCCTCTGGTGAATCCATGCTGATGAGCCATTCTTCAATAACAATGATGATAATGTCTCTGATAAAGATCATGCATGGGAAGACTTGGTACATCTGACCCAGAAGAATGTGAAGGAGGAGATGCACGCAGCCTTCCTGTTGGACTACTGTTGTGTTAAAATCATACTCAGAGGGCTACGAGTTCTCAAGGCCTCGGGTAAGTACCTGGAAGATGAACAAATTTATACAAAATTGGAATTCCATCTTGAACAAATGTTCATTGGATTTTATGATCCTTTTAATTCATACCTCAAAAAGTAGAACAGAACAGAATGCAAAAGAAATAGAGTCCAAACTGAATGCACTTAGGACTAGTGATAATAGATATGATAAAATGTTTTCTGACTTTAACAGAAATTTGGACACTTTAAGAAAGAAATTAAGGACAAAAGGCTTTCCAAATTTAGGAGAGATGAGGATAACTACCGCTTTGGATACGTTTACCCTTGGAGTAAAAAGAAGAATACTATCATAGAGAAAGAAGTAATAACGGGAACGAGGATCAGGTCCCGTTAAGAAGAGGCGAAGAAGTCAATCAGAGGAGCATGTGGATTCCTCTGCACCTTTGTTTAATTCTGATAGATTACCATCGCAGGATTTTTCGATGGACAGACTACGGAAAGGAGGAGAGAAGGGGTTTTCCAAATCGAAACACAAAGAGAATGATCAATACAAGGAACACGATCAGCAAGGTTGAATTACCAATCCCATTATCCTGGCCGGGAGAGGGGACGTGAGAGGAGATGGCAAGAGGGGACATGACGTGTCTCCTATAAGGATGAGAAATAGCGTCCTTATTCTTTCTGACATTCCCTTAACACCAATACAGATTGAAGTATTAGACAAAGGCCTCTCCTTCATTCCCACAGAACAATATGACCCCTTTAATACTAGAGTTGATTTTTTTAAATTTATTAGGAAATTGAAGATTAAAGATTTTTTCTCAAATGTTGAAAGAACGCATACTGACCTGTCCATTATCCACAAGAAATCGACATGGTTGTCGCCTAACAGTACTAATCCTGCTATTGATATATATATGAAAAGGCATTCTCCACGGGCAATCAAGACGTGTCAGCCACACCTGCTGACGTCCTCCTGGCGGCGCCATAGTCAGATGTGCTCTCCACAGCTCAGAGCACGACGTGTAAGTGGTCCCATCTCCCCGGCCCACCCCTAGCCAGGCCAGTCTTTTTTTCTTCCGCCTTGCCTCAAGACAGATTCTCCAGCTCTCTGAACATTTCATCTCATTACAGGTAAGCAACCTCGCTGTCCTTAAAGGCATTAAGAAACTAGAAAATAAACATCATACATTTCACTACATTCCATGAGAACAGCTACAGGCATTGAATGAATTAAAATCAGATTATAGGTTGGTTATCAAACCTGCAGATAAAGGAGGGGCAATAGTCGTTATGAACTGCAGGGATTATATTGCAGAAATTAAAAGACAACTTGAGGACGAAACATTCTACGTACGGTTAGATAAGGACCCTACTCCCCTTCTCAAACACAGTCTGGATGGCCTTATTCAAACAGGTTTAGAAGCAGGCTATTTGACCAAAGCTTCCCTCATATACTTGTGACTCCGCTCATGTGATTCAGATTTTACAGGCATTTGAAGGCTATCAATGGTGGCCTTTGGCTAGTGACATTAGATATTGTCTCATTATATATTAATATACCACAAAAGGAGACTATTAAAGTGATTGAAGAAGATGTTTTATTACGACATGATAGACAATTTAGTTGCCTGCCAACATTTTTCCTTATGCAGATGGCTCAACTAGCTCTGACTGAAAATTTCTTTTGGTTTGACAGGTTCGAACTAAGAGACAAAAGGAGAAATAAGGAAAGCAAAATCAAAGGCAGAGGAAAAGATGGCTAAAGATGTGAAGTGACAAAACTTTTTCAGGTATATTCGGGAGAGGAGAAAAATCAGAGGTGGAAGTGCTGGACGTGTTGGGAACGGACTCGTGGAAAGTGACACTGAAAAAGCAAAATTGCTAAACAAATACTTCTGCTCTGTTTTTACTAAAGAAAATCCTGGAGAAGGACCACCTGTGACTCCCAAATATAAAAATGGGAATGAAGTAGATACCACACCATTCACAGAAGATGAGGTGTTAGAACAACTTACAAAACTGAAAGTGGACAAGGTCATGGGACCGGATGAGATACATCCCAGGATACTGAAAGAGCTCAGACGTTCTTGCAGGGTCATTAATGGATGTTTTCAACAAATCCTTGGAAACAGGAGAATTTCCTCAGGACTGGAGAAGGGCGGATGTGGTACCTCTTCAGAAAAGTGTTAACAGGGAAGATGTGACAAACTACAGGCCCATGAGCCTTACCTTGGTGGTGGGAAAAGTAATGGAGGCACTCCTGAAAGAGCGAATAGTAGACTTTCTCAAAACCAACAGATTGGTAAAACCATGTTGCCTCGGATCATGCAAAGGAGGATCTTGCCAAACAAATCTGATTGAGTTCTTTGACTGGGTGACCAGAGAACTAGATCAGGGACATGCGATGGATGTCATCTACCTGGATTTCAGCAAAGCCTTTGACACTGTTCCTCATAGGAGGCTTATCAATAAACTCAGTAGTTTGGAGATGAGTCCCAAGGTGGTGAACTAAATCAGAAATTGGTTGACCGACAGACGACAGAAGGTGATGGTACATGGAGCTCACACGGATGAAAGGAGGGTGATTAGCGGGGTGCCCCAGGGTTCGGTCCTGGGCCCGGCACTGTTCAATGTATTTGTTAGTGATATTACTGAAGGACTGAATGGAAAAGTCTGTCTTTTTGCAGATGAGACCAAAATTTGCAACATGAGGAAAAGATCTACAAAATCTGGAAGAAAAAGTAGTTACTCACCTGTAACAGATGTTCTCCAGGAGCAGCAGGAATCAGTCCTCACATATGGGTGACGTCGGCGCCGACGGAGCCCCCGTGCGGAGCATTTCCCCAGCTTTCAAAGAAAGCCTTTGGGAATGCAGCGCGCATGCGCGGTCCTCCTTCCCACCCAAGGGTGTCATCTTGCTCAGTCTGATGACACAGTTAAAAGACAGCAAAAAACAAAATAAATCATATGACAGCAACTCCAAGGGGAGGGGGGAGGAGGGAGGGTTGTGAGGACTGATTCCTGCTGCTCCTGGAGAACACCTGTTACAGGTGAGTAACTACTCTTTCTCCAGGACCAAGCAGGAAGTCAGTCCTCACATATGGGACTCCCCAGCTTAAGGCTACTGGAGACCCAAGCTGAAAAATGAGCTCCCTCTAGAGCCTCAGCATGCAAGAAAATAATCTTCTCTGATAATGCCCCCGAACAGTAGCCCAACACCAGGGCCAGAGGGTAGGAGTTGCCTAAACCCCAAAGAGATTATGGAGTACCGCCTGCCTGAAAAGCACTATCCCTGAGGGACTCCCTCTCAAGGCAGTAGTGGGCCGCAAAAGTCTGGCTTGAAGAACAAGTAGTGGCCCAGCAGATGTCTACCAACGGAACAGAGCGGAGATGAGCCACTGATTCAGCCTTCGCCCTGACACGGTGAGCTGTAACTCGATCCTGTAAGGAGAGGCCGGCTGCCCTGTAAGCCCAGGCGATACAGTTGGCTACCCATATGGACAAAGTATGCTTGGAGACAGCCAACCCCAATTTATTGGGGTCAAAAGAGACGAAGAGCTGAACAGCCCTCCGGTGCTCCCACGTACGGTCAAGGTAGAAGGACAATACCCTCCTACAGTCCAGGGTATGCAAGACCATCTCAGCCCGGCTGGCATGAGGCCTGGGAAAGAAAGTTGGAAGAACCACCTCCTGATTGAGGTGGAAGGAGAAGACAACCTTAGGAAGGAACTTAGGGTGAGTCCGTAAGACTACTCTGTTCCTACAGAACCTAGTATATGGTGCATCTGATACTAGGGCCTGAAGCTCACTTACTCGCCTTGCTGAGGTAAGGGCTACCAGAAACAATGCTTTCCAGGAGAGAAAATGCAGAGGGCAAGTAGCCATAGGTTCAAATGGTGGGCAAGTAAGCCGTTGCAAGACCACATTTAAATCCCATTCAGGGGCAGGTGGACACACTGGGGGCTTAAGCAAAAGCAGGCCTCTGAGGAAGCGAGCCACCAAAGGATGGCTGGAGAGAGACTGACCCTCCACTGGTGAGTGGTGTGCTGAAAGAGCACTAAGATGAACTCTAACAGAATTGGACTTAAGGCCTAGGTTGGACAGGTGAAGCAAATATTACAGCACCACTGGTACCAGGCATGAGAAAGGACTCTCGTTGTGTTGAGTACACCAGGTAGAGAATCTACGCCACTTAAGGGCATAAGACTTTCGGGTGGACTGCCTCCAAGAGGCCAAGACCACGTCCTCCACTTCCCTAGGCAGTAGTAAGGGTGCTAGGACTACCCTTTCAGCAGCCAGGCCATCAGATTGAGGGACTGGAGATTGGGGTGTAAAAGAGATCCCTGCTCCTGAGACAGGAGATCTTGTTGCATCCCCAGAGGAAGAGGCGCGTCCACCGCTAGTTGCAAAAGAAATGGGAACCACGGCTGTCGGAGCCATTTGGGGGCCACCAGAATTACCGAGGCCCTGTCCCGGAGCACTTTGAACAGTGTCTGGGGCACTAGAGGCGTGGGAGGAAAGGCATATAGGAGGCCTGTAGACCACGGAATGAGAAACGCATCCGCTGCTACTCAGAGGATGCAGCTGTCTGGAGCAGAACCTGGGTAGTTGACGGTTCAGAGGACTGGCAAAGAGATCTATGGTTGGAAGACCCCATCTCAAGAAGATCTGTTGAACCACTAAAGGATTCAACTGCCATTCGTGCGGCTGCAGAATCCTGCTCAATCTGTCCGCTAGGTAATTCTCCTGACCTGGGAGATAGACCGCTTTGAGAAGAATGCTGTGATTGACTGCCCAGGAGCACAGTTTCTGCGCTTCCTGACATAGAAGGCGGGACCCTGTGCCCCCTTGTTTGTTCACATAGAACACAGCAACTTGATTGTCCGTCTGAACCAAGACGGACTGGTGAGAGATGAGATGAGAGAAAGTTCTCAGGGCTAAGCGGATAGCTCTCAGTTCTAAGAGACTGATCTCCTTGGGAGGCCGCACAGTAGACCAAAGGCCTTGAGTACATGCTCCTTGGCAATGTGCACCCCAACCTTGAAGAGAAGCATCAGTTGTCAGAACCTGAGAGTGTGGAGGTGTCTGAAAAAAACACCCCTTGCATCAGATTCGGAAGATGAAGCCACCACTGTAGAGAAGACTCTAGTAGTGTGGACACCCTCACTTTGTCCGTGAGGTTTCCCGTGGCTTGGTGCCACTGAGTTCTGAGGCCCCATTGAGCCGGCCTCATGTGTAGACAGGCATTTGGAGTCACATGGACCATGGAAGCCATGTGGCCTAAGAGCCTCAGGAATTGTCTGGCAGAGACCAGAGAATTGCTGTGGAACTGACTGGCCAGATCCATCAACCTGTGTGCCCTGTCTATGGGCAAAAAGGCCTTTGCCTGAAGGGTGTCCAGTCTTGCTCCTATGAACTCCATGTTCTGAGAAGGGTGCAAAGTGGACTTTGCGAAGTTTATAACAAAGCCCAGATGCTGCAGCAGAGCGACAGTGCGGAGGGTGGCTTGATTGGCCTCTTGTGGGGATTGACCCCTGATAAGCCAGTCGTCCAGGTATGGAAAAACGAAAAGGCCTTGAACCCTGAGGTAGGCCGCTACCACCGCCAGGCACTTGGTGAATACCCTGGGAGCGGAGGTTAGGCCAAAAGGCAGCACTCTGTACTGGTAATGGTTTCCTCCCACTACAAATCTGAGATATTGTCTGTGGTTTGGATGGATGAGGATGTGAGTATAAGCATCCTTTAAATCTAAGGAGCATAGCCAATCTCCCTGCTGGAGGTAGGGCAGCAAGATTCCAAGGGTAAGCATCTTGAACTTTTCCCTCTCCAGGAACTTGTTTAGATTCCGCAAGTCTAGGATGGGTCTGAGGCCTCCTGTTCGTTTTGGTACCAGAAAGTACCTGGAACAGAAGCCAGTGCCCCACCACCTGAGGGGTCAAGGTTTCACTGCCTGTTCCTTTACAAGACTTGCTAACTCCTGCAGGAGTAAGCCCTGTGCAGAGGAAGTCTTGGAGGCTCCCCTGGAAAATAGGAGGGGGGTACCTGGTGGAAGTGGAGGAGATAGCCTTTCTGGACTATACTTAGTACCCAGGTATCCCTTGTTACGGCTGGCCACCTGTGGGCGTACAGGGCCAGCTGGCCTCCTGTGCTGATAGGGGCCAGCTGAGGAGGAGAGGCTATGCCACTGGAGTCAAAACCTCACTCCCTGCTGTGCAGGAGCTGGAGATGGTGGCTTGGGGGTTTTCTGCCTATGGGGCCCATGTCCCTGCCCCTTGGCCTGCTGACCCTGTTGGGGAGCTACAGAGGCCTGAAAATGAGGTACTGTTTATAGGCAGATGATTTCCTTGGGTAAAAGGTCTTTTTCCCCGAGCCCTTCTTTTTCTGAGAAGGGGAAGAGGTTTTTCTGGACATAGTTGCCATACCTTCCTCAATCTGTAAAACAAAACGCAACAGGGCCTTTACTTACACTGCACCGACCCTTTGGAACTCATTACCAGACCCCATCAGGTCAATCAAAGACCTGCAGACCTTTCGGAAAGAGACGAAGACGCTTCTTTTTACCAAATACTTTCACAACATTGACTGAGGCAATATGGTCACCCAGAAACTCACTTTGTGCATAGTTTATTGTATTTATACTTATGTTTCACGTTCTCATGTAACTGTAAATAAACCATTTTGGTTTGTAAAACTATTCTATGTAACTGGTTTGTTTAAATGTAAACCGCCCCTGATCTCTGGAAGGGGCGGTATAGAAAAACTGTTTAAATAAGTAAAATACGAATTTTTCTGACTGATGCTGAAGTGCAAACACAAGCCTTCTCTTTTAATTTTACTTACTTTGATACAAAATCGGTATTACCGTGAACATACAGTTATTTCACCCTAGCTGTAAGTAGTTTAGTATTATCATGGAGTTGCCTCTGCATTTGCAGATATCGCCTCTTACACAGTCTCACTGGTTGGAACACTTATATTTCTATTGATTTTGCTGACCCAGAAGTTAGTACCATGATGTACAATTATGCAGTCATGAGTTTCCCACTATGCCATACATTTCTCCGTAGGTCATTCACCTGCACTTTATAAAGAATCTCCATGGTTGGATAAGCAAGCTAATTTGAAGTCTCCTTATTAGTTTCCTTTCTGAAATTGACTCATGAGTTGCTTTTTACTTTTCACTTGCCCCTCCCCCAGCCTCATGGCTAGCAATGCGCTTTTCAAAATAGAGGGGTTACCAGCCACCACTTTTTCCTGAATACATCTGTTCAGCTCCTCCTGCTTTCTTGCGGTACCTGTTAATCTGCTGACTCTTGATCCTTCTGAGGTGTACAATGTCATGAGGTAATTTGAGTGTGCTCTCTTTTCTCTTTGAGTTAGTATTTTCGAGCATTAATCTCAAGTGTACTTTGTTTTCTCTTCCGTGCATGGTGAGTTGCACAATCGCATTGTTCCATATGCTCTGTCAACTGTTCCGACTGAGATACCATTATTTTAGATATACGATCAAATGTATGTATTTATGATCTCATCTCTATCGCTCCAGTAGTCCACTCATACTTTGAACATATGAAGTGTGTATCTGTTTTTATTCAGAGTTTTATCAATGTGTTTATTTACATAGGAACATAAGATATGCCATACTGGGTCAGACCAAGGTCCATCAAGCCCAGTATCCTGTTTCCAACAGTGGCCAATCTAGGTCATACGTACCTAGCAGTTTCCCCAAGGGACACAGGTTCCACAATGCTTGTATTGGTTCAAGCATTGATATCCTGGGTCCCTTCTTAATAATGGTTTATGGACCTTTCCTCCAGGAACTTGTCCAAACCTTTTTTAAACCCAGCTACACTAACAACCTTTACTACATCCTCCGGTAACAAATTCCAGAGTTTGATTACACGTTGCGTGAAAAAATATTTTCTTTTATTAGTCTTAAATAGTTTACCCGGTGCTTCATTGCATGTCCCCTAGTCTTTCTATATTCTGATAACGTAAACAATCGATCTAAGTTTACCTGTTCCACTCCGTTCATTAATTTATAGACTTCTAGCATAATCTCCCCTCAGCCGTCTCTTTTCCAGGTTAAAGAGCCCTAACCTTTTTAGCCTTTCTTCATAGGAGTATCCTTCCATCCCCTTTACCATTTTGGTAGCTCTTCTCTGAACCTTTTCTAATATCGCTATATCCATTTTAAGATACGGCAACCAGAATTGCACACAATATTCAAGGTGTGGTCTCACCATGGAACGATATAGAGGCATTATATCTTTTGTTTTATTCTCCATTCCTTTCCTTATCATACCTAGCATTCTATTTGCTCTCTTGGCCGCCGCTGCACACTGGGCGGAGGGTTTTAACATGTTATCCACAATGACGCCTAAATCTTTTTCCTGGGTTGTGGTTCCTAATGTGGAACCTTGCATCGTGTAACCATAGTTTGGGTTGTTCTTCCCTAGGTGCATTACTTTGCACTTGTCCACATTAAATTTCATCTGCCATTTTGATGCCCAGTCTTCTAATTTATCAAGATCCTCTTGCAATTTTCTACAATCCTCTTGGGTTTTAACAACTTTAAATAGTTTTGTGTCATCTGCAAATTTGATAACCTCACTCGTTATTTCACTTTCCAGGTCATTTATGAATATGTCAAAAAGAAGTGGACCCAGCACAGATCCCTGGGCTAGACCACTATTCACCTTTCTCCATTGGGAAAATGGCCATTTAGCCCTACCCTCTGCTTTCTATCTTTTAACCAGTTCCTGATCCACAGTAGTACACTGCCTCCTATCCCATGACTCTTTAGTTTTGCCAAAAGTCTCTGATGAGGGACCTTGTCAATGGCTTTCTGAAAGTCCAGATACACTATATCAACCGACTAACCTTTGTCCACCTGTTTATTCACACCTTCAAAAAAACTTAACATATTAGTAAGACAAGATCTTCCTTGTCTAAAGCCATGTTGGCTGTCTCCCATTAGGCCATGATTATCTACATGCTGAGTAATTTAATTCTTAATGATGATTTCTACCATTTTTCCCGGTACTGACGACAGGCTCACCGGTCTGTAGTTTCCCGAATCACCCCTGGAGCCCTTTTTAAAAATTGGTGTTACATTGGCTATCCTCCAATCTTAGGTATTAGAGATGATTTTAATGATAGTTCACAGATTACTAATAGCAGGTCTGCAATCTCATATTTCAGTTCTTTCAACACCCTTGGATGTATACCATCCAGCCCAGGTGATTTGCTACTCTTCAGTTTATCTAATAGTTGTAATACATCTTCCCGATATATCGATATTTCCTTCAATTCTTCCGCACCTTTAAATACCACTTCAGTCATGGGTAACATCCCTACATCTTCCTCAGTAAAGACCGAAGCAAAGAATTCATTCAGTCTCTCCGCTATCGTCTTGTCGCCTCTTAGTGCCCCCTTAACCCCTCTATCATCTAATGGACCAACTGACTCTCTCACAGGTTTTTTGCTACGAATATACTTGAAAAAGTCTTTATTTCACATTTTTGCTTCCGCAGCAAGCTTCTTCTCAAATTCTCCCTTTGCCTGCCTTATCAATGCCTTGCATTTGACTTGCCAGTGCTTGTGCTGTTTCCAGGTTTCGTTGTTTGGCTATTTTTTCCATTTCCTGAAAGATGCTTTTTTTTGCAACAGCCTCTCTGACCTCCCCTTTAAACCATGCTGGCAGTTTTTTGGACTCTTCCACTTTTCTTAAAGCGTGGAATACAGTTTGTATGGGCTTCCAAGATAGTATTTTTCAACACCACCCATGCTTGATGTAAGTCTTTAACCATTGCAACTGCTCCTTTTAGTTTTTTCTTAACTGTTTTCCTCATTTTATCATAGTCTCCCTTTCGAAAGTTAAAAGGTAGTACTGTGGATTTCCTTACTATCCCTCCTCCACTAATTAACACAAAGGCGATCATGCTATGATCACTATTGCCAAGTGGCCCCAACATCCTTATCTCTTGCACTAGATCTGGTGTTCCACTAAGGACTAGGTCTAATATGGCTTCCCCTCTGGTCGGTTCATGAACCAGCTGCTCCAAGAAGCAGTCATTTATTTAATCTAGGAACTTTATCTCCCTAGCATGTCCTGCCATGACACTGACCCAGTCGATACCGGGGTAATTGAAATCACCCATTATTTATTACTGCGCTGTAACCTTTGTTAGCTTCCTTGATTTCTTTGAGCATTTCATCATCCAATTGTTCATTCTGGCCGGGCGGTCGAAAGTACACCCCCACTGCCATCGCCTTCCCCTTTTTACATGGAATTTCAATCTATAGAGATTCTACAGCAAATTTTGTTTCCTGCAAAACTTTAATCCTTTCTGATTCAGTACCCTCTCTAACATAAAGCGCAACTCCTCCACCAATTTGATCAGCTCTATCATTACGATATAGTTTGTACCCCAGTATCACAGTGTCCCACTGGTTGTCCTCCTTCCACCATGTCTCTGATATTCCAATGATATCTAACCTCTCATTTAGTGCTATATATTCTAACTCTCCCATCTTATTTTTTAGACTTCTAGCATTTGCATAGAAACATTTTAGAGACTATTTTATTCATATTAATTTGGCTATTGGTAGACATGGGTAATTTGGGATCTTTAAGCTGTGTCTGCTCCATACTTGAGGGCATTTGGGCTACTTTACTCTTTTTTGGAACCTCTCTGCTTTTGGTAGTATCCTTCAAAGATACATTCTTCCGAACCATCTGCTCTTGGGTGACTGTCGGCTTTACCCTATTATCTAGTTTAAAAGCTGCTCTATCTCCTTTTTAAAGGTTAATGCCAGCAGCCTGGTTCCATCCTGGTTAAGCCCATCCCTTCGGAAGAGCCCCTCCTTTCCAAAATGTTCCCCAGTTCCTAACAAATCCAAAACCCTCATCTCTGCACCATTGTCTCATCCACACATTGAGATTCTGGAGCTCTGCCTGCCTTTTGGGTCCTGCGCGTGAAACGGGAAGCATTTCGGAGAACGCTACCCTGGAAGTTCTGGATTTCAACTTCCTACCTAAAAGCCTAAATTTAGCCTCCAGAACCTCCCTACCACATTTTCCTGTCATTGGTACAGACATGTACCAAGACAGCAGACTCCTCCCCAGCACTATCTAATACCTTATCTAGGTGGCGCGTGAGGTCCGCTACCTTCGCACCAGGCAGGCATTTATTTGTAAACATATTAGTTTAATACCTTTATTTCAACATTTGAACATGATTTTACCAGTTCATTTAGAGATTTTGATGCTATTACTCATTGTTATTGGATTGGCTTTTTAATATATAAACCAATTGAATTATCTGATGATCATTATTTTATGAATGTGCTATTTATGCTTTATCTTATTTTAATATATTTACTCCCATCCTACAGTGCCGACACTTCCTCTAAGCTGCTGCTGGGTGCTCCTCCCATCCTACAGTGCTGACACTTCCTATAAGGGACTGCTGGGTATTCCTCACAACCTATAGTACTGACACGGCTGAATATTCCTCACATCTACAGAACTGATGCTGCTGGGTACACCTCACATTCTGTGGTGCTGACACTTCCTGTAAGGGGTTGCCGAATACACCTCACATTCTGTGGTGCTGACACTTCCTGTAAGGGGTTGCCGAATACTCCCCCCATCCTGTAGTGCTGACGCTGCTGGGTACTCCTCCCATCCTGTAGTGCTGACGCTGCTGGGTACTCCTCCCGTCCTGTAGTGCTGACGCTGCTGGGTACTCCTCCCGTCCTGTAGTGCTGACGCTGCTGGGTACTCCTCCCGTCCTGTAGTTCTGACGCTGCTGGGTACACCTCCCATCCTGCAGTGCTGACGCTGCTGGGTACTCCTCCCGTCCTGTAGTTCTGACACTTCCTGTAAGGGGCTACCGAGTACGCCTCCCGTCCTGTAGTGCTGACGCTGCTGGGTACTCCCCCCGTCCTGTAGTGCTGATGCTGCTGGGTACACCTCACATTCTGTGGTTCTGACACTTCCTGTAAGGGGCTACCGAGTACTCCTCCCGTCCTGTAGTGCTGATGCTGCTGGGTACTCCCCCCGTCCTGTAGTGCTGATGCTGCTGGGTACACCTCACGTTCTGTGGTTCTGACACTTCCTGTAAGCGGCTGCTGAGTACTCCTCCCGTCCTGTAGTTCTGACACTGCTGGGTACTCCTCCCGTCCTGTAGTGCTGACACTGCTGGGTACTCCTCCCGTCCTGTAGTGCTGACGCTGCTGGGTACTCCTCATGTCCTGTAGTGCTGACGCTGCAGAGTACTCCTCATGTCCTGTAGTGCTGACGCTGCTGGGTACTCCTCCCGTCCTGTAGTGCTGACGCTGCTGGGTATTCCTCCCATCCTTCAGTGGTGGCGCTTCCTGTAAGGGACTGCTGGGTACTTTAAGTCCTGCGACGCTGACACTTCCAGTAAAGGCAGAGCTGCTAGGGAGAGAGTGAATGTGTGCAATGGTAAGGAGAGAAAGTGGAAGAGCAGCATCACTAGAAAGAGCATGAAGCAGTAATTATTCCAATGTCCACACTCCTTTGCCCTCGCTTCCAAACTCCTCCCCTTTCACATGGACACCCCTCCCTCTCCTCCTCTCTCACATGCACTCCCCCTTTCTTCTCACATATGTCCCTTCCCTCTCTCACACACACACTCTTTCATTCTCACATGGACACCCCCGTTGTTTCTCACATATATCCCTCTCACGTGGACACCCCCTCTCCTCCTCTCACACACATCCCCTCCTTTCTCACATGGACACCCCCATCCTCCTCACATACACCCCCTCCTCCCTCTCACATGGATACTCCCTCAACAAAGGAAGAGCTGATCAAAGATATCCACAGGATAATAGGCGCCTCCCTAGCCCAAGGTTACACGCCCACTGCCCTCAAAGAAGCAACAAGCTGACCAATCCTGAAAACCACATCACCGGACCCCACGGATCTCTTAACCTACAGACCTATCTCCAGCCTCCCATTTCTAACCAAGATTATTGAGAAGACTGTGCAGAGACAGCTCCAGGACCATCTGGACACATATGCCCCGCTGGACCCCCATCAACATGGCTTTTGCCCTAAGCACAGTGTGGAGACTCTACTCATCTATTTATTCGAAACCCTACTCAGAGGAACAAGCAACATTAAGACCGGTTTCCTATTAGTGTTCATCGACATCTCTTCTCCATTTGACGCAGTGTCCCGCAGCGTCCTCTTGGATAGACTGACTGACATTGGTCACTACCCATAAATGATTCCAATCATCCTTCATGACAAACAGCAGAGGGTCAAAGTAGGATCACAAATCTCTGCTCCATTTCACACAACTCAAGGGGTCCCTCAAGGATCTTCCCTGTCTGCCCTTTTTAACCTGTACATACAGCCAGTTTGCAATATCTTTGAAGAGCACAAGTTACAATATGCAGATAATATCATGGTTTACACCCCAGTCAGTCTTGACTCTCCAGACTATACCTCCATATCCAATTGTCTCCAGAAGATAACCATCTGGCTTTCCAACAACAATCTAAACATAAATATGAAAAAGACAGAGGCACTAATCATCGCACGGAATACCTCCTCCATCCTCCCTACTTCAATCAAAATAGCAGACACCACAATCCCAATAAAGGACAAAGTTCGATACCTTGGGGTAACACTTGAGCACCAACTAAGCTTACAACCACATATCAACAGAACCACTAGGAATGCATTACACAGGCTTGTCACCATGCGAAGGCTAAAACCCCTCCCTCAACCAACTTCATTTTCGATCAGTATGTCAAGCCATTA
Organism: Ichthyophis bannanicus; assembly: GCA_033557465.1. Lineage (NCBI taxonomy): Eukaryota > Metazoa > Chordata > Amphibia > Gymnophiona > Ichthyophiidae > Ichthyophis > Ichthyophis bannanicus. The sequence continues at coordinate 103,256,144 of CM066051.1, read as the reverse complement.
TAACTCCCATTCTAAACTACTGCAACACCCTTTATCAAGGACTTCCAAAGCAAGCTACACGTTCATTACAACTGGTCCAAAATACTGCTGCTAGAATCATCACTGGATCAAACAAGCAAGATCATATAACGCCCCTCTTACACCAGCTCCATTGGCTTCCAATCACTGCCCGTGCTAAATACAAATCTGCCTTGACCATCTTTAAAGTCAGAAATAGCATGTCAGCTGAAGCTCTAGAAGAACTGCATTGCACCAGTCCCAACAACAGGCCAGGGAGACAGAGCACTACTGATACAATTCCTATACCTTGCTCATACAGAAGAGCAAATGAATCCACCACTAGAAGAGCATTCTCTCTGGCCACACCCGCCATCTGGAATTCTCTTCCTGGGACCTTGAGGACTGTCAGCATACACCAGCAGGACATCATGCCTAGCATAGGTGTCAGGGCTGTTCCCAGACCTTGGATTTCAAGCAGCTTTGTTACTCTGGTGATATCAGTGTCCAAACTTAATGAGGATAGTTTACAAGATGAGATCAACTCTGACCCCCTGGTGATGTCAGTCTCCGGGCCTGATGAGATTGGTCTGCAGCCCCTCCTTGCTAAATCAAGAATAGCAGACCTCAAAGGGAGGTGCTAGAGAAAATTCACTATAAAGGACAGAAATACTTCCTCTTTCTCTCTCTCTTCCTATTTTCATCGGACACACCTTGCCATGAGGTTCTGATACCCACTTCTCTCCCCTCCCCCTTGTTCTCTCTTTCTCTCCCTATTCTTCTTACTATGAGGCTCTGACCCACATTTTCTTATCTCTCTCTCTCTCACACACACACACACACACACACACACACACACACACACACACACACACTGAAGTAAACTGAAGCAGCTTTCTAACAACCTCCTACCTCTGTTCTGTAACTTTGTAATAAGCCTATTTCTATACAAGGTACTTCAGGCCGGAGGGCCGGGGGTTCAAGTCCCACCTGGGGACAGCAATCTCAGGCCGGAGGGACTGGGATTTCTAGTCCTATAGGCACTCCTTGTGGTCTTGGGCAAGCCACTTAACCCTCCACTGCCCATGTTCCCTGTAAGTATTAGTGTATGTGTCTCATATCCCCTCGTGTTAAATGTATCCCCCAATTGACCGCTTTGACCCGGTGAAAAGCGGGATATAAATACAGCTAAATAAATAAATAAATATATAAAACCCTTTTTCCAAGCCACACCTGTTTGGTTATCTTATTTGTGCTGCTTACCCTACTGTCTCTGTGAAATGAACCCAGGACCAAACGGAGAGTAGACCAGAAGATTACATATTCAGAAGATTACAAGGACCACCACTGATATGAAGGACTTTAGAAAGCAACTAAAAACCTTCCTTTTCGTTGATCATTTCAAGGAATCTACCTAACACCATACTAGCTAGACCTCTACTATATTCTGTTTGTACGCAGTTTAATTTGTATATAAGTTAACCTGCAAAGCACCCCCTGCATGACACCCTGCCCTGTGTTCCATAACAAGTTTTCTGTAAAAAAACAGAAGCCCTAATTGTGACCAAGGACCCAAACTACACCCCACCGCCACACCTCACCTTAGGAGCCACCCAAATACAAGTACAACCACACATAAGATACTTGGGAATCATCATTGATCAAGCACTTACATTTAAACAACAGATCAAAAAGACGGCCAGAACAATATTCCACAGAGCAAAAACAGCACAATGGCTCAGACCACTCATCAATCCACAGGATTTCAGAACAGTCATGCAGGCCATGATGCTCCCCCACCTGGACTACTGCAATGCAATTTATCACAGACTACCAGCCACCCACACCAACCCACTATGAACTGCCTTAAACACCACTGCAAGAATGATCCAGAAGGCAAAAAAACCACGATCACATCATCCCAGTCCTGAGATAACTCCACATCCTGCTCCTCGAAGCAAGGATTAAATACAAATCCCTCCTACTTATCCACACAGCCCTCCATGAAACCCAAACCACACAACTGCGGACCCTACTATCAACAGACCAACCCGTCAAACCACCAACAACACTCTCACTATCCCCCATGAACGAACTAAATTCAACCAGCAAACATGCAACAGAGCATTTGAACTATACGCACCCTCCCTCTGGAACTCCCTCCCGAGCCAGATCCAAAGCACAAAAGACCTCTCCGCATTCTGGAAACAGTTAAAAACCATCCCGTTTCATAAATATCTTGGACCAGAAACAAACAGCTCTCAATAACCGTCCACCAAAATCCTCTGACCTACCCCCAGTAACCATCTAAGAGACTTCCGTAAAATGTCAACTGTCTAGTACTGTTACTCTCTGTAAAGACCAACTATGTTAAACCCTGGTGACAGCCCCCCTCCCTCTATCAACTTGATTGTCCCCCCCACACCGTTTATGTCAAACCGCTTTGACCCAGTGAAAAGCGGGATATAAATACAGTTAAATAAAATAAATAAATATAATAAGTTCTATGTGAGAGAGTGAGTTATAATGTAAACCACTTTGATTCTAAGATAGGGCGGTATATAAAAATTGTTAAATAAATAAAATAAAATAAAAATAAGCAAGGTAAGCATGGCAGCAGGGCACCAATGTCAGTAGGTGACGTAGCTAGCTTGCTTACCAGGTAGTTGCCTATATTAATTTTCTGAAAGGCGACTGTTGCTGCCGTTTTCTAAGCTCTGTCCCCTGTGGCAAAGGAAAGGACTCCTAACACAGGCACAGGGACTTCCTCATTGCCGGCATCGCTACGAACCTTAACAGTCCCCCCCCTCACCCTTTAACTTAGGCTTCGACTTCCTGTTGTTGAGGGGGCGGGACCGGCAGTTCATAGCAATGCCGACAGAGAGGAAGCCCCTGTGCCTGTGTTAGGAGTCCTTTTCTCTGCCACTGCAGCAGGGGACCTCCAACTTTGTTCCACTGCCCCCACCCATCAGCACGGCCACTGCCTCGGCCTGATACTCTTCTCTAATTCCTCTCCCTCGAACTTCCTAGCTCAGTTCTTCCCTTATTTGACCATCACCTTTTAAGCTTTAATCTTCATCTCCTGCTGCCTCAACCTCGTCCTGTCTCCTCCAACCTATTTAGAAACCTTCACACTATTGATCCCTTGACTCTCTCCTCCACCATTTCTCCATCCCTTTCTTCCATTATGTCTTCCAAGTCTATCGACGAGGCAGTAACCTCCTATAATGCTGCACTCTCCTCAGCTCTGGATGCTCTCGCTCCACCCACCCCACGTCCCGTGAGACGTTCTGTACCCCAGCCCTGGCTTTCACCCACTACCCGCTATCTATGCTCCTGTGCCTGTTCTGCTGAACGTGCTTGGCTCAAATCCCGCTCCCCGGAAGACTTTCTACACTTCAGATTCATGCTTGGCTCTTTCCAGTCAGCCATAGCTCTTGCCAAACAAGACTACTACGTCCATCTGACTAACTCTCTTGCCTCTGATCCTTGCCGTCTCTTTAATACCCTCAATTCTCTCCTCAAGGTGCCTCCGGCCCCTGGTCCCTCCCTCCCTTCCTGCCCAAACCCTAGCTGACTACTTCCATGACAAAATCCACAAGATCACCCTCCAATTCCCCATTTCTTCTTCAACTACTTCCCCACCTCCCCCTCTTCATTCCCATTTCTCCCCCCCCCCATCCCTGCTACTCTCTCTTCCTTCCCTGTGATCTCCAAAGAGGAAATCGCACGCCTCCTTTCTTCCTCCAAACCCACCACCCCACCCATCTCCTAAACCCCATCTCCTCCCCCATGTCTCTTACATGTCTGTGCAGTGCTGCATATGACTGGTAGCGCTATATAAATGATCAAGAGCAGTAGTAGGGACAGATCTCAGAACGTGGCAGAGGAGGGGGGGGGGAGTGTGAAAAAAGATAGGGCAGGTCCAGGTAAGGGGTCAGTATAATAGATCTGCACCGCTAACAACTTATAATAATAATATTGAGCATATACACCACCAGTAACTTATTGAAACGCTGTATATTGCCAGCTGCGACATTGCTGCACTACCACTCTGCATAACCAACACTGCTAACAACTTGTAATAGCCTTGCATATGTACCACTAGCAATTTATAGAAACATTGTATACAGTTAGCTGCTACATGTAAGATAACATTGTCACTTTATTGTCTGCATTAACACTCAGCATAAGCTGCACTGCTAACAACTTACAATAACATTGTATATATGCACTGCTAGTAACTTACAGAAGAATTGCATACTGTTAGCTGCTGTATTTAAGATAATACATTGTCTCTTTATCTGCCACACCCCACACGACCAGGCATCCACACAATAACTTCCACTGTTACACACAGCAAAAATGACCCTTCCCAGCCTACTCATAGGTATACTTTATCTACTCATTTATACATTAACGAGCTCCCTCGCTGAGTCAACCAGCCACAATCCAATCTTGATCCTAAGAAGACACGGAAGAAGAGATCACAGCAACTCACACCATCCACCTCCAGAGCACCCCCAGAACTCACACCATCCACCTCCAGAGCACCCCCAGAACTCACACCATCCACCTCCAGAGCACCCCCAGAACTCACACCATCCACCTCCAGAGCACCCCCATAACTCACACCATCTACCTCCAGAGCACACAGAGATCACAGCAACTCACACCATCTACCTCCAGAGCACCCCCAGAACTCACACCATCTACCTCCAGAGTATCCCCAGAACTCACACCATCTACCTCCAGAGCACTCCCAGAACTCACACCATCTACCTCCAGAGTATCCCCAGAACTCACACCATCTACCTCCAGAGCACTCCCAGAACTCACACCATCTACCTCCAGAGCACCCCCATAACTCACACCCCCACCTAATTCACATACCAATTATACACCGCACCAACACCAAGCAACACCAAGATCCACGCATCCTTAGATGTGCCCTCATAAATGCACGATCTGTCCGCAAAAAATGGCCAGTCATCCCTGCCGTTATATCACACCTCAACCTCGACATGCTACTGGTGACTGAATCGTGGCTCAACAGCTCTGACTCAATCCTCATCAACCTTCTCACCCCCCCCAACTTCACATTCCACGCATGTCACAGAACCGACCGCAGAGGCGGTGGTGCATTCATTCTAGCTAAAACCGACCTACACTATCAGACAATCTATGCCAACAGCTCAACCCACCTCGATACCATCTCCATTGCAAACAAATACAACACAATTAACCTAATATATAGGTCTCCATCCCCATCTACTGATGATCTCGCAACTATAATGGAACTAGCAGCTAACCCCCAAAACGCACGTAAACCCAACTGGCTACTGGGTGATTTCAATCTCCCAGCTCTATATGATATCCATTCCAAAGACCTACTAGAAGCACTCAGTAACTTACACTATGAGCAGATAGTTGACGCCCCTACACACCAAAAAGGTAACACGTTAGACCTCATCTTCAGCCCCCGACAGGAAGTAAAGCCTGACCACAAGTTCAACATAACCATCTCACCTGTACCATGGTCTGATCATAACCTAATCAGCTTCCAAATACCATTATGCCAACAGAAAGAAAACACCCCTGAACCACCTAAGAATACAATAGCTTACCCTAGACGCTTCAGACCCTTTGATGGTGAGGAGATCATCAAAAATGTCCTTCCCAATATCAACACAACTTCACCAATTCTCGAAGAGGTACTGGCCTCATGGACGAACAACTTGAGCACATTTGCAGCCGTACCTACCCGAACAGAAACACGAGTCACAGAGAAGCAACCAGATAAAAAGAGATCTGCACCCTGGTATACTGCTGAATTAAAAACCTCACTATGTGCCCTCAGAAAATTGGAAAGAAAATGGAGACGCACCCGAGCCACATCAGACCCGACACTCTACAACTCCCACTTACAAGCCCATCGAACTCTTATATCATCTAAAATTAAAGAATACCATACTGATCTGCTGAATCGATCACTGAACAAGCCTCATGACCTGTTCAACATAGTTAAGTCCCTAACGAAGGAACCATCAGCCTCACAACCAACGTTGATACAACCTCAAGATTATGCTGACCACCTGATAGCCAAAACCAGCAACATCAGTAAAGACACCCTATCCCGCCCTACCATGAATCCACCCAAGCAGCTCACCACCTTCTCGACACCATCACAAAAAAGCATTGAAAGCATCATTGCAAGCATCAACGCCACCACGGCCCCTAATGACCCTTGTCCAGCGCTCTGGATAAAGGCACTGCGCCATGAAATCAGTCCCATAATAGCAAAAATCATCGACCTCTCTTTCTCCTCTGGGCAGTTCCCAACAAGCCTTAAGCAGACATCCATCAGGCCCCTCTTAAAGAACTCCAAACTTGATGCCCTGAAGGTCGAATCATACTGACCTATATCTAGCATCCCATTACTAGCAAAGATAATCGAGAAGGTGGTACAACAACAGCTACAGGATCATATTGACACGAATGCCCCCCCGACACAAACCAACACGACTTTAGAGAATCTCAGGGTGTCGAGACACTCCTCACCACACTCAATACACTCATTAATGGGATCGACTCCACCAAACAAGGATACACACTAATTTTCCTTGACATCGCCGCAGCATTTGACTCTGTAAACCATGAACAACTCCTGATTCGGCTGCACGATAAAGGAATAAGCGACTTAGCATGGCACTGGTGCAAATCTTACTTAACCGACAGATGGCAGCAGATAAGAACAGGATCTACAACCTCCGTGCCATTCAAACAGCACTATGGAGTACCCCAGGGCTCCTCCCTCTCGGCACTCCTTTTCAATATTTACATGCAACCGATATGTGAGATAATTCGATCATTTAACATCTCGTCTACTATATGCAGATGATGTATTACTCTTTACTCCATTCACAATCAAAACCCCAGATTTCACTCAATTGGTAAACTGCTTCAATGCCATAACAGACTGGCTCCTCTCCCAAAGTCTCAAAATCAACTTTAAGAAAACAGAAGTCCTATTTGTGACAAGGAACCAGTTCTTCATACCTCCAACAACCATACGGACAAGAGATGCAGAACTTACAAGCCGACCCTACATCCGCTATCTAGGTGTGACTATTGACCAACAGCTCAATTTCAAAACACACATTAACAACATAATCAAATATACCATAAGATACGAACCCTACGACTTCTTCGACTTTTACTACACCCAGAAGAGTTCAGAACAGTCTTCCAAGCACTGGTGATCCCCCATTTTGATTACGCTAACGTAATCTTACAGGGCCTTCCCAAAAACACCCTTAGACCATTACAATTAGCCATGAATACGGCCGCAAGATTCCTGAGCGGAGCATCCAGAGCAGACCACATCACCCCGGTCCTCAAAAATCTACATTGGTTACCAATTTACTGTCGACTATCATATAAAGTAACCATCATCACTTTCAAAATTATTAACAAGATGGCCCCCTCAGCTCTACTGGACCTCATCCACCCCATACCAGCAAACAGAGAAAGAAGAACATGCACTGCCAACACACTATCGATTCCCAGCGAAATCACAAAATGTACCAAAACAACCAGGAATAGAGCATTTAAGTTTTATGCCCCTAGCTGCTGGAATGCACTCCCTGCTCCCATTAGAACCATCAAAGACCTAGCTCAATTCAGAAGAGCGCTTAAGCACCACCTCTTTCTTTTACACTATTCACAGTCCCCCAACATGGCACCCCCCAACATACCACCATCCATGAACATGGAAACCCTTACCAACACTGTACATACTACTGAATGTAAATAGATGTAAATTGTTGTATATAGTTACCACCAGTTTAATCCAAGTTATTCCTCCCTGTTCATTGTAAGTGCTCTTATGGCACAACACCGTTTTATGTAAACCACGCTGATTTTTAAGAGTGCGGTATATAAGTAAAATAAATAGATACAAGATCGAAATAGGGGGGTGGAAGGAGGAGGAGGAGGACCTGGATTGCAGATGGGGGAAAGAAAGGGGAAATGGTGGCTTGTGGGCAGACACAGGAAGGAGCGTAGGGAAAGGAAGGGCGGATACTGGGGGAGAGGGCAGGAGAGATGCTGTACATGGGGGTGGGAATAGGGTGAACGAAGGGATATGCCGGACCCCCAGGGAAATACTGAGAGTGGGGAGATGATAGATGGGGGAGAGAGAATATGAGTAGATGTTGGATGGAAAGCTGGGTGGACAGAGAGAAGAAGAGGAGATGCTGGATGGAAGGTGGTGGTGGGTGGGGTGGTGCTGGCTTGAGGACAGAGTGAAAGGAGGGCTAGTGAAAGAATGGGGAATAAGGACATGAAGAACAGGATGCCAGGGTGAGGGAAGAAGATGAAGAGTGTAGATCTATGGGAAAGAAAGAATAAATACAAGAAATCTGAGCGGTAGAAAGTAAAGTTCAGTGTGGAGGAAGCAGAAATGACACAAAGAGGGAGGAAAATGAGAAATGGACAGAAAAAGACAGAAACCAAAGACTGAAAAATTAAAATGGACAGACAACAAAGGTAGAGAAAAGGATTTAATTTGCAATTTAGTGATAGGACTATGCCAATCGTTGAAATTTACATCTGCAGTCTTTATAATTTTGTACAATACAGGCAGCAGGGCCGGGCCGTCCACTAAGTGGACTAGGGCGGCCCGGCGCACATGGCCTGCCCCCCCCCCGCCACACCACAATGATGTCCCCCCCTCCCGCTGATTCTGGTAGTGGGTTCGGCTCAGCTCAGCTCAGCTCGGCAGCAGGCCATATGCTTCGGCACACCTGGCCTGCTGCTTCTGACCCCCCAAAGTTGTGTTAGAGGGGTCAGAAGCAGCAGGCAATGAGTGTCAAAGCACATGGCCTGCTGCTCCCCAATCCCGCTGCCAGAATCAGCGGCAGCACAGTTCAGCACGGGGGAGTGGGGGAGGGTCGGGCGGCACAGCCACAGCCAGAACGCTGGCTCCTCCTCCACTCCAAATCTATAAAGAGTATATTTTTTATTTTATAGCAGCCTAATGACATGCTTGTATATTGTTGGCCTATTTTACTAACTATTCTTCATAGTGCTACAGCTTGTAATGTACTAGCTTGTCACTGAAACCTGTTAGTGTCATCCCTGTGTTCCTCCAGTGACAGACTTGTTGTGATTATTCTTTGCATCAACATTATATCAATTTTGCTTATAGGTTATAGATATACATTGCTTGTATGGTTATCATATTGCCGATTCCTACATTCTGTACAAAATCTCTCTCCTGCATATTTTTTCAATGAGTAAAATAGTTCTGAGTTGTCTGTACAGCTGAGTTTTTCTTTTGATCCATATATAAAATTTAGTATGCTCTTGGACTATCACAGCCTGTTCATATGATGCTAAATATTTACTGCTCAGTAGTTCTTTTTATTCTGGCTATGCATTTGCCCCTTCATTGCAGTTTTCTTACAACACTGGATTTGAAGGAGAAATGCTAGCATCATGTGAAAAGAGTTCAGAAAGGAGTTTGAGAAAATTGTAGCCAAAATTAATAGTAATGAGGGAGGGGGCACAAATGTATAGTTTGCAGGGGGTGCCAGAAACCCTAGCACCATCCCTGCCCTTCCTCCTCACACATACACACTCCTTCCCTCTCACATACACACTCCTTCCCTCTCACATGGACACCCCCTTCCTCCTCACACACACATATCCTCCTCCTTCCCGCTCACATGGATTTTCTCATATATCACACACATTCCTCCCTGGGAACTTGCCCTGGTTTAGTGCTCCACCCAGAGTTTCAAACACATTCTGATTGTGATGATTAAGTACAAACTTTCAGTGGTGACAGGAAGACTGGTGGCACCTTATAGACTAACAAAGCTATTGACACACAGCTTTTGAGAGCAAGAGTCCACATCATCAGTTGCCAACCAATTTTCACCTTCGCAGAGAGCACAAGACAGAAGAGATGGAACACAATATGCACCACACTGGGACAGGCCAAAGGTCCATTGAGTCCAGCAGCCTGTTCCCTACAGTGGCCGATCTGGGCCACAAGAGTAAAGGGCCACCCTCTGACTAACACAAGCAGCCCTAGGCTCTCCTCTGGGTGTTGCTGCGTGCCTTTTAATAAGGCAAAGGCTGGGGTATTCCTCCTCGCGTATAGTGGAGTGGAGCAGATGGCAGGGCCTGAATCTCCTTCCCGCACTGTCCCCTCCACCTGCTGGGTCGCAACACGTATCTTTCATATGTCTGCTACAAGACATTCAGCCCCACACAGATCCCAGGAGGGACTGTGCCTTGTGCTTCCAGGGCTTGCATCGCCGGACGTCCCATCACCTCCGCTACCCAATCGGGGTAGCGCTGCGGGAATAAGAGCAGCCGCCAGCTCCGGGACCGTCCTTTTCAGCCCCACACAGATCCCAGGAGGGACTGTGCCTCGTGCTTCCAGGGCTTGCATCGCCAGACGTCCCATCACCTCCGCTACCCAATCGGGGTAGCGCTGCGGGAATAAAAGTAACCGCCACCGGGCGCGCCCGCGCCTTGCGGGCCTCGCTAGAGGGCCCTTTGGCGTGGCCCTTAGGCAGTGGCCTCTACAATCCTACGGCAGACAAAATCCTGAACTCTCTCATCTTGCCAGCAGCCTGAGCTCCCCGTTGATCGAGCTTGCTCACCAAGCCACAAAGACCTGAAGCAACAGAGTTCTCCAAACGACTTTTCCCTCCTGCTGCCTTGCAAGTATAACCCACAACTTCATTGCTACATTGTTACTACACTACTGCCAGTAATCTTAGTAGTATGTTACTCTGACGAAGTTTACTATTGCCACTATCTTGCTAGTCTGTGAATTTATAAATTGCTTGTCTATGCTTTGTTATCAGGGACAATAGATCTACATCCCATACCCTGTCTATACCTAGATTGATAGGAATTGCAAGTCTCAAAGCCAGTGGGAACCAGCCCTGATCGAATTCTCACAAATCTCCCTCAATCACTGTTAACATCTTACAATCTCTGTGATTGCTTTCAGAGAGGGTAAAATGGGTCCCCCCACCACCTTAACTGGTTGCTACCTACTCCTCTCTGTCTGCCTCTCATTCTCCCAAGCTCTATCCCTTGAAGCTAACAGGATACCTATTTTATACGGCCAAGGGAAGAGATGGTCAGATATACCCAAATTCAGTTACAATTGGAACCCACATCCACATCACAAGCATCTAATTCACATTCCACTCCAACATACGATGAGAGCCAAACTGGATGAAAGCCTCCATGCACATGCACATAGTTTAAAATGCGCCCTTATCAACGCCCGCTCAATTCGTAAGAAATGGCCGGTGATCGCTGACATTAATATCCCTCCACAACCTTGACATCCTTATGATTACTGAAACATGGTTGTCCACAGAAGACAATGTACTACTCAACCAGCTCCTTCCACCGAATTTTTCAGTGTTTACTAGTCACAGACAGAACAAGCGCGGAGGAGGTGTGCTCATACTCTCCAGATCAGACCTTCAGTTCCAACTGATAAATGCCCCAAGCACGGACCACCTAGAGTTAGTCTCTATCTCCAACAAGATATGCGCTATAAACCTCCTATACCGAGCACCATCAGCCGCCCCAGATGCCCTTCCAGACATTATAGACCTAGCCTCCAACACACAGAATCCTAATACTCCAGTTTGGATTGTTGGTGATTTCAACTTGCCAGCCCTCCAAGACAGCCATTCAACTGCATTCCTCGAAGCCCTCGAATCCCTAGGATATCAACAATTAGTACGGGAACCTACACATGTGAAGGGGAACACCCTTGACCTTATATTCGCACCACAGATTTTACATGACCAATCACACAATTCGGTGATATCGATATCTGAGGTACCGTGGTCAGATCATAAACTCATTACATTCCAGATCCCTACTCATCTCAGACACTCAAAGACCAACATTGCTCCTAATAACAACTTTAAATCGCTGACCAGGAGCTTTCTTCCATTCAACAGAGAGCGCATCCTTGCTGCAACCTGCTCACTTCGTAACGAGGCCCCTCTAGAGATAGAAGACCTAATCGCATGCTGGAACAACAGTCTTAATACAATTGCACTGCAACCACCTCTCAATAGACCGACTAGGAAAAGAGCTTCTGCACCATGGTACACTGATGATCTGAGACTATCACTATCCCAATTACGGAGCCTCGAGAAGCGCTGGCGTCGGTCACACTCCTCCGTAGACCGGGCAGCCTACCTCAACCAGCTATCCATCCACCGCAAAGCCATCTCTGATAAAATGAAGCAGTACCACACGGACACCCTGAAGCGGGCCTTAAATAAGCCCCACGATTTGTTTAACATAGTCAAGACTCTATCAAAGGAACCAACCCCTGAAAAGCAATGTGAGATCCATCCCCAAGATTTTGCGGTCTACCTACAGTCCAAGCTTACACAAACAAGTAAACCCCCCTCAGAATTTACCCCCACTGTCCATAACTGCCCAACAGCTCTAAGCATTTTCACTACGCCGGATAAGAAGCGAATTGAAGATCTGATCATGTCTCTCAACTCCACCACTGCTCAGACGGACCCCTGTCCAGCTTTTTGGATAAAGGAACTTCGTTGCGAATTCAGCCCAATAATAACTAAAATCATAAACCTGTCCTTCAAGTCTGGTACGTTCCACTCTGCCCTCAAAACAAACGTCCATCAGACCACTGTTAAAAAACTGTAAGTTAGATCCTCAAAAGGCAGAATCCTACAGACCCATTTCTAGTATTCCTTTTCTTGCGAAATTAATAGAAAAGGAGGTCCAATGCCAATTGCAGGACCATATTGATACCACGGCTCCTCTGGACCCTTGCCAACATGGCTTCAGAGAGTCACACGGAGTAGAAACACTCCTTACATCTCTCCTCAACAACATAATCTCCGGTATCAACAACGTCCGACAAGGTTTCGCACTTGTGTTCCTGGACATAGCCGCGGCCTTTGACTCGGTGAGCCATGACCTCCTTCTAATACGTCTAAAAGAGAAAGGTGTTGGCGGAACTGCCCTTGAATGGTGCAGATCGTACTTGTCTGAAAGATGGCAACACGTTCGGTCTGGTGGAATGATGTCTGATCCATTTCACCAAGGACAGGGAGTCCCGCAAGGTTCCTCCCTTTCTGCCTTACTGTTCAATATTTATATGCAACCTATTTGCAAGATCATCAGGTCCTTCAATGTGAGTTGCATGATATATGCGGACGATGTCCTGCTTTATATGCCTTTCAACATAGACAAAATGGACCTATCCCCACTAAGTAACTGCTTTGATGCCATATCGCAATGGCTCTTGTCACAAAACCTAAAGATTCAACACAAGAAGACAGAAGTGCTCTTCATGTCAAGGAACCCGAGCCTCAGCCCCCCACAGTTCCTGAAGGTGAAGGATGCTGAGCTACAATCAAAACCCAACATAAGATATCTGGGCGTTACACTCGACCAGAACCTCGACATGAAAGCACATATAGCCAACACTGTAAGAATCATATACTACAAAATCCGGTCACTAAGACATCTTCGCCCCCTGCTCGAACCTGAGGATTTTCGCACCATCTACCAGGCTCTGATCATGCCCCACTTTGACTATGCTAATGTCATTTTACTAGGCCTCCCTCAATCCACCCTGAACCCCCTACAGCTCGCAATGAATAGCGCTGCGAGGATTCTCTATGGGGCATCTAGATGTGAGCATGTATCACCCCTGCTAATGCAGTTACACTGGCTTCCTATACATGCCAGGATCATATTCAAAACATTACTACTTACATTCAAAGCAGTAAATAGTCTCTCCCCCACATCATTAACTGAACTCATCAAACCCATACCCCGAATAGATCAAGGAGATCTACTGTAGTAAATTCGCTAATGGTTCCCCGCGAACTTACTAGAAGCACCTCAGCAACAGCAAACCGGGCTTTCAGCCTTCGTGCCCCTAAACTCTGGAATGCACTACCGCCAGATATCAGAGCAATCAACAGCCTACTGCAATTTAGAAAAGCCCTCAAACACTACTTATTCCTTAAATACTTCTCAGTGAGTGCAGAGGCACGACCCCTCTCTGTGAATCATGGACACACCGATTCACCTATTGAACCAGAATTCCCCACATAGAAAGGTTCCACAGACCTTTGGTAGAAGGTTCTACGTGGCCTGTCTTCTATCTCATCTGCGCTATCTTTTAAGATGTTAATAGTTCACTGTTATATTTCCGTTATTCTTAATCACATTGCTAACCAGGTTGTATGACCCCATTTACTGATTTTACCCTGTTATCCAAGTTTTATTCCCCTGTTTACTGTAACTCAGACGCTTGCTTATGGTGCTGAATTTTTGTTCGATGTAAACCGCGCTGATGCCAAAGAGTGCGGTATATAAGAGATGTAAATAAATAAATAAATAAATAAATAAGATGATGCGAGAGACCTGGCCAGCCTCAGAAGCCAGTCACATGACACCATTTACCCACCTCATCCCCGGAGCCAGAGCCCCTTACACTTTCTATACTACCTTTCTGGTACCCAGACATCCAAAGTGTTTACAGCACTTAGATTTCAGCCCCTGGTAATGGGTGACAGGGGTTATCACAGAGGCTCTGGAGAATCTGCAAGGGAGGTACACTAACAAGCTGTCCCCAGGAGGGAGCTGGGTTTCTTAGATTTCAGCCCCTGGTAATGGGCAACGGGTTATTGCAGAGGCTCTGGAGAGTACAAGCTGTCCCCCAGGAGGGAGCTGGGTTTCTTCTCCTTGCATGCGTATCTTCCAGGGTTCGGCTCTGTGTCTTCACAGTCCTCTGGTACCCTCATGGCAGGAACTGATCGCATCCTGCGGGTTGTGAGGACTTGGGAGGCTGCTGTGCTCTAAAGTGCTCTCCAGGCTGGACCCCATTCATTGAGCACTTTCAGGCAACTGTGAATGTTTGTATCAATACCGTCTTGTAAAGGATCCCTGCTGCTCTTAGTTTCAACATGTTTAACCCTCCTTTCACAAAGATGATACTGGGCAGAAGGTATTAACTGACCCCTCCTACCCCCTCAGTCTCAGCTGCTGAGATCCTTCTGCTTGTATCTCAGCCAGTTTCTTTAGAATAGCCTAGAAATGCGGCAGAAGAGCACTTGTACATGACTGTCCTGACAGTACTGGCGTTCCAAGAAGGGCAGCTCAAGTCCACTAGATGCTAAAGGTCAGGTCCGTTGTACAAGGCACAAAGCAGCAGCGAGGTTAACATATCTGAAGAGTGCTCCATGCAGCAAAGCAGCTCTGGCCCAGCCCAGTAGTATCTAATCTCTGGGGTACTCGCCCTTCCTATCAGCTCCCCAAGGAGAAGTCTGTGTGTGTCACAGGGCGCGATCTGTGTGTCTGAAATCCTGCCACTACATTAAAAACTAATTTTTCCAGTCTCACCATCCGCAGGATGAGGTGTCATCCTACAGAGTGTTTGCTACTCTGCACTATGGGATGCCTTGTAAAGACCTGTGCGCAACACAGTCGCACATGAGGGACCGAGTGAACTCAAACCGTCATCAGCCCGATTCTTGTAGACACAGCAGCTGGCTTTCCACTTCCTGTACAGATTTAGTCACATTTAGCTTAGGTCCTTTCAGTAGCAAAATACAATCGGCGTTTCCCTGCCCTTGAGGTCCCTATTTACATTATAATCCATGGTAAAACAGCATGTTTATGAGCAACTGTTGCATTCACTTGCAATGAGGTCACACCAAAGACTCATACAGAGGCACTATCACCTCCTTCTTCCTGCTGCCCATTCCTCTCCCTTCTGGCTTTTAGCGTTGCCTTTTCCAACCATGCTGTCTGGGATCCTGCAATCCAAAAATCTCACTGTGCTCCATTTTAGCAGTGTTTATAGAGGTCAGATTAATTGGCCTGTAGTTCCCAACCTCATCCTAACTGACACCGTTGTATAGAGGGACCATAGGTGTCCATCTCCAGTCCTCCCAACGCTAAAGAAGCACTGAAAAAGGTCAGCCAGTGGAGTTGCCAGTATTTTGGATGTATCCCATCTGGTCCCATGGCTTTGTCCACTTTTAGTTCAGCTAGCTCCTCACGAGCAGTCTTCTGTAAATCGTACAAGATCCCCCTTACTTAGCTTTGGAACTTCTTGTTGGCAGATGTGATAGAAGCAGGTAGTGCAGCCAGGTTTAAGAAGGTTTGGAGAAACCCCCAGAGGAAACGTGCAGAACTAGTAATTAATGTAGTCAAGAGAAAGCCGCTGCCAATCCCTAGAACATGGAACTAGTTACTTTAAGGGTGTGTCAGGACTGGCCACTACTGGAAACAGGGCAATGGGCTTGATGGACTTTGGTCCAATGTTCCCGCTAACCTGTGCTGGGTCCACCGCCAACATTCCCGCCGGTGGCTGGGGGTGCAGAGCACTCGACGCTCTGCCCCTCCCTCCACCGGCAGGAATGCTGGCGGCGGACCCGGCGCAAATTAAAGAGAACATTGCTTTGGTCTGACCCAGTCTGGCAGTTCTTATGTTCTTACTTGAGTTCCTATCTGTGGGTGTTTTCTGAGGTCCTGTTCCTGGCCCTTCATCTGTGAACACAGAACAGAAATATTTGTTAAACAACGGTTTTATCCTCATCTGCTTCTATATATTTCTCCTCTTCACCCTCAAATTGGACAATAGCACTTTTGCATTTCTTCCTAAGAACATAAGATATGCCATACTGGGTCAGACCAAGGTCCATCAAGCCCAGTATCCTGTTCCCAACAGTGGCCAATCTCGGTCATACGTACCTAGCAGTTTCCCCAAAAGACACAGGTTCCACAATGCTTGTACTGGAGCAAGCAGTGGATATTCTGTTACTAAACAAAAAAAAAGTTCTATCCAGAGACCGAGACAGTGCCACGCACCAACCCCTCAACACCGTCAACCAGAGGCTGCCAAGCCTGCCGAGGAGTAAATGCCCATACAGGAGGCACCACATGGAGGATAGAGGCCAAAAGAGGGGGAACCTTGTCCCCAGCTCCCTGGGACGCATCACACCTACCCCCACCAGCTGGCCACAACCAGATAGACCCGTCTCCTCTCATGCACTCTGATACACCCCCCCCCCACACTCATCTTTCCCTGTACAGATGTCACCTTTCGCAAACCCCCAGTTCTCCACCATACAGATCCTGTCTCCTCTCCTGCACCCCATTACCCCACCTAAGAACATAAGATATGCCCTACTGGGTCAGACCAAGGTCCACCAAGCCCAGTATCCTGTTTCCAACAGTGGCCAATCAAAGTCACAAGTACCTGGCAGGTTCCCCACACTCGATGTATACATTGCCCCCTGTATCTTTATTCCATCACTTGATAGACCACTTTGTCGAAACATTAAGCGGTTTACAATAAAACAAAAGGTCAAGCGCCGCAAATCATAGAAAAAGGAACGCCATAAAATAACAGGAAAGAGGAGAAAAAGGACAGAGTAAAAACAATTAAACCATAAACCCGACCAGAACTCTGGAGGGTCGGACACAAGTAGACAAATCCGAGAACAAAACAAAGGAAATATAAAAACAAGAGACAAACCCAATAGCAACAAAACGAATGGACCAACTGAAAACTTCAAGGAGGGACGTCGGGAGGTAGATCGAAGGCTAGTTGGAACAGATGGGTTTTGAGTAGTGTCTTGAATTGAGGATAGGAAGGCTCTAAACGGAGGGAAGGTGGTAATGCATTCCACAGCACAGGACTGAGAAAAAAGAAGGCTGAATGACGAGTTTGTTCCAAGTGTGCCTGTGATGGAGAGGGTAAGGACAAACGATTAGCATGTAAAGATCATCTCCTCCTACATACCCCCCAGTATAGACCCTGCCTCATCTTGCAGATCCCAGTGCCCCATTTATCACATCTCCCCCTTCTAGTTTCTAAATTCATGGCATGGTATGGCTAGATCAGAAGGGCTGAAGAACTGGCATACCTATGGCTCTCTGGTGCTGCCTTGCTCATGTCTGCACCCTTGTGGTCTCTTCCAGTATTGCAGACTCTTCTTCATCCACAAGGGAAAGAAGCTGCTGTAAAGTAAAACAGAGGAGGAAGAAGATCCTGTCACTGGAATCCCAAAAGAACCACAAGGTCAACTAGGAGCACTGTATACATGGAGCCTCTCCTGTGTTACAGCAGAATTACATATGGCTGCCCTGGAGGTCAGGAAGGATGGATTTACACCTTGAAAGTGGAGCAGCCTAATGGTTAAGGACACTGGCTTGGGAACTAAGAGACCAGGGTTCAATTCCCACTAACACTCCTTGTGGCCTTGGGCAAGTCACTTAACCTGCCATTGCCTCCGAAAAATCCAAGTTATCAATGTCCCTGTTTAATGTACATTACCAAGTTTAGGTTTCAATGTAAACCGCTTTGATTGAAATGATAAAACAATATATGCAATGCAATGTGTGCCTTCGAGTCAGTCCTGACTCCTGGCTACCCAGAAGCTCCTGGGTTTTCTTGGCAGTGTCACCGGATGTAGATTGCCAGGCCTTTCTTCCGAGGCAATGGGGGTTAAGTGACTTGCCCAAGGCCACAAGGAGTGCTAGTGGGAATCAAACCCTGGTTGCTTGGTTACCAAGCCAAGTGTTCTAACCATTAGGCGGCTACTCCACTCTAGAACAATATATAAAACCTATTAAATAAAATAAATCCTATTAGGGTCTCATTACTCAGAGTAATAACCCCTGCCCTTCCTGATAAGCAGGACTTGTGAGAGGGATGCAAACCTGGGCTGTGTCACCCCTCCTCCCCCCCCCCCCTGGATCTTGAGAGGGATGAAGACCTGGACTGTGTAACTGCTCCACCCTCTGGATCTTGAGAGGTATGCAGAACTGGGCTGGCTATCCCTTCCCTTCACATATCGCCCTGGCTTGTAAGAGATGCAGAACTGGGCTAGGACACCCTTCCTACCCCCCTGGCATGTGAGAGGGATACAGACCTGGGCTGTGTCACCCCCTCCCCTTTCCACATTCTTGGCACAGACCACCTATTATTACCTAGACAAGAGCCTTTAAGAAGAGGGGTGGGGGATACCGAAGATGCGAGAGTCAGGTTCCTGCTCTGAGTCGGGCTTTTGAAATGCCTAAGAGAAAGGATAAGGCTATTACGAAGCCGCCTCAAGACCGGAGACCCCCCCCCCCCCCCACTGCAATGTCAGGCCCAATGGACTCCTTTGTTTTGCAACTGAAGCTGCAGGCCCAGCATTCTTAGGCAGCTCCCCAGCTGTTTCGACATCGGAGTCTGGAGAATCCAACCTGGAGCTTGACATCTCTCTTTCGCCTGAGCCATGGACATCCCCAGAGCCGCTGGCTAAAGAGAAAAACCATGGGAAATACTTGAGCAAGCAACCCTGCCGGAGCGCACGGTTGTAGGGAGAGAGGTTCTCCACAGCAGCCGTGACATTGGTTCGCTGAGAAGTGCTTGGGACCTATGGGGGCCATGTCTCAGGCTGAGGGCTTTGCTAATGGTGACCATTCTGCTTCTGCCCTGGATGGGAGTCACCTTCTTCCTAGTCTCTCTTTTCCTGCAGCTTTCAGAAAGTTTTACATTGGAGGCCATTTGGAACGCCATCTCCAAGCCGGGTGAAGCGCCAGTACCGCAGTTTCAGGCACTCTCATTGCCACTTCTTCTATAGAAAGAAATGCGGAGGAAATATCGAATGTTAAGGATGCTAGAGAGGGAGTGAAAGTTAAGATTCAGTTGCTGGATGGATGCAATGATGCATTTGTAAAGATTGTTCTGTGCTTAAATTTAAGTTAGAGATGATGGAGAATTTAATTAGATCTTCTAATCTTCGCTTAAAGCTTTCCTAGAGCTTCTTTAACTTCTGCTAGAGATATGTTTAGGAAGTATCTTGCAGAGGAACTGTATTTAACCAAGGCTTACTTCCTGCCTACTGCCGGTGCTCCTCACGAGCTAGGTCAGCAACAAATAGATATACTGAATATATCGGGAATTCTGAAGAACTCGACTTGGAGATGCTGGCGACTCCTACATTTCTTGTTACTTTTGCTTTATCTTCAGACAGAGTGGCTACTTAAAGACTACTGTAAGAAAACAGAAGTGTCATCTTTAAAAGGTTTAACTGTAAGGATTTTCCCAGGGAAACGCAGAGGAGGAGGAGGGAGTCCCTACAACTAGGAGCTCTACTTTCCTTAAAATGTCCTTGCAAATGTTTAATGAAGTTTCAAGTGGTTAGCAATGGGGGGAATGGGGCAGGTGCACCGACTGTGGCTTCTCACAGTCTCCCAGCAGGAGGTGCTCTTTTCTCTCTAGGACTAATAAGAACATAAGAAATGCCAGACTGGGTCAGACCATCAAGCCCAGTATCCTGTTTCCAACAGTGGCCAAGCCAGGTCTCAAGTTCCTGACAGGTTCCCAAAAGGCACACAGGTTCCATGATGCTTGTCCAGGAGCAAGCAGTGGACTTTCTGGATCCTCTTTAATAATGGTTTATGGACTTTTCCTCCAGGAACTTGTCCAAACCTTTTTTAAACCCAGCTACACTAACAGCTTTTACTACATCCTCGGGTAACAAATTCCAGAGCTTGATTACAGTATGTGTTAAAAGAAAATATTTCTTCACTCATTAGTCATAAATGGGTTACATTGTAGCTTCATTCAATGTCCCCTAGTAACATAGTATATGATAGCAGATAAAGACCAGCATGGTCTTTCTACTTTTTGATGGTGTAAACAATCAATCTATGTTTAACCATTTCACTCTATTCATTAAATTTATAGACCTCTATCATATTTCCCTCAGCCGTCTCTTTTCCAAGTTGAACAGCCCCAACCTTCTTAGCCTCTCCTCATAGGGGCATCCTTCCATCCCTTTTACCATTTTGGTGGCTCTTCTCTGAACCTTTTCTAATATCGCTATATCCTTTTTAAGATATGGCCACCAGAATTACACACAATATTCAAGGTGCGGTCTCACCATGGAATGATACAGAGGCATTATAATATCCTTTGTTTTATTTTCCATTCCTTTCCTTATGATGCCTAGCATTCTATTTGCCTTTTTGGCTGCCGCAGCACACTGGGTGAAGGGTTTCAATGTGTTTTCCATTATGACACCCAAATCTTTTTCCTGGATGGTGGTTCCTAACATGGAACCTTGCATCGTGTAACCATAGTTTGGGTTGTTCTTTCCTAGGTGCATAACTTTGCACTTGTCCACATTAAATTTCATCTTCCATTTTAGCATCCAGTCTTCCAGTTTGTCAAGGTCCTCTTGCTTTTTACAATTCTCTTGGGTTTTAATAACTTTGAATAATTTTGTGTCATCTGCAAATTTGATCACCTCACTTATGCACACACCATGACAAAAACAAACCTTACTCTTACTGCAAATAGAGTTCTGAAGTTTATTTTATTTAGCTGTATTTATATTCTGCTTTTCACCGGATCAAAGCGGTCAATTGGGGGATACATTTAACATGAGGGGATATGACACACATACGCTAATACTTACAGGGAACATGGGCAATGGAGGGTTAAGTGGCTTGCCCAAGACCACAAGGAGTGCCTATAGGACTAGAAATCCCAGTCCCTCCGGCCTGAGATTGCTGTCCCCAGGTGGGACTTGAACCCCCGGCCCTCCAGCCTGACGTACCTTGTCCTAACCACTAGACCACTCCTCCCCTTACAGAAAACATATCAAAGTGTGTTTCTAATCAGGCCAGTGGCACTCAATACATTTGGGACAATTTCTGGTCTTTGTGCCATGTTTTATTATTGTGTTTCTTGCCCCTGGAGCTGTCTTTGGTATTAGCCAGAGGTTAGGGCTGCAGTCTGAGGTCGAGCAGCTGGTGGGAAGGAAAAGGATGCAAAATGGATTTTTTTTTTACTTATGAGATCTGAGTCAAGAGATGAGTCTGGATGTTGACAAAGCTCCAGATATACCTCAGCCTGTGAAAATGTTACGAAAATTCTGCAGAAGAGATTCCTCCAAGAAAGTGCATCAGAGGACAAGGCCATAAGGAGACGAGCCATGGAGCCCCCCTACTCCCTCTCTGGAGTCCCAATGCCTCATTATATGAGGGCGAAAAAGGCCTTGAGCTTCCATCTTTTGAGTAAGGCATCCTATGCACCTGCCTTAACTCTGAATTTGTGGATCCTGGGCTTCCCCTCCCCTTAATGATTACTATTCATCCCTTCATACTACTTCCCCATTCTTTCCCACTGCAACAGCCCTTCGCCTCTTCTCTTGCATTACCTTCTGTTCATAGACTTTGCAGCCTCTCATCAGCCACACACAGTCCAACTTCACTGGGCTACAGCTCCATGTGGCAAAGCTGCTCGGGCTGAGAGTCAACATCTGACTGAAGAGAAAGGAACACGCAAACATCGGTGAATCTGCGGCCCAAGAGTGCTGGTAGGAGTTAAACAACCGAAGATGCAGCCCCTGCTTACAGTGCTGGCACAAGGGCTCTGGGCATCTAGGCGAACCTTCAGACATATACTCCTGTAAGGTTTGATTTTATTTGGCATCTGTTATGCTGTCATAGGTGCAGCAGTAACATCATGTTGCTTTACAAAGGAAAAGGTTAACATACAACTGAAATAGAAAATAAATCCATTACCTAAACAAAATAAAAAAATGATAAAACTAACAAAACACTACCACAGAGAAATGCAGACATACTTGTATAAAGGTGGGTAAACAGAACAACTATTTCAGCTCGAGACCTTTCGTGCAAATGCTGTTCCACTGATCTCGGGGGGGGGGGGGGGAGAGCAATGGAAACAAACTATTCTGCAACTTCCCTAAGACATGCTGCGAGCATTCAAAGATCACTGAAGGAGCACCAAAACAATCACATCTTCACCAACATTTTACATCTTTTACATGAGGTTTCAGCTCTAAGGTTCGACGGGAGGGCATTGCATAATGCAGGGGGCACAGTTACGAATCCACTCATCTCTCATCTTGCAGAATGTGGGGACCACAAGCACATGTGCTTGTGCTGATCGCAAATGGCTTTGAGGAGCATTAAGAACAACGGGAAAGAGGTAAAAGGGAGAACCTGAATAAAAAGCATGATGGGCTCTTATCAGAATCTTGGGTGGGACATTTTAGGCAGCAGCGGTCAGCACACTTAAAGCAGCTGCCCATCACCACTTTAAATTTTAATTTGGATAGTCCAACCACCGGCATTGAATGGCCAGTTTACCCAGTTAGCCACTTAGCTAACCAGCCAACAGACACAGTCAGCTCCTGGCCAGATAGCTAAACCGGCTCAAGTCAGTCCAGCCATGCAGCTGGTTAGGGTTAAATCGTTCTGAATATACCCCCCCCCCCCCTTGAATTTGATCTGACTTGACTCTGGCAGCCAGTGCTGATGGATAAGGGGAAGTTAAACATCGCAAAGCTGTTTTGTGTAAGTTGCAGCAGCTTGAGTGAGCACTAGGGCAGTTTGGTCTATTCAAGATCAGTGCATGTAGTGAAGGTTTTAAGGCATTTCTGTTCCAAACAAGGTCTTGCAGATCTAAAGCAAAAAAGGACTTCTGAACCAAAGGGAGATCTACAGTGCAAACATCAATTCTTTATCTAATGTAAATACAATCCTTAGTGATGGGTGGCACATACCTGAACACCGAAACCATGTGATTAATCCTCTGAACACCACATTAAAGGCAGAATTGTAGGTCTGTCCCCATTCTCTCTGCGGGGTCTCTTCAAGGCTGTGTCAGCATTTATTCTTTTGCTCCGACTGCTGCTGCCCTAAGCGACCGCCTAGTCTGAGCCAGCAAAGACCCCGCCCCTCCTTTCTTTCTCTGTCTTTAGCTCTGTGCTGCTCTCTTTTGCCCACTGCCTATAAGAGGCCAGTGTGTTACAAGGAGTTTGCTCTACCCAGAAAATGAAAGGGATGAACCTCATTCTTTAGCCCAGGTTTACTAGATAAGATCTAGTGCACTTCCTTACACCTGAGCTGCCAGGATACCCAGTTCTAGGTCAGTCCTGGATTACTTACAACCTTACCATAATGCATTATGGGACCTTCAGCACTAATTTCAAAGGGTGGAATCGGGGACTAGAAGCGTAAGTATAAAACCAGGACTGACCATAACGTCTCCCCCTTGGAAATGGATAATTTGGCATCTCTATTACAAGTTTCCTCCGCACATGCACACAGTGGTACCATGCATCTTATTCATGTGCCAACTGGTTATGTAGAATGGTTGTTTATTCCTTCAAGAAGCAGAAAGATTAGGGGACATGCAATGAAGTTACAACGTGGTACATTTAAGACTAATAAGAGAAAATATATTTTCACCCAAAGTGTAATTGAACTCTGGAATTTGTTGCTGGAGGATGTAGTAAAAGCCTTTAGTATAGCTGGGTTTAAAAAAGGGTTGAATGATTTCATGGAGGAAAAGTTCATAAACCGTTATTAATGGGTACTGAGGGAAATCCACTGCTTAACCATTGGACAAGCAGCATGGAACCTTTGTACCTTTTGGGAACCTGACAATTACTTGTGACCTGGATTGACCACTGTTGGAAACAGTATACTGGGCTTGATGGACCTTTGTTCTGACCCAGTATAGATTAAGTTCTTATGCCTGTAAATCTGATCATGTTACATGTCTTGGCTATGACAAGAGACCATCACATGTCAAATGAAGTTATACGTGACAGTGTTAGTCTGACATGTTTGTTTCTACCACATCTCCCAGAAAGCAACAGAACTAGTTTGGTGAATAACCTGTGGAAGATGTGGCCAACGCTGTTTGACCATATAGCATGATGTCATCCCACATGTTCTGGCGGTAGAGAACCAGAGTACGGACCACATTGGGGCCAACTACCAACAGCACCTGCAAGGCATTAACAGAGGGGGGTACTGGGAAAAATGTCCCCAAAAGATGGAGGGTTTGGGCGGGGGATGGCGAGAGGCAGAGTATCCTCCATTTACTTCTGCTCTTTGTGAC
Organism: Ichthyophis bannanicus; assembly: GCA_033557465.1. Taxonomy (NCBI): domain Eukaryota; kingdom Metazoa; phylum Chordata; class Amphibia; order Gymnophiona; family Ichthyophiidae; genus Ichthyophis; species Ichthyophis bannanicus. The sequence continues at coordinate 103,231,153 of CM066051.1, read as the reverse complement.
CCTGGGAATCACTTAAATCCCCACTGCCTCTGGGACAAATTCAGGGGCCCTCTCTCTAAAGTGTGCTTAGGGCAAAAATAAACATTATTTATTTATTTAACATCTTTTATATACCGCGCTATTTGTTTTCAGTGCGGTTTACAATTAACAGAAGCTGCACAATCAGAAAACACTGGTGTGCTTACATTATAACAGGAAACTTAAACTTGGAACAGAGGGTAATAAAACTATAACTATGTACAAACAGTGAAACTATGTACAAACAGCAGTGTAAAAACTGAACTATGTATAAACATATTGCTAAGTAATGTGCTAAGTACACATGTGCTAAGTACAAAACCTCTGGGTAAGTGAAGGAGGCGTGGCCAGCATGTTTTGGATAGTTAACATATGGATGAGTTCCCCTAATGCATGCTGCTATCTCTAGGCATGTCCATAACTCCAGCTACCGAGGAGACATCACGGGAACCAGTACCAATGACAACAATTGACAGCCTGGGGAGACACATCGCACACTAACTAACTGCAATGTGTTCACCCACCCAGCACTCTAATGCACGAGCGGAGATTAGCGCGCGAGAACAGTTACTGCGGGCCCTTGTTCAGCACACTCTCGTGAAAGGACCCCTTAGACTGTAAGCACTCCTGAGACAGGGAGATCCCTAACATACTTGAATGTTACTAGTCTGAAAAAGGTGTGAGCCAAATCCAAAATCCCTGCCCTTTCTTTGAGCACCAGACTCAGTTTTAGGAATGCATATCATCTCCTCACCTGTAGGAAGCCGCCCAGAGACTTTGTCGGTTTTTGAACAAACAGAATGGACAATTTTCAGAGAGGAAAATAGCAATTTTCCCCCAGGAAATAGCTTTGAAAATTTAAATTTCTTGTGTTCCATTTTGCTTCGAAATTTTCAAGAATAGATGATTCTGTTTATAATCTGAATGCCTAGGGGTGCAGCTTTATTCAAGAGGCTGCTGTGGTTTGAGCTTGTTCCCTGTTTTGATGCCTAAGTGGAAGGTTAAGGCTAGGACTTATCCAGCTGAGCCTCAGCCTGCCATATCTGGTCCTATGGACAAGTTTGTTCAGCTCTCTGAGGGAGATTTGTGCAGGCGCTGGGGAGCGGAAAGAGGACGCCTGGATGTTACTCTGTCTCCCGACGTGCAGTCCTCGCCGTTGCCTCCAGCTGTCTCCACTGCTCCTTTGGTGGCTAGTCCTGGCAGCCTGTCGGAGGGATGATGGTGGGCTAACATTCTGGGGCACAGAGCCAGGGAGGTGGAGAATTGGCCCTTGGAGGCTCTGAAGACTCTCCTGGAGAGAAGCTTGTGGCGGAAGCACGTCCTCAGTGTGGAGTACAAGGGGGCTGCGGGACTGCTGGTTGAATTACCTATGCCTGCTTTGGGATTAACCCGGCCAAAAACAATTACATTGGAGAGCATCTGGGACGCTGTCACGTGTCTTGCCGAAGTTGTTGCGTTGCAGACGTCTTGGATTTCGGTGACAGTAACCCAAGTGGAAGCAAAGTTGGAGATCTATGCTGGTGTGACTGAGCAGGTTAAAATGAAAGTAGAGGTAAATGAATTACAACTGAATCAGATTGCTGATAGTACACGGGCCCTGGTTAAAGACAAATATGGCCTTGTGGGCTAAATTGGAAGTGCTGGAGAATTTTGCCTGGGTTTTAAATTTGAGCTATTGAATTTTCCAGTGATACTGGGTTCTGCTCCGATAGACTTGTTTAAAATGTTTTTGTTGGATATTCTATCTGTGCCTCAGGTCTTGTTACCACCTGTTACTAAAGCCTTCTATTTACCATCTGGTAAGGAGACGGGAGCTGCCTATGTGGAAGTATTGAAATGGACTTTTTAAATATTTCTGATTTACTTACTTCGTCCACTTCTGGTTCTGTAAGAGTTCCTACCCTGTTAGTTACGCTGGCATTGGTTTCTGATCGAGACTGGTTGCTGAAACTGTACTATAAGAAGCGGGTGTCTTTTTTTCAGGGTCTATGTTCCCGGATGTATCAAAAGAAACCCAGGAAAAGCATAGGCAGTTGCTATGATTAAAACCAGGGGTCCTGCAATAAGGGGCTTCATATTATCTCCGCGTTCCCTGTAAACACAAAGGGGAGGGGTGGGGATGGGTATGCTGGGCTCTCTGGAAAGGACTTGGAAAGTGAGAAATTTGTACTTGATTATCCCTCTTTGGAAATCACAGAATCGGAATTTGATTTTAAATGAATACGTTACATTCTAGCTACTCCTTGATTTGCGTTTCTAAGGGAATGTGACTCATCAATGAAACAAATTCAATGAGATACTCATTCTGGGGAGCACACTAGGGAAATGAGAGCAAGAAAAGCTTGGATCAGAGATCCCTGTCAGTGCAATAAGGAAGACCCCCAGACATGCGTAAGTCCAACTGCACCTGTAACAAATCAGGCGGGGAGAAGAGTAGCCTGGAACCCGATGGAGGACGGGTGGAAAGTCTCCTGAAACCAGGGGATAAATGGAGAAAACTCTGAAGGGGTACAGGGAAGGCAGCGGAGGAGGGATAGCGGGAATGTAGCAGTGGAGGGAGAGGGAAGTAGGAAGGCAGCAGTGGAGGGGGAAGGAGGGCGGGAAGGCAGCGGTGGAGGAGCAGGAAGGCAGGGGTGGTGGAGAGAGGAGGACAGCGGGAAGGCAGCAGCGGAGGAGGGAGAAGGACAGTGGGAAGGCAGCAGTGGAGGGGGAAGGAGGGCAGGAAGGCAGCGGTGGAGGAGCAGGAAGGCAGCAGCGGAGGAGGGAGAAGGACAGCGGGAAGGCAGCAGCGGTGGAGGGAGAAGGTGGGCAGGAAGGCAGGGGCGGTGGAGGGAAAGGGACAGCGGGAGGCGGCAGAGGGAGAAGGACAGCGGGAAGGCAGCAGTGCAGGGGGAAGGAGAGCAGAAAGGCAGCACTGGAGGTGGAAGGAGGGCAGGAAGGCAGCAGTGCAGGGGGGAAGGACACAGGAAGGCAGCGGCGCAGGACACAGGATGGCAGCGGTAGAGGAGGGAGGAGGACAGCAGGAAGGCAGCAGTGCAGAGGGAAGGACACAGGAAGGCAGTAGTGTGAGAGATTATGGGGAGAGAGAGGGAGAGTGGTGGGGGAAGTGAGGGCAGAGGCTGTGAGTGTGAGAGATTACAGGGAGAGAGAGGGAGAGTGGTGGGGGGAGAGTGAGGACAGGGGCTATGCGCGTGAGAGATTATGGGGAGAGAGAATGAGTTGTGGGAGGGGGAGAGTGAGGGCAGGGGCTGTGAGTGTGGGGGGGTGAGTGGGGGGGGGGTGGTGGGGGGTGGGGGGGAGGGGGGGGTGGGTGTGGGGGGGTTGGGGGGGTGTGGGTGGGGTGGTGGGGGGGGGGTTGGGTGGGGGGTGGGTGGGTGGGGTGGGGGGTGGTTGGGGGGGGGGTGGGGGGGGTGGGGGGGGGGTGGGGGGTGGGGGGGGGGGTGGGGGGGGTGGGGGGGGGTGGGGGGGTGGAGGGGGGGTGCGAGGGGGGGGTGAGGGGGGGTGAGTGGGGGGGGTGAGTGGGGGGGGGGTGAGTGGGGGGGTGAGATTTACCAAGGCCTGCCTCACTCAGCCCCTAGCCCCCTCCATATAGCGCTGCACACGGTAGCACGCACCATAATGGGAACATCAAAATATGATCTTATAACACCCACCTTGAAAGAACTGCAGTGGCTCCCACTTGTTTAGCAGAAGTACAAAACGCTTTAATACATAAAGCAATCAACAGCAATCCCCTTCTCACCTAAGCTCACTGCAAAATAACCATGCAGGAAGACAAGCTAACATCCCCTACTCAAGAACAAAACCAACCCATCAAGCATGTGCTCGAGCCTTTGAACTGTACAAACCATCAGCCTGGAATGTTCTCCCAGACACAATAGGCATTGCAATTTGCAGACCTACCCCCATTCAGAAAACCCTTCTGTTTGTCAGAAAACCCCCCCCCCCCCCCGGAAACCAAACAGCAATAAAATAAAATCAAGAAAACAAAAAGTTTATTACTCTGTACTGTACAAAGCTTCACCTCAGAAACAATGATGGATGTCTTGTATCATCTACCTACCTATTAATTTTATACAGTTACTAGTTTTCTGTACATAGGTTCAGTTGTTCAATGTAAAATGTTTACCTTTGTTCAATGTAAACCACCTTGACCATGGTGAGAAGCTGTATATAAACCTTGCTAAAATAAATAAATAAATAAGATTTCGCCCCAGGGCATTTGCCAACTTGAGCACCAAAGAACTGCTGCAGCCGAAGAAGAAGAAGAAGAAGAAGGGCCCAGACACACTCGCGGGCTGCGCGGCAGCAAGAAGCGGAGAGCGACGGGGCTATCACCTGGCCCCAGCCCCTCTCGGCAATGCGATGAGGCGCGATTCCGTCTACTGGGAGTTTGCTTGATTATTAACAAGCATTCGACTGCCAGAGCCCAGCAGTGTCCAGGTGCCATCTTCTTCACATACTCTTTCAGTTCTTAGGCAATAGTTTCCCTTTACTTGCAAAGACGTTTTGCTTTGCACGAGATCATACTGAAGTGTGTGATCTGCTAAAGTTTGCAGTTTGATAATTACTCACATTTTCACGCGCACAACTACTATGGTGTAGGACCTTTGAAATGTTTTCCACCTCCCACAACACCTGGGGATGGCTGAAGCCATGGGCAGTATAGTTTGCGGCTCCGTCCCGGGGATTCAAGGCCAGTCCAAGCTTTCGAGTAAGCCTGTCCCCCTGCACCGCTGAGGATAGAATCGGCGACTACAAATCCCACACTGCTCTGGGATGTAAGTTCAAAACCAGGACTGGCCAAAAAGTCTCCCTCCTGGAAGTGGGTAACCAGTGAGCGTTGGAGGTCAGTGGGGGACACTGACTCCCTAAGCAGTGGGTGGGAAACCGCTGCTGGGCCGAAAGTCTGCAACTGAATAGGAAAGCCTGAGAGCTCCCCCCGCCAGGCCGCCTTTTCGCCCAGAGCCTGCTGGGAGTTGTAGTTCCGGCTGAAGACTGAGGAGCACAGCGAATCGCGCCCACTCCTGACAATCGCAATATGGCGGCAGTGACGTATAGGAACGTGCGCGGAGCTGCCTCTTCCGGTCAGGGCTGGTGCCAGCTAGTAGCACAGAGGTGCAGGATGTGGCCGAGGGTGGCGGTGAGTGTTTGCGGGTCCTTAGCCCGTCTGAGGCCGCCAGGGGGCATCAGTGGGGGTAGAGGGGAAGCGAGCCTTTTCCTGGGGTCGCTTTCCTCCAGCAGCTGCTCTCTTATGCCCGAGCGGGACATGATCTAACTTCACTTGTGCTGTTACTTTCAGAGGGTCTTCCTGCAAAGAAGCCAGCCGGCGACCGCATGTAGGGGCCTCCGCCAGACGTCCCTCTCGTACAGCCCGCTCATCCCCATTGTGGTGGAACAGACGGTAAGCGGGTGCAGAGACATTGCTTTAGGGGATCTCTCCTGGACAGCTGGGCACAGTTCACAGATCCAACTCTGAGACTTTTTTCCCCAGGCTCTGACCGAAGAGGTGGCCTTAGGTACAGTTGCTGATCTTTTACTTCACAGTACTGTACTGCAAATGAGTGGATCCCTTTATAGCAACAGGATAAAATCAAAATAAGCATAACAAATAGAAGTGACCTACACGGAGCGGTGGTACACCCCTAAACAAAGGCATGGGGAGGGGTGACCTACACAGAGTGGCAGGTGCACCTACTCTTGCCACCTTGCTGGGCAGACTAGATGGACCATACTGGTCTTTATTTGCCATCATTTACTATGCTACTATGATTGTGGAGGAAGCTACATCCTGATCTCAAACATAGGAGGGTAACAACATAAGATTTGCAATTCTATGTCAGACCAATGCTCCATGAAGCCCAGTATCCCGTTTCCAACAGTTGCCAATCCAGATCACAAGTATGTAGCAGGTTCCCGAAAAGACACACGGGTTCCACAATGCTTGTCCCCGGTTTTCTTTAATAATGGTTTATGGACCTTTCCTCTAGGAACTTAGAAAGAGAAATATGACGACAGAAAAAGACTGCATGTCCTATCTAGTCTGTCCAAATAGTTTTTTAAACACAGCTACACTAACACCTTTTACTACATCCTCCAGTAATAAATTCCAGAGTTTGATTACGCATTCAGTGAAAAAATATTTTCTCGTATTACTCTTAAATGGGTTACGTTGCGTGTCCCCCAGTCTTTCTACTTTTTGAAGGCATAAACAACTGATTCATATTTTACTCATTATTTTATAGATCTCTATCCTATCTTTTCCAAGCTGAAGAACTCTAATCTTTTAAGTCTTTCCTCAGGAATATCCTTCCTCCCCTTTATCATTTGGGTTGCTCTGTTCTTATCTTTTCCAATTTCGTTTTCTTTAAATTTGGTCACCAAAACTGTTTGCAATATCTGAGGTGCGGTCACATCATGGAGCAATAAAGAGGCATTATATTTTTGGTTTTATTCTCCATTCCTTTCCTTATGTTACTTAGCATTCTATTTGCTTTCTTGGCAGCAGCTGTACACCGGGAAGAGGGTTTCAATGTATTATCCACAATGATGCTCAGATCCTTTTCCTGGGTGGGGATTCCTAATGTGGAACCTTGCATCATGTAATCATACTTTGGTTTGTTTTTCCCTAAGTACAGAATTTTGCAATTGTCCATATTAAATTTCATCTGCCACATTACATTTCACACTCACAAAAATCACCAAACTAACCCCTAAAAATTGATAATTTTGTTTTTGTCGGATACCGCTGAAAAAGGCACTCACTTTTTAATTAGTGCCTTCCCTTCAGATGTATCCCTTTTAATCAAACTTTTAAATAAAATTCAAAGCTATTTAGCTTGTCAACAAAAGCGATTTCCTCACACATTCGCTTCAAGTCCAGGCAAAGTTTGTCAGCAACTTGACTCAATCTTCCAAATGTGCAAAATGCAGGTCTCCACGCACACGTTTCGGGACTGGTGCCCTGTTTCAAGTGCCAGTAGAGATTAGCTCAGTTACTTCAAGTGCTGTCCTCCAAACTTTTTCCTTTTATTTAAAAGCTCGATTAAAGGGGATACATCTGAAGGGAGGGCACTAATTAAAATGTGAGTGCCTTTTTCAGCGGTATCCGACAAAAACAAAATTATCACTTTTTAGGGGTTAGTTTGGTGATTTTTGTGAGTGTACTATTTATTTATCACTGGATTGGGGCTCTTTTTTGATTGAACATTACATTTCACTGCAGAACTATGAAGCTGGTTCAGGGGCTGGAGTCTGACCGCCCCCTTCTCCTCCCCACGGTGTTAGGGGCTGGGGTTGGAATGTAGGCATTATGCCCGGCATTCACATGTAGATATTTTCTTGTTCCAGGGTCGAGGAGAAAGAGCTTATGACATCTATTCTCGATTGCTGAGGGAGCGCATTGTATGTGTCATGGGCCCGGTAAGTTCTGCAGAGAATCGGGACACAGGCTTTAGACAGAAAGAGGTTAAGCGTGGCATACACCTGCCTGAGGTAGTGAGACGTTGTCTGAGTCTCTTGGTTTAGGCAGCTTTTTGTTTTCCATATTGTACTTTGATATTAATTGAGAGAACTGCTTGCCTTCATAGGAATACTCTTGTAAATGTGTTATTCTCCCATCATACTTATCAGGATTAGATGTGGTATTACGGCTGCAGAAGGGTATGGGGGAAACAGTTTGAATACTGTCACTTTAGTTCTCTTACCATTTCTTCCTCACTGCCTGCAGATCGATGACACAATTGCAAGTCTCGTCATTGCTCAGCTCCTTTTCCTTCAGTCTGAGAGCAATAAGAAGCCCATTCACATGTACATCAATAGCCCAGGTAAGCGCCTGCTCTGCTCTGAGTTATGGAGAGCTACAGTTCCCTCACTACCAGTGTCTCCTGATGGGAGAGGCTGGCACTGCAGGAGCTGTGAATTGCCCCATGGCCAGGATACCTGCAGCGTTCCTTACAGCTCCTCCTACTGGTGCATTGTTCTGTTTGTTTTGGTGAAGGCATAGAGCCTCTTCTGTCTTTTTGCAGGTGGCTCAGTGACGTCGGGGCTGGCAATTTACGATACGATGCAGTACATCTTGAACCCAATTTGCACATGGTGTGTGGGACAGGCAGCTAGTATGGGCTCCCTGTTGCTGGCTGCTGGCTCTGCAGGCATGCGACATTCTTTGCCCAACTCTCGCATCATGATCCACCAGCCATCTGGTGGTGCAAGGGTGAGACCTGAAAGCTGTCAGAATTCTAGTGGGAGCATGCAGGTTGTTTAGATGGCCTCTCCTTCTCCTTCACATACTGTCAAAGCACTTCTCACAAAGTGCTTTGCGTCCTTCTGTTTCATGCAGAGCTTTAAATCTAATTGCTTCTCCTGCTCTCCCCTCCCTTGGAGGTTACAATGATGTTGCAAACTTTTCCTCACAGCTGTTCTGCAATAGCACTAATGAAAATATTGAACAGACTGGCCCCAGAATTGACTTGATTTACCATTTAGCACTGCTCTGTAATATCTAACCCAATTACCACCTTAAGGCTTGCCCTTGACAGCTACTGCAGGACGTACATAAAATTCAGACCTTCTCTTTAGCTCCATGCACACTGTATGTTTGGAGCAGAACACCGAAGTAGGTTTTTGCTTTCTATGGCCTTGGAAACTCCTAGCAGCTGTCTTTGTGTCCTCCTGTAGGGTCAGGCCACGGACATTGCAATCCAAGCAGAGGAAATACTTAAACTCAAGAAGCAGATCAATGAGATCTATGCCAAGCATACCAAGCAGCCGCTGTCTGTGATTGGTGAGTGGTGGCTGTACTAGGAGGTTGAAGCTCAGATTGGTGGATCTATGAAAGCGCCCTCCTTCTTTGGGTATGGTGGCCCATGTTCTAAAGTGATATTCACTCCACTGTGCCTCTTGTGATAACATGCAATCCCCTCCTGTGCTATAGAGTTGGGCATGGTTTCAGTATTTACTGAACACTGCCCCTCACGGTTTATAGTATGTTGCAGTCTGAGGAGAGGGGTATCATAAAGCCTTCCTAACTTCGCTGACCTAAGAAAGTCTAGGACAGCAGGAAGTGGCTTCATGACTCTGGCATTAGTAACAAGAGATGTGTTAAAGAGGTAGAGAAGTTCTCCAGAGACAAGCAGGGGGATGCAGGCACACTCCGTTGGTGGTGTCTCTGACAGAGCCAAGTTGCCCGAGCTCTCCCCTAGCACAGAGAAGTCTTTAGTCCTCTCTGAGCATGTGTGTGCTGTCCCACCTGCTTGCCCCACTCGCTCTTCCTTACATCAGACCTGTAAATACTGCTGGTAGTGGTGTCCTGTAGTTTCCTGTAATGCTGGTGCAGGGACACTGCCTTCTTGCTAAAATGACCTTCAATCATTTGTTGTGCAGAAAGCACGATGGAGAGAGATCGCTACATGAGCCCAGTGGAAGCGCAAGAGTTCGGACTCCTGGATAAAGTCCTCGTTCACCCTCCTCACGATGGTGAAGATGAACCAGAGCTCATCCAGAAGGAACCCTCTTCAACTGCTCCTTCCACCCCGCAGAGCCAGGCCTGATCGCGAGAGAGGTTACGAAGCTCGGCTCTTGGGGTGCATTTCCTTCAGTAGACTAATGGCAGTCACTGGGCATGTTTGTGCCTTGCCAATATTCTCTTATTCAGGGAGCGGTTAGTGTTTTAGTTTGTTCTTTCATATACCGTTTCCACAAGAGCAGCAAGCAGATTTACAAAATCCATATGTTCTGGAATACAACAGAATTAACAAATAACAGGACTGAAAAATACAAGCGTTAATGAAATAGAAGAAATAAGACCATACATGACTGGGACAGTAGCATCGGTACTGCAGGGGCAATTGCCTTTTTAAAGAGACATTAAAGATTTATTTTGTAAACAAATCATGGAGTATGGACCCTGTTTCTTCTCAATAGTTTTAGCTGTGTACGTCAGGAAAGAAATATGCAAGTTTGACCTCAACCCTATCCAGTTTGTGTTCAAACTCTCATCTGCTGCAATAAGGCAGACATCATTTGATTTCTGCAGAAGATATTCTGCACCTTTATCATGCTTTACCCTCAGTCCTTCACTACGAAGACATTCTGTGCTTATTCCATGTTTTACCCCTCACTCCTCCTACAGCTAGGGATTCTCTCTGCGCATGACAGGTTTTACCCCTCAACCCTGGGCTTATCCCAGACTTTACCTCTCACTCACTGCCTAAGGATCCTCTGTGCTTATCCCAGGCTTTACCCCCTCACTCTCCCCACTGCTGAGGATACTCTGTGCTTATCCCTCACTCCCCCTCATAACTAAGGATCTTTTGTGCTTATCCCAAACTTTACCCCTCACTCTTCCCCACTGCTGAGGTTAGGCTTATCCCAGACTTTATCCCTCACTCCCCACATTGCTAAGGATCCTCTGTGCTTATCCTAGGCTTTGCTCCTCAGTGCCTCCATTCCTAAGGGTTCTTTGTGCTTATCCCAGGTTTTGCCCCACCCCCCCATAGTGCTAAGGATCCTCTGTGCCTCCATTCCTAAGGATCCTCTGTGTTTATCCCAGGTTTTGTCCCCTCCCCCCATAGTGCTAAGGATTCTCTGTGCTTATCCTAGGCTTTGCTCCTCAGTGTCTCCATTCCTAAGGGTTCTTTGTGCTTATCCCAGGTTTTGCCCCCTCCCCCCCTAGTGCTAAGGATCCTCTGTGCTTATCCCAGGTTTTGCCCCACCCCCCATGGTGCTAAGGATCCTCTGTGCTTATCCTAGGCTTTGCTCCTCAGTGCCTCCATTCCTAAGGGTTCTCTGTGCTTATCCCAGGTTTTGCTCCACCCCCCATAGTGCTAAGGATCCTCTGTGCTTATCCCAGGTTTTGCCCCACCCCCCATAGTGCTAAGGATCCTCTGTGCTTATCCTAGGCTTTGCTCCTCAGTGCCTCCATTCCTAAGGGTTCTCCGTGCTTATCCCAGGTTTTGCCCCCTCCCCCGTGCTAAGGATTCTCTGTGCTTATCCTAGGCTTTGCTCCTCAGTGCCCCCATTCCTAAGGGTTCTCTGTGCTTATCCCAGGTTTTGCCCCTCCCCCCCACCCCCCCACCCGTGCTAAGGATCCTCTGTGCTTATCCCAGGTTTTGCCCCCTCCCCCCATATAGTGCTAATGATCCTCTGTGCTTATCCTAGGCTTTGCTCCTCAGTGCCCCCATTCCTAAGGGTTCTCTGTGCTTATCCCAGGTTTTGCCCCTCCCACCCCGTGCTAAGGATCCTCTGTGCTTATCCCAGGTTTTGCCCCCGCCCCCGTGCTAATGATCCTCTGTGCTTATCCTAGGCTTTGCTCCTCAGTGCCTCCATTCCTAAGGGTTCTCTGTGCTTATCCCAGGTTTTGACCCCCCCCCCCATATAGTGCTAATGATCCTCTGTGCTTATCCTAGGCTTTGCTCCTCAGTGCCTCCATTCCTAAGGGTTCTCTGTGCTTATCCAGGTTTTGCCCCTCCCCCCCCGTGCTAAGGGTTCTCTGTGCTTATCCCAGGTTTTGCCCCCTCCCCCGTGCTAATGATCCTCTGTGCTTATCCTAGGCTTTGCTCCTCAGTGCCTCCATTCCTAAGGGTTCTCTGTGCTTATCCCAGGTTTTGACCCCCCCCCCCCCCCCATATAGTGCTAATGATCCTCTGTGCTTATCCTAGGCTTTGCTCCTCAGTGCCTCCATTCCTAAGGGTTCTCTGTGCTTATCCCAGGTTTTGCCCCTCCCCCCGTGCTAAGGATCCTCTGTGCTTATCCTAGGCTTTGCTCCTCACCACCACCCCCATTATGGATCCTCTTGTTTACTGCAAGTTTTACCCCCACCTCCATGCTTTTCCTAGGGAGTACTCTCCAACCCTCCCATTCCTCCAGAGCTGAGGCACCTCTGTGCTTGTACTAGATTATAGTGTTTTAGTTTTACTATGTCACTAGCTGAGCGCAGGGTCGCATGTTAAGTAAAGGTTCCCAGTAGAGCGGAAGTGACGTGAGGCAGCACCTGAGCGTCGCGAGCTCCACCCCCGGGGTCATGCGCGTGTGTACTGCGCAGCTACGCATGCGCGAAAACCGACGGAAGTTGGTGCCGGAGAGGCGCGGTGTTTCCGGCGCGTAGGTGACGCTGCCTATGCGCTTGGCGTCGAGGGAGGCCCTGGAAGCGCTCGGCATGGCGGCGTTGGTAAGCTCTTTATGGTCTCTAGCGGTTCGCCCCGCAGCAGGTTTAGTGTTGGTCGGCAGAGGAGACCGCGCCTGTCTCCGACCCCGGTTCATCGGGCACTCAACCACCCCGAAGGATCGCTTCCTGCATTGCACGGTCTTTCCTCGGAAATAAAGAGCAGCAAGTAAACCACAAATTCTACGTTAGACGTTTTGACTGAACGAATTCACCACGGGGCCCTTTTGCTAAAGGCGGACCGGTGAACACGCGTTGTAATGCGCGGTAACTAGCAGCAGAAAGCGCGCCCGGCTGCTGAAATGCGCGATAAGGGACTATCTTGCGCTAGGGAGAGAAGTGGGTGCGGAGAGCGCGAGGGCACCTAAGGATACTTCTGTGGGTGTCCTAAGGTGCACTCGCAGTGCAGTGTGTTGTGATGTTTGATTGTGTGCTAGATGCTGGGAACTTGCAGGGCACACCCTTGACAAGCAGCACACGACCGATGCACTTACTGCACATTAGTTTTATCACTAATTGTGGGGTAAGTGCAATCCTTTAGTAAAAGGATCCCTGTATTTCTTAACTAGCTTTTGATAGTTAACAAAATGAGCAGTACATTCAATACTAAAGTATCCCATCCCAGGGCTGTACCATAACTGCATCGTGTGTGACTGCACCTCTGGCACAGTGCCACTCCCTTTGCCCACCCGATCTCTCACCCAAATATCCATCCAGCCGGCCTGCCCACCCGCCTTTGCCCTGATGCCACCACTTTTGCTCAGCTGTGGCTGCAACTGCAGCAGGAAAGCAGACCTGACTTCAAATTAAAAAAAAAAAAAAAAAAAAAAAGCACATGGTCTTTCCTCCTCTGCTCTGACTTAGGTTTGTGTCAGAGGAGGGAGAGACCTGACCAGCCAAACTTGGGTCTTTGCAACTGCACGCTTGAATCGCTGGCCTGGTCCCTCCCTTCTCTGATACAATCTGCATCAGATCGTCTTACAAACACAGAGGAAAGACCCGTGTGTTTTTGTTTGTTTTATTTGAAGTCAGGTCTGCTCCACTGTTGCTGGTGCCACTGAGAAAACAAAAAGTAGTGGCGGTGGCAGCAGCGGCAGGTCAGCAGCAGGCAGAGTGGGAGGGAGCTGAGGTTGGTAGCCCGAAATTTGCCCCTAAACATTTGCCCCCCTGTGTGGCTGCACGTCTTGCATGGGGCTAGATACTTCATTGTCCCATCCTACATAATAAACAGTTGAGCCCAGAGTGGCCCATGCTTATGTATAGATTGCTGGCTGCACTCAGGCTGTCGCTGATGCACACAGATGTACAGGAATACACAGCAGGGATATTCCCCAATAATATGCTGGAGCCCAGAAGAGAGTGGCCTTGCTTGGGGAAGTGGCATGCTGAGTCCAAGTGGGCCATGGCCAAGGCACAGTACAGGCGAGGTAAGTGCAGTAGTAATGTAATGGGGAGAACATATATCTCTGTCATTTTTGATAATCCCTTCAGCTAGTTACAATTTTCTGTTCCATATCGCCCTGCTAGACTAGTCCAGACAAGTTGGCTGTGTTCCCCTATCAGCAGATTGGTGGAGAGAAAGAACCAATGAAAAGTCCAGGTTTCATTGACATAACTCCTATGCCTCCATTCTCCTCAGCCATCAGTATTTCTTTGTCTCCAGCAGATGGTGGATGGATTTTCTCCTTTCTAAACAAAATTTGAAGCTTGAGAGAAAAAGATTTATTAAACACTTGTGAATGACTACTTGAGCGTGATATGGGAGGCTCCGCTAGACTGCAGTCTTTTTGGTAACTATAGGAGGAGAGTAAACTGGTTCAGTTCCATGCACTTATCATAAGAGCCTGTTGAGCAGCCAGAAATCGGAAGGATCTGGAAGATTCGAAGAATTCAGCAGCCTAACATAATCTCAACACCCCCACTCTCCCCACCCCTGGTTCTCTCCCGAAGCTTGCAGAAGGCTTTCAGAGGGATCTGCCTGCCAGTCATCTTAAATGCAGTACTGCAAAGCCAGTAAAGCTGTTTCAGGGGAGGAGAGCTCAGCCCGGCACGGATTCTCTGCCTGGGGCTCTCAGGGGGTGAGTACCAAGGCTTGACCTCATGATTGTCCTTGTTGGGGACTCCTGATTCCGTCTTCCTGGGATGCACTGGACCACTGGTGACTTGATGTGGTGTGGGGTTTCCTGCCATTTTCTGCATGCGTTAGTAGTGTCTTTTTTTACCTATTGTGCGCCTGGCGGTCACGAGATCTTAGTACGCATTCTGTCCAAGTGCCTCTAATGCATGTTCCTTCCCTAGCACCTGTAACGTGCATTGCAACAAAACAGCGCAGTTTAACATGTGCCTTAGGGCACACTGTTGTGATACTTGTTTAACTCCTGTCTTCTTCCAGGAAGCATTGTTTGACCTGTGGCAAGCAAGATGTCTCACCTCTGGATTCTGGACTCTGCTGTTCTTACATGGCAGCTTCTGAGTCATCCTTGGAAGTCCTGCCCCCCCCCCCCCTCTCCTCAGCCAGAGGATGTAGTTAGTCTGACCTTGCCTGCCTCAGGACAGGAGATGATGAATAGTGCTATGAGTAAGGATATCCAGCCTGCTCCTCGTCCTCTAGGGGGTCTGTGGCAGCTGTACCCCCTGATGTTGAAGGATCATTTCCGAGAGGAGAGTTTCCAGACTCTGGATTGTCCTTCCTCGAAATCTTTTATTTTTTGCAGCAGGCCTGGTCCTTCTGGCATGGAAATTCAGACTCCGGGGGCATTCTCATGCGGGGCAGGCGGAGAGTGGAAGCTCTGTTTGATTGCCTTTGGCTAAGTGTCCCCAGTGAGGGGTGTTCCCTGGAGTTGGGGAACATCTGGGAGCTGTTCAAGATTTGACTATAATTTGGATTCAGATGGCTCGGTATTGGGCTCCAACATGGATGAAGTACTCTCGCCTTCAGAAGACTGCGAAGAGGCTTGAGTGATCGGCCTTTTCCAGAAGGAGGAGCTGGCGGTGTTGAATGCCAGGGTCTCATCAGCCTTGAATTTGACAGATGCTTTCATCACCGAGCTGAAGCCAAAGGTGCACCCGCTCCTTCAAGGGGTGTGTAAATCCACTACTGTTCCTAGAGGTGATCAAGGACATGATCCGGTCGGAGTGGGACTCTCCCAACTCCCTGCCTAAGGGGTTACGGGTGTGTAAGAAGATCTCTGCTCTCCCAGAGAAGAAGTGCGTTGAGTGGTTTGGTATTCCTAAGGTGAATGTGCAGGTCACAACAGTTACCAGATGGGCCATCATTCCTGTGGAAGCCTTAAAGAAGTTTCTGGACTGTAAGGTAGATTCGTTGTTGAAGGGCCCGTTTGCCGTGGCAGCTGCTCTTCTGCAGTTGGTGGTATGGGCCAGCCTGATGACCATGTCACAACATTGGATTTGGCTCCAACACTGGGCAGTGGACTCATCTTCCAAAACCCAGTTGGCCCAACTGGCTTTTAAGGGGAAGCTTCTTTTTGGAGCTAACTTGGAGAAGCTGGTGAAGGACCAGGGCCAGATGAAATCTTACCGCCTTCCAGAAAACATGTCCAGGGGGCCTGTGAAGTGGCTGGTGCCCCTTTCTCATCAGTCTCTACCCATCCACCGAAGGTGCACTGGCCGGATGCCTGCGTGTCCTGAGACTTTTGTTGCTACAGACCTGAGAAACCTTTCTTCGGGGCTTCGGGCTCATTTTCAGTCCTTCTTGTAGTGCATGGGCACAGGGACTCGGTTCCCTCCAGGGGAAGACCCTCCCGGGCTGCGCAATGAAGGTTTGGGGCCCATTCCCTGCCTTTGCTTTTTCTTTCAGGAATGGGCCTAAGAATTGCTGGGTGCTGTACACCATTCAGTTTGGCTATGTCCTGGAATGCAAAGAGCCGCGTCCAGATGCCTTCATCCTCTCGTGGTTCTGTGAACAAAAGTGCTGTTTTCGGACCACCTTCGACAAGTTGCTGTGCCTAAAGGCAGTGCTGCCTGTCCCAATGAATGAGCGGGGCAAGGGCAGATACTCCATCTATTTTGTGGTGTCAAAAGGATGGCTCCTTCCGACCCATTATGGACCTCAAGGGGGTCACAAGCACTCGCGCATCCTGCGCTTTGGATGGAAGCCTTGTGATTCAAGCCGTGAGCTGAGGGGAGTTCTTGGCTTCTCAGGGTCTGGCTGAAGTGTATTTTCATATTCTGATCTGGGTGGATCAGCAAAAGTATCTGCGTTTTTGCTGTGCTTGGCTCTCACTGTCAGTTTTCTGCTCTCCCTTTCGGGTTATCCACTGCCCTGAGGATGTTCTCCAAGGGTCATGGTAGTGTGGTGTCTGCGGTGCCGAGGGATTTGTTTCCATCCATATCTGGACAACTGGCTCATCTGGGCCTGTTCCCTTTCAGAAGCATCTCAGGTGGTATCTCAAGTGGTGTCCTTTTTTTGGAAAGACTCGGCTAGGTGATCATTTTATTTATTTATTTATTTCAGTCAGGAAAAGAGCTGGCTGTTGCCTTCCCAGCCCCTGGAATTTCTGGGAGCACATTTCGACACTCGAGTGGGCAGAGCTTTCCTGCCAGAGGAGAAAGTCAAGACTTTTGGATTGCCTGGCGCTGTTCTTTGCACAGCAGGCTCCCAGAGTCTGGGATTATCTTCAGCTCCTCGGACTGATTGTGGCGACCATAGAGATGGTGCTGGGTGTGCGTGTTCACATGCGACTGCTCCAGCAGGCCTTGCTGACTCTGGTCCCTGAATTCTCAGGAGTCCAAGTGCAGGCTCCCGCTCTTGATGGTGATGTCCAGTCTGCGGTGGTGGCAGCAGCCCTGTCATCTGAGGAAGGGCGTGCTGCTGGACGATTTCTCCTGGATCCTCCTCACGACGGATGCCAATTTCTCAGGCTGGGAAGCCCACTGCCAAGACCGTATGGCCCAGGGCTGTTGGAACCGCAGGGAAGTAGTGTGGTCCATCAGCCGTCTCAAGGCGAGGGCCATCAACTTGACTTTTTTCTGTTTTCCGGCTCCTGGTCAAGGGCTAAGTGGTTTGAGTGTTTTCCGACATTTCCACTGCGATGGCCTGTGTCAGAAAGGCGGCACGAGAAGTGCCAGGGTAGTTCTGAAGCTAACTCTCCCATTTGCCGTGGAGAACCACCTCCTAGCCATGTTGGCTCAGTACATTGCCAGGGTGGACAGTGTGGAAGTGGACTTCTTCATCTGGCACTCTCTGGATCCTGGAGAGTCGGAGTTGAGTCCAGAGGCATTTCAGTTGATCCTGCGCTACCGGGGCCATCCAGAAATGAATCTGTGGTGACCCGCTCCAGTACCAAAGTTTGCCAATTCTTCAATCACCGCATGGAGATGGGGGTCTGAGGGCCTTGACGCCCTGGCATAGCCCTGGCCACATAAGCACCTGCAGCACATGTTTCCTCTGTGGCCCCTGGTGAGGTATGTGATTTGGCATATAGAAAGCCACCTGGACATGATTTGTTCTGGTGGCAGTGGACTGGCCAAGGAGAGTGTGGTTTGGAGACCTGATGTGGCTCCTGCAGGCACCATCCCTTCAGTTGCTTCTATCTCTGTCCTGGAGGACCCGGTTCCCTTCTTGCTTACGGCTCTGCTTTTGAAAGGAGACGGTTAGCCTGTAAGAGCTATTCTCTGGTGGTGGTCTCCACTTTGCTTGGAGCCTGGAGGAAGGCTACCAAGCTAGTCTATATGTGGATCTGGTGCCTCGTTGAATGATGGTGGGGCGCTCAGCAGTTGGCACCGGAGGGGGCCAAGGTGCCATCTCTATTGGCTTTTTCTACTGGATAGCCTGGAGAAGGGCCTTTCCCTTAGCTTCCTGAAAGTTCAGGTGGCAGCTTTGGCTTGTTTCCGAGGTCCAGAGGCTGGTAAGTCTCTAGCCTTGCACCTGGATGTTTCTCACTTTCTCCAGGGGTTTCGGTATCTGCGTCCTCCCCACCAGTCTGTGGTAGTTCCCTGGGATCTGTGTCTTGTGCTCAGTTCCCTTTGAGCCGTTGAAGTGCACTGCTTTGAAGGTTTTGACGCTCAAGATAGTCTTCTTAGTGGCGATTTGTTCTGCGAGGTGGATAGGTGAGCTGCTTATTGGTCATTTCCATTCAGCCTATGCCTTCCTTCTTGCCTAGGGTGATTTCTCATTTTTATGTGAACCAGGTGGTCTGTCTGTCGTCGTCCTCTAAGGAGCAGTGCTGGGAGAAGTATAAGGATCTTTGCCTTATGGATGTCTGGAGGGTTCTTCTCCGGTACTTCAAAATTATGAATTATTTTCATAAGTCCAATTTTTATGCTGTTTGCTGGCTCGCATGAAGGTGACGTGGCAGCTAAGTTGACTTTGGAGCACTGGATTAAGGAATCCATTCCTTTGACATATCTTTTGCGGAATCGGTCAGTTCTGGAGTTTGCATGCCCATTCTACCCAAGCACAAGCATCCTCTTGGGCAGAGCAGAGCTTAGTAGCCCCTGCAGACATTTGTTGGGCGGCAACGTGGGCATCACTTTCCACTTTTGTGGAGCATTACTGCTTGAATGTTCACGTGTGGGAAGACACGGCCTTTGGCTGAAGTGTTTTGCAAGCTGCTGCATCGTCTTCCCATCCAGTGGAGTTGCAGCTTTTATTACAGTTGTAGTCAACATTATTGACACCCTTGCAGTTCAACCCCTTAATGCCCAATATCTCCTAAAAAAAAGTGGTCAGTGAAAAGGCTTTGGACTATATATGCACACATTTGATACACAAAAGAATCAAATAAAACAAGACTAATTAAAAAAAGGAGAGAGTAGGAAATAGTATAAAAACTGGAACATTGCCAGGGCATGATTATTAACACCAACAAGATCTCAATCTGTCAGGATTAAGCTGTAATCTTACAACATCAAACATGCTCCATAAACAGTCACTTAACTATAGAGCACTAAACACCCATAGCTATAATAGCAAAACTAAAAACAGCAGAGAAGCCTTCAGATTATTGCCAAAGACTCATATATAGAGGAAAAAACTCAATTAACAGGTCCCAGCTTTATCATTCAAACGTCTCATCCACTGGCAGCATCAACCATATTACAAATACTTAACACTATGTATCAAAACAGTATCAAAAAGTGCAACAACATACTTTGATATAACATGATACAAAGACACAATCAAAAAGTACTTAGCTGGAATAAAAAAATTGCTAGACAAACCCGACATGGCATCCTGTTTCAATCTTAATCAAGCCTTGCTTCAGGGGAACCTTTCTAAACTGACAGACACCAACTAGTACTGTTGTCAAAAGCCGGAAGACACTTCAGGATAAAAAGGACAATTCATTCAAAGACCCCAGTCAACCCAATGAGATCCACTTGATTTCATTATTAAGTCCCACAAGTTCTAAAGACGCTAAACAAAAAATCCATTGCTGGTCAATACAATTCAATCTGTGTAGTGAATCACCTCCTCACCAATAAGTCTGAATCTGATCAATAACTCGCCAAGAAAACTGATTAGCAGCATGTTTTTGCTCAATAAATTAAGATACGAAAGGGGCCGAAAGGTTGCCCATGGTAATTCTGCTGCAGTGTTCATTGAATCTCTTATGTATAGGACGGATAGTACATCCTACATACAATTTTGGACAGGGACAAATAATTACATATATGACATTTTGAGAAACACATGAAGTAAAATAATGAGCCCAATAGGTTTTTGGAGTAAGCGAATGAGCCCAATGTGATCCTTCTAATGTATTCTTACACCCTCGACAGCTGCCGCAGACAATGCTGCTCTACCATCAAGATAGTTACCGATGTTTCTGCCTTGTGTAGGCAAAACCTGGAGGATCTGCAGCGAAAATATCATAAGCCTGCATGGTGTGCTAATGAAGCCTGACAAGCTGTGCAGTACAAGGGGCCATATAGGAAAAGGGTAAGATACATACCAGTCGATCATCACAAGGTTTATGCTGTTTACTCTCATAGTACAAACTGTTGGAAAAAAACCACATACAACATCCAAAGAGCTTAAGACTGACCTGGAGCAATCTGGAGTGGTGGTTTCAATCCGCACCATACGCTGCACACTAAACAAAGAAGGATTTCGTGGGTTAAGGCCAAGGTGGACCCCACTGCTCAAAGACAAACATAAAAAGGCATGCTTGATCTTTGCCCAAACCCACCTTGAGAAACCACAATCCTTCTGGGAAAATGTTCTGTGGACAGATGACATCAAATCTGAGTTCTTTGGCAGCGCAGACCAGTGATACATGTACAGGCGAAGGAATGAAGCTTATAAGGAAAATAAGCACCCTTCATACAGTTAAATATGGTGGAGGCTCTATAATGTTGAGGGGCTGTTTTGCTGCCTTGAAAATTGTAGGCCTGGAATGTTTATGCCTTGTAGCACTTTTATAAATAATTAGTAGTAGTGGTAGTAGTAATGAAGGAATCATAAAGTCAGAGGACTACCAACGTATTTTGGAGTGAAATGTAACATAGTAACATAGTAAATGATGGCAGATAAAGACCAGTATGGTCCATCTAGTCTGCCCAGTAAGATGGCAAGAGTAGGTGCACCTGCCGCTCTGTGCAGGCCACCCCTCCCCATGTCTTTGTTTAGGGGTGAGCCCACCGCTCCGTGTCGGACACCCCTGTATGTTGAGAAGTTAGATAGTTAAATTTATTTTGATTTTATCCTGTTGCTGTAAAGGGATCCACTGTGTCTGTCCCATGCCATTTTGAACTCCGTCACTGTATTTACCCCCACCACTTCCATCGGGAGGGCGTTCCAAGCATCCACCACCCTTTCAGTGAAAAAGTATTTCCTGACATTGCCTTTCAGTTTACCACCTTGCAGCTTCCTGTTATGCCCTCTAGTTTTACAGCTTCCCCGTCTTTGGAAGAGGTTTGTTTGTTCATTATTTCCCTTTTAAGTATTTAACGGTTGGAATCATATCTCCCCTGTTTCTCCTCTCCTCCAGAGTGTACATATTTAGGTCTTCAAGTCTCTTCTCATAAGGCTTCTGACGCAGGCTCCAAATCATTTTGGTTGCCTTCCTCTGAACAGTTTCCAGTCTTTTTATATCCTTTGCGAGATATGGTCTCCAAAACTGAACACAGTATTCCAAGTGAGGCCTCATCAGTGACTTGTACAGTGGCATTAGTACCTCTTCCTTTCTGCTGGTAATTCCTCATTGTATGCAACCCAACATCCTCCTGGCTTTTGCCACCTTGAGATCCGCAGAAATAATCACACCAAGGTCCTTCTCCTGGTCCATGCACACCAATCTCTCGCCCCCTATCGCATACATTTCCCCTGGATTTCTGCTTCCCAAGCGCATGGCACTGCACTTCTTTGCATTAAATCTTAACTGCCAAGCATTAGACCATTCTTCCAGCTTTTGTAGATCTTTCCTCATGTTATCCACTCCCTCAGGGGAGTTCACTCTGTTGCAAATTTTCGTGTCATCTGCAAAAAGACAGACTTTTCCATGCAGTCCTTCAGCAATATCACTCACAAATACATTGAACAGTGAAGATCATGGGTCCTCTTGCAAGACAATGACCCAAAACATACATCGAAAAGTGCAAAAGAATGGTTAAAAAGGAAAAAGTGGACTCTTAAACTGGCCAGCAATGAGTCCTGATCTCAATCCAATTGAGAACCTTTGGAAAGAGCTGAAATCTGCCATCAGTAAAAGGAATCCTGGAAACATTCATGAACTGGAACAAATCGCAGTTGAAAAGTGGGAGAAACTACCAGCAGACAGATGTACAAAACCTATAGATGGCTACAAAAAACTTTTGGAGGCAGTCATCACTACCAAGGGTTGTGCAACCAAATGTTAGTAAAGGGTGCCATTAATCCTGTCCAGGTCATATTCTTGTTTGGGTTTTTTTCCTCAGAAATTACTGTGTCTAAGTTGCATAGACTTTTTTTTTGTATACCTTGGAACATGCTATTAAAATAATATTATGAAATAGCTGGAATATTTGCAATTATTTCTCAAGATATTGTATACAATATACCTAAGATGCAAGGGTGCCAATAATCTTGACCACACTTGTACATCCCACTTGTATGGACTGGTCTAGCAGAACGATATGGAAGGTGACATTTTACTTACCAGTAAATGTCCTTTCCTTGAGTTCTCCTAGACCATTCCAGAGCCTGCCCCTGAAACTGTATTGTTCTGTTCTTCTGTGGCAGTATCCTTGGGTCTGCTATGATTTTTTTTATACTTGGCTCTGCAAGTTCATCTTCTAATGACAGCCTTCTGTTTATACTTTCATGTACATAGTTCTCTACTGTTGATTACCCATTGTTGCCCATGATTGAGGGGTAGTTTCTCCAAATGGGTTAGTTTTGCACATACCATGACAGTCGTGAACCTCACTTCCAAAGCCAGAGCATAAGGGGTATGATCTCATTCTCTCAAATTTACTGCTAAGGCTCGGCGTAGTACTTGCATCACGCCAAAGAGAGCCTCTTGTTGGAGTTCATAAGATATACCATTTATGGGTAGTTTGTCAAGATGTGCTTGGAAATTCTTCTTTATCAAGCCTCTGGCAATCCAACATGATGGGAAATATTTCTGTATCTTTCTGCACATTTTCTTGGTCTCTGACTGCATTTCCTGGTAATTCTGAATCTGCTACCTCTCCATGCAATTCAGAGTAGCCGCTTGGAACTGACACCTCTTTTATCAATGCCGTTCAGGTGTTTTTCTCCTTAACCACTATATCCGGCTTTCTCGCATCCAGCTTTTTAATCAGTCGGAATAGGAGTATCCCAGGTGATCATAACCTCCTCATTCTCTGTAATCCTCTTAGGGTCATGAACCCAGTGATGATGTAGCCTTACATCTCGTCCGTAAGCCGCTGTCCTGGGCTGCAACTATCAACCTCTCATCCTTCAGTTTACCCCTCCTTAACCATTCATGTGTCCGTTCTTGATCGGCAGAGAGTTCCTGGAGTAACACTGTATTTCTGCATCTGCCACTTGTTTTTTCTCGTTTGTTGACAAGTTTTTTCTCTTGCAGATTCTGTTACTGCCTTCCTTGTGTAAGCTTGTGGATTTTTCACTCATTCCTTCAAGTTGTTGGAACGCTTGTCCAAGTTTGATGATAGAGGCAGATACTTTAGTTTGTGTGAGTTTTGCCATGTTTATCACATATGCTTTGGGATGAATATTGAAGGGGAACTCTGGTGGCTAATAGAGGCATAGGAGTGATGTCATTGAATCCTGGGCTTTTCGTTGGTTCTTTGTGTCCACCAATCTGCTGGTGGGGGAACACATCCCACTTGTCTGGGCTGATCTAGCAGGACTGAAGTGCAGGATATTAACTGGTAAGTAATTTATCACTTTTGCCACCCCTTCATTTTATGCATTTAAGAGCACTAACACAACAGTTATGGGTCTTTATTCCATTCTTTCTGCTATTTTTAATTTAAGATAATCACTAAAGGTGACTGGTTCTTTTTCTTATTTAATTTGCTGCTGTTTCATGGATGTATTTTTAAAAAAATATATATTTATAACAATTATGCCTTGTGTGGTAAAATAGACTTCAAAGTGCATTACAGACAATCACAAAACCATATGATGTTTTGATACCTACAGTGGTATAAAAATACTGCAAATAAATAATAACACAACGTTAGTTAATATAGATCATTGCAATACATAATTTTGCTTTAAAATGCCTTAATTGTACATTCAAAAATCAAAATGACATTCTCTGGTGGTGAGAAAGCGTAGCTGCTTACCTGTAACGGGTTCATTTAGATAGTAGGGGTATGCACTGATGTGTGCTTCCTCAGCGCAAGACTTGACCTTCGGGCAGGTGGTACTTCATAATCTTCCACTCAGGTCACAGTAATGCCCTGAGCTCTGGATTCATTGTGCCTGCATCCCCCCTGCTTGTCTCTGGAGAAAGCGTAGTTGCAGTAAGGTTGTGCAGCCGCACTCTGCCTCTTGCCTTCCTCACAACAAAAAAAGGAGAAAAGAGACTGTAATACACCAAAACCAGGATATAATGGACTGAATCGAACAGCATCATCGCAAGGCCAGCTATGACATCAACCGAGACTTCAGAGGGTGAGAAGCGGTAGGCATGCTTAGAAGTCCCAAAGACTTCTCTGAGCTAGGGGAAAGTCTGGAGGACGTCATCCATATAGCGTGCCTGCATCTCCCTACTTGTTTCTGGAGACCTGGGCAGCCTTATTCACTTTTCTCGTGATTGTAGTTGGTGGTGTCATGGTTGTAAAATCTTTTCCTTGGCTTTTAGCATATATTTGCGCAGGACTGCCATGTCTGTACTTGTGATGCTCACTCTTGGAGCCCATGCTGGCATTAAGTAGAATCTCCCTTTTTTTCAGGGCACGAGCAGCCAGTCTGTCACTGAATATATGGTGCGAGTTCCCAAGTAAGTAGGGGGTCCAGGTTACAGGCTTTTTCATCTAGAAAAGTAGATGGGAGGGTATAACCACAGGCCTTCTTGGGGGGGGGGGAAGGGCAGCAGTGGTACCCAATAATTTTATGTACCTGTATGCTTCTGAAATTTTTTGTTCTAGAAACACAACAAAGAAGTACAATGTGATGGCTTTCAATGTTGCTGACAAAATCAATTTCTCCACTTGGACCCAGGTAAGGCTGATCTCTGGAGGGGAACTTGCAGGTCCTCCGATATGATGGGGTGGCAAAAGGTGGCCGACTCGGTCTGGAAAGGGGATCTGTCAATATGGTAATAAAATCCCCTCTTTCACTCTCTTTAGGCTAAAATGGAACGTGATACCAGTAACAAGAAGATGTACCAGGAGGAGGAGATGCCAGATTCTGGGGCTGGGAGTGAGTTTAACCGCAAGCTGAGGGAGGAGGCTCGTCGAAAGAAGTATGGCATTGTTCTGAAGGAGTTCCGGCTGGAGGACCAGCCCTGGTTGCTGCAAGTGAATGGCAAAGCGGGCCGCAAGTGAGTAGCACCTGAGGCGGGGGAGGGGTGCATAGGAGGTGAAATATTGAAGATGTCATATAGCGTTAGGAGAGGAGCAGTGAGGCATGGGCTCTGTCCATGTTAATGGCCCTCTGGGAGGAACCACTGCAGGCATCAGGATTAGGTCATGGGGTATGGAGTGTGACGAGTCATGGGTTCCTTCCCCATTGATGACCCTCTGATCTCTTGGATGTCTTTCCCATCAGATTTAAAGGGGTGAAGAAAGGAGGCGTGACGGAAAATGCTTCCTACTACATCTTTACGCAGTGTCCTGATGGCGCGTTTGAAGCTTTCCCTGTGAATAACTGGTATAACTTCACTCCTGTGGCCAAACACCGAACGCTGACAGCAGAAGAAGCCGAGCAGGAGTGGGAAAGGTAAATGGTGCTGTTCAGAGCTCACTATGGCTCTACATGACATGAGTCTGATGCCTTCCATACACATGGGCCTCTCTTGCTGATACTCCATATCCTGTCGGCAGGCGGAATAAAGTGTTGAACCATTTCCTGATCATGCAGCAAAGGCGCTTGAAGGATGTGGATGATGATGAGGAGGAGAAGGAGAAGAAAGGGAAGAAGAAAAAATCCAGTGACCTAAAAATCCACGACCTGGAGGATGATCTGGATATGAGCTCCACGGAGAGCGAGGGTAGCGGGGAGGAGAGTAAGAGATGTTACATTCCTCATCTTCCCTCTAGTCCAGTCCAGACACATGGGTATATGCCTCCCCACCAGCAGATGGAGACTGAGAATCACTGGTTTGACGATGTCACTGGATAAAGGTCCCGCACAGTCCTCCATTCACCAGTATTTCTCAGCCTCCAGCAGATGGCGGTTAGTTAAACCTGTGCAGGCTGAACTGCTCTGAAGAGGAGGATTACTGGAAATTTGGGGCATAAGACAGTTATTGCTAACAGCAGGTCCCCAGGGTGCAGAACATGGTCGTTCCAGGTTCCTTCCCCTATTCCCCATCTGGCCACCATGCTTCACTAATCTAGGGAGCTTGTGTGGAGTAGACTGGATAGAGACTAGTTTCTGGAAGTAGGCAGGGGGAAATCCAGGGTGCAGGGGTCCTCCTTTCCTCCCCAGCTTTTGGGAGAGGTCTGCAGCTTGGCAAACAGCAAGAGTACCTCAGTGGTACTGCAGCACACTCCTGGCAGGCTGTTGAGTGAGTAAGCTTTCTGGGTGAGGTGAAGTCTCGGGTCTCCAGCATTGGGAGGAGGCTGTGATTCAGGTTAGGCATTCTGACCCAATTTAAAAAAGAGAGAAAATAAGAGATCACGTGAGCACATGAGCGGGTGAGGAGCTTCCTCGTCTCGCTCCCGGGCCGCCCCAAGAAACTTGCGAATAACTTGGCAAAAAAAACCATAGCGAACGGCGGGGGTCTGCCTATTTGTCTAGAGGGTGTGTTGTGATACTCTGACTGGCTCACCTGGTGGTAACGATGAAGGCAGCGGGGAGAAGAGAAAAAGTCGCGGGCCAGAAAGATACCAAGATGGCGGCCGCGGCCTGATCCACTGTAACGCCTGACTCTCCTGGGAAAGAAAGTGTGGATTCATGTTCGGAAGAGGTTGCGCAGGAGGTGGTAAAGCTCCTGGAACCAAAGTTTGACACAGTAATGAGGAAACTCGAGGAGATGGGTGAGACCTTTGCTGAAATTACAAGACGAGTGGAGGAAGTTGAGCAGAGAGTGAATGTGCTGGAGGAGAGTGAACTGGCCTTGGAGAGGAGCAGCCATAAACACCAAAAGCAGATTGAGGCTCTGATGCAGAAGGTAGACGATCTGGAGAATTGATCGCGATGGAATAACCTTCGCTTGATAGGAGTGCCAGAGTCATGGGCTGAGGGACAACTTGCACACCTGTTTGAAGAGTGGTTACCGAAAGAATTGGGCCTAACAGACATGCTTGGACAAATCAAAGTTGAAAGAGCCCATAGGCTGGGGCAGAGATTAAGCGGCAGGGATAAACCAAGGCCGGTGCTGGCCCGCCTGTTAAACTTTCAGCACAAATCGCTTTTGCTGCAGGCGTATAGAAAACGGAGAGATCTTAAGCTGGACAATGCACCAGTGCTCATGTTCCAAGATTACTCGGCGACCTTGGCGGCGCGGCACGACGCAAAGAGTTCTCGCCCGTTTGCAGCGAGCTGGTGAAAGGAGGGATTTGTTTTGCTCTAACCTATCCGGCCATTTTGAAGGTATTTCACAAAGGTACAACGCATTCATTCGAGCAGTCATCTGCGGTGAGGAAATTTCTTGCTACGACAGAGCATGGCCATCAGGCTGAGAAGGCTTAAGGAGAGCGACAGATTGGAGAGTTTTGTGTGGGACTATGCCACTTTGCCTTGATAGACTGAGCAGTGGCCGAGCCGACTGCGGTGCAGAGGTTTCAAGATGGACTCGATGCAGGTGGACTCTGGAGATGTTCAAAAAGTTGCCTTCAGGTTTTTTTTTTGTTTGTTTTGTTGCTCATGGAGGGGCGACCCGGAGATGTATAGACAGTGATCTAACTCCTAGTTGGGAGTACCTGCCTCGGCAGGGTGAAGAATGTTAAAGGCTGTGGGGATGAATGGGAGGGAGGGGGGGGGGGTATATGTGTGACTGCCTGCATGGATGTGTGTGTGTGTGAGGATGGGTGATGAGGGAGTGTGGAGGGGTCTAACTGGAGGAGTTGGCAGTCTTGCATTGCAAGGGGGAGTGGGGATTGTGCATGTAAACTCTATGGTGGGTGGGTTGGGGAGGGGTAAGGGTAGGGAGGGGTGGGGTAGGGGGAGCTGCAGTAGCAGTGTATTTTGGAGCATACACAGGTTGGGTAGAATACCGCATCGATACCGAGGCCTATGTGGGGAACTGAGGGACCCGGAGCTGACTCCAGGGGCGAGGCTGGGCGCCTCCTGGAGTAGGACTCGAAGTGGAAGTAAACAGCAGAGGATCTATTTCAAAGATTACACCTAATGTAAAATATATCTCTTGGAATGTGGGGGGGATAGGATCTCCAGTAAAGCGTGCTAAGATATTGCGCTGAAAAGGAAAGGGTACATATTGCGATGCTGCAGGAAACTCATTTGAGTGTTCTGGAACATCAAAAGTTAAAGAGAGACTGGGTGGCGGTCTCCCATGGTGCATCCTCAGGCACTAAGAGGGCAGGGGTAGTAATACTTGTGAAACGGGGTATCCCATTTGATGTAAGTAGCATGCAAGTGGATCCCAGTGGAAGGTACATTATGCTGCATGTTAACGTTTATAATGAAGACCTTTGGCTGGCTAACATTTATGCTCCAAATGTCTATGATCATGGTTTTTTCAAGATGATGTTGGAATTCATAAGGAAAGCAGGGCGGAGCAAGATGATTGTGGCTGGAGATTTTAATTGCCCCCACGACCCTTATCTGGATAAATCTCAGAGAGTTGGAGGTGGCTCATGGAGAAAAAGGGGAATCGGCTTTCTCTGCAAAATGGGAGATCTTGTAGATGTGTGGAGAGTCCTCCATCCTGGAGTGCGTGAATATACTCATCAGTCGAGAGCTCATCTCACTTGGTCTCGCATTGGTTATATTCTCGTGAGTGAGGGAGGGCTCTCCAAGGTGGTGCAGGCGGGGATTGAGCCAGTTGTAGTTTCTGATCATGGAATGGTCTGGATAACATGGGATAGCCAGGGTCCCTCGGGGGCGAAGTGGCGGTTTCCAGCTTACCTGTGGGAGGAGAAAGACTTTAAAGCCTATCTTGAGAAGCAGTGGGATGAATATGTCCACTTTAATGACACGCCGCAATGTTCCCCGGCACTTTTTTGGGAGGCTAGTAAGGCGGTAATGAGAGGGGCTATCATAGCATACACAGCTAAGAGGCGCCAGCATCTCGATCGCAGTATTTTTGGCTTGGAGCGGAAAATACAAGACCTACAAGCTAAGCTTGCTCGCAGTAACGTTAAGTCTGTTCAGCAGGAGTATGCCAGATCCCATCTAGCGCTCAATGAGATACTTCAGAGAAGGGCTGCTTTGTCTTTGCAATATTATAAACATCAGCTATACCGATTTGGTAATAGGACAGGGAAACTTTTAATGAAACTAGTCAAGGATCCAGGGGGTACTCAATTCGTACCTGTGCTTAAGGATGAAGGGGGGAACCTACAGCACCAACCAGTGCAGATAGCGAAGGTCTTCCGAGCCTTTTATGCCCAACTATATAGTGAGGAGGAGAGAGATTTTCAGAAAGGGACAGAGTTTCTCAGCAAATTGGCCCTACCTTGAGTGTCGGAGGAGGACTTGCTGCTGTTAAATGCACCATTGACGGTACGGGAGATATTAGTAGGGATTAAGAAAGGGAAGCTGCACAAAGCCCCAGGACCCAATGGCTTCGGGGTAGAATACTATAAAATGCTGGCACCTAGGTTGGCCCCATCCTTGGTGGCGATGTTTGATTTTGCTTGCTTGGTGGGAGAGTTCCCTAGAGATATGCGATGTGCAGATATCACAGTGATCCTAAAGCCGGGGAAGGACTTGGCAGACCCGGCCTCCTATAGACCTATTTCCCTCATAAACTGTGATATGAAGATCTTGGCCTCAGTGCTGGCAGGAAGGCTAAACTCTATCCTACCATCTCTTATAGATCCCCGACAGGTGGGGTTTGTGCAAGGGAGAGAGACGACTAAAAACATCGCCAGGCTGTTACTAGGCATGGAGGATTGTTTATGCCGAGAGGAGGCTTTGCTTTTGGTGAGCCTAGATGCTGAAAAAGCGTTCGATAGGGTCGCATGGGCCTATTTGTGGGACGTGCTGCATAGTTTTGGAATGAATGGGAGGTTTGTGAAATGGATTCAAGCACTATATGCGAGCCCCATGGCCAGAGTCGGAATGAATGGTGCCTTTTCTGAACCATTTACCTTGGAATGAGGTACCCGGCAGGGCTGCCCCTTGTCCCCCCTTTTATTTGTACTGGCATTGGAACTCTACTACGGGCCATTCAGGATAACCCGCAGATAGGAGGGGTGCAGATGGGAGGAGAAGAAATGAAGCTCAGTGCTTTTGCAGATGATATGTTACTCTAACTTACGAAACCGCAACAATCCCTGGAGCGCGTCCTACAGCTGATAAAAGACTTTGACTTCTCCGGGCTAAAAATTAATGCATTAAAGTCGGTGGTGTTAGATGTTGGTGGGCGAGTCTGGCCGATGTGGGAAGGCTCCTTTCCGCTTGTATGGGCGGAAGGGTCTATTAAATATTTGGGGATACAGCTACCAGACCGTCCGGAGAACCTGTACCAGGTGAATGTACCGGGCATGTTAGATAAAACTAAGAAAACTTTGGCTGATTGGCGGGGCCTGCCTTTGTCTTTGAGAGGGCGGATAGCACTGTTTAAGATGGTGGAGCTCCCCAGATGGCTATATGTCCTCCGCCTATTACCTATATGGATCTTGGGCAGGGATTGGAGAACTTTTGAGAAATACCTGCGGGGGTTCCTTTGGAGGGGTAAGAGGTCCCGGATTCCACTTAGAGCCTTAATGAGAAGAAGGGATGAGGGAGGGCTGGAATTACCCATACTGAAGAATTATAATCTCCGCTATTTGGCCAGGCACATATGGGCGTTGTTGGGGGGGAGGGGGGATGTGCTCTGCTACCGCAACTGAGCGCGGCGTGTGCCCCATATCATTGTTTATATATGCTTCATGCTGACCGATCTACTGTGGTACGGGGGAGGAAAATTGGAGGATATCTCAGCGCTCTCCGAGCAGCATGGCGACTATTGTGTCTTCGTTTTGGGTGGATCTGGAGACGGTCGCCTCTGCTTCCTGTGGTGGGCAACCCTGATAAATGGAGGATATCTCAGCGCTCTCCGAGCAGCATGGCGACTTGTGTCTTCGTTTTGGGTGGATCTGGAGACGGTCGCCTCTGCTTCCTGTGGTGGGCAACCCTGATAAATGGAGGATATCTCAGCGCTCTCCGAGCAGCATGGCGACTATTGTGTCTTCGTTTTGGGTGGATCTGGAGACGGTCGCCTCTGCTTCCTGTGGTGGGCAAACCTGATAAATGGAGGATATCTCAGCGCTCTCCGAGCAGCATGGCGACTATTGTGTCTTCGTTTTGGGTGGATCTGGAGACGGTCGCCTCTGCTTCCTGTGGTGGGCAACCCTGATAAATGGAGGATATCTCAGCGCTCTCCGAGCAGCATGGCGACTATTGTGTCTTCGTTTTGGGTGGATCTGGAGACGGTCGCCTCTGCTTCCTGTGGTGGGCAACCCTGATTTTCCCCCGGGCTTCTCAGCACCTAACTTATTCCAAGGCTGGGAGAAAAAGGGGATTGTTTGCGTTGGAGATATATTTATGACAGGAGGGGAGGTTGTTGACAGTTTCCAAACCCTGAAGGCTCGCTATCTGCTTCACAAGCATGATTTCTATGGTTATTTGCAAGTGCGGCATTACGTGGGGGGATTATCTATGGGAGGAGGGGCTCAGGAGGCGGCCGGACTCCCTCGAGTAGTACTGCAGAAACTGGTTGAAAGTAATATGAGCGAGGAAGAGTGTAGGAACCTGATACGTCCCAAGGGAGACAGGATGTTCCTTTCTGAATTAGCTCGAAGATGGAGTAGCGAGGGGTTGGAGGGGGCGTCGGTGGACACTTTGCAGGAGGCTTTTGAGAGGGTGCCGAAAGGAACATTGTGGATCTATTTACAGGAATTGCAATATAAATTCCTCTGGAGAGCCTATACCAGTGATGGCTAACCTTTTTGAGCCCGAGTGCCCAAACTGCCGCACAAAACCAAAGAATTTCCTCAAAGTGCCAGCACGTCATTTGCATAAGTGGTCTTATTTGCATAAATATTTGCATAATGTTACCATACACTAACTTTTAGTAAACATGTCTCTTAATGAGTGTATGGATAAAGAAAGACTAAAAGATTTCTACATTACTATAATCCAGTGCCAACCGCCAGGCACATTAGGAACTACTACAAACGCTGCCCATTTAGAACCCATAGCAAACCCGCCGTATCCTGACAGCATTACCAGGACTCACAAAGCACCATACCCTACCTATCAAAAGGCAACACTGCAAATATTAAACCAATACATTTCAGTGAATACTGGGGAAAGAGAACAAGTGGCAACGTCAAATAGGAATTTCCTCTTGTACCAAACAAAGCGCAGATGTTAATGATGCACATTTCCCAGAGCTGACATATTCCAGTTAATAAATTCAAAATAAAGAGATATCTTTCTACCTTTTGTGCATTTTTTTTCAGTTGCAATTGGTCCAGCCATTTTCTTCTGGTTTCTTCATGTTTTCTGCTAACTCTCCATCGTCTGCTGTCCATTTGTCCTTTCTTCTCTCTTCTAGTTTTTTTTCCATTCTCTCTCTCTCTCTACATCTGCTTTAACATACTAATCTTTCTCCTTTTGCTCTTTCCTCATTCCTATTTCATCCACACAAATTTTACCCCTCCATCCTCAATCCCCAATTACTCTCCCAATACCTGGCCAATTGTAGATTTTTCATCCCTCCTACACAAAATATTTTTCCCCTCTCCATTTTACTCTCCCAGCCCCATCCCATTCTAATCCTCCCCCAACATCAGCTCCCTTCTAGTTCCAGTCTCACCCAGCATCCATTCCCTTCTTCAAGCCCCCCACTTCCCCTCAGCCCATTTCCATTCCAAGCCCCGTCCCCATCAGCTATTTGCAGTTCAAGCCCCCCACTTCCCCTCAGCCCATTTCCATTCCAAGCCCCATCCCCAACAGCTATTTGCAGTTCAAGCCCCCTTCCACTCAGCCCATTTCCAGTCCTAGCAACCCCCGACCCATTACCAGTCCTAGCCCCCCATAGCCCCCGCCCAGTCCGAATCCCACCAGCCCATTTCCAGTCCGCACCTCCCCAGCCGCCCACTCCCAGTCCTAATCCCCCATCACTCAATTTTTAGTTTAAGCCCCCCCAGCGCCTATCACCACTCCTAACCCCCCCAGCGCCCATCACCACTCCTAACCCCCCAGCCCAGCGCCCATCACCACTCCTAACCCCCCCAGCCAGCCCAGTGCCCATCACCACGCCTAACCCCCCCAGCCAGCCCAGTGTCCATCACCACTCCTAACCCCCCCAGCCCAGTGCCCATCACCACTCCTAACCCCCCAGCCCAGTGCCCATCACCACTCCTAAACCCCCCCACCCCAGCCCATCACTACTCCTAACACCCTCCAGCCCAGCCCAGCCCAGCCCCTCACTACTCCTAACCCCCCCAGCCCAGCCCATCACCACTCCTAACCCCCAGCCCATCCCATCACCTATCCCAACCCCCCCAGCCCAGCCCTGCCCATCACCACTCCTAACCCCCCCCAGCCCAGCCCATCACCACTCCTACCCCCCCCCGGCCCCCCCCCCCCGGCCAGCCCAGGGAAAATTAAAAAAAAAAACAAAACCTGTCTGCTGCCGCTGTCGGGGCCGCCGCGGCAGAATCGAGCGTGCCGCGGGGCCCCCCTGTACCCGGCAGATCCTGCCCTCCCCGTAGCAGCTCTCTCTTTGGAGCTGCAGTCAGACGCGCCGGCTTGCAGAGCGCGAGGGAAGAGTTCCCTCGCTGCTCTGTTAAGCCCGCGGGGGCTGATGGGAAGTTCCCATCACCCCCCGCGGGCTTAACGGAGTCACGAAAGGGAAACTCTTCCCTTCGCGCTCTGCAAGCCGGCGCCTCTGACTGTAGCTCCAAAGAGAGAGCTGCTACGGGGAGGGCAGGATCTGCCGGGTACAGGGGGGCCCCGCGGCACGCTCGATTCTGCCGCGGAGGCCCCGACAGCGGCAGCAGACAGGGTTTTTTTTTTTTCGATTGCGGACCTTCCCGCGTGCCAGCTGCAAGGCCTTCGCGTGCCACAGCTGGCACGCGTGCCATAGGTTCGCCATCGCTGGCCTATACCACTGATAAATGGGCATTTAAGATTGGACTTAGAGTGTTTGATGCGTGTGGATGGTGTAGTAGGGATGTAGGAACTTTACTGCACAAATTCTGGGACTGTTCGTTGGTGCAATCTCTCTGGACCCAGGCCTGTAAAAAGTTGGAGGATTGGATGGGTATAGAGCAGCTCTGTCAGCGAGAGATATGTTTGCTGCATAATTGGAGGAGGAGTGCCGGGTCGATAGCTGCCAAGCATAGGCCACTCCTGGAGAGAGGCTTTTTATTAGTGAAGAAAGCCTTACTGAGCAGATGGATTGAGGACTGCCCTCCTGGAGTGGTGATGCTAAAGTTGATGTATATGGGGAAGTTAACTGCCAAACAAACAGGTGGGAAACACTGGGATGTATTTCTGGCCCTATGGTCTCCATACCTAGCTGTTTTGTTGCCCCAGGATCGGAGTGCTGTGCTAAATGTATAGGGGAGATGTTACTATATGACCCTATGCCTGAGGAGGGCTGTGGTTTTCTCTCGGATAGCTATGCTAGGAACTCCCTTCATATTTGTGTGTGTGGTTGGTATGCTGGGATGTATGCTCTCATTTTGTGCCACTGGGTTTGGAGCAGGGTGGGGATTGGGAAGGAGGTAGGGGGTGGAAGGATGGAATGGGGAAACCGGGGAAGATGTATTAGAGAGAGTTGTTCTGGATAAAGGCGGTACTGGGAAACTGCGGGGGACTTAAAAAGAAAATGCTGAGACACAAATTCTTGTCTAGATAAGTTCTAATTTCCTTTGTTTGCTGTTGTTTTTGGAACTATATGCTGAGAAAGAAGTACCACGCTGTATTAGCATTGAAATGTCATTTGTTCATACTGTGGTTAATTGTTTACATTTGTTGTCTCAATAAAGAAATTTTGACATAAAAAAGAGAGAAAATAAATTGGAGCTTTGCTTTTCTAGCTACTACGGCTATGATAGAGAAGGTCTAAGGCCCGATATCACTGAGGGTGGCAGCTGCGCCATTCAGTGCCCAAAGCCCGATATCACCGAGGGTGGCAGCTGCGCCATGCAGTGTTTCTTATTTTTGCTAAGTCTGGGGACTTCGCAGCTTCAGCAATAGCAAGCAGTTAGTGGAGACAGACACAGATGTAACTGATTACATCAGGGCTGCTCCATTTTTGGTGGTAAGGTTTCCTGATTTGTTCTGGGGCCCGTTGACTTTGCATGAATGGGCTGTGATTTAAAAAAAATAAAAACAAAGATCGTTAAGGTAGGCAAGAGATTGCCATGGTGGATCGGGCAACACACAAGGTAATTTGAGCGCGAAAGGCTGCCATTTTCCTTGTCTGAGGGAGAATTCCATAGTTTCCCTTGCAGGTCAAATTGGGAGATTTGAGAGGCAGTTTTTATTTGGATTTTCTTGATCGCTTCTCACTATATCGGGTAGCAAAATTATGTATAATACACTTAAAATAACATAGAAGGGAAGGAACTATAATGGTATAGTTCATGCCATTTCCCTGCCCATAACCTGTACGTTTCCTGCCTCAAAGCAATCCCTCCAGGAGGTAAACTGTAGGGGTGCGCGTGTGTCCTCTGTTTGCATGGAGGTTTGGTTTTTCCTGAAGGAGCACTCTCCCCTCATAGACGGCCTGAAGGACCAGTGACAGTCCTGGCTGGGCTCTAACTGATGTTTGTTCTCCTTATTAACGGATTCAGCATCTGTTTGTGTAATGTTGCAGCTGCTCTGGGGCCGAGGATGTAAGGTTGGAAGCAGCAGATTGTTTGCTGGATGTTGCTTCCTTCAGGGGGGCGGCAGCAGCAGTGTTTTTCATTTCTCAATGGGCATAGTGCTTGCTTGTGGATGAATATAAGATCTGCCAGACTGGGTCAGACCAAGCTCCATCAAACCCAGTATCCTGTTTCTAACAGTGGCCAACCCAGGTCATAAGTACCTGGCAGGTTCCACAATGCTTGTCCCGGGGCAGGCAGTGGCTTTCCCAGGTCCTCTTTAATACTTGTTTATAGACTTTTCCTCCAGGAACTTGTCTGAACCTTTTTTTAAACCCAGCTACACTAATATCTTTTACTACATCCTCCGGTAACAAGTTTGAGAATTTGATTGCACGTTGAGTAAAAAATATTTTCTCTTATTAGTCTTAAATAGGTTACATTGTAGCTTCATTGCATGTCCCCCTATTCTTTCTACTTTTTGATGGTGTAAACAACCAATCTATGCTTACCCATTCCATTCCATTCATTAATTTATAGACCTCTAACATACTCGTATCTCTCCTCAGCCGTCACTTTTCCATGTTAAAGAGACCCAACCTTTTAAGCCTTTCCTCATAGGGGTATCCTTCCATCCCTTTTACCATTTTTGTCGCTGTTCTTTGTACCTTTTCTAATTCCGCTATATCCTTTAAGATACGGTGACCAGAATTGCACACATGGGGTCCACGTAGTCATGTAGTTTTTCAGGTTGCTCCTTAGTTTGCGATTGTGTCTAGATACTGCTCTGCTGTTTCCAGTATAGTTCGATAGTTTATATTTTTGGTGTTGAATAGGTATAGGTGGTAGTTGGCTCAGTTTCAGCTAGGACCGGCCCACAGGTTTCTGCCACTCCTCCCAGCTGCCGCTAATTCTGTTTGGGGGAGGGAGGTGAGCAGCTGTGGCAGGAGTATTTTAAAAAGCGGTGGCAAAAAGCATGCTGCTTTTGGACATACTGCTGCCGCTGCTGCCTGCCTTCCCCCCCAAATGGAATCGGTGGCAGCAGGGGGGGGGGGGGTGGCTGGTCTTGTGTGCCACCGCCACCTCCCCTGTTCAGCAGCCTAGCTCGCCTAATAGGCTGGCCCTGGTTTGGCTGATTCAATCAAACTTACATTGCCTTCATGTAGTAGGATGATTTCAAGGTGAACATTCAAGTAAGCTGTCTAAGCTGGGACATGGCCCTCTCAGGGGCATGGTTCTGACAGCCACTAAGTTGATTCTCTAAAGGAATGCTGTATAGTGTACAAAAGGTTGGGTGACTATAGCAGTGGTTCAGGTGCTAAACTAATCTTAGGGGGCCTTTATTCTTGTGTGAATCACCTCATCAGGTGCAGTCTGATCGTGAGACTTGGCGTTCTCCGTACTTTTCTCTTTTTTATAGCCTCTGTTCTTGGCCAAAGCATGAGTTTATTCATTTGCCAGCTTCAGGCTATGCATTGTAAGGCTACATAAGTTGAAAGGATAGCCCATAAAGCCTATGCTCTAGGTTTCTGACTGGGCTCTAGGTCATTGCCTAGCATTGGAAAGGCTGGGCATTGCTATGCATTGTAAGGCTACATAAGCTGAAAGGATAGCCCATTAAGCCTATGCTCTAGGTTTCTGACTGGGCTCTAGTCATTGCCTAGAATTGGAAAGGCTGGGCATTGTCTTTTCCTGCATGGTACTTGCCTCGCTGACAGTTCATCAGTTCATTAATTTTATTTATGTGCACTTATATACCGCCTTTCTGGAATCAGAGTGGTTTACAATGAACTTAACAATAAGGATAAGGATGCTTGGGTGCATACGGAATATGTAGAAGCTGATAAGGATAAAGCGGAATTGCTTAACAAATATTTTTGTTCTGTGTTCACAGATGAAGTACCAGGAGCAGGACCTCAGAAAACACCCACAAATAAGAACAGAAGCGAGGGACATCTTGAACAATTTTCAGAAGACTGTGTTCGTGAGAAACTAGCTCAACTTAAAGTAGACAAAACGATGGGACCGGATGGGATACACCCTAGAATACTGAGGGAACTTGGGGACGTTCTAGCAACTCCACTGACTGACCTTTTCAATGCCTCGTTGGAGTCGGGAGTGGTGCCAAAGGACTGGAGAGAGGCTCATGTGGTGCCTTTACACAAAAGCGGAAGTAAGGATGTGGTTGAAAACTACAGGCCGGTTAGTTTAACTTCGGTGGTGAGTAAATTATTGGAAACGCTGCTGAAAGAGAAAATAGTGAGGTTTCTGGAGTCCGGCAGATTACAGGATCTAAGGCAGCATGGATTCACCAGAGGCAGGTCTTGTCAGACAAATCTGATTGATTTCTTTGACTGGGTGACCAGGGAGTTGGACCGAGGGAGAGCTCTAGATGTGGTGTATTTAGATTTCAGTAAAGCCTTTGACACTGTTCCTCACAGGCGACTTATAAACAAACTGAGCACCCTAGGGATGGACCCTAAAGTTACTGCTTGGGTTAGTAATTGGTTGGGTGGGAGGCGACAAAGAGTACAAGTAAATGGAGCTCACTCTGAGGAGAAGGATGTTACCAGTGGTGTGCCCCAGGGATCTGTCCTTGGTCCGATTCTTTTTAACATCTTTGTTAGTGATATAGCGGAAGGGCTGTCGAGTAAGGTTTGCCTCTTTGCGGATGATACCAAAATCTGCAATAGAGTAGACACCCAGGAAGGTGTAGATAACATGAGGAGGGATCTAGCTAAGCTTGAAGAATGGTCTAGAATTTGGCAGCTGGGATTTAATGTTAAAAAATGTAAGGTCATGCATTTGGGCTGCAGCAATCCAAGGGAGCAATACAGTATAGGAGGTGAAGTACTTTTGTCCACTAAAGAAGAGCGGGACCTAGGCGTGGTTGTGTCTGATGATCTTAAAGTAGCTAAACAGGTAGAAAAGGCGACGGCAAAAGCTAGAAGGATGCTTGGGTGCATACGGAGAGGAATGGCTAGCAGAAAAAAGGAGGTGATAATGCCTCTGTATAAGTCTTTGGTGCGACCTCATTTGGAGTATGGTGTGCAATTCTGGAGACCGCACCTTCAAAAGGATGTGAACAGGATGGAGGCGGTGCAGAGGGTTGCTACTAAAATGATTAATGGGCTTCATTATAAAGCATATGAGGACAGACTTAAGGATCTTAATTATGTACACCTTAGAGGAAAGGCGGGATAGAGGTGATATGATTGAGATGTTTAAATACCTCCGTGGCATAAATGTTCAGGGAGAGAGCCTCTTTCAATTGAAAGCAAGTTCTGCTACGAGGGGACATGGGATGAGGGTGAAGGGAGATAGATTCAGGAGTGATATGCGGAAATATTTCTTTACGGAAAGAGTAGTGGATCCGTGGAATAGTCTCCCAGTGGAGGTGGTAGAGATGAGGACAGTAACTGAATTCAAAAAAGCATGGGACCAACACAGAGGATCTCTAAAGGTAAAAAGTGGACTGTTGTAGTTGTTATGGAAGGACAGACTAGATGGGCCTTGTGGTCTTTTTCTGTCGTCATGTTTCTATGTTTCTAAGCTTAAGATTAGTTTGGTAACTATTTACATAATGGTATTGCCCTGTGCGCTACGTTTACAGTGAAACAATGGTGCAGAACAACCAAGCGCGGTGTTTGAGGGAGGCATTTGGCTGCTCCTTCTAGGAGAGCATGGTCTTGGCAGCCATGCCTGTGTTCTGGTCCAAGGCTGTCTGGTTTGGGTCTTAGCTCTGGCTGTGAGCCACAGAAATCTAGCAGGGTTTGTTACTTTGCAGCTGTAGTGTATGTCTGAGCTTCCTTGGTTCTGTGATGGTAGTGGATTCTCATTCTGCTTAACGAGAGGGCCTCTGATTGCTTCATGCCTTTTCAGAAATTTGAGTGCATGTTTTAATAAACTCTTAAAATCCTCCCGGTGAGTGGTGTAGTGAGGAGGCTGGGAGCTTCTCTCCTAGACTACTTCTGTTGGTCTGTGGTCTATGACACTTACGACTTAGCCCACATTAGAATGATAGTGCCAACTCAAACATTGCTCTCTAAGGTGGCTTAGTTTTGGAAGTTGGTTGTTTGCGACCCTCTGGATGGTTGTCCTAAATTGTGTTCGGTCTTCAGTCATGCTGCTCATTGTTGACAGACTGGCACCTATAGCTGCTGTTATTGTATCGATCCATCTCATTGCTGGCCCCCTTCTTTTGCATTGACCTTCTACCCTGCCAAGCATGATGTCTTTCTTTAACGATCTCTCTCTTTGCATGATGTGTCCAAAGTATGAAAGTCAAAGTCTTCTCATCTGAACTTCTAAAGAAAGCTTAGGTTTGATCTTCTCTAGTACTGACTGGTTTGTTCTTCGGGCAGTCCATGGAATACAAAGTATTCGTTGCCAGCACCATAATTCAAAGGCATCAGTTTTCTTCCTGTCTATCTTTTTCACTGTTCAACTTTCGCATCCGTATGATGTTTTTGAAAATACCATGGCTTGAGTCAAATCTTTGCATGGAGAGAGACATCTCTGCTCTTGAGAATCTTGTCTAGGTCCTTCATAGCCATTCTGCCAAGAGCAATGAGTCATTGGATTTCTTGACTGGTTGTTGCTTCTTTATTGATAGTTGATCCAAGTAGGTTAAAGTTGTTCACAATTTCAATTTCTTCTCTATCAACAGTGAACTTATTGATTTTGCCAGTTGTCATGATCTTTGTTTTCTTTACATTAAGGTGCAGGCCCATTTTAAGACTATGTTCCTTGATCTTGAGAAGTAAATGTTTCAGATCATCTTAACTCTGACAGTAATGTGGTATCATCAGCATAGCGAAGGTTGTTGATGAGTCTTCCACCAATCTTCACACCTCTGTTGTCTTCATACAATCCTGCTTCTCTGATGATTTGTTCTGCATATAAATTAAACAGGTAGGGGGAAAGTATGCAGCCTTGTCTTACACCTTTGCTTATTTTAAACCATTCTGTTTCTCCTTGTTCCGTTCGAACTGTTGCTTCTTGATCAATGAACAGATTGCGCAAGAGAACGATCAGGTGTTCTGGTATACCCATGCTTCTTAATGTGGCCCAGAATTTCTGATGGTTTACACAGTCAAAAGCCTTGCTGTAGTCAATAAAGCACAAATAGATATCGTTTTGATATTCTTTAGTCTTTTCAAGGATCCATCTCACATCTGCAATGTCTCTCATTCCTCGCCCTTTCCTGGCCTGCTTGCACTTCAGGTAGTTCTTGTTCCAGGTATGGTTGTAGTCTCTGTTGAATAATCTTCAGTAGAATCTTGCTGGCATGTGGGATCAGAGTGATTGTGCGATAATTTCCACAGTCAGTTGGATCACCTTTTTTAGTGCTGTCAAGTCAGTGCTGACTCCTAGCGACCCAGCTGCCTCTGGGTTTTCTTGGCAATGTAGCACCTGAAGTAGATTGCCAGGCCTTTTCCTCCGAGGCAATGGAGGGTAAAGTGACTTGCCTAAGGTCACAAGGAGTGCCCGTGGGAATTGAACTCTTGATCTTCTGGGTACTAAGTTGCTCTAACCACTAGGCTACTTCTCCCACCTTTCTTTAGTATTGGTATAAACACATATCTTTTCCAGTCAGTTGGCCATGATGTTGTCTTCCAAATTTCCTGAAACAGCCTTGTAAGTATGTAACTGCATCATTGCTGTAATACTTCAAAGGGAATGCCATCAATGCCTGGTGCTTTGTTCTTTGATAAACCATAACTAAAAAAGCCCCAGGGGCCACGGAACACCACTGGCCCCAACAGAATCATGGTTGTGGGAGTAAAAACCTGAAGCAGGGTCTTTAAATTTAGTGACCCGAAACGCAGGACTGTGTCGTTTTACCACAGCTATTTAGTTTGCTGCGCCAGAATTTCAGCTAAGTACATCTTGCTTATGAATGGACATATTTCTGCTAAGCAGTTAGAAATGTTTTACTGCATTTGATTAAAAGGGGATGTAGGTCTCCAGTTAAGGTATTCTTGCCTGGAGGCTACTTGTCTATAGTTTTCTCTTTAGGAGGTTTATTGTAGGTTGGAATCTGCCAGTTTTGTTTTGTAATGTTCTTTGATAAGGCATTCAGTGCTGCTTTGACGTCTTCTTTCATCACCAATGGTTCTGGATCATAAGGTACAGGTTGAAACGGCTGTTGGTCCACTTGATCTTTATCATATACAAACTCTTTATTCTTTCTACCTTTTCTTGATCTTCTCAGCATCATTCAACATAGATCCTTGAGCATCTTGTAACATTCCAATTCGAGGCTAGAATTTTTTCTCTCATAGCTTTAGGAAAGATGATCTTGTTCTTCCTCTAATAGTTTCTTATTCTATTTCCTTGCCTGCGTCATTGTAGTACTTTTCCTTGACCCATCTTGCTGAATGTTGGAAATTTCTGTTGAGTTCTATGATTGCCTCTTTCTCATCTGGCTTTAGCTTCTCTGCGTTTCTGGGCAATTTTCAGTTTCTTCTGTCATCCATTTTGGCTGTTTTTGCTTTTTCACCTTTTGTAGAGACTTCTCGCTTTCTTCCAACACAACCTTCTTGATGTCATTCCATAACTCTTCTGGAGATCTGTCATTTGTATCTAAATCAGCAAATCGATTTTGCAGGCAGTCTTTAAATACCAGTAGTATATTCTCAAGGTCATATTTTGCTACATTAATGAGTGGCTTGCTCTTTTTCAACTTTAGCTTGAGTTTGCATACTAGTAGTTGGTGATCTGTACCACAGTCAGCTCCAGGTTTTGTCTTTGATGTTTATAGAGCTATTCCATCGTTGATTTCCACAGATGTAGTCAATTTGATTTTTGTACAATCCACTGGGTGAAATCCATTTGTACAGTCGCCGCTTGTGTTGCTGGAAGAAGGTATTTGAGATGAATAGATAGTTGGTCTTGCAGAATTCTGTCAGTCTTTCTCCAGCTTCATTTCTGTTGCCAAGTCCATATTTGTCAACAATTTTGCTGCCGCCTTTGTTGCCAACTTTTGCGTTCCAGTCACCCATGACTATCAGGATATCCTTTTTGCATGTTCTATCAATTTCAGCTTGTACTTGTTCATAGAACTCATCAATTTCATCCTCTTCTGCAGCTGTTGTTGGGTCATATACTTGAATTATAGTTGTGTTGATAGGCATTCCTTGTAGACGAATGGAAATTCCTTATCGTTCCTCCAGTTCAGTCCTCTATCTCTGGGTTGTCAATTTCCTCCTGCAGCTTGGAGACTGGTATGTCAGAATGATGACATCACTGGATATAGCCTGCTGCACACCCACTTCCATTCCAGTGTGACCAGTCTCCATGCAGCAGGAGGACTTGACGAGCCCTAGTGTGGGGCTCTCTGGAGGAACTAATAAGGAGCTAGGTGTGTGTTGGCTTAATTGGCATTAGGTTTGAAATTTCTTTTTGGGGGTTCTGTTCCTTTAAACAACAACAACAAAAAAAAAACTTAGCGTGTCTTTGGTATTCTTCCTCCTTC
Source organism: Ichthyophis bannanicus (assembly GCA_033557465.1). Taxonomy (NCBI): domain Eukaryota; kingdom Metazoa; phylum Chordata; class Amphibia; order Gymnophiona; family Ichthyophiidae; genus Ichthyophis; species Ichthyophis bannanicus. Next base: position 103,187,933 of record CM066051.1, on the reverse strand, counting down.
TCTCTGCTCCTTCGCTGGGGGTTCTTGCTCAGAGGGGTGAGTCGATTAACGCTGGTGCCGAAGTTCTCTCCCCCCCCCCGGACGCTCCGGGGGAGAGCCCTTCATTTTATTGCCTTGCCTTCAGGAGTCCCTTAGCTGTGACGCGGCTGCGGGGACAAGGGCACATCAGTTCTCTGGATCTCCGGGAGCCAGGGTCCTTGCAAACGTGCAGACGTTTTATGCACTGGAGCAGCAGTCCTGGCCGGTAGGCTTTTCACCTGGTCAGGCTGTTTGTGTAGACGACGGTCCTTTGTCGTCTAGGCCGCGTACAGCAGCGGCTTGCTTTGGCGCCCTTTTTGGGGTGGTACTTAGCTTTGCGGCGGCCATTTTGACTGCCGCGGGAAAGCCGCGTGGGCACCGTGCGGTCCGCGAGCCAGCTATTGGAGCGCGGTAAGGCTCTCTTTTATTCTTCTTTGCTTGGCCTCTGTGTTTTCTTTTACTTGTTTTATTCGTTTTGTTTTAATTTGTTATTTTCGGTATCCCCTGCAGCCGCTCTTTCGGGAAGGGGGAGGGCTGAGGGGGCTTGGTTTCTGCGGAAGCGGAACGGGGGCAGGTAGCTTTCCAACCTGCTAGTAGGTTGTAGAGGTGTTTAGGAGACCGTGGTTTATATATAAAAAAAAAGAGGAAACTGAGAAAGAGAGCAGCTTTACAGTCTTTGCGCTCGGCTGGATTATGGCTGCCAGACCACAGTGTCTTGTCTGTGGCACAAAAAGGGGCACTGTAGCGGATACCGGGGTGTGCCGGAGCTGTGCCTCCCTTTCGTCCGCTGTGGTGCAGGAGATGGAGCCTAAAGAAGCCCCAGAAGCACAGGGGCTGTCCAGAGGATAGGGTGGTTTCTCCACGTCCGCCGGCGCACGGGACAGTGTTGGAGGAACTAGCGGGGCCTTCGGGTACTTCTTTGGGGGGCCACACTTCGAATCTCGGGGAATTCAGCCCTGAGTTCGTTTTGCTTATGCATCAGGCCTTTTGCCTGAGACACCAGGGCGAGGGGTCGATTTCTGGGGCAATGGGATTTTCAGTTCCGCAGCTGGAGGCAGTCGCTACCATAGGCGAGGAGCCTCCGGCGCCTAAACGAGCTCGGACAAAGGATCCAGCAGTGGCGGAAACCGAATGGACGGGTGTCCAAGATCAGGCTAAAATGATTAGAGTTTTCCGCAGAGAGAAATTACCTGCGCTAATCACAGAGACATTGCAGATGTTGAATCTGGCTACGAATGTAACGGTGGAGGACGAAGTCGAAGACCCCGTCATTCAGGCGGTATGCCAGACGCAGGTGGTTTTTCCGCTGCACAGAGTTGTCGAAAAAATGATTCAGGAGGAGTGGGATAAGCCTGAAGCAGGTCTCCGAGGCGTATGGACACTGAATAGGCTATATCCTATGGCTGATAAAGATAAAGACCGGTTCCGGGCACTGCGGGTGGACGCAGTGGTGTCGGCGGTTACCAAAAAGACCACCATTCCTGTGGAAGGGGGTGCGGCCTTGAAGGATGCCCAAGACCGTAAGGTTGACGGTTTGCTGAAACAGACTTTCGAAGCGGATTCCCTTTCTCTGCAGGCCTCCATATGTGGAGTGTGGGTAGCCAGAGCTTGTCTGCGCTGGACTCAGCGACTGCGTCTGTCTTCCCGCATGGATGGTGAGGATTTGAAGGAGCTCGATCGTCTGGAGTCCGGTGCGGCTTATTTAGCAGACGTGCATTACGACTTGATCAGGGCACTAGCTAATAGCACGGTGTCGGTGGTGGCTGCCCGTCGGTCGGTGTGGTTGCAGACGTGCATTACGACTTGATCAGGGCACTAGCTAATAGCACGGTGTCGGTGGTGGCTGCCCGTCGGTTGGTGTGGTTGCGTAATTGGGCGGCGGACGGACCTTCTAAATCCTGTCTTAGCAAGCTCCCCTTTAAAGGGGGTTTATTGTTCAGGGACGATTTGGATAAGTTGGTAAAGGACCTGGGGGAGTCCAAGGCGGGTAGGCTGCCGGAAGATAAGCCGAAACCGGTAAGGTCCAGCCTGGGCTTTCGAGGCCAGTTTTGCGATTTCTGTTCGCCCCGATTTGGTGGTTTCCAGAGAGGCCGGTTTCAGTCCCGAACCCAGGGCTTTCGGGGGTTTCGAGGGGGTAATAAGGGGTTCTCCTCAAACCCTGTGCCAGCTTCGCGTAAGCCACAATGAAGCGAGGCGGGTCCCGGCGGAGGGTCCTCCCATAGGCGGTCTGCTTCGGGAGTTTCTTTCTGCTTGGACCCACATCACCTCAGACCAGTGGGTGCTAGAGATTATTCAGCACGGCTATGCTCTGGAGTTCGCTCGTCCCGTGCGGGACTCCTTTGTGATGTCTCTGTGCAGGGGACCCAAGAAAACGGCAGCGGTTTGCGCAACTTGAGACAGACTGCTTCACTTGGGAGCAGTGGTAGAGGTGCCCAAAGCCGAATGCGGCATGGGTCGGTACTCTATTTATTTCATGGTGCCAAAAAAGGGCGGAACTTTGCGGCCTATCTTGGATCTCAAAGCCGTCAACCATTGTTTGCGGGTCCCGCATTTCCGGATGGAAACGTTGCGATCGGTCATAGTGGCGGTGCGTCGCGGAGAATTCTTGACTTCTCTGGATCTTTCCGAAGCATACTTGCATATTCCCATTCGGGAGGTTCACCAGAAATTTCTAAGATTCGCTCTCCCTTGGGGACACTATCAATTCCAAGCCTTACCTTTCGGTCTGGCGACAGCGCCGCAGACCTTCACCAAAATCATGGTGGTGGTGGCGGCGGCGTTGCGCAAGGAAGGAATTCTAGTCCATCCTTATCTAGACGATTGGCTGATTCGCGCCAAGTCCAAAGAGGAGAGTTTGCGAGTGATGGACAGGGTGGTACGGTTTTTGCAGAGTCTGGGTTGGGTGGTCAACCCGACGAAGAGTCATTTGGAGCCCACCCAGGACCTCGAATATCTCGGGGTTTGCTTCGACACAAGGTCAGGGCAGGTGTTTTTGCCGCTCAAACGAGCCGAGGCCTTGCGGTCTCTGGTGCGGAAGTTCAAGTTGGTGGTGGCGCCATCAGCCTGGCATTATCTCCAAGTGCTGGATACCATGGCGGCGATGTTAGAAGCGGTGCTTTGGGCCAAGGTGCATATGCGGCCCCTGCAAAGAGCGCTGCTCCGCCGCTGGTCCCATCAGTCCGACCCTCTGAGCAAGCGCCTCCCCTGCCCGCTCAAGGTCAGGCAGTCTCTTCGCTGGTGGTTGCTCCGGTCGTCGCTCGCAGCCGGCATGCCCCTGGAACAGCCGGAGTGGCTGCCCTTGTTGACGGACGCCAGCCTGGTGGGCTGGGGAGTTCACTGCGAGAGTCGCTTTGCGTAGGGCCTTTGGTCCCCCCGGGAGGCCTCTTGGTCGATAAACCGTCTGGAACTTCGTGCTGTTCATCTATCCCTTCAGGCGTTTGAAAGCGTGGTCCAGGGTCGACCCGTACGGATTCTCTCAGACAATTCGGCGACTGTAGCGTACATCAACCGACAGGGCGGCACGGGAAGTGCCGCCATGGAGGAAGAGGCGGACGAGTTGTTCGCTTGGGTCGAAGTCAGGTTGTACATGATCTCGACTGCGCACATTGCGGGAAAGGACAATGTCGCGGCGGACTTCCTCAGCAGAGTACACGTGGATGCAGGAGAATGGGAGTTGCATCCCGACGTTTTCAAGCAGATAATGGCGCGATGGGGAACTCCGATAATGGATCTGATGACGACATTCCATTCGGCGAAGGTCAGTCGGTTTTACAGCAGAAGACGGGAACGGATGTCGGAAGGCATAGACGTGCTGTTACATTGGTGGCCGTCGGAAGGTCTTCTGTATGTGTTTCCTCCGTGGGCGTTGATAGGCCGAGTGGTTCAAAAGATCGGCGCTCATCTGGGAAAAATGCTGTTGGTGGCGCCCGATTGGCCGAGGCGGTACGCCGACTTGGTGCGTCTCCTAGACGGGCGGCTCCCAGAGAGAGCAGATCTGTTGGTTCAGGGGCCTCTTTTCATGCCCCAGGTGGATTGATTCTCACGGTATGGCCCTTGAGGGGGCTAAACTGTGAAGGAAAGGCTATTCGTCGGCGGTAGTGTCGACGATGCTTAAAGCTCGCAAGCGGTCGACTTCTTTGGCGTATGTGCGCGTTTGGAGGATATTTGAGGATTGGTGCTCGCGGCAGCAGGTGCGCGCGGCCTCAGTTACTATTCCTGCGATTTTGGAATTTCTGCAGGACGGCTTTGTTAAGGGTCTTGCAGCTAGTTCTTTGCGGGTTCAGTTGGCGGCGCTTTCCTGTTATCGCGGTAAGGTCAACAGAGTGTTAGGGCTTTAAACTAGATTCATTGGGGATGGGTGAAGAAAGCCCCCAGGTAAGTGAAAGCCCCCAGGTAGGTGATACATTAAATACCTTTATGGAAATGGGTAACAGGGGTAACATATGGAAAGCAGTGTGTATTAATGCCCGTAGCATGGGAAATAAGATCCCTGAAGTTGAAGCTTTGGTGGGAGTAGCTGACTTCGATTTAGTGGCAGTTACAGAAACATGGTTTACAGAAAACCATGACTGGGATGTAACTATACCTGGCTATACTTTATTCAGAAAGGACAGGGTAGGAAGAAGGGGAGGAGGAGTGGCACTATAGGTAAAAACTACTATTAAAGCTTTGGAATTACAGAGCTTAAAAGGGAGAGAGGAGGCATTGTGGGTTAAACTAGAAAGAGGGAAAGAGAAATCTATTTGCATTGGTGTGATATACAGACCTCCCTCACAAGAGGAAGAGGTAGACAGAGAGTTCATTGAAGACATACGCAGCATTGCTAGGAAAGGGGAAGTGCTACTGATAGATTTCAATATGCCAGATGTTGATTGGCACATTCCTGCTGCAGTATCATCTAGAAGTAAGGAGATCCTGGATTCTCTACAGGGAGAACTATTCAGGCAATTGGTAACAGACCCCACAAGTGAAGGGGCCATACTGGACTTGGTGCTTACCAATGGTGAAAGTGTTTCTGATGTTGTAGTGGGAGATCATTTTGCATCCAGTGATCACCAGATGGTGTGGTTCAGTATTAGGACTAGGGCTGTTAGAATCCATTCCAAGGTGAGGATCTTAGACTTTAGGAAAACTAACTTTGCGAAGAAGGGCCAATACCTCAGGGAGTCGTTAGTGGGATGGGAACAGCTGGGGGATGTAGAAAAATAGTGGGCAAAACTGAAAGGGGGTATTTTAAAGGCAACCAACCTTTTTGTTAAAATGGTAAATAAAGGCAAAAGGAACAGGAGACCGCTATGGTTTTCGAAGTAGCTGAAAAAGTGAAGAAAAAGAGGGAGGCTTTCATGAAATACAAGAGATCACAGAGAGAGGAAGACAGGCATCTGTATTTGGAAAAACTTAGAGAAGCTAGCAAAGTAGTCAAGAAGGCAAAGATTCAAAAGGAGGAGGAAATAGCCAATGCAATAAAATGGGGGGATAAGACATTTTTCAGATATATTAGTGAGAAGAGGAAGGGCAAAAGTGGTATTGTCAGACTCAAGAGTGCGGGGGGGGGGGGGGGGAAATATGTAGAAGCTTAACAAATATTTTTGTTCTGTGTTCACAGATGAAGAACCAGGAGCAGGACCTCAGAAAACACCCACAAATAAGAACAGAAGCGAGGGACATCTTGAACAATTTTCAGAAGACTGTGTTCGTGAGAAACTAGCTCAACTTAAAGTAGACAAAGCGATGGGACCGGATGGGATACACCCTAGAATACTGAGGGAACTTGGGGACGTTCTAGCAACTCCACTGACTGACCTTTTCAATGCCTCGTTGGAGTCGGGAGTGGTGCCAAAGGACTGGAGAGAGGCTCATGTGGTGCCTTTACACAAAAGCGGAAGTAAGGATGTGGTTGAAAACTACAGGCCGGTTAGTTTAACTTCGGTGGTGAGTAAATTATTGGAAACGCTGCTGAAAGAGAAAATAGTGAGGTTTCTGGAGTCCAGCGGATTACAGGATCCGAGGCAGCATGGATTCAGCAGAGACAGGTCTTGTCAGACAAATCTGATTGATTTTTTTGACTGGGTGACCAGGGAGTTGGACCGAGGGAGAGCTCTAGATGTGGTATATTTAGATTTCAGTAAAGCCTTTGACACTGTTCCTCACAGGCGACTTATAAACAAACTGAGCACCCTAGGGATGGACCCTAAAGTTACTGCTTGGGTTAGAAATTGGTTGGGTGGGAGGTGACAAAGAGTACAAGTAAATGGAGCTCACTCTGAGGAGAAGGATGTTACCAGTGGTGTGCCCCAGGGATCTGTCCTTGGTCCGATTCTTTTTAACATCTTTGTTAGTGATATAGCGGAAGGGATGTTGGGTAAGGTTTGCCTCTTTGCAGATGATACCAAAATCTGCAATAGAGTAGACACCCAGGAAGGTGTAGATAACATGACGAGGGATCTAGCTAAGCTTGAAGAATGGTCTAGAATTTGGCAGCTGGGATTTAATGTTAAAAAATGTAAGGTCATGCATTTGGGCTGCAGCAATCCAAGGGAGCAATATAGTATAGGAGGTGAAGTACTTTTGTCCACTAAAGAAGAGCGGGACCTAGGCGTGGTTGTGTCTGATGATCTTAAAGTAGCTAAACAGGTAGAGGCGACGGCAAAAGCTAGAAGGATGCTTGGGTGCATACGGAGAGGAATGGCTAGCAGAAAAAAGGAGGTGATAATGCCTCTGTATAAGTCTTTGGTGCAACCTCATTTGGAGTATGGTGTGCAATTCTGGAGACCGCACCTTCAAAAGGATGTGAACAGGATGGAGTTGGTGCAGAGGGTTGCTACTGAAATGATTAATGGGCTTCATTATAAAGCATATGAGGACAGACTTAAGGATCTTAATTATGTACACCTTAGAGGAAAGGCGGGATAGAGGTGATATGATTGAGATGTTTAAATACCTCCGTGGCATAAATGTTCAGGGAGAGAGCCTCTTTCAATTGAAAGCAAGTTCTGCTACGAGGGGACATGGGATGAGGGTGAAGGGAGATAGATTTAGGAGTGATATGCGGAAATATTTCTTTACAGAAAGAGTAGTGGATCCATGAAATAGTCTCCCAGTGGAGGTGGTAGAGATGAGGACAGTAACTGAATTCAAAAAAGCATGGGACCAACACAGAGGATCTCTAAAGGTAAAAAGTGGACTGTTTTAGTTGTTGTTATGGAAGGACAGACTAGATAGGCCATGTGGTCTTTTTCTGTCATCATGTTTCTATGTGAGGCGGTTTCTGACTGCGGTGTCTAAGCTGCGGCCTGCGCGCAGGGTGTGGGTTCCCCCGTGGGATCTCAACCTTGTTTTGGGGGCGTTGTCTAGGCCTCCCTTCGAGCCGTTACAGCGAGCTTCGATAAAGGACTTGACGCTTAAGACGGTGTTTCTGGTGGCCATCTGTTCGGCCAGGCGCATATCGGAGTTGCAGGCTTTGTCATGTCGCGAACCGTTTCTGTCTTTTTCCAAGGAGAAGGTGGTTTTGCCTACCATGCCGTCCTTCTTACCTAAGGTGGTGTCCCCCTTTTCTGTGAATCAGGCGGTAACTTTGCCTGTTTTGGGGGTTCTGGAGGGCGAGGAATCGAATCGCAGTCTGCGTTGTCTGGACGTGAAGACAGTGTTGCATCAGTATCTGCAAGTGACGGAATCCTTCCGTAGGTCGGATCGCTTGTTTATCTTGTTCGGAGGTGTGCGCAAAGGGGAAGCAGCGGCTAAGGCTTCCATTGCGCGGTGGATCCGGGAGACGATTGCTTCTGCTTACTTCAGCATCGCCCGGTGCCCGTGGGTTTGCGGGCGCATTCCACCAGAGCGCAAGCTTGTTCCTGGGCGGAGCACTGTTTGGTTCTGCCAGGAAACATTTGTAGGGCGGCAACGTGGTCGTCTCTGCATACGTTTAGTAAACATTACCGGCTAGACGTGGCGGCAGCTGCTGATGCCTGTTTCGGTTCGGCGGTTTTGTCTGCCGGCTGGAAAGGTCCCTCCCAGTGATTGCTGCTCTGGTACATCCCAGAGGTAGAGGACTGAACTGGAGGAACGATAAGGAAAAGCACAGTTACTTACCTGTAACAAGTGATCTCTGGGAACAGCAGGAATAAGTCTTCACATATGGGTACGTCGGTACCGACGGAGTCTGCGCGGGAACGCTTCCCAGCGTCCAATCAGAACGCTTTTGGAAGCATCCCACCACACCTGCGTGCTGCCTTCCCGCCTTTCCCAACTGCCTCTCCTCAGTTGAGTTTTAAATCTGAGGCAAAGAGAGAGAGAGAGCAAGGAAGGGAAAGATAGAGATAGAGAAATGCAACTCCTAGGGGAGGTGGGTGGGTTGTGAAGACTTATTCCTGCTGTTCCCAGAGATCACCTGTTACAGGTAAGTAACTGTGCTATCTCCAGGAACAAGCAGGAATGAGTCTTCACATATGGGGACTCCCAAGCTGAGATGCCCAGAGGGAGTCCTAGCATGTTGCGAATCTAGAAAGAGCCATGCTATTCCTCAGGACCTCAGGCATCCTAGGGATGGAAGGTAGGAGTTGAATACAGAAAAGGAGCTGTGGAACAGCTGGCCTAGAACAGGGCTTCTAAGAGGAAGGCCCTGTATAGAGGGCATTTAGTAGTAAAATATTGTAATATGGGCCTCCCTTGTTGGCATTGCAAAAGTCTACTGAGGTTCATATGGATCTGTTAGAAGAGCCGGTGGAGAACCTTGAGGAGTACCTCACTGAGAAGTAGAGGTAATAAAAGTAGAAAAAACAAGTGGAGGTCAGAACCCTTCAGGGTGAGAAATAGCCCCAGGGGAAAATTGGGGAAGTATAAGAGGTAGAGCTTCAGCGGAAGACACAGAAGGTACTATTAGAGAAAGCTTAAGCTGTTTTGGTCCAAAAATAGTACAATCATAGGACCAAAGAAAAATGAGTCTGACCCAACTGGACTGGCAATGGAATCGGTCCATGTAGGAGAGAAAGGGTATGGAGACCCTTGTATCAGATAAGAAAGTAAGGACAGACTTAGGAAGCGCTAAGCTTTAGATTAACTTTAGCTCCGCAATGTCTTTCCTAAATGGGGTCAGTTAGGAAAGGAAAAGGTACATGGAGAGCTTCAGAGGTACCTAACCCTGAAAGGTTATGGTAAGGAAGTGGTTATATGTGTAGAACCCCAAGTATGTTGTTACAGCATTGATAGGGGTAGTGCCCATCTGTCAGGATCATATAGGAATGTATGGATATCTGAACCTAAACAGACAGATAAGTATGTGGATACATATCTACCTAAAAGATATATCTCACTAGATATATATATATCTATCTAAATATATACACATATAGGGTATACTATATATGCATATATATATATATATATAGAGAGAGAGAGAGATGTATGGGCAGAAGACACACACACACTCACTCACTCACTCACTCACTCACTACAGGCTCTTATATACCGCTCTATTCAGAATCAGCACAGTAAGATTGGTTAGTTGGTCAAGTAATATTGGGGAAGAGGTGGGATTTGAGTGCCTTTCTGAAAAGGGATAGATCAGTGATAGCACGAATCTCTGGGGGTAGAGCGTTCCAGTACTTAGGGGCATAGAATCTGAAGGCCCTGTTAGATGTCACTGATAGGCATTTTGGTCGCTGCTTTAGGGATGATTAGAGTATTTGTTGATATCGTTCTCCTGGATCTGTTGGGTGGGACGGCTTGAATGAGGTCTATTAGAGAGGAGGAGGTGATGCTTTTAGTGGCCTTGAAAGTTAGTAGTAATGTTTTGAATAATATTCTGCCATGTATGGGGAGCCAGTGGAGTTGCTCTAGGATGGGTGTTATATGGTCCCTTCTTGATGCTCCGTAGAGGACTCTAGCAGCGGTATTCATGGCGAGTTGCAAAGGGTTTAATGTGGAGTGTGGGAGGCCTTGGAGAATGGCATTGGCATAGTCAAGGTGTGGTAAGGTTAAGGCTTGAAATATAGTTCTGAAGTCATCAGGATCAAGCAGGGGGCGAAGATGTCGAAGAGTCCGGATCTTGAGGTAGATTGCTCTGACTACGTTGGTTATGTGTAGTTTCAGATCCATGCGTTGGTCAAAAGTGACTCCAAGGTAGCGAATGGAAGGTTTTGATTGGAGCTCAGCTTCTTTCACCTTTATATGGGATGGGGGGGTGAAAAGTGGGTCCCTGGTGATGAAGAGAACCTCGGTCTTTTTGTGTTGAATTCGGAGGTTCTGGGATTGAAGCCATTCGGATACTGCATCAAAACATTTAGCTAGCGGGGAAAGGTCCATATGAACTGTGGAGAAAGGCATATATAGGAGGATGTCATCTGCGTATATCAAGCATTCAACCTTGAAGGACCTGATGATATTGCAAACCGGTTGTATGTATATATTGAAAAAGAGTGAGGATAGGGATGATCCTTGTGGTACGCCTTGCTTTTGGTGGTAAGGTGTGGATGTTGTGGTCCCTGAGGTAACGTACTGCCATCTCTGATCAAGGTATGACTTGCACCACTCCAGGGCAGTGTTATTGATGCCTTTTTCTTTTAGTCGCCCTATTAACAGATCGTGATGTACAGAGTCAAAAGCCGCAGCAATGTCTAAGAAGATGAGAGCAAAGCCTTGGCGGATGTTATCAATGCCTGTGATGATGATGTTGCAGAGAGTGGTGAGGAGGGTTTCAACGCCGTGGAACTCTCTGAAGCCATGTTGGCAGTGGTCCAGAGGGGAGACGGTGTCAATGTGGTCCTGTAACTGTCTTTGAGCTTCCTTTTCAATTATTTTCGCTAGTAGGGGTATACTAGCTATGGGTCTATAAGATTCAACCTTTTGTGGGTCGAGTTTGTGGTTTTTCAAGAGGGGTCTTATGGATGTTCTCTTGAGGGCTGGTGGGAAGGAGCCGGTTGTAAAGGATAAGTTCATCATTTTAGTGATGATGGGCCTGAGATCTTGGCATAGTTCCTTTATCCAGTGGGCTGGGCAAGGGTCAGTTTGTGCAGTAGTCGTGTTAAGAGCAGCGATGGTGTCTTCAACATGTTTTCTGGATGGTGTGGAGAACATGGATAGGTTTGATATGCATATGGTGACTTGAGAGGAGATTGTTGCAATGTTGTTGGTTTGAAGCAACTTGGATTACAGGAAATCGGCGAATGCTTGGGGATGGATGGGTTCAGGATGTTTTGGTGAAGGTTCTTTAGATAAGGTTTTGACTAAGTTGAAAAGATCGCGTGGTTTATTTAGTGATCTTTTCAGCGTATCGGTATGGAATTGTTTCATCTTGGCCATGACTGACTCCCTGTGCACAGATAGATGTGCTTTATAGGCTGCTTGGTCTTCTGAGGAGTGTGAGCGACGCCATCGTTTCTCCAGTTTTCTTAGGTGTGTGAGGGAGGCTCGTAGGTCAGGGGAGAACCAAGGAGAAGATTTTCTTTTCTTTGGGTTGTTACCCTGGACTGGTTGCAGTGCAATGGTACTGATAGTGCTGTTCCAGGATGTGATCAGATTTTCCAGATTGAGAGAGGTGTCATGTAGGAGAGGGAGGGTTTCCATAACTATATGTTCTTTGTTGAGGGTTTTGAATTTCCGAGATGATACTCTTGTTGAGTCAATGGAGTTTTTGTTTCTGTGTGGTGACTGTTTGCCATTGATGAGGATGGGGAAGGTGATTAAATTATGGTTTGACCAAGGTACTGGAGTTACAGAGTTGTCAAGTCTATTGTTGGAGTCGAGAGCTGTAAGAGGGGCAAAGATCATGTCAAGGATGTTTCCTCTCTCGTGCGTGGGGGTGTCAACAATTTGCTTGTATCCCAGTTCGTTGATTGCTTCAAGGAGGGCTGAGGCGTGGCTGTGATGTAGTGTTGGGAGATTGAGGTCTCCTAATATCCAGTTGGGAGTGTTGGGCTTGCGTGAGTTAGCTGCTAGGTCTAGAATGTAAGGCAGGTCGTCCGTGGAGGGTGAGGGCGCTCTGTAAATTAAATTGATGAGGCATTGTTCATTTGTGATGGATAATACGTCCATGCTGTTTGAGCTTGTGGAGTCCACGGTGTGGAAATTTAGGTCATTCTTGGTAAGTATGAGAATGCCTCCTCCTCTCTTGCTCTCTCTATGTTGGGAATGGGCAGAGAAGTTGGGGGGTATGAGTTGGTTAAGGATTACATTATCCGCGTCAGATAACCAGGTTTCGGTTATCATGAGGACATCTAGATTATGAGAAGAAATTGTTGAGGTTGAGGGGGTTCCTCTTGCTTATTTTTCTTTGGTTGTTGAAGGGCTATATGTATCAGGTGAGAGTGGCGTGTGGGGGTCTCCATTCTTGAGTTGGGATAGGAAGATTCTGCCCTTCTTTTTCCATGACTCAGAAGTATTGGAATTTGGTGAGCCGTGTGATATAAGGCAAGGGCTTCGTTGAGCCAGCTTGTGAGAAGGAAGAGGCAGATCGCCAGGGTATTAAATGGTAGAGCCATTGGGGGTTTTGTTGAAGTGGATGAGGTAACTTTCTGTGAGGGATTCTGTGATTCTGGTGATTCTTTGATTCTGGTGCTTTCTGTGAGGCTACTGACCACAGTAATAATTGAAACAGCTGATCAAGGCCGGGGATTTGCCAGCTATAGACAACCAAGGCTTTGGCAGGCCTCTTTTTGCTTACTTATCAAAGCTCTCAGAACAAGCTAAGTAAAAGCCTCATTATTTTTCTTAAAGAAGATTGCCGGCCTTGATCAGCTGTTTTATGGACTGCACAGTTTTTTCAAATTTTGTTTAAATACGGAAAAAAAACTACTAATGGAAGGGATGGTGGTAGGTCAATGATGTACCTAAATGGGGTTGTTCAATGAGCATGAAGCTGCTGACAGCCTGTAAGTTCTGAGACCTTACCCTTCCTATAAAAAAATTGTTTATTGTAATTTGATTTCAAACTATATACTTCACTTTTTCACTTTCTGCTATTATATTGGGAGTATTTGTTTGATGTGATTTGGATTCCCTTATTACTCTCGCAAGCCATAGACCATCACTTAGGTTGTATTCGTCACTCAAGGAACTACAATTACCAGGTAAGTGTAATTATCATTTAAGCGTTCACTGACTGCATTGTATTTCATTACAGTTCTTGCAAGTTTCTTCCTAATTATAAATGCAATACCATTTCTTCTTTGCCTTTCATTTCCAGCATAGTAGATCATGTGATGCAAAGTGCCCGATGCCAGTCCATTTCAGTTCGCTGACACCCAACAGATCGAGTTGTACACATTCCATTTTATTCTTGACCACCTCCAACTTCCCTTGGTTCATGCTTCATATGTTCCATGTCCCAATATTTAAGACATCTTTGCAGCTTCTGACTCTCATTTCATGCGCAGTTGAAAGTTGGTATGTCTAGTTTATTAGATACCTCTTCTTCCTCCGGGAGGAAGTCTGTTCGGCTCTCCCTCTAAAGGTCTGTGAGCTGCCAAGTGGGCATGTATGGTGGAGTACCTCTGTCTACTCCTTGAATCCCTGGGGTGGGAACTTAGCACTGTGGTTGTCCTAAGGTTGCTTGAGGTCTCAGGTTTGTGGTAGTGATGCAGGATATGTGGATAGCCTGAGGAAATGCAGATCGTCTATAGTCATGTTACTGGGCTGGCTGAGAGCAGAGTAATCTCAGTTAGACAGCTAAGTCTCTTCCAGGGCTGTCGATCTTTGCTCTTGCAGTTATTTTCAGGTACGTGTAGTCTCTGGGACTGTGTGGTATGTTGGGAGCTTCAGTGCTGGGTGCTCCCGTTCAGATTTTGTTCTGATATCCTGGTGATAGTGTTCTTCTGGGTGCTGTTTGGTTGTTTCAGAGGGACTATGTTTATCAGGTGGGGAACCTGTGCCCACGCCAGAAGGTGGAGTGGAGAGAACGTTTGGACAGTTGCAGCTACTTGCGCTATGGCCCGTATGTCTCATTACAATGACAAGCAGCCTTCTCTCTAGCCCCGATGGCTGTTCATTGGAAATTTGGTGAGCTAATCAAATTGACTGCGGTTACAGGGAGCTGTTGAGATTTGAGGTATGGTTGGCCTGGAAGGGCGAGCTCCTCTGGATTCGAGGGCCTTTGCAGATCCTCTGACTGCTGTTAGGAGGCCGCAGCTCTGCACTGTATTGCTTCCTGTTGGTCCTGGTAGGCTTCAGTGTAGAAGTGGATATCCTCTGGGGCTAGCTGTTCATATTTTTGAGGTGGTGGTTTGCAGTGCTTCAGGCAGCAGCTTCTTAGTTTTGTCTGGGGCTGGTGTGGAATTAATTTTGGTCTTAATGTTCTTCCTTTTGAGAGGCTCTGGTGAAGGCTGGGTTGGGAAAGAAACTTTCTGTTCCTGGGCCATAGCCGTTCGCTTTCAGAGCAAGTGTTTGGCCTGTCGGGTGTAGCTCGCTTCAGAGGGGGCATAGATATGAGCTCTTTGTGCTTGGAGTCTCTTTTTTTGCCGAATTTTGGAGGGGTTGTAGAGTATGGCGTTGGCTATGACCACAGGTGGCAGGGCCAGCCTGTTTAAGCTCTGTTGCAGAAGCTTCTCTTCTTGTTGAGATGTAATTCATGGGAGAGAGTTGGGATTTTGTCACCCTGTTCTCACAAGAGGTTCTTCATGGGTACTCAGATGCATTTTGGGTAATTTTTGAAGCGGTTCGGTGGGACCTGTTTTGAAGCCATTTGGGTGGCATTGCACAAGAGACTATTGGTTTTTCCATGGACTGAGTCTGTGTTCGTATAGCTATTCTTGTTCGTTCATGATTGTCTCTGTGAGTTTCAGGGTGGAAGCATTTGATGGGTTCCGAAATGGTGCAAATGGCTTGTGCATTGTACCTTGGAGAGAGCCATAAGAACATAAGATATGCCATACTGGGTCAGACCAAGGTCCATCAAGCCCAGTATCCTGTTTCCAACAGTGGCCAATCTAGGTCATATGTACCTAGCAGTTTCCCCATAAGACACAGGTTCCACAATGCTTGTACTGGGTCAAGCATTGATATCCTGGGTCCCTTCCTAATAATGGTTTATGGACCTTGGTTTATGGACCTTGAACGTGTCCAAACCTTTTTTAAACCCAGCTACACTAACAGCCTTTACTACATCCTCTGGTAACAAATTCCAGAGTTTGATTATACATTGAGTGAAAAAATATTTTCTTTTATTAGTCTTAAATAGTTTACCCTGTAGCTTCATTGCATGTCCCCTAGTCTTTCTATATTCTGATAACGTAAACTATCGATCTACATTTACCCGTTCCACTCCATTCATTAATTTATAGACTTCTATCATATCTCCCCTCAGCTGTCTCTTTGCCAGGTTAAAGAGCCCTAACCTTTTTAGCCTTTCTTCATAGGAGTATCCTTCCATCCCCTTTACCATTTTGGTGGCTCTTCTCTGAACCTTTTCTGATAACGCTATATCCTTTTTAAGATACGGCGACCAGAATTGCACACAATATTCAAGGTGCGGTCTCACCATGGAACGATATAGAGGCATTATAATATCTTTTGTTTTATTTTCCATTCCTTTCCTTATGATACCTAGCATTCTATTTGCTCTCTTGGCCGCCGCTGCACACTGGGCCGAGGGTTTTAACATGTTATCCACAATGACGCCTAAATCTTTTTCCTGGGTGGTGGTTCCTAATGTGGAACCTTGCATCGTGTAACCATAGTTTGGGTTGTTCTTCCCTAGGTGCATAACTTTGCATTTGTCCACATTAAATTTCATCTGCCATTTTGATGCCCAGTCTTTCAATTTTCCACAATTCTCTTGGTTTTTAACAACTTTAAATAGTTTTGTGTCATCTGCAAATTTGATAACCTCACTCGTTATTCCCCTTTCCAGGTCATTTATGAATATGTCAAAAAGCAGCGGACCCAGCATCGATCCCTAGGGTACACCACTATTCACCTTTCTCCATTGGGAAACTTGGCCATTTAGCCCTATCCTCTGCTTTCTATCTTATTTTTTATTTTTATTTATTACATTTTCTTTTATACCGCGCTATTTAAGATCAGTGCGGTTTACAATAAACATTAAATCTACACATCTCAGTTTAGTGATTTGTGCTTACAATAAACAGGTAAAAATAACTTGGGTATACAATAAACAAGTTTCTTAACAGGGAGAACATGACAACTATATACAAGCCAGTTAATGTAACTATATACATGGTTAAGTGCACAGCACGAGCTTCTTAAGGTGGGTTAAGTATGGAGGCGGTTAAGGTGTGGTTGCGGGTATTCAGACTAGGAGTGTAAGATGCGTGGGCTTGTGGGGCTACCATGAGGTGTGGAGGTAGGTGAATGTGGGGGGGGGGGGACTGCAACATTGTAGTGAAGGAGAAAAAGGTGATGCTTCAGTTCCTTCTTGAATTGGGAGAGATCGCTGATGGTTCTGATAGCCGCCGGTAGAGCGTTCCAGCAAGATGGTGTATAAAAGGCAAAGGCTCTAGCTCTGGTAGCTTGGGAGCACTTAGTGCTTGCCTTAGGTAGAATGAGGGTGTTTGCAGCATTCGATCTCCTTAGCCGGTTAGGAGGTGTGATAGATACTAGGTCGGTAATAGCAGTAGCCGTGAATTTCTTGATGGCTTTATGGGTCATTGTTAGAACCTTGAAGGAGATCCTGGCTTGTATGGGCAGCCAGTGCAACTGTTTTAGTATTGGAGTGATGTGGGATCTTCTGGAAGCTCCATGAAGGATTCTTGCAGCAGAATTCATAGCAAGTTGTAAGGGGTTAGTCGTACTCTTTGGTAGGCCATGTAATATCACATTAGCATAGTCAAGGTGAGGCATTATTAGGGCCTGAAAAACAGTTCGGAAGTCTTCAGGTTCTAACAGCTGACGAAGATGGCGACGGGTCCGGATTTTATGATAGACCGCTTTTGTTATGTTATTGATGTGAGCCTTCATATTAAGCTGCTGATCAAGTGTAACTCCGAGGTATCTTACTGTAGTCTTGCATGTGAGCTCTGCGTCACGAACTTTGATGGATAGTGGAGGAGTAAAAGCCGGATTCCTGGTGACGAAGAGGGCTTCAGTATTTTTGAAGTTTAACTTAAGCCTTAACTTAACCAGTTCCTGATCCACAATAGTACACTGCCTCCTATCCCATGACTCTTTAGTTTTGCCAAAAGTCTCTGATGAGGGACCTTGTCAAAGGCTTTCTGAAAGTCCAGATAAACTATACCAACCGACTCACCTTTGTCCACCTGTTTATTCACACCTTCAAAAAAACATAACAGATTAGTAAGACAAGATCTTCCTTGTCTAAAGTCATGCTGGCTATCTCCCATTAGGCCATGACTAACTACATACTGAGTAATTTTAATCTTTATGATGGTTTCTACCATTTTCCCTGGTACTGACATCGGGCTCACAGGTCTGTAGTTTCCCGGATCACCCCTGGAACCCTTTTTAAAAATTGGTGTTACATTGGTGATCCTCCAGTCTTCAGGTATTACAGATGATTTTAATGAAAATTCACAGATTACTAATAGCAGGTCTGCAATCTCATATTTCAGTTCTTTCAACACCCTTGGATGTATACCATCCGGCCCAGGTGATTTGCTACTCTTCAGTTTATCTAATAATTGTAATACATCTTCCCGATGTATCGATATTTCCTTCAATTCTTCTGCACCTTTAAATACCACTTCAAGTCATGGGTAACATCCCTACATCTTCCTCAGTAAAGACTAAAGGAAAGAATTCATTCAGTCTTTCCGCTATCACCTTGTTGCCTCTTAGTGCCCCTTTAACCCCTCTATCTTCTAATGGACCAACTGACTCTCTCACAGGTTTTTTGCTACAAATGTACTTGGAAAAAGTCTTTATTTCGCGTTTTTGCTTAGGCAGCAAGCTTCTTCTCAAATTCTCTTTGCCTGCCTTATCAATGCCTTGCATTTGACTTGCCAGTGCTTGTGCTGTTTCCAAGTTTCGTCATTTGGCTCTTTTTTCCATTTCCTGAAAGATGCTTTTTTGGCAACAACAGCCTCTCTGACCTCACCTTTAAACCATGCTGGCAGTTTTTTGGACTTCCTTCCACTTAAAGCGTGGAATACAGCTGGTCTGGGCTTCCAAGTAGTATTTTTCAACAACACCCAAGCTTGATGTAAGTCTTTAACCTTTGCAACTGCTCCTTTTATTTTTTTTCTTAACTATTTTCCTCATTTTATCATAGTCTCCATTTCGAAAGTTAAAAGGTAGTACTGTGGATTTCCTTACTATCCCTCCTCCACTAATTAAATCAAATGCGATCATGTTATGATCACTATTGCTAAGTGGCCCCAACACCCTTATCTCTTGCACTAGATCTGGTGTTCCACTAAGGACTAGGTCTAATATGGCTTCCCCTCTGGTCAGTTCATGAACCAGCTGCTCCAAGAAGCAGTCATTTATTTCATCTAGGAACTTTATTTCCCTAGCATGTCCTGCTGTGACACTGACCCAGTCGATACCTGGGTAATTGAAATCACCCATTATTACTGCGCTGTAACTTTTGTTAGCTTCCTTGATTTCTTTGAGCATTTCATCATCCATTTGTTCATTCTGGCCCGGCGGTCGATAGTACACCCCCACTGCCATCGCCTTCCCCTTTTTACATGGAATTTCAATCCATAAAGATTCTACAGCAAATTGTGTGTCCTGCAAAACTTAATCCTTTCTGACTCAATGCCCTCTCTAACATGGAGCGCAACCCTTCCACCAATTTGATCAGCTCTATCCTTACGATATAGTTTGTACCCAGGTATCACAGTGTCCCACTGTTTGTCGTCCTTCCACCATGTCTCTGATATTCCAATCAACTCAACTAATAACACTTATTAAAAGAGGGCTGCTACACAGTACCCTGTCCTGTGCTGCTGAGGTAAGCTGTGACCAACTTCCTGGGTGATTAACAGTCCTTGCTTGTATAGAAGGAGTCTTTCAAAATGGCCTTTTGACCTGCCACCTGGTGTTAACACCTATTGAAAAGGTTTCACAGGTCTCTTGCCCCCTAGGTAGAAGGCCTCTTTGTAAAGGTCTCTAGAAGACCCTGTTTTGCCTTTTGTGCTAATCTATATTCTGATTTGAATTAAATTATAGCTCTTTGCTGCTGCTAGGCTATGACTTATTATGAAATTTAAACCAGAAGCTCTCTGCTGGGTTCTAAATTCAACCAGAAAGCTCTCTTCTGTGTTTTAAATTTAAACTAAAAGTACTTTGCTGATACTAGGCCCTGAGTGACTATTAAATTTAAACTACAAGCTCTCTGCTCGGTTCCACATTTGTCTTGTTCTTTGCTGGGCGTGGCAGTGCTTGTGTGGCTCTTGGCTACCTGTTGTGGTTAGCATGGTTGCCCATGGGTTTCGTGTGCTGATAACATTTCTTCTTCTAGTAGCAAGTTCTTCTTGGGCAGAGCCTGGCTCGGAATCCTTAGTGTTTCTGGGGCCCAACCTTTTTGCAATATAGGGGCCTTGGTTGGCTCCAGCATGGAGGGTATTGTTTTTGGGGGGGGGGGGGGGGGGTCACACGGTGGTAAGCTGGGCTTTTCTGTATCTCCAGGAACAAGCAGGAATGAGTCTTCACATATGGGTACGTCGGTACCGACGGAGCCTGCACGGGAATGCTGCCCAGCTTCCAATCAGAAAGCTTTTGGCAGCATCCCTCGTGCCTGCGCGCTGACTGCCCGCCTTCTCCAGAGCCTCTCTTTAGTTTTCGTTTTTCCGCGGAGCCGGCAGGACGTCGTCCTGTCACCGCAGAAACTTTTCTTTTTACTTACTTTAATTACTTTAGTTTTTGTTTTCTTGTGGTCGCGGGGTGTATTTCCCGCCGCCACCGGTACCGCCGGTGGATTTTTGACTAAATTCTGAGAAACGTTTTCTTCAGTTTTTTGCCTTAACTTGTTGGGCCTACTAGGCCTCTTCCTCATGGAGCCTTCTTTTCCTAAGAAGTGCATTCAATGTGGAAACACCTGTTTCCTTTTAGACTCCAATAGTTGGTGTCTCAATTGTGTGGGTCCTGACCCTTTTTCCCCTGACTCGTCAGGGGATACTTTTGTGAGGAAACCTTCAGTTTTTAGAGTTTCCCTCGATACCGTTTTTTATTCGGCAGTGAGGGAACCCGGTTTCTCCTCTTCACAGGATCAGGTAACCCACAAACAGTCTGTTAAGACTAGTCAATCCTTGAGTGGTATGTCCCATGCCCAGCATGGTGACGGCTCCGGCCTTACCCGTAAAAATCCATTGGCATTACCCCTGCGGGAGTCTGCGGGCTCCAAAGCATTAAAGGGGTTTCAGGTTGTTCCTGGGGCTCACCCGTCACAGAACATACCTGAGCCATGTCCGGGGGTGGTATCCGCTTCGAGCGGTACTGATCCCCCGGCATCGACACCGGTGTCGAGTGTTCCACTCTTCACCAGGGATCGTCATCGGGCATCCTCTGTACCTTCGGGACCGATCGATACGCTCCGAATTGACTTCCCTCGATCCCAGCCGTGCACGGTGCAGGTATCCGCTTCCAGCGGTACCGATTCCCCGGCATCGGCTTCGGTGTCGAGTGTTTCACTCTTCATCAGGAATCGTCCTCTAGCATCCTCGGCACTTTTGGGGCCGGGCGATACGATACCGATGGACATTTCCATATCTCAGCCATGCTCCGGGACTGTACCGGCTTCGATCGGTTCCGATGCATCGGCACTGGTGTGGAATAACGTTCTCCCGGCGAGAGGTTGTCATCGGGCATCCTCGGTACCTTCGGGACCGATCGATGTAACCCAGGCTGCTTTACCGGTATCGGCATCGCCGATACTACCACCGACGTCGGTACCCTCGAGACATGCATCGATAGACTCGCTTCCTTCGATGCCGAGTCTTGAATCGATATCTAGTCTCGAGGACTGGGTACCGACGCGTCCCAGAACCGACTCCCGTCGTTTCCAGATAAGCAGTTCCGAGGATCCTAGCCATAACTCTCGCATGATCTCGGTACCATTGCAGCAGTTCCCGATGACAACTTCAACTGCTGGCCCTGTGTCAGTATCGATGTCGATGCCTGTTCTTGCACCGATGCCTAGTTTGGAACCGATACCTGGGGTTGCTGATGCAGTACTCACTGCCTCTAAGTTACCATACCAGTATCCTTGTCCATCTACTAGATTTCTCTCCTCACACCATGGTACGTCCTCTGGTGTTCAGCCTCTTTCTTTAGCCTTACCAGGGACGGTTCCCATAGGAGATCAGTCTTTTCAGGCTTTTCTCCTGGATATGGCAACCTTTCTTAATATCTCTATCCCTGGTTTTGATGCTATTCCTGGCTCACCGGCACAGATGGAAAATATGATGCTTCCTTTACATCCTGCTCTGCAGGATCTCCTTCTGAGGGTCTGGAAATCACCCTTACGGCTTCCTCTACCTTCTACAGCCACTGAGGTTCGGTACCGGGTGCCTCCCTCCCCAGGATTTCAGAAGCCTCAACTTCCTCATCGTTCCCTTGTAGTGGAATCAGCACTGAGGAAGGTTAAGAGCAAGAAGAAGCATTCTTCTTATCCGCCAGGTCGTTCTTCAAGAACACTCGATGCGTTTGGTCGTCAAGCCTTCCAAACATCTATGCTGGCCTCCAGAATTCTTTCATATATTTTCCACATGAGTCTCACACTCCAGGAGGTCACAGAGAGATTGTCTCTTTTGACCCCTTTTATGCCAGAGCCCAAGGCTACTAATTATTCCTTGCTATTCAATCATAGCCGGAATATATCTTGGTTCCTTTCTCGTGCTTCTATAGACTCTTTTGAGTCTGTTAGCAGATCCTCTGCTATTGCCATTGCAGCACGTCGCAGAGCCTGGCTCGAAGCTTCAGACTTGAGCAGATGGGCACAAACTATATTGGCTCATTCTCCTTGTACAGGAGAAGGTCTCTTCAATAAGGAGGCTTTACGTCAGGTTGCTCAATGCTCCGCTGACTCTCCTTCCACTAAGGACCATTCTAAGCCACCTCCTTCTTCGAAAGGTAGGAAATGTCCTACCAAACCTTCTTTCCCTAAGAAAAGAAAGTTTCATTCATCTCTTGCCCATCATTCGGCTGTACCTAAACAAGGGACACCTCAGCCTAGTCTGAAGTCCTCCAGCTCTGGCCAGTCTCAGCATTCCCAGCAACCATAGGGCTGGGAATTATACTCTACAGTTCACTTCTACCCATTAGAAGTTTCTTCACTGTGCTTTTCTTTTTCAGTGTACTAAGCTGTCGAAAAAGTTTTGTTCAGGGACTACAGACTTCTCCTCTTCTTACTCTCTAGAAGAGCAGTTGCAACTATCCCCTGATAATTCTGTCCCAACTGAACATTTTTTCCTTCAGTTGACTTACCCTATGGGTACGTCGCCCTCCAATTACTTACTCTACCCTCTCAACCGGGCTTTTTCCCTAACTGAGGGGTACCATACTGAAAGGCTTCTCTAGCAAGCTCGTTCCTCAGACAGGGAGAAGGGATATCTCCTCTCCTTTCTTGTCTGTTTTTCTTTATTGGGCACAGGACAATCTCTCTGCTTTTTCCGTCAGCAGCTGTGCCTGCAGGAGTTACAGTGATTGTCTTACTGATACTTTTTACAAGTTCCAGTCCCTTGTTCAAAATTTTGTCTAGCCTCAGTAGTGATTCCAAGCTACTCGTCAGCTATCTTGGATCCTCCTACTCTTTTAGGCTTTCTCACATTATTCTATCCATCTCCTCTCCTAGGATATGGCAACACACCTGACTTCAGTCAGTTTATCTCATATCTCTCCTGCACAATGCTCTCTGCAGTCTTCAGAGAAGCTTTCTACTATGAGGGCCTTGCTATAGAGCATTGACCTTGTCTCTAAAGCTTCTCTATTAGTAGGGAAAAGCTTATAATCCCTTCCCATGCCTGTGAGGGTTCTCCACACCCTCGGGCCTGGGGTGTTAACATGAAATATAAGTTCTTCTCTGCGTGAAAATCCATGCTGATGTTTGCGCATGCTACCTCTGGGTCCCTCCAGTAGGTCCCTCTGGTATCTTCTTCTGCGTTCTGCACATCTGCCATGTCAGTGTTCTGTGGAACTCCCGCCTTGTTCCTTACAGATTCATATGATCATATGTTCTCACGCAAACATCACGGTTATCTTGTTGGATTGGCCTTCTTGCATCCCTCAATCCACGGAAATAGATTCTCTATACATATCCCAAGTGGGTTCACCCTCTTGTAGAGCAAAGAATCTTTTTCTTTTATATTCCCCATGTACAATTATGGGGCTGAGTGGTAGACATGTATCTTCAACTTGTTATCTTGTATGTAGCATCTCCATATATGTCTACATACCTATATCATTACTCTGGTGGTGCAAAACCATGCCCCACAAATGTATATATATTTCGGTATATTCTATCTATCTATCTAGATACATTTCTCCACCCATATCCTAATATACACATATGGACATATGTATGTATATATATATTCCATCCACATATATATATGTGTCTGTTGGGGGGCTTCTTAAGGGTTGATATGGCTATCACCCTTACTGTCTATACTAAATGTTTTACCTTCTAGAGGTTTTAGACAGTCTATCGCCCTACTTCGCATATCATATTACGATGCAGAAACTGTCATGCACCTATAACTACTGTGGTGCTAACATCTTCCATTTTTTCTTTAAGTCCTTGAAGCATCAAGCTTCAATATTTTTCCTACCTCTCGCCAGCTAGGAAAAATAGTGTACATCTTTATCTTTGAGTACACAGCTGTTCTTGGGAAGAGGGTTTTTTCCAGTCCCCCTCTTCCCGCCAGGACTGGGCTAGTTCTCCAACTCCGTCAGTCTTCTTCCTTTAGTCCTCAATGTTAATGACTTTATGCCTAAAGGAGTTTTCAGCTTTTTCCCATAAAGCTTTCCATTGAAGACCTGACGTCTAATCCTACCCAGTTGACACCTGGATCATCTGCTACCTCCAGGTCTGGACCGTCATCCTCACTGCTGGGAGGTCACCTTGAAGATTCCGCCACTGCTTATCCAGTAGACTCCATCATGCTCTCTCTACTTCCTACAATACAGTAGGTAAGCTGCATATTTTAAGTGTACATTAAAGGTGTTTTAATGCTACTCATCATATATACCAAGGACTCCTGTAGTCTGTCGGGCCCTGTAGTCCTTGGCTATGCTGTTTCTTTCCTCACAGCTCCTTTATTGTCAACTCCTACCCTCCATCCCACTTTGGATGCCGGGGATTCCTGGAGACAAAATGCACCCCTGGTCCAGGCTCCTGCATTTTTATGGGATCTCCAGCTAGGGAGTCCCCATATGTGAAGACTCATTCCTGCTTGTTCCTGGAGATAGCACAGTTACTTACCTGTAACAGGTGATCTCTGGGAACAGCAGGAATTAGTCTTCACAACCCTCCCACCACCCCTAGGAGTTGCAACTCTTATCTTCTTATTCCTTTCCTCTCCTCACCTATTTCTAAGCTTTGAAAATCAACTGAATATAGGCTCTGGAGAAGGAGGGAAGTCAGCGCGCAGGCGCGAGGGATGCTGCCAAAGCTTTCTGATTGGAAGCTGGCAGCGTTCCCGTGCAGGCTCTGTCGGTACCGACGTACCCATATGTGAAGACTAATTCCTGCTGTTCCCAGAGATCACCTGTTACAGGTAAGTAACTTGTGTCTTACTCCTCACATTGTTTGAGTACTCTCTTCTCTTTGGTATATCCCATTGTGTCCTGGACTGGACTGGAGGGACGATGAGGAAGGTGAAATTTTCTTTCTTTGAGTTCCTCTAGTCTTCAGTCCCCTGCCTGATTGGATGATGGTTGTGCCCAGCTGGAGGAGCATGAGTGGAGCCTAGTGTCGCCTTGTTTGGGCTGGTGTAGTCCAAATTTTGTATGCCACTATTGTGATTGCTAATCTGCTAATTGTATTTTGGATTTGGCACTGGATGTACGGTGTAGACTATACACCTTGGTGTTTTCTGTCCTAAAGTCCTCGTCTTGGTTCGGATCAGACAGGGACAGTTGGCAATTATAATGTTCTGCGGAGTCTAATCATTGGCTTCAGAGTTTGATGGCCTGCATATTTAAATATAGCTAGAAACATCCACTGTTCTAGACATATTTCAGAGAAGACGTGGATTTGTAAGTGATATATGTTTTGTGTATACTGATTAAGTGTCTAATTGTGGTCCAGAATCTGTTACAGAAAAACTGGTGAACGGAGGGCTGTGCAAGGCCTCTATACCGTGACATCATCAAACCGATGGTTCTTGGTCTCAGTCGGCTGGTGGGGGAGCTTAACACACACACAGTCTGGACAGAACTGGAGTGGCACTCAAGGAAAGAGAATTAGCAGAATAAGGCCTAATTTCACCTTTCAGGTCCCTTTTGCTCTTTTTCCTCTCATTGTGGAGTTTGTGTCTTGTGTAGTGGAAGAGAAGAAGAAGTCCAAGAAGAAGGCAACAGGTGTGAGGAAGAAGAAGAAAAAGAAAGGGTCTGATGAGGCTTTGGAAGACAGTGATGATGGAGACTTTGAGGGACAGGAGGTTGACTATATGTCAGATCAATCCAGGTCAGTGACCTCTGTGACTATCTGTGCCACATGGTAGTCCACTCAAGCAAACTGCAGGGGTGAGGGGATCAGAGATTGCACTAAAAGGGGGCGGGGGGGGGGCATTAGGGGAGCACAGGAGCAGTCTGAAATGTACAGGGAAATAGTATTGCTGGGTAGCATTGAAGAGGGGGGTAGTGTTTGTACGAGAGTGGGAGAATATGGGGTTGAGGCAATGGGGAATGTGGAAGAGGTGTGCCAGCGAAGTGGTCTGAATACTTCAGGGACATGTGATTTGATGGGTGGCATCGGGAGGGGCTGTGTACAGGAGTCGGGGGGTGTGAGTGCTGGAGAGGTGCAAGGCGAGTGGTGGGTGGCATTGGAGGGGGCTGTGTGCAGGAGTCAGGGGGTGAGTGCTGGAGAGGTGCAGGAGAGTGGTGTGGGGTGGCATTGGGAGGGGCTGTGTGCAGGAGTCGGGGGGGTGAGTGCTGGAGAGGTGCAGGAGAGAGTGGTGGGTGGCATTGGGAGGGGCTGTGGTGCCAGGAGTCGGGGGGGGTGAGTGCTGGAGAGGTTGCGGAGAGTGGTGTGTGGCATTGGGAGGGGCTGTGTGCAGGAGTCTGGGGGTGAGTGCTGGAGAGGTGCAGGAGTGAGTGATGGGTGGCATTGGGAGGGGCTGTGCAGGAGTCGGGGGTGAGTGCAGGAGAGAGTGGTGGGTGGCATTGGAGGAGGGGGCTGGTTGTGCAAGGGACTCGGTGGGAAGATGAGTGGAGAGGTGCAGGAGAAGTTGGTGAGGTGGCAATTTTTTGGGAGGGGCGGTGTGCAGGAGTCCAGGGGGTGGAGTGCTGGAGAGGTGTCGAGGAGAGAGATGGTGGGTGGCATTTTTTTGGGGAAAAAAAGGGGCTGTGTGCAGGAGGTCGTGGGGAGGGAGGCTGGAGAGGTGCAGGAGATCAGGAAGAGTGGTGGTGATGTGGCAATTGGGAGGGGATCTATTGTGTGCAGGAGTCGGGGGTGATGAGTGCTGGAGAGGTGCAGGAGTGAGTGATGGGTGGCATTGGGAGGGGCCTCCCAGACGTGCAAGGGAGTTCGGGGTGTGAGTGGCAGGAGAGAGTGGGTTGTGGTGGCATTGGGAGGGTGCTGTGTGCAGGAGCTCCGGGTGGTGGAGTGGAGAGGTGCAGGAGAGAGTTGCTGTGTGGCATTGGGTAGGGGACTGTGTGCAGGAGGTACGGGTCAGGGTGAGGTGGAGAGGTGCAGGAGAAGAGTGGTGGGTGTGCATTGGGAGGGGCTGTGCTCGCAGGATGTCGTGGGGTGGGAGTGGAGATGGTGCAGGAGAGAGAGTGGTGTTGTGGCATTGGGAGGGGCTGTGTGCAGGAGTCGGGAAGGGGTGGTGAGTGGAGGAGGGTGCAGGAGAGAGTGGTGTGTTGGCAATTTGGGATGGGGGAGGAGGGCTGGTGTGCAGGAGTCGGGGGTGAGATGGAGAGGTGCAGTATAGATGTGGGGTGGGTGGGCATTGGGATGGGGCTGTGGTGCAGGAGGTCAGAGTGGTGGGGAGAGTAGTGGTGGTGGTGTTGCATTGGGAGGGGACTGTAGTGTCAGGAGTCGGGGGGTTGGAGTGGAGAGGCTGCAGGTTTGATAGAGAGCTGGTGGGGTGGCATTGGGAGGGGCTGTGTATAGGAGTCGGGGGGTGAGTGCTGGGAGGTGCAGGAGAGAGTGGTGTGTTGGCTAATTGGGATGGGGTCTGTGTGCAGGAGTCGGGGGGTGAGTGATGGAGGCGTGCAGGAGGTGGTGGATGGCATGTGGGGAGGGGGCTGTGTACGGCTGTGGGAGTGATGGTGGGATGGCATTGGGAGGGGCTGTGTGGCAGGTCGACGGGGGAGTGGAGGGCTGGAGAGGTTGCAGTGAGAGAAATGGTGGTGGGTGGCATTTGGGGGAGGGGCTGTGTAACAGGAGTCGGAGGCGGGGTGAGTGCTGGAGAGGTGCAGAGGAGAGTGGTGGGTGGCGTTGTTTTGGGAGGGGCTGTGTGTCATGGAGTCGGTGGGGTTGAGTGCTGGTAGAGGTGCAGGATCTGGAGAGTGGCATTGTGGGGACACATTGGGGAAAGGGGCTGTGTGCACGAGTCGGGGGGTGAGTGCTGGAGAGGTGCAGGAAGGACTAGAGAGTGGGGTGGGTGGCATTGAAAGGGGGCTGTGTGACGGGTCGGGGAGTGCTGGAAGGTGCAGGAATGTGAGAGTTGTGGGTGGCAATTTGGGAGGGGCTGTGGTGCAAGAGTCGGGGGGGGAGTGGCTGGAAGAGTGCATTAGAGAGATGGTGTGGTGGCACTTGGGAGGGGCTGGGTGTGCAGGAGTTCGGGGGGTGATGTGCTGGAGAGGTGCAGGAGAGAGTGGTGGGGCGGTGGCATTGGGAGGGGCTGTAGATTCAAGAGTCCGGGGGGTGAGTGCTGGAGTAGTGTGCAGGCACGAGAGTGGGTGGGGTTGGCATTGGGAGGGAACTGTGTTCAAGAGTCGGGGGGGTGAGTGCTGGAGAGGTGCTCAGGAGAGAGTGGTGGGTGGCGCAATTGGGAGGGGCCTTGTGTGCAGGAGTCGGGGGGTGAGTGCTGGAGAGGTGCAGGATAGAGAGTGTTTGGGTGGCATTGGGAGGGGCTGTGTGCAGGACGTTCGGTGGGGTGAGTGCCTGGAGAAGGGTGCAGGGCGTGAGTGGTTTGGTGGCATTGGGAGGGGGCCTGTGTGGTAGTTGTGCAGGAGTTGCGGGGGGCTGTGTGCTGGAGATGTGCAGGAATATGAGTGGTGGCGTGGCATTGGGAGAGGGGCTGTGTGCAGGAAGTCGGTGTGGTTATGTGCTGGAGAGAGTGCAACTGAGAGAGTGGTTGTGGGGGCATGGACATATGGGAGGGGCTGTGTGCAGGAGTGGGGGATTGTGAAATGGCTGGAGAGGTGTAGGAGAATGGTGGGTGGCATTGGGAGGGTACTGTGGTGCAGGAGCGGGGGGTGAGGCAGGGGAGAGTGGTGGGTGGCATTGGGAGGGGGCTGGCTTTGCAGGAGTCGGGGGGTGAGTGCAGGAGAGAGTGGTGGGCATGGACATTTGGGAGGGGCTGTGTACAGGAGTCGGGGGGCGTGAGTGGCTGGAGAGAGGGTGGGTGGGCATATTGGGAGGGGCCTGTGTGCAGGGGAGGCAGGCGGCGTGTGCGTGCTGGAGAGGTGCAGGAGAGAGTGGTGTGTGGCATTGGGAGGGACTGTGTGCAGAGGAGTCGGGGGGGGTGAGTGCTGGAGAGGTGAGGAGAGAGTGGGTGTGTGGAATTGCGGAGGGGCCTGTTGTACAGGAGTCGGCGGGGGGTGGGTGAGGTGCTGGAGAGGTGCAGGAGAGAGTGGTGGGTGGGCATTGGGAGGGGCTTTGTGTGCGAGAGGAGTCAGGGGGAGTGCTGGAGAGGTGCGCCAGGAGAGAGTGGTGGTGTGGCATTGGGAGAGGCGAGACTGTGTGCAGGAGTCGGGGTGGGTGAGTGCTTGAGAGGTGCATGAGAGAGAGTGGTGCGGTGGGCATTGGAGAGGGTGGCTGTGTACAGGAGTCTCCGGGGGGTGAGTGCTGGAGAGGTGCAGTGTAGTGGTGTGGCCTTGGGAGGGAACGGTGCAGGAGTGAGGGGGTTGGTGGAGTGAGAGGTGCGAGGAGAATGGTGGGTGGGCATTGGGAGGGAACTGTGGTGCAGGAGTCGGTCCTTGGGGTGAGTGCGTGAGGGCTGAGAGGTGCGGGAGATGAGTGGTGGGTGGCATTGGGAAGGGGGCTGTGTATAGGAGTCGGGGGGGTGAGTGCTGGCGAGGTGCAGAAGAAGTGGGTGGTGGGTGGCATTGGGAGGGGGCCTGTGTTTCAGAGTCGGGGGGTGAGTGCTGGACGATTGCGGAGAGCAGGAGCAGTTGTGGGTTGCATTTGGGAGGGGACTGTGTCAAGGAGTCGGGGGGTGAGTGTGGAGACGGTGCAGGGAGTGGTGTGCAGGTGGCATTGGTGGGTGGCATGGGAGAGGGTGTGTACAGGCGTCGGGGCTGGGGGTGAGTGCTGGAGAGGTGCAGGAGAGAGTGGTGTGTGTGGCATTTGGGAGGACGGCATTGTGGCAGGAGTCGGGGGAGTGAGTGCTGGGAAGAGGTGAAGGGGAGGGTGGGTGGGCATTGGGAGGGGCTGTGTGTACGGCGTCGTGGTGGTGCCAGGAGTGAGTGGTGGTTGGCATTGGGAGGGGCCTGTGTA